>CM029273.1:3100880-4511529 GCA_016920895.1 Vaccinium myrtillus | reverse complement strand
GAAAAACTAGGGCAGTAATTGTTGCCTCGTTAAGAATCGAACTTCACGTTCAACCCAAAATGCAGGGTCCGGCTGTGGTGCTCCTACAGATTTTGAAATCTAGAGTCACAGAAAACAAAAAGGGTGCGTAATTAAACAAAAAAAATGAAAGAACACACATTTTTATGTGGAAAAACCTCAACGCGAGAGAAAATCACGGGACACCAATCCACTATACTCTAAATGTCAATGGAATACAAATCTTCTCTCTTCTATCTGAGAACTATCCAAGAACAGTAATGAGAGAGAGAGAGAGAGAGAGAGAGAGAGAGAGAGAGAGAGAGAGAGAGAGAGAGAGAGAGAGAGAGAGAGAGAGAGAGAGAGAGAGAGAGAGAGAGAGAGAGATCATGATATATCACTATCTATGGAGCAACAAACACCTGAAATAGTAAGGCTTCTCCACAAGTCCGATAAAGCCTGACTAACAGTTACTCCTCCACTAGGAAACAAAACATTGCTGTGACCATCTTCTCCATTTTCACACCAATTAATGCCTTATTGCTTTCTTTTTGTTTCTATTTTCCCCCCAAAAGGAAAGATAGAAAAAAAAAAAAGAAGGTAAAATATAATACGGAAAATTAGTTATAAAAGCATCTATTTTAAAGACCAGTCTATCAATATGCAGTAATTTTGATTTTGTATTCAATCTTTTTGTTAACTTAGTTTTCTATTTTAAAGACCAGGATTGGAATATAGGGATTTGTTCTCTCATAGGAACTCAGGTTTCGAACTCTCTCACGTACCATCAACTTTTTTTGGACTAAGTCCATACAGATTTTTGCTCCGACTTTAATTGAGTTTCCCGTGAAATTGTGCCCCAAAGATTGGTACGCGTAAAGCGGTGGTCCCTAATCCAATCATTATTCATTCGGGACATGTTAACCCGACCCGACTTGTATGGGTCTAATTAACAAGAGATGCATGGAAAAAGGAGTCAACAGCTCTTGCATGGGAGTTTTTCGTTGGCTATAGACCAATACTATTACCAGGCCCTCTCTCTCTCTCTCTCTCTCTCTCTCTCTCTCTATAGAAGCAATTGGAGAATCACGAGATCCTCTATGCTTCTTCTTCACGCAAAACGTGTCCACAAGGTTTTGGTTGATCACGCGGTTTAGCTAGATTCTCTCTCTCGCTTAGGCTTGACCACCACAATAAATAAAAAAAAAGGTAGTGACGGAGTCAGGATTAAGAGTCTTGGGGCCGAGTTATAATGGAGAAAAATTCAACATCAAATATCTTTATATTCCTTACTCAACAAATAAGTAAAAAAAAAAAAAAAAAAAAAACAAAGAAACAAAACTGTCCAAATGGGACGGGAGATGGAAGATCCCAGTCAAAAAAAAAAAAAAAAAAAGGTAAATACAAAAAAGAGGACACATTTAGTTTACACATTTAGTTTTTTTTTACACATTTAGTTTTCGTTAGGGTAACAGGTATGATATATTCACCCAAAGAAATAGAAAAAAGAGGACACATTAGACACAACATTAATTAATTGATTATTTAATTTCTAAAAGTGACCTAATTAAAAAATTAGTCTTGCCCCTTGATTAAAAATTTTCAGAAGACTAAAAGTAGCGTTGCACTCCCTCTTTTCTCTCTTACGTTACTCTCTATTTTCAAATGCATAATGCATTTTCGTAAAATCATCTCCCTTGTTCGTCTCTCTCTCCCTCTCTAAACAAAAAATTCATTTATTCCCACTTAGGAGACAGAAATATAGTTTTGATAGTTGTATTCATCCTCTTCGAGACCATGATTATTTTCTTGAATAGACTTTTTGGCAAGTAACTTAAGTAAATTTTGTCTTAATCTAATTTTGTTGGTTGAATCCTAGATGTAATCCTCAAGAGGGATTTAAATGATTTATTAGAGGGATTTAAATGATTTATTAAAGAATCGATCATCTGCACTCAGCTCCAGCTATTACTCTCTCTCTCACATGGGGTGTGGTCCCAGATCTGGGCCCCACACCCATGTGAGAGAGGGTGTGGCTGGGAGTAGCTCCCAGGGAGTGTACATATCATTTTTGTTTATTATATTGTCATTTTTGTCCTTTTAGTTTTTCCAATTTTGATTCAGCCGCTATTCTTGTCCATGTTTTCCATATTTTTCATTTTTTGGTTGGAGGATGTCACAAAAATTTTGAGGACTACCGCCAACTACAAAACATATTTTCATGTTCTGCATAGTTTCATTTTTTTCTGGTTGGTTGGTCGGTCGGTTTTCTTCCCACACAATTGACTAAAGTTCGATCCTTAGGATTAGAGAGTAATTTGTTGTGAATCACTTAGTCTTAGCACGAATGACCTGCATTTGACCAAACCGGAGTGTGCGTAAATTGAGCACGACACTCTCGACGGTCGAAAAAAGAAAAAAAACCCTTTTGGCATTTGCTTATATATGAAAGAAAAGGAAAGAAGACTGGACTCCATGAGCAATTTGTTACAAGCCCCAATCAAAGCAGAATAACATACTAATAACGACCAAATCTCACTTTATATGATTGCAGTCGTAGATTGACCAATCCTTGTAAAGAAGACTGGCTTATGATGGAGTCAATGGACGGCTACCACTGATCATCAGCAACAGAGCAAGCTTATGATCAGAATTCAGAGCTATAGGCTGCCATAATACCTTTGTTTAATCATTAATATTAATTTTCTCTCTAAAAAAAATAATAAAGGGTACTTTTTATGGAATAAAAAATTAATACTCAAAAAATGTAGAGCTAATGATTTGTTGCTAATTTTGCTGGAATTGACAGTGGCCGGGCCACAATATCGCCTGCATGTTTGATCACCCACGGCAGGGACTGAAGGTGGTATACACGCTCAGAAAATCATGCGTACTGAAGTTTTCAATGACGGTATCGAGACAGATAACGGTCGCAGAGTAAGAGTATCGCGAATAGCGAAAGATACATAACGGGTTATCGTTTTTAGCAGTTGTGAATTTTTAAAATTATTTTCTAACAAAAAAAAAATTTAAGTGTCTAAATGGTTTTGTATCGGTAGTAGTAAATCGGTCTATGAATCGATAAGGGACCGGTACGTAACTGGACCACAATAGTCAAGCAATTTTTTTATTTTTTATTTTATCTTGAAAGCATACAACGAGATGCAATAGTAACAGAAGGCTCAAAAATCGTTATGCATCGACCGATACGATAAGCAATGGCCGATCGGTCAATATTTAAAACCGGCTTAATTTGCCCGTTATGTTAGAAATTTGTAGCAAAAAAAAGACAGTAAAAGGTTACTTTTGTTAGGAGTTGTTGTCATGAGGGGTGTGAAAATATACGTACTAGCAAATGAGAGATGTAAGGAATTTAATTATTCGGACACAACACCAAACACAATTCCCTACATACACGTGGGTCCCACGTAATAAATGTGTGTGGGACGCTCTAGTGTATGTTGAGGTTGTCCCTATCATTTTTGCTAGGAAATATATACAAATATAGCGAGGATATATCGAGTACTAATCGAACAACTTCAATTGGAATCAAACACAAGAGGCACAGACAGACAGGCCGTAGTTCCATGATCATATCCTCCCACATTCCTCAGCCATACATCTGTTTCTATCTCTGCACATAAACCATATTCCTGATCTGTTTCTCTCTCTGTCTGAGAATGGCTACCTCACTTTCTGTTTCACCGGACGAAGCCGTTGGTGGGTTAGACGTCGACGACGTGTCAAGGCCCGGAAACGGAAACCAGAGCGGAAGAAGAAAGTCGAAATCAAACGAGAAGAAGAAAGTGCCACAAAGAGGAATGGGGGTGGCCCAGCTCGAACGGCTGAGAATGAAAGAGGGGTGGAAGAAGATGGCCCACCAAAACCCACTACTACTCCAACCTCACAATATAATTCCCCAGAATAACAACTACTTCTTTCCTGCTTCATTCCCTGATCCGAAGTCGTTTGGTGGCAGCGGTGGCAATGGCAATGGCGTGGGTCTGAACCAGCGATTCTTGCTTCCAAAGGTTGGCAATGGCGTGTTATATGGACAGGTGGTGGGACCGGGTCAGGTTCTGGCTGATGCGAATGGATTCGGGTCTTTTAATTCGGGTATTAGGGCTGGTAATGTTGCTCGTGAGGCCTCGAATGAGCTCTCTTCAATGCCAAACGTGAATTACTACTCCGGTCAATGTTGTCTCTGCCACAACCACAAGGTAATGTTTTTTTAAAAAAAAAAAAAAAAAAAACCCACTTTTTAGTTCATTTTACAAGTGTTAGGGTTTCTTCTAGTTTTGATTTGTGGGGATTAATGTTTTGTTTTTGTTGCAGAAGAAGCGCATCGTCGATGGCGAAAACTTAGGCTGTAATGGAATGAGAGACAAATGTGCCGGTTGTAGCTTCGGCGGATTTATTCTAGGAAACAGGCAAAAAATGGATCAGGTGAATCCTTAAAGTCTTAATTAAACACCACTTATAAATAGCTTGTACGAAAAATTCCTAGTAAGTCTCCGTTTGGGTTGATTGGTCAATTTTGCGAATGAAATCAGTATCATTTAAAATGCCTGGAACCCTTGTCTTGATGGATTTTGAATCTCCCATACATCAAGACAAAGACTTATAGTTCAAATGTAAAGTATCAAACCTAGCTTTGAGCTACATATAATATGCCCATTAATAAACAATAAAAGGCAAGAATTATATGTTGATTTTAAATTCACATCAAACCAAACAGGCAGAAATCTAAATACCCCGAAAATGAAATTAGTAGTTCAGATGAACATCTAAGTAAATCTAAACCACTGATTCCACTTTTGGGATATGTTTTCAGGGTATCTAGAAATGCTTAACCAAACAGATCGAGCCTAGTTTTTACATTCAAGTTGCAAAAAATTCAGTGTTTGTACTTGTTCTTGTTCATTTTCTTGTCATTGTTGGTTTTCTTTTTACAAGGATTTTGATGGATTTTTTCTTTCTTTTTTACTTTTTTCCAGGAAATAGAGGTTTTGGCAGTTCATAGGAAAGGAAGTTCATCAGGTGGTAGTGGGCATGGAAGTGTGTTGATGGAGTATGAGTTTTTTCCAGGGAAAGTTAGTGGAGAAGATTCATCATCATCATCAGTTGCAGCAGTAGAAGTGGATGGTGATGATCATGATCAAGGTTCTTGTTTGGCTACAAGAATTAATTCTTCTGGTACAAATGGATTTGGTTCCTCTAATTCCATTGATTTGTCCCTCAAGCTTTCTTACTAGCACCACAACAACGGGTACTGTTTCATTCCTTAATTTCACAGTTGTGGGGGTAATGCATCTCATCGGATAACCTTTTTCATTGCTCTTTTGTCCTTGCTACCAAATTAGACCAAAACAATTGGCATCCTCTCTCTCTCTCTCTCTCTCTCTCTCTCTCTCTCTCTCTCTCTCTCTCTCTCTCTCTCTCTCTCTCTCTCTCTCTCTCTCTCTCTCTCTCTCTCTCTCTCTGTGCCACATATATATGTTTTAATACAGCAGTGCTTTTATTATCCGAGCGGTTATGGTTAGCGTTGTGGTTAGTTGTTTATTTCCTAAATTTATTAATTTTAATAGGGAGAGGATCCTCTCTCGTTCACTTAACGGTCAAGTTAGCTCATTTGTGGGCTCTTTCCGGACTTATTCTCACTCTTGGTTCGTTAAAAATGACACGAAATTAATCATTTCATTAAACTAGGATTATAAATCCCTGAATTACTAGCTAATCTGCTAGTTAACCAATTAAACTGGGGTAAATGCGTTAGTTGATGCTGCAATCTACAGTTAAAAAAAAAAATCTTTGGAATTAGAACTGGCAGTATACATGTTTGGAAACTAGGGGTAGCCCTAAAAAACCTAACTTGCTAGTACTCTCCCTCTCTCAGTTGTCTTTTGCTTTAAAATTGCAGGTGGAGGGAAGGGATAAATGAACGAGTTTTCTCTTAATGCACTTACTTTCAGGGACGGAGGATAGTGTTATTCCTCAAAACATGTGTATTAATTTTGGTATTTACCATGTCGATGAGTGATTAAATCGATGAAAATGTGTAATTTTCGGATATTAAGTATGCTTAGGATGATTAACATAGGAAAATGTGTATATACTTTTGGGTACCAGTAGTAATTAATCTTAAGACACTTGTAGTATTTTTTTATACTCCTACTAGTTACTCCCTCCGCCCGTAAAGATAGTTCATAACATAAAAACTCCAATTTTCGATAAAAAAAAATAAAGCATTTATGTGCATAGTTTCTTACATTTCTTGACACAAAATTAAGGAACTAATCGGAATTTTTATCCAAAAATTACACGTCTTTCTAAAACATAGACTATCTTTTTGGGAGTGAGAGAGGGAATATTGATTTTAGGTGTAACTCCCGAGTTGGAATCCTGACTCCGTCTCTTCTTACTTTATATGGTCTTAATGGTATTCAAACATGCGACCTCGTGAAGGTTAGACACTTATTATTTTCTCATTTTCGCTTGGCCAAACTCCTAATCGTGAAAGCGATAGGAAAACAACACAAAAAAACGTGGTTAATAAATACCACTACATATTCTTAGAGCATCAACAACAGGTTGGGTAAAACCCATTTTTGGGCAAAATAGCCAAGAAAAGTGAGAAAAGTGTGCTCCGGCAGCTTGTCTACTACCTTAGCTATTTTACATTTTCTCCAAATTTGCCACAGTACTTATCTATCTTTACCTAAGCACTGTTCACTATCAATCCCTTTTTATATTGTTCTTTCTCTCTCCTCTCTCCTCTCGTCTATCTTTACAGTCTCTCGTTGTGAGCAGCGATGGACAGTGACGAACGGCGATGGACGGCGACGAACGACGACGAGGGACTTTAGATCGATGAAGTTGCAGGCGGCGAAGGACGAACATCGATGGAGGTTCCAAGCGATGAACGGCGGCATTGGAGGTTCCAAGCGACGGAGGCGATGATGGAGGTGACGATTGACATCGACGGCGACGATGGAGTCGACGATGTATATATATATGTGTGTGTATATATATATATATATTTAAAAAAACGAAAAAAACAATATATTAATAAGAGATAAGGTAAAATGGGTATTGTTATTGGAGTGTTGAGAGTGACATAGTAGCTTATATACACTGTGCACTAGGATTATTGGCCAAAAATTTGCCCTAACTGCTGTTTTTGCTCTTACATAACTGCGTATAAGAAAATATGACCTGCCTTTTAAAGAAGTTGAGAGAGTGGGATGGGATCCCTATAAACTGCTCAATAACAGCAAGCGGCTGCTGCTGGTGGCTACTGGCTACCACCCCAAAGGTGACAGGGGTTGTTCTCAGCTAAGGAGGCAAAAGGATCAGTAAAACAAACTCTTTTGGTACGTAACTGAAGAGCTGAATTAAGCTGTGGAAGCTTTTTGAACTGCGTTTCTATTGGTTGCTCAGTCATTACAGTTTTTCCTTTGTCTTTATTTCCATTAATTTCCCAGTAAAACCCATAGTCTTAAATACCTCCCCACGTACGACGCAAAAGTGACGTACGTACTGATGTAGCGGTAGTCATCGGGTAGTGAACATATATTGAATGGCATATACGAAGTTGTTGGAATTGGGTGCAGCGGTTGTAAATTTCCTAAAAATGGTTTTTATTATCGTACGTATTCCTTAGTTAAAGAAGTCGTAGCGGTCAATTATAAGCCGTAAGCGACAATGAAAATGACAAAAAGTCGAATGCAAATTGGTAATAAGCTACACAATGTACTGAATTTTTTTCTATATCACCAGTCTATTGTATTGGAATCGGAATGGAACGATATTGGAAGGAATTTTTGTTCTACAAGGAATATGAAATAGACTTAACCTTCTGGAAGCAAAATCAAGAAAAATGTGGACTTTGTTGGAATATTCTAAGCTTAAGTAGAAAAATGTCATCAACCAGGGGTTGAACTATATTCCATTTTCATTTTGTTAAACTTAAAAAATTTCAAAAATATGTTCAATCTTAGCTTATTTACGAGAGTAGCCAATCTCGAACGAGCTTTACTCAAGTCAAATACGAGTCGATTTCGAGTAACTTGAATTTTTACGAATCATAAGCCAAACGAGCCGAGTTGTTTGTTCGAGCATGATTTGAAACCTTAACGAGCTTTTAAAAAAATGTTCAAATTTGATTTAGTAATCAATTATGCTTTTTGAAATTGTAATAAACGAACCTTGAACAAGCTTTTAGCTAAAGAATATGAGCTCAAATTCAAGTAGCTTTGATTCGTTTAACACTTGACCCAAGTAACATGCCAGAGGACTAATTTAAGTCCGAACCTAACTTATGGGCCGGCCTTTAAAAACCTCATTTTCAGTTGATGGTCTTATATAACACTTGACCCAAGTAATATGCCTATCAGCCCATCACACCACTAAATGGGCTTTTGATGCTCTATCCTTAAGCCCATCCAAAAGCCCAACAACGGTTCCGTCGGTAAAACCAAGAACCAGTCGAAGAGTCGTGTCATTATTCCTCGCAGCAGAAGAAACCAGTCAACTCACACGGACTCCTCCGATCAAACGCAGACTCTAAAATCTCAAAACCCTAAATTTTCCTATCATGCATCCTAACCAAACCCCACCAGACTCCGACCTTCCACTGCTCGCCGCCATTAAAGTCAAGTGCTCCTCCCCACGCTTCCCTCCTCCCACACCCACCGACACCCCCACCGCCAACGCCCAACGCCGGATCGGCATCGCCGTCGACTTATCCGACGAGTCGGCCTTCGCCGTCAAGTGGTCCGTCCACCACTACCTCCGCCCAGGCGACGCCGTCATCCTCCTCCACGTCCGTCCCACCTCCGTCCTCTACGGCGCCGACTGGGGCGCCGTTGACGTCTCGGTGGACGATCAAGAGTCCCAGCAGAAGCTAGAAAATGAGTTCGATACCTTTACCGTTACTAAATCGACGGATCTGGCCCAGCCGTTGGTGGACGCGGGTATTCCGTTTAAGATACATATAGTGAAGGACCATGATATGAAGGAGAGGATTTGTTTGGAGGTGGAGAGGTTGGGGCTGAGTGCGGTGATTATGGGGAGTAGAGGGGTTGGGGCGAGGAAGAGAGGGAGTAGTGGGGGTTTGGGGAGTGTTAGTGATTATTGTGTGAGGCATTGTGTTTGTCCTGTGGTGGTTGTTAGGTTTCCTGATGACGAGAAGGATGTTGGTCTTGAGAATTTGGTGGAGGAGGAGTCGGAGTTCCATGATGCAGCTGATCATCGGAAAGGTTAGGTTTTTTTTTGTTATTTGTGTGTTTTGTTGTTCTTTGTAGTTTAATTTGAAATTCTAAATCCGGTTGTGGTCAGTGTTCTAAAGATCAGCCTAGGCTTTTAGGTTAATAAGCGTTTGACAAATTAGTTGGGATTAATAGGGTAAGGGGGAATTACAAGGCCAGGCGGTGACTAATCGGATCGTATATTTAGTAATTTTTCTGAAAGAAAATATGTATCATGTCTATGTAATATAATCCATCCGTTCTTAGTTAATAGTCCCGCTCCGGAATCCAATTTTTTAAGGAGCTTCATAACTAAGGGGGACATGATTCGAACTTTCTTAATTTGCTCCTCATAACTTATGGAAATTCTTTGTGTTGGAGTTTTGAAACTTAGGCGGGAAAGTAGTGCTCCAGATTTGAGGTAATTTTTTTTCCAAGTGGCGGTAAAAGTACTCGCGTTCCTCAGAATAGAATTCAAATTCCACCCCAATTTCAAAAGCTAAATAAGCATTAATTGAAAAAAGGGACATTTATTTTGGAACATCCAAAAAAGGAAAGGTTGACAGATGAGGAGTATCATTATGGCACTGATGATCAGAAAAGTTAAGGTTGTTCTTATTATGCGTTTAGTTGTTCTCCATCAAGGACGGATTGAGGGGCGGATGAGTACGTACCTTGGTTGCACGAAGCGGGAGCGATGGCGGAAACGTGGGAGTGGACAGAGATAGAAGCTCTCAACGTTGGGAGCGTGAAAGGAACGTGTACAATTAATGCTTAACGTGTACATTTAAGGGAGTCAAAACATGTTCAATTCCACCATAAGTGTAAAAGATGGGCTAGTGTTACAATATGTATATGAGTTAACTTGAAGACCAATTTATAAAGCCGAGTGATAAATCCCTGTTTCTCTATATAAGGATCGTACAAAAGCTCTCATCTTCATAAGGAGCGGGCTCCCGTCAAGCTCCTTAGTCGGGAGCGCAGGAGTGCGCTCCTGAGGTGGGAGCGGCACCGTTTTACAAGCTTCCTGCTACTAAGGTACGGGCGAACACAAAATCAAACACGTATCGTGAATCAAACACATAATCTTGAGTTGAATGCATAATTGAACACAAAGGAATAAACATAAATATACATATATACACTTTCACAACACTTTCTACCTAGATGTTCAGGAAAGAGATTGAGATACAACACCCAGTGAGAGTGGGATACATTTGCTAGACGTTGAAGGGTGGAAGTTTGAAAAAATATTTAGAATAACAAAAGGACTTTGGTAAATTGCTCACATGAAACGATAGATAGTTTTTTTCATGGCGTGAATAAATGGACTTGGGTAATGGAAACTGTAAGCCATATGAGAACTGAAGGGGTGGTGCTAACATGTCAAATTTGTGCTTGAAACGTCATAGCGTTAGAACTGTGAGGAAATTTGATATGCTGGCACCAACCCTTCAGTTCTTGTTTGGCTTACATTTTGCGTTACCCAAGTCCATTACTCAGGCCGGGGAAAAAAAACTATCTATCGTTTCTTGTGAGCAATTTACCTAAGTCCTTTTTGTTAACTACCCCTTTTTGAAGTTCTTCAACATTTGACATCTGGCAAATGCATCCCACTCTCATTGGGTATTGTATCTCAATTCTCTGTCCTGAACATGTGCGTAGAAAGTGTTGTGGAAGTGTATATGTAAGTTTATTCGTGTATGCGTTCAATTATGTGTTTGATTTTGTGTTCGTCCATTCTCGATGAATCCTAACAACTCGGCTTAAGAAGTTCTTCCGTTGTTCAACACTTCAACTTCTGTTTTTGGCAAATGCATCCCACTGCCACTAGGTTATTGTATTACGTATAAACTATTGTATCCCACTTTCACCGTTCGACATCTGGTAATTTTTGATATTGTTTTTGTAGCATGTATTGGTAGAAATTGTATCAACTTTTGGTGTCCTTGTTCTGGCTAGTTTAATTTGAAATTATAAAATACGGTTGTCGTAACCGGTACAAGTGATTTGATGTGAAATGAAGAAAGAAAACTCTAGCACATTTTTGAAATGCAGAAATGGCGAGGAAGGGAGAAAAGGGGTGAGGATTCATATGTATCCCTGGTTAATGTGTTTCCCTTTAGTTAGTTAGACATGAGAATGGGATAACACTATGATTTCTGTTCTCTTCTGGCCTAGATGAGAGAATCTAATGTTTTTTTGTTTTCTCACCCAGTTCACCAAACGCAATCTTACTTTAGTTACACTTTGGGTTTATATGGTGGTTCTGGTTTGGCTTGAGGTTGCTTAGATGTGGATTATGCATTTTGCGTTCGATTGTTTTTTCCGAGCGCTGTTATGCTGATGAAGTTCTGCCATTTTGCTAGTTATGTACCCCAAAACCAGTTTTCATTGAAATGAAACGTCTGTTATTAAGGGCTGATTAGTGAGTTAAATTTTTGCACAATAATTGTTGTCTTGATCTTACTGTATACTCTTGAAGAATGTTGCTGAGACAGTGTCGTAGCTGTAGCATTGATTGATATGTATATCTCTGAATATCTGATTAAGAACTCTATGGTGCTTCAATGCAAAAAAAAAAGAAGGTTCTGATCTTAACTAGGAAGTCAAATTTAGATAAGGATAGAAAGAAGCTTTGAGGAAATAGCTTTTGCTGTGAAATTTATCATTTCGATTGAAGCGGAATCATAGATATTTGGTTCCAAATTTGTTATGAAGTGACTCAACGTCCATGCGCCCATATATAAGAGTCCAGTCTAAGAGTTTATTGCATATGATATTTATTCAGAACTGGTCTTGCTGCATGCTTGAAACTGGCTTTGAATTAGAGGTTGTAAAACTGGTTATTGCTTGTATTGGTTGATGTTTCGCTTCGGAACAGAACTATAATCCAGTAGTAGTTTGTTCCTTGTATCCTATTACTCGCACTACCTATGTAAGTTATACAAAATATTTGATTATCATTATACATTGACAAGGGCAATTCTAATTTGTAAATTTTGGTGTTGAGAATATTGTTCTAGCCCAAAGAAAAATGGATTGATCCTAGTTTAACACTGTAGTGAAGAATGCTGTTAATGGTATCATCCATTTTCTGGACACATGTATGAGTATCGTGTGTGCGTATGTATCCAGTATTGATATATCCTTGAAACCCAGCAGAAATGACCGACTGTTTCCCTTTTAGTACACAAACAATTGCTTTTGCTCCAAATTGCATAGTGAAATGAACTCCAGACTTTGGTTATGGCAACATGTGTGCTAGAAGTACCAATATCCGTTTGTATAGGTTCAGGGATCGTTATATTCTAAGCAGATTGAAACTCTGATTGATTCCAAGTTGTTCTTCCTTGCAAGTTGGAAAGATTTTGTATCACTGAGGTGGAACAAATTTGTGTCTGTGCTTTTATGCCATTTTCTTCCGTTTCAGGAGTTTTGAAAGCCTCTCTTCTAGACTGACCTAGGTAGCGTGTCACAGGACATTGTTGCAGTAGACTGTACATACCCAAAGAAATATACTGTTATAAAGTTCCATTAGATATTAGGTACTTTGTAATACTCATTCTGATCTATTTTTTTTATTGAACTCGCTTCGGTGGTTTCTAATGCAAGACCATTGGTTTCATATTTCAATATGCTGTGAGGAGTGCAGCTTAGGATATGAAATTGTTCAATGTCAGTATTGTTGATTTGTTGTTTCAACTGCATTTGAATTTTTAAGTTGATTTGTAAATCTGTTGCATTTTTAAGCTGCAGATACCTAGCTTGAACTGGACTTGGTGCTGGACTCCCACAACTACTGGAATGGTATGATGCCCTTTTTCTGGTGTGTACACCTTTTTGAGGTCACTAAAATTTCTTATTGTTGGGCAAACACTATGGCCGTTGGCAATTGGCATGTGTTATTTTTTTTTTTCCTAACATCCTTTTCTGCCTGTAGCGTACTGATAACAATGAATGCCGACATTTGCTTCTGCCTTTTTCTTTGCTGCTGTAGGAATTGTAGAAGGCGTTGGAGTTGCAAAATTAAGCTTAGTTATCTCTGAGTCAATTAGATGTTATTGACGGTGTTGGATCATGACATGTAAATGAACTGCTTGTGGTACTGGACTAGTTGTATGGTTTGTTCAGTTTTTCCGACGTATAAAATTCAGCTTTTGCTTGTGAACCTATAATTCAGACTATGTCATCAACCTTCAGTATTTGTTGTATGCTGTTTTGGCTTATGTTCCTTGATTCTGTTATGAAACCTGATCTTTAAGGTTATACAAGGATGTATGTACCGTACTTATGTTATTCACGTTTCTTGCAAATATGGCCTTGATCAGGAGTATTTACTCGTAACTATCTTTGTTGAATGGAGAGACCAAACATGAATCATTCTTCTAGACTCAAATCTCCATAGAATTGCTGGTGAATAAGGAAGAAATACAACCACCAAAGGTGGTATCCTAGATGGCAATGGTGAGTGGGCTTAAGTGCTCCTCTCTCCCGTACACGATCCGACAAGGTTCAAGTTCCGCCAATTGTAGGACTAGCGTAGATGACCCTTTGTCCATCTATACCTAGGTGGTGCTGTGGTGACGGCATGTCCTTCCGGACAATAGCTATGGCTTGAACCGGATATTAAACAACGGGTAGGATGATCTTGTGGTTACGCCGAGGGGGTTGCTACGCTGGTTGTCTTCTCTCATGTTTTTGCCGTTCAAAAAAGAAAATAAGGAAGAAATACATACGGTTGAAGCATTATCTGCTGCTCTAGTAAGAGCTGATATCCCTTGCACACCGCTATGTCCGCCGCCCCCGATAGTATGATCTTTGCCCAGCCTGTAGATTCCAAGCACCATACTGGAGAAACCTTTACCATTCGATATGATGGATTTTCACAATATTTTCGTTCCTCTCTTTGCCGCTTTCTGGATGAATAGATTCATTGAGCAATGCTACAGATACTAAATAACTTACAAATTATTATCCTAAATAAACACGTCACTACCGCATCAATCCATAATACAATACTACATGAATGAACTTATCTACTAAAAGAGTGTCACATATACATTTTGTATATAAGTTACAGTATCTTTTTGTTCAGTGTCTCTAGACTTTTCTTTCACCACGTCTTGGAAGCTTCACCGATTTGAAATAGCCCGAGGAATTGGCTTCACGATTGTCTAATGCTTGAGAGCTTGTCGCCGTCGACGAAACATCATGGTTGTATTGTGAAGAAATGCATCCAATCTCATCCTGTTTGATAATCAGAAGTGAAAATCTCACGTTACAAAACGACTGAAAATCCGGCATTCAGGTTTGAAATAGGTGAATATGAACCAAAATTCCAAATAATCAACCGCATATAATAGTGCTAATCGGCGAAACAGAAATTCTAAATTCTTTATAGTAGTGAAACAAAGAAAAAGTGATCAATTTTGATAGTTTTTTTTTCATCTTTAATTTTGTTATGATCTTGTTTAATTAATTAATCATTCGTCTCGATTAGAGGAATTTAGGTGCTTACAAAAGAAATTAGGACTAAAAGCAAAAACAAAATTTGCTAAAAAAAAATAATATTGTAATTAAGACTACTGTGTCTCTTTTGCTAAAAAAAACAAAATTTGCTAAAAAAAAACAAAATTTGCTAAAAGTCATCTGACACTTACAAAACTACTAAAATCAAAGAACGAGCCAAGCAACGGAGTGACAAATGGTTGACGTTATGCCCAAAAAATTGCAGTACAAAAGATTTTCATAAAATAAGCAAATACCAATTGTAACAAACTAATTTAGGCCGATTGGCCAAACGACACGCACCTCGGAGTCTAGGTCTGCATTTTCACGCGTCCGTTTCAAGGCAGAGACACCTCCACCACCACCACCACCACCACCACCACCACCAACGGTGGAGGACACCGCTTCACTACTTGAAGAACTCGCTACAGGCGACGGTGGCGGTGTAGTAGAAGAACAAGACCAAGGCACAACTTGATTATCTCCTCCCTCTTCATCCTCACCTTCACCGCTTCCACTCAACTCTCCATCCTCCTCATCACAACTGCACTCATCCTCAACTTCAAATTCGTCATTTTCGCACCCTCCTGCTCGCTCTGCTTCTCTCCTCTGTTTTTCACTATGAAAGTTTCGGACGCAAGTATCGCAAACCGAGACCGTGCGGCCAAGCTTGGGTCCGGAAGCTTTCCACGGGGTCAGAGATTGGCAGAAGTGGCAGAGAAGGTTTCTGGAGTGCTTGGCGACGATGAAGTTTGCAGAGTGAACCTTGTCGTCGCAGTTGGAGCATAGACTCGCTCCGTCTGCTTCGCAATGTATCCTCGCCGGTTTGCTACACAGTTCGCAACCCTTCATATCTCTATCTCTCTCTCTCTCTCTCTCTCTCTCTCTCTATGCTGTGAAGCGACCAGCTGCATTAATGTCCCTATGCGGTGAAGCGATCAGCTGCAATGTCATATTTATTGGAGTTTGCTGTTTGACCGGCACGTGTGAAATAAAAGGGTTGCCGAAAAAATATCTGAGTTATTACAAGTCATTGTTAAGAACAATATCTTGGTCAATCAATGACGAAGTAATACTCCCTCCGTCCCCAAATTCTGGTCCCTCGTTCTATTCTAACCGGATAAAAAATTAGTCATAACTTTAAATCGACAATGAATTTTATATTCAATATCGATCTTATTTGATAGATCTCGATTAAATCTATAAGCCAATGTTTTCAAAATCATGTAAATCTATAAGCCACTTGCGCACACTGATTTTGGTGCATGCATGGATCCGAGGAAAAAGAAAAATTCCAAATGATCTAACGCACATGGGCAGGTCTCATAGTATTTCGAACGATCCTACGTTAATCGAATGATTTTGGATATATCAGAATTCGAATCTAGGTACTCCATTAAAATTTGTTAGCATTACTTAAAATTTAACATGCAACAGAGTAACAATTTCGATTTTTAGGGAGTTTTTTTTTTTTAGAATCTACACATACGAGAAAATTAATCAGAAGATTTCTACGGAGTTTAAATTATCGTTAATCTTAGGGTGAGCTTCTTATAAAAAGCTTGTCTATAGCTTACGGACTTTAGACAAGTTATTTCCGTTATTTAGAATTTTAGTTGATTTATGCAAGAAGAACAACCTGTCTCGACATCAGCATTTCTTTTTATGATTAATCCGTTGGCTAAAAAGCGGAGAATTGGTTTTTTGAATTTTTTTTTGTTTTCTCTTTATTCAAATAAACCTCTTTTCAAAAAAAAAATAAAAAAATAAACCAGTTTATTTTGGTTTTTTTTTGCTTTATTAAAAAAAATATTAGTTTTGACCATAATTTATACTTGTTGGATTCGTCTCGACGAGACGAATCCATAAACCACGAAAACTCGACGCAAAACTAACAAATGCAAAAAAAATTTGAATAAAGACAAAAAGATAAAAACCAAAAAACCATTTTTTTTCTTTTTTGCCAAAACACCCTTTAGTCAAACTTAAAGTTTCGTGAATAAAGACAAAAAATTTGGTGTGCCCAGATAAGGATCAACATGAAATGGACCATTTCATTTAGAATTGCCTTTTTATCTTGTTGTATACACATCACTTTATTAGTCCTTAACTCAATCTGGCAAACAAAGAAAAGGAAGGAAAAAAAATATCTTCTATTACCGTTTTTCGATCTTGATAACTAAAAAAGCTATGCGACCATTTAATGAGCAGTAATGATACATACACACATAAAATTTACCACAAATTACCCACACTTGCACACTAGATGTGCAAGTGTGTGTGGAGCCCACACACTTGTGTGAGTGTGTGGGTAATTTGTGAGTAAATTTTTTGTGTATGTATCATTTTTGTTTAATGAGTTCAGTACCTAACATAATTAGAACGGTGAAAATATCGAGAAAAACCCGGATAGGTATAAACCGATGACAGACTAGACACAACCCAACTTGCGCTCACGCCTGCTCGGATCATACATCCATGGCCGAGCACAGGAAGCCACTACGGTGATCAAATAAAACACCTCAAAAGGGTTCAGAACATGCGTAGTCTCTATCAAAACTTATAGGGGCAACCGCCTCTACTGACGCCCCAACTTACTCCCTCCCGGGGATGGGATAATCATAAAGATTGGAAAGGGATCCATGTATCAAGACTTTTGGGTAGGAAGGAAAGGGATCCATGTGGGGGATGTATGTTTTTATTTCCATATTTGGCCTTTCCAAATTTGGCCGTAAGGGGAGGTGACGTCCAACAGTTGGCTTCTGAACCCCACGCCTGAACGCTATCTCCATCAGGCATCAACGAATTCTTTTGAGTTGGTGTTCTGGCATAAAAAATATGGTTGACTGATTTTTTTGTTTTTATTTGATTTTTTTTTGGCGGCGTTAGTTTTACGTTGATTTTTGTGTGTGTGTATTATTAGTTCGTCTCGACCTAAGAAATCCAAAAAGGTAAAAGATTATGACTAGAATTCTCAATTTTTTTAATAAGATCGAAAAAAGTGTAAAAATTGGTCTTTTTGACTTAATTTTAGTCTCTATTCAAAAAAATTAAGTATTGATCATAATTTTTTACTTTTTTGATTCATCTCGCCGATACGAACTAATAATACACAAAAAGTTGATGCAAAACTAAAAAACACGAAAAAAATCAAATAAAGACAAAAAATAAACCAGCTAATTTTTTAGGCCAAAACACAGGCCTCTTGACTTTTTGTATTTTTATGTTTTATTTTTCAATTTTTTTTAAAAACGTATAAAATTATGACCAAACCTAAGCAAGGACAAAAATCCAAAACGTCCATCAAAGAAAGCGTTGTTTGGAAGTTTTTTTTTTTTTTTGCATTTGTTTTTTACAGTTTTAGCTTTTTTTATTATGGCCAAAATGAATTATAAATTTATCGAGTGTTTACGAGATATTTGCAAAATGTATTTTGCAACAAGGGTAGTATTTGTGTAATATATGCAGAATACATTATGTATGTTTTTTTGTTAGCTAAAATAAAAAAAAAATATGAAAAGTGTGAAGTAAAACATGCATCATGCAAGGGGATGGCCGAGCACAGGGAGCTACTCCAGTTATCAAATCCCAAATTCTAGAGGCACACAATCAAACCACACCTCCAACCACACAGCACACGTGTCGCGCTAAGAGACGCGACACGTATCACGGCGGCGGCGGGCGCTGGGTTGGTTCCATCTTCTTTCGTGTGCTTCAGAAGAAGATTTGTTTTGTGTTTTTTTTAATTGGAAAAAGGTGGGGCCCACTTGCCACATGGGATTTGTGTGGTTTGTGGTGTGCCTCCTTGTGTGCCTGTAGCAGGATTCTTGTGTTTATAAGAAAAAAAAAGAAAAGAGAAAGTATCCGATGCCTCGATCTTCGGTTTAGTATTCCTATTTTCGCCGTTCATTAATGGAGGACTAAGTGTGAGAAAATACTTTAATACTCTCTCCGTCCCATTTTAAATGCTCCCTACGTATATCCGTGCCATTTTCAAACGTCTATATCTTTTTATTGGTAAAGTTTTCAAAGTTTTTAAAATTTTTGTCTAATAGAACTAATTGAGGTCTATCAAATAAAATTCATATTGCATATAAAATACATTATAGAATGAAAACTATAAGAGTTCTAAGAAAACACGCATAACTGTAGGGAGCATTTAAATTGGGATGGAAATTGATGTGGGAAAGGAACCTAGTAGAACCGAGGTATGGGAGTTTCAAGTCTGTGGGGACACGTGAGATTGTGACAGCCATTTGGCAATGGCCATGTGAACGAAATCCTACGTGGTGCTCTCTTATTTGATTCCCAATGAGATCTATTGTTGGTGCCGGGGGGATACCATGAGGCGGTACTCAACATATCTCGACTGTCGAAAAGTATTTTGGATTGTTTAGATTTTAGGAAAAGAAAAAGAGAGAGAGAGAGAGAGAGAGAGAGAGAGAGAGAGAGAGAGAGAGAGAGAGGAGAGAAGGAAGGAGAGATCTGGGTAGGGTTGGCAATGGGAACGGGGCGGGGCCGGAGACCACTATCCCCGTCCCCGATCCCCGAATCCCTCCCCCATCCCCGTCCCCGCCCCGATCCCCAATGGGGATCATTTTTCCCCCTCCATCCCCACCCCAAACGGGGAACGGAGATCCAAACTAGAGATTCAGGGAAATTCCAAAATGGCTAGCTTTACAGTAACATGAAGGCTATAAAGACTAGAATCCACCATCAGCATCTCCAAAGTGAACCAAAATTCTTCCATCAAATGCAGCAGAACCTTAAAGATTGAGCAAACCGGATTTGTTCAAAACTAAATTTATCTGTTCAAAATATTTTTTTTTAAAAAAACGCATAAATCTATATACACACTAGATGTACAATATATACACCAGATTTACACATCAAAAACATCCAAATGGACCAGATCTACATATTTACAGCACCTATACATACATATACACACACATGGAGAGAGAGAGAGAGAGAGAGAGACATATACACACAGAAGCGAACAGATCTCGGTGAGAGGATGCCGATGACGATGATCGCATCTCGGTGTCGATGGACGGAGTTACGACCTCGAGGTGTTACGATCGTGTGTGTGTGTGTGTGTGTGTGTGAGAGAGAGAGAGAGAGAGAGAGAGAGAGAGAGAGAGAGAGAGACTTCTCTCTCTAAAGTCGGCTGTGAAAACTGAAAATGAAATGTTATGGTTAAAAAATCTCCTTGGATAAGTATATATGGAGTACTAAATATTAGTTACGTACAGTAATAAATTATTTCCTTTCCCGTTTAATGCACAAAGGATATATGGGTACTAAATATTAGTTACGTGAGGGGGAATAAATTATTTCAAACCGGTTTAATTGCACAAATTATATAAACGGGATCGGGGGATGGGTGGGACGCTGACATTCTACGCGTGAGGCTTGGGGTTCAAACCCTGCCACCAACATTGTTGCACGTATATTATATAAAACGGGGATTCGGGGACGGATCGAATCGGATTCGGGGCGGGGATACACTACTACCCAAATCCGACTCAGTCTCCAAACAGATCTCCAAAACGCCGATCCATTCGGATCGGGGAGCAGATCGGATACGATCGGGTCGGGGGGAATTGCCATCCCTAGATTTGGGTGGGCCAAAATACTCATGCACCACGTCGGCTGTACCCTATTTACACCCATGTTTTTCTCTTCTTTTGTGGATGTGGTACCCATTGAGTTGTGGTCACACGTCTTCACCAGTCACCACAACCACTATTTTGGAGAGAGAGAGAGAGAGAGAGAGAGAGAGAGAGAGAGAGAGAGAGAGAGGCGGTGATAATCATAAACATTGGAGGTTCCATGCATCAAGATTGTTGGGGAAGGAAGGAAAGGGGTCCAAACGGGGGATGCATGGTTTTATTTCAAAATTTGGTAAGGTAGGTGATGCCCAACAGTGATGGCTTGTGAACCCCACACCTGAACTTTATCTCCATCAACGAATTCCCTCTTTGACAATTTTCAATATTTTTTTTAAACGATTGTGGTCAACCTAGTTATATTAAAATGAAAACGAAGTGGACACTACTGGTCCAAAATACGAAAAGCTGAAAATAACAATAAAACAAAAAGAAACATAGAAGCGGCTCAACATCAATGTCGGACCTACACTCCGCTCGTGGAGGTGGGTGGCTGAAGGACCAGTCAGGCAGTCACGGTCTTGTCCAAAAATGATGCGGAAATCGGGAAATCTGTCCTCCGACCAAACCTGAATAAGGACAAAACCCAAAAAGTCACTCAAATTATGCTATTTTCAGGAATGCCACGTTTTCTAGAGCAACCAGAATTTTTTTCACAGGTCCCGAGACCTGATTTATTGAATCAGACAGTTCATTAATATATCCCCATGATCATCCCAAGTGCACTACCTAAAAAATGTTTGCTAAAGTGTACACCTAAGCACAGGTGAGACCCTATTTTGTGTGCTAAGAACTTTGTTAGCTAGCTAAGGAGAAATGCACTTTAATGAGGCTCCCAAAAAATATTCATTATCTTTTAGAGAGGGAAGCATTTAAGTGGTGAGGGGTGCCAAGTGGTCCCACAAAATTCTCCTCTCCTTCCCTTCTCTCTATCTCTCTCCTCTTTCTCTCTCCTTAAGTCACTCCCCAAATTTAGGTTGTCACTTAGAGCACTTTAGGTAGTGAGGGGTGCCACCTAGGATTTTAGGGAGCCAATTTTTGTGCACTAGAGACCATTTTTTGAGATTTTTCTTAGCTAACTAGTTAGGGCACTTTAGGTAGTGATTTTAAGTAGTGCACTAGAGATGCTCTTACAAAGCTCCTAGTAAAGTTCCAGGTCATCATCGCTTGCATCGCTGTAAATAAACCGGGAATCGGACGATCAATTTTCTGCTGACCTTGAGATAACCTCAAAAAAATGATGTTGCCATGATGTCTGGAACGCCTCTTTAGGGGGACCACCCTAAACAGGGTTACATGGAACTTTTCGGTTAGTACTCGAACGCACCTAGATGAATCTGAACACGAATTAGCTTGCTTAGCATTTAGCAACCGATTTCTTAGGGAGGCTCCCCCATGGCTGCCACTTTCTAAGTCTAGTGGTGGGGTCCATGTGTCATAAAGGGTGCCCCTAGTGGGGAGCCCCGTCCCACTGTCCAATTTCGTCCAGTCGCATGCGTCGCTACCTGGACGATGATGTTCGGGAGATAATCTGGAGAAATGAATGCATCCACGATGTTTGGAAAGCCTTAAAACCTTAATGAGACCATCCCAAACAAGTTTACATGGGATTTCTCGGTACGCGCCCAAACTTTGCTTAGCGACCAAGGTGCCATTTTAAGCCAACCAGGGGCTACTACGTGGCACCTTGGGGCGGCTATCCCAGGGCCTCCCTTCCTTCCGGAGTCGAACTCTGTCTGATCACACAGTCTCGAGGTCCTGCGGAAGCCTTGTTAGATTTTCCTCAGCGGAATCCCGCCCCTCATAGCCAACCCTTGCCGGAGGCTATACCCAGATTACCTTAGAAAATCCAGGTGATCTTTCATCCTAAGCGGAAACTCCGTCGAACTTCAGAAAATGAACACTCTCTCATGAGAGTCCTCTTTTCAAATAGTTCCGGTTCGAACTACGTTTTGACCCTGATTCTCCCATCCCGGAGATATGTAGACAGGCTGGGACCAAGCTCAGTCACTTTTCTTTTACTTTAAAAAATATATCAATAATAAGCTGCTAGTGCTTGAGTTGTTTAATCATATATTTTTTTTCTCATCAAATTTACAGTAGAAAGTTTTA
The DNA here is from genome assembly GCA_016920895.1 of Vaccinium myrtillus. Taxonomy (NCBI): domain Eukaryota; kingdom Viridiplantae; phylum Streptophyta; class Magnoliopsida; order Ericales; family Ericaceae; genus Vaccinium; species Vaccinium myrtillus. Next base: position 4,488,989 of record CM029273.1, on the reverse strand, counting down.
ATTATTGTTGTTTTTTAAGGAGGAGCGAGTACCAAAAGGTCGATGTGGGGTGCTGTGCTAAACACATTTCCAACTCATAACAGTGAATTACCGAACTTTTTCTTTCCTTACCTCGCAGACCACAAAACTAAGTTACTATTTGAAAATCGGGTCTACGGACCCGCATAATCCTTATTCAAAACACTTGAATTATTTCTAGATAGTTTATGGGGTGACATGACACACCTAAACTTTATGGAAGGTGGCGACTCTGAGTTATTTTCTAAAAATACCCCAGATCACAACTATAAAACCCGTTTTCTTAACTACTATGTCGCATTATGAACTTGAATCACTCGACACTTTTCACCTCGATCTCATCCCTTTTGCCTCGAGGCGGAACCCCCTTTCCAAGCGGTTGAAATCACGAGCGTGAGTCGTGACACATTCAACCGTGTGGGAAGTGTTCTGAAAACAAAAGAAGTAAGTACATTATTAGCCATGACCCAAGTGGATAAAGTTCTTCATCCCATTATTGTTACCATTGGTTTGGTAAACCATGGGCTCAGCCCACGGTAATGGTACAGTGAGTGAAAAGTGAAAACTGTTCAGGAGCCGAAAACAGATTTTTCTGATACCCATTAGAGCAATAAAGTCAAGTACTTCATTCTTGGGTTGTCGAGGGAAGTATGGGCCCCAATTGAAACCCCTATATTGAGTAAGCCCATTGGGTTTTGAATTCGCTTAGTTGGTCTAGTACTTAAACGGGCCTCTCGAATCATTTGCTGCGGTTTATTTCTTTCTTTTCTTTTGTTCCGCAACTTCTATTCGGATTTTTTTTTTTATATCAAAGCTTTTATTCGGGTAGCTTTTGGGATTTTCATTAATTGTTGAGAAATAAGTTTTGGACTTCACTTCTGTAATTGTGCAAATTCACTCTACAATTTACTTTAGTACTGTACTTTGAGAATTGTATTGTGTATAATTTGAGTACTAAAAGGGATATAATGGGAATTTTATCAACTTTTAAACTTTGAATGCCATAAAGGGACATGTGTTTTGGGATAGCCAAAAATGGAATAAAGGCCTAACTTTATGGGACAGATGGAGTATTAGTATATGTAGATATGGTTTTCTAATTAAAGGAAATTTGATTATGGTTGGAGTTAATGTGTTTTCTTAATCAAGTGAGATTTTTTTGAATATTTCAAAAAGGAAATTAAATATGGGGAAATTCAAAATAAGTATTTGATACACAAAATTCATAGGAAATTCTATCACATTTATTTTGAAAACCAACCATGCACCCTGGAATCATGGTAAAAAATATATCCCTACCAATAAGCATGGTAAATTCAAGTGAACGTATGTTTATATATGAATCATGAATCTGATCGAATGTGATTCAAGGTGAAGTGACCTTGGTGCGACGATGCTCACCTCCACTCGCTTTGTTTTCAATCGTCGAATTTAATGAGAATTTATTCATTGCAAAAATGAATCAATATCATGGTAAATTATAGGAGCATGTTATATTGAGGCAAGGTACATTTCATGATAAATTGAAAGGATCATTCATAATAAATTTAAGTTGATTGATTCTTTTAAAATTACAGAAAATTAGTATCAATGATAAATCTACAACTAACTAAATCGAACTAGCACTCATGATATATTGAATCAAATTAGTGGGCATGATAAATTGGTATGACATTGATGATAAATTTCAACTTGAATTGAATCAAAACAACAAATTTCAAGATAAATTTTTTGGACTAACCAAAATAGTAGATTTAATGGTCGAATCAAAACAACAGTCATAGTAAATTTGAATACTATCCAATTAGATTTCATGATAAATTAATTCATGATAAAGTTCTTGACATTGAAAATGAATCAAACCAGCATCAATATATCATCATTATCATGCTTGATAGTACAAACGGAGGAAATCAATTTCGATTTCGCACACACTTAGTGAGAGTATAAATGGAAACAAAAGAAAGCATGAAAATCTGACTTTTCGTTCGTTTGCTTGACGAAGAAGCTCAATCATTTCAGTTGAACATATCCACCATCACATTCAACGTCATTTTGCTTGACGAAGAAGCTTCAAAAGTGCAAATGGGGTTCGCATTATTGGGGGGATTGCGTGCTCCAATCGTCTTCCCTAGTCGACTCAATAATGGAGGATAGGGTTTGGGGATTTTTTCCACCCTTCATATCCAGAAAAATTATAGCATTGGTCCTCCAAAATTAGAAAATATTTCTATATAGTATATCCGATTTAGTCTCAAAACTTAGAATATATATATACAACTAAGGGAAAAGTTGGGATTTGTTGAATTTGGGGACATATAATTAAAAAATGAGGTTATGATGACAACATAAGTTAAGGTGCGTGGGAACTAATATTTAAGTGCTCAAAAAATAAAGGTAACCAATTCAAATATGAGAACAATGAAGTTAGTTTATATTCGTATAAGAACTTAAGATTTGAACTCTTACTCAAACAATTAGCAAAAATAAAAAATAGTAAAGCGGGGAATCGAAAAGAAAAACTTAAGATGCTGTAAAAATTATTGGATTACTTGGAGCGTCTCCAACGGCAGAGAGTTGCTATTTGAATTTCTATTACTATAATATAGCAGCGAATACTATCAAATTGCTATAATATAGCAACGTTACTCAACGGTGCAAACGCTATATCTTTTATTTTTTTTAAAAAAATGTCAATTTGAATTGCTATTTGTGGGTCCCATGATGAGAGAGATAGACACAATGAGACATGCTAAATTATAACCGTAGCCATTTTTTTTTGCTATCTATGGAACAACAAATAGCTATAGGGTAAATATAGCATGTAGTTTACCTCACCATTGAAGAAGGGAATTTAGAATTTTATGTTATAGTTTAAATATAGCAACACATAGCATGTCATTAGAGATGCAATATGGGAACAATATAAAGGTAAATGCAAGTTAGCATATATGATCAGCTATTTATGTATTGAGAGTTTTGGAGCAACAATAAATGAACTAACATAAACTCGTGGGGTTTGGCCAAGTGGTTAGAAGAGAGTAATAAGTGCTCCTATATGAGATTACACGTTGCATTTTTACGGAGGTCAAATATTCCAAAGCTTGGGATCACTAAAAGTTTGCCCAATTATTAGCTGCAGGGTCTTGAAATTAATAGAGTTGCGCGCAAGCTGACTCAAATATCTTGTTATAAATATACTAAATGAATTAACATTGCAGTATTATTAAATAAAAATTTCCCGTCCATGTTATAAATATATTAAATGAATTAACATTGCAGTAGGCCTATGCATAAGAAAGACAAAAGCCCTATGAGGGTAGATTGGAAAACCACATCCGGAAATTCCAAGAAAATTACTACTTTCTTGGAACATTAATGTGCAAAAAGTGAAAGAAACAATATCGAAAAAGTCATGAAGAGAGACACACAATCTTGCACAATCACATCAGAATAAACTGCAACAGAAATCAAATTTCTCCATGGGGGTGTCCGGACAACCGAGGGACGGAGGAGGCTAGCTTAAGCTTAGCCAAACGATGTCCTACGAGTTGTTACAGGCACTGATAGAAAGATCAACGAGAGCACAATAGACCATCCGTGCTTATTTTTATTTGCATCATAAACATAACATTAAATGACCAAGAACATCCAAACTTATTAAAAATTAAAATCATGAAAATAAATTAACAATACAATTTCTATTATTGACCGATGTGAACATCGATCATGAATTGTTCAATAACAAAACCAGCCATTCCTGCTACCCGTCTCCGGCATCTCTTATTCCTCCAATGTCTTCTTCTTCTGAAATAGCAATACAATAGCATCGGTTAATTATGATAAAGAAAACCTAGACCACGATTCCACTTGCACCACCCACATCTTCCATCCACCTTTTCGAGCTGTCCATCAAGCCGGGACTCAATCTGAACATGAGAATGCAAAACTCCAACTGGCTCAGAGCCCCATCCCCATCCAAATCTCCTTCTGCCAACATGTAAATCAGCTCATCATCTCCCAGTTCCACTAGCCCTAATTGAAGAGTGTTCCTCTTCAAGCTCTCGAACGTTATTAGTCCCTTTTCGACGTCCATCAGGAGGCGGAAACCGTTGCACAGCTCCCCCATGAACCCTTCTGCCCCAAGCCTCTCAACCATCGACGGGAAGTAGTCCTCGAATAGGAACGGATCGTCGGTAGTTTCCATCAACGAGGTGAAAGACATCTCTAATTTATTTGGTTTAGTAATAATAAGAGAGAGAGAGAGAGAGAGAGAGAGAGAGAGAGAGAGAGAGAGAGAGAGAGAGAGAGAGAGAGAGAGAGAGAATTTGTCAGATGAAAGTGTGAGCCATAGAAACCAAGGTACAAACTTGAGAGATATATAAAGACACAAATTTGGGTTGCTTCTCCTTCCAGGAAGCTGCAGCCTGCATGGGATCAAAGGATCCTTGGGAGTACTCATGTCATAAAACAAGTAAATGTACGACTACATTACAAGTCCTATATTTGAGTGAATTCATAATACTTGGATATAATTTTTTCACATCGAACTTAGATTTATAGTGTATCATTTATTTGTATGCATTTTTGTCGATCTTGATTTTATTAATTTTTATGAATAATAAATGACTTTTTGTATGTGTTTCGATATGGTATGCGAATTTTATGAATATTTAAAGGCGATCCTAGAATATATGTGTTTTGTAGTACTTCCCTAAAAAATAAACCATTGCACTTGATTACAATGGAGCGATGCTACAAATATAAACTCTGTACATTTATCACGTATCCTATCATATTGGGTCTAAAGATATATATACCACTGCCACATCGTTCTCATTAAAGATTCTGTATAAACACTATCCAAGAATACTCATAGTACTAACACAAGAACATGCCTTTGTCCCTCCCCCTTTTCAAACCTACGGCGGGAGTGTTGCCAAAGTCAATAAAGTGTGTGTGGATCACATGAGCGTAAAACCTATTACAACATAAGTAACTACATTCAGTGGCAGAACCAAGATTTGCACTAAAAAAGGGACAATACGGAAAGAAGTTAGAAGAAATATGGGTCATGTTAGTGAATTATAAAAAGTTTGAATGGTATAGAGTCAACTACTATTTTAGGTTTTTTTTGTTGTCATTAATTTGTCATTCCTAATCTATTACATGAGACTCGATCTCGAAATGCACTGTGTGACATCCAAGAGCCCTACCGCATGAGCTAGCCACCACTTGCAACTACTATTTTAGGGTTTAATTAAGCACTTTGAATCGTGTTGTTAGGCTCCTTTGGCTATTAGATGAATCACTAAAGATGACATTAGAGTAAAATCTCAGTGTATGTGATGGGAGGTCCCCTCTTCTAAGCTAGCCACCTCTTTGATCGGATGCATGGATAGAATAAAGTGTTGCACATAACTAAGTCAATACCATGGTCGCCGGGAGAGAAGGTTGCAGGTCCATAGCACAATGAGGACGTTGGCCACAAAAGTGGGAGAGACTGTAAGGGTTGAAGAACTTTGAGTGTTATACAATGAACAACTCCATATATATATATACTAGCTACCAAATAAATTGGGTGCAAGTATTTTGCGTCAAACTGTTAGGCTCTAACATGTTATTGGGACAAGATAGGTCGTTAATTATATCCGTAAATTGACTCAAGATCATAACTTCCATGCCACTCGAAGTTTTGTATAGCTTGTACAAGACCCAATTTGGTTATGCAACCATGGATATTGTAAGCTCCAAAAAGCCGAGCTTCTCGTGTTGGCAATTTTATTGAAAAAACAAACATTCACTGTATCCCGATTTATCGAGTTGTAATTTATTTATTTATTTTTAGAATGTCTGTTTAGAAAGTGGAAGGAAATCAATATTATTTTGTATCGAGAAATCGAGTTTTTAGATAAGTCATGAGATTCGATATGTAGTGCGTTATCTACGTATTTCAACAATGTGCTCCAGCAACTTGGATAAATTTCAACGGCCATAAATACGTGTCAATTAGGTCAAAATTATTTGAGGCACCGTCTCCCTCTCCCAAAGGCGAAAAAGACCTAGAACCATATCTAATCTATTTTTGTTTTTGTTTTTGTCATTCTTCATTTCTAATCTATTACATGGGGGGAGGGGAATGGGTTTTTTGCTCAAGCGAAATTAAATTCACTCGAGCAACTTTTTAGGGCGATTGTGAGGATTCAAATCGTAAGTAAGACATTGAGTTAATGTTGATTCATTCCCATGGTTTTTATCCATTTAGGGGTTTTCCATATATATATATATATCGTTGCATTCTTCGATTGGTTGTTTTCCATTGTTGGATTCGTTTATTTATCGGTTCTTGGGTTGATTAATTAAAGAGATCAAACATAACAAATCCATAAACCTAGGCGAGCTAGGGTTTTAAAAAAATAAAACAAGGTTGAACATCCTTTTTAAACTCGTCTAGCTTTTGAAAGAAGCTCGAACAAATTACTAGTCGGCTCCTTCGGAACCAGTAGCAAACTAGTAAGCAAGTAGAAAGACGGTAAATAAATGTTCAATAAATTATTCAAGCTCCTAGAGATCAGTTCATGAGTGGCTCAATTAAAGTTCATTGCGATAAGTTTTTTCTCATTAACTCGTCAAGCTTGAATAAAATTTTGAAGCTCGTTAAGTTTTCAAGAACAATCAATAATATTTGAGAGAGATTGAAATCCCTTCCCCAGTTGCTCAAATATACAGCCTTGTGCTTTGTGAAAACTACTTGATTTGCTTGCATGACTGCAGGACATCCAATATAATTAATGCAGGGAAACTTTTGAAGTATAGGCAAGAATGGGATGAAGGGCGAGTTAGCTCAGGCGATCGCCCTACTCACGTTTCATATTTTTACTAGAATTAAAGTAGGATTTTGTTACAAAATGTTTAAATCATATATGTTGCCCGCCCGCCCAACCAATAATTTTGAGAAAGATATTATTAGCACTTTGATTAATTAGACGTGTAATAATAGTTTCGATAGTATCTTTACAACTTTAAATTTTATTGACAAAATGTACATTGGCTCTTATCTATTGTAAATTTGTTTTAGTGTTCGGTCATCCAATTTTGAAATTTTGCGTCCCTCCTCGAGTATAGAGTATAGACAATCAAATTTCAAAGCTTATAACTGCTGAGTTTCGTGGCTATTTCTTCTTCATAATGATGCCTCTTTGTACGGTCATCTACTACAGTGAAATAATATATAGATTTGGAAAGTTCAAAAACCATTAAAAAAAAAACAATGGATATGGACAGTTCACAGAACATGGATTTGTTTTTTTCCTAAATATCTCTAATCATTAAGTTCTAAGGGAAGGGAATAATTGGAAATTGATATGGAGGAATGGGAAACATTTCCTTTCCAAATTTTTGGTGCAGACAAAGGAAATTTCAGTGCACTTTCCTCTCCATCAAATTATACTGCACCTGACACATACAAACATATCACGCAAATCTTTGCCTCATACACACAAATGCCAACAATTGACATCTTATCACGGATTAGTACCTGAAAGAGAAGATGGTTGCTTTAAATGGTAACATGACAGGCTATATATGAATAAAACCAGGCCATAGTTTTGGATAAGAAGTTGGCCTGATCAGTACGTATATATGAATTTTGTTTCTGAAAACTATGTTTAATAACATGTTATGTTTGAAGCTAGGTCACATGATCTTCCGGCAAGACTCTTCGTCCTGCTCTTACGCGCATTTGCTCCTCGCTGATTCTCATGATTCTTAGTAATTTGGAATGTTTTCAAAAGATAATATAACGTTCTTGCTCACACAAATTTATGGCCGGCTCTGGGTATAGGTTCACCTACGCGACTGCGTAGGGCCCACTATCATGGGGCCACAATAGGGGCCCTATTTTGATGTGTGTGCGCGTGTGTGTGTACAAAATAAAGTCTCTATTAGTTACGTCACATAATTTCAGATAAGCAGAGGCCGTTCAATTGTGAAAGTTCTTGTGCCCAAGGTCCCCAGTTTAATAAGGATCCAATTGGTCCAGTTTAAGACTTTATGTGCTCATCCTGGCCCATAACAATGATCCGGACAGTTCATTTTGTAGAAATCGTCGATTTGGTCTTTCACACAAAAAAATTAGCTTGATTGAGCATTGATAGATACATGAACCATACATATTTGTACAAGGGAAAAAGGGGCAATTTAAGTTTCAAATTGTTTTTCGTCATCGTATTTTTATTATACAAATCTGTTTTTTTTGTTCATGCAATTATTTATGTTCGATTGAACTAATTTCTTACTTGGATGGCCTACTAGACGAGCATTACAAAATGATGATTCATATAATTGTATTGGGTCCTGGATAGGCCCACAAAGACATAAATTGTATCAGATTGGACCGTTATTAACTGGACATGAGCTAGTTTAATTTCTTTTTTTTTTTTTTAAGATTCAAAGTCATTCATACCCTGGTAGCTTCTTTTTTGGGATGTAGCTAAATCAAATTGGTATCCAACTTCAAACCCAAAACTTTTGTTACACCCACCCAACAACCAATACAGTTAATACACCTTTTCCCCACTTTTTGGAAATGATTAGCATAAAAAATAGATGAAAAGCTATTATTTGCAATAATAAGCAATGATGAATTTACGACTTTTAGTACCACCCACAAGGGTTTGTCCGGTTGACAGGTGGATTTGCTCCTCACAAAATTGATCAAGTTTGATTTTTGAGGTCAGACCGTAAAAAAGTAGTAACTTCTTGTGAATTTCCTAGTTCTAGCATGGATTGCTTGCCTTGGATCAAATCAAGAAAAGAATTAATCGAAGGTTGCGTAAGATGGCCCAGATAACACTGACTGCCAAATAAAAATAAATAAAGCAGAGTTGAGAAGAGAGGAGTAATGTTTAAGAAAGACAAGGTATCAATAATTGAGGAAAATCGAGCCCACATATGATAGGACATAGAGCGAAGCTATCAATGTGAATTATTTTGTTTCCTGTTTATTTTTTATTTATTCGAACATTTTGTTTCCAGTTGATTAGCAAAATAAATGACTTTATTCGACATGCATAGCTCAGTTGCCAATCCTATAATACCACTTTGTTGGTCACAAAAAGGCGATTTGATCATCGATCAATCACACACAAAAGGGGAGGCTGTTTATTGAATGAGTGTTGGAACTTGTTCATCTGCACATCTGATGCAGTCTATGACTCTTGCCTAATTTCGTAATGCAATTCAAGTACCCCAAAAAAAAAAGAAAAAAAGAAAAAAAAAAAAAAGGGGAGGTGTTTATTGAATGAGTGTTGGAACTTGTTCGAGCGGAGTGGGAAGAGTAAAGCGAGCGGCCGAATGGAGCGAACAGACTCACTCTCGCTCCCGTGAAGGTATCCGGTTTTGGGGAGCCACGTAAATCTTGCTGTCGATTTTTTACTGTTCTTATCTCTTTATTGTGTGTGTGATTGTTTTTCTCTAACAACGAGCAATATTACTACGAATACATTTTTAAACATAATTATGTCCGGATCTCTTAAATGCAAATTGAGTCTACAAACATTCAATCAATGCTCCGAACGCATTTATATCCAAAATTGTATTTGAAAATTGTTTTCCTAGATTTTTTGTTATTGAACTGTTTATTTCTTTGACAACAGGAACAATCTATGGTATTAAAATTGTGAAATTGGAATTGTTTTATATGTGTCCAGTTTGATGTTTACTATTATGCTTTTTGTAAATAATCACTTATCGAATGTAAAAAGAAAAAAAAAATGCAAAAAAATGTCTCAACCTCGTTAAACAACATGATTTGCTATCAATAGAGAGGAAACGAAAAATCATATTTGTTCCTTTTTTTTTTAAACCTGAGTCACTAAAACAGCATAAAACCAAACAGGCCAACCCTCTACTGCAAGCAATCAGAACCACGACAACCATAACAAACAAGAAACCATAACAAATCAACAAGGAACAAACAAGGCCAATTAAAGAGCAGAAACATAACTGGTAGCCAAAGAAAAGGTGATCGATACTCCACCAACCAAATGGTTTAGAATTAGTACAACCAACTAGGCAGCAAATTAATGAACCGAGCTAGCAGCTCTTGGCTCGGTTGGTTAAGGATCGGCTCGGCTCTTTTAGTAATTGGGTCGGTTGCATAGTTTTGAATCTCGGCCGATACGGTACGTATCGGCCGGTTCGTCTCGGGATTTGGAGGCTCCGAGACCGCTCCGACACCGTCGTGCCGTGCATCGTATCGGCCGATATGCCAAAAAAGTTAAAAATTCATGACCGCTACACCCGATTCCCGCGACGATCGACGTATCGCCCCCCGTACCGATCTGCGTCTGGCGATACTGCGACCGATACCGTGACCGATTCCGCTATTTAAAACTATGACTCGGTTGGTTAAGGATCGGCTCGGCTATTTTAGGCCAACCCTCTACTGCAAGCAATCATAACCACGACAACCATAACAAACAAGAAACCATAACAAATCAACAAGGAACAAACAAGGCCAATTAAAGAGACAGAAACATAACTGGTAGCCAAAGAAAAGGTGATCGATACTCCACCAACCAAATGGTTCAGAACTAGTACAACCAACTAGGCAGCAAATTAATGAACCGAGCTAGCAGCTCTTGGCTCAGCTCTTTTAGTAATTGGGTCGGTTGGTTAAGGATTGGCTCGGCTCTTTTAGGCCAACCCTCTACTGCAAGCAATCAGAACCACGACAACCATAACAAACAAGAAACCATAACAAATCAACAAGGAACAAACAAGGCCAGTGAAAGAGACAGAAACATAATTGGTAGCCAGAGAAAAGGTGATCGATACTCCAGTACTCCACCAACCAAATGGTTCAGAACTAGTACAACCAACTAGGCAGCAAATTAATGAACCGAGCTAGCAGCTCTTGGCTTGGCTGGTTAAGGATCGGCTCGGTTCTTTTAGTAATTGGGTCGAGCTCGAGCTCAAGTTATAATTTTGTTTAGCAAACGAGTTTGGTAAAGTTCGGCTCGTTTATATAGCCTTGGCTCGGGTCGGTTTGTTTAAGGAGACTCGTTAAGTAAATTATCATGGCTCGGCTCATTAAGTGCTCGGCTCGTTTACGAACGGGTCAAGCTCGAGCTCGATTTTAGGCTTGTTTTACTAAACGAGCCCAGCTCGAGCTCTACAAAGCTTGGCTTGGCTCGTTTGCACCCCTACCACCAACACCCATCGAGCTAGCAGCTCTTGGCTCGGCTCGTTTAGTAATCGGGCTGAGTTCGAGCTCGAGTTATAAGTTTATTTAGTAAACAAATTTGGTAAAGTTCGGCTCGTTTATATAGCCTCGGCTCGTATCAGCTTGTTTAAGGAGACTCGTTAAGTAAATTATCCTGACTCGGCTCGTTAAGGGCTTGGTTCGTTTACAAATGAGCCAAGCTTGAGCTCGATTTTCAGCTTGTTACTAAACGAGCTCAGCTTGAGCTCTACAAGTCTCGATTCGTTTGCACCCCACCACCAACACCCACCAAGATTCCCTCCAGCAGATCCATCAAAACATTAAATTTCAAAAAAATTGAGGGATCAATCATGAAATCTACTCTAATCAATCCCTCAAACTCAAAAGCCCTGTTCGGTTTAGAGTTTTAGTTTAGTTTTGGTTTTGATGACATCATCATTACTCTCATTTCTCTCTCTATCTCTCTCCACTCATTACAACTTTTGATACCATCAAAACTAAACAAAACTACCAAACGAACACAACCAAAATAATTTGAAGCCATCTCTCGAATGTCCTTTCCCTCTTCAAATTTGGGGAATGGCCCTCACCCATCAAATCTCAAAATGTTGTTATTCTATTGCCTGTTTTACTATTGCAACTCTTTCGCAATTTAACATTCCATTTGTTGTTTCATTGGACCGTTTCTTTTGTTGGATTTTATGATGCAATATATATATTTTTTCTTTTGGTTCCATCCATCATCCATTACGCCGGATGCAATAGTTAATCTCTTTTCCTTGGTAGTTACTATCTACTAAACAAATTTATTGTTGGAAATTTCGTGTGAATGAAACGGGGCATTCAAAGGGTCTTACGAGGCAACCGAAGGGACTTCACAAAGTGGGAGATACGCGTGATAATATCGCTGGATAATGCACTAGTTACACCCCTCCATGATGAGATTTTATGGCATTTAAATTTCCAGATTATGGCATTTAAATTTCCAGATTAATGGTGACAATTTTCTTCCAGAATTCAAATGCAACTTTATTCTGTGGGAGTTTTGATTATGCAACATTTGTGATGCATTAGCCAAGGAGGAAGAATATTTTCGGCATTATAAGCCTCAGGTGGCAACATCGTAATTATGCTGCTGTGGAATTTTGCGTTGGGCCCACTTGGGTCGGACCCGAAATGGCCCAACGATTAAGACCCATCGCTTACGCCATGGCATACGTCGTTTTTCGGGCTTTCGTCGCTGTTTAGGGCTCCGAATGTCTAAATTTGCCGTTTAAGGAAAGATTTGACTTGCCAATTACTTGGGCAAGGAAAATCCGAATTAAGTTGCGCTTTTGGGAAACATTCTACAATTTTATCTAGTTTTTTTTATTTTGCTATTATTTTCGAATTTTCCATTTTTGGTAATTTTGTATTTTTTATTGATTTGGCTTCCTTTTCGGAGCAAATCAATTAGGGTTTCCGGTTTCCTATATAATCAGTTGTTAGCCTTAAGGGCTAGACAATTTTGGAGTATTATTGAATGATAAAAGAGTCTAGAGAGCGTTTTTCTCTAAACTTTCTTGTTTGTGTTCGATTGTTGCACGTCTTTTCTGTAGTTCATAAGGCGCACTACATCAATTTGATTTCGTATTGAATGAGGAGGCTCCCCATTAAACTCGTATTCAAGTTTCCAGCATAATCTTCAGCTATAAGAAGGCAGCTTTGGCCTTTGGTTTGATCATCCGTTTTGTGCATCATATTGTACTCCAAAAATCGTTCTTGTCAGAGAGAGGCAGACGCAAGTTTCATTTCGCCAATGCTTCCAGTAGTGGTGTTCCGGTGGTCGTGGTTCTAGCTGTTGTATCCTGGGACGAAGACGTCGGTTCAACCTACAACACCCACGGTAGGCGACACATCTTTGTTAAGGAGAATGTGGTTACACACGACTCGGCGTATCTACTGTTTGAATTTCTTTCTGTTTACAGTTTACATTATTTCGATTCTGTTATTTTCGTGTTCATGTAAATTTCTTTGGAATTCGGATTGTTCTTTGGAATTCGGATTACCACTGTAATTTTTCCAACATTTATATTTAACTAGTGGAAGTGCATGTGCGATGCACGTGTGGAGAGTTCCCAAAATTTTATTTTATGAACACCACTTAAAGCAAAGCAGATTATTAACAATTTAGCTCATCAATTATGGAAACCTTTTAGTGCACCTCGTGAATTGATTTCGATTTTTGCAAAAGGTAAAAAAAAAAAAAAGATGATTGGAACTATAGAAAGGAAATATGACTTCTCAAACAGCGCCATTTAACGTTACCTACACATCAGGAATGATATGAAGAAGGGAGAGAAACCATCTGCCGTTCAATTCCTTGAATATCAGTTCTCCTTTTTTGTCAAAATTGTAGAACTTTTATTGCAATAGGAAATCAAAAATCAGAACATCAATAAGGATGGTTATCCTTTCTAAGAGAAAGCAATAACCAATCAGTAGCTCTCAATTCCCAAGTTTTTACACCGGACTCTCTTTTTTTTTTGCACAGTATAAAGAATTTTATTAATCTTTGAAAACGGATTACAAAGATTAAAGGGACCATGGGAAGACGACATCAAAACGCAAAAGAGACATCCCAACTAAGTTGGCACCCCTTTCCGCGACAATCATATGCCACCACGAACCCAAAAGGGAAATAATTACTAAAGGTTGATAAGGGGACAACCATTGTCTAGATTGGCACCCCTCCCCGCGACAATCATATTACACCGGACTCTCTCAATCCATACGATGCTCTGAACTCCGAACGAACTGAACCTTGCAAACACGGAACTGAGTTTTTGCCTCTCTAATTTCCTCTATTATCACTTCCACCTCTGTTGACACTTCGTTATCCAAAATCGAGGCCTCATTCATGCTACAGACAAACCAAATTGGAGATAGCCTCCACATTAATTGGGCAAGCCATTCGAGAAAAAGATAAGGAAAGGTTTCAGAATTGCTACTGCAGCCGGGACAAAGCTTCTACATAGAAACTCTTCACTTTAACAAATTTTCTCTAATTGGGAGAATGCCATGGATACATTGCCGAATAAAATGTTTGATTTTATTTGGAGTGAGAAGAGCCCATACGTTGTTCCACTCTTTTTTATAATCCTCCTTTTGTACTTGACTCCCCAGTCCCCTCGCCTAAAACCATGACTCGCCCTATTTCGTTTGATAAGCTCTATCTCATGCCCCGAGCTTACTGTGTATGTACCCAACGACGTGTGGCGCCATATTACTCGATCAACCATCTCACTATTAGGAAGAGCTTACTGTGTATGTACCCAACGACGTGTAGTACCCAACCAGGTGAGCATCTTTGGGTTGCAACACTGAATCAACAAGCTCAACTCTCCACTGTTTCTGGACTGGATCAACGCGGTTGATAACCCATAAGTTCCAACCCTCTTCCGAAGTTCCAATTGGCCGAAACCCATTGTCTCATGGGAAGGCCTAATAACTTTGGCAAAGCAATCTTTGCATTCGACCTGCACATTATATAAGTAATCAGGCTACGAAAGTAATAATTCCCAAAAAGGAAGCATAGAAATTGGCAGCCAGTTTCCAGAGAGGTCTTGAATTGAGTAATTTGAAGGAATATGCTCATCCAAAGTTACATCCCAAATGTATTAACATATGCCTTGCAAGGAGAATTATTAAAGCATAGAAACAATACATGTTTTTTTGTCCGTCAATTTTTCTTTTTTTTGGCCTCAAATGACTGTAGTGATTAGAAAAAATGCGTGGTACATATGCCTTTCGTAAATGTTTTAATCTGGGCGTCAAATTGGTAGTGGACACACACACACAGGAAAAAACAAGAAGAAGAAGCACGTTATCTTTCACATTCAAATCACAACAATGGCTGCAAGAGGCTGGTGCACCACACTTCATGGATCTGAAAATTAATAATCCAAACAACATCAAACATGGGAAAACTCACTGTTTTTCGTTGTTAGTAGAGATTTATGGGGATGAGCGGTGCAACGCGGGTGACATCCCCATGGCAATTAAAGTTTTGAAGTTATGTCTTTGGGAGTAAACTTCTCGACTTTTGGCTATGTAATCCTTCTTTAATTTTTTTTATCTTTTTTCTGTCCTCACTTCCATCTTTTCCCAATGTCATGGCTGAAATGGAAAGCGTTGAAAATAAGGACAGAGAATGCATCAAATGCATTTTGCTTTGCTGTTTGCATATTGAAACTATTGCTGTTGAAACTTGTGTAAAAAACATAGGTCATATTAGCTTACCAAGTGAAAATTAAAAACTCAACGGTCTAAGCATGCATAGCTCTTAAAAATAGGAGTAAAATTCCCACTTACTTGTCATGTATATAAATGTATATCTAGACCTAGAATCACAAACGAAACATCAAATAAGGCAAAATGGTTAAGTTGACCAAATTACCATACCGACTCTGAACAAAGGATTCCAGGCAAAAAGAATATCACAGACTAATAGGAACTTTGGAGAAAGAAAATTGGACTGGACTGGTAGAATTTGGTCAATGTGTAAGTTTGTGTTGACATACCATCTAACAAGATGTCCTGACTGTGATACCTATGCAAACACCTTAAAAGCGCGTCCTACACTCAACAAAACCTGAGGGCAATGAAACATAGAACCATCCAAGGTTGGCTATTCAACTTTCAACGAGCTGAGAAAGAGAGCAGTCCCCTGCCCATGGCACTAAAGACATATGAAGTCCGCAACAAGTTGTCAATTGGACCGAATTCCAGGTGTTCAGTGAAGGTTGGAAGAATAGTGAGAAAAGGATTAAAGGGAAAAGGTTTTACGGTGTTAGATCAAATAAAATTAGATTTTTATGTTCTATATATAGTACGATTCCTCCTTCAGTTGATGCTATTTAGTTCATCAATTTTGATCATATGGATCCGAGTCATTCTAAGCGTCCTCAACATATAATGGAGAAGGAAAATGAATCTCCAAGTCGAAGATTGGAGAAGCATCAAATGCGGGCATTGATACATCCAAAGGAATAATGAAAAAGAGTTGTCATCAACTCGCCTCAATAGAACTACTTCTTTTAATAACCCAGGAGGCAACCCCTTACCAACCGGGTTGGGCACTCGGTCCACCATATGTCTCGGTGATTCAACACCCAAACTTGGTAGCAATTGTACATCGATGCTGGAAGCAAATACCTATTACAACTATGGATTTTGGTCTTTTGCATTCTCCTTAATGCTGGAAGCTGGATAGAATATGCATAATTTGCGAGGAGTGGATTGTAAATTGATAGTTCTAAGGGAATTGAAGATTGATCTTTGTATTATGGAATCCTAATTGTAAGAATTGACAAAATGATTTACAATTTATTTACGAGTGTAGATTGGGATTCAATCGGGAAACATTTTTTAGAGTATAATTTGGCTTCTTGGGAAAGTTTATGAACTTTGTCAAAGATCCATGGTCAGATTTTGCTGTTGAGTTCACCCGTTTAGCATTAGTTAGATACAATCATGCAAGCCAACAAGGAAATTCTGAAGTGAAGGGTTAGATGAGCTTCCAACTCAATGACCCATTTCTGTTCTTTCAATCCTAACCAAAAAAAGAAAGGTATTGTAAACAAATGAACACAAGTAGAAAGACAGATGGCCGAAAGACAACAAAAATAGGCCTCATGTTTTAAAAGTTCTAGCAATATCCAAAGAATAGACCATGTCATGTTCAATTGACCGTCTAACTGACTAATGGTGACTTCATTGACTGAAATTGGTGAAACCCGGCGTGATGATATTCCAGCTGCAAGTCTCTCGGTGAAAAACCATGTTGTTTAGGCTGAGGCAATGTGTACTCTTTTCCGTGTTCTCTACTTTCCAAACTACAAAACAATTTCCGTAATGTTTCACTACACGCTCATATGCACTCTTTCTCCTGCTCTCTAACTACTTTCTACCTCTTGTGACTACAACATATACAATTTTTTACACATCGCACAACCCTTGACAACAGGGCAAAAATGATTTTGCTAAAAAAGAGTTTGGAGAAACATAATAAATAGGGGCACTTAAATAATCATCATTTTACTCCCTTGATATTAGAAAATCATCCTGAGCATTTTTAGGAGTCATGTTTCCATCCTGAGATTCAAATAAACCCTAAAATGCCCTTTATCTATATATAAATATATAATTTATAACTAATTAGGGGACTGAGGACTAAATTAAAAGTTGCATTTATGAGGCGATAGAAAGTGGACTAACTTCAAAGTTTGGGGGTCCTCCACTGCAATTATGAGATTTGGCAATCCCCCAATTCACGTTACCATTCATCATCTCCCTTTAAAACCCAGACTATAAAGGAATTAATCCTGGAATGCCAACCAATTATTCCTTCTTCGGCAATAATTCAATCCCTAGCCCATTTTTCCTTCTCCGGGTTTATCGCCATCGTCGTCACCCACAACTCGTTCAAGCATGTGCCAGATCGCCATCCCCATCCTCATCCGCCGTCGTTCATTTCTACACATAACCCCAAACGGATGAGAGGAAGACGATTCAACATGGCTGGCCCAAATTCGTAAGTGAATCTAACTATCAAAATTAGTTTTTTCTTGTTTATTTGGTATCTAAATTATTCTTTTGTTGCATGCAGAGTTATTTTGCCCAGATTCTTTAATTTTTCCAAATTGGTTGGATTTCTGGTGCGATTGGAGGTTTGGCGAGGTTGCGGTTTCGACTGGATGGGAGTTTTCGACTCGGTTTGAATAGGTTGTGTGGGATATCATGGTTAGGGTTTCACGATGAGGTTTTTTTTTTTTTTTTTTTTTTGGGTTTTCATGGTTTTGATTGGGTTGGGAATTTTTCGACCGGCTTTGAATCGGGCTGTGGAGACTAATGTTGAGACACAAATAGTTTACCATGTTGACTGATTATGGCAGAATTTTGATATTTCAATAGTTTGTATTTACCATATTTTCCTAAACACAAAGAGTTTACCATGTTTACTGATTATGGCAGAATTTCGATATTTTCAATAGTTTGTATTTATCTTATTTTCCTAAACAAACCCCTCGCAGTGCAAATTTACCATATTTTTTTGGTTATTTTTGTAATAATCATTGAAAAAAGTTGTGAACTGGATTTTACCATGATTCAACAAAATTTTACCATGATTCAATCTAACAAGTATTAATTTACCATGTTACTATTCTGTGCGCATTTTATACCATGATAATTGGTAGAGGTTGAGCATATGATTTTACCATGATCGGAGTTGTTAAACAAAGCTAGCGAATTATATAAATTAATCATAAACAGTGAGATGTTTTGAAGATATATTTTACCATGATTCAATTTTGCAAGTTGTTTAATTTTACCATGTTCACTGTAATGGTTCATTTTTTTTCTCGTACTGACTGAAATATGATGTTCACTTTTTTTTTTCTTCCCAAAAACCAATTAAATTTTGGTACTTAGGACTAATATTTGGAAATAATATCATCTCACTCAATTTTGAATCTTCACCATTTCAAAAATTCCATAATTTTAGGCAACACAATTCTTCACCATTTCAAAAATTTCGTTTGAAAAAGTCAAATCAATCCCCCTTTATATTTATATATCAAGGATCCCGGATTGAAGGTTTTTGGGTGTTTTGAAGGTTTTAAAAGATGTTTTTGCATGATCCGAGCCGTCCAATGTGTTCATAAGGTGTTTTACAAAAAAAAAATGCCGGGAAGGGCTTGATCCAAGCAGTTTTGCGAAAAACTGTTTGATTTTTTTTTTACATTTCCGCGTGGACCCTTGAAAACACCTTTTGAACACATTGGACGGTTCGGATCATGAAAATTTGATCCGGAACTATGAGTTCCGGACTTAGGGATCCCGGACTAGATCGGGACTCTATGTGTATATATATATATAGCCCACGGTTCTAGTCCACACCTCCCGGAAATAAGAAAAACATGACTTTTTTTGTGTTGCAAATTATTTTTGGAAAATCCGATCCGTCCAATGTGTTCAGAAGGTGTTTTCAAGGGTCCACGCGGGAAATCTTCAAAAAAAAATTACATGGGCGACTTGTTCAAAAGTCCTAGGCAAAGAATTTGTAACCTCATTAATCCACCAAACAAGTTTATAACCTATCTAGTCCTAACGCTGGCATATTTCTTAATTTTTTTTTATTTTTTATTTTTTATTTACGAAAAAAAGTTTGTACCTCTATGGAAGTGCCAAAAAGTTTGTACCCTATGAAAGTGCCTAAAATCCTAAGGTACCCTATGAAAGTGCCTAAAACCCTAGGGTACCCTATGAAAGTGTCTAAACCACTAAAACCCTATAATAGGAAAGTGCACCCTAAAACCTAAACCCTAGGGTACCCTATGAAAGTGTCAAAAAAGTTTGTACCCTATGAAGTGCCTAAACCACTAAAACCCTATAATAGGAAAGTGCACCATAAAACCTAAACCCTAGGATACCCTTTGAAAGTACCTAAATTTTAAAAAAAAAAAAATTTGTGGACCTTAGACCTTGTAAAACTTTAACATGTACTAAATGGCCCAATAAGTCCCACTTATGGACCCTAGAACAATTACCCCAAAAAAATACTGGGAAGGGCTTGATCCAAGTAGTTTTCGCAAAAAATGGACGGATCGGATCGTCAAAAAAATGTTTGGATCATGAGGTGCGGAAATGAAAAGTCCGGATGTGAACCATTTCCTATATATATATAATACAATAAACTTCTAATAAGGGACCCTTATTTTACTTTCCATGCGGACCTAGGGTATTTTCGACTTTCTGGACCAAATTTCGACGATCCGAACCGCTCAATGTTTTTAAAACGTGTTTTTAAGGGCTCTCGCGAGGAATCATCAAAAAAAGTAACCGGGAAGGGCTTCATCCAAACAATTTTTGATAAAAGTTATACATATATTTTTTTTTATGATTCCTCGCGGAGGCCCTTAAAAACACATTTTAAAAACATTGAGCGGTTCGGATTGTCGAAATTTGGTCCGAAAAGTCGAAAATACCCCTAGGTCCGCATGGAAACTTAAATAAGGGTCCCTTATTAGAAGGGGGTCCTATATATATATATATATATATATATATATAACGAAAAATTTCCTATCCACACCTCCCGGAAATAAGAAAAAATGGGGTTTTTTTGTGTTGCAAATTTTTTATGGAAAATCCGATCCGTCCAATGTGTTCAGAAGGCGTTTTCAAGGGTCCACATGGAAAATCTTCAAAAACAAATACCGGGAAGGGCTTGATCCAAGCAGTTTTCGCAAAAACTGTATTTATATATTTTTGAGAAAAGCGCTTGGATCAAGCCCTTCCCGTTTTTTTTTAAGATTTTCCACGAGGACCCTTGAAAACACCTTCTGAACACATTGGACGGATCGGATCGTCAAAATTTTTTTTGTATAAAAAGTCCGGAAATCAAAAGTCCGGATTAGATCCTTTACCTATATATATATATATATATATATACAGTGATGAAGCTTCCCATCGAGGACTCTCACGATGGGAAGCTCGTCAACCTAATTCTCTATTTCCCGATCAAATTTTCACGATCCGAACCGTCCAATGTGTTTAAAAGGTGTTTTTAAGGGTCCCCGTGAAAAATAAGTGAAAAAAATACCGGGAAGGGCTTGATCCGATCATTTTTCGAAAAAAATGCATATATACAGTTTTTATCGAAAAATGATCGGATCAAGCCCTTCCCGATATTTTGTTTCACTGATTTTTCACGGGGACCCTTAAAAACACCTTTTAAACACATTGGACGGTTCGGATGGTGAAAAATTGATCGGGAAATAGGAGTACCTGATGGGAAGCCCATCAGGTATACCTGATTGGAAATATGTCGTATATATATATATATAGAATCATGATCTACTAAGGACTCCCTTAGGATAAGAAATTGCGGACCTATAGCGTTTTTAACAAAAACTGATCCGATCAAGCCCTTTCGGGTATTTTTTTTTGAAGATTTTCCGCGTGGACCTTGGAAAATGCATTTTAAAAACATTGAGCGGTTCGGATCGTCAAAATTTGATCCGCAATGGTGAGGTCCGCACGGAATTATCCTAAGGGAGTCCTCAATAGATCGCCATCCATTATATATATATATATATATACAAGAAGTTTCCTATGAGGGCTCCCTCACAAAAAAAAGTGCGGGAAAACAGTTGTTAGCCGTTGGATCGCGTGAAGGGCATAGGATCTTTTGACGATCTGATCCGTCCAATGTGTTCAGAAGGTGTTTTCAAGGGTCCACGCGGAAAATCTTCAAAAAAAAATACCGGGAAGGGCTTGATCCAAGCATTTTTTTCGCAAAACTATAATGTACGTTTTTGCGAAAAAATGCTTGATCAAGCCCCTTGTATTTTTTTTGAAGATTTTCCGCGTGGACCCTTGAAAACACCTTCTCAACACATTGGACGGTTCGATCGTCAAAAATATCGGGAAGGTGGAGTCCCGGATTAGATAGTATTTGTATATATATATATAGGGAAATTTTCTTATCCACACTCCCGGATTTAAGGAAAAAATGGGGTTTTTTTGTGTTGCAAAATTTTTTGGAAAATCCGATCCGTCAATGTGTTGAAGGTGTTTTCAAGGGTCCACGCGGAAAATCTTCAAAAAAAATACCGGGAAGAGCTTGATCCAAGCAGTTTTCGCAAAAAATGTGTATTGACCCTTGAAAACACCTTCTGAACACATTGGACGGATCAGATCGTCAAAAAAAAAATTGGATCATAAGGTGCGGAAATTAAAAGTCCGGATGTGAAGTGTATCCCCATATATATATATATATATATATATATATATTAATCAAATCCCTCTAAATTAGGAAACTATATTTCGATGTATTATTTTGTATCACTAAAAAGGGTAAACAAGGTATTTCACACACAAAAAGGATGAAAACATAACCGTTTAAACTGACATGGATGAAAACTTACATAGTGTCCAAAAAAAGGATGATTATTTAATTACCTCTAATAAATAATGTTATACATAATTACATCATCGAGGCTCGAGTACTGTGATGGTCAAGTCGTTTGTTGAAGTTGAACATGGTGCATTCTTGCTAGATGAAGTGTTCGCTTCATAAAGATTCCTATCAGTAAAAAAGCCAGGCTGTTTAGGCCATGGCAATGAACCTTCACTTCCCAACATCAGAACCACGGAAGACATAGTCGGCCTATCTTCCGGGTGTTGTTGCACGCATAATAGACCTACATGGATTGATCGCAACACTTCCGATGGACAGAATGATTCCCGTGCAGTCGGATCAATTAGCTCAATTGTCCTATCTTCTTTTTGTAGTGTCCATGCCTGAAAAATTGATAACAATTTTATCAATACTAGATTCTTAAAACATAAAAGAGCAATTCTAGGGGTGTGCCATATACATTGCTAATGCCAAAATTTGGTTATAGCTCACCAAAAAGGAGCTCCACTAACGAGGTAAACTTCTTGCCAAATTTTGGCAATGCTGGTTGTTGTGCCAACTTTGGCATTGCAAAAAGCGCTACATCACCATCAATACGATGTCCAATGATTTTCAACGGTGAAAATGGCCATAAAAGCTTTGAACCAATGGAGTAACATTTCTAAAAGATAGCAAGTGGAGTGGTTGCCCAATGGTAGGCACCATATACTCTCATGCATTTACTTGGTTCAAACCTCACTAACTACAACTAACATTGACTTTCATTGAAAAAAAAAAAAGCATTTCTAATAGATGGTAAAATGAAATTATAACAAGCCAAATTTTGTCAATCCCCACCAAATTTTGCCAATGGCATTGCCAAAATGTGAAAAACAACCGGAGATGTTTTAGAGGATATTTACAAACTATAACATTTATAAGATCGCCAAGCTAAGGGAAAGGAAAGCTAGAGACTTCTCTCAAGTAAATTCTATGAAAGGTGTTGATTTGGTGGTGTTGGTGAAAGATGAGGAGATCAAGGATAGATGGAAAATGTATTTCAAGAAGTTGTTAATTGAGAAACATGTTGTAGGCTTTGGCGAGAACATAGAGTTCGAGTTTTATCGTAGAATACAAAAGTCCGAAGTGGCCAAGGCTTTGTGGAAGATGAAATCGGGTAGGGCTTTAGGACCTGATGATATTCCTATTTTAGTGTGAAAGTGTCTAGGTGAAGTGGGGGTGGCTTGGTTAACAAAGTTGTTTAACAAGATTATTATGACGAGGAAGATACCCAACGAATGGAGAAGGAGCACCTTAGTACCTATACATAAGAAGAAATGGGATATTTAAAGTTGCAACAATTATAGAGGCATAAAGTTGATGTGCCATACGATGATGTTGTGGGAAAGAGTTATTGAGCATCGCTTGAGGATTGTGACTACGGTGTCAGAGAAACCGTTGGATTTATGCCTGAGAGATCAACCATGGAAGCAATCTACATATTACGGAGATTGGTGGAAACGTATAGAGAAAAGAAGAGGGATCTCAATTATGATTTTCATAGATTTGGAAAAGGCCTAGGGATATTATATGGTGGGTTTTAGAGAGAAAAAGAGTGACAAAATGGTATATGGACGTGATTAGGGACATGTATGAAGGTGTTGTCACTACCATTAGATCACCGGTAGGAGAAACTACTGAATTTTGCAGTCACAATAGGTTTGTACCAAGGTTCCGCCTTGAGTCTATACCTCTTCGCCTTAGTTATGGATGAATTGTTCGACCAAGTATAATGAAGATGAGATCCCATGGTGTATGTTGTATTCGGATGATATTGTCCTAGTAGATGAAGCAGCTAGAGGAGTTAGAACAAAGTTAGAAATATGGAGAGAAGAACTAGAGTAAAAAAGGCTTTAGGATAAGCAGAAACAAGACTCAGTATATGGAATGTAAGTTTAGTGGTGGTGGAAGTGCTCTTGTAGAACGAGTAAGGCTTCAAGATCAAGAGATGCCACAACGTGATCATTTTAGGAATTTAAGTTCTATTTTTCAGCAAAGATGGTGAGATTGCAGAGGATGTGACTCATAGGATCCAAGTGAGGTGGCTCAAGTAGAGAAGCGCCACTGGTGTACTATGTGACAAGATTATACTAAAAAAATAGAAAGGGAAATTCTATAGAACTACTATAAGACCAACGATGCTTTACGGGACAGCATGCTGGCCTATTAAGAAACAACAAGTGAGTAAGAAGGGTGTAAATGAGATGAGACAAAATGCTAGCCTATTAAGAAACAACAAGTGAGTAAGATGAGTGTAACTGAGATGAGAATGCTGAGATGGATGTGTGGTAAGACTAGAAAATATAGGATTAAAAAAATGAAACCGTTCGTGAGATGGTGGGTGTAGCATCTATAGAGGAGAAGTTGCGGGAAAATAGACTAAAGTGGTTTGGACATATTTACCGTAGTTCGTAGACCTGTATATGCAGTACTTAGGAGAGTTGATATAATAGATTTAGGTAGTAACGATACAAGGAGAGGAAGACCCAGATTGACATTAGATATTATAGACCTCAAGGATATAAGTACTCTAAATCTCAGAGAACATATAGCCCTTGATAAAGCTAAATGCAAAAACAGGATTAATGTAGCCCACCCCAATTAATTGGGACTTAAAGCTCAATTTGGTTTGGTTTATAGTACAAACTCACATGTCCAAGGAGGTTGAGATAGTGATCTGGATGAAAGAAACCTCTATTTCTCTTCCCACTGACAATCTCCAGCACAAGAACCCCAAAACTGAAAACATCAGACTTTACCGAGAAAAGCCCATCTACTGCGTATTCTGGAGACATGTAACCACTGCAATAAAGACTTGAATAAGGAAGAAAAGTTTTAATTACTACAAATAAGTAGTTCTATAGAACATATTAAGAGGTTCTTACTATGTTCCAACCACTCTTTCTGTATTTATTTCTGTCTCATTTCCGCCAAAAATTCTAGCCATCCCAAAGTCTGATATTTTTGGGTTCATTTCAATATCCAGCAAAATATTGCTAGCTTTGAGATCTCTATGAATGATTCTGAGTCTAGAATCTTGATGAAGATAGAGAAGCCCACGAGCAATCCCATTGACAATGTTATAGCGTTTTGGCCAGTCCAGTAATGTTTGCCCACTTTCATCTGCCCAAATTTTCATCCAATAAATGCTATTATTCCTAGTGACTGAATTTAACAGGGACAAATTCCATGATAAAAAGTCAAATTGTTCAAGGAAGACCAAGTCGTGCAGCCGCTTATGTTGCAATAGAACTATATAGTCTTCACTAATTCATGCTTTTAAATGGAAAGAAATTAATGCACAAACTTATTATTAGTAGCTAGAGTTATTCATTTCTCTGCGGAAATGTTTAGCCACTTGACTTCGGACTGAGAGTAGATTGCAAATATATTTCCTAAAGTTACGAGAGACACAAACCAAAAATGAAGGAGTCCAGGCTTTTGTTAGGCATGAACTCATAGATTAACATCCTTTCTTCTCCATGAATGCAGGACCCAAGAAGCTTCACGAGATTTCGGTGCTGAAGTTTGGCAATACAGATTACTTCATTCTTGAACTCATCAAGTCCTTGTCTGGAAATTTTAGACAGCCGCTTTACAGCTATTTCTCGTCCGTCCTCCAGCCTACCCTGAAGACAGCAATTTTATAAATATGATATTCTTAAAATTAACAGTAGCCATTTGAGAAAAGAAACACTACATCAGGCCAGCTATGTAGCAAGTTTCATATGAGAAAAGAAATACCACACCAAATGTTTCTTACAAGGTATGTGGGGACTATATTCTGTACAACTACCTAAAAACAAGCTAGGATCATTTTCATATTACAGAAGAACATGTTATGTTTTGTAGGTGTACGTTGGGTGGGGAGGGTACAATACTTCCACTAGTTTCGAACATTTTTACCAAAGTTTAAGTAAGATGAACCTTCATTCCCTGTCCTTTCTATGAAAAAGTTTAACCTCGATAACTTTTTACCAACACATGTAGATAGACCTAACACTGGCACATTCAGACTAAGTGGCTGCTCTAAGACTTCACGTCCTAGTGGGACCGCTGCACAAACAAAGCCCTAAGTCCTTGGCAAATATACTTAAAGATATATTGAGTTGATATAGAGGCTCCTTCCCGACATCCCTCTGGATTGAACATCGACTACATACCAA
This sequence comes from Vaccinium myrtillus, assembly GCA_016920895.1. Taxonomy (NCBI): domain Eukaryota; kingdom Viridiplantae; phylum Streptophyta; class Magnoliopsida; order Ericales; family Ericaceae; genus Vaccinium; species Vaccinium myrtillus. The sequence continues at coordinate 4,462,576 of CM029273.1, read as the reverse complement.
AAAAATATTACATAGGCTGGTATCTACATTGTTACCTTGTGAACAGGTTCGAATCCACCCTGTCCAAGCTTGTTGTCAGCTGAGAAGTTATTGGTACAACTAGCTATTGTATCAAACTCAAACAATGGTAACTCCAGATCTTCCTTCTTGCTTTGGTTAGAGTAACCATGTCTGGATCTCTGTACATGGCTTTCTGCAGAGTAGGAGATGAGTTACATGAGACTACTTATTCCACAACACCAATAGATGATCGCAGATTCAAACACTTTAGCAACTATGGTTCGTTCTTGTCAATTGAATAAAAGTTAACGTCACATGAGTTCACCAAATTGAATAACAGTACAACTATGGTTACCTTCTGTCCTCAGCCGTTCATTGATCTTCTTCCTTTTCCGAAAATACAACAATATGCACATACCAAGTAGAAACATTCCAGTGATTATTGTCAATATCACTATGATTATCACCTTTTTCTTGTCATTGGAGCTGCCATGTTGGACTGGTGAGTCTTCCATTAAAACAAAAAGGTCAGGTCATTTGATGGTGCAACAATGAAAACACACATGTAAAGAATGCTTTTGCGCCATATGATAGAGATACTAAAAACCATGAAAGCCCACCCGCGCAGATGATTCATATTTAAGGAAAATTTATTGTTTTACCTTCTACTATTCTGCGATTTTATAAAGTTCTTCATTTATCAGGAATTTCTTGAGGAAATATGTACTCCATCTGTTCCAATTTCTTTGCTCCTTTTGGGGAATCCAACTTATTAAGAGGTGTGAAAACTTTGTACTGTCTTTTCTGTTTTGCCCTTAAGTCCAGTCGATATTAACGAGGCCAATTTTTTTGGAGATAAGGACTTTATATGAAACTCAAAACATATGCAATATGGATCTTGTTTGATAAATATCAATTAGTTTTATTATACAAAGTTTTCAAAATCATAAAAACCGTTATAAAATAAAAGATAATTGAGATGGAAAAAGTAATTTTTAAGGGTAAAACTGGAAATTGAACCTGTTTTCATGGATGTTTTTAGAAATGGGACATATATTTTGGAACATCCGAAAATGAAAAGAGGGACCAAGAATTTGGAACCGAGGGAGTAATATAATTCACTTACAAATACGTAAATATATTAAGAAGCAAGATATTTAGTAGCTAATTTGATAACCAAGAGCTACTTCTCCAAGATTGAGACAGGCCTAGGCTATGAAGCACCGACACTTCTAGAGGTAGCCGTATCGGAGTCTAGGATACAGGGACACGGCGGGACACATACGGAACACACCACGTGGCGTGTCCCCCAAACTTTTTTGAATTTTTTGGTGGGGACACGCGGGGGACATGGAAGGGACACGTGGGGAACACGATAGGGGTCAGAATGTATTTTATTTTAAATTTTTTGGGGTCAATCTGTATTTTTTAATATATATATATATATTACTGTGTCCCCCGCTGTGTCCCCCTTTTTTTCAAAATTGCCGTGTCCGTGTTTGTATCCATGTTTGTGTCCGTATCCGTATCTGTGTCCGTGCTACATAGGGCCTAGGTCTATTGGGGATGCCATCACAATGATCGTTGACGAGAGATGCTTCGAGGAGAAGACAAAGGAGCCGTTATTATATTTTAGCATCAACACAAAGAAAATATGTTATTCGATTTATGCTATAACTTCCTCAATGTGCAACTGACTTGTAACCAGCTGAGTACTACTACATGACTCTTGATTTTGCATGTTCTTTCACCTAGCCAAGGACTGATGATAGGAAAGAAGATATGGAATACGTAAGCCTGGTTTCTTATATTATTCCTAGGAAGTCAAAAGAGCTCTAATTTCCAGCAAAAATGTAAAGCATTTGAAGAATTCTTACCTGAATCAGAGGAAGCAATCCTTATATAAATATCCTGCCCATTTTTACTGAACTCTCTGATGTCAACCAGCTCGTCGAACCATAACAAGCAACCACTTCCACCTCCTCTTATGTCCAAATTCGTGTAAGCCATACAAGAACAGTTTTTCAAGCAAACCTCCTTGCATTCCGAAAGTGTCATTGTCACATTATACCATGAACTCCGCGTGTCTGGCCATTTCATGTTTGAGTACTTAACAAATCCATCTCCATTGTGGCAGTCTAATTGTATCCTCCGAACACACCCGCCCAACCAATCCATCGTTTTCCAATCTTCAGGATATCTAGGGACAAATTTATCCAAACAACTGCATACAGGGGATTTGTTAACATCACAGCTTCCATACGGACCACACAATTTATAACCATCACAAATATCTGTAGGTAGAGCCAGGTAAGGGTCCCAACTCTGGGTTTGATCAACCCATGTCAAGCGTTGTACAATGCCATTTGAATTGATGATAAGTCTAGAAACAATTGAGCTGTTATAGAGGCCATACATATAGAACACCTCCTCCCTTTCAAAATGCATACCGAAGCTGTAAATTGGGTTTGGACTTAAGTTTGGTGCCCCGCTAAACCGGACACCATTCCACGGCCCCATTCGAAACGTCTCGACAGAACCATTGCTAATGAAAATTTGCGGGTACCCGCGAAGATCCTCCCAAAATGCGTAATCACCTTTTGCTGGATCATCCTTACTCTTCCACGACGAGATGTACCACTCTTTGCCAGTCACCAAGCTCTTCCCAAGCTTCATGCCCGGTAAAAGAGTGTCACATGGGTAATCAAAACCCTGCCACAGGAAATCATCTGGGCTGTTTTCATTTGCATCTCTCACGACAAGATTTCCGGAATCAAGAAGTTGTGCTACGGGATTCTGCACAGTTCTGGATGTGTTGGTGGACCATATGGTGTCGTTGGTACCATTGAGAAGAACAAGAATACCAGGCTCAACGAACTTTAATACGCCAAGTGTATCATTAAGGGGGATTTCTCTGTTGGCGACCCATACTACCAACCCATGAGAGATTTTGTTGTACCAAATTCCCACATACCGATTCTTGGAACCCTCGGGTTTGAAGAACCCCATTTCAAAGCTTTCATCGGATGAAACTATACTCTGGCCATCAGAGAGAATCTGGGTTTTTGATATGGTGTCTACTGCACTGGAAATTATTAAGATGGAAAATAAAGAGTACAAGAGAAGAGGTATGGTAAAACCTTTCATTGATGTCTTCCTGCCTCTGTTCATGTTGTGTATCAATATACAAGCTTCTCATTCTGAAAACAAGATAGCCACAGGGGGAAGATAATGATCAATAGAGCGCTATCAAGTTTCCCCCCACTTAGACGTTTAAATTTGGCTGTCTAGAAAATGTAACTTTCAAGATAACGGCTGTTTGACAGAGAATTGGAATATGTTAACGTCAGGTATTTGTGGGGTGTGTTAGTTTACACAACAAAAAATCCTGTTTGGGCCCTATTTTCGTTTCTTTAGGAGAATTAATCATCTCGATACAGCTGCAATGTTATAGCTTAGAATTCTTAGACAGTACTCCAGTATCTCTCATATCTTCGCAGTAAGACCGGAAGAAAATTTTGGGTGCAAATAGGTACATCCAGACTGTCCAAAAATGCAACCGATGGTCCAGATTTTTTCGGCATTAGAACATTTTTCCGAAAAAATCCGGACTGGATGGCTCGTAAATTTTTCCGAGAAAGAAGACTTTTGTATGCTTTTATCTCCTAAACTATTCATATTTTCTCTACTTCATCCTTAAACTATGAAAATCACAAATCAAGTCAAAGGCTTGGAATATGTTCACGTCAGGTATTTGTGGTGTATGTTAGTTTACACAACAAAAAATCAAGTCCTGTTTGTCTATTGTCGTTTCGTAGGAGAATTCTTAGACAGTACTCCAGTATCTCTCATATCTTCGCAGGAAGACCGAAAGAAAATCTAATGTAATTCCAACTAGGGAGAAGATTTTTTCCATTCTCATAGAGTACTTTTGTATGCTTTTATCCCCGAAACTATTCATATTTTTTCTACTTCATCCCTAAACTATGAAAATCACAAATTTACTCCCTAAACTATTTGATTGCAACCTATTTCATCCAATAATTAACGCCATCCACTTTTTTAGACGGAAAACCGTTTACCCACATAAAGCTTTATGTAGAAATTGCTCTGTGGGGTTTAGAGTCCCACACACGATCTGAGATAATCATTACTTTGAAAATAATGTTTCCAAGTGACCTTTGTAACAAAATTTAACTCAATCAATATTGCAAAGTGTTTGATCCAATCTTTCGGTTTATGGTTTTCATAGTGAAGGGACGAAGTAGAAACAATATGGATAATTTAGGGGATAAAAACATTAAAAAAAAAAAAAAAACAACTCAGGAAAAGAATATTTGTGTTTTTGCACATAAAACGTTGCTTAAACAAAAGCCTAGTGCGGTAAACACTAGTACACAATAATTTGAAACATGTTCGTAAATTCGTAATAATGCATATTTATGGGAGGGTAGGGTCTCATGTCACAAGATCGCCCATCAGGTGGTCCATACAGATTGACATAAATTTGTTATTTTTCTTACTCTAAGATTGTTCTGGCATTGAAAAAGCAGAAGAGAACATTAGGAAATGGACTCATTTTGATGATTGAACTGTCCAAAAGCAAAGTAAAAACCTATCCATGATTGTAGGAAACAATGGTAATGGTTGTGTCCCAATTTTCCGGGAAGATTGTTGAAGAAAAGGATTTTTTTTTTTTTTTTTTTGTCATTCGTCATTCCTAATCTATTAAATGGGAGGAGGGGGGAATGAGACTCGATCCAAGAATGCATGAGCTAGCGACCGCTTGCTTGAAAAAGATGTTCAAGAATAACAAATTGGTAACCTCATGATAGCATGATGATCCTTTTTCAATTACGCTATACAATGCTCACCTTCTGGGTATGTTGGTTTTGCTGCCAATCTTTCTTTAATCTGGAGTCCTGGTGAAGATAGAGAATTCTTTAGCAATCATTATTAAGCTACTCCAAGTCTTCTCTTTTCTTTTTTTTTAACTATTCAACCCATTATTTATGTGGCCCCAAAAAAAAAAAAAAGGACTCTGAACCCAATAAAATGAAATTACACCAGTATCAAATTCTTAGGAATTAAATTCTCAGTAATCATATTCTTATTCCCACTCAAGAGGAATTAGATTCCCGGTAATCATATTACTATTCCCACCCAAGAAAATTCCAAGGAATTTAATTCCTAGTAATTAGATAAGTAAATTAATTTGTTCTTCTTTGGTGGTTAGGGAAACTGAGGAGAGTATAAACGTAGTGTTGTAGTTTTCCATTCTTCAAAAGAGAAGACCTTCAAGGTCAAGCTCAAAAAGGTTTACTTCTCTTTCGTCTTTTTTCCCCATTTTTTGCTTTTCTTGGGTCCCAAATAACTATGTTGTTTGATCCTGCATCCAAACTGTCAATTGGGTTTTTCTAACTTCATTTTTTGAAGAATTCCTTGCTATTTCTAAAAAAATGGCAAATTGGGTGCCACACCTACAATGAAAAAAAAATCTGCCAAAAGTTGTCATTTGAGGTTGAGAGACAAAAAAATGAGAGTAACAATGACAAAATGGCATACATGGGTGTGACACTCTTGCTATTAAACACTACAAGAAAAAACGCATTTGGCGACAAAAAATGTAGTTGCAAAATGGTCCTTTTTGGTTGCCGAAACTTCTTGGCGACTAAACTTTTGGTCGCCCCGTTTAGTCGGGGACACCTTGTCTGGGAAAGTATTAGGTGACTAAACTTTTTTTTGTCGCGGATGATCACTTGTCATCGACAAAACTGGTTGTCGCTGAAAGTGAACTCGGGCAACCAAATATTTAGTCGCTGAAGACATAGGCAGCCGACTAAAAAAGTGGTCGCCACAGGGGTATCGCTTTCCGGCGACTAAATTATTCGGTGGCGGAAACAATTTTTGAATTTTAAATCTCTTTTGTTATCTCCCTTAATAGATGTGATTGAATCCCATTAAATTTATAAATGGTTGAATCCACTAAATTAGGAAGTTATTAATCCCACTCAATTAGGAAGTTTTGAATCCCACTAAATTAGGAAAAAATTTGACCGTGTATATGTATATACCAGATATCATGGTAAAAGGGTACAAAAGGTATTTCACAATGGAAAAAGATGAAAACATAACTCCGAATAGCGACCGGGATGAAAACTTACATGGTGCCCCAAAAAAGGATGATTATTTAATTACATAATTTTTTAGAGATGTTTTTAATTGTACCCATAAAAATTAGCTCAAGCGAATACCACTAAGTTCTTTATCCAATCTTCTGATTATTAAACATTGAATCAAAGCCAAAAAGATTGGACCAAGCACTTAAATGTATCCGATTGAACTGTTTTTACTCATGTCCCCTCAAAATAGTATTTTGAAATCAATGAACGGCTCGAATAATTTATATGAGGCCTTAAAGTGAGTCCCACAAAGCGATTTGTGTGCACAATTATGTCCAAGCAACAAGGCTCTAAAAAAACAACAAACGCACATTGGAGCCTACTTGAGTTTGATCGTAGGCATACAGACATAAAGAATGATTGCCATACCGTCTACTGTCTATCACTTGAACTCAAGAATGATTGTCATACCGTCTACTGTCTATCACTTGAACTTGGCATTGCAGAGCGAAAACAAAGCAAGGATAATTTTTCTATTCTGATTTCAAGTGCTTAATTGGACTCAATCCCATCGAATCCCACTAATTAAGGACCAAAATCATAAAGAAGTAGTACCACTGAAAAAAATCTCCGTTAGTCAAAACACGTGAATAGAAAATTGTCTTCCAAGTAGAGTAATGTAACCTTAGACTTGGAAGGCCACATTCCGGGAAATGAGAAATTGAGGACCATATTAAAAATTCCGAAACATGATAACGACTTAACGAGATTCCCAGTTGCGCGCCCAAAGTGACTTTTCGACCGTGTTGACCGCACTAGGCAAGTCTTGTCGGGCTGATTGGGACTGTCCAAACGTGTTGAGTTTAGACGGATGATACCGATTTCTTACCGAATTCTAGTGTTAGATTTAAAGTGAGTCCAACAAAAATAACCGGAGACTTTTTTTAATGTCCCTCCAAAAAAATCAATTTACTTGAATAGTTTTTGATTGATTCGCCCATTTGTTTAGTTGTTAGAATTTACAATCAACCATTTTAACCCAATTTTCACTTTCCTTGCCCAGCTCACACTCTAAGAATAGCACATTGGAATTTGGATTAGCAACTAGTCTATGGATAAGATTCTTTTAAATCTATTGATAAGATTCTTTTAATATAGAAAAGTCGTAGAAATTATCTTAGTAGAATATTACTCCCTCAAGTCACTTTTTAATAGTTGAGAATTTATTTTGAGATGTCCTTTAACTGTGTATTTTGAAAAGTTAATGAGAGAAAATTTGTACAACTATTGCCGATCAAAAAAAAAAAAAAAAATTTGTACAACTATTGTTTTGCCATTTTGAAAAATTAATGAGCAAAGAGTTACTGGATAAAAGTAGAGGATAATTTTGAAAAGTAAAGATAAAAATTAATGTGAAAAGAGTAACAACCTTGGCTTCTCTTGGTATTTTTCAATTTCGTGTCCGTTTGGCAACCCATTATGTATTCTAGATTCTCTATTTTGTATTATGGCTTGATTTGGTTTGGTGATCTACTTGATATTCGCGAGCTCACTCAAGAGAATGTTAGGCAGGATATTTATATATACAAGGCATGGTGATCTACTAGAGATGTTTCGCGAGCTCTGAATGGTCTCTCATGTACATAGTTCAGAATGATCTGTGTGATGAATATGGACATTGTGGTGCTGTGGTGTTAATGGCATTTGCAAAATTAACAAATCGCCAATCTGTGAGTGCTTGCAAGGATTTGTACCACAACTGCAGAATGAATGAGGGATTTTTAATTGGTCTAGCGGATGTAAGAGAAGAATTCCACTTGATTGCCAAAAGGGAGAAGGATTTGTAAAGGTGGAAAAAGTAAAATTGCCGGACCTGTTGGAATATTGGCTGGAGATGAGCATGAAAGCTAAAGAATGCAGGGCAGAATGTTTGAAGAATTGTTCCTGTACGACTTATGCTACTTTAGAGTTCAGTGGAATTGGCAGTGGCTTTTTGATTTGGTTTGGTGATCTACTTGATATTTGCGAGCTCACTCAAGAGAATGTTAGGCAGGATAGTTATATATACAAGGATGCCCGCTTCAGAACTAGGTATGAGCATGTTGTACCCTATACTCTTCACTCGGTTTTTCTCAAGTTTTTCTGAAATAGGCATTTTGCTTCCTTGTAATTGGTCCAGATCTCAATCGAAAGAATGCACTCGTGATCATAGTAGTTGTACCAGCAGCTTGTGGGATGCTTTTCCTGAGCTTGTTATGCTGGTGGATGTTTTGGAAGAGGGAAAAGAAAATAAGCGTATTTGATCATCCATTGACCGAATTCTCATTCATTTGTAATTCAGCTATCAGGATTCCCTGTGTTTCTTTCATTAAAATGGAGATTGCAAACTACAGCTTCAATTGTTAGTTCCAAGTATATCATGGAAGTAGTCTGATCAGCAACAGTAATCAATTAGTTTCTCATTCCACAGGTCTGAAAACAAAAAAAGATGACATAGGATTACCGCTGTTTGATATGGTTACTATTGCCACTGCCACTAATAACTTCTCCAATACGTATAAGATTGGAGAGGGTGGATTTGGTCCTGTTTACAAGGTATCTAATTTTAGTTTTACAGTCAGAAAACAGCGAGTTATACACTTGTAACACGTGTGTTTCATGATTTCTACGGTAACCTGTTGATTGGACAAGAAATCGCCGTAAAGAGGCTTTCGAAAAATTCTGGACAAGGTCTTCAAGAGTTCAAGAACGAAGTGATCATGATTTCCAAACTTCAATACCGAAACCTTGTAAGGCTTTTGGGTTGTTGCATTGAAGGAGGAGTTTTTTTATACTAGTTCAAGATAAATTTTGGTCTTTTGCATTCTCCTGAATGCTGGAAGCTAGATCAAAGATGCATAATTTTGAAGGAGAGGATTGTAAAATTGTTAGTTCAAGGCAATTAAAGACCGATCTTTGTATTATTGACTCCTAATTGTATGAATTGACCAGAAGAGATATACTCCTAATTCATTATTTTGCTTCTTCTATAAGGTTACGGACTTTTTCGAAGGTCAAAGATCAGATTTTGGTGTTTGTTTCACGTACTAGCTTTAGTTAGATCGATACAACCCATCAAGGAAATTATGCAGTGATCATGGGTTGAACTAAGACTATGGGGAATGATACATTGAATTAGGGAGCTTCCAACTCGATGACCCATTTATGTTCTTCCAATCCCAACCGAAAAAACAATGTTATTGTAAAAAATGAGGCAAAACTGTGTACTGATCATCAAATTCAACAAATAAACACAAGTAGAAAGACGGATGGCAAAAGACAGCAAAAATAGGCCTCATGTTTTTACTGTCTAGAAAAATGCAAAGATACTGACCACGTCATGTTCTATTGACTGTCTAACTGCATATTGACTGTCTAACTGCATATTGACTATCAAACTGCGTAATGGTGACTTTGTTGACTGAACAAGGTGAAACCCGGCGTGATGGAATGACTTTGTTGACTGAATTCACTGACTGAAAATGACCGTCTAAACAGTCTAAGCTCGGCCTCTTCTTTCCAAACTGCCAAAACCATTTCTGTAATGTTTCACAACATGCTCATATGCACTCTTTCTCCCTCTTTGTAACTACTATCTACCTCTTTGTGACTACAACGGCTACAATTCTCACATGTGGCACAACCCTTGAAAACACGGCAAAAATGGTTTTGTTACCACGAGTTTAGAGAAACATGAAGTAAATTACGTTATACATGATTACATTATCGAGGCACGAGCATAGTGAGGGTCAAATCGTTCGTTGAAGTTGAACTTGGTGCATTCTTGATAGAGGAACTATCAGCCTCATAAAGATTCCTATCAGTAAAAAATCCAGGTTGTTTGGGCCATGGCAATGAACCCTCACTCCCCAACATCAGAACCATAGACGACATGCTCGGCCTATCTTCCGGGTGTTGTTGCACACATAATAGACCTACGTGGATGGATCGCAACACTTCCGATGGACAGCATGATTCCCTCGTAGTCGGATCAATCAGTTCAATTGACCTATCTTCTTTGTGTAGTGTCCATGCCTGAACAATTAATAATTTTATCAACACTAGATTCTTAACACATAAAAGAGCAGCTCTATGGGTATGCCATGTTCATGGCTAAGGACAAACTTCGGCTATAGCTCACCAAAACTGGAGCTCCACTGATGAGGTACTTGCGAAATTTTGGCAATGCCGTTTGTTGTGCCAACAATTGATCTCCAATGATTTTCAATGGTGAAAATGAGTACTTAGGCCGTAAAAGCTTTGGAACCAATGGAGTAACATTTCTAAAAGATAGCAATTAGAGTGGTAGCCTAGTGGTAGGAACCATATGCTCCTATGGATTTTTAACTAGAGTTCAAACCTCACTTACTACAACTAACAACACTGACGTTTGCCGAGAAATAAAAAGTATTTCTATAAGATGGTAAAATCAAATTGTAGCAAGCGAAGTTTTGGTAATCCCCACCAAAATTTGCAAATGGTAAAAACTACTAGAGATGTTTCAGTCGATATGTACAAACTATATAGTAGGAACTCACATGTCCAAGGAGGTTGAGATAGTGATCTGGATGAAAGAAACCTCTATTTCTCTTCCCACTGACAATCTCCAGCACAAGAACCCCAAAACTGAAAACATCAGACTTTACCGAGAAACGCCCATCTACTGCGTATTCTGGAGACATGTAACCACTGCAATAAAGATATGAATAAGGAAGTGAAGTTTTAATTAGTACAAATAAATAGCCGTATAGAACATGTTAAGAGGTTCTTACTACGTTCCAACCACTCTTTCTGTATTTATTTCTGTCTCATTTCCTCCAAAAACTCTAGCCATCCCAAAGTCTGATATTTTTGGGTTCATTTCATTATCTAGCAAAATATTGCTAGCTTTGAGATCTCTATGAATGATTCTGAGTCTAGAATCTTGATGAAGATAGAGAAGCCCACGAGCAATCCCATTGATAATGTTATATCGTTTTGGCCAGTCGAGTAATGTTCGCCTGCTTTCATCTGCCGAAATTTTCATCCAATAAATGTTGTTAGTCCTACTAACTAAATTTACCAGGAACAAGTTCCATGATAGAAAAATCAAATTTTTCTTGGAAGACCAAGTCGTGCAGCCGCTTATGTTGCAATAAAATCACATGTTTTTCAATAATTCATGCTTTTAAATGGAAAGAGAATAATACACAAACTTGTTACTAGAAGCAAGAGTTAATCATTCATCCGCATACATGTTCAACCACTTGACCTTGGACTGAGAGTAGATTAGTTGCTAATATATCTGCTAAAGTTATGAGAGAGCCAAACCAAAAATAAAGGAGTCCAGGCTTTTGTTAGGCATGAATTCGTAGATCAACATCCTTTCTTCTCCTTGAATGCAGCAACCAAGAAGCTTCACGAGATTTCGGTGCTGAAGTTTTGCAATACAGATGACTTCATTCTTGAACTCAACAAGTCCTTGTCTGGAAGTTTGAGACAGCCGCTTTACAGCTATTTCTCGTCCGTCTCCCAGCCTACCCTGAAGATCGTAATTTGATTAGTAGGATATTCAAGAATCTTGTTATTACAAGTTGTCTTTCTTTTCCTTCAATACCCATAGGCCTATCTGTTAGTAGTTTATTATTTCCCTCTTTGGACATTGAACAAGAGGATTATGTCCGACAATCCATACAGTCATGCATACACCAGGGAAACATCCGAATATGTAGGAAGTTTCATATGAGAAAAGAAACAACACACCAAATGTTTATTATATGCCTAAAAACACATGCAATTTTCGTATTACAGAAGTACATGTTATGTTTCTGTAGGTGTACGTTTGGAGGGTTACAATTCGTCTACATAATTTTGAGTTTTTACCAAATTTTAGATAAGATCAACCTTCATCCCCTGTCCTTCCTTTGAAAAGGTTCAACCCTGATTACTTTAGGTCCGGTTACCAACACAAGCAAACAGACCTAACATTGGGCATATTTGGACTAAGTTACTGCTTTTAGACTTGAGCCTGCTTTTCACGTCTAGCAGCCACAGGTCTTACCGTTGCACAAATAAAGCCTGAAGTCCTCGGCTAATATACCTAAAGATATATTGGGTTGACACAGAGGCTCCTTCCTTGCATCCCTCTAGATTGAACATCGACTACATACCAAAATACTAGCACATACCAAAATCCTATGTAAGCCAGTATCTACATTGTTACCTTATGAACAGGTCCGAAGCCACCCTGTCCAAGTTTGTTGTCAACTGAGAAGTTATTGGTACAACTAGCTACTGTATCAAAGTCAAACAAGGGTAACTCTAGATCTTCCTTCTGGCTTTCTGCAGAGTAGATGAGTTACATGAGACTACTTATTCCACAAAACTAATAGATTATTGCAGATTGAAACACTTTAATCTCATGCATATGAGCAACTATGGTTTGTTCATAGTTGAATAAAAGATAACCTAATCTTAGTTCATCACAAAATGACTCACACGGGTTACCTTCTGTCCTCAGCTGTTCATTGGTCTTCCTTTTCCGAGCATACAACAATATGCAGAGACCCAACAGAAACATTCCAGTGATCACTGTCAACGCCACTATGAATATCACCTTTTTCTTGTCATTGGAGCCGCCATGTTGGACTCGTGAGTCTTCCATTCAAACAAAAAGGTCATTTAATTTTATGGTGCAACCATGAAAGCACACATGTAAAGAATGTTTTTGTACCAGATAATAGAGATACCAAAAACCCTGAACGCCCACCTATGAAGACGATCAATATTAAAGGAAAATTTATTGTTTCTATTATTCTGCATTCCTCAGGAATTTCTTGAGGAAATATGTAATACGATTCACTTACAAAGACTAATAGAGATTAAGAAGCAAGTGATAACCAAAAGCTCTAAGATTGAGAAAGGCCTAGGTCTATTATAGCATCAACGAATTCTTCGCAATGACCGTTGACGGTAGATGCTTCAAGGAGAGGACAAAGGAGCCGTTATTATATCATAGCATCAACAGGAAGATAATATTTTTTTGAGTTATGCTATCACTTCTTGATTTTCCATGTTCTTTTAACTAGCCAAGGACTGATAGAAAAGAAGATATTGAATACAGCAAATGGTATTTTATTCCTAGGCAATAAAAGAGAGCTCTAAATTTCCAGCAACAATGTAAAGCATTTGAAGAATTATTACCTAAATCAGAGGATGCAATTCTTATATAAATATCCTCCCCATTTTCATTGAACTCTCTGATGTCAACCAGCTCGTTGAACCATAGCAAGCAACCACTTCCACCTCCTGTTATGTCCAAATTCGTGTAAGCCATACAAGAACAGTTTTTCAAGCAGACCTCTTTGCATTCCAAAAGTGTCATGGTCACATTATACCACGAACTCCGTGTGTCTGGCAATTTTATGTTTGAGTACTTAACAAATCCATCTCCATTGTGGCAGTCTAATTGTATCCTCCGAACACACCCGCCCGACCAATCTGTCGTTTCCCAATCTTTAGGATATCTAGGGACAAATTTATCCAAACAACTGCATACAGGGGATTTGTTAACATCGCAGCTTCCATACGGACCACACAATTGATAGGCATCACAATTATCTGTTGGATCAGTCAGGTAAAGAACCCAACCCCTGGTTCGATCAACCCATGTCCAGCGTTTTGCAATGCCATTTGGATTCATGACAAACCTAGAAACAATTGAGCTGTTATAGAGATCATACCTGTAGAACACCTCCTGCCTTTCGAAATACATTCTGAAGTGGTAAATTGGGTTTGGACTTAGGTTTGGTGCCCCGCTAAACCGGACACCATTCCATGGCCCAAATCGACTCAGCTCAACAGAACCATTGCTAATGAAAATTTGCGGGTACCCGCGAAGATCCACCCAAAATGCGTAATCACCTTTTGCTGGATCATCCTTACTCTTCCATGACGAGATGTACCACTCTTTGCCAGTCACCAAGCTCTTCCCAAGCTTCATGCCCGGTAAAAGAGTGTCACATGGGTAATCAAAACCCTGCCACAGGAAATCATCTGGGCTGTTTTCATTTGCATCTCTCACGACAAGATTTCCGGAATCAAGAAGTTGTGCTACGGGATTCTGCACAGTTCTGGATGTGTTGGTGGACCATATGGTGTCGTTGGTACCATTGAGAAGAACAAGAATACCAGGCTCAACGACCTTTAATACCCCAAGTGTATCATTAAGGGGGATATCTCTGTTGGCGACCCATACTACCAAGCCAGGAGAGATTTTCTTGTACCAAATTCCCACATACCGATTCTTGGAACCCTCTGGGCTGAAGAACCCCATTTCAAAGCTTTCATCAGATGAAACTATTGTCTGGCCATCTGAGACAAACTGGGTTTTTGATATGGTGTCTACTGCACTGGAAATAATTAAGATGGAAAATAAAGAGTACAACAGAAGAGGTAAGGTAACACCTTTCATTGATGTTTTCCTGCATCTGCTTTTGTTGTGTATCTATATACAAGTTTCTCATTCTATAAAAAAGTTAGCCACAGGGGAAAGATAATGATCAATAGGGCACTATCAAGTCTCACCCACTTAGACTTTTAACTTTGGAGTCTTGAAAATGTAACTTTCTACGGCTGTTTGCTGACCCAAAGACTTGGAATATGTTCACGTCGGGTATTCGTGGTGTTAGTTTACACGGCATAACTGTTTGATGGTAGGATTGAACTCAACAGCACACCAAACAAAATCAGTTCTTGTTTGGCTATTGTGGTTTCTTAGGAGAATTAATCATCAAATATTGATGCCGCAGCAATGGTATAGCTGAGAATCCTTAAATAATAATCCAGCATCTCTCGTATCATCCCAGGAGGACTGAAGGAAAATCCTAGGAGAATTAATCATCACATATTGATGCAGCAGCAATGGTATAGCTGAGAATCCTTAAACAGTAATCCAGCATCTCTCGGCTTATTTGTACGGATGGTCCCCAAAGTATTCACAAAATGTCACTTTGGTCCCCAAAATATAAATCGTGTCTATTGAGTCCCCAATGTTAACAATTCGCGTTTAAATGGTCCCTGGGTCTAACTCCGTCCGCGTTTAACATCAAGTGTAGGGGTATTTTTGGGATTTCATATAAAATCCTCACCACTTCATCTTCTACCTCAAAACCCTAACCATACCATCCCCAAACTCGAAATTGCAAAACTGAAAAACTCACCTTGTATCACCCGAACCATCCCTTCAATCACAGGTTTAACTTTTCATCTAATTCACAAAAAAATTGGAATCCTGAGAACTCAAGAAGTAATAAACGGATGGAAGATTCAGACGAACAAGTATATATTTGTACCAACAGACTGTACAAATTGACAACAATTTTCGTAGATCCAATCAGGTTGAATACTCACATACAAGTCTATGGGTTTCCTTCAAATACATGCCTAGGCATATTGTAATCCCTCTCGGGGGATTTCATCATCCTCGCCGCCCTCCCTTCGTCGCGGCGGCAGCAGCAACAGAGGCACACGATCAGAACCACAGCACTAATGATGAAGGGCGTGGCTACAATGAGCCAGTGCTTCAGATCCTCTCCTCTGGTCTCCGGTGGGAAAACTTTGGGGACAAACATTTTCGGCAGCGACATGAGGTCTATGCGGCGCCACGGCGGTGGGTGTCGCGGTGGTTCTTTTGCCGAGAAGAAAGGAAAAGGGAAGAAGAGGAGAAAAAGAGGAAGGGGAAGAGAAAGAAGAGGTGAAAGAGAGAAGAAGAGGAGGCGAATGGTGGTGGCAGCCGGAGGCCATGGCTGCCACTTGATTTTCCTTTCTTTTTTTTTTTTCTCTTGTTTTGTTTCTTTAAAAATAGTGGGAGGTCAAGAGCTTTGAGGTTTTTTCTTTTCTTTTTTGTTTTTTAAATTCGTCATCCATAATTTTTTTTTTTTTGACCGAGAGGTTTGTTCAGTTTTGGAATTTTCAGGTTTGGAGATGGGTATGGTTAGGGTTTTGAGGTAGAAGATGAAGTGGTGAGGGTTTGAGATGAAATCCCGAAAATACCCCTGCACTTGACAGTAAACGCGGACGGAGTTAGACCCAGGGACCATTTAAATTTTAAACGCGAATTGTTTACATTGGGGACTCAATAGACACGATTTATATTTTGGGGACCAAAGTGACATTTCGCTAATACTTTGGGGACCATTCGTACAAATAAGCCAGCATCTCTCGTATCATCCCAGGAGGACTGAAGGAAAATCCAATGTAATTCCACTAGTGCAATCCCAACGTGCTACGCACGCCGTATTTTGCTCATCGGCGAAGATAGGTCTCAGAGTTTTTGGCTGGCATCACCAATAATGCATGAATTTAATCCTGTAATTAGTAGTGTAAAATTACATAGAAGCTAAACAGGTTGATCTGAAGTCGAAACCTTTCATTAATGTCTTCCTGCATCTGCTCACGTTGTGTATCTTGTCAAGTTTCTCATGCTAAAAACAAGATAGCTGCAGGGGGAAGATAATGATTAATAGAGCACTATCAAGTCTCCCCCCACTTATACGATTAATGGAGGCTACAGCACTATCAAGTCTCCCCCCACTTAGACGTTTAAATTTGGCATTCTAGAAAATGTAACTTTCAACTGTTTGTTGACCCAAAGACTTGGAATATGTTCACGTCAGGTATTTAGTTTTTACACAACAAAAAATCAATTCCTTTTTTACTATTGTTGGTTCTTAGGAGAATTAATCATCACGATACAGCTGCAATGGTATAGCTGAGAATTCTTAGACGGTACTCCAGTATCTCTCCTGCGAAGATTTGGGTTCCAATAGGGTATGACTAACGTGGTACTCTTTGGGTACATCCGGATCGTTCAAAAAATGTTTTAATGCCAAACACATCCGGACCGTCGGTTGCATTTGTTGGACGGCTCGGATATGCCCTATTCACACCCAAAAAAATTTCCATATGAGAAAGCTGGCTATCTTGAAGGTTTACAATATTTTGTCCAATAATTAATGCCATCCATTTTTTAGATGGAAAACCGTTTATCCACATATAGCTGTATGTAAAAATTGTTCTGTGGGGTCCACTTCAGAGTCCCAAACACAATCTGAGACATTCATTACTTTGAAAACATTGTTTTCAAGTGGCCTTTGTAAAAAAATTAAGCTCAATCGAATATCTCTAAGTGCTTGATCTAATCTTTTAATATTTTTTGTTAACCTTAAACACTTAACCAAAAAATCAAATGCAAGATCAAGCACTAAATGATATCCGATTGAGTGTAATTTTTACATGGTCACTCGAAAACACATTTTAAATAGGGGAAATGACCAAAACATGGTGGTTGGGCAAAATAATACCAAAAACATGGGCATGGTTTAGCAAATGACCAAAACATGACAAGCACAAAAAAAATTCCACATACATGGTATTTTAGACTTGCACTACCGACAATACCCCTCGTGTCTCTCTCTCTCTCTCTCTTCATCCCCTTATCATACTCATACAGAGACAGAGAGACAGATAGAGTTCTTCTTCTTCGTCCCCTTCACCATCCCGATTCCCACCGCAGCTACCGCCATGCCAACGACCTTCACCTGCGTCAACCTTACCACCGACCACATCACCTCCACCGCCGGGCTCTCTCTCGAACGGTTGGAACCCACCAAGGTCTCTCTCTCTCTCTCTCTCTCTCTCTCTCTCTCTCTCTCTCCTTGAACTTCCCAAGACAAATCAAAGGTGGTTGCCATTCCATTTGTGTGTTAATTTCTCCTCAAATTTGCATATGTACGGCCCTTCGAACTGGGTGTAGATTTCACTCCAAGTTTCTTAATTCATGTGTGATTAGTATGGATTCAACTGTGGTTAAGGATCTGGAAATGGTGCTTAGAAATTGTTCGAAGTTGGTTGGGGGTCAGTTTTTTTATTTGTGATGATTTTCATGCTTTTGGATTCGTTCGATCTAATTTTGTCGATCCTCAAATTGACATTGGTTTGGCAATTTGTGAAACTAGATGGCTACCATGATTTATTTGGCTAGTTGTGCGATGCCCGCAAAGCGTTTGTATGTATTCCCCTAAATTGTTTGATGCAATTTTGCGCTCTATCTTCTCCATGTGTGTCCTACAAAAGCGGTTACCTGGCATCAATATAACTCCATGGGGCATAGTTGCTAGATTCATGGTTAAAAAATAGCTTCGGTGTTGGCAATGGAGTAACTGAGTCGTCAAAGTTAGGCATAGTTGCGGTCGACCATTTCATCTTCTGCAGTTCATAACTGAGTCGTCAAAGAGAAAATAGGGACCAGCAATTGACTTAAATTATTCTAAGTTTACATTAGTTGTAGACTTGACAACTGAACTAGGCAAGAAAACATTAGAAAGTGATATTTACTGGTTTAGATGAAAAAAAAGTGGGCCTCCATATTCAGAGACTTGGAAAGAGGCCGAACTAATGGCCTTCCACTGCTCCGTTTCCGTGATAAAATCATTCTATATTGATGAGGAAAAGTTCTGAATCTGCTTGGAAGTTAGAACTGCCTTGAATTGCTGAATCTGCAACTTCTCTTGGGAAAGTGAGGTTGGACCTAATGCTGCTAAAAGCACATTCCATAAGCTACTGGCAGCATTCATGTTTTTGCCTACATGTTTTGACTTCACTTACTGTTTCTGGATGAACTATATGGTGCACAATGTCACAGGGGAGAGATAAAGCTTCCAATGTGTACATCTTTGCTTCTGAAAAGGTAGACCAAGCGAAGAATATGGATTCTTCGAATATGGCTAGAGATGCCAAGGTGACAATGGCTGGACCAATCTCAAGTGGGAAAAAGAGAGCCTCTGATGCCTACAACTATGCTTCTGATAGTGCAGATCATGCAACAAAAAGGACTTCGGAGGGTGTTGCGAAAACATATAGATCCATGGAGGTCCAGCTGTGAGCTTCAGAAGTCTTTGGAAAGGGAAAGAAAGTTAAGAAAATCAACATTGGAAGAATTCAACAAGCCTTCACAATACCACCATTCTATCAGAACAGATGTTTTATTGCATGTAATTCAAACATTGGCCAATACAATTCAAACCCCACAGCATTGCCTGAACCATTTGTCCTTGTAGTTAGAAACCATTTGTCCTAGTAGTTAGAAACCATTTGTCCTAGTAGTTAGAAACCATTTGTCCTAGTAGTTAGCATTGCCTGAACCAAAATGCTTCAGAGACAAGTCTTACAATTATTTTGCTAGTGTTCATTCTATCACATGGCGGTTGTATGTATAGACCAGCAAGAGGATCAGATTTCCCAATGAGGTCCTTATTTGTCAACTCCTTCGCTTTGCACAAGTTTCGCCTCTAAAACTCCAACACAGCTTGACTCTAGGTCCTTGGAAAAGTCAAAAACACAAAAGGTTAAGAGAAAAAATAGAAGCTAATCAAAAGACCGAGACGCATTTGTTTTAAGTATTAAGCCTATGCTGCAAAAATAATTATCATCTCAGTTTAGCAGGCAACCTGCGATTAATAAGTCACTTTAAAAAGAATTATCACGCTTTTAGAAAAATCGAGATTGTTTCCATTTCCCCAGTGTGACGCTTATCTATTATTGTAGTAGTAGTGGCTAAAGATCCATAAACGTTAACATACTTTCCCAATCTCCGAAACTTCAATAAAACGGTTTCACCTCCATTACCCTGATCAGTAATCTGAGGTCGAGTGTACCAAATAGACAAAGTGAACGCACAGGAAGGCCATTCACCCCCGAAATGGAGTCAACCCAACAAAACCCGGACTCTAGAAAAATAGCACGGACAACAATCACCACCAACTTGTGATCACCACCCACCTTCACCAACCTCCTTAGTGAAAACCTTCCCAAGGAAACAACGCACTGAAAAGTATTTACCCCCTTCTAGTATTGACCCATCATCATCAATCTCCATGTTCTCTGATTCATATACTCCAGGATTTTCCTCTATCATCCCATCCAAACTTACAATTTCATCTTCTTGGGGCGTATCCTCACTCTTCCCGAAATCAGAATCTAGGGTTTTTACATTCTTCGTATTTAACTCTCCAGTATCAGCATTCACGGACTCAAAATCTAGGCTTTCTTCCTTATGGGTATTCAAAATTGAGGTTTCTGATTTACCAAAAAAAAAAAAAATTGAGGTTTCTACCTCATGGGTATTAAAATCAAGGGTTTTCTCTGAGAATTGGGCTGTGAATTATGGGTTTGTGTTGGCATGGGTTTTTTATCATTACTATTAGATTCGGAAATAAGGGTTTGAGGGGAAAAACCATTAGGGTTGAGAGTAAAGAAGATTAGATCACCTGAAGTAATACCGAAAGACCGGAGAGAGCCTTCGGGTGAAGGACCTAGAAGCTTGTGTTTCCTATTGAGAGAGAGATGTACAGAAGCCGGAGCAGACGAAGAAGAAGAGATTCTCTGAGAAACGACTTCTTCGAGGTGCTGCACCAAACAGGGATTGGGCACTTCGATTTTGAGGGTTTCTTTGGATGTGAGCGATCTGAGTCTGAGTTCCATGGTGTGGAGCGAAGAGTTTCCAAGGCAGATTTGTCTTCGTTGTTGTCCAGAGTAATAAGAGAGGGAGGTCGGCTGGTGAAAGTAAGAGAGGGAGCGAAAATGTTAGGGCTTCAAAGGTCAAGGGTATTTTGGACTATTTACATGAGGCTTACCACTTATGTGGAATTAATTTTTTCCTTATCATTGATCCGGTCATTTCCAAAACCCTTCCCATGAGATTGGTATTATTACTTTTAAATACCATTTTTTGGTCATTTTCCCTTTTAAATATAACGAACGGATTGGATTGTTCATGTGGAATCTCAAAGTGGCCCCATATCACAATTTGTGCGCGTAAAAATTTTCCGTCCAAAAAAAATGGACAAAATGGGGTACGATTAAATAGTTTAAGGGATAAAATTGTGGTATTCATAGCTTAGGGACATAGTAGAAAAACATGTGGATAATTTAGGGGATAAAAACATAAAAAAAACTCGGAAAAGAATATCTATGTTTTTGCACATAAAACGTCGCTTAAAACTTCACAAAAGCCTAGTGTGGTAATTACTAGTACACATAATAATTGGAAAATGGACTCATCTGTTCATCTTTATGGACCACTTAATGGGCGATCCCGTGAGCAGCACCATGAGACCCTACCCTCCCATAAACATGCATTATTACGCTGAGATTGTTCTGGCATTGAAAAAACAGGAGAACATTAGGAAATGGACTCATTTTGATGATTGAACTGTCCAAAAGCAAAGTAAGAAACTATCCATGATCGTATGAAATAATCGTAATGGTTGTGTCCCAATTTTCCAGGAAGATTGTTTGCGAAAAAGGAGTTCAAGAATAACAAGATGGTAACCTCATGATAGCATGATCCTTTTCAATTATGCTATACAATGGTCACCTTCTGGGTGTGTTGGTTTTGCTGCCAGTCTTTCTTTAATCTGGAGTCCTGGTGAAGGTAGAGAATTCTTTATCAATCAAGCTACTCCAAGACTCTTTTTTTTTTCTTTTTTAACTGTCTAACCCATTATTTCTGAGGCACCAAAAAAAAAAAAAAAAAAACAGAACTCCGAACCCAGTAAAAAGATTGGTAATTCTTTGCACATTCATCTGTGTACGCCTTAAGTAAATAATCTGTTCTTCTTTGTTGGTTGGGGAAACTGAGGAGAGTAAACGCAGTGTTGTAGTTTTCCATTCTTCAAAAGAGAAGACCTTCAAGGTCAAGCTCAAAATGATTTACTTCTCTTTCGTCTTTTTCCCCCATTTTTTGCTTTTGTTGGGTCCCAAATAACTTTGCTGTTTGATCCTGAATCCAAACTGTCAATTGGGTTTTACATTACGAGGTCACAAAATCCATTTAATTGATGTTTTTTCTAACTTCTTTGTTGTCTTTAAGAAAATCAGAATACATGGGGCAACTAAGAACATCCACACCAGTAGGTATTTTTGGAAGAAGTCCTTGATATTCCTCAAAAATGGCAAATTGGATGCCACACCTACAATGTCAAAAAATTCTGTTAAAGTTGCCATTTGAGGTTGAGAGACAAAAAAATGAGAGTGGCACACATGGGTGTGGCACTCTTGCTGCTGTTTTGCAAAATTGCTTTATTCATTGTCCAAAAACAAGAATGACAATTTCTGTGATGATTGTGATGATTTTTGGTGGACTTTATAGGTATGTGTCAATTTCGTTGGTGAAATTTACCTTACAATCTGCTTTAGCTATGCTTTATTTACGTACAGTTTTCCCAGACTTGGGAGATATGATTTTCCTCATTTTTTATGGCTGAAAAGTCGTCCTAAGAAATCATTGCATAGAATAGCTACTTAGTCAATAAAACCTGAAAATATCTCCCACTGAAATCTTGAGGAAGTGCAAGCATAACTGACTTTTATGTCTTAAAGCCTAAAAA
Organism: Vaccinium myrtillus; assembly: GCA_016920895.1. NCBI lineage: Eukaryota > Viridiplantae > Streptophyta > Magnoliopsida > Ericales > Ericaceae > Vaccinium > Vaccinium myrtillus. The sequence goes on along the minus strand of CM029273.1, from coordinate 4,439,988 downwards.
GCTGAAGCATCTAAGTGACCTTTCCACACAGTTGAAATGTCAAAGAAGCTAATTGCATAATAATCCAAATAATGCAGCACACTTTTTTCTCTTTCTGAGAATTGCCCATGGAGACCTTCCTTTCATCTTATTTTGCTCCCTAATATCATTCTCACTCCTTCAATCCTCCTCTGCAGGTGATATCTAAACTGTAGATCAAGCGCTTACCACCGGTGAGAAGTTGCTTTCCTCTGGCCAATTGTCCTAGGCTTCTTTTCACCAAACGGTTTCAAAAACAACTGACCAACCAAACATTTTGGCTTGCCTGTTACGGCTTCTTTTATGGAACTTCAATCTATTGTGAGAGAGGACTTGGAATATTTTTCTATGACTTTCATCATAAGAAACGCATCCATGGTTTTTGGTTGAGCAATGCGGTGGTGACCCTGTCTCATACCAAACATCCTGGTACCTTAACAGAGAGAAGTTCAATTGAGACAAATACAAGTAGATCCAACGAACAATGCTGCTCATGATAGGGAGAAACTATTACAGCTCGAACCCAAGTAGGAATGTTGGATAATGGAGAGTTTGCCACTACATATAACATATGCTTATCATAGATTATGCAATTCTTTCTCTGTACCTTCCTAGGTAGGTAAGTGTAAGGGTATGAAATATTTATGTGAGATATAGGTTCAATTGAGTAAAGTAAGTTAGTTTTCTTGCGTCTTTCCAGTATCCAATGAGGATTAGAAGATACTGCAAAATAATGATAATCTAAATCCATGCGTCATGCGATTGACCAATTTTCATTTCAAAAACTGCAATTTGTTTTACTATATACTCAGGGTACACATCAAAATAAGTGGCAGGTTGAGTCTTGAGAGCAGAGAACACAGGTTTTGGTGGAACTGGAAGAAAAGAGTGCTGATTTCCTTATTTGAAGTTGCAGTTTCAAAAGATGATGTGGTTGTGATCCAAGCCACTTAATTGAAGATAAAACCAGGAGAACCAAAAGAGACCTGGTCCAACTGCAACGACAGTGTATTTGAATATGCATACTTCCGGTAAGCTGCATACAACCGACCAAAAAAACAGCATGGGCTATGGAGTTATGTGTTAGTTTATCAGATGCTTTTATAATCAAGCTATTTCGGTGAACTATGATGTGCAGAGTGTTATTCCTAAGAAGTAAGAACAACAATCAAATCTAAAGTGATGACTTTAATATGACTGATACTGATAGGACCTATCAAAAAATGTTGACACACCTGTTACATAGTCTTTTGATGAAACTTCGGAAAAATAGATTCCTCAGGCCAAAGGTTTCAAGTTGGCTTCTTAACTCAGTCCTCACAACTCCTAAAATGGTTGCTCAGAAACATGACACAAAGATACCGAAGGAACATTGTTGGGTGGCAAACAAGGACACCACTCACATATTCATGTGCAGTCTTACCTGTAAGCAAAACAAAGCGACTAGTTCTTCTAACCAAACAATAACACTTTCCGTCTTCACACTCATCGAGATTAACAGATAGCCCCTGTTGCACAGCTTTTGGATTCTTGAAACTTTATTCTTGTTCTTTCAAAGACACTACGTTTTTCCTCTCTCCATTGTCATTCTATTATCCTACACCGTCTTCCACAAGTTACAACCCATTCCCACCTGTATTATCCAATCCTTGTTGCTATATAAGTCTAAATCTATAACTTCGATTTGTACTTGCACCAGCACATGGTATTACTGGAATAACTGAATAGGCATTACAAAATTATATTACGAAGCGTTAACATCTTCTTGCTCTGTCACATTCAAAGTTTTACATTGCAAATCGTGGTATTGGGATACATAACCTTATCCGTGATACTTTCCTAACTGCCCCATATTGGAGGATGGTATCAGTCGCTACATAGGTTATAAACCGCATGTATTTAGAGTCTTGGCCCAGCAGTCCAGCACATATACTACTGTGAAAAAGATACCGAACAACAAAAAAGGTTCACCCTAAAATATAAACCTCTGAAACTTAGAAGGAAAGAGTCAAGCCCTTCCCTCAAAGTTCATCAAGAATCCAAATAGCTTTTAAAACGAAATCAAGGTTCACAACCGTATGTTAGCAGTGTAACAATATTTCATTCTTATTGAACTGTCGAACCCATTATTTCTGATACACTAAACAAAAAAGAAGAAAGAGCTTTGAACCCAGTAGAAAGATTGGTAATTCTTTGCAGATTCATCCGTGTACGCCTTGAGTAATTAATCTGTTTTTCTTTGGTTGTTATGGAAACTGAAGAAACTAAACATAGTGTTGTAGTCTTCCATTCTTCAAAAGAGAAGTCCTTTTTTTTTTTTTTTTTGGTGGGGTTCCTAATCACTTTGCTGTTTCATCCTGCATCCAAATTGTCAATTGGGCTTTACATTACATGGTCACAAAATCCATCCAATTGATGTTTTTGTGACCTCTTTGCTGTAAATTTCTAAGAGCATCCACACATCAGGTATTTTTGGGAGAATTCTTTGTCATTTCTCAAAAATAGCAAAATAAATGGCAAACTGGGTGCCACATTCACAATGCCAAAATTCTCGTAATTTGTCAAATGTCAATTCCTTTGTCATATGTGGCAAAATTTATGGCAAAGTTCTCATGTGAGATTGACAAAGAGAGAAATGAAAATGACGGATATTTTGTTTATTGTAATCCATTTTCTTTTGCCAGAAACATAGAGTAATCCTGTGATGATTTTTGGTTGACTTTATAGTTATGGGACAATGTTAGGGGTAAATAAAATTTTGTACTTAAAATGTACAAATTAGCTGATTGGAGACTTTCTTGGGCCTTACACAGATGCTCGGAGCCGTTAATATTCTTCAAAATAATATTTCATTGTACTCTGCAAAAAGTGAGCTCAATCGGATATTGGTAAATGCTCCATCCGTTTATCCAAAACAAAAAACCGGATAAACGGATGTAACATTTACCGATATTTGATTGAGCTGGTTTTTGACAAGGCAAAAGTAAACATTATTTTGAAAAACATGAACGGCTCCGATCATCCGCGTGGGACTCGGAGTAGGCCCAAATAAAAACATCTGTACATTTTCTGTCAAATGTTTTTGTTAGTTTTGTTGGCGTTTTCCGGGTAATGTCAAGCCTTTCCGTGCATGTAATTTGCTTATGGGGTTTTGGGAAGTAGAGTGCTTAGGGCTTGAGTCTAGATGCTCCATTCGAGAAGATTACAAGCTTCATGATCAAGCCAATGCCTTGTCAAGTGTTTCAAAGATCAATCCGGGAAGGTATACTCATGCATTAGTGTTGATCATCATGGTTTAGTACACATGAGTTTCATTTAGCTAAAATGCATTGATTCACTTCCAAAATCATGATTTAGTCAAAGGCATTTGATTTCCATCTTGTTTAATCCCTCATTGCGTTTGAAAAGCGTTTACACGCGTCTGCTAGCCCGTGTACCTTCTATTGGCCGCTGCGCTCACAAAGCGTTTACACGCGTCTGGTAGCCCGTGTTAGTGACGTGTCATGTTCTGAGAGGCTTACTTGAGGGCTGCGGATTTGTGCACTATATAAGGTCTTTTTCTCTCATTTTAGGGCACGAACTTCATTGAAAAATCAGCCCCTTTTAGAGAGAGAAAGTCTCATCCCATCTCTCTTTGTGGAACTTGATGTTCTTGATGATTTGAGCTTGCTCTTCTCATCTTTCTTCAATCTAGGGTCTTCCTCTCCATGGATCCACTCTAGGTTGATTTTGTTTTTCAAAAATCTTCATAAAAATCATATCTTTCATACATCATGGTGTGTTGCCTACATATCTACGTGGCCGGATGATCCGGAGCCGTCTTTGATACGGAGATCGAGGGGTGGTGGACTCGTGGAGGCTATGGAATCAAGAAGGGGCTCGGGGAGCTAAATCAAGGAGTGGAGTTAGGTGTAGCTTGGGGCAAGTTGGTAATTCCTAATCTTGTAACTCTTGATTTAACCTTTTGATTTATAGCAACTGATAGATTAGGCCGTGGTTTTATGCTTAGGGTATTTAGACCCTAAGTAGTTTCCACGTATATCCTCGTGTTCGTATTCTTTTGCTTATTGCTATACTTCTTCATTTTGTGATTTTAATTGTCTCGCCATGGAAAATGATTAAGTGGATTAAAATTGGGATAGTTAATTTTTAATTTGGTAGTCCTATTCACCCCCCCTCTAGGACTTGTTATACCTTTGCATAATTTCAATTGGTATCAGAGCCCGTGTGCTCGTTGTGTGCTTAATTGCTTGAGTTGATCCTTTGTTGTGCAATGGATAGGACGGGTCCTATGGAAGGTGGGTCAAATTCTCGACCCCCTTACTTTGATGGTAGTGACTACTCTCTTTGGAAATCAAAAATGAAGAACCATTTGATTGCATTAGGGATTAGAGTTTGGAGGTCCGTTCTTTATGGTTATGAAGAACCCACAATTGAGGATTCTAGCACTAAAGAGGTTAGGAAGAAAAACGAAGCGGAGTGGGATCCGGCGGATATCGAGAGTTGTGAGTTTAACTCACGTGCATTGAATACTATTTTCAATGCTTTGTCCAAATCCGAAGTCAATCGCATTTCTTCGTGTGTCACCGCAAAAGAGGCTTGGGAACTTCTCCGAATCTCTCATGAGGGTATTGAAACGGTGAGGGTGTCTAAACTCCAAATGTGCACTACAAAATTTGAGGAACTCAAAATGCTTGATGAAGAAAATTTTGATAGCTTCATAACTAGGCTCACCGAAATTGTTAACATGTTTCATAGCCTAGGGGAACCTCTTTCCAATCTTAAAGTGTGTCGTAAGATCCTTAGGTCCCTTCCCTCTAGGTTCTTGACCAAAGTGACCTCCATAGAAGAGCGGTCGGATGTTGATGATATCACTTTTGCCGAGTTGGTTGGTAAGCTCCAAATTTTTGAACTAAATCACTTGAAGGACTTCAAACCTTCGAAGTCCGTTTCCAAGGCCGGTAAGGATATTGCTTTCAAAATTGATAAAGAGGAAATCACCAAGGATAGTGACACGGATGAGAGTATTGACGATGAGGAGTTGGGTGCACTTGTCAAAAAAATACAAGAGGTTTGTAACTCTTCGGAACCATAAAGAACTTGGTAAGAGTCCGAAACCATTGAGTGGTTATAAGAAGATCACGTTTGACACAAGTGGCAAGAAACCTTCATTTGATAAATCCAAAAAACCACAAGGAACACAATGTCATGAGTGTCATGGGTTCGGTCACATTCAATCCGAGTGCGCTAATACTCTTAAAAGGAAGTTTAAAAGGGGGTACAAGGTCACATGGGAGGATGATAGTGACAATGAGGGTAGCGAGTGTGGTGCTTTTGAGTTGGGCGAGGGAAATTCCAATGTCAATGCTTTGGTCACAACGGTTGGTTCTCCTCCTTCTCCTAAATCATTGTCCGAGTCCTCTTTCTCTATTGATGAGAGTGTTGAGAGTAAGAGATCTAGTTCCAAAGTGGAAATTGTAGGGGGCGTAATTCCACGTTAGCCTGTATTACGTGCAGGCTTGGCTCGACCCTAAATCTGCAAGACAAAGAATAGGTTAGAGCACCCTTGCCTCTATTGGCAAAGGCCCTCCGATGCTTAAGTTAGTACTGGATTACTAATCAAGCCAAGAACACAATGCGTATAACTGGGTGTTACAGCGTACCTTTTGTCATGGTTGTCGCCTTGTATTTATAGGTGTAGACCTTCATCATCTTAGGCATCTCGTGCCCCCTGTTTCCTACCTTCTTTAGGAAACCTTCTCCTAACAGGACTTTTCCTATTAAGAGATAACTTCCATATCCTGCTAGATCTCGTCTAGCAGATGTCTTTCTTTCCATATAGGACTCTTTCCTATATGGGATATACTCCTAATCACGTTAGGATTTCTCATATCAATCCCTTGCTATACGGGATGGCTCCTTATCTCATAAGGAACCGCTGTAGAATGCTCTGGAATGTCTCACCGCCTTATTCGTGGCGGTGCCGTGCTTCCACGTAGCTCGGAATAACTCGTACATAACTCACCTCTTTACGCCGAGCTGAATTATGTATTCCAGAATGTTGTTCAAGCTATACTCGTAGCATCACTAGCTCGGCCATATCGGGACACCCCTCTATGCCTCACGCCGAGCTAGGGCATCCTGATGTATTGACTTAATCTTATTTCCTCGACCTTATTCATGATCAGTACAGCTCGGCACAGGGTTTAAGGGTCCCCTACGTGGCGCCGAGCTACTCACCCTCTCGTGGTGTCTGTCATAGGCACGTGCTATGCCTAGTAGTAGGGTGATCAGGTTTTACCCACTCCAATTGCTCCCCAGCTCTGTCACTACTGTTATTCATCAGTAGTGCACAGAGTTTCAACGGCTCTTGATGCACCCCTTGCACGCCTCCCTTCCACGTGGGTGGCAGTGCTGTTATTTGCATTAAATGCGAAATGACCCGTTGGTGGCTCGGATAAGCCCAAAGGACGATTTTGCTGACGTTTTTCTCACGTCACGTTCCACTTTCATGGGGTTTCGGGCGGGATAATCATTACTTTTCCCTCCCAAAACCTTCTAAATCCCAAAAACATCTCCCCTTCTCCATCACTTCATACCCTCCAGAAGCAAAGAAGAGAGAGAAGAGGACCTTCGTCTGCCATTGTCGTTGCTCCAAGCTTCCTGCAACCCTACTCTTTTTCCGGTTTTCGTCGGAAAAACGTTTTCCGCTCTCATCGGAAAACATCACATTAGGTACATCTTCCTCTCATAAGTGATCTTTCCAGATTTCCATTTGTATTTCGTGTCTTCTTCGCCGTTTCCATTGTCTGTTCATCTTCTTGCTTCCCCTGGGTTTCAACCGTGAAACCCTAAGTCTTTGAATAGAAATGGGTAGGCATAGGGCCCTATTAAGCACCCCTGAGAAAAGAGCGGAATTCCGTCAAACCTATAGTATCCCCGCCGATATTCAATTCCGTCTAGACAACAGAAACGATCTGAGAGAACACAGTCAAACTGAAAATAAGATTCACATCCCGCTGATTTTCATAGTTGAGGGAGGCCTTAGGCTCCCCTTGCACCCCTTTTTCAGCGAGGTCTGCAATAGATGCCAGCTGACCCCCGTGCAGCTGTGCCCCAATTTCGTTAGGGTAGTCATGGGCACTCTCGCCCTAAACAGCCGCTCGACCTTCACTTGGGAGTGGGATCACACTCTATAGTGTAGTTCCTACGGAGCACAAAAATTATTATTTCAAAGCCGGGGACCCTAAGCGAGAGGCTCATCACCGATCTACCAAATTCCTCGAAGGGAGGGCGGATGACTATCTCGTAGTAGTCGGCGGCAACCGGGCAGCTAGGGGACGCCGGGGAGGATCATTGGCCTTCCGCCCCACTACCACGGGCGGATTACGTTAGTACTTTCGTTCCCGAGCTGGTTTGTTTTTTTTTATCTTTCCTTAAACTGTAGCTGACCATCTTTATGATTTGTTGTTTTGCAGCGGATAATCTCAACCACGGCGGCCGCCTTATACACGGCAGACTTCACCGCGAGGATATCGCCAAGGCTCTTTGGTTCGACGGTTTCGAGCCGACTCTGTGGGGCTAGGGCCGTTCGGCTCACCCATTGGCGGGTATACCCGTTTTTTGGGGCAACATCAAGAGAGAGAGAGCACTGAGAACTAGATGCGCCCGGCCGCCACCTCATTCTGTGATCGCCACAGGTCGCCCAACCGACCGAGAAAGGACCCGTGCCCGCCGAGGCCGAGCTAGGGGTAGATCATCCAGGTCCCAAGCCCCTGAGGTCCTTCAGCGGCAAGTCACCTTTGCCTATATCCCCGAGATCCCAACTGCCATCCCCCTCCAGGAAGCCAGTACATCCGGGAGGACGATAGCAGAGGAAGAAGAAGAATCACAATTTGACCACCGTGCAGTTGTTCGGTCCCTTTCTGAACGGGGCGCCTTTCTTGAAGATTCCGACGACTCGCCGGGCTACTCCCTTCTCAGTCGGGAAGACATGCCTCGTCGCCCGATCAATCTCCCTCGAATCGAACCTTGGCGGAGCTTCCCGTGCTCCACCAGCCGCTCGCGTCGCCACTCCTTCCCAGACATCATCCCCTCCTCCTCCTCTGGAGAACCCAAGGGACAAGAGGCCGAGAGAGAGTCCGGAGCACGCTCAACCTCCCACTCTCAGGAGAAGGACTGGAGGCTCAGGCTCAAGCCAGACCCTATGCGACTCGCCGCCTCTGGTGCAACCTTGGGAACCTGCTCTGGCCCGACCAGACGGCACGCCTCTTACCATGATTGATAAGATCTCTTCCACTGAGGTGGCGTTTGGCGTGTCCCGAGCTGCTCTTCTTCCACTTGACATGGAGAGAGAGAAGGGCAGTTCTTATGACGTGCTCATGAAGACGATTTTCCAATCGAGTGCAAAGGTAAAGGAAATCCCCTTGTCCTTTTCTAGTTGTGCCTAGATTTTTGTACTTCCTTATGTATTGTTTCCTGCTTTGTAGATCATGCAAAAGGCGTCCGTGGGCTTTGAGAGGGCCAAGGATGCCGAGAAAGAGCTGAGGAAGGAGCAGAAGAGAGCTGACCGAGCTGATAAGGAGAATGCTGAATATTCTCAGCTCCTGAAAGAAGCCCGAGCTGAAACGGAAGAGCTGAAGGGGGAAAATGGTGATCTGAGTAGGAAGCTGGAGGAGGTCGAGCATGGTCTTCGGGAGCAGCTAGCCGCAGCGGAAGCCAAAGCAGAGGCGGAGTACGACCGAGCTGTCGAGGTGATCACCGATAACTACCGGGCTCAGATGCCGGCAGTGAAAGATGCCGTTTGGGAGATGGCCTGGCGAAGATGCCTCAGCAAGCTTGGCGTAGACGAGTCATCCCCTCACTGGACGGACATGGAGTTGCCGAGCGTGGTGGAAGCTGCTCAGGATTGTCCTGCCGAACAGCCCGTTCCGAACCCTGAAGCTGAATCTGAACCTCTCCTGGAGCAAACCCTTATAGAAGGAGCCATAGCTAATGATGCCGCTGAGGGCAATGATGGAGGTAACCTTGATTCTACCCTTGCCACTGATGCTTCAAGACTCAGTGAAGAGGCTTAATGCCTTTGCTTGTTTTCACTCAATTCTGTTTGGCCCTGTGTGGTCTGAACTGCCGCGTGTGGCTGTTTTAATCCCGCACTTTTTAGGTTTCTCGTACCTTTCGTACTATTTTGTTTTGATGATTGGTCCTGCGTGACCTGGTTTGGCCGTATGTGGCTGGTGATACGCACTTTTTGCTTTTTAGCATGCTATGGTATTTTTGCAGTTTTCGTTGCATGTTTTGGTCTTCCCATGCCTTAGAAATCTTATATGCAGTATTCGTTGCATATCTAAGTTCGTTCATACTTAGATTTGATTGCAATGTTCGTTGCATATCTAAGTTTGTTCATACTTAGAGTTTGTTTGCAATATTCGTTGCATATCTAAGTTTGTTCGTACTTAGAGTTTGTTTGCAATATTCGTTGCATATCTAAGTTTGTTCCTACTTAGAGTTTGTTTGCAATATTCGTTGCATATCTAAGTTTGTTCATACTTAGAGTTTGTTTGCAATATTCGTTGCATATCCAAGTGTCTTCATACTTGGACTTGATACAGTTGGACTTATCCATACTCTCTGCTCCCCAATAGGAATCTGAATTTGAGATAATTTTGGTTCGTATTTAAGAAATATCATAATAAGAAGGTAAATGAAACCTCATTCATCTTTGGAGTAAAGATAAAGGATCTAGATAACTTATGTTGGTGATTTTGTTCGTAATCCCAAACAAATGTCAAGTTTCTTGCATTCAACTAAAAAAAAGAATTAAAATTAAAAATAAAATAAATAAAAAAAAGGATGTGATTGTATTCGTAATCACATAAACATATCATTGGTAGAACTTCCTCAGGTTCTGGACGTTCCATGGCCGTGGTACTGGCTCTCCGTCCAGGTCGGCCAAGCGATATGCTCCGATTCCAGCAGTCCCTGTAATCTTGTATGGGCCCTCCCAGTTCGGCCCAAGCTTCCCATTAGTGGATACTTTGGTGTTGGCCAAAACTTTCCTCAGGACTAGATCCCCGATTTTGAATTCTCTTGGCTGCACTTTCTTATTGTAGCTTCTTCGTAGCTGCTCCTGGTATGCTGCCAGTGTAATAAGGGCACATTCCCTTTTCTCCTCGGCGAGATCGAGCTGCTCGGCCAGGGCATTGTCATTGCCGCCTGACTCCACAAGAGTGGTGCGGAGTGTCGGCAGGCCGATCTCTAATGGTATCACTGCCTCTGTCCCATAAGCGAGGGAGTACGGCGTCTCTCCCGTAGATCGCCGTGGGGTGGTCCTGTATGCCCAGAGCACGGCTGGTAGTTCGTCCGGCCATTTTCCTTTCTTCTTCTCCAACCTTTTTTGAGGCTTTTCGGGATAGTTTTGTTTGAGGCTTCGCTTGCCCATTGCTTTGTGGGTAAGCCGGAGTTGAGTAGTAGTTCTGACGCCGTCTTGGGCCTGAAAGCTTTGAACTTCTTGCCGAATCTGGGACCCATTATGCGAGATGATGGAGTATGGTACTCCAAATCGTGTGATGATCTTGTTCCGGACAAATCGCTCCACCATGGCTTCGTGATCTTGGCCAAAGCTTCCCCTCTATCCACTTAGTGAAGTAGTCGGTGCCAACGAGCGGGAATTTTCGTTTCCTGTTGCCATGGGAAGAGGACCCACGATGTCCAATCCCCCCTTTGGGCAAATGGCCATGGGCTAGTCGGAGGTAGCGAGGTCCTCGCAGAGCTCGGATGAGAGGGGAATACCTTTGACACTTCTCACATTTTTTCACGAAAGCTTTTGCATCTTCTTGCATATAAGGCCACCAATATCCCCTGTGATATTGCTCGGTGGGCTATGGACCTTCCTCAGTGTGTCCTCCACAAGTTCCAAAGCATGGATCTCGTGGAGGAATTTCGAACAAGAAATTTGGATGTACACATAATAAATACGGTCCAAGAAAAGACTTTTTATAAAGCTTACCTTCCGGGGAGAGCCAGAATCGTCTTTGACTTGGTTTTGATTTTGTGAGCCTCCCTTTTGTCCCTCGGCAAGGTCCCATCTCGTAGGTATGCCATTATTGGGTCCATCCGACTTGGCCCAAACTCGTCTCCATTACCATCTCAATCGCTTTCGGCCAATGCTTGGTTCGTTCGGATATTCCACGACTCTTTGTTCGTCGGTATTTCGTGTTTACTGCGATCCCAAGCATGCCGGTGAATCCGCATGTGAATTCTGTCCCGAGTGATTTCTTTGGATGTAGATGATTGTCAAATTTGTCGAGCAAGTCTTTGGCTACTTCGAGTATGCAGCCATCTTTTCGCTCCTTGCGGCGTACTCCCGAAAGGCGATTAACAACTAGTTGTGAGTCGAGAATACTCTTAACGTTCGACCTTGAGCTCCATGGCACTCCCGAGTCCGCAAGCAAGGCTTCATATTCGCCACGTTGTTGGTGGCATCTTTGAATCCCGGCCGTAGTGCTTGCTCCAGCACCAGTCCTTCCGGAGAGAATAACACCACTCCTGCTCCTGACCCTTTGTTGCAGGCTGATCCGTCCACATAAAGCCTCCATTCTTCTGGTTTCTGGTCGGCCACTAGATTTGGCTGCTCGGTGGGACTGATCTGCTCCTTCTCGTGGAGAGTTGGTGGTGGTGGAGCCACCGTTGGGGCGAACTCAGCTATAAAATCAGCTAAGATTTGCCCTTTAATTGCTGTTCTGGGTTGATAATCAAGCTCGAACTGGCTGAGCTCGATGGACCACTTGGATATCCGTCCAGAGAAGTCTGCCTTCCTAAGTAAGGCCCTTAGTGGATATTCAGTGAACACAGTGATGGGATGCTGCAAAAAGTAGTGTGGCAATTTTCTTGCAGCTATGACGAGAGCGTACACCAGCTTCTCCAGAGGTAGGTAACGTGTCTCGGCATCTAACAGCGTTTTGCTCACAAAGTAGACCGGAGATTGCTCTGTCTCCTTTATTCGTAGGAGGACCGAGCTGACAGCATGATCAGACACTGCTAGATATAGTATCAACCGCTCCCCAGCTTCTGGAGTAGAGAGTAAGGGTGGTGATGACAAGTAGGCTTTCAGCTCCTGGAATGCTTGTTCCTGATCGGCTCCCCACTCGTATCCTTCTCTCTTTTTCAGAAGTTGAAAGAATGGCCTACAACGGTCTGAGGACTTGCGATGAAACGGTTGAGAGCCGCCTTTGCCATCCCGTTAGCCTTTGGACCTCCTTCGTGGTCTTTGGGCTTTGAAGACCTTGCAAAGCCGTGATCTGATCTGGGTTGGCCTCAATCCCCCTCTTAGTCACCAAATGTCCTAGGAACTTACCCGAGCTGACTCCAAAGGCACACTTGGAGGCGTTTAATTTTAACTTGTATTCTCCGAGAATGCTTTGAAAGTTTCCTTTAAGTCGGCAAGGTGATCCGGTTTTAACTTGCTTTTCACCACCATGTCGTCGATGTAGACCTCCATGGTTTTGCCGAGCTGATCTTTGAACATCTTTGTGACCAACCCTCGGTAGGTTGCTCCAAAGCATTCCTTAGCCCAAAGGGCATAACCTTGTAGTGAGAGAGCCCTCTTGGTGAGATGAAAGAAGTTTTCTCTTGATCTGGCTCATGCATAGCTATTTGATGGTATCCTCGATATGCGTCAAGAAAACTCATCCTCTCATAGCCTGAGGTGGCGTCCACTAGTTGATCAATCCTAGGAAGTGGAAAGTCTGTCTTTGGGGCATGCCTTATTAAGGCTAGTGAAGTCAACATGAGACCCTCCACTTCCCGTTCTTCTTCTTGACAACAAAGTGTTAGTTGACCAATCTGGATAGCTCACTTCTCGTATGGCATCCGCTTCGAGCAGCCGATCTACTTCTTCGATCACGGCGTCTGCGTGCTGTGGTGCCGACCTTCGTGCTTTCTGCACAACTGGTTTGTGCTGTGGATCCACATTCAGATGGTGGCAGATTGTCTTGGGGTCTATCCCAGGCATCTCTTGAGGAGTCCATGCAAAAACATCGATGTGGTCCTTTAGAAAGGCCACCAAATCTTCTTCTTCCTGTTCGGCAAGTGCTTCGCCGATCAAAAAGTATCTCTCCTCATCATCTCCTTGAAGCTGTACCTTTTTCAACCCTTCTACCATCTTCTTGGTAGGGTCACCCCCGACGTCCTCCAGTGTTGGTTGATCTGGTACTTCGATTGTCTGCACCAGTTCGGCCTTTGGAGATTTTCTTATTACCATGTTGAAGCACAGGTCGGCTACCTTCTGGCTTCCTTTAATGCACTCAATGCCATCTGCTCCAGGATACTTGATCCTTTGGTGGTAAGTTGAGGAGACAGCCTTCATTTTGTGCATCCAGGTTCTTCCTATAATCACGTTATAAGAGGAAGGGATGTCTACCACAAGGAAGTCAGTTTTTCTACCACAAGGAAGTCAGTTTTTAGGACCACTGATCCAGCTCGGACGGGCAGTGTGACCTTTCCCATAGGCCATACTGTCTGCGCACTGAAACCGACCAGTGGGACTAAACATTTTTGTAATGAGCTCGTTGGGAGTCCCATCTTCTTGAAAGTGTGGTAATACATGATCTCTGTACTAGCCCCTTGATCCACGAGGATTTTCTCCACGTCATAATCCCCTATTCGCAGGGTGATTACCAAAGCATCGTTATGGGGCACCACTACCCCATCAAGATCGTCATCGGTGAAGGTGATTGGGATCTCCATTACTCCCTCGGTCCTTGGTCTCTTCATGCCGAGCTTCATGACTTGCTTTGCCTGTCCGTTGACTCTTTGAATGTGTCTGATCTCGTAGTTTGTGTATGGGGCCACCAGTCCATGTATCATATGGATGGTCCCCTTTGGACCTTTCTCGTAGTCCATCTCTTCAATCAGGTCGGCATCATGTTTGCTTTCCGCCAAAAATTCTTTGAGGTGACCCTCCGCCACTTTCTCGTCCAAGAACTTCTTGTATTCCACACAATCTTCAGTCATGTGTCCCCAGTCTCTGTGATAGCTGCAGTGCTGATTGGTAGCCCTCCTCTTTTCTGGATTGCCTGTCATTTTTGAAGGCCTCTTGAACCATGGTTCGTTCTTAATCCTGTAAAGCATTTTGTAGGTCGGGATGTTAAAGGTTGCCATGACACTGAAGTATGACTTTGGATCCGGATCAACTCTATCCTTTCTTTGCTGTGTAAAATCCTTACGTCCTGTTGCGTACTCCTTCTTGTACACCTTTGACTCCAATGCTTTCTTTTCTGGAAGCTGGGGTTGTCCCGCCACAATCTTCCCTCCAGCTTGCAGGATGTCATCTTCTACTCGTGCATGCTCCTGGATCCTTTCCATAAGCTCGGCCACTGTTTTTACTGGACGCATGGTAAGCGATTCTCGTAGCTTACTGTGTATGGGCAAACTTGTCTTAAACGTTGCCAGAGCATACTCTTCACTGCAGTTTTCAATCTCGTTGAAAGTTTCCCAGTAACGTTTGGAATACTGCCGCAGAGTCTCCTCGCCCCTCTGTCTCATAGAGGTCAGTGTATCAAAGGTCTTTGGAGCCGCTCGGCTAGTGAGGAACCGAGCAGTAAATTCCTCAGCCAGTTGTGCCCAACATATGATAGACCCTTCTGGGAGCTTGTGGTACCAACTCAGGGCCACCTTCCCCAAGCTGGAGGGGAACATCTTGCATAGCAGGGCATCATCCTGCTCGTGCATGAACATGGCCTGTTGATAGTGCTGAATGTGGGCCACCGGATCCGTACTGGTTTCGTAAGAGATAAAGGCTGAATGCTTCACCCTGCTCGGTGTCTTTTCTGCTCGGATCCAGTGGGCTAATGGTGACTTTGAGATTTGGCCTAGGGCTTCTTTAGCTGCTTCTCGTGCAGTTCTAGGGCCTCCATTAGCTCGGTGGGATTCCCTTCTTTTTTCGTGCTGTTCGGGGTGATGCTCATTGGAACCAGATCTCTCGTATCTGTCCCTGGCATGCTTTCTTCTTTCTTTTTTCTCAACGGAAACGCTTCTTTCTCTCCTTTTTCGTGGAGAGACTGCTCGGTCAGAGGAGATATCGTTACAGCGATAACTCCTATCCTTTTCGTGCTGCACGGATCTCGTCCGTGAGCGTAGGTCTTTCTCTTTTTCTTGGAGTTGCTTTTTTAGGTCCTGAATCTCTCGCTCTCGTCGAGTGACTTCACGGGCCAATTCTTCTGCCTCCTGCTCTTTTCTATCGAGGCTATCCTCTCTTTCACGGTCCTTCGTGCGTCTACGTTCCTCCTTCCTTGGGGGGCTCCTCCTCCGCTCGCGTCGGTTGGAGGCTTCCCCGTCTCTGGGTGGAGTCTTTGAGTGCTTTCGTCCTTCTCTGTTTCTTGGGGACTTATAAATTTCCAGGCGTGTATCCCTGAATTTTGGAATCTCAGGGATATGTCCTATGTTGAACCTCCTGGTAGCGGGTTTCTTCTGTGGAGCTCTAAGAATTGCAGGGGCCTTGTCCACCCTTGTATTCTTTCTCGTAGTGTACACAAGGGTGGTTCCGCCATCGTCTTCCGCGTCTTCCCTCCTTGGGGTGCACAGAAGAGGTTCTGAAATCACCATTGTTGAGTTTCTTTTTAAAGGAATAAAGCTTTTCGTAAGCGTTTCCCACAGACGGCGCCAATTGTAGGGGGCGTAATTCCACGTTAGCCTGTATTATGTGCAGGCTTGGCTCGACCCTAAATCTGCAAGACAAAGAATAGGTTAGAGCACCCTTGCCTCTATTGGCAAAGGCCCTCCGATGCTTAAGTTAGTACTGGATTACTAATCAAGCCAAGAACACAATGCGTATAACTGGGTGTTACAGCGTACCTTTTGTCATGGTTGTCGCCTTGTATTTATAGGTGTAGACCTTCATCATCTCCAGGCATCTCGTGCCCCCTGTTTCCTACCTTCTTTAGGAAACCTTCTCCTAACAGGACTTTTCCTATTAAGAGATAACTTCCATATCCTGCTAGATCTCGCCTAGCAGATGTCTTTCTTTCCATATAGGACTCTTTCCTATATGGGATATACTCCTAATTACGTTAGGATTTCTCATAACAATCCCTTGCTATACGGGATGGCTCCTTATCTCATAAGGAACCGCTGTAGAATGCTCTGGAATGTCTCACCGCCTTATTCGTGGCGGTGCCGTGCTTCCACGTAGCTCGGAATAACTCGTACATAACTCACCTCTTTACGCCGAGCTGAATTATGTATTCCAGAATGCTGTTCAAGCTATACTCGTAGCATCACTAGCTCGGCCATATCGGGACACCCCTCTATGCCTCACGCCGAGCTAGTGCATCCTGATGTATTGACTTAATCTTATTTCCTCGACCTTATTCATGATCAGTACAGCTCGGCACAGGGTTTAAGGGTCCCCTACGTGGCGCCGAGCTACTCACCCTCTCGTGGTGTCTGTCATAGGCACGTGCTATGCCTAGTAGTAGGGTGATCAGGTTTTACCCACTCCAGAAATTGCTAAAAATGATGAGAATGATGGTGAGGATTGTGAGACCGAGTCTATTAATGTGATCTATGATCAACTTTACAAAGACTTTAGGAAACTTGGGAAAAGAAAGAAGGAATTGGAGTCTAATCTAAAAAATGTGGAGAACGAGAAAGTTTTCCTTAAGGAGGATCTTGTTGTCACCTCTCGTGAGTTAGAAGAGCTTAAAGTCTATAATGCGAAATTGGTTGAAAAGTTTGAACTCATTGAAAATGAGAGAATTGAAAGTTTGAAAGAAATTGAAAAAGCCAAGTCTAAGATTGTTGAACTTGAGAAAGATCTTTTTGAGGCTAATGAAGTAATAAAAAGGAATGATTGTGGGGCTTCACGAATAGCGGAGATGACTAGGTCTTTTAGGGATAAGAGTGACCTAGGTTTCTTGAATTCTTCATCACATCCTTCCAAGCCTAGTGAAGAGCCTACTAGGAAGATTCCCTTTGTGAGTGCCGAGACTAACTCAAGTCCTTCTTCCTCTAAAAATTTCTCTCTTTTGAAGGATGAACCTCCGAAGAAGAAATTCGTTCCCTTTGATACTTGTGGCCTTGATGATGAGTGTGATACCCCGAACAAGAATAGAAAGAGCAAACCTATAGAAGTTGAGAGTTCTAAGCGAAAGGTTGTTACTTGTCACCATTGTGGGGTTGAGGGACACATTCGTCCCTTTTGCTATCGATTGAAGAGAGAGTATAACAAGAGGGGTCAAACTCAAAGACCCATGAGTCGCTTTGTTCCACGTAGTGTGGTTCTTGGTCAACCTAATGTTGGAAGACCTTGTGGTGCTACTCCTTCGCCACCTAAGTCTCAAAATGATGAATTTCTCTCCAAGTTGTCTCATCTTGCTACTCAATCATCATACATTGTTGAAGAGATAAACAAGTTGTCTTTGCATGCTAAGAATTTGAACAATGCTTCGTGTGATCAAAACAAATCGAATCATGCTTGGAAGAAAGTTGATCGTGTTTCACTTGTCTCACAACCTCTAAATACTCTTAGGGAGTATGGGGGTTCTTCTTCTCTTCATTGAGTTTGGTTGGGTTGCATGTCACTCTTGTGGGCTTCATGTCATGTTTGAGTCTAGAGTGGTCATGTGTTTTTATTTAGTGTTTGCATTGATTTTCATTGTGTCTTTTGTTTTCATTTGTTGCATGCATTTAGAGTCATGTCTTGGTCTTTTTGTTTGTGTGCTTGCTTGTTGAATGCTTGTGTGCTTGCTTGTTGAATGCTTGTGTGCTTGACATGTGGATACTTCTTTCATCATGCATGAGAATGAGTTTGATGCACTTGTTAGTTGGGCATTGAGATTTGAGTATAACCATTGGGATCATTGAAGTATGCATGCGTGCTAATATCATGTTGTGGTCATTGTCTCGGATGAATCTCATGCTCTCCTCTATTTGCACACACTCTTTTGGGGTTTGATCCTTATGGTGTATAAGGGTACTCATTCGTATCTTGGTTAGACTCTACTTGATTGGATTTTTGATTGACCAAATGCTTGAGTTCACCTTTAGATGCTTTCCCCCATTGATTTTTCCCAAGAGCTACCGTCTAGGGATTAGTGTGAAAGCTTCCTTGGTGCATAAAAGAGTGAGATCCTTGTTCAAAAGAAATCATATTTAAAAAAAAAAAAAAAAAAAAAAGGGGTTGGGGGGGAGTAGAAGAAGGTATTCAATTGTGTAGCCTCTTAATTCTAAAATTGAGGTTGTTGCTCTAGCACATCTTCCCCCCTTTATTGATCTCGCACCGAGGCGAATGGCTACCTATTCATTGCACCATCCTAGATTTGTGTGTACCTCTTGGGTCATAGAAATCAAAATGGGGTTTGTGCGTGAAGTTTTTAGGTCCAAGTGCCTTATGGTTTGACTTCACTTGTCTATCTTGTGTGAGTTTCTCTCGGGATTTGGGTGAGTGTCCCTTGGCATTTTTGAGGATCTTGCACCATCTTATAAGAGGTCACCCACTCACCTTGATAGTAGAGAGCATGAAATTCTCTTAATGATCACTTGAACTCATGATATTGTCTTGCTTTGCATTACTCGTGCTATCTTGGTTGTGTTCGGAAATCATGTCTCAAAGCAAGCATGATCATCTTCTTCTTGTTCATGATGGATAGATGTACACTTTGAATGCTTGATTTGTGTGTGCTCTTGGATGCTTGCATGAATGTGATCTCATTAGAATGCATTTTGGAAGGGGGAGTCTCTTTTGTGTTTTCTCTTGCTAATCACTTCATTATTTGTGTCTTCATTCATGGGGGAGATGCATTTGCTTAGGGGGAGTGTTTGAATTTTGTGAGGGGGAGAAATGAGTTTAGGTGATTGAGTTTAAATCCGTGACTAGCATTTGGTTGGATGCATCTTGTGAGGGGGAGTCTCATTTTTTTTAAGTTACTTGTCTTCCTTTGAAGTTGTGGAGAGTTCATTTCTGTTGATCTTTTGGTTTCTAAGTACCTTTTTGTGTGAGTGTTTTAGTGAGAGAGTTGAATTTTTTTTAAAGGGCTTCATTTTGGTGAGGGGGAGTCTCTTGTCTTTCGGTTCCATATGATCTCCTAGTGGAATGGTTGAAAGTTTTTGTGGGTAGTGGAGGTTTTCACCTTGTCCAGGATAGTACTCTTGTGCCTTAGGAAAAATTTTGGTTTCTCTTCCTTGTGGGTTTGTTCCATGCCTTAGAAAAAAAATTTGTGAGTTTGTGAGCCTTTTGTTGCTGCAGGCCCTTCACAAATATGTGAAGGATTTTACTCATACCCTGTGGAGCAAAAATTCGTGTGGTTTTGTGTGAGATTCAGAGAGTTGGCGCTAGAAATGAGTCTGGACGCGTCTAATAGCTCTGCATCACCTCCCTGTCTCGTGCACATGTGCACAGTGTGCTTTTAACAAAAGGTGTGATGTCTCTTTGCCACTTGGAGCTATTATTTCCGTTTGATTTTAGGGTGCACGGATATCTTTGTTTTGCATCTTCTGGCCCATAATTCTTCCACCCACGTGTTCCCATCCCGTGAGAGCAACTCTAATCATGGCCGTCCCCTGTACTTCACGGTAGGATCGTGCTCTCTCTCTCTCTCATCGTTCTTCTCCTGCTAACCGAAAACACCACACACTCTCTCTCTCCTTTCACGAATACACGATCTAGGGTTTGATCGGTGCTGCGGTGATTTCACAAAACCCTCTCATCGATCTTCTTCTTCCCCTTTGATTTCGGTTACCGGCTCTCCTCCATGTTTGCTTTTCACGCAATCTCCACTCTTCTCGGCTCTAAAATTTTCTGGGTTTTCTCGGTCGACCGAAGTTGAGGGTTTCTGGGTTCGATTTAAGAGATCCGTGATGTCGATTTGATGAGCGAGTGGTGTTTTGTCCTACATGGTTCGATTTTCAAGCCTGTGTTCCTTTTCGAGCAGCAATCTTCAGTTAGGGTTTGTTTCTCGAGAGCTAGTTCTGAACCGACTTTTGTTTGTCAAGATAGGGCTTCACAAATGGCTTATTCGAGCATCGTTTTCTGCGATTTAGGGCTTCTACACTTAGGGTCAGAGCATCTATTTGGGAATTTCTGGGTTCTTGCTTCTGTCTGTACTTCACCTCTGAGGGTTTTGGCTAAATACCTCTTCTTCCTCAGGTATCTTCTGTCCTCTCGTTCCGGGAAATAGTATCCTTCAGGGTTCTTTTGCATCAATATCAGTTAGCTGTTAGCATTTGGGTTCTGATTTTCTGTTTATCTTTATGTTTCTTTTTGTGCTGTCTGCTTTGTGATTGTCTTAGGGTTTGTACTGGGACGACCATACGCTGTAGTTGCTATTTTTCTGGATTGATTTGAGGGGTTTGAACTGTTGTGACTTCACAGTTTGTACCATACATTGTTTGTTTGGTAAAGTTTCCTCTGCCATCTGTGTTAAGCTATCATGCCTAGAACTCATTTTCCACATTGTAATTTTGGTTTTTTCATTTTTGTGTGGCGGTCGTAGCTGTACTGTTTTTTTTTTGTTTCAGTTGCTAGTGGTTTGGGGTTGCAAGGTTATTGTGGTATTCTTGATCTGTTTTGGAGTCCATGGTTCTTCATTCTTAGATGGCTTTTAGGGTTTGGACTGTTGCACTATATGCTTCTGCTTATGCCCATATGCTTAAGCTTCCCTTTGTTGTTTCCGTGACAAAAAGGGGGAGATGTTTTTGGCTTGAATGTCCACTACTTCGTTTGTGTGCTCTTAGTTAGGGCCTTTTTGGATATGATTTTGACTATGCCTTGTTCTTGATTGCTTATATAGTAGTTTGCTATTTCCGCTATGCTTTCGCTGCTACTATTGCTTGTGGTTTGATTCCAGCAGGTGCCCATGTTTGGGGCAAACATGTTGAAGCTGAAATATGATAGTTTATGCCCGTGCTGGGGGCAAACATGACATTGTTTGATTCATAATTCTTGTGCCCATGTTTGGGGCAAACATGCTATTTTTAAGAATGCTTCCGGCTGCGCTTTCATTGTTCCTATTGTTATTGTTTGGATATCTTGGCATATGCTCTGTGTTGAAGTTTCTTGGCAGGTGTTTTGGAAGCATGTTCTAATTCTCTCAAGTTTTGAAGGTTCTTGAGTTAGTTAGGTCTTGCTTTCTTGTATTGGGTTTTGTTTTGGAAGGTTTTGTCCCGGAAAAGCCAAAGGGGGAGATTGTTAGTTTTGTTGGCGTTTTCCGGGTAATGTCAAGCCTTTCCGTGCATGTAATTTGCTTATGGGGTTTTGGGAAGTAGAGTGCTTAGGGCTTGAGTCTAGATGTTCCATTCGAGAAGATTACAAGCTTCATGATCAAGCCAATGCCTTGTCAAGTGTTTCAAAGATCAATCCGGGAAGGTATACTCATGCATTAGTGTTGATCATCATGGTTTAGTACACATGAGTTTCATTTAGCTAAAATGCATTGATTCACTTCCAAAATCATGATTTAGTCAAAGGCATTTGATTTCCATCTTGTTTAATCCCTCATTGCGTTTGAAAAGCGTTTACACGCGTCTGCTAGCCCGTGTACCTTCTATTGGCCGCTGCGCTCACAAAGCGTTTACACGCGTCTGGTAGCCCGTGTTAGTGACGTGTCATGTTCTGAGAGGCTTACTTGAGGGCTGCGGATTTGTGCACTATATAAGGTCTTTTTCTCTCATTTTAGGGCACGAACTTCATTGAAAAATCAGCCCCTTTTAGAGAGAGAAAGTCTCATCCCATCTCTCTTTGTGGAACTTGATGTTCTTGATGATTTGAGCTTGCTCTTCTCATCTTTCTTCAATCTAGGGTCTTCCTCTCCATGGATCCACTCTAGGTTGATTTTGTTTTTCAAAAATCTTCATAAAAATCATATCTTTCATACATCATGGTGTGTTGCCTACATATCTACGTGGCCGGATGATCCGGAGCCGTCTTTGATACGGAGATCGAGGGGTGGTGGACTCGTGGAGGCTATGGAATCAAGAAGGGGCTCGGGGAGCTAAATCAAGGAGTGGAGTTAGGTGTAGCTTGGGGCAAGTTGGTAATTCCTAATCTTGTAACTCTTGATTTAACCTTTTGATTTATAGCAACTGATAGATTAGGCCGTGGTTTTATGCTTAGGGTATTTAGACCCTAAGTAGTTTCCACGTATATCCTCGTGTTCGTATTCTTTTGCTTATTGCTATACTTCTTCATTTTGTGATTTTAATTGTCTCGCCATGGAAAATGATTAAGTGGATTAAAATTGGGATAGTTAATTTTTAATTTGGTAGTCCTATTCACCCCCTCTCTAGGACTTGTTATACCTTTGCATAATTTCAGTTTTGTACCCATGTCTTTTCCGATAGTTATGTGTCAATTTGGTAAGTGAAATAAACCTTTACAATCTGCTTTATAATGTTCACATATATTTTTCCCTGGACGTGGCAGATCGATATGATTTCTTCACTTTTTATGGCTCAAAAGTCGTCCTAATTGGAAATCATTGCAAAAAATAGGTACTCAGTCAATCACACCTGTAAAAATATCTCCCACTGAAATCTTGAGGCAGCGAATGCATAGCTGACTTCTATGTCTTAACGCGTAAAAAGTCAAGCAGTTGAAATGTCAAAGAAGATAATAGCATAATGCAGCACAGTATTTCTCTTTCTGAGAACTGCCCATGGAGATCTTCCCTTTCATCTTAGTTTTCTCCCTGATATCATTCTCACTCTTTCAATTCTCCTTTGCAGCTGATACCTTAACTCTCGATCAAGCGCTTACCGACGGTGAGACGCTGGTTTCCTCTGGCCAAACATTTGTCCTAGGCTTCTTTTCACCAAACGGTTCCAAAAACTGGTTTTTAGGCATATGGTACAAGAGTTATCCAGAAATTGTGGTTTGGGTAGCGAATAGAGAAAAGCCAATACCAGATTCAAATGGAACTTTAGTTATCAATAGTTATGGAAATCTTGTCCTTCTCAATGGATCAAACAGTATTATCTGGTCATCGAATTCTTCCAGAAGTGTGCAAAATTCAGTTGCGCAGCTGCTGGATTCTGGGAACCTTGTCCTTATGGACACGAGTAGTTCAAGTACCCAGAATTTTACATGGCAAAGCTTTGATTACCCATCTGATACACTTTTGGCCGGAATGAAGTTGGGCTGGGACTTAAACTCGGGGTTCAACCGGTTTTTGACTTCATGGAAAGATGTCAATGATCCTTCTCCTGGAGAATTCACTTACAGACTTGATATTGGAGGGTTGCCTCAGTTTTCTCTTCGGAGAGGATCCAAGAAGAAGTACCGAACTGGGCCTTGGAATGGAGTTAATTTTACAGGTGTGGGAATTTCACCGAACCCGGTTTTCATACCGAGGTTTGTAAGTGAACCCAATGAGATTTATTATATGTACGAGGAAAATGGAGTTATTTCAAGGTTTTTGGTAAATGAAACGGGTGTGCCCATGCGGTTTGTGTTGAATAAAGGGAGCTCTGAATGGTCTCTCATGTACACACTTCCGATTGATATGTGTGATGAATATGGATATTGTGGTGTTAATGGCATCTGCAAAATTAACAAATCGCCATCTTGTGAGTGCTTGCAAGGATTTGTACCACAATCGCAGAATGAATGGGAGAGTTTTAATTGGTCTAGCGGATGTGTGAGAAGAATTCCACTTGATTGCCGAAAGGGAGAAGGATTTGCAAAGGTGGAAAAAGTGAAATTGCCGGACCTGTTAGAATTTCGGCTGGAGATGAGCATGAAAGCTAAAGAATGCAGGGCAGAGTGTTTGAAGAATTGTTCTTGTACAGCTTATGCTACTTTAGATTCCAGTGGAAGTGGCAGTGGCTGTATTATTTGGTTTGGTGATCTACTTGATATTCGCGAGCTCACTCAAGAGAATGTCAGGCAGGATATTTATATCAGGATGCCAGCTTCAGAACTAGGTATGTGCATGTTGTACCCTATACTCTTCACTCAGTT
This sequence comes from Vaccinium myrtillus, assembly GCA_016920895.1. Taxonomy (NCBI): domain Eukaryota; kingdom Viridiplantae; phylum Streptophyta; class Magnoliopsida; order Ericales; family Ericaceae; genus Vaccinium; species Vaccinium myrtillus. Next base: position 4,416,017 of record CM029273.1, on the reverse strand, counting down.
TTTCTCAAGTTTTTCTGAAATAGGCATTTGCTTCCCTGTAATTGGTCCAGATCTCAATCGAAAGAATGCACTCGTGATCATAGTAGTTGTACCAGCAGTTTGTGGGATGCTTTTCTTGGGCTTGTTATGCTGGTGGATGTTTTGGAAGAGGGGAAAGAAAATACGTAAGGATATTTGATCATCCATTGATAGAATTCTCATTCACTTGTAATTCCGCTATCAGGATTTCCCTGTGTTTCTTTCATATGGTATTTCTGGTTGATCTCCAAAACCATTAAAATGGAGATTGCAAACTATAGATTCCATTCTTAGTTCCAAATAGTCTGATCGGCAACAGTAATCAATTAGTTTCTCATTCCACAGGTCTGAAAACAGAAAAAGATGACATCGAAGAATTACCGCTGTTTGATATGGTTACTATTGCCACTGCCACTAATAACTTCTCCAATACAAATAAGATTGGAGAGGGTGGATTTGGTCCTGTTTACATGGTAAGGTATCTAATTTCAGTTTTACGGTTAGAGAACAGCGAATTATATACTTGTAACACGCGTTTCATGATTTCTAGGGTAATCTGTTGATTGGACAAGAAATCGCCGTAAAGAGGCTTTTGACAAATTCTGGACAAGGTCTTCAAGAGTTCAAGAACGAAGTTATAATGATTTCTAAACTTCAACACCGAAACCTTGTAAGGCTTTTGGGTTGTTGCATTGAAGGAGAAGAAAGGATGCTTATCTACGAGTTTATGCCGAATAAAAGCTTGGACAATTTTATTTTCGGTCTAACACTCTTATCCCTTAACCTGGTTAAAATAACTTCAATGCCGGTTTCTAGGAGTCCTTTGGTTTAGTGTAAAAATGTATCTGGCATATTACTCACCTTGGATCCTAATTTTGCAGATCATAACAAAAGAAAACTACTCAAGTGGCCAAAGCGATTTGAAATTGCTATGGGTATTGCACGGGGTATTCTCTACCTTCACCAGGACTCCAGATTAAGAATTATTCATAGGGATCTCAAACCCAGCAATATTCTGCTAGATTGCGAGTTGAACCCCAAAATTTCAGACTTCGGCATAGCAAGAATTTTCGGTGGGGATCAAATAGAAGACAAAACAAAGCGAGTAATTGGAACGTAGTAAGTCTCATAGATTACCAGGGCTTTTTCCTACTCGTGATGATTTTGTGAGCAAGTCATCATGTTTAGTTGCTTACATTTCACAATAAATACATGTAGTGGTTATATGTCTCCAGAGTATGCCATTGATGGCAAATTTTCAGTGAAGTCGGATGTCTTCAGTTTGGGCGTGCTTTTGTTGGAGATAGTGAGTGGCCAAAAGAACAGGAAATTTCATCACCCAGATCACCATCACACTCTTTTGGGACATGTGGGTATCCATTGTAAACTGCAATTCCTTTTCTACTTTTTCTAGCTCTGATTAAATAACCATTGCATTGCAATTGATGCAGGCATGGTTACTATGGAAGGAAGATAATGCACTGGAGTTGATGGATTCATGTTTAGAGGATTCATATGTAGAATCTCAAGTATTGAGATGTATTCAAGTAGCCCTACTATGTGTGCAGAAACTCCCTGAAGACAGGCCGGCAATGCCGGCTGTAGTTTTCATGTTGGGTAATGAAGGGGTGACATTGTCTCAACCTAAGCAACCTGGGTTTTTTGTAGAAAGAAGTCCCACTGATTTAGATCCCTCAAAAGAAGGGGGAACGTATTACACACAGAACGCCATAACAATGACACTGCTAGAATCCAGATAGAAGATGCATCACTGTCGAGGAGATGATTGTAAAATCCTTGCTCAAGGAATTCAAAGGCAGTGATAGATGCAGAGGTTTTTTTTTTATACTAATACAAGTATAGATTTTGGTCTGTTACATTCTCCTGAATGCTGGAAGCTAGATCAGATTTTGTTGTTTGTTTCACGTGCTAGCTTTACTTAGAAACAACCCAACAAGGAAATTATGAAGTAATCATGGGTTGAAGTAAGAATAGGGGGAATGATACATTGAATTACTGGAGCTTCCAACTCGATGACCATTTCTGTTCTTTCAATCCCAACCGGCAAAAGAAAGTTATTGTACGCGAGGCAATACACAAGTAGAAAGACGGATGGCCGAGGACAGCAAAAATAAGCCTCATGTTTTTACTGTCTAGAAGTATCCAACGATGTTGACCACGTCATGTCTGACTGCATATTGACCGTCGTCATGTCTGACTGCATAGTGACTTTGTTGACTTAACTTGGTGAAACCCAGCGTGATGAAATGACTTCGTCGACTGACTTCATTGACTGAAAATGACTCTAAATGGTCTAAGCATGTCATGTTTTATTGACCATCTAACCATGTCACAACCAATTTCTAGCTTCAAGTCTTTAAGTGAGAATACCAGGTCATTTAGATTGAGGCAATGCGTCTTCACCACCCAACATCAGCACCACATAAATAGATCCACACAAAGAAACTTAACATATTGAACTTCAATTTTGGCAAAAGCATCCACGAGTTTTGACAGATCCTTCTTGCTCTTGGGCTCGGCTCCAATACTCGGATCAGAGCTAGACTTTGATCAAACCTGTGTAGTCTTCCCCATGGCCTCTTCTTTCCAAACTGCCAAAAAAATTCTGTAATGTTTCACTACATGCTCATATGCACTCTCTCCCTCTTTGTAACTACTTTCTACCTCTTTGTGACTATAACGCTACAATACTCGCATGTGGCACGACCCTTGACAACATGGCAAAAATGGTTTTGTTACCATGGGTTCAGAGAAACATGAAATAAATTACGTTATACATGATTCCATTATCGAGGCTCAAGTACTGTGAGGGTCAAATCGTTCGTTGAAGTTGAACTTGGTGCATTCTTGATAGAGCAAGTATCAGCCTCATAAAGATTCCTATCAGTAAAAAATCCGGGCTGTTTGGGACATGGCAATGAACCTTCACCCCCCAACATCAGAACCAAAGACGACATGTTCGGCCTATCTTCCGGGTGTTGTTGCACGCATAATAGACCTACATGGATGGAGCGCAACACTTCCGATGGACAACATGATTCCCTCGCAGTCGGATCAATCAGTTCAATTGACCTATCTTCTTTGTGTAGTGTCCAAGCCTGAAAAATTCATAATAATTTTATCAACACTGGATTCTTAACACATAAAAAAGCAGCTCTAGGGGTATACCATATGCAATGCTGAGCCAAACTTTGGCTATAGCTCACAAAACAGGAGATCCACTGATGAGGTAAACTTCTTGCCAATTTTGGCATTGCAAAAATTGCTACATCATCATCATCATCAATACTTTTGATCTCCAATCATTTTCAATGGCGAAAATCAGTACAAAGGCTGTAAAAGCTTTGGAACCAATGGAGTAATAGCCTAGTAGCCTAGCAATTAGAGTAGTAGCTTAGTAGTTGGCACCATATGCTACCATGGAATTTTAACTGGAGTTGAAACCTCACTAACTACAACTAACAACATTGACTTTTTCCGAGAAATAAAATGTATTTCTATAAGATGGTAAAATGAAATTGTAGCAAGCCAAATTTTTGTAATCCCTGCCAAATTTTGCCAATGGCATTGCTAAAATGGCGAAAACTACAGGAAATGTTTCAGAGGATATTTACACACTATATAGTACAAACTCACATGTCCAAGAAGGTTGAGATGGTGATCTGGATGAAAGAAACATCTGTTTCTCTTCCCACTCACAATCTCCAGCAAAAGAACACCAAAACTGAAAACATCAGACTTTACCGAGAAAATCCCATCTACCGCGTATTCTGGAGACATGTAACCACTGCAATAAAGACTTGAATAAGGAAGCTAAGTTTTAATTAGTACAAATAAATAGATGTATAGAACATGTTAAGAGGTTCTTACTATGTTCCAACCACTCTTTCTGTATTTATTTCAGTCTCATTCCCTCCAAAAATTCTAGCCATCCCAAAGTCTGATATTTTGGGGTTCATTTCAATATCTAGCAAAATATTGCTAGCTTTGAGATCTCTATGAATGATTCTGAGTCTAGAATCTTGATGAAGATAGAGAAGCCCACGAGCAATTCCATTGATAATGTGATAGCGTTTTGGCCAATCAAGTAATGTTCGCCTGCTTTCATCATCTGCCCAAATTTTCATCCAATATTAATTAAATGTTGTTAGTCCTACTGACTGAATTTAGCAGGAACAAGTTCCATGATAAAAAAATCAAATTGTTCTTGGAAGACCAAGTCATGTAGCCGCTTATGTTGCAATAGAATAACATGCTTTTCCAATAATTCATGCTTTTAAATGGAAAGAGAAAAATTCACAAACTTGTTACTAGAAGCCAGAGTTAATCATTTATCTGCATACATGTTCAGCCACTTGACCTTGGACTGAGAGTAGATTAGTTGCTAATATATATGCTAAAGTTATGAGAGAGCCAAACCGAAGATAAAGAAGTCCAGGCTTTTGTTAGGCATGAATTCATAGATCAACATCCTTTCTTCTCCTTGAATGCAGCACCCAAGAAGCTTCACGAGATTTCGGTGCTGAAGTTTCGCAATACAGATGACTTCATTCTTGAACTCAACAAGTCCTTGTCTGGAAGTTTTAGACAGCCGCTTTACAGCTATTTCTCGTCCGTCTTCCAGCCTACCCTGAAGATCGCAATTTGATTAGTAGGATATTCAATAATCTTGTAATTATAAGTGGTCATTGTTTTCATTCACTACCAATTGTCCTATCTGTTAGTAGTTCATTATTTTCCTTGTTGGACGGGGTGCAAACGAGCCGAGCTTTGTAGTGTTCAAGCTCGGCTCGTTAAGTAAACGAGTCGAAAAATTGCGCTCAAGCTCGGCTCAGTCATAAACGAGACGAGCCCTTATCGAGCCGAGCCAGGGTAATTTACTTAACGAGCCTCCTTAAACGAGCCGAGCCTATGCAATCAAGCAGAGCTTTTGCGAGCCGAGCCGAGCCGAGCTTTAGCGAGCTCGTTAACTAAACGAGCTTGAAAATCGAGATCGAGCTCGGCTCATTTACTTATCGAGCCGAGCCGAGCCGAGCCGAGCCTTAATGAGCCGAGCCACGAGCTGCTCGCGAGTAGCTCGGTTTGTTTGCAGCCCTAAAATGGACATTGAACAAGAGGATTATGTCGGACAATACACACAGTCATGCATACAACAGGTAAACATCAGGATATGTAGGAAGTTTCATATGAGAAAAGAAACAGCACACCAAATGTTTATGAGGGGACTATATTCTGTGCAAGTCCCTAGAAACACACACCATTTTTCGTATTATAGAAGCACATGTTATGTTTTTTTAGGTGTACGTCTGGAGGGGTACAATTCGTCAACACATTTTGAAAGTTTTTACTAAATTTTAGATAATATCAACCTTCATCCCCCGTCCTTCCTTTGAAAAGGTTCAACCCTGATTACTTTAGGTCTGGTCACCAATACAAGCAGACAAACCTAACATTGGGCATATTTAGACTGACTGCTCTTAAACTTGAGCATGCTTTTCACATCCAGCAGCCCCAGCTCTTACCGTTGCACAAATAAAGCTCGAAGTCCTTGGCAAATATACCTAAAAAGATATATTGGGGTTGACATAGAGGCTCCTTCCTTGCATCCCTCGGGATTGAACATCAACTACATACCAAAATATTATATAAGCTGTTATCTACTTTGTTACCTTGTGAACGAGTCCAAATCCACCCTGTCCAAGTTTGTTGTCGGCTGAGAAGTTATTGGTGCAACTAGCAATTGTATCGAATTCAAACAAGGGTAACTCTAGATCTTCCTTCTGGCTTTGGTTAGAGTGACCATGTCTAGATCTCTGTACATGGCTTTCTGCGGAGTAGGAGGTGAGTTAAATGAGACTACAATAAATGGTTGCAGATTGAAACACTTTAATCTAGTACATATGAGCAACTACGGTTTGTTCATAGTTGAATAAAAGATATAGATGGGTTACCTTCTGTCCTCAGCTGTTCATCGTTCTTCCTTTTCTGAACATACAACAATATGCAGAGACCGAGCAAAAACGTTCCAGGGATTACTGTGAAAGCCACTATGAATATCACCTTTTTCTTGTCATTGGAGCCGCCATGTTGGACAACTTGGACGGGTGAGTCTTCCATTCAAACAAAAAGTTCAGTTCATTTGATGGTGCAACCATGAAAGCACTCATGTAAAGAATGATTTTATACCAGATAATAGAGAAACAAGAAACCAAGAAAGCCGACTGGTGCAGACGATCAATATTAAAGGAAAATTTATTGATTTGCCTTCTATAATTCTGCAATGCTATAAAGTTCTTCATTTATCAGGAATTTCTTCAGAAAATATGTAATAAAATTCACTTACAAAGACCAATAGAGATTAAGAAGCATGTTATACGGTAACTAATGTGATAACCGAGAGCTACTTCACTTGAGACAGACCTAGGTCTATTGGGGATGCGATCATATGACTGTTGACAAGAGATGCTTCAAGGAGAGGACAAAGGAGCTGTTATTATATTATAGCATCAACAGGAACATAATATTTTTTTCGAGTTATGCAATCACTTCTTCAATGTGCAACTGGCTCGAAGGCAGCTGAGCACCAATACATGCCTCTTGAATTTGCATGTTCTTTAGCCTAGCCAAGGACTGATAGAAAAGAAGATATGGAATACAGCAAGTTTGGTATTTTATTCATAGGGAGTAAAAGAGAGCTCTAAATTTCCAGCAACAATGTATAAGCATTTGAAGAATCCATACCTAAATCAGAGGAAGCAATCCTTATGTAAATATCCTGCGCATTTTCACTGAAGTCTCTGATATCAACCAGCTCGTCGAACCATAGCAAGCAACCACTTCCACCTCCTCTTATGTCCAAATTCGTGTAAGCCATACAAGAACAGTTTTTCAAGCAAACCTCCTTGCATTCCCAAAGTGTCATGGTCACATTATACCATGAACTCCGTGTGTCTGGCAATTTTATGTTTGAGTATTTAACAAATCCATCTCATTATGGCAGTCTAACTGCATCCTCCGAACACACCCGCCCGACCAATCTGCCGTTTCCCAATCTTGAGGATATCTTGGGACAAATTTATCCAAACAACTGCATACAGGGGATTTGTTAACATAGCAGCTTCCATATGGACCACACAATTTATAAGCATCACAATTATCTGTTGGTTCAGTATGGTAAAGTTTCCAACTCCCGGTTCGATCAACCCATGTCCAGCGTTGTGCAAGGCCGAGTGGATTCATGATTAACCTAGAAACAATTGAGCTGTTATAAAGATCATATCTATAGAACACCTCCTGACTTTCGAAATACATCCTGAAGTGGTAAATTGGGTTTGGACTTAGGTTTGGTGCCCCGCTAAACCGGACACCATTCCACGGCCCAATTCGAAACATCTCGACAGAACCATTGCTAATGAAAATTTGCGGGTACCCGCGAAGATCCAACCAAAATGAGAAATCACCTTTTGCTGGATCATCATTACTCTTCGACGAGGATATGTACCACTCTTTGCCAGTCACCAAGCTCTTCCCAACCTTCATGCCCGGTAAAAAAGTGTCACAAGGGTAATCAAAACCCTGCCACAGGAAATTATCTGGGCTGTTGTCATTTGCATCTCTCACGACAAGATTTCCTGAATCAAGAAGTTGCACTATGGGATTCTGCACGGTTCTTGACGTGTTGGTGGACCATATGGTGTCGTTGGTACCATTGAGAAGAACAAGAATACCAGGCTCAACGACCTTTAATACACCAAGTGTATCATTAAGGGGATTTCTCTGTTGGCGACCCATACTACCAACCCATGAGAGATTTTGTTGTACCAAATTCCCACATACCGATTCTTGGAACCCCCGGGGGTGAAGAACCCCATTTCAAAGCTTTCATCAGATGAAACTATAGTCTGGCCATCTGAGAGAATCTGGCTTTTTGATATGGTGTCTACTGCACTGGAAATAATTAAGATGGAAAATAAAGAGTACAAGAGAAGAGGTATGGTAACACCTTTCATTGATTTCTTGCTGCAGCTGCTCATGTTCTGTAACAAGTTTCTCATTCTAAAAACAAGATAGCCACAGGGGAAGATAATGATTAATAGAGCGGCATCAAGTCTCCCCCCACTTGGACTTTCAAGGCCTGTTTGTTGACCCAAAGAATTGGATTATTTTGTTCAACGTCAGGCATTTGTGGTGTAAGTTTACACAAAATAATATCAAGGAAAATGCTAACATGTGTCCATTGAACAGATGTTTGAGGTTGAAAAAATGTATGAAAATGTAAAAAATATATAAAGTAGGTGTAAATATATTGAAAACTGTAAAAAATGTGTTGGAGTGTGTGTGTGTGTTTTCTTTTTATGTGAGCTTGTTGTGTGCCAAGCAAGACCCAAAAATCAATTCCTGTTTGGCTATTATCGTTTCTTAGGGAATAGTGTCGTGGTGCACGCAAGTTGGCCCGAATGCGCAATAAAGAATTTTTTAACCAAAGGGATTGGTTCAGCTGGTAAGGCTTGGGGTTTGTTCCCTCCAGGTTCCCGGATTGAATCTCCCCAAGGGCTACCCCATGGGCTCCCATAAGAACGTACCAAAGACTAGTGGGGGGCTGTAGAGAATAGTCTCAAGCTCTGTTGTGTATTTATTTTCAACAAGATAGCCACGGTGGGGAGATAATGATCGCTATCAAGTCTGGCCCCACTTAGACGTTTAAATTGGACAGTCAAGAAAATGTGGAATATGTTCACATCGGGTACTTATGGTGTGGGTTAGTTTACACCACAAAAAATCAAGTCCTGTCTGTCCATTGTCGTTTCTTAGGAGAATTAGTCATCCCATATACTCTGTTCTTCTTTGGTTCTTTAGGAAAACTGAGGAAACTAAACGCCGGTAGTTTTCATTCTTCAAAAGAGAGGGGACCTTTAGGCTTTACGGTCAAGCGCAAAAAGGTTTACTTCTGTTTCGTCTTTTTCCCTCATTTTTTTTGTTTTTGTTGGTTCCCCAATCACTTTGCTATTTGATCCTACATCCAAACTGTCACTTGGGGTTTTACCTTATTTGGTAACAAAATCCATTTAATTGATGTTTTTCTAACTTCTTTGTCGTCTTTAAGAAAATCATAGTACATGGGCAACTAAGAGCATCCACACCCAGTTTTTTTTTTTTTTTTTTTTTGGAGAATTCCTTGCCATTTCGCTAGAATGGCACACTCACAATGCCAATTCCTCTGTCATATATGAAATTTACGTCAAAATGACATTGAACAAAAAGGCATACATGGGTGTGACATCCTTGCCTTTTCTTTTTCTTTATTTTTTTGGCAAAATGGCATTATTCATTGCCAAAAATGAGAATGGCAATGGAAAAACTATAGGGAAAACTTCAAAAAAGCCTCCAAACTTTGACCGCAATGCCTCATAGGCCTCCAAACTTCATTAAATGTTAATTGAACCTCCAAACTTTACACATTTCTTTCAATCAGGCCCACGCCGTTTGGATCCGTCAATTTTCAAACGGAAAACGTCGATGTGGCACATGGGAAACCAAAACGACAACGTTGTAGAGCTCCATATCCCTGTCTCATTTGCCAAAACATGACACATGTCCGTTACAAAAAAAATGAACAGGGAAAAGCCACACCCAATTCCCCCCTTTGTCATCTCTCTTCTCTGGCCAAGCTATTCTCAAGCTTTCCGCACAGTCGGTCCCCCGGGCTTCCCGTCCCTCTCTATTTCCATGAAGATTTGCATATGCATCCCTCTCTATTTCCATCCATCCATCCATACAAACCCGTATACATTCATAAACCAAAAGTATATATATATATATATATATATAGGTGTGTCGATAATGGAAATTAGGTTTAGATATACACAAACCAAAAATATGTATCCATACATGAGCCCAAATCCATGAAGATTTGCAGATGCATATGACAGAATATGGCTTTTCACAAATCGTTATACTGCCTTCTTTAGCTTTTGTTTTCGTTTGCATATGTTTTTCCGATCTCTTAGAAATTCATTCACGGGTTTTGGAGAATCAAGTAATAGGTTTTAATTTATTGAATTATGGTACCGTTTTTCCAATTTCGGCCATGTCGGGACTGAGTAAGATGATAATAAGGACATGATGGTGCGCCATGGTTGATGGCAGAAGATTGAAGGGGCTAGTGATCGAGAAATGTGGCGATTTGCAAAAAAGGAGAATGAGTGTGTTTCATCGGCCAAGGATTCATAGTGGAGGGGGGATTGGATGTGGCCTAGCCATCTGATTTTTTTGTATGAGGGACACATGCATGTCGTGCTCCCAAGTGTGCTCAGGTGCCACGTCGACGTTTTCCGTCTGCAAAATGACGGATTAAAACGGTGTGGGCCTAATTGAAAGAAATGTGTAAAGTTTGGAGGTTCAATTAACATTTAATGAAGTTTGGAGGCCTATGAGGCATTGCGGTCAAAGTTTGGAGGCTTTTTTGAAGTTTTCCCTAAACTATATTTATGGGGCATAGTTGCTCTAAGTTTCAAACGATATCTTCTTTATTGTAATCCATTTTCTGTTGCCAAAACATTAATCGTGTGATTATTTATGGTCGACTTTATAGTTATGTGTCAATTCGGTAGGTGAAAACCATTAAATAACAATAATGATATAGACACACCTCTCCACAAACGCTCAAACCAAACCCACCTGCGTGACACTGTAGATTGGTGATAGCAAAGTAGTTTCAAAGTGTTTGTTCTCCATTTACCATTCATGCAGTGCCACGAAGGCGAGTGTGGTTTGGGGTGTGGTGGAGAGGTGTTGTAAGGGCAAGGAACACAAACAAGAAAAAGATAACACAAGCAATCGAAAGAACAAGAACAAGACACGCGATAACGTGGTTCAAGCTTGAGCAAATCACTCAATCCTACTCCACAAGGTGCTGGGGGTTTCACTATGATGAAAGATAAACAAAAGTTACAATGGGGACTCCCTTATCTTTCCCTTTTATAGTTGTAAGGGAACAATACATCAGAAAACCCTAAAAAACGTGAGAACACGCGTTTTTCCGTGTTCGACCATTCGGATGGCTCCGAATCTCGTTCATTGATGTATGGTAACACCTTTCATTGATGTCTTGCTGCATCTGCTCATGTTCTTTAACAAATTTCTCATTCTAAAAACAAGATAGCCACCGAGGAAGATAATGATTAATAGAGCGGTACCAAGTCTCCCCCCACTTTGGACATTTCTAGAAAATGTTAACTTTCAAGGGCTGGTTGTTGACCCAAAGACTTGGAATAGTATGTTCGACGTCAGGCATTTGTGGTATAAGTTTACACAAAATAATATCAAGGGAAAATGCTAACATGTGCCCATTGGACAAATGTTAAGGTTGAAAAAATATATTGAAATGTAAAAAATATATAAAGTGAGTGTAAATATAATGAAAAGTGTAAAATGTGTATTGGAGTGTGTGTGTGTGTGTGTGTTTTGTTTTTTAATGTGAGCTTATTGTGTGCCCAAGCAAGACCCAAAAATCAATTCTTGTTTGGCTATTATCGTTTCTTAGGAGAATTAATCATCACATATATTGATACAGCAGCAATGGTATAGCTGAGAATTCGTAGATTGTATACAGTATTCTCTCATATCTTCAAGGAAGAGCGCAAGAAAATCTAATGTAGTTCCAAATAGGATATGGAAAAGAATATCTGTGTTTTTGCACATAAAACGTCGCTTAAAAGGCTTGGGGTTTGCCCAGATGGGCAATAAGGAATTTTTAATCCAAGGGATTGGTTTGGCTGGTAAGGTTTGGGGTTTGCTTCTAATAGGTCCTTGGTTCGAATTTCTCTGAGGACCACTCAATAAGAACGTCCCAAAGGCTGGTGGGGGCTGTAGGGAAAAGTGTTATAGTACACACAAGTTGACCCAGATGCGCAATAAGGAATTTTTTAATCCAAGGGATTGGTTCGTCTGGTAAGGCTTGGGGTTTGCTCCCACCAGGTCCCCGAATTGGATCTCCCCAAGGGCCACCCCATGGGCTCCCATAAGAACGTACCAAAGACTGGTGTGGTGGGGCTGTAGGGAATAGTCTTGTGAATCTGTGATGCGCGCAAGCTATGTTGTGTATCTTAGGCCTAGTTTTCCGACTCAGTTGCTAAAATCAACATGATTTTAGCAAATTAGTTCACCAGGTGCTAAAATCATAGTATTTTAAATCAAAAAATGAAGTCCGTCTATCGTTTTTTGATTTTTTTTTTTGCATCAAATTAAAGTACTCCTCGTGTAATTTAATTCGGTGTGAAAATTTCAAAAAATAATACACGGAAACAATTAATTTTTTGATTTGAAATACCATGATTTTAGCATCTGGTGAACTCATTTGCTAAAATCAACATGATTTTAGGGGTTGCTAAATTTTTTTGAAAAAATAGGCCTTATACAAGTTTCTGTTGGGATTGGTTCCAATTCTATTGGTTTTAATATTATCTTGCACAAGTATTGTTCCAAAGTACCTTTAACCAAGTGATCTCTCCGAATGGAAATTTTTTTGGGTGCCGAGTGGGTATTGCCACTTGGTACCCAAGTATGATCCGAGCCGTCCAAATGTGTTTTGGACGGCCCGGATTGATTCCCTCTCTCTCCTCTCACCCAAACACTCTCTCTCTTCCTTTTCTCTTTCTAGAATCCGGACCGTTAGATTGCGTTATGGACGGCTGGGATTGCCGAGCCGGTACCACTTGGGCAATACCCACTCCGCCCCCAAAAATTTCTCGAATGGAATAGCAGAGAGGACTGGTGTCTTTTGGAATGCTCCTTGGTACTACCACTTTTCATGTGGCTGTCAAACTTTCTTTACATTGGGTAGCTATTTATTCATGTGTTTTGGTTCGGCAGTGAAGGCCTGCGAGTCATGGTAAGTGTCAAGCTTTGGCTTGGGTGAGAGTGAGTTCTTGTATGAGTGGGGTATAAGGACTTGGGTGTGGGATATTCATACTCAAGTGTACTAGTACAATTTTACTCATAGTGGAAGAACGGGATCCTCTCCGTGGAGTAGGCTGGTTATTGCCGAACCACGTAAATCTTGCGCGTCTCTCTCCATTTTATTTTCCATCGTGTTTCCATTGATTGCGTCGTGGTTGTGTTTGAATCTCAGTGCTTGAGTGCTCCCACGTTTAATCCCAACAGTTTCTCATTCTAAAAACAAGATAGCCACAGGGGGAAGATAATGATCAATAGAGCGCTATCAAGTCTGCCCCCACTTAGACGTTTAAACAGGACAGTCAAGAAAATGTACACATCAGGTATTTGTGGTGTGGGTTAGTTTACACCACAAAAAATCAAGTCGTGTCTGTCTATTGTCGTTTCTTAGGAGAATTAGTCATCACAATATACTGATGCAATAAATCTGTTCTTCTTTGGTAGTTTTCATTCTTCAAAAGAGAGGACCAGTTTTCGGCTTTACGGTCAAGCGCAAAAAGGTTTACTTCTGTTTCGTCTTTTTCCCTCATTTTTTTGTTTTTGGTCCCCAATCACTTTCCTATTTGATCCTGCATCCAAACTGTCACTTGGGGTTTTACCTTATTTGGTAACAAAATCCATTTAATTGATGTTTTTCTAACTTCTTTGTCGTCTTTAAGAAAATCATAGTACATGGGCAACTAAGAGCATCCACACCCAGTTTTTTTTTTTTTCTTGGAGAATTCCTTGCCATTTCGCAAGAATGGAAAATTGAGTGTCACACTCACAATGCCAAAATTCTCTCAAATTTGGCAAATGCCAATTCCTCTGTCATATATGGAATTTACGTCAAAATAACAATGAACAAAAAGGCATACATGGGGTGTGACATCCTTGCCTTTTTTTTTTTGGCAAAATGGCATTATTCATTGCCAAAAATGAGAATGGCAATGGAAAAACTATATTTATGGGGCATAGTTGCTCTAAGTTTCAAATGATATCTTCTTTATTGTAATCCATTTTCTGTTGCCAAAACATTAATCGTGTGATGATTTATGGTCGACTTTATAGTTATGTGTCAATTCGGTAGGTGAAAACCATTAAATAACAATAATGATACAGACACACCTCAAAGAAATAAGGACGTACTCCCCTATCTTTCCACAGGGTGCTGGGGGTTTCACTATGATGAAAGATGAACAGAAGTTACAATGAGGACTCCCCTATCTTTCCCTTTTATAATTGTAAGGGAACAATACATCAGAAAACCCTAAACAAATGCGAGAACACGCGTTTTTCCGTGTTCGACCATTCAGATGGCTCCAAATCCCGTTCGGGCCAGATTTCGGTCCGGAAGGGATTTAAAGAACTTCTCCGTGTGCGAGTCTGACTCCCATCTCGGTGTCTGAAACTGGTTTTCACACTTCTAACAGGTGTGTCCCTAGCATTATTGAAATAAGGGAAAATTTCAAAAAACCCTCAACTTTCAACGAATTGTCAAAAAAAAAAAAACACATGAACTCTTGCCGTTAGCAAAACTACACCTGAACCTACAATAAGCCCAAGTATCTTTGGCAGTTAGAGTCAAGTAGGTAGTTGGTTAGTTTAGGCGGGAAAATTAGATGGCTTGATCATATAAATTGGAGGGGTGTGTTCAGTGAAGGTATCAAATGAATTGTAATGTGATAATATGAGTCGGGGCCAAATATTCCTTAGCGTCGTAACCGTTTACTTCTACCAATAATAGAACTCCTCTTCTTCTTCTACTTCATGCACCTTCATGCACCTTCCCTATTTTCTCCCTTTGTCAGATTTCACCATGCCTTGGCCTCCAATTTCCATGCCTTGGCCTCCAATTTCGGAGGAGAAGCACAAGGGTTTGTGTAATAGAGAGAGAGAGAGAGAGAGAGAGAGAGAGAGAGAGAGAGAGAGAGAGAGAGAGAGAGAGAAATGGGACTTCAGGCAGTATTTTAAGTGTTCTCTTCAGGCAGTACTTTTTCCCATCTCTCTCTCCCTCCCTCTCTCTCTCTCTCATCTCTCTCTCTCTCTCTCTCTCTCTCTCTCTCTCTCATATTACACA
Organism: Vaccinium myrtillus; assembly: GCA_016920895.1. Taxonomy (NCBI): domain Eukaryota; kingdom Viridiplantae; phylum Streptophyta; class Magnoliopsida; order Ericales; family Ericaceae; genus Vaccinium; species Vaccinium myrtillus. The sequence continues at coordinate 4,400,965 of CM029273.1, read as the reverse complement.
AACCCTTGTGCTAGAGAGACGAAATGGGAAAAAGTACTGCCCGAAGAGAACAAGTGTTCCCTCGCGTAAAATGATCCTAGTATAAAAATTACACATTTTCCCTCCAGCTGCATAGATAATATACAACTAACAAGAAAGTTACAAACACTAATTTAACAGTGAAATAAATAATTAACTCAAATGATTTTTCACAAACCTCATCACACATTGTGGATTCCAACACACTCGGTCAATAATCTAATAACTCGTGCTTGGGCGATCAAGCACATTTACATATGCATTGAATACATACATACAATAAATAAAATAAAATTATTCGGCCCATAAAAAAAAAAAGTCTTAAGTACTATGTGTGCAGAAACTCCCAGAAGATAGACCAGCAATTTTCGGCTGTATTTTTCATGTTGGGGAATAAAGGGATGACATTGCCTCAATCTAAGCAGCTTGCTTTCTTTGTAGAAAGAAGTCCCACTGATTTAGGTACCTCGACAGAAGGGGGAAATATTTCACTCAAAACAACGTAACAATAACGCGGCTAGAAGCCAGATAAAAGATGCTGTAAGCTCCATAAGCCGAGCTCCCTTTTTGGTTGGCACGTTCATGACCAAAATACACATTTTCGTGTATTCCCTTTTATCGAGTTGTATTCAAATTATTTTATTTTTTAGAGTGTCTGTATTAGGATGTGGAAAGGAATCTCACACTTTGTATTTTTTAGTTTTCCACATGAGTGCGGTAGTTGTTAGTCAAGTCTTTTGATAGTGGAAATCACTCCAAGCAACATCGGCCTTCATCACTTAGAAGATTTTGAAGTAGAATTATTTTGCTCAAGCAAAAAGTTTTTGCTCAAGCAAAACAGGCGTTTTATGAAGCAGCGACCACACCAGATTATTTCTCATCATTGCTCTATATATATCACATATTAGGTCGAAAATTGTGATCTTGGTGGCTGTATAACCCTAGCACACTTGGTTCCATCATCCATCTCTTTCGGCGGCTAGGGTTTTGTGCACCTCGAAGAAACTACAAAGATTGATTGGATCTTTGATTATCAATATCATCTTCGAGGGGTGTTCTTACATCAAATATACTCGTCAGAGAAAAGACCTTTCGTGGAGTTCGGAAGGCAATCATTAGGAAGGCTTGAGGATTCAAGATTCGTCAATCATGCAGAGGTGTGATCAACGTGGATTCGGCAAGTAGATTTTAGGCTTCGTGGTGAGGATACACGAACATTGAGTAAGATCTCTTGTATTCACACAATGATTATAGTGCATGATTCCTTCCCATGGTTTTTTCCCGTTTTGGGTTTTTCCACGTAAATCTTTGTGTCTTGCGTGATTGATTATTTTTCCAGTTTATGCGATTGAGTGTTTTTCCATTTACTCAAGTTAAGTTAATTCCGTGACTCGATTAAGGAATTTCATTTGGTATCAGAGCAGGTCGCTCTATTTTTTTTTTGGAATCGTTGTGTTCTTGAGCAGGTTCTAATTTATTGAAAAAATGGAAAGTTCCAATCGCCCCCCTGTGTTAGATGGCACAAATTTTGATCACTGGAAAGCGAAGATGGAGGCCTATATGAAGGCTTTTGATGAAGATGTATGGATGGCGTGTGAAGTCAAATACACTCCTCCGACTGAAACAGAGGACGAAGTTACTAGACCAAAACCTAGCGCAAAATAATCTAAAGCTGAGAAGATTGAAAGGGCTGCAAATAGTCGTGCACTGAATATACTCTTTACTTATATGGATACAAAAGAGTTTCATCGTATTTCAACATGCAAACTTGCTAAGGAAGCGTGGAATATTTTGGTTACAACCCATGAGGGAACTGACACGGTGAAACAGGGGAAGTTACAACGTGTTACAACTCAATTTGAGATGATTCGGATGGAGGAGGATGAAACTTTCGATGAGTTCTATGCCAAGCTAAATAATATTGTCAACACAAGTTACTCTTTGGGTGAGCCTATCTCTCCTTTCCGTGTTATTAAAAAAATATTACGTTCTTTGCCGAAACGGTTTAAAACCAAAGTCGATATTTTAGAGAGTAAAAAGAAACTTGCTGAGATGTCTGTTGAAGATATTGTTGGTCAATTTCAAACATATGAATTCACCCGTTTAGAGGATGAAAACGTTTCTTCTAAATCTACGGCTAAAACTTCTGGAAAATCAATTGCTTTTTCTAGCAAACATAAAGAGTCGAATGAGTCAGACAGTGATGATAACTATGATATGGAAGCTTTGGCTGTATTTGCTAATAACTTTAAACATTTTTTTAAGAAAAAGACAAAAGATAAAAATAATAATATTAAAAATGGTAGAGGTAAATTGGAGTCTTCTAATAACAAGGAACGAAAAGGAGTGAAAGAACCACCCTCAAAGCCTAGGTGTTATGAATGCCATGGTTATGGACATTTGGCTCAGGATTGTGCTAATAAGAAGGCAAAGCAAAAAGTCTACAAAGTTAAGATGTGGGATGAAGACTCCGATAGTGAAAAATCAGGAAGTGACCCAGATAATGAAAACTGTAGAAAAAATTATTTAGCCTTTACTGGAAAATTGAGTCATGAAGGAGGAACTGATAGTGATTTTGAAGAGGAACTGGTTGATTTTGACGAATTAAAAGAGGCGTATGATAAGTTGTATCAAGAGAGTGCTAAAATCACCAAATAGAACATCAAACTTGCTAGTAAGTTTGAAGTAGCTAGCTGTGACTTAGGTAAAGCTTTATCTACAACCAATGAGTTGTCAGAATCATTGGAATGTATGACACAAGAGAGAGATAGTCTGAAGAAGGAAGTGATTCAACTTCGTTCAAAAGTCAGGGGTTTTGAAGAACTCAACAAATTGAATGAAGGTAAAATACAAAACTTATCTAATGAATTAAAAAATGCTAATGGTATTTTCAAGCGTTTCAATGCAGGATCCAAAGCATTGGATGACATTCTTGAGGTTCAAAGGCCAGCCAACGATCGATCTGGGCTTGGATATGATGCCTCGTCATTTAGTCAAGAAAAAGGTGAAAAGTCGCCTCATGAAAAGATTATGGAAGGTGTATCAAAAGTCTCGGTGAATGCTTCAATATTTCAGAATAAGCACAAGGAGGTAAAAGCTAAACCCCTTCAAAATATTGCTAAGCCTAAAATTTTTGCCAAAATTCCTAGATACAATCAAAGGAATAATGTTGAAAAATTTATTCCCATTTGTCATCATTGTGGTGTTGAAGGCCACATTAGGCCTCAATGTAGGAAGTTGCGTGGCACTTATACTTCACATGCACACTTTGCACATTCGCATGATTATGATAATATTATTCCTTCACATGCTCATGATTATAACAATTTTATTCCTTCTTGTCATTTTTGTGGGGTGAAGGGTCACACTCGACCGAATTGTTTTAAACTCTATGGGTATTCCAATGCCTCTTCCCGTTATTACCATGTTAATGATTATGGGGATAAAACCCAAAGACCTAGACGTAGGGTGACTCCTCATAGACATAATAAGAATGTGAATCCTAAACCTACGGCTAAATTGACTGGAAAAGTTGAGAAGGTCAAATTTAGACCTATTTGGATGAGAATTTCAGACATGAAACCACGCGCTAATTCATCTACCAACCCTCTTGATGACATTATATCATCCGGAGGAGTTGATCGTGCCTTTTAAGGCTTGGTCTCATTCCCATGGTCTAGGTTGGTTTACATTCTCTATTTTTTTACCTAGAACTTTGGTTCGTGTTGATTTATATTTTTATTTGAAGTTTTTCATTATATAGTTAAAAAAATTTAAAAGTTTTTTTTTGGCACCTTTTGAAGCATTTGTCTGTGATTGAAGTGGTTGTTCATGGACTTTTTGGATAAGGACACATGAGCTGTGTTTGCTTTCATTCTATCTTCCTCTCTATGGAATGCTATTATATTGGTTGGAGCATGGTCCTACCTCTGTGTCCTACACTTGTTCACGACAATGATAATATATGCTTATGTATCCTCTCCTGTCATTTTTTATGAAAATGGAGAGGTCTTAATTTTCTTCCCCAACAGATTGACCGTTTAGCATTTATGATATTGTATCGGGTGTTTAGTGAAAAAAAAAAAAAAAAGGTAGAAGAATGATGTGTGGTGGTATTAAGTCTTTCTATGGTGGCTTTTTCGGGCTTTTCACTTAGTAACCGGGCCTCTTGCCTCAGTAAGCAGTGTGTGTTCTCGTCAAACGGTGGAGAGTTTTGGGATTGTCTTATGTGAGTAGCTGAGGTTCGTAGCCTTTTTGACTCAAGTAAGTAAGTCCGTTGGGATGTTCTCTACATCTAGTGCCCTAAAGCCGTCTGGTTTGGGTGTCACTGACCTAAAGCTCGCTACATGGGTCATTTAGAAAGCTTAAAGGACCAAGGCATTGCACGTACACATTTTATCCACTGGAATATGTTGAGGGGGAGTATTAATACGGTGTGAAGGAGTTGATGTTTTTATTGACAATATATCCAAAAAATGCTTGGTTTGACTTCTTGAGGGGGAGTTTTTAAGACCTCCTATGTGTTCATAAGAAACCAAGAAATTGGAATTTTATTGAGCTTAATTGTTCTTGTCGTGATTCACACACACACCCCTTTGTCACTCTGGTTTGACCAATGCGATATCCAGTATACTCGTATCACTATGATAGGTTCGTAGTCTGAGTGCATATATTAGTTTATTGATGTGTTTATTTATCAATGCCCTTACCATCATTTGATTTTGCGGCTATGCTTTAAATATGTGTTTAAACTTTGAAGTATTGAGTTTTCATATTTTTTTTAAAAAAAATTAAAAGAAGATTAAAGTATTCTTTTTAATAGTTCCTATGACTTTATCTAGTTTTTGCACTAGTACCGGTTAGTAACTCCGGCTAGTTCTAGTTCATTCCGCTGCTGCTATTTTGTTAGCCATATCTGGCTTCCGTTTATCTAAGCTGCTATTATGGAAACCGTGGAGTATGTTTACTGCTCATTGGGATATCTAGTAAATCTGTTTGATTCATCCTGGTTGTTGTGAGTTCTTTAACAAGCGTTGTCCTTTTGCTTTATTCTTTGACAGCGCTCCTTTGTTCTTCTATGACAAAAAGGGGGAGAACTAGTTAACACGTTATTCTAATGCTAATGGTTGTCTTGTGAGTTGTTTTGATGTCTCTTGCAGGTGCTCTCTCACAAGTGTTTAGTTAGGGGATAGGTATTTCATTTCGTGTATTTTGTTTTGTCATCGAAGTGCCAAAGGGGGAGATTGTAAGCTCCATAAGCCGAGCTCCCTTTTTGGTTGGCACGTTCATGACCAAAATACACATTTTCGTGTATTCCCTTTTATCGAGTTGTATTCAAATTATTTTATTTTTTAGAGTGTCTGTATTAGGATGTGGAAAGGAATCTCACACTTTGTATTTTTTAGTTTTCCACATGAGTACGGTAGTTGTTAGTCAAGTCTTTTGACAGTGGAAATCACTCCAAGCAACATCGGCCTTCATCACTTAGAAGATTTTGAAGTAGAATTATTTTGCTCAAGCAAAACAGGCGTTTTATGAAGTAGCGACCACACCAGATTATTTCTCATCCACTACAAGAAAAAACACATTTGGCCACACCCAAAAAAGTGACCAAAAGATGGGATTTTGTCACCTATACTCTTCGGCTACAAGCCCAATGTAGTGGCCAAATCCGTGTCACTAAAAGTGAACGGCCACAAGATAATAAGCTTGTCACGGAAAGATGTTTTCAGCAACAAGAATACTTGTCACGGAAAGATGCTTTCGGTGACAACCTTGTCGCCAAAAATATGGATAACAGTCGGCCCATTTTAAAACATGTGGCCAAATGTTCATTTTTTGCCACAAGCATGTGGCCAAATGTTCTTCTTTTGCCACAAGTTGTAGTCACTGAAAGTAGCAATGTTTACTGCTACTACAAATGCCTTGTCACCAAAAATAACCTTTAACCATACAAATACCCAGTCATCAGTACCCTGTCACCAAAAATAACCAGCATATAATGCTCGCTGAATTTTTTTAAAATCCCTGTACCTTGAATATCATTGACCCATGAAATTTTTCACATAAAAACAAATCGACATACTTCAAAGGAACCATAACATTAATTTCATATCCACTAATCCAACAGTCACCATTAATTCACCCACATAAGGTCCACAAAAAATATTCATCAAATCTAGTGTTCAAACTAATAGAAATTCCCATATTAAATATGTATCTAATCATGATAATATCCCAAAACAAATGTAGCAGATATCAAATCTTTGAATGCCCAAATCCAAGTCTAACCATCGCATCGCTCACCTGGAAAAAAGAGCAAGAACAAGAATAATTACTCAATATATCATCAATGATACTAGAATATGTAGCAATTCAAGATAAAGAAAAAGTAATTGAAAATTGTAATTCTAAACATGCAAAGAAATCGATAATTTCATCATTTTCAACTTAAATTGGGGGACTCAACAATAATTAGGATTGCCATAGATGAAGTTTTACGATAGCCCCACTTAGCTACCTAAGTTGATGTACAGAAAATGAGTTATATATCCTTGGAAATTGAAGCATCTGAGCCAAAATATGTGTTCTCATGTAGAAACAACATAAATTAGTTTTCCAAAAATTCTCTTGTAAGTATAAGTTAGATCCAACGGTTAGCATCATACTCCAACTCTTATTAAACTATATGAGCACTTGGGCATTCATTTTTAGCATCCCGGCTCAAGTTCTGGCATAGTAGAATAAAATCCAGCACTTAAGATTCATTTTTAGCAGCTATAGGGTTAATTTGTGCATCCAACACACATTTTTAGCACCTAAACAAGCAGTTTCAGCATTCTAAAACCCAGATTCAGCACCTAAACAACCAATTTCTTCATGCTAACTAGCAGATTCAGCACCTCTAAACCCAGATTCAACACCCATTTTTCATAGTTTCAACCCTTATGAACTAGTTTTTAGCAACGAGGTTCATATTTCCAACTTTAAAACTCAAGTCCCTGCATCTAAGCTACAGGGACAATGTCATTCCTTGTTTGCCTTGCACTTCAACAAGTTGTTCACCTACTGATGTTCTCCTGGTTTATGTGCAGAGCATCAAGCACAACCCTTGAAAAAAGGGCTAAAACAATAAGGCCTTTGTTGCATGCATTTATGTGCTTTGACGTCACCTATTTTTTGCTCAAGCCCAGCCACAAAATTGTCTGCCTAAGTCTGATGAGTACATGGCTGATTACATGAATACATGATTTATTATAAAGCTACAAGTAAACCCCATTTTCAGGGACAAAGATCACAGCATATAATTATAACTGTTTATGGGTACAAATCTGCATATACGTGTCAGGTAGTATGGAGGCTTAGTACTTTGTTAGATGAATATAAAACTACAGCTCTTGATCTTCAGCAATTAGGATTGACTGCCAGCCAAAAACTCTGTTCCCGATTAATATTGTTTCTGATAAGCAAAACTCTAAAATTACTCTAAGATTTCCGGAAGAGTTGTTCCTAGTTGTAATCAGAGAATTTAAGACATAACAAACTATTCTTGATCAATATTTTTGGCATCATCAACTCCAATTCCGTTATTTCTTTTTCAAAAGCAATCTCCACTGATTAAGAAAAAGGAGAATTGAAATAATGTGACTCAATTATCCTGTTTCCTTATAAATGATTCCTTTATAAATACAATCTGTGCATAAGGGCTAGTTTAACCGGTCGTTGTTCTTAATTAGCTAATTTTTACTCTTTATATCCATCTAATAGTTGGTAGTAAAAAGGACAAAAGTAATTACTTACTGAGAGGAGCGTGCCCCAAACTGCATAAAGGCAGACATAATGGTCTCGAACTGTTCAATCTTCTTGGCTTGGTCAGCTATCAATTTGGAATTGTTTTCAAACTTTTCATCATATTCAGCTAGCTTCTCCTGTTGCCTTTGGCACAAGTCTTTCATTGTCACCACCTCATCCTCTTGTCTTTTGCATACATCCGTCAATGTCTCAACTTGGTTCTTTAGAACTTGTACCTCTCCACGTGATGCCCCAGTAGACCGTTTAGATGATGATGGCTTTGAACCAACACCATATTCCTTTAGATACCACTTCTTACCATCAACTTCCACTGCCATCTCCTCTTCTGGCATGGTGGCAGGCGACCCAGGCAGCTCGACCTCTTGGCGATTTGATTCAAGTTGTGCCTAATAGCAAAGAACATAGAGAACCAATATATCAAATGAAACCTAAAAATAATGTGTTATGATGGAACTTTTGTTGGGATACTCACATGTATACGCTCACATAACGGGGCTACCCACTTCTTCTTCTTTCCATTATAGTGGGATGACTTAAAGAAATCTGCAGTGTTGGGACGTTGACCATCCATTTCTTTTGCTTGAGCCGACATAGCAGCTGCAAAGGATTGTGATCCCATGGTATGATTGAATGGTAAGTCAGCCCGGGCTTTCCTCCTTTTTTCTGCTATTTCCTACAAAATAATATGATTGCAGTAGTAAAGATTCAAATCAAAAGAACTTGATTTTCTTAACTTCCAAACGAATTTTACCTCCTTGTCTTTATCTGTCCATATGTTATCAATCATCCATGCCCAGTCTTCCCGTTTAACTCCTCTATATGGCGTATTGTACGGGTTTTTACCAGCTTTAACCAATTGTTGATAGCGTCTCTTCATCTTGTGGCGCCAATTTCTGTACAATGCCTGGCACTTTCGATTGACAGCAAGCACAACATGCTCTGCGTCATCATAATCTTTCACATCAAATTTGTCCTGTAGGCAACAACACAAAATAAATGTCTTTCCCTATATGAAAACTTTAAGACAATACTTTCATTTTAAAATATGTTTGTAGCTTGAAACCATAGAAAAAAATAGTATTAGACACTATCTTAGCCTTTCCTAAACCAACTTCAAATATGCTAAAAATGTTAACTGAATTAAATACTAATATATTATACAACATAAGACAAAAAATTCCAGAAGATTGTCTACACAACAGTATATGAAACTGTGTCATGCTAATATATTAGTATCTTATGTGCTAATTCTAAACTTTTCTACTTGCAATTAGTGAAAAAGCAAACACAATATACCTATTACACTCTCTTGTTTAATTGTCCACCACACTCCGAACTTTGATCATGCATAAAACTAGAGCTGAATTGTCTTAGCTCTGTTCGTTTCATAGTTTGGTTTAGTTTTAGTTTTAGTTTTGTAATCGTTATCTTTTTTTTTTTCTCCAATTATTACTCTCACTTCTCTCTCTATCTCTCTCCACTATCAAAGAGCTGAAAATTCACATCGGGAGCGAACATGGCATTTTGAGTTAACGAAATGGAGGTTTATTAACAACTTTGGAGCATCTTCAGCCCTTGCTCAAAGAAAGAACCTTGTAAAATTTGTGTATTATGTATCTAACTCGGTAACTTCCTCAATTTCTTTGGTTTGTTTTTCTGTAATTAATCTTCACCCAAAGACCACATTTTACTTTGACAATGAGATCAATCTTTAAGGTACTTATATGTGCATGTGGTTATCAGATTTTGACTGGAATATATATAAAAAAAATTCCGACATTAGAGTCATCCCCACACCTAAACGGGTTGAGACTAATTCACCTAGGGCTAGTCACAAGATCCAACACTCACGGTAGATAGTTAGAAGCAGCTAGGAAGGGGGACCACTGGACTCGCTATTAGCCATATTCTCTTGCCACTTATTACCCCTATCTCCAAAACTAAATGAAATTAAAACTACTAAACGAACAAAGCCCATATATTTTTTCGATTTCGAACTCAGAACTGCACGACTAAAGCAAATACACAAAGACATCTACAGCGTAATAGGAGCAACATTACGTTTGGAGCAGAAAATGGTAGAAGAACCTCAAACCTTTTACACTACCATCACAAAACAGAGCACATCTAGATATTAATCTAAAAAATGGTTGAACAAGTACCAAATTAGAAGTTAAGATTACCCGTTTTAAGCGGAAATAAGGAGCAGCACAACCATGACTTACCCTCATACTAATAGCTAGAGACAAATGAAAGAAAGGGTACCATGGACATTTACCTTACAAGGTGGCAACCCAACCAATTTCCAGCTTGTTGTACTAGTGTATTTGATACATGACAATATTTTAGAATTCTAAAGGCTTGTGATACCCACTATTAAACTAAAAAAAAAGGTTCGAACATCATTTAAATAGAGGAATCATAATATAAAACTCCTTATAAATTTCAGCAATCCCATTGATTTATCTTGAAGGCAGTGTACTTTTACTAGTGTATATAAAATACAAAAAGCATAATTTTATTTTAATTAGACTATGACAATAGAACACCACCACATATTATTTTATTTCATAATACATGACAACACCTATCTTTTTGGAGCAAGAATCAACTTTTGATTCCTCTATCCTCTACATTACCGAGAAGTGTGAATGATTCTTTATATCGATAGCTAGCATAAGAATATTTTTAATGCTTGTGATATAAATATTTACCCTCCAATCTGATTCACGCATTCCAATTAAATACCAATAAACTAAAAAGAAGTTCTAAAATCATTTTAAAATAGGAACTATAATATTAAACTCTCTCTATGTTTCAGCATGTTAGTGAGCAATAAAGTAGCAAAATATAGGGTAAAAGAGTTTCCGTAGTGGGGAAAAGTTCAAAAGTTTTTTTTTTTTTTTGAAACGGGAACAAAATTTTATTGAACTCGACAACGGGTACATCGAGGAGAAAGCTAAACCCAAGCAAAAGTGCAAGGATAAAGGAAGGCAACACAACTAGCAAGAGACTAAAAGTGAAGCAAAAAGAGAAAAAAGAGAGAAAAAAATCCAGTAAAAAGACTTGTCCAGGGATAGGAACAAGCTCCCACAAGGACAAAATAAGCATATTTTATCCTTCATGGCAATAGAAATCACAACTCCCGATTTTAGATATTCCTTAGCTTTCGCTTTGCTCAAGGAATCATAGAAGCATCAACAACATTGGACCTTGACAGCAGTAATATCCCAATACTTTAAGAAACCTTGTTATCCCAATACTATTGCTCCACTGATAAGAGGGATTAGCGACTGTTTTGTTGGGATAACAAGGGAAAAGTTCAAAACTTGCACAGAAGTTGATTCTTTCGGAGACATGCAATTCCAGAAACAAAACCCTTAAAATGGAATGCCCAAATAAACAGGAGGATACCTTAGATCTTAGTGTCGTGAGGATACCTTAGCTTCCGATTCCAACTTTCAATCTACAAAATCAAATCAGAAATTCACAAAACCAAAAAAGGTACAAAATCGAAATACAGAGCATTAACGAAAAACCAAGAGAGGGAGGGAGACCGATGGTTGTTTCAGAGGGTGAAGGAGACCGTGAGTTAGAGAGGGAGAGATAGCCGGAGAGCTGCTTCCACCATTAGGGAGAGAGAGACGCAGAGCTGCTTCGAAACCCCAGAGCGTTTTTTCTCGATCTGGAGAAAAAAAGAGGCAGTCAATAGACTTGATAGAAATTGGGGATTTTTGGCCACAAGGAAGCATGTATGAAACGATGTAGTTTTGATAGAATATTTGGGTTTTTTTTTTTTGGCGACATCCACATAATTTCCCGGTGAAATTTTCATTTTTTTGGATCCCGCCTAAAAAAGATGGAACCCGCGTGCGCCAAAATTTGCGCCCTTTGGCCACACCCGTATGCTAGTCACCGAAATTTTTTCCTTCAGCCACAACATTCTGTGTCACCAAACCTCATTTTTTTGGCGCGAAGAAATATGGGCTACCCAGAAATTTTCGGTGACAAGTATTAAAATTTGTTGTCGCCATTGTGTACATCCCGTGACAACTCATTTTCTGTTGTCACCAAAAGATGTTTGCAGATGTGGCCAAAGGTGTTTTTTCTTGTAGTGATCATTGCTCTATATATATCACATATTAGGTCGAAAATTGTGATCTTGGTGGCTGTATAACCCTAGCACACTTGGTTCCATCATCCATCTCTTTCGGCGGCTAGGGTTTTGTGCACCTCGAAGAAACTACAAAGATTGATTGGATCTTTGATTATCAATATCATCTTCGAGGGGTGTTCTTACATCAAATATACTTTTCGTCAGAGAAAAGACCTTTTGTGGAGTTCGGAAGGCAATCATTAGGAAGGCTTGAGGATTCAAGATTCGTCAATCATGCAGAGGTGTGATCAACGTGGATTCGGCAAGTAGATTTTAGGCTTCGTGGTGAGGATACACGAACATTGAGTAAGATCTCTTGTATTCACACAATGATTATAGTGCATGATTCCTTCCCGTGGTTTTTTCCCGTTTTGGGTTTTTCCACGTAAATCTTTGTGTCTTGCGTGATTGATTATTTTTCCAGTTTATGCGATTGAGTGTTTTTCCATTTACTCAAGTTAAGTTAATTCTGTGACTCGATTAAGGAATTTCAGATGCATCACCACCGAGGAGTGGATTCTAAAATCCTTGGTCAAGGAATCCAAAGGCTGTGATTTATGCACAGTTTTCTACACTATTATAAGTATAGATTTTGGTCTTTTGCATTCTCCTTAATGCTGGAAGCTAGATAAAAGCTGCACAATTTTCAAGGAGATTGTAAATTGACAGTTAAAGGGAATTGAAGACTATCTTGTATTATGGACTCCTAATAGTAAGACCTGACTGATTTACAATTCATTTACGAATCTCCATTGGGATTCAATCGGAATACATATTTGGGAGTATATTTTGCTTCTTGGAAAAGGTTATGTACTTCGTAGCCTTAGTTAGATTTTGCTGTTTGTTTCACCTGGCTGTTAGCATTAGTTAGATACCACCCAACAAGGAAATCCTGAAGTGAAGGGTTACATGACCTTCCAACTCAAAGACCCATTTGTGTTCTTTCAATCCCAACCGAAAAATGAAAGGTATTGTGAAAAAAATATGAGGTAAAACTGGGTAGTGATCATCATAGTCAACAAATAAACACAAGTCGAAAGACGGATGGCCAAAGGTAGCAAATAGGCCTCTGGTTTGACAGTTCTAGAGATATATATCGAAAGAACCAGCTACGTCATGTTCCATAGGCCATCTGAGTAATGGGGACTTGATTTACTAAAATTGGTGAAACCCAGCGTGATGATCTTCCAGCTTCAAGTCTCTCGGTGAAAAAACTAGGTTTGTTTAGGCTGAGGCGATGAGTCCTTGCCACCCAACATCAGTACCACAGATGACATAATTGGCATATGCTCTGGATGCTGTTGCATACATAGTAGACCTAAATATTACAGACGGTCTTCAAGAAACATGAAACGGAAGGCACGAGCTTTGACTAAAATATTGTACAAATGTGTAGTCCATTACGGATATGTCCATCAAGACAAAAAATTACAGTTGACAGTTCAAGCATTTATTTGATCCAGATACAACAAACCCAAAGCGTGGAATGTCAGTTTATCGAGGCTCAAGTACGGTGAGGGTCAAATCGTTCGTTGAAGTTGAACTTGGTGCATTCTTGCTAGAGCAAGTATCAGCCTCATAAAGATTCCTATCAGTAAAAAATCCGGGCTATTTGGGACTTGGCAATGAACCTTCACCCCCCAACATCAGAACCATAGACGACATGCTCGGCCTATCTTCCGGGTGTTGTTGCACGCATAATAGACCTACATGGATGGATCGCAACACTTCCGATGGACTGCATGATTCCCTCGCGGTTGGATCAATCAATTCAATTGACCTATCTTCTTTGTGTAGTGTCCATGCCTGGACAATTCATAACATTTTTTTCAATACTAGATTCTTAACACATAAAAGAGCAGCTCTGGGGGTATGCCATACTCATTGCTATTGCCAAACTTTCGCTATAGGCCTATAGTTCACCAAACTTTGGCAATGCCGTTTGAAGTGCCAACTTTGGCATTGCAAAACTGCTAAATCATCATCAATACTTTTGTTCTCCAATAATTTTCAATGGTGAAAATGAGTACTTGTGCCGTAAAAGATTTGGAACCATTGGAGTAACATTTCTAAAAGATAGCAATTAGAGTGGTAGCCTAGTAGTAGGCACAATATGCTCCCATGGATTTTTAAGTGGAGTTCAAACCTCACAAACTTACAACTAACTATAGAGTAAGGTCCCACGTCGCTTGGGTACCAAAGGATATGAAATATATAAGCATGAGGGCATCCTCACTTCATGAGCTACCTTTTGGGGTTGAGTTCTACCCAAGACCGTGTAACATGGTATCAGAGCTAGGTTCCAAAGATGGGTAGGGTGCATGCCTCTAGCCTGCAAGAGGCAGGCAGGGCCAGCCTTGAGATTTTCGGGTCCCTAAGCGAGTTTCAACATATGGGGCCTTTTAAAATTGGTGTGTGTGTGTGTGTGTGTGTGTGTGTAGGCAAATTTTCTAGCAAGGACCTCCCGTAAATAAGAAAAAATGTAATTTTTTTACTTTAAAAATTGTTTTTGGGAAATCCGAACCGTCCAATGTGTTTAAAAGGTGTTTTCAAGGGTCCACGCGGGTCATTTTCGATGAGTAAAACTTGGAACTGGAGGTCGTAAGTTCCATTCACGCCACCTGCAGTAGTTAAGAATATTTTGTGCATGTTCCAAATATTTTGTGCATGTTCCAAATATCTTAGTGTCAAAAAATGCAGGTAGTAAGACTCGAACACCAAACCTCATGGTTACAACAAGGAAGCCTCACCACTGAACTACTATAATGTTATCAACCAAACAACTGCCTTACATAATATATAAAATATTTTTGAAATTTGGGGGCTCTATTATTGGGCCAAAAATTGGGGGCCCTAAGCGATGGGCTAATGCCCAGGGCCTGCCCCGGCAGGTGATGCGGAGTGACCATGATGCGCGCGAGGGAGGGTGTAAAGCGAATTCCCACATCGCCTAGGTACCAAAGTAATACAAACTATATAAGCGTAAGGGCACCCTCACTCCATTAGCTAGCTTTTTGGGTTGAGTTCTAGCCAAGACCATGTAACACTAACAACACTAACTTTTGCCAAGAAATAAAAAGTATTTCTATAACATGGTAAAATGAAATTGTAGCAAGCCAAATTTTGGTAATCCTTACCATATTTTGCCAATGGTATTGCAAAAATGGAAAAAACCACCGGGGATGTTTTAGAGGATATATTTACAAAATATATAGTAAAAACTCACATGTCCAAGGAGGTTGTGGTAGTGATCTGGATGAAAGAACCCTCTATTTCTCTTCCCACTAACAATCTCCAGCACAAGAACACCAAAACTGAAAACATCAGACTTTATCGAGAAAAGCCCATCGACGGCATATTCTGGAGACATGTAACCACTGCAATAAAGACTTGAATAAGGAAGCGAAGTTTTAATTAGTACAAGTAAATAGTTGTATAGAAAAGGTAACAGGTTCTTACAATGTTCCAACCACTCTCGCTGTATTTGCTTCCGTCTCATTTCCTCCAAAAATTCTAGCCATCCCAAAGTCTGATATTTTTGGGTTCATTTCAATATCTAGCAAAATATTGCTAGCTTTGAGATCTCTATGAATGATTCTGAGTCTAGAATCTTGATGAAGATAGAGAACCCCACGAGCAATACCATTGATAATGTTATAGCGTTTTGGCCAATCCAGTAATGTTCGCCCGCTTTCATCTGCCCAAATTTTCACCCAATAAATGCCGTTATCCCTACCGACCGAATTTAACAAGGACAAATTCCAAGATAAAAAGTCAAATTGCTCAAGGAAGGCCAAGTCATACTGCCGCTTATATTGCATTAGAACTACAAAGTCTTCATCAATTCATGCTTTTAAATGGAAAGAAATTATTACACAAAATTATTACTAGTAGCCAGCGTTATTCATTTCTTTGCGGACATGTTCAGCCACTTGAGGACTGAGAGTAGATTAGTTGCAAATATATTTCCTAAAGTTATGAGAGATACAAACCAAAAATGAAGGAGTCCGGGCTTTTGTTAGGCATGAATTCATAGATTAACATCCTTTCTTCTCCTTGAATGCAGCACCCAAGAAGCTTCACGAGATTTCGGTGTTGAAGTTTGGCAATACATATTACTTCATTCTTGAACTCATCAAGTCCTTGTCTGGAAGTTTTAGACAGCCGTTTCACAGCTATTTCTCGTCCGTCTTCCTGCCTACCCTGGAGACAGCAATTTCATAAGTATGATATTCTTAAAATTAACAGTAGCCATTTGAGAAAAGAAATACTACATCAAGGAAACCTCCAGATATGTAGCAAGTTTCATATGAGAAAAAAAAACAACACCAAATGTTTCTTATAAAGTATGAGGGGACTATATTCTGTACAACTGCCTATAGACAAGGATCATTATATTACAAAAGCACATGTTATGTTTTTGTAGGTGTACATTGGGAGGTGAGAGTACAATACATCTACCAGTTTCGAACTTTTTTTACTGAAGTTTAGATAAGATGAACCTTCATTCCCCGTCCTTTCTATGAAAAAGTATAACCTCGTTAACTTTTTACCAATACATGCAGATAGACCTAGCACTGGCATATTATGACTGAGTGACGGCTCTAAGACTTCAAACTGTTTTTCATGTCCAGCAGCCCCAGTGTGACCAATGCACAAACAAAGCCCGAAGTCCTTGGCAAATATACTTAAAGATATATTGACTTGATACAGAGGCTCCTTCCCTACATCCTTCTGGATTGAACATCGACTACATACCAAAATAATATTACATAAGCTGGTATCGACATTGTTACCTTGTGAACAGGTCCGAATCCACCCTCTCCAAGCTTGTTGTATGCTGAGAAGTTATTGGTACAACTAGCTATTGTATCAAACTCAAACACTGGTAACTCCAGATCTTCCTTCTGGCTTTGATTAGAGTGACCCTGTCTGGATCTCTGTACATCGCTTTCTGCAGAGTAGGAGATGAGTTACATGAGACTACTTATTCCAGAAAACCAATAGATGATTGCAAATTGAAACACTTTAGCAACTATGGTTTGTTCTTATTAATTTATAAAAGTTAACGTCACCGAAGTTCACCTAATTGAATAAAAGTACAACTATGGTTACCTTCTGTCCTCAGCCGTTCATTGTTCTTCTTCCTTTTCCGAAAATACAACAACATGCACAGACCCAGCAGAAACATTCCAGTGATTATTGTCAACGCCACTATAATTATCACCTTTTCCTTGCCATGTTGGATTGGTGAGTCTTCCATATGTTGGATTGGTGAGTCTTCCATTCAAACAAGAAAGTCAGTTCATTTGATGGTGCAACCATGAAAGCACACATGTAAAGAATGCTTTTGCACCAGATAATGCTTTTGCACTAAAAACCATAAAAGCCCACCTGAGCAGACGATTAATATTAAAGGAAATTTTTTTGTTTTACCTTCTATTATTCTGGGATTTTATAAAGTTCTTCATTTATCAGGAATTTCTCGAGGAAATATGTAATATAATTCACTTACGAAGACGTATAAAATTAAGAAGCATGTTATTCAGTAACATGCCCCTTGATTAGCATCAACACAAAGAAAATAATTTTTGAGTTATTCTATCACTTCTTCAACGTGCAACTTAGTAACCAGCCGAGCACTACTACATATATATATACCTCTTGATTCTTACCTAAATCAGAGGAAGCAATCCTTATATAAACATCCTGCCCATTTTCACTGAGCTCTCTGATGTCAACCAGCTCGTCGAACCATAACAAGCAACCACTTCCACCTCCTCTTATGTCCAAATTCGAGTAAGCCATACAAGAACATTTTTTCAAGCAAACCTCCTTGCATTCCAAAAGTGTCATGGTCATATTATACCACGAACTCCGCGTGTCTGGCAATTTTATATTAGAGTACTTAATAAATCCATCTCCATTATGGCAGTCTAACTGTATCCTCCGAACACACCCGTCTGACCAATTTGTCATTTCCCAATCTTTACGATATCTAGGCACAAATTTATCCAAACAACTGCATATAGGGAGTGAGTTAATTTTACAGCTTCCATACGGACCGCACAATTTATAAGCATCACAATTATCTGCAAATGAATTCCGGTAGAGGACCCAACCCCTGATTTGATCAACCCATGTCCAGCGTTGTACAACGCCATTTGAAGTAAGGACAAACCTAGCAAAAATTGAGCTGTTATTGAGGTCATACCTAAAGAACACCTCCTGCCTTTCAAAATACATTCCAAAGTTGAAAATTTGGTTTCGTTGTAAGTGAAGGTCCAAATAGCAACCCAAGAGGGGGGTGAATTGGGTTCACAAAAAATAACGCGAAATTAAAAACTTAAACCCGAATGAAAAGACACTCAATAATAGAAGTTGCAGCAGAAAGCAATTTTAGACAGAACAAGCTCAATCAGGCAGATTTGCTGCAAAGAAATAGTGCAATTCTAAAATCTGTATTCGAAGATAATTAACTGGAATGCGAATTACTCTACGCCAATATGATTCTCAAGCACAATCTAAGTTACTCATGCAATTTCAATATGCGAAACACAAAATAAAAGAGTAAGGGAGAGAGAAATCAAACACGAGAATTTTATAGTGGTTCGGTCCGCAACTTCACGGCCTACTCCACTCCCCGAGTATCCTACTCAGGAATTGCTGCACTATCTCCAATAGTTGTTACAACCTTCTAGCTTCGCGGGTGCTAGAAAACCTTTACAAACCGAGTGATTACTCCGAATCAACTCCAACTAGCTATGAATCCGGCGCTAGTAAAACCTAACCCAAATGATTTTTCTACCCAAAAATCACTCACAAAAAGGGTAAACAGTTTCAGCAAACAAAGTGGGTATTTTCCCTTTTACAATCAAGCTTCAAGATAACACTCAAACTTGTATAATATTTTCAAGATGAAGAACTGAGATGATGGATGGCAGATTTTCAAAAGAGAGCTCACTGAAAATTTTTCCCGAGAGTTCGTTTGTATCTCGAGTATGTACCTCTTTTTATCTTGACCACCGAAATTTGAACGTTGGGAGTTTTCCAAAAACTGTTGAAGCAATCAGCTCCCCAATCTTTCCTTATTGATCAATTCCACCTTCAGCAATTTGGAAACCTTCACCCAGCCAACATATTTCCTTGTGAGATTTTCCGGCCGTTTGAATTTTGAAACAAGATTGGTCCTCAATCTTGATTCCTTCCATACACTTGACTATTGAAGATAGGATTTGACGCTCTTCCTTGATTCTTGATTGATAATAGCCGAACATTTTTCTTTGTTCTTCAATCAAAAGAAAAAATCTAATTTCACACTCGAAGTCGTCGCTTCTTTCTTGCTTTCTCCGTTAAAACCTAGGCTGGGAAGAATATCCCCTGTATCAAATACAACTTGTAAATCTAAAGCAAGAGAAAATTGCTTATAAGTCCCTATAATAACGACTAATGCCCAAATTAGCCCAATTGCAATGTATTACTTCCAATGAAGCCCAATTGGCTTATAAAGCTTAAATACGTAAATGTTTGTTATCATCAAAATCTAGAACCTTAGGGCTAACAATCTCCCCCTTTTTGATGATGACAAACACTTATATCAAAAATATTAAAAAGGAGAGTTTAGAGTAAATGAGATGAAGATCACTCCCCCTTAATTGATGCACTCCCCCTTAATTGATGCATCATCTTCTCTTTTTAGATACCTTCTCCCCCTTTGTCATCAACAAAAAAATAGAAAGGATACCTGCTCTTATAGAAAACACTTATATCAAAGGCATCAAACAAGACTCTAAAAAGATATGCCAATTAGGAAGGTGCCATGGTGCTTAATATGAGAGGACATCTGCACAGCATGACCATGTACTCAAAAGAATATGCTCCTGCTATGCCAAAAAAAAATATGGGCAACTATGTCCAAAAAGTATTGCTGAGAAATATATATAGATTGAGTGCAAGTAATCAATGCCCAAAAAATAGATCAAGAGTTATCAATAATGAGATAAAAAAATATCAACAAGGCTTCAACATACCAATTTCTCTTCTTATGCTGCAAAATCTATCTTCGCTAAGAGGTTTTGTAAAAATATCAGCGAGTTGATTGTCGGTGCTCACAAAATCAATAACAATATCTCCTCTATGAACATGATCTCTAATAAAGTGATGTCTAATATCAATATGCTTGGTTCTAGAGTGCTGAATAGGATTCTTAGTCAAATTGATAGCGCTTGTATTATCGCATCTAATAGGAATATGATCAAAAAATAAACCAAAATCCTCTAGCTGTTGTTTCATCCATAAAATTTGTGCACAACAACTACCAACAGCAACATATTCAGCTTCAGCAGTAGATAAGGCAACAGAGTGTTGTTTTTTACTAAACCAAGAAACAAGAGAATGTCCAAGAAATTGACATGAACCACTAGTGCTCTTTCTATCTATTTGACACCCCGCAAAATCAGCATCAGAATATCCAATTAAATCAATTGAAGTGCCTCTAGGATACCATAATCCTAAGTTCGGAGTGCCTATCAAGTATTTGAAAATTCTTTTAACCGCCGTGTAGTGTGATTCTTTTGGAGAAGATTGAAATCGTGCACATAAACACACACTAAACATTATGTCCGGTCTACTAGCTGTTAGGTAAAGGAGAGATCCAATCATACCTCTATATTTCTTTTCATCAAAAGGCTTACCCTTTTCATCTTTGTCGAGTTTGGTCGAAGTGCTCATAGGAGTACCCATTGGCTTTCCATCTTCCATTCCAAACCTCTTCAATAGGTCTTTAATGTACTTGGACTGATTTATAAAAATTCCATCCTTGGATTGTTTTATTTGTAGTCCAAGAAAGTAGGTGAGTTCTCCCATCATACTCATCTCGAATTCGCCTTGCATACATTTTGCAAAGTCCTCGCACAAAGTTTCGTTAGTAGCACCAAAAATGATATCATCAACATAAATTTGAACTAAAAGTAGATCACGATCTTTGGTTTTTATAAAAAGAGTAGTGTCAATTTTTCCTTTTGTAAAACCATTTTCAATCAAAAAATTGCTCAAACGATCATACCATGCTCTAGGCGCTTGTTTTAAACCATAGAGTGCTTTAGAAAGCTTGAAAACATGATTTGGAAACTCATGATTTTGAAAACCGGGGGGTTGTTCAACATAAACCTCTTCGGAGATAAATCCATTTAAAAATGCACTCTTTACATCCATTTGAAAAAGTCTAAAATTTTTAAAACATGCAAATGCAAGTAACATTCTAATAGCTTCAAGTCTAGCAACGGGGGCGAAAGTTTCATCAAAATCTATGCCCTCCTCTTGATTGTAACCTTGGGCTACGAGACGAGCTTTATTTCTAACTACCACACCGGCTTCATCCATTTTGTTTCTAAAGACCCATTTAGTTCCAATGACAGAACTATTTTTAGGTCTAGGTACCAAGGTCCATACCTCGTTACGTTCAAATTGGTTAAGTTCTTCTTGCATAGCAAGAATCCAACTCTCATCTTTTTCAGCTTCAACAAAAGATTTAGGCTCTATTTGTGATAAAAATGCAAGATTATTGCAAATATTACGAAGGGAAGATCGAGTCATCATACCTTGAGACGGATCACCTATAATTTGTCCTTTGAATTGATCGCTAGCATACCTCCATTCTCTTGGAACGGTAGCAACATCTCTATGTTGTGATGTACTTGAGAGCACACCATCATCAAAAATTGGACTACTTTCATGATTCTGATTTGCAACACTTGAGCCGATATTCTGTACTTGATTAGCTGCAATAGAGCTGACTTCATTAGCTTCAATGGCCTCATTAGAGACTGATTTTGCAGCAGCTTGTTCTTGAGTTAGTTTGCTTATTGAGGTGTCATGTGGCATCTCATCATCTATGCTGTCAATACGAGTAAAACCCTTGGAAGGGACATGATCAGATTCATCAAATGCAACATGGACAGATTCTTCTACAACTAAAGTTCTCTTGTTAAAAACTCTATATGCCTTGCTAGATGTAGAATAACCAAGAAATATGCCTTCATCGGATTTAGCATCAAACTTACCCAAATCATCCTTGTCATTATTATGAACAAAACATTTACAACCGAATGCACGAAAATGACTAATGTTAGGCTTCCTACCTTTCCAAAGCTCATATGGAGTCTTTTTGAGAATAGGCCTAATCATAACACGATTCATAACATAGCATGCGGTATTAACGGCCTCAGCCCAAAAATATCTAGGCAAGTTTTTATCACATAACATAGTTCTCGCCATATCTTCCAAGGTCCTATTTTTCCGTTCAACTACACCATTTTGTTGAGGGGTTCTAGGGGCAGAAAAATTATGATCAATGCCATGTTCATCACAAAACAACTCAAATTCACTATTGTCAATTTCTCTACCATGATCACTTCTAATACTAGATATGAGAAAACCTTTTTCATTTTGAACTTTTCTACACAACTTAGTAAAAGCAGGAAATGCATCATTTTTATGTGCAAGAAACATAACCCAAGAATATCTAGAATAATCATCAACAATAACAAGAGCATAGTGTTTACCACCAAGACTAATTGTTCTAGTAGGTCCAAACAAGTCCATATGCAAAAGCTGTAATGGTCTAGATGTAGAAACAATGTTTTTGGATGAAAAAGAAGTTCTAGTTTGTTTTCCCATTTGACATGCATCACAAAGTCTATCTTTTTCAAACTTTATTTTAGGAAGACCAATAACCAAATCCTTGTTTGAAAGCTTTGAAATCAAATGCATGTTAGCATGTGCAAGTCTCTTATGCCACAACCAACTATTCTCATATACTGCAGTCAAGCATCTATCATCATTGGAAGATAAGGAATGAGCATCTATAATGTAAACATTTTCATGTCTAGTACCAACAAAAATTGTTTTCTTTTCTTCTATGTCTTCTATGATGCAATGTGATTTTTCAAAAATAACTCTATGACCCTTATCACATAGTTGACTTATGCTAAGTAGATTATGTCTTAATCCATCAACAAGAAGCACATTTTCAATGATAGGGAAGGGATCGTTACCGATATCACCAATACCTATGATTTTACCTTTGCCATTGTCACCAAATGTCACGAAACCACCTTCTTTAGATGATAAGGTACTGAATAGCTTAGCATTACCGGTCATATGTCTTGAGCATCCACTATCTAAGAACCACCGTTCATTCTTTGCTTTTGTGCTCAAACATACCTACAAAAGGAATTAGACGTCGGTCTTTGGTACCCATGCTTGCTTGGGTCCTTGAATGTTAGTGGCAAAATATTTTGGAACCCAGACTTGTTTAGCTCCAACATAGGTATTTCTTTTGAAAGGACAAGAATGTAAAATATGACCTCTCTTACCACAAAAATTACAAGTAGTAAAGGGACAAGATGAGCTAGTTGCTTTCACAAAAAAGTTTTGATAAAACCTTTGCTTTTTGGTAGGTTCAAAACCTAAGCCAGCTTTGTCAAAAATGCATCTTTGTTTTCCCAAAATAACATCCAAAGTATCTCTCCCTTTAACAAACTTAGACAAAGTAGTTTTCAAGTTTTCAACTTCTTTTTTTAGTTTTTCATTTTCAAGTTCCAAATCTGAAATTTTGTTTGTTGAAAAACCTTCTACCTTTTCTTTTAATACGTCATTTTCTCCTTTCAAAAGTTCATTTTCAGCAAGCAATGAAGAGTTACTCTTTTTGAGAAAACTGTTTTTAGAACATAATTTCTTAAACTCATCATGCAATTCATGAAATGCATCTAAAAGTTCATCGTAAGTAAAATGATCATCCGAATCATCAAAGGAGTTTACCTCGCTGTTTTCATGAGCCATTAAGCATAGGTTTGCTTGGTCGCTCTCCTCTTCGGAACTGCTTTCATCGCTACCATTTCCCCATGCCGCAAGCATCGCTCTTCTTCTTTTGCCTTCTTCTTTGGATTCCTTTGCTTGAGGACAATCAAACTTGATGTGGCCAGTTTTTTCTGAGTTGTAACATATGATGGAATGCCTTATTGTTCTCCTTCTTGGTTAAATCATTCTTGAAGAACTTTTTTCCACTCTCCTTTTTCTTCCTCATGAATCTTTTGAACTTTCTTGTAAACATAGCCATTTCCTCATCGCTGCCACTTGACTCCGAGTTATCTCCATCATTCTTTGAACTTGTGGTAGAGCATTTTAGAGCTATACTCTTCTTTTTCGGTTCTTGATCCTCTTCCAAGTTCATTGTTATCTCATGAGTCAAAAGGGACCCCAGAAGTTCATCCAAGCTATACTTGGTGAGATCTTCTCTTGCCTCAATGATTGCGGTCACCTTTGGCTCCCATTGCTTTGGTAGTGACTCGAGAATCTTCCTCACAAGATCAACATTAGAGTAAGGTTTTCCAAGAGATTTTAAACCATTAACAATATCTCAGTAGAAACGAGTGAACATGCTCGAAATAGATTCGCCAGGCATCATCTTAAACAACTCATATTTATGAACTAGCATGTTAATCTTAGACTCCTTAACTTGATTCGTGCCCTCATGTGTAACCTCTAGCTTATCCCATATCTCTTTAGCAGATTCACAAGCAGATATTCGATTAAATTCAGCAGGGTCAAGAGCACAATATAACATGTTCATTGCCTTGGCATTCAATTGAACACCTTTCAAATCATTTTCATCCCATTCTTTTTCTTCTTTATCAACGACTACCTCATTCACAATTTTAGTCGGTCGAAATGGTCCACCAACAATCACTTTCCACACCTCATAATCAGTGGCTTGAATATAAATACGCATCCTAGCCTTCCAATAGTTATAATTAGACCCACTAAACAGAGGAGGTCTATTGGTCGATTGGCCTTCAGGGAGGAAGGTGCCATAAGGGGTTGCCATGGATCTACTCTAAGACGATTAAGTCCAAAAAATAACTAGAGCCGAGGCTCTGATACCAATTGAAGGTCCAAATAGCAACCCAAGAGGGGGGTGAATTGGGTTCACAAAAAATAACGCGAAATTAAAAACTTAAACCCGAATGAAAAGACACTCAATAATAGAAGTTGCAGCAGAAAGCAATTTTAGACAGAACAAGCTCAATCAGGCAGATTTGCTGCAAAGAAATAGTGCAATTCTAAAATCTGTATTCGAAGATAATTAACTGGAATGCGAATTACTCTACGCCAATATGATTCTCAAGCACAATCTAAGTTACTCATGCAATTTCAATATGCGAAACACAAAATAAAAGAGTAAGGGAGAGAGAAATCAAACACGAGAATTTTATAGTGGTTCGGTCCGCAACTTCACGGCCTACTCCACTCCCGAGTATCCTACTCAGGAATTGCTGCACTATCTCCAATAGTTGTTACAACCTTCTAGCTTCGCGGGTGCTAGAAAACCTTTACAAACCGAGTGATTACTCCGAATCAACTCCAACTAGCTATGAATCCGGCGCTAGTAAAACCTAACCCAAATGATTTTTCTACCCAAAAATCACTCACAAAAAGGGTAAACAGTTTCAGCAAACAAAGTGGGTATTTTCCCTTTTACAATCAAGCTTCAAGATAACACTCAAACTTGTATAATATTTTCAAGATGAAGAACTGAGATGATGGATGGCAGATTTTCAAAAGAGAGCTCACTGAAAATTTTTCCCGAGAGTTCGTTTGTATCTCGAGTATGTACCTCTTTTTATCTTGACCACCGAAATTTGAACGTTGGGAGTTTTCCAAAAACTGTTGAAGCAATCAGCTCCCCAATCTTTCCTTATTGATCAATTCCACCTTCAGCAATTTGGAAACCTTCACCCAGCCAACATATTTCCTTGTGAGATTTTCCGGCCGTTTGAATTTTGAAACAAGATTGGTCCTCAATCTTGATTCCTTCCATACACTTGACTATTGAAGATAGGATTTGACGCTCTTCCTTGATTCTTGATTGATAATAGCCGAACATTTTTCTTTGTTCTTCAATCAAAAGAAAAAATCTAATTTCACACTCGAAGTCGTCGCTTCTTTCTTGCTTTCTCCGTTAAAACCTAGGCTGGGAAGAATATCCCCTGTATCAAATACAACTTGTAAATCTAAAGCAAGAGAAAATTGCTTATAAGTCCCTATAATAACGACTAATGCCCAAATTAGCCCAATTGCAATGTATTACTTCCAATGAAGCCCAATTGGCTTATAAAGCTTAAATACGTAAATGTTTGTTATCATCAAAATCTAGAACCTTAGGGCTAACAGTAAGGATGGCATCCCGCTAAACCGGAGACCATTCCATGGCCCAGTTCGAAAAAGATCAACAGAACCATTGCTAATGAAACCTTGCGGGTACCCACGAAGATCCATCCACACTGTGTAATCACCTTTTGCTGGATCATCCTTGCTCTTCCACGACGAGAAGTACCACTGTTGGGCAGTCACCAAGCTCTTCCCAAGCTTCATGCCCGGTAAAAGAGTGTCACCCGGGTAATCAAAACCCTGCCACAGGAAATTATCTGGGATGTCGTCATTTGCATCTCTCACGACAAGATTTCCTGAATCAAGAAGTTGGACTACGGGATTCTGCACAGTTCTTGACGTGTTGGTGGACCATATGGTGTTGTTGGTACCATTGAGAAGAACAAGAATACCAGGCTCAATGACCTTTAATACACCAAGTGTATCACTAAGGGGGATTTCTCTGTTGGCAACCCATACTACCAAATCAGGAGAGAATTTGTACCAAATTCCGAAGTACCGATTCTTGGAACCACCCGGGCTGAAGAACCCCATTTCAAAGGTTTCATCAGATGAAACTATAGTCTGGCCATCTGAGACTATCTGGGTTTTTGAAATGGTGTCTATTGCGCTGGAAATAATTAAGATGGAAAATAAAGAGTAGAAGAGAAGGGGAATGGTAGCACCTTGCATTTGCTCGTGTTGCATTCCTAAAATAAGGTTTCTTATTCTAAAAACAAGATAGCCACAGCGGGAAGATAATGATCAATAGAGCGCTATCAAGTTTCCCCCCACTTAGACTTGGAATAGGTTGAGGTAAAGACTTGGAATAGGTTGAGGTCTGGGTTTTTGTGGTGTTAGTTTACACAACAAAAAATCAATTCCTGCTAGGCTATTGTCAATTCTTAGGAGAATTAATCATCACCATACAGCTGCAATGTTATATCTTCGCAGGAAGACCCAAAGAAAATCAAATGTGATGTCAAATAGGGAGAAGATTTTGGGTGCAAATAGGGTATGGCTGACCTTGTACCCTTTGGGTACATCTGGGCCATTCAAAAATGAAACCGACGACCCGGATGTGCCCAAGAGGTACCACATGGTACCCTATTTGCACCCAATTTTTTTTCATAGAAGCATTTTCTATACTTTTATCCCCTAAACTATTCATCCCTAAACTATGAAAATCACCAATTTACCCCCAAAACTATTTGATTGCAACCTTTTTCATCCTTTAATTAACGTCATCCACGTTTTTAGATGGAAAACTGTTTACCCACACATAGCTGTATGTAGAAATCGCTTTGTGGGGTCCACTTCGGAGTGCCACAGACAATCTGAGACATTCATTACTTTGAAAATAATGTTTTCAAGTGGCCATTGTAAAAAAAATTCAGCTCAATCGAATATCTCTAAGAGCTTGATCCAATCTTTCGAATTTTGATAACCTTAAACACTTAATCAAAAATTCAAATGTTCTTCAAACACTAAAAGTTATCCGATTGAGAATATATTTTACGAGGTCACTCGAAAAAATATTTTAAATTTAACAAACAGATTAGATTGTTCATGTGGGATCCCAAAGTGGGCCCCACGTCACAATTTTGTGCGCGTAAACAATTTTCCGTCCAAAAAAATGGATGGCGTTAAGTATTGGACAAAATCGGTTGTAATTAAATAGTTTATGTGAGCTTGTTGTGTGCCAAGCAAGACCCAAAAATCAATTAAATTGGACAGTCAAGAAAATGTAGCTTTCAACAGTTGTTTGACAAAGACTTGGAATATGTTCACATCAGGTATTTGTGGTGTGGGTTAGTTTACACCACAAAAAATCAAGTCCTGTTGCCAAAACATTAATCGTGTGATGATTTATGGTCGACTTTATAGTTATGTGTCAATTCGGTAGGTGAAAACCATTAAATAACAATAATGATATAGAAGTTTCTGTTGCCTTTGTAGAAAGTATTGCATGTACGTTTCAGCATTGATGTTCCTTGAATTTGTAGTACAACTTTATGTTTTCTGATGAATTATCACATTATTTTTATTGTCAGCGCTTCGTACGGACACTACTGAATAATAGGGCTGGAAGCTGGTGGTTGCCAAGTCTCTGGTTTGAGAATTTCTTTTGCACTTGAGAGTTGTTCTGTTCCATCAAGTTTAGTGTTATGGTTTATTTGGATTTGTAGTGCCTAAGCACTCAAGACAATACTCATATACCGGTTGGTTTTGCATGGAACTATTAAACTTGTAATAATGCGGCTCTTGTTGCCGAATACCCGATACAATTAGCTTGTTTGGTGGTTATGGGAATTCTTTCTTGTTCGGGATCATCAATGCCAGCCCTCAGGATTTTGCTATTTCTGTTTAATTGCTGTTCTTGAATTTGTCTTCCATGTTTGAGGGTGTTGTAATCTGGTAAGTGGTAGTTTTGAATTGCCGTCATTATATCATTTTGCAGATCTGTTGTTGCTGACTGTTTTCTGAAGTTGACTAAAATGCCAATATTGAAAATTCAGAAGAGATAAAACAAGGGCGAATCAGAAATTGTTTGGGAAGAATGAGCTGTTCCAACTATTATGGTCCCTTTCGTTTCACTAAATGCTACTAATGTCAAAAGATGGAAAGAAACAGGAAGATAAACCACCTTCCAATTTTGGTACATTACCAACTTGTTTCTTTGCGAGAGAGGGAATGAGAGACTATTTTTGGGATGCCAAGTTGTCGAAAGTTGAACAATTCTCCATATCACAACTACTGAGATTTGACAGTTCTATTTTTACTGAGATTTGACAGTTCTATTTTTCTTACGTCATGGATTCGTTAGATTAGGAGCACTATGCGGCGGTGTTCCATGAGCAAACAATAATTTTTCGTATATGATTAGATACTTGTCACTTGGCGCAGGAAAAGTGGTAGTGATGATGATTCAGAAAGGCACAATGAAAGGTCATGCATGCCATGGTGCTTTTAAAAACCATTTTTCTGTATTACTATTTGAATTTGAGGTGGTCGTACTATTTTGATCACCTCACCATCACATTCGCTGCAAACTACCAAGTCATGGTGAAAATTTTGATTATTTTTCAAATTTTAAAGAGTGGTAGTTCCTCTCAACACCCTCTTTAGTACTTATTATGCGAGCATGAAAATGAAGGGGATAACATTTACATGCTTCTTAAAATATAAAGAGTGGTAATTCCTCTTAATATCCTTTTTCAATAATTATTGTTACTTAGGATAATGATGATAGTGGACTATTAGACTGGTAGTCGAATTGTAGATAGGAGTTTAAATTACTAACTATAACTAACAACATCGACTCTCGACCCAAAAATATATAAATAAATAAACTTTTAAGGAAAATGTGCATATATGGAACAAAAATGATTATTTGTAAAAACTGTAGATATCATATAGTAATTTTTAGGCCTACTTTAATATTTAAGGAGATTGAGCGTATATTGCTGTAATTAATAGGCCTATACAAGTTTCTGTTGGGATTGGTTCCAATTCTATTGGTTTTAATATTATCTTGCACAAGTATTGTTCCAAAGTACCTTTAACCAAGTGATGTCTCCGAATGGAAAAAATTTTGGGTGCCGAGTGGGTATTGCCACTTGGTACCCAAGTATGATCCGAGCCGTCCAAACGTGTTTTGGACGGCCCGGATTGATTCCCTCTCTCTCCTCTCACCCAAACACTCTCTCTCTTCCTTTTCTCTTTCTAAAATCCGGACCGTTAGATTGCGTTATGGACGGCTGGGATTATTGCCGAGCCAGTACCACGTGGGCAATACCCACTCGGCACCCAAAAATTTCTCGAATGGAATGGCAGAGAGGACTGGTGTCTTTTGGAATGCTCCTTGGTACTACCACTTTTCATGTGGCTGTCAAACTTTCTTTACATTGGGTAGCTATTTATTCATGTGTTTTGGTTCGGCAGTGAAGGCCTGCGAGTCATGGTAAGTGTCAAGCTTTGGCTTGGGTGAGAGTGAGTTCTTGTATGAGTGGGGTATAAGGACTTGGGTGTGGGATATTCATACTCAAGTGTACTAGTACAATTTTACTCATAGTGGAAGAACGGGATCCTCTCCGTGGAGTAGGCTGGTTATTGCCGAACCACGTAAATCTTGCGCGTCTCTCTCCATTTTATTTTCCATCGTGTTTCCATTGATTGCGTCGTGGTTGTGTTTGAATCTCAGTGCTTGAGTGCTCCCACGTTTAATCCCAACAGTTTCTCATTCTAAAAACAAGATAGCCACAGGGGGAAGATAATGATCAATAGAGCGCTATCAAGTCTGCCCCCACTTAGACGTTTAAACAGGACAGTCAAGAAAATGTACACATCAGGTATTTGTCGTGTGGGTTAGTTTACACCACAAAAAATCAAGTCGTGTCTGTCTATTGTCGTTTCTTAGGAGAATTAGTCATCACAATATACTGATGCAATAAATCTGTTCTTCTTTGGTAGTTTTCATTCTTCAAAAGAGAGGACCAGTTTTCGGCTTTACGGTCAAGCGCAAAAAGGTTTACTTCTGTTTCGTCTTTTTCCCTCATTTTTTTGTTTTTGTTGGTCCCCAATCACTTTCCTATTTGATCCTGCATCCAAACTGTCACTTGGGGTTTTACCTTATTTGGTAACAAAATCCATTTAATTGATGTTTTTCTAACTTCTTTGTCGTCTTTAAGAAAATCATAGTACATGGGCAACTAAGAGCATCCACACCCAGTTTTTTTTTTGTTTTTCTTGGAGAATTCCTTGCCATTTCGCAAGAATGGAAAATTGAGTGTCACACTCACAATGCCAAAATTCTCTCAAATTTGGCAAATGCCAATTCCTCTGTCATATATGGAATTTACGTCAAAATGACAATGAACAAAAAGGCATACATGGATGTGACATCCTTGCCTTTTCTTTTCTTTTCTTTTTTGGCAAAATGGCATTATTCATTGCCAAAAATGAGAATGGCAATGGAAAAACTATATTTATGGGGCATAGTTGCTCTAAGTTTCAAATGATATCTTCTTTATTGTAATCCATTTTCTGTTGCCAAAACATTAATCGTGTGATTATTTAATCGTGTGATGTTGGTGATAGCAAAGCAGTTTCAAAGTGTTTGTTCTCCCTTTACCATTCATGCAGTGCAACGAAGGCGAGTGTGGTTTGGGGTGTGGTGGAGAGGTGTGGTAAGGGCAAGGAACACAAACAAGAAAAAGATAACACAAGCAATCGAAAGAACAAGAACGAGACACGAGATAACGTGGTTCAGGCTTGAGCATATCACTCAATCCTACTCCACATGGTGCTGGGGGTTTCACTATGATGAAAGATGAACAGAAGTTACAATGGGGACTCCCTTATCTTTCCCTTTTATAGTTGTAAGGGAACAATACATCAGAAAACCCTAAAAAAATGTTAGAACACACGTTTTTCCGTGTTCAACCATTTGGATGGCTCCGAATCCCGTTCGGGCCAGATTCCGGTCCGGAAGGGATTTAAACAACTCCTCCGTGTGCGAGTTTGACTCCCATCTCGGTCTCTGAACTTTCATTATTGAAATAAGGGAAAATTTCAAAAAAAAAAAAAAAAAAACCCTCAACTTTCAACGAATTGTCAAAAAAAACACATGAACTTTTGCCGTTAGCAAAACTACAACTGAACGTACAATAAGCCCAAGTATCTTTGGCAGTTAGAGTCAAGTAGGTAGTTGGTTAGTTTCGGCGGGAAAATTAGATAGCTTGATCATATAAATTGGAGGGGTGTGTTCAGTGAAGGGTATCAAATGAATTGTAATGTGATAATATGAGTTGGGACCAAATATTCCTTAGCTTTGTAACCGTTTACGTCTACCAATAATAGAACTCTTCTTCTTCTTCTACTTCCTGCACCTTCCCTAATTTTCTTCCATTTTCTCCATTTCAGTCACCATATCTATCAGCTTTCCATGTCGTGGCCTCCAATTTCAGAGGAGAAGCACAAGGGCTTGTGTAATATGTGTGTGAGAGAGAGAGAGAGAGAGAGAGAGAGACGAAATGGAAAAAAGTACTGCCCGAAGAGAACAAGTGTTCTCTCTCTCTCTGTGGCCTACAATTTCGGAGGAGAAGCACAAGGGTTTGTGTAATATAAGAGAGAGAGAGAGAGAGAGAGAGAGAGAGAACACTTGTTCTCTTCAACTCTTGTTCTCTTTAGGCAGTACTTTTTCCCATTTCCCCTCTCTCTCTCTCTCTCTCATATTACACAAACCCTTGTGCTAGAGAGACGAAATGGGAAAAAGTACGGCCCAAAGAGAACAAGTGTTCTCTCGCGTAAAATGATCCTAGCATAAAAATTACACATTTTCCCTCCAACTGCATAGATATTATGCCACTAACAAGAAAGTTACAAACACTAACACCCCTAATCTAACAGTGAAATAAATAATTAACTCAAAAATGATTTTTCACAAACCTCATCACACATTGTGGGTCCCATTGTCCCAACACACTCAGTCAATAATCTAATAACTCGTGCTTGGGTGATCAAGCACATTTACATATGCATTCGAATACATACATACATACATACAATAAATAAATAAAATAAAATTATTTGGCCTATAAAAAAAAAAGTCTGAAGTACTATGTGTGCAGAAATCCTAGAAGACAGGCCAGCAACTTTCGGCTGTATTTTTCATGTTGGGGAATAAAGGGATGACATTGCCTCAATCTTAGCAGCCTGCTTTCTTTGTAGAAAGAAGTCCCACTGATTTAGGTACCTCTACAGAAGGGGGAAATATTTCAGTCAAAACAACATAACAATAACGCTGTTAGAAGCCAGATAAAAGATGCATCACCACCGAGGAGTGGATTCTAAAATCCTTGGTCAAGGAATCCAAAGGCTGTGATTTATGCACAGTTTTCTACACTTTATAAGTATAGATTTTGGTCTTTTGCATTCTCCTTAATGCTGGAAGCTAGATAAAAGATGCATAATTTTCAAGGAGATTGTAAATTGACAGTTAAAGGGAATTGAAGACTATCTTTGTATTATTGACTCCTAATTATAAGAAGGGTGGTTCTATTCGCAGCCCATTTTTAACTACATACAGCCCGTTTGCTACATACAACCCTGATGAGGTGGCAAATCTACAAATTT
Organism: Vaccinium myrtillus; assembly: GCA_016920895.1. Lineage (NCBI taxonomy): Eukaryota > Viridiplantae > Streptophyta > Magnoliopsida > Ericales > Ericaceae > Vaccinium > Vaccinium myrtillus. The sequence continues at coordinate 4,367,634 of CM029273.1, read as the reverse complement.
GCTTCATACACCCCGGCACATTTCCGAAATTGCCCTTTTGCCAAATCTACAAACCCACTCCCACTTAAAACCCTACCCTTTACTCTTTCTCTTCCCTCACATAACCCCAACAGACGACCTCCATCACCATTATCGAGTCTTGTCCTCGCCGATCGACCCACCCACGGCGACGACGGCAACGAAGAAGACAGCAACGGTGACGACGGCAACGACGACGACAGCAACGACGACGACGGCAACGGCGAGCACCCATCCAACCGATCTACTCTGGTACTATTCCTCTCTCTCTCTCTCTCTCTCTCTCTCTCTCTCTCTCTCTCTCTCTCTCTCTCTCTCTCTCTCTCTCTCTCTCTCTCTCTCTCTCTCTCTCTCTCTCTCTGTGCACTATTTCATATATTTTGCATAATATTTTTAGCTCAGTGTACCCACCTAGCCCATTTGAAGATAACTGTTGGTTGAGGTCTTTAGTTGAAGTTCAACTTTTGCATTGGACCCATTTGAAAATCCAGTCACGTTAACCTATGGAAATCAAGAAGTTTGAGTTCACCCATTCTTCCAGATAGATATAGTCATTGATAACATTCATCCGTAATGGAAAAGTACTACCTGAAGTCGCATCCCATCGCCAAGTTCAAAATGATGAACATTAGGAACTTGTGCACAGATGTAAGAATTCGAGGATGCCATGGTGATCTTTAAAATGACTCAAATGGTTATAAAAGGAAAACTATAGCAGGTATAACATGCTTTTTATAAGCATCATGTGATCCTTGAGGTTGGCAGAATCCAAGCAAAGAATACATAAAGCAGTTCATATTCTTTTCTTGGAATATGACTTTCCATTGCTCTCCACCATCAGACTGGTCCTAAGTTCATGATCACGAAATTCAATTTCCGAGGTGATGGAGTCTATCGTCACAAAAAAACAAAGCATTCAAGATAAAGCCGATTTTGACATGTAGAACTTTTGAGAAAATATTTGTAGCCTTGTAGGGAAGGTTAGTAATTATTCCAAAACATTTGAATGAGATTGCCTCTTGCTTTTTTAAACCAAATGCACAGACCACTAGCTGGAGGACCAATTGAAGCCGAAACAAGTCCCGTGTGGACTATCTCACAAGAATTGACAGCATCTTGGAGGTTTCTAACATGGGATATAAGAGAGTAAAGTCCTAAATTTCAGGCCTTAACCACTAGCCACTAGGCCAACCCTTGGAGTTTCCCTTATGCTTAGATTACTTGGTGATTGACTACAACAAAATTGATTTAACTAAAGATGGATTGCACATAAATGGCTTTAAAAAAAATGGATTACTTGGTGATTGACTACAACAAAATGGAGTTTCCCTTATGCACATAAATTGACTACTAGGATTTCATTCCTAGTCAATATTACAGCTATCCAAAGTCCAAACATAACCTAAAAGACATTTGAAGCCCAAACTGGTTCCGAGAGAGACTAGTTTGGGAGTCTTGAAGTTAACGGCCAAATGAACATTTAGTGATCTCCAAGGGGACTCGAACTGGCGACCCATTGTATAAATAGTGAGGGTCTGTGGACTTCTCGAAACATTTGAGTCTGTGTATGTAGCAAAACTCTAGATGTATTTGCCTTGATGATTCTGCTTCAGTGACAATAAGTGTATGAAACCCCTTGGTAAAGGTGGGGAGGGACACTAGAATATATGCACCCAATCAAAGGAATGTGACTAGTAAACTTTCCCATCTTTCTATCCCAAACTGTTTTTGTGTTACAGTGTGATGCTTGCTAGTGATACACCAATTCCTGTGTCGCAAATCCAATCGAATTCCGATATTTTGTATTGCTCTCAAGACTTGCTAAAATGCTAGCTACGTTTTGTAGCGATACACTTTTCAATCATAGCGATACACTTTTCTGCCCCCAACTGCGGCTGGGAACACTGTTCCATATCTGTCATGTCACCATCACGGCATTGCCCTATCCATAACATTATACCTACCTACCTTCTCTTTTTAACATAGGAGTATTCTTGTCTACCTTATCATGATCAGTTTGGTTTCCCTGACTTCATAGAATCTCTAATGCATTTTGTTTCATGGATTTTAATTTAATTTGGTGTAGGTCCTCTTCCAAAATGATTCACCTGCCACATTACTTGCTCGGGTGATTGGGATCGTAAGTCCCATTAACCAGGACATGCTTGCAAAAGGGCGTGATACATATAAGTATTTCACCAAAAATCACATGCTTTATGATTTTAGTTCATTCATGATTTTACTTCATTTTGGAGTTGCCATTTACTTGATTAGGTTTCTTGTTAGTAACTTAGATGGGCATTTTGTGTTCCAAGTATGATTTTACTTCACACGTTACATGCATTGGGTTTGGTGAGACTATTTACAGCTTTTTAGAGTTGGAATTTTATTTCATTTGTTATTTGTTATTTTACTTTACTTTACTTGACTGAAGTTTTGTATGTCAAACAAACAGATATGGCCCGCGAACGGCAAACAGCTTCTATTCGACGGCGCAAGGGCTCGGAGGCTAGTCAGGCTACGGGCCAAAAGGGCAAGCGTGCTCGTGGTCGGCCTGCCCTCCCCCAACAGCAGCCCAAAGAGGGTCAATTGGAGGAGGTTGAGGAGCAGGTCGAGGAGGGCCAATTTGAGGAAGAGGTTGAGGTTGAGGAGCATTTCGAGGAGGGTCAACCCGAAGAGGAGGTTCCTCTAGCGGCGGCGTCTAGCGGGGTCGGTATACGCAATGGAGAAGATGTGCCTCGGGGGGGGCCCACTGGACCGGGGTTTGTTAAAGAGTTTTGACACACATGTGGCAGCGGCAATTTGGAATAGGGAGGAGCGCGGCACGTTAAGATTACACTCTCACTCTCGCCATTTGAGTAAATGGAGAGTCAAGAGCCGTAGGGTGCAAGAAAAAATTAACAACTCTGGATTGGGGCCCTTGTGCAGCGACCTCACATACCCGTACTGCAATGTTGTTCTGGTTTCTGCTTTTGTTGAGAGGTGGCATCCAGAGACGAACACATTTCACTTTAAATTTGGAGAAATGGGGATGACACTTGACGATACAGAGCAGTTACTTGGACTTTCCGTTATAGGTAAGGCTGTGCACACAGAGGAAGAGTATAGGGATCCCGTGACTCTACTCAAAGACTGCCTTGGCGTTTCTGAGACGGATGCGCGTAAAGCGCTTAATGGAGGGAAGAGTGTTGCTTTGAGTTGGTTGAAGAAGAATTTCACGACGGTGAGAAAGACAGACAGTGTGCAGAGGGTTGACTATTGTGCACGTGCTTACTTGCTATTCGTGCTTGGATGCACCCTTTTCATTGACAAGTCGGGGGGGGGAAGGTTGACGTGTCTCTCCTATCTCTTTTGTCAAACTTGGACGAAGTTGGTACATACGGGTGGGGTACTGGATGTCTAGCGTACTTGTACAGGCAGCTTGGTACAGCGAGTAGGAAGGGTGTGAGGCAGTTGTGTGGCTACACGACAATGTTGGAGGTATTTTAATTAATTATTGTCCTTTGAATACACTTCATTTCCATGTTAGTAATTAACAATAGAGTGGATATTATTAATTTTTTTTATTATGCATAACTTTGGTTAGTAATTATTCGTTTACTATGTTCAAATCCCACAGGCATGGATCCACGAGCACTTTCCTACGCTTCAGCAACCACAAAATCCAAATTACAGTGAGGAGCTTCCACGTGCACATAGGTGGTTGCCTCGTCGCGAGGCTGCCAATGTCTCTGTCTCCCACTACCGGCGGTTGTTAGATGACTTACGTGCTGATCAGGTAAGGGTCTCATAATTTCATTCATAATCGTATATGAACTATCAACGTGTTATGAAAAGTCACTTATTTTAATGTAACTATTGTAGGTTATATTTGATCCATACAAGGATCGCCGGGGAGATGTACGACCTATTGCCTTTTACACCGGTCCCATTCGCGGGATGAGTGTTGTTGAGCCCTACCTCCCTGATAGTCTTACGGCAGTTTGGACTAGTGCAGATTATACCCGGGGATCCAATAGCACCGGCCCGAGTTGAAACAGGAGACAAAAAATATAATGTGGTTTACACTTGGACTGACGCAAATTGGACAAGTTGGGAATACCACGTGGTGCCTGAGGTGAAGCGAGTGCGCACGAGAGCAGATGTCCCGTGGGAGTGCCTTCCGGATTATGCAGAATGGCTTAGTAGGTACTCCTACTTTAGGGTGTCTCCTGATGCGGGTGCAACTGAGGTGAACATTGATGGTAGTGCTACCGATGGTCTCAAGTTAGCAGCTATAACACAAGAAGTTGAAAAGGTATTCGCTGAGGGACTATCACCATATAACATGCGCGAGGCTTTGCGGCACATATCGAGTATCTTACGGCCTACGATCAGGGGAGAGCCTAGGACACCACGTACAACAGAGGGTGCCACCTATGGTAGACGCACAGATGCTACTTGAGCAATGTGTTTTATTTCTTTGACTATGTGGTTGACTATATATGTGTATGGATAGACTTATGGACTTATGGATATTTTTTGACTTTCGTTATCTATATTTTGTGGTTCGTTATGTAGACATCAATATGGTTAGACTATGAAAATTTGATGACTTTGGTTATGTATGTATATTTTGTGGTTGGATGGGCACATTCGGATAATTAACTCCCGAAATTATGTATGACTTTGGTTATGTATGACTTTGGCACATTGGTAGTGTATGACAGGGAGTTATGTATGTATAATTTCAGCTCTCTGGTTTTCGCACATTCAGATATTAACTCCCGAAATTATACCCAAAATTCGGATACAAACTGCTGAATTATGTCAAAAATTGCGGATATTAACTACCACCACCAATTTCTGCTCTCTGGATCTTGATGTGGATTGAGGTTCGGATATTAACTCCCAAACGTTTCCACAAAATTCGGATATAAACTCCCGAATTTTGTCCAAAATTGCGGATATTAACTACCATCACCAAATTGTGCTCTCTGGATCTGGTTTGAGGTTCGGATATTAACTCCCAAAATTTTCCACAAAATTCGGATATAAACGCCCGAAATTTGGACAAAATTGCGGATATTAACTACCATCACCAATTTCTGCTCTCTGGATGTGGATTGAGGTTCAGATATTAACTACCGAAATTATACCCAAAATTCGGATATAAACTCCCGAATTGTGTCCAAAATTGCGGATATTAACTACCATCACCAATTTCTGCTCTCTGGATCTGGATGTGGATTGAGGTTCGGATATTAAATCCCGAAATTTTCCACAAAGTTCGGGTATTAACTCCCGTTTGAAACTGCCAACTTCTGTGGAAAATTGGTCACCTGTTTGAATTAGACCTGTATCAATTAAGTACGAAAATTAAGTATTAAAATTACTAAAATTACTCAACAAAATCCATCTCAACAAAGTCCATGAATTAACCATGTAAAATTACAACATAATACATCCATCAATCTTATAAGTCAAATTCCAAAGTTCATCAACAAAATCCATGAATTAAGTACTCAGCAAAGTCCATAGATTACTCAGTAAAATCCATCAACAAAGTGCATGAATTAGGTACTAAAATTACAATTTTCATCAACATAATACATCCATCATTTAGTGGTGCTACTCAACAATGTCAAAACTCTCTACAGTTGCTACGTCGGACCCAATTATCCTTCCAAACTGTTCGATTCGACTACGAAATGGTGTTTCCCATCCAATTGCAAACGTTTCCCGGTATCTTTGCCAATTCAACGCTATCGGCGGCATGGGGAAACTCGGCCTCATGTATAGCTGGCCAAAACAAGACAGAAAACCTCGATCAACCAATAAACAACATGGCTTAGACTAACAATAATTACATTTTAATCAACAAAATAACATGTTTCGCAAATATACCTGAACGAAGTGATTATTGTTAACGTATCCGATAGTAGATACGTTGTTTTTCAACATACGCTTGGGAGGAAGAGGGGTACAATGGAGGGGGAGAAACGTAAGGCATTGCTTCTCGGATAGGAAGACAAGCGCCACTTTGAAAGCGGAAGCTACGATGTGGCCCATATCAGGCATGGTGAGCCACTTATCATTTGGGGCAGGGCCATCACCAAAGTAATCAAGTCTATGGTGTAGTTCATCAAGCCTTTCTTTTCCACCCGACACCTTCTCATAAAGGGAAGCATATGATGTCAACTCTAGGAGCATGATTTGTCTTATTGCTTTCCAGTCGTTCTCGTCATACCCAGCCAAGGCCGCAATTGCACGGAAACCACAATTCCCATCCGCTTCTACATCGTTAACTCCGGAAATGTACATCCTCATTCCTTCGGGCAATTGCACAATGTGGTTGGAATAGCGAAATGGGCGTTGAAGTTGAGACTTCTTGCGATGCTGTGTTGGCTTCACAACCTTAGGTTTCAATTTAGATTCAACATACTCAAACAATGAGGGGTCCCTACGAGTCGAATTTTCAGACTTAGTGGTTTTATTCTTCAACATGGACATGGCGATGCTTTGTGCTACATTATTGCTTTTGGGTCGACCCCGTACCTTGGCCTTTACTTTCGGTTCCGTGAGGGAAGTGGAATGTGGATAAATAACCTCCGTCATCTTCCTCATTAAATGGCGTTGGTGGTCCTCGTCGTATGTGGAAAACCTCTCCATAAAAATATCAAAGTTCGCCTTCATGCTCTCCGCAATTGTAGGATCTTTTTTTGGTTTATCGAAAGAGAGTTTCTTCCAATGTTCATGGATCAAAGATAGCGGCAGTTCTTCTTTTTTGTTCTTGAATGGCGCAATCTCATGAGCACATGGTAAACCATGAGTACGTCGAAGAGGACACACGCACGGAGTGGTACATTCCATGTTCATAGAGGCTATCTTCTTCAACTCCATTTCCATATATCGCATGGCATCCTGTGAAACCACTCCCACTAGGTTGTTGAAAATGCGAATCTTGTAAGAATGCTGCAAAGTTGATAGACTCTTCTCGAATGAACGCTTGATGGCAGTAATGGTTGCCTCAACCAAGCCGTGAGCCTTCTCCCATGCACTTTGAAAGTTGGATTGCGATGATGCAAGATACTTCTTTAGCTTATTATGATTTCCCTCTGCCCTGTATGTGAAATGTGAAATGGTAAGGAATTAGTCATTTTGTGTGACATATATGCTTAAACTTGAAGTAAATAGCAAAAACAATCATATACCTATTGGTAGTGTAATTCCCTAGGTGCATGACGGAGTCGGTCCAAGCACAAACAAACCTCTCCTTATGCGGAACAAGCCATGTCTTGTCAACGTATTCGAGAACCGTTGGATACATCATAAAATCCCTTTTTAGTTCACGAACCCGCTCGTCATACACTTCTATGGTCGGTGCGTACATAATCACAGGAACGTAGCCAGGAATTGTTGCCAATGTGCATCATCAATGTGTTTTTTACAGTTAGCCAACACATTCTTCTGAATATGCCACCGACATAACATATTCTTAGCGCAAGGGAAAACTTTTGCAATTGCATTCATGAGGGATAACTCCCTGTCTGTGACTATTACCTCTGGAAGGGACTCGGGATCCATCATACCCTTCAACTTTTCCAACGCCCAGATGTAGTTATCTTCCTTCTCCGACTGCATGAAAACGAATGCCACAGAGTACGTCATCTCCGTCGATGTGACACCAACAATCTGTAGCAAAGGAAACCTGTACTTGTTTGTTTTGTACGTGCAGTCCATCATCAACACCTTAGGGAAAACACGTAACATGTCACCGGCAATTGGATGAGACCAAAATAATTCAGTCACATCACCCGTCACCTCACAAGCACGATGCCACTCAACATAGTTATGTTCCCGTAACTGCCGCATTAGATGTTGCATTTGAGATCTACCCGCTTGTTCCTTCACCCGATACTTTGTCCATGCATTATATATAGTTTTAATTGTCGTGCAGTTGGAAGGATCCCGATTCTTGATTGTCATTAAAATGTCCCTCGGTTTTACAAGCGTCTTTGAGGCCTCCACGACCATCTGCATTTCTTCTTTTTTCAACCTCCCGGGGTATGTGTGCCCCTCAAACTGACTTGCAGGAGGATGGTTGTGGTTACCGTTGTAGACTTTGACACACCAACCATTGTATGCCTTAACACACGACAATTGGAATGGGCATTCACATTTTTTGGTCCCTGTGTTACGCTTTCTTTTCTTATCTTCTGGAATTGAGTTTTTTGGTATAAACGGTCTGAACTTACCACTCCGTTCGCATTGAAATCTTATCCGTGGTCGCCTATTCTTTGTCATTGTTTCAGAAGACTTAACGATAATGACAAATCCATGCTTCAAACCCGTCGAAAAAATCCAGTCTTTCAACTCTTGTTCATTTGGAAACACCTACGAACACATAATTCAAGAAAATTTTACCCTAAATAGCCCGTATGGAATAGAATGTGTTTAACGTAAATAACTTTATCCAAAGTACTAACCTGTTGTGTTGTGAAGTGCTCCGTATAGTCATGAACACCTAATGCACCTAATGACCCTGTTGTGCGACTACCATGTGTGGAAGCATCACCCTAAAAAAAGACAAGAGCATAACAACATTAGTGTTGACATTAGTTCTTGAACTTCGGATTTAAACTCCCAAAATTTGGTATATTTTCGGTACATAACTACCGAATTTTACCAACAATGTCGGACATAAATTGTCAAAAAACTACAACAATTTCGGTAATTAAAAACCGAAATGACAACTTCGTTTCATATTAGTGTTTACACTTCGGATTTAAAATCCCGAAATTAGGTCTAATATTCGGTACATAACTACCAAAAATTGCAAATTATTTCGGACATAAATTTATCAAAAAATTGTAACACTTTCGGGAATTATACCGAAATTTAGTGACATTTTCGGGACTGTGTGTACCGTTTCGAACGAACATCGACTGACAAATCGAAAAACCAATGGGTTACCTCTTGGGTCACCTTTTGGTCGAAAATCTTCATCTCCGGGATACTAGGCTCGCTCTCCACCTCCATGTTTTCCTCTAACTCCTCCGTGGTCTGTATTTGTGCATCCATTGGTGGATTTGGAGTTGGAAATTGCTCCAATACTCTTTGGAGCTCTTCTCCCAAATCTAGTGAGGGAGAAGATCCCTCCATTGATTCAACATGGTTCTCCATTAAGAGAGAGGAGAGATGAGGGGCAGGGGAGATGAGGAGAGATGGGGTTAATGGCTAGAGGAGGAGGAGGGATTTTTTCACTGGGATGGAAGAAGTGAAGGAAGAAGAAGATAGGAAGAAGAGCTGTGGGTTGGTATGTAGCAATTGGGAGAAAGTGGGGTGGGTTGGTATGAAGTAATTTGAGGGGCTAAATGGTCTTTTCACAAGGAAGGTTTTGGTATTTATTTTGGATGGGTTGTATTTAGGGAAAATGGGCTGCGAATAGAACCACCCTTATAAGAACTGACAGAATGATTTACAATTCATTTATGAATCTCCATTGGGATTCAATCAGAATACATATTTGAGAGTATATTTTGCTTCTTGGAAAAGGTTATGTACTTCGTCAATGATCAAAGGTCAGATTTTGCTGTTTGTTTCACCCGGTTGTTAGCATTAGTTAGATACCACCCAACAAGGAAATCCTGAAGTGCAGGGTTACATGACCTTCCAACTCAAAGACCCATTTCTGTTCTTTCAATCCCAACCGAAAAATGAAAGGCATTGTGAAAAAATTATGAGGTAAAACTGGGTACGGATCATCATAGTCAACAAATAAACATGAGTAGAAAGACAGATGTCCAAAGGCAGCAAATAGGCCTCTTGTTTTGATCTTCCAGCTTCAAGTCTCTCGATGAAAAAACCAGGTTGTTTAGGCTGAGGCAATGCGCCCTTGCCACCCAACATTAGTACCACAGATGACATAATTGACATATGCTCTGGATGCTGTTTGCATGCTCTGGATGCTGTTTGCATACATAGTAGACCAAGGTGGAAAATGTTGCAGACGTTCTTTAAGAACATGAAACGGAAGGCACGAGTTTTGACTGAAAGATAGTACAAACGTCTAGTCCATTACAGATATGTCCATCAGGACAAAATTTACAATTGACAGTCCAAGCATTTATTTGATCCAGATACAACAAAGCCAAAGCTTGGAACGTCAGCTTATAGTTCTAAATGAATGACAGAAGCCCAAATATTCTCCCGAAGAAGATCAAAATCCGTAGGCCGCAATGTCTGTATGTAATTTTATCGACAAATCCTTCTTGGGCTGGGCTCCCATAGGGGGAACAGAGCCGATTTCAATCAAATGTACCCGTGCACTCTTTTCCAATCAAATGTACCCGTGCACTCTTCTCCGTGTTCTCTACTTTCAAAACTGCAAAACAATGTCCTTTGTGTTTCACTACATGCTCATATGCACTCTTTCTCCTCCTCTCTAACAACAGCTACAATTTCTACACATCACACAACTCTTGACAACACGGCAAAAATGGTTTTGCTAAAAAGAGTAGGCAGAAACATAACAATTTATGTTTTACATAATTACATTATCGAGGCTCGAGTACTGTGACGGTCAAGTCGTTCATTGAAGTTGAACTTCTTGCATTCTTGCTAGATGAAGTGTCCGCTTTGTAAAGATTCCTCTCAGTAAAAAAGCCAGGTTGTTTAGGCCATGGCAATGAACCTTCACTTCCCAACATCAGTACCACAGACAACATGCTCGGCCTATCTTCCGGGTGTTGTTGCACGCATAATAGACCTAAATGGATGGATCGCAACACTTCCGATGGACAGCATGATTCCCTCGCGGTCGGATCAATCAGTTCAATTGACCTACCTTCTTCGTGTAGTGTCCAAGCCTGAACAATTCATAATAGTTTTATCAATACTAGATTCTTAACACATAAAAGAGCAGCTCTGGGGGTATGCCATATTCATTGCTAAGACCAAACTTTGGCTATATCTCCCCAAACTTTGGCAATGCCGTTTGTTGAACCAACTTTGGCATTGCAAAACTGCTAAATCATCATCAATACTTTTGTTCTCCAATAATTTTCAATGGTGAAAATGAGTACTTATGCCATAAAAGATTTGGAACCAATTGAGTAACATTCTAAAAGATAGCAATTAGAGTGGTAGCCTAGTAGTAGGCACCATATGATCCCATGGATTTTTAAGTGGAGTTCAAACCTCACAAACTTACAACTAACTATAATGTGAAGTCCCACGTCGCTTGGATACCAAAGTAACATGAAATATATAAGCATGAGGGCACCCTCACTTCATGAGCTAACTTTTGGGGTTGAGTTCTACCCAAGACGATGTAACATGGTATCAGAGCTAGGTTCCAAAGATGGGTGCGTGTCTCTAGCATGCAAGAGGCAGGCAGGGCCGGCCCTGAGATTTTCGGGGCCCTAAGCGAGTTTCAACATATGGGGCAGTGCAATGGTCACTTAAAAGCACCTTGCAGTGCAATGGTCATTTTCGATGAGTAAAACTTGGAACTGGAGGTCGTGAGTTCCATTCACACCATCTGCAGTAGTTAAGAATATTTTGTGCATGTTACAAATATCTTCGTGTCAAAAAATTCAGGTAGTAAGACTCGAACACCAAACCTCATGGTTACAACAAGGAAGCCTCACCACTGAACTACTATAATGTTATCTACCAAACAACTGCCTTACATAATATATAAAATACTTTTAGAACTTGGGGGCCCTATTGTTGGGCCAAAAATTGGGGGCCCTAAGCGATAGGTTGATGGGCTTATCCCTGGCAGCAGGTGCTACGGAGTGAGCATGATGCGCGTTAGGGAGGGTGTAAAGCGAATTCCCACATCACCTGGGTACCAAAGTAATATGAAATATATAAGTGTAACGGCACTCTCACTCCATTAGCTAGCTTTTTGGGTTGAGTTCTACCCAAGACCTTGTAACACTAACAACACTGACTTTTGCGGAGAAATAAAAAGTATTTCTATAAGATGGTAAAATGAAATTGTAGCAAGCCAAATTTTGGTAATCCTTGCCAAATTTTGCCAATGCTATTGCAAAAATGGCAAATACTACCGGAGATGTTTCAGAGGATATTTACAAACTATATAGTACAAACTCACATGTCCAAGGAGGTTGAGGTAGTGATCTGGATGAAAGAAACCTTTGTTTCTCTTCCCACTCACAATCTCCAGCATAAGAACACCAAAACTAAAAACATCAGACTTTACCGAGAAAAGCCCATCAACCGCGTATTCTGGAGACATGTAACCACTGCAATAAAGACTACAATAAGGAAACGAAGTTTTAATTACTACAAATAAATAGCTGTATAAAACATATGAAGAGGTTCTTACTATGTTCCAACCACTCTTTCTGTATTAATTTCTGTCTCATTTCCGCCAAAAATTCTAGCCATCCCAAAGTCTGATATTTTTGGGTTCATTTCAATATCCAGCAAAATATTGCTAGCTTTGAGATCTCTATGAATGATTCTGAGTCTAGAATCTTGATGAAGATAGAGAAGCCCACGAGCAATCCCATTGATAATGTTGTAGCGTTTTGGCCAGTCCAGTAATGTTCGCCCACTTTCATCTGCCCAAATTTTCATCCAACAAATGCTGTTATTCCTAGTGACTGAATTTAACAGGGACAAATTCCATGATAAAAAGTCAAATTGTTCTTGGAAGACCAAGTCATGCAGCCGCTTATGTTGCAATAGAACTACGTAGTCTTCACTAATTCATGCTTTTAAAAAAGAAATTAATACACAAAATTATTTGTAGTAGCCATTGTTATTGATCATTTCTCTGCGGACATGTTCAGCCACTTGACTTCGGAATGAGAGTAGATTAGTTGCAAATATATTTCCTAACGATATGAGCAACACAAACCAAAAATGAAGTAGTCCAGGCTTTTGTTAGGCATGAATTCATAGATTAACATCTTTTCTTCTCCTTGAATGCAGCACCCAAGAAGCTTCACGAGATTTCGGTGCTGAAGTTTGGCAATACAGATTACTTCATTCTTGAACTCATCAAGTCCTTGTCTGGAAGTTTTAGACAGCCGCTTTACAGCTATTTCTCGTCCGTCCTCCAGCATACCCTGAAGATAGCAATTTCATAAGTATGATATTCTTCAAATTAACAGTAGCCATTTGAGAAAAGAAACACTACATCAAGGAAACCTCCAGCTATTTAAAAAGTCTCATATGAGAAAAAAACACCACACCAAATGTTTCTTATAAAATATGAGGGGACGAGATTCTGTACAACTGCCTAAAAACGAGGATCATTTTCATATTACAGAAGCACATGTTATTTATTGTCCGTCATCTAGCCTACCCAGAAGATCGCAATTTGATCAATAGGATATTCAATAATCTTGTAATTATAAGTAGTTGTTCCTTTCCTTCAAACTCATTGGCCTATCCGTTAGTAGTGTATTTCTTTCCTTGTTGGACATTGAACAAGAGGGTTATGTTGGACAATCCATAGTCATGCACAGTGGCGTAGGCAGAAAATTGGGTCAGTGAGGGCACAGTTCATAAACGCCAGTACTTTTGTTGTGAAAAAAAAAATCTCTTGTTAAAGAATTTCTAACATGTCTTAATTTTCATTTGAAATGAGTCTCACTTGACTTACATTTTATGGACAGATGTGCCTCTTAGCCTATTTGGTTGTACTTCTTGGTTTCCAAGGGGGAGGTCTGGGATTCGAGTCAGTAGAGGTCTAGGGTCCGTAAACATGTAGTTTTGAGGCAAAAATTTAGTGAATTGAGACTTGTTTGTGAGTAATAAGTTATTCAGTGGCTTTGGGGCGATGGTGATGCCCTAAGTCTCTTCTCCATCACTTTTTTTTATGAGCCTTCATCACATATTCACATATAACTCATACATTTAGTCTTAAGTCCCACATAAATATGCACAGGGAAAAAAAAATCCTCCTCAAAAATCCAGTGTGGGCCTGTGCCCACACTGGTACCCATGTGGCTCCGCCACTGGTCATGCATACAACAGGGAAACATCAGGACGTGTAGGAAGTTCCGTACGAGAAAAGAAACAGCACACCAAATGTTCATTATAAAGTATGAGGGGACTATAGTCAGTGCAACTGCCTAAAAACATAAACCATTTTCGTATTGCAAAACCACGTGTTATGTTCCTATAGGGCTACTTTTGGAAGGGTAAAATTCGTCTACACATTTTGAACATTTTTTTACTAAATTTAGATAAGATCAACCTTCATCCCCCGTCCTTCCTTTGAAAAGGTTCAACCATGATTACCAATACAAGCAGACAGACCTAACATTGGGCATATTTGGACTAAGTGACTTGAGCCTGCTTTTCAAGCAGATAGATTTGAGCCTGCATTTCACGTCCAACAGCCCCAATGGGACCGCTGCAAAAACAAAGCACAAAAAAAATACTACATAGGCCGGTATCTACGTTGTTACCTTGTGAACAGGTCCGAATCCACCCTGTCCTAGCTTGTTGTCAGCTGAGAAGTTATTGGTACAACTAGCTATTGTATCAAAGTCAAACATGGGTAACTCTAGTTCTTCCTTCTGGCTTTGGTTAGAGTGACCATGTCTGGAGTTCTGTACATGGCTTTCTGCAGAGTAGGAACATTTTAGTCTGGTACAAATGAGCAACTATAGTTTGTTCTCATTAGTTGAATAAAAGATAACATCACCTGAGTTCATCACAAAATGACTCATATACGTTACCTTCTGTCCTCAGCCGTTCATCGTTTTTCTTCCTTTTCCGAAAATACAACAATATGCACAGACCCAGCAGAATCATTCCAGTGATTATTGTCAATGCCACTATGATTATCACTTTTTTTTTGTCATTGGAGCCTCCATGTTGGACTGGTGAGTCTTCCATTAAAACAAAAGGTTTAGTTAATTTGATGGTGCAACCATGAAAGCACACATGCAAAGAATGCTTTTGCACCAGATAAAAAAGATACTAAAAACAATGAAAGCCCAACTGAAAATTAATTGTTTTACCTTCTATTATTCTGCGATGCTACAAAGTTCTTCATTTATCAGGAATTTCTTGAGTAGATATGTAATATAATTCACTTACAAAGACATATATCAATTAAGAAGCAAGTTATTCAGTAAATAATTTGATAACTGAGAGCTACTTCTCTAAGATTGAGAGTCTGAGACAGGCCTTGGTCTATTTGGGATGCTATCACTATAATCTGATGAGAGATGCTTCAAGGAGAGGACAAAGGAACCGTTATTATATTTTAGCATCAATACAAAGAAAATATTTTTTAGATTTACGCTATCACTTCTTCAATGTGCAAATAATTTGTAACCTGCTGGCACTGCTACATGCCTCTTGATTTTGCATGTTCTTTCACCTAGCCAAGGACTGATAGGAAAGAAGATATGGAATACGGCATGCCTGGTTTCTTATTTTATTCCTAGGCAGTCAAAAAGAGCTCTAGTTTCCAGCAACAATGTAAAGCATTGAAGAATTCTTACCTAAATCAGAGGAAGCTATTCTTATATAAACATCCTGCCCGTTTTCACTGAGCTCTCTGATGTCAACCAGCTCGTTGAACCATAGCAAGCAACCACTTCCACCTCTTGTTATGTCCAAATTCGTGTAAGCCATACAAGAGCAGTCTTTCAAGCAGACCTCCTTGCATTCCAAAAGTGTCATGGTCACATTATACCATGAACTCCGTGTGTCTGGCAATTTTATGTTTGAGTACTTTACAAATCCATCTCCATTGTGGCAGTCTAATTGTATCCTCCGAACACACCCGCCGGACCAATCTGTCGTTTCCCACTCTTTAGGATATCTAGGGACAAATTTATCCATACAATTGCATACAGGGGATTTATTAACATCGCAGCTTCCATACGGACCACACAATTTATAAGCATCGCAATTATCTGTTGGATCAGCCAGGTAAAGAACCCAACCCCCGGTTCGATCAACCCATGTCCAGCGTCTTGCAACACCATCTGGATTCATGACAAACCTAGAAACAATTGAGCTGTTATAGAGATCATACCTATAGAACACCTCCTGCCTTTCGAAATACATTCTGAAGTGGTAAATTGGGTTTGGACTTAGGTTTGGTGCCCCGCTAAACCGGACACCATTCCATGGCCCAATTCGACTCAGCTCAACAGAACCATTGCTAATGAAAAGTTGCGGGTACCCGCGAAGATCCATCCAAAATGCGTAATCACCTTTTGCTGGATCATCCTTACTCTTCCACGATGAGAAGTACCACTCTTTGCCAGTCACCAAGCTCTTCCCAAGCTTCATGCCCGGTAAAAGAGTGTCACACGGGTAATCAAAACCCTGCCACAGGAAATTATCTGGGCTGTTGTCATTTGCATCTCTCACGACAAGATTTCCTGAATTAAGGAGTTGCACTACGGGATTCTGCACGGTTCTTGATGTGTTGGTGGACCATATGGTGTTGTTTCTACCATTGAGAAGAACAAGAATACCAGGGTCAATGACCTTTAAAACACCAAGTCTATCATGAAGGGGGATTTCTCTATTGGCAACCCATACTACCAACCCAGGAGAGATTTTCTTGTACCAAATTCCCACATACCGATTCTTGGAACCCTCCGGGCTGAAGAATCCCATTTCAAAGCTTTCATCAGATGAAACTATTGTCTGGCCATCTGAGACAATTTGGGTTTCTGATATGGTGTCTACTGCACTGGAAATAATTAAGATGGAAAATAAAGAGTACAAGAGAAGAGGTATGGTAACACCTTTCATTGATGTCTTCCTGCATCTGCTCATGTTGTGTACCTTATACAAGTTTCTCATTCTAAAAACAAGACAGCCACAGGGGGGAAGATAATGACCAATAGAGCGCCATCAATTTTCCGTCACTTAGACGTTTAAATTTGGCAGTCTACAAAATGTAGCTTTCAATGGCTGTTTGTTGACCCAAAGACTTGGAATAGGTTGAGGTCTGATCTTTTGTGGTGTTAGTTTACACAACAAAAAGTCAATTCCTGTTTGGCTATTGTTGTTTCTTAGGAGAATCAATCATCACATATATTGATACAGCGGCAATGGTATATCTTAGAATACATAGATAGTACTCCATTATCTCTCATATCTTCCCAGGAAGACCAAAAGAAAATCCAACGTAATTCCAAATACAATATGGAAAAGAATGTCTTTTTTTTTTTTGCACATAAAACGTCGCTTAAAAGTTCACAAAAGCCTAGTGCGGTAATTACTAGTACACACAATAATTAGGAAAATGTTCATAAATTCGTAATAATGCATGTTTATGGGAGAGTAGGGTCTCATGGTGGTGCTTACTAGATCGCCTATCAAGTGTGGTCCACACAGATGAACATAAATTTGTAAATGCACCATTTGTAATGTTTCTTACGCTAAGATTGGTCTGCATTGAAAAAACAGGAGAACATTAGGAAATGGACTCATTTATATGATTGAACTGTCCAAAAGCAAAATAAGAAACTATCCATGATTGTATGTAACAATGGTAAGGGGTGTGTCCCAATTTGCCTAGAATATTGTTTCTGAAAAAGCAGCTCAAGAATAACAAAATGGTCAACCCCATGATAGCATGATCCTTTTTCGATTGCGCTGTACAATGGTCACCTTCTGGGTATGTTGGTTTTGCTGCCAATCTTTTCTTAATCTGGAGTCTTGGTGAAGGTAGATAATTCTTTATCAATCACACTATTAAAGTCTCTTTTTTTTTAACTGTCGAACCCATTATTCCTGAGGCATCAGAGAAAAAAGGAACTTCCAACCCAGTAAAAAGATTGGTAATTCTTTGCAGATTCATCTCTGTAGACCTTAAAGTAATAAGTAAATCTAATCTTCTTAGATTTTTTAGGGAAACTGAGGAAACTCTACGTATTGTTGTAGTTATCATTCTTCAAAAGAGGGGACCTTAGGCTTTAAGGTCAAGCGCATAAAGGTTTACTTCTCTTTTGTTTTTTGCTCCATTTTTTCTGTTTTTGTTGGGTCCACAATCAGTTGTTTTTATTGGGTCCCCAATCAGTTTGCTATTTGATTCTGCATCCCAACTGTCAAGTAGAGTTCTACATTATTGGGCAAACATCACTTAAAACCTGTCGACTACACTTCCTCATCTTTTAACCCGTATCACCCTTATCACTTCACACCCTTCCGTCAATATATCTTTAACAGAAGTTGAATACTTCCATCCGAATACATATATTTATGCCACATTTACCCTCCTCCTCATCCCACTTATAAATCTCTCCTCCATTCCAACCAACATACCTCCCCAGCTTCTTCTCCTTTACCTAGAGAAACCCATCAAAGTTCAAAACCAAATTTATCCCACTAATGATCTCTCTCTCTCTCTCTCAAAAATTTGGATCCCGACATCTTTACGTTTCCTCTACCCAATTCTCTATCTGTTTACATATAAAATTAACAAATCCAATAATTGATTGACACGTAATCAGAAACGCCAAACGTTGGCAATTACTTGTCAATAGAGATACACTGGATTATTGAAGAAGACTTGAATTAATACGATATCGTATTGTTTCTCAAATCAAATTAGCAGTTATTGGCAGTTACGAGTCAGGGACGAAATAGAAACTGACTTCGAAGCCATGATATTAATTGCTAGACAGATAAACTCCACGTGTAAATCTATAAAATGGAATTGTTGGCAGTTAGAGTACGTGGAGTATTTTTCGAAAAGCAGTTATCCTTTTAACATGTGATCATTTGAATTAGTTGGGCAGTTATGTAGATTTCAAGTCAAGACTTCAGGAGGAAGAATCTGAAGAAATTCAAATTCAGACGTGGGGAAAGGAAGAAACTGCCAACTCAAAGAGCAGAAGTTAGAGTTCGAAGCAAGCCAAGTTCAAATTCATTGAGCGGGAAGTTCAAACTACAAGCAGCGTCTATAAATAGAAGAAATTGAAGAGTGAAAACCCCGAACAAATCTTCAACAAACAGCTATCAAAAAATGATGCTTGGTTTGTTCATTGGCAAAGTAGTTTAGGATTTCGAACTCAGTTCGAAGTAGATTAGGAAGTAGATTAGAAAGTAGTTAGGATAATTTTGATTGTTTTCATAAAACAATCACTCATTCTCGGTTGTTCTTGTAACAATCACCAGTTCGAAGTTCTGTTACATTTGTATTTGAAGTTGAAGACAATTTCGAAGTAAGTTTATCTTTGATTTATCAATCGAAGTACCTTGTTTCTTTATTGTTTCTTTAATTTCCTGAGTTATTGGTTTGCATTTCTTCACTTATAAAGAAAAATCCTCTTAATTGAGGTAGTTGAACCAATAAAACACAATCGCCTGATTAGACTTGGTTTTTCCAAAGTTAATCTGAGGGAGGAGATTGAAACTCTCTCTGGCACGCTCGCACACGATTATTTTATCATAAAGAAGTAAAAGAACCAGTAAACACTATCATCATCCCGTCTCACTCCCTCAAACCCACTTCTTATCACTCTTGTCATCCTCGGTCTCTCAATCTTGAGAGAAAATTTGTTTACTCTTGCTTTGTTCACCACTGTAGGGCGTACTTATTTTGTGGCTCACATCAAAAATCAAAACCATTCATTTTGTCTAGATTCATTTCTTAGGAGCCCATGTGAAAATTGAGTTCAATCCAATATCGGTGAGTTCTTGATGTAAAAGTTCAATTTTTTTAGAGAGAATTTTAAAAAAAATAAATAAAACTGTAGATGAAATAGTTACGTATATCTAATTGGGTAAATTTTTGCGTGACCTCCTAACAAGTGAAATTGGACATAGTGAATGATTTCGATTAAAGGGACTAACAAATGTTCAAGTGCAATCTGATTCCCAAACGGCAGTGTCACTCTTCAATGATGGTGCCAGTCCAAACCACCCTCAAAGCAACATTATCAACGATGGGCACTACCTCTTAAGTAGAACAGGGTGCACACTTACTCACACTTACCGTAGTGCCAATGCTTGTGCTGATTTTCTCGCCGGATTTGGAGCGGAACAGAATGAGGAGTTGGTGGTGTCCGATAGACCACCAGTGGAGATTCGTGAGTTCATGACGAGAGATCGGCTGAACATCCGCCAAATCCTTGATTAGTGGCTGTTCCTGTTATTTATTTCCTCTAGAACTCTGTTTGCTGTCTATGGTTGTATTCCTGTTGTCCTCTGACTTTGTTCTCTAAGTTTAATCTATTTCCGACTTACCAAAAAAAAAAAAAAAAAAGAATGATTTCGATCATCGAATTAAGATACAAATGAGTACACCCGAACAAATTTGCTCTCCTCAATCTTTCTCTAATCTCCCTCTGTTAATGGGGCGTGCGATACTTTAGGCAATAATCTCATCAAATAAACAATTCCATAGTTTCTTCTGTTAAAATAAAAACTTAAATAAACAAATTCCCAGAAAGAAAACCATGTTGTCGAATACATAATCACAGGGGTTCCGAATACGAGAGCTACCACATAAAATTCAACAGATACAAACATGCCATCATAATAAAAAGGAAATACGAGCCCCAAAGGTTTTAATTTGAAATCGAATAAGAGGGATGGACAATTGATGAGAGACCTGTTCAAATCTCCTCAAATTGGGTACATAGTTAAGATACACAGATACAGATCTACGGTAGGCAGTGGAGACGCACTTGCTCCAGCGGCGGGTGGGTGAATAGGTGGTCGGCGGCGGAACAACCGGTGGCAAGGGCGAAGTTTGTGGTCTGATCTAAGGTCGACGGTAGGCAAGGGGGAAGGGGAAGAGGAAGTGGAGCCATCGCTTCGTGTTCTGTATTTCCTTAGGTGTACTCTATTCCCCCACATCAATCGATTTTGGTGAGATCAATCTGCTTATACGGGTTTTGGGCTTTGAAGGGTGGTGAAGCTAGATCGCAGAGAGAGAGTGAACTTGATGGTATTTTTTGGGCTGTACAGAAAACCCAAAGACAACACCCCATGAAAAAGAAGGGTCATTTCAGATAATTCACACCTTTTGTTAACGGCGCTATGCATAAACGTGCTAACGTGATACGGGTTAAAAAACGAGGGAGTGTGATTGACAAGTTTTAAAGATGAAGGGTATTATTTGTGGAAGAGTAATAAGTGGAAGGGTCTAAGTGATTTTTATCCTACATTATTTGGTCACAAAATTCATTTAATTGATATTTTTCTAACTTCTCTGTCGTCTTTAAGAAAATCAAAGTAGACGGGGACTAAGAGCATTCACATCAGGTTTATTTTTTATTTTTTTACATTTTCTTCCCATTTAGAAAAAATAGCAAAAGAAATGACAAATTGGGTGTCAAACTGTCACACCTACAATGTCAAAATTCTCTCAAAATTTGGCAAATGCCAATTGCTTTGTATCATATGGAATTTATGTCAAAGCTATTTGAGATTGAGAGAGAAAAATGACAAATGACAAAATGACATACATGGGTGTGACATCCTTGCCATTTGTTTTGTAAAATGGCATTATTCATTGCCAAAAATGAGAATGGCAATGGAAAAATCATATTTATGGGTGTAGATGCTCTAAGTTATAAATGATATATTGTTTAATGTAATCCATTTTCCATTGCCAGAAACATAAAGTAAATGATTTATGTTCCACTTTAAAGTTATGTATCAATTTGGTAGGCTAAACCATTACTCCCTCCGTTCCATTTTAAATGTCTACCTTTGTATTTTGGGATGTCCCAAAATAAGTGTCCACTTTCTATAAATAAACATCAAAACATACCAAACTTTCAATTCTGCCCCTAAAAATTACTCATTGATTTGACAGTTTTTTATATTCATGTCATTCTTAAATTGACAATATCTTTCAACATATAATATTTTTCATGATTTTGAAAATTTTGTATAATAGTATTAATTGAAATCTATCAAACAAGATCCATATGGCATATTTTTCGAGATCCATATTGAAAGATATAAACAATTTAAATACATTTAATTGACTCACAGTTTTTAAGGTTACTTTTGAAAATTTAGAGCAAAATTTAAAGCTTCTTACAAAGCTCAATTTTCCGTGGAGGACATTTAAATGGGGACGGAGGGAGTAAATAACAATGGTAAGAGACACACCTCTTCACAAACACCCTAAACCACACCCACCTACATTACATGATACCGCATAATTCTCTTCCGCAAAAAAAAAATTAAATAATGATACTGCATAATTAGTGATAGCAAAGTAGTTTCAAAGTGTTTGTTCTCCCTTTACAAATCATGTAGTGCCACACAGGAGGGTGCATGATTGATGATTACAAAGTAGTTTCAAAGTGTTTGTTCTCCTTTACCAACCATGCAGTATCACGCAGGCGAGTGTAGTGTGTCCCTTGCATTATTGAAATAAACGTTACTACCTACTTTAGCTATGCTTACTTTTCCGTGGACGTGGCAGATATGATTTCCTCACTTCTTATGGCTCAAAAGTCGTCCTAATTTGAAAACATCGCCAAAAATAGCTACTGAGTCAGTCATACCTGTAAAAATATCTGCCACTGAAATCTTGAGGAAGTGCAAGCATAGCTGACTTCTAGTATGTCTGAAAGCGTAGAAGTTGAAGCATCTAATAAGAAATTTCCACACAGTTGAAAGGTCAAAGAAGCTAATTGCAGAATAATCCAAATAATGCAGCACACATTTTTCTCTTTTCTAAGAATTGCCCATGGAGACCTTCCCTTTCATCCTATTTTGCTCCCTAATATCGTTATCAGTTCTTCAATCCTCCTCTGCAGCTGATACCTTCACCCTAGATCAAGCGCTTACAGCCGGTGAGACGTTGGTCTCCTCGGGCCAAACCTTTGTCCTAGGCTTCTTTTCACCAAACGGTTCCAAAAACTGGTTTTTACGCATATGGTACAAGAGTTATCCAGAGATCTGTCACTACCCAATTTTTATAAAGTATGGCAATATGATTTTTAAGTGTGAAACCGTGAACTAAGTGTACTAACAAAAAAAAAACGTTCACCCCGTTTGCATCACACATTGATCTGTAAAGTCTTAACCAAATTAACAGAATAGAAATAGGTGCTCCGTTTCCCATCCATCAAAATTTTTCATGCCTCGAAAGTCTTCCTAAGAAATCATTGCAAAGAATAGATACTCAGTCAATCAAACTTATAAAAATATCTTCTCCCACTGAAAATCTTGAGGAAGAGCTAGCATAACTGACTTCTAGTCTTCTCTGTCTTAAAGCGTGAAAGTTGAAGCATATAAGACCTTTCAACACAGTTGAAATGTCAAAGAAGCTAATTGCATAATCTACATACTGAGATATGGAGTTGATGGATTCATATGTTGAATATCAAGTACTGAGATGTATTCAAGTAGGCCTACTATGTGTGCAGAAACTCCCGAAGACAGGCCGGCAATTCTGACTGTCGTTTTCATGTCGTGGAATGAAGGGATGACATTGCCTCAACCTAAGCAGCCTGGTTTCTTTGTAGAAAGAGGTCCCACTAATTTAGGTACCTCAACAAAAGGGGGGAAATATTTCACTCAAAACAACGTAACAATAACGCTGCTAGAAGCCAGATAAAAGATGCATCACTGCTGAGGAGTTAATTCTAAAATGGAAGCTAGATAAAAGATGCATAATTTTCAAGGAGATTGTAAATTGACAGTTATAGGGAATTGATGCATATTGGAGTTATCAGTCAACCCAATCTAGTAATGTGCAAATTCTGTGGTGAGGTTATTGAATCACTGGATCACACTCTTCTTCTTTGCACCCCTATTTGGATTGTTTGGAGTGAAATAATGGAATGGTGTGGTATTAAGTGGGTATCTCCTAACTCTATTGAAACTCTTCTCTACTGGTGGCTGGGATTGAAATTTAAACCCCCAATTGGAAATGCATACCTTTTGCAGTATTATGGTCACTGTGGAAAGTAAGAAATGAGCTGGTATTCCAAGGCAAAACCCCCAATTGGAAGGAAATAGTGGATCTTATCAAGCTGAGAGTGGCTCTATGGGTGAGATCATCTTCTGCTCATGCTGATTACTCTGTTAATGACTTTATTTACAGATTAAAGAGCATCCTAGATGCCTCTTAATCTCTCGGCTTTGGGAATTGGGGCTGTTTGGGGAGCTTGTCTTTGAGTTGATGGGTCTTGTTTGTTTGGTCAATAATTGGGTTAAGGGGTGTGTCTGCAGTTGGTTTTTGTTTGGGGGGTGAGTCTGTCTCTGGTTTTTGTAGTCTGGGTTTTTTTGGGTCTGGGGTTCTTGTCTTGGGTTGGTTTGTTGAGTTGTCTGTTGGTGCAAAATCTGGGAGTCTTCGGGAAATTGAACTTGTTGATGATGGAACTTGCTTCGAGGCACTTTACAATGTCGCTTTCCGAAAGTGCGCCATCAAAGCGCCACACAGCCCACTGCCACGCTCACGCACGCGCGCGCGTGCGGGTGCGTATGAGTGTGTTCCATCACCGGCTACGCCGGTAATGCACGTAGCACCATAGGTGCCTTGCCACTTAACACTATGTGAACATTATAGGAATGTTCCCATATATATACCACTCAACCTTTTCCTCACTAGCCAATGTGGGACAAAACCAAAACACAACAATAAAAGCTTTCTAAAAGGCACAAGGAATATTTTGATAAAACCCCAAATAAAAACCCATTTATTTTGATAATTTCCAACAATCCCCCACCATTTTCAAAATAAAGATGAAGCCTTGGTTCCTTTGAAAAGACTTGTGCATAAATGAAGGTATCTCACGATTTTAACCATCACCTAGCGAAACACATCAAAGTTAGTCGGAAAGCATGGTAGACTTGTCTTTTAACCAGCGATCCTATAATGACCAACCGGACACGTTTCACGCACGCATCTTACCTGACTTAGGTATTCAAAAATTGCCGACACGTGGATTGGCCGTGTGTCTATATCCTATTTCGTGAGTGCTCTAAAGTTCTAGCCCGTGAACCTATAGAAGGCGGCACCACCCTCACACTCATATAGGTAGACTTTAAAAATGCCCCTGTAACGACAGCATCCGCCTAACTAAACCGTTAGAAGTCTATTAAGAGCTAAGTAGCTCACCTCCTCTTTTAAATTACAGGTACCAAACACTTTACAATAGGATGGGTATAACCGGTAAGTGTTTGCCATCACGACTTATGGTGTAGTTTGCTCATTGAACCCAAGGACTTGAAGTTAAACAAGCGTTGGGTCGAGTTTCCACCAAGAGTGATTATATTTTAGTGGGCTTAAGTCCCATCCCCTGTGATGTTTTCCACACCAAATCTCTTGCAAGACCTTTTGTTAAAGGATCCGTCAGGTTTTGACCTGACTTAACATAATCAATGGTTATCACCCCATCGGTTATCAAATTCCTCACATAGCTATGTCGAAGTCCTATATGCCTGGACTTCCCATTATATACCTGGCTGTAAGCCCGTGATAGTGCCGACTGACTATCACAATGCAAAGATACCGATGGCATAGGTTTTGGCCACATGGAAATCTCCCATAACATACTCCTTAGCCACTCAGCCTCTTTGCTACCCGATGCTAGTGCCACAAACTCGGCTGCCATAGTCGAGTCTGTAATTATGCTTTGTTTCTTTGAACCCCAAGAAACCGCTCCACCACCAAGAGTGAAGACCCATCCACTTGTTGACAAGTGATCTTCATTCTCGGCTATCCAACTAGCATCCGTGTATCCTTCTAGAACCGATGGATACCCACTATAGACTATCCCATAGTCTATAGTTTTCTTTAAATACCTCAAAACCCGATTAACCGCATTCCAATGAATATCACTCGGGTTATGCGTATACCTACTCAGTTTACCCACCGCAAAAGCAATGTCCGGTCGAGTAGACGTCATGGCATACATCAAGCTTCCTATCACTCTAGAATAATCTAGTTGTGACACTGCTCTACCTGTATTAGGATACAACTTTATACGTGGATCATAAGGTGTAGAAATCGGAGTACAATCAAAGTGATTAAACTTCTTTAGTATCTTCTCAATATAATGTGATTGAGAAAGAACTATATTTCCTCCTTGCCTTGTAATTCTTATTCCTAGAATTACATCAGCTACACCCATATCTTTCATGCTAAAACTAGATGAAAGCATATCCTTTGTGCTTTGTATGCTATCTAAATCAGTCCCAAAGATAAGCATATCATCCACATACAAACACACGATTACACCTCGATTTTCAGTAAATTTGCTATAAACGCATTTATCTGATTGGTGTATCCTAAACCCGTTTGATACAATTACCTTATCAAACTTCTCATGCCACTGTTTAGGTGCTTGTTTAAGTCCGTACAGAGACTTAACAAGTTTGCATACTTTGTGTTCTTGTCCTTGCACAACAAACCCTTCCGGTTGCTTCATATAAATTTCTTCATCCAATTCACCATTCAAAAATGCAGTCTTTACATCCATTTGGTGAATATGAAGTTTATGTATCGAAGCTATGGCAAGAAGAACTCTAATAGTAGAGATTCTTGCTACCGGTGCATAGGTATCGAAGTAATCAATACCTTCCTTTTGCGTAAAGCCCTTGGCAACCAACCGTGCCTTAAATTTGTCTATCGTGCCATCAACTTTCATTTTCTTCTTGAAAATCCATTTACAACCAATGGCCTTGGAACCTGGTGGCAAATCAGCAAGAATCCATGTATCATTACCCATGATAGAATCCATTTCATCTTGGATTGCTTCTTTCCAGAAAGCACAATCTTGCGATTTCATAGCCTCCCCAAAGGTCAAGGGATCCGATTCCACATGATATGAAACCATGGTATGATTACAAGTAGTGTCTCTAGTTCCTTCAACTAAATACACTATAAAGTCAGGACCAAAGGACTTAGCAACCCGAGCCCTTTTACTTCTCCTAAGTTCGACCTGTTCCGTAGGTTCCGCCTCTGTTTCAGGCCCATAAGAGATAGGATCATTCTCTTCATTAACCTCTTTCGGAATAGGAACAAACTTATTTTCATAAAACACAGCATCCCTTGATTCAATTATGGTATTAACCCCATACGAATCATTTGGCTCGGAAACAAGAAACCTATATGCTTTACTATGTAAAGCATAACCAAGGAATATGCATTCAATTCCTTTCTCACCCAATTTCTTCCTTTTGGGTTTTGGCAATCTCACAATTGCTCTACAACCCCAAGTTTTAAAATAACTTAGGTTAGGTTTCTTCTTTTTCCATAACTCATATGGAGTTATTTGTGACTTTTTGAGAGGTACCCTATTCAAGATGTAAGCAGCGGTAAGTATGGCTTCGCCCCACAAACCAGTGCCTAAACCTGAATTGCTAAGCATAGCATTAACCATCTCTGTTAAAGTTCGATTTTTCCGTTCAGCCACTCCATTTTGTTGTGGAGTATATGGTGCCGTTTTCTCATGAATTATGCCTACTGACTCACAGTAATCAGGAAAATAATATTCACCACCCCTATCAGACCTTAAACGCTTTATTGTTTTTCCACATTGATTTTCAACCTCAGTTTTGAAGGTGATAAACTTTTCTAGAACCTCATCTTTTGAGTGCAACAAATAAACATGACAATACTTAGAAAAATCATCTATAAAAGTAACAAAGTATTGCTTGCCTCCTCTAGTAGGGGTGCTATGCATATCACATACATCACTATGAACAAGTTCTAACAAAGTTGTAGTTTTAACAATTTTAGGAAATGGAACTCTAGTGATTTTAGTAAGTGAACATACATTGCATCTATCAACCATATCAACATCATACTTAGGAATTAAATCCAATTTAACCATCATATCCATCTTCCTAGTATTAACATGTCCTAAACGATTATGCCATAAAGAAAGAGAATCAAGCAAGTAAGCAGAAACTGTGAATGTGTTATTAACGTTGAGTTTGTACATGCCCTCACAAACATAGCCTTTTCCAACAAATGTGCCATTCCTAGACAGAACAAATTTGTTCGCCTCAAACACTAGCCTAAAGCCATGCTTATCAAGCAGGCTACCAGATACAAGATTTTTCCTAACTTCTGGTACATGGTAAACATCAGTCAAAGTCAAAACATTTTCAGAAGTGAACTCCAAATCCACTTTGCCCTTGCCTTTGATAGGAGCGGTCGATGAATTCCCCATGTAGAGAAATGAACCATCATCAACCACTTCATAGTCGGTGAAGAACTTCTTATCAATGCAAACATGTTTTGTAGCCCCTGAATCCATCCACCAGTTTTCGGCATCCCCAACCATGTTAATTTCGGACACAACAGCCAGAAATTTACCCTTTGGACCCGATGTCTGTGGATCCTTCTTCTTCTTAGACTTGCAATCCTTTTTGAAGTGCCCCGGCTGACCACAACGCCAACACTCAACCTTTGGCTTTTTCCCTTTCGGGTCATCGCCCCGGTCGTAGCCGCGCCGGACTTTCTGTTTGTTATGTTTACCCTTGTTGGAACCTTTTCCTTCTTCCACCACATGAACTTTAGAGGCACCAGCCCCAAGTTCTTCCTTCTCTTGACGCCTTGTCTGTTCCTCCACAGTGAGATGAACAGCCAATTGCTCCAGAGTAAGTTCCTCAGTTTGGTGCTTAAGACTTTTCTTATAGTCTTTCCAGGAAGGAGGAAGTTTATCGATCACAGAAGACACCACGATCGATTCATCCATGTTCATGTTCTTAATCTTAAACTGGTTCAGAATATGCTGAATATCATGCAACTGATCAATCACTGACTTGTTGTCTACCATTTTATAACTCATAAATTGACTGACCAGAAACTTCTTGCTTGTCGCATCCTCAGTCAAATAGCGGCCCTCCAATGAATCCCACATTTCCTTTGCCGTCTCCGTATTCGAATACACATCGAACATTGCGTCCGAGAGTGCATTCAGAATATGCCCCTTGCAGATGTAGTCATCATTCTCAAATTTCATCCTCACCCGTGTCTCCTCCAAAGTCTCATCTTCTTTCTCCTCCGGATACGGTTTAGTGAGAACATACACGACATTCAGTGTCGTGAGCATGAAGTGCATCTTCTTTTGCCAACGCCTGAAATTCCCTCGATCAAACTTGTCCAATTTCACGATATCCTGTGTCATTTGTCGCAGAGACCTTGATGATGACGCCATTCCCGATTACTGTTTTTCGATTGTTGGTGCAAAATCTGGGAGTCTTCGGGAAATTGAACTTGTTGATGATGGAACTTGCTTCGAGGCACGTTACAAACGGTACCAGCAACTCCTTGGTTCTTTCGATTCATTTTGACTCGGTATTCTGTCTGTCCTTCGTTTGTGCGGACGCAGGCAGAAGATCATTGAATTGATCGGGCTTCGTTGTATCCTCGGACAGATTCGCTATCAACCCGGTGCACACCAAACGGTGGGGGCGAATACTGTTTTTCGGAAAGCGACATTGTAACGTGCCTCGGAAGCAAGTTCCATCATCAACAAGTTCAATTTCCCAAAGACTCCCAGATTTTGCACCAACATTGTCCAGGGTACCATCATTTGGTTTTATCTCTGTTCTGGGTTTTTTATTTGATGGGTTTGAGTTTGGTCTCTTCATTTGGTGTCTGGTGGTTTTGGGCTATGGTGTCTTTGGGGTGCTTTTGGGTTTAGTCTCATCTTTTGGTGTCTTTGGTCTTTTTGGGTCTATCAATAGTTTTAGTCTTGTATTTAGTCATTGAGTCTGTTGGTGGATGCTTTCTTTTCATCACAATCACCTAATCATCAACCTACATGCATGCCTTGACTGATCATTCAGAATGGGGGAGCTATTAACAAGCTGCTGATCATCTCTTTAGCTACTCAACTGCTTGACTGATCATCTCTTTAGCTACTCAACTACTTGGGAATCTGTCCTTTGGCTTTCAAGTCTGTCGATTCATTAATGGCCTTCTGAAATTTCTGTTGTATCCTTTGTTGATATTGGGGATTCTCTGATACAATTATGGAGCTATTCACAAGCTGTTGTAACCTATGATGCCATTGGGAATTTCCTGATGCAATCTAGCTTGGAGTTTTTCAGAATGGGGGAGCCGCAGTTGTACTACTACTACTTTCACTACTTCATCTTCTCCAATTGCAGCACTTCTTGATCTCCTGTGGGTTCAGTTGTTATTCTGAAGCATCACTACAAACTGTGGATCTCTAGTACTTCAGATACAATTCTGGAGCTATTCATAAGATGTTAATCTTTCTTTTGTTGCCTATTAAACTGTTAGCTGGAGTGTAACTCAGATTATTTTGTATTCGTTTGATGAAGGTCGGATGATCTCTTGTTATCCATCCTTCCCAGGGTTTATTTGGCAAATGATTGTCGAGAGTGTTGGGTGCCAACATAGTCGAGATGCTTCACTTTCGCGGTGATGCCTATAACTCTGTCCTCATGTACCTGGAACTTCTTTATTGATTAATATAATTCTCTTTGCCTTCCAAAAAAAAAAGGGAATTGAGAAGACTGATCTTTGTATTATGGACTCCTAATTGTAAGGACTGACAGAATGATGTACAATTTATTTACGAATCTTCATTGGGATTCAATCGGGAAACATTTTTGAGAGTATAATTTTGCTTCTTGGAAAAGGATATGGACTTCGCCAAGGATCAAAGGTAAGATTTTTCTGTTTGTTTCATCTGGCCGTTAGCATTAGTTAGATACAACCCAACAAGGAAATTCTGAAGTGAAGGGTTACATGACCTTCCCACTCAATGACCCATTTTTGTTCTTTCAATCCCAGCCCAAAAAAAAAAGATATTGAGAAAAAAAATATGAGGTAAAACTGGGTAACTGATCATCATAGTCAAAAAATAAACACAAGCAGAAAAGACAGCAAAAATAGGCCTCATGTTTTGACAGTTCTAGAAATATCCAAATAATCGACCACGTCATGTTCAATTGACCGTCGAACTGAGTACTGGTGACTTGATTGACTGAAATTGGTGAAACCCGCCATGATGATATTCCAGTTTCAAGTCTCTCGCTGATAATCCATAACGGATACGTCCATCAAGACAAAAATTCCAGTTTTCAAGCATTTATTTGGTTCAGATACAACAAACCCAAAGCGAGGAACATCAGTTTCTAGTTCTACATGATTGGCAGAAACCCAATGTATTCTCCCGAGGAAGCTCACAATCCATAGGATGCAATGTCTATAATTTTATCGACAGATCCTTCTTGGGCTGTGCTCACATATGAGGTACAAAACCGATTTCAATCAAGTGTACCTGTGTACTCTTCTCCGTGTTCTCTACATACCAAACTGCAAAACAATTTCCGTGATGTTTCCCTACATGGTCATATGCACTCTTTCTCCCGCTCTCTAACTACTTTCTTCCTCTTGTGACTACAACAGCTACAATTTCTCACACATCGCACAACCCTTGACAACACAGCAAAAATGGTTTTGTTAAAAAAGAGTTTGGAGAAACATAACAAATAATGTTATACATAATTACATTATCGAGGCTCTACTACTGTGATGGTCAAGTCGTTCGTTGAAGTTGAACTTGGTGCATTCTTGCTAGATGAAGTGTTAGCTTCATAAGGATTCCTATCCGTAAAAAAGCCAGGCTGTTTAGGCCATGGCAATGAACCTTCGCTTCCCAACATCAGAACCACAGAAGACATACTCGGCCTATCTTCTGGGTGTTGTTGCACGCATAATAGACCTACACGGATTAATCGCAACACTTCCGATGGACAGCATGATTCCCTTGCAGTCGGATCAATTAGTTCAATTGACCTATCTTCGTTGTGTAGTGTCCATGCCTGAAAAATTCATAACAATTTTATCATTACTAGATTCTTAAAACATGAAAGAGCAGTTCTAGGGGCGTGCCATATTCACTGCTAATGCCAAATTTGGTTATAGCTCACCAAAACAGGAGCTCCACTGACGAGGTAAATTTCTTGCCAAATTTTGGCAATGCTGGTTGTTGTGCCAACTTTGGCATTGCAAAAAGCGCTACATCACCATCAATACTTTTGATCTCCAATGATTTTCAATGGTGAAAATGGCCATAAAAGCTCTGAACCAATGCCGAGTAACATTTCTAAAAGATAGCAAGTGGAGTGGCAGCCCAGTGTTAGGCACCATACACTCTCATGCATTTGACTCGGTTTAAACCTCACTATCTACAGCTAAAATTGACTTTCGTCGAGCAAAAACAAAAGGCACATATCTAATAGATGGTGAAATTATATTGTAACACATTTCTAATAGATGGTGAAATTATATTGTAACAAGCCAAATTTTGCCAATCCCTACCAAATTTTGCCAACGACATTGCCAAAATGGGAAAAACAACCGGAGATGTTTCAGAGGATATTTACGAACTATATAGTACAAACTCACATGTCCAAGGAGGTTGAGATAGTGATCAAGATGAAAGAAACCTCTGTTTCTCTTCCCACTAACAATCTCCAGAACAAGAACACCAAAACTGAAAACATCAGACTTTACCGAGAAAAGCCCATCAATGGCATATTCTGGAGACATGTAACCACTGCAATAAAGACTTGAATAAGGAAGCGAAGTTTTAATTAGTACAAGTAAATAGTTGTATAGAACATGTTAACAAGTTCTTACTATGTTCCAACCACTCTTGCTGTAGTTCCTTCAGTCTCATTTCCTCCAAAAATTCTAGCCGTCCCAAAGTCAGATATTTTTGGGTTCATTTCAATATCTAGCAAAATATTGCTAGCTTTGAGATCTCTATGAATGATTCTGAGTCTAGAATCTTGATGAAGATAGAGAAGCCCACGAGCAATACCATTGATAATGTTATAGCGTTTTGGCCAGTCCAGTAATGTTCGCTCGCTTTCATCTGCCCAAATTTTCATCAAATAAATGCCATTATTCCTACCGACCGAATTTAACAAGGACAAATTCTATGATAAAAAATCAAATTGCTCTAGGAAGGCCAAGTCATGCAGCCGCGTATGTTGCAATAGAACTACAAAGTCTTCATCAATTCATGCTTTTAAATGGAAATAAATTATTACACAAAATTATTAGTAGTAGCCAGCATTATTCATTTCTATGCGGACATGTTCAGCCACTAGACTTCGGACTGAGAGTAGATTAGTTGCAAATATATTTCCTAAAGTTATAGGGACACAAACCAAAAATGAAGGAGTCCAGGCTTTTGTTAGGCATGAATTCATAGATTAACATCATTTCTTCTCCTTGAATGCAGCACCCAAGAAGCTTCACGAGATTTCGGTGCTGAAGTTTGGCAATACAGATTACTTCATTCTTGAACTCATCAAGTCCTTGTTTGGAAGTTTTAGACAGCCGCTTTACAGCTATTTCTCGTCCGTCTTCAAGCCTACCCTGAAGACAGCAATTTCATAAGTATGATATTCTTAAAAGTAACAGTCGCCATTTGAGAAAAGAAACACTACATCAGGGAAACCTCCGGATATGTAGCAAGTTTCATATGAGAAAAAAAAAACACCACACCAAATGTTTCTTATAAAGTATGAGGGGACTATATTCGGTACAACTGCCTAAAAAGAAGCATCATTTACATATTACCGAAGCACATGTTATGTTTTTGTAGGTGTACGTTGGGAGGGAGGGTACAATACATCTACAAGTTTCGAACTTTTTTGCAGAAGCACATGTTATGTTTTTGTAAGTGTACGGTTGGAGGTGAGGGTACAATACATCTACCAGTTTCGAACTTTTTTACCGAAGTTTAGATAAGATGAACCTTCATTCCCCGTCCTTTCTATGAAAAAGTATAACCTAGTTAACTTTTTACCTATACATGCAGATAGACCTAGCACTGGGATATTCTAAGTGACGGCTCTAAGACTTCAGCCTGCTTTTCACGACCAACAGCACCAGTGTAACCACTGAACAAACAAAGCCCAAAGTCCTTGTCAAATGTACTTAAAGATATATTGAGTTGATATAGAGGCTCCTTCCCTGCATCCCTCTGGATTGAACATCGACTACATACCAAAATAATACTACATAAGCTGGTATCGACATTGTTACCTTGTGAACAGGTCCGAATCCACCCTCTCCAAGCTTGTTGTCTGCTGAGAAGTAATTGGTACAACTAGCTATTGTATCAAACTCAAACATGGGTAACTCCAGATCTTCCTTCTGGCTTTGGTTAGAGTGACCATGTCTGGATCTTTGTACATTGCTTTCTGCAGAGTAGGAGATGAGTTACGTGAGACTACTTATTCCACAAAACCAATAGATGATTGCAAATTGAAACACTTTAGCAACTATGGTTCGTTCTTATTCATTTATAAAAGTTAACGTCACCGAAGTTCACCTAATTGAATAAAAGTACAACTATGGTTACCTTCTGTTCTCAGTCGTTCATTGTTCTTCTTCCTTTTCCGAAAATACAACAATATGCACAGACCCAACAGAAACATTCCAGTGATTAATGTCAACGCCACTATGATTATCACCTTTTTCTTGTCATTGGAGCCGCCATGTTGGATTGGTGAGTCTTCCATTCAAACAAGAAGGTCAGTTCATTTGATGGTGCAACCATGAAAACACACATGTAAAGAATGCTTTTGCACCAGATAATAGAGATACTAAAAACCATAAAAGCCCACCTGAGCAGAAGATTAATATTAAAGGAAATTTTTTTGTTTTAACTTCTATTATTCTGGGATTTTATAAAGTTCTTCATTTATCAGGAATTTCTCGAGGAAATATGTAATATAATTCACTTACGAAGATGTATAAGATATGAAGCCAGTTATTCAGTAACATGCCTCTTGATTTTGCTTGTTCTGTCAACTAGACAAAGGAGCCGTTATTATATTTTAGCATCAACACAAAGAAAATATTTTTTGAGTTATGCCATCACTTCTTCAATGTGCAACTGATTTGTAACCAGCTGAGCACTACTACATATATGCCTCTTGATTTTGCATGTTCTTTCACCTAGCCAAGGACTGATAGGAAAGAAGATATGGAATACATAAGCCTGGTTTCTTATTTTATTCCTAGGCAGTCAAAAAGACCTCTAATTTCCAGAAAAAATGCAAAGCATTTAAAGAATTCTTACCTAAATCAGAGGAAGCAATCCTTATATAAATATCCTGCCCATTTTCACTGAACTCTCTGATGTCAACCAGCTCGTCGAACCATAACAAGCAACCACTTCCACCTCCTCTTATGTCCAAATTCGTGTACGCCATACAAGAACAATTTTTCAAACAAGCCTCCTTGCATTCCAAAAGTGTCATGGTCATATTATACCACGAACTCCGCGTGTCTGGCAATTTTATATTAGAGTACTTAACAAATCCATCTCCATTATGGCAGTCTAACTGTATCCTCCGAACACACCCGCCAGACCAATCTGTCATTTCCCAATATTTAGGATATCTAGGCACAAATTTATCCAAACAACTGCATAAAGGGAATGAGTTAACTTCACAGCTTCCATACGGACCACACAATTTATAAGTATCACAATTATCTATTGGTATATTCCGGTAGAGGACCCATTCCCTGGTTTGATCAACCCATGTCGAGCGTTGTGCAACGCCATTTGAATTAATGACAAACCTAGAAACAATTGAGCTGTTATAGAGGTCATACCTATAGAACACCTCCTGCCTTTCAAAATACATTCGAAAGTTGAAAATTTGGTTTGGTTGTAGGGTTGGTACCCCGCTAAACCGGAGACCATTCCACGGCCCAGTTCGAAACTGATCAACAGAACCATTGCTAATGAAAATTTGCGGGTACCCACGAAGATCCAACCAAAATGCGTAATCACCTTTTGCTGGATCATCCTTACTCTTCCACGACGAGATGTACCACTCTTGGCCAGTCACCAAGCTCTTCCCAACCTTCATGCCTGGTAATAGAGTGTCACCCGGGTAATCAAAACCCTGCCACAGGAAATTATCTGGGCTGTCGTCATTTGCATCTCTCACGACAAGATTTCCTGAATCAAGAAGTTGGACTACGGGATTCTGCACAGTTCTTGACGTGTTGGTGGACCATATGGTGTTGTTGGTACCATTGAGAAGAACAAGAATACCAGGCTCAATGACCTTTAATACACCAAGTGTATCATTAAGGGGGATTTCTCTGTTGGCAACCCATACTACCAACCCAGGAGAGATTTTCTTGTACCAAATTCCAACATACCGATTCTTGGAAACGCCCGGGCTGAAGAACCCCATTTCAAAGGCTTCATCAGATGAAACTATAGTCTGGCCATCTGAGACAATCTGGGTTTTTGATATGGTGTCTACTGCACTGGAAATAATTAAGATGGAAAATAAAGAGTACAAGAGAAGAGGTATGGTAATACCTTTCATTGATGTCTTCCTGCATCTGTTCATGCTGTGTATCTGTACACAACTTTCTCATTCTAAAAACAAGATAGCCACAGGGGTAAGATAATGATCAATAGAGCGCTGTCAAGTTTTCCCCCACTTAGACTTTCAAATTTGGCAGTCTAGAAAATGTAATTTTCAACGGCTGTTTTTGGACCCGAAGACTTGGAATAGTTTCACTTCAAGTATTTGTGATTTTACTCTACCCAAAAAAATCAAGTCCTGTTTGGCTATTGTGGTTTCTTAAGAGAATTAATCATCACATATATTGATGCAGCAGCAATGGTATAGCGGATAATTCTTTGATAGTACTCCAGTATCTCTCATTCTTCCCAGGAAGACCAAAAATGTAATTCCAAATAGGATATGGAAAAGAATATCTGTGTTTTTGCACATAGAACATCGCTTAAAAGTTCACAAAAGCCTAGTGTGGTAATTACTTGCACACAGACTAGTTAGAAACATGTTCGTAAATTCATAATAATGCATGTTTATGGGAGTGTAAGTCTAGCATGAGACGGGCCTCATGGTGCTGCTCACGAGATCGCCCATCAAGAGGTCCACACAGATGAACATAAATTCGTAAATGCAGCATTTGTAATGTTTCTTACACTAATTAGATTGTCTGGCATTAGAAAAACAGAAGAGAACATCAGGAAACAGACTCATTTTTATGATTGAACTGTCCAAAAGCAAAGTAAGAAACTATCCATGATTGTAGGAAACAATGGTAAGGGGTGTGTCCCAATTTGCATGGAAGATTGTTTATGAAAAAGGAGCTCAAGAATAACAAAATGGTCAACCTCATGATAGCACCCAAAAAAAAAAAGAACTTCAAACCCAATGGTCGCCTTCTATGTATGTTGGTTTTGCGGCCAATCTTTCTTAATCTGGAGTCCCAGTGACGGTAGAGAATTCTTTATCATTCACTCTATTCCAAGTCTTTTTTTTTTTTTTTTTTGAACTGTCTAACCCATTATTTCCAAGGCACCAAAAAAAAAAAAATGAACTTCAAACCCAGTAAAAAGATTGGTGATTCTTTGCAGATTATCTGTGTAGACCTTAAGTAATAAATCTGTTCTTCTTTGGTTTTTAAGGGAAACTGACGAAACTAAACGTAGTGTACTTTTCAATCAAAAGAGAGGGCCTTTGGGCTTTAAGGTCAAGCGCAAAAAGGTTTACTTCTCTTTCGTCTTTTTCCCCCATTTCTTTGTTTTTGTTGGGTCCCAACTCCCAAATCACTCTGCTGTTTGGATGTTGCATCCAATTCCAACCTGTCAATTGGGTTTTACATTATTTGTTCACAAAGTCCATTTAATTGACGTTTTTCTAACTTCTTTGTCGTCTTCCAGAAAAACTAAGAGCATCTACACCCAGTATTTTTTTGAAAAATTTCTTGCCATTTCTCAAAAATAGCAAAAGAAATGGCAAATTCGGTGTCACACCCTCAGTGCCAAAATTCTCTCAAATTTGGCAAATGCCAATTACTTTGTCACATATGGAATTTATGTCAAAGTTGCCATTTGAGATTGAGAGAGAGAAAAATGACAATGACAAAATGGCAAATATGGGTATAACATCCTTGCCATTTTTTGCAAGATGGCATTTTTCATTATCAAACATGAGAATGGCAAAGGAAAAATTGCATTTATGGGTGTGGATGCTCTGAGTTTCAAATGATTATCTTGTTTATTGTAATCCATTTTGTATTGCCAGAAATATAAAGTAATCATGTGATGATTTTTGGTCGACTTTATAGTTATGTGTCAATTCGGTAGGTGAAAATCTTTAAATTTGGGTAAAATATGTACTTGCCCCTTAAACTATCCCAAAAATTTTTATTTCCCCCTTCAACTATTAATTGAACATGTTTACCCCTTCAACTATCAAAACATTACTTACTAAAGGATAAAATCAATTTTCCATCCAAATTCCTAACGGCAAAGTTAAAACTCACCCTTAATCTTTTTTTAAGCGCCAATAGGGTAAAGGGACATTTACTCTCAAACCTTAAAATGGTACAGAGTATCAAACTAGTGAAAATGATGCGCCAGAAAGCATGGGTAACAGTGAGGAATTTGAGCAAAATGATGAGAGTTACATATTGTACAATTTAACAAGAGTTCGGTTTGTTCCCAATGTGGCTGAAAAGTGATGTGATGAAATATGATAGAGAAGACTTGGGAAAATTATGTATTGAATCTGGGTTTGAATCCACTGTCAGTGATACGAGTGTCGCTTGCAAAGTTGTTGTGAACATGTCAACCATGAGGAAGCACCTCAAATTAAAACTAAAAGCTTCTCTATATTGACGTTGAACCAGGAATAGAAATAAGAGATGAGTTTCATGAGGAAACTGAAAATGTAGATTTAGGGAGAAAGAGGGTAAATGTCCCTTTTACTCTCTTCCTTTGGCGCTTAAAAAAGAGTAAGGGTTAGTCTTAACTTTGCCGTTAGGAATTTGGATGGAAAATTGATTTTATCCTTAGTAAGTAATGTTTTGATAGTTGAAGGGGCGAGGGTGTCCAATTGATAGTTGAAGGGGCAAATAAAAAATTTTGGGATAGTTTACGGGGCAAGTACATATTTTACCCTTTAAATAACAATAATTATAGAGACCCTCTCTCTACAACACCTCAAACCACACCTACTTGCGTGACATTGTATCAATCAATAGCCTAAGGCCCTAAGCAAATGAATTTTGCCTACAAAATCCTCCAATCCTCAATCCCTAATTTTTTGGTTTAAAAAAAAAAAAACTAGTTGTATTGTGATCTTGAGCATTGGGAAGAATCAGGCGAAGTTAATAAAAAAGAGCCGAGCATCGTATTTGCGCAGCATTAGTTTTTTTAATGTGCTCGAGCGATTCAAACAGGCTGCAGATAGTGCTCGAGCAATTTGAATAATGAATATGTGGTTTGTTTAGGTTTTGGCGTTACCAAGCATACAATGGCGACTTCAGAAAATTGTGTATATGGGGTCATTCACAAACAGACTGTTGGATAATTTTCAAAATAAAATTATGTGTAAACCAGTTTTTTAGTTTTTCCTTAGGGGCCCACTGGATAAGTTTCGGGGATACACCATTCGGTGCTATTTGCATCTTTTCATACTTGTGAATTAGCCAAGAGGTGCATCTTTTAGATGCTGGTGAATAAGCCAAGGGATGCCTTCATGTTTTGTATTGTTTCGGACAGTTAGTTAACCCATGAAGCTTTGTGACTTTTGGAAAAGTCACTAATTGTGACTCTTGGTTCAAGCCACCATTTGGTTGGCTATTTAAAGGGATTAATTCCCGTGGGTCTGTACAAGGGAAAAAGAATTCGTCCCATTGTTTAGTTCTTCCGTTTGTTCCGTTCGCGTGGCATTATGAGTTTACATTATACATTTAGTGTTCTTGGTTTGGTCAGTTCGTACATAATCTGAACCAAACAATATCGATTGGGTTGCATTGTCTCCTGAAGGCTGAATTTTTCATTACTCCGTTGTGTACTCGTGGTTCAATCCAGAAGGGGGAAAATATTGCCTAAAAGATAGCGTTCCTAGAACGTGCCTTGCAGCATTGCGATTCGATTTTTTGTGTTTATTTTCCGTTTCAATATCCCAGAATTTCCAACACAGACATATTGACTATCTATGTCCAACTGATCATAGAACTGGGTGACTACTTATACGGGTTGGAGAGTTGATGAGAATTTTTCAGAGTTGGGCTTGACCTGATGGTAATTATGGGATCCAAGGGTGACCTGATGGTAAATGTCCCTTAAATAAACATTGCATAGCAATTGATACAGGCATGGTTACTATGTAAGGACGATAAGGCACTGGAGTATAGATTTTGGTCTTTTGCATTCTCCTGAATGCTGGAAGCTAGAAAATTTTCACTATATATATACACAATACACAGAGTAAAAGATGCATAATTTTCATGGAGCGGATTGTAAATTGACAGTTCAAGGGAATTGAAGACTGATCCTTGTATTATGGACTCCTAATTGTAAGAACTCACAGAATGATTTTCCATTTATTTACAAATCTCCATTGGGATTCAATCGGGAAACATTTTTGAGAGTATAATTTTGCTTATTGGAAAAGGTTAATTATGGACTTCGTCAAAGATCAAAGGTCGGATTTTGATGTTTGTTTCACCTGTTAGCATGATCAGTTAGATCCTACCAAGAAGGAAATTCTGAATTGAAGGGTTACATGAGCTTCCAACTCAATGACCCATTTCTGTTCTTTCAATCCCAACAGAAAAATAAAAGGTATTGTAAAAGAAATATGAGTCAAAACTGGGTACTGATCATCATTGTCAACAAATAAACATGAGTACAAAGATGGATGCCCGAAGACAGAAAAAATAGG
This sequence comes from Vaccinium myrtillus, assembly GCA_016920895.1. NCBI lineage: Eukaryota > Viridiplantae > Streptophyta > Magnoliopsida > Ericales > Ericaceae > Vaccinium > Vaccinium myrtillus. The sequence continues at coordinate 4,326,942 of CM029273.1, read as the reverse complement.
CCTCATGTTTTGACAGTTCTAGCAATATCCAAAGAATAGACCATGTTTCAATTGACCGGTCTGACTGACTAATGGTGACTTCATTGACTGAAATTGGTGAAAACCGGCGTGATGATCTTCTAGCTGCAAGTCTCTCGGTGAGAAAACCAGGTTGTTTAGGCTTAGGCAACGGGCCCTTACTACCCAACATCAGCACCACAGATGACATAATCGGCATATGCTGTGGATGCTATTGAACACATAATAGACCTCGGTGGAACATGTTACAAAGGTTCAAAAATCCTGAAACAGAACACGCAAGTTTTGACTGAAAGGTTATACAAATCTATAGTCCACTACGAATACGTCCATTAAGACAAAATTCCAATTGACAGTTCAAGCATTTATTTGATCCGGATACAACAAACCCAAAGCGAGGAACATCAGTTTATAGTTCTACATGAATGACAAGCCCAATGCATTCTCCCGAGTAAGCTCACAATCCATACACCGTAATGTCTGTAATTTTATCGACAGATCCTTCTTGGGCTGGGATCCCATACGAGGAACTGAGATGATTTCAATCAAATGTACCCATGTACTCTTCTCCGTGTTCTCTACTTTCCAGATTGCAAAACAATTCCCGTAATGTTTCACTACATGCTCCTATGCTCTATTTCTCCTGCTCTCTAACTACTTTCTACCTCTTGTGACTACAACAGTACAATTTCTCACACCTCACAACCCTTGACAACACAGCAAAAATGGTTTTGTTAAAAGGAGCTTGGAAAAACATAATAAATAATGTTATCCATAATTACATTATCGAGGCTCGAGTACTGTGATGGTCAAGTCGTTTGTTGAAGTTGAACTTGGTGCATTCTTGCTAGATGAAGTGTCCACTTCATAAAGATTCCTATCAGTAAAAAAACCAGGTTGTTTAGGCCATGGCAATGAACCTTCACTTCCCAACATCAGAACCACAGAGGACATACTTGGCCTATCTTCCGGGTGTTGCTGCACGCATAATAGACCTACATGGACTGATCGCAACACTTTCGATGGACAGCAAGATTCCCTTGCAGTCGGATCAATTAGTTCAATTGACCTATCTTCTTTGTGTAGTGTCCATGCCTGAAAAATTCATAGTAACTTTATCAATACTAGATTCTTAAAACATACAACAGCAGTTCTAGGGGTGTGCCATATTAACTGCTAATGCCAAATTTTGGTTATAGCTCACTAAAACAGGAGCTCCACTGAGGTAAACTTCTTGCCAAATTTTTGCCAATGCTGGTTGTTGTGCCAAATTTGGCATTGAAAAAAGCGCTACATCACCATCAATATTTTTGATCTCTAATCTAATGATTTTCAACGGTAAAAGCTTTGAACCAATGGAGTAACATTTCAAAAAGATAGCAAGTGGAGTGATAGCCCCAGTGGCAGGCACCATATACTCTCATGCATTTTACTCGGTACAAACCTCACTGACAACATCTAACAACATTTTGTCGAGAAAAACAAAATAACATTTCTAATTGATGGTAAAATGAAATTGTAAGCCAAATTTTGTCAATCCCTACCAAATGGCATTGCCAAAATGGCAAGAACCACCGGAAATGTTTTAGAGGATATTGACAAACTATATAGTACTGTATTGCGTATCGTTTTCTTGTTTTTATAAATCGTATCGGGCAACCTATCGCGCTAACCATAGTTAATATACAATTAACAAACTAAGTTTTTAAGTTGCAAAATTGCAAGTCCCTCAACTGGATTTCTCAGATTGAGGTTTCCTGCTACCTTAGTCAAGGACAAAAAAGAAAATTCCTAATAATATTCTCCCTAAACACGATCGAAGTATGGTTTTCTTCCATTCAAGCCCTACATTGAGGTTGCAAACCTTTCAAATGGTTTGAATGTCGCTTAATTAAACAACTTAGATTAATGCGTTTGAAGTTTCACTTCTTACAATAATGTTTGAATTTCTTCCATTAAGTATTGTAGGATACACCATCGTATTGTAGGATTTCTACACAAAAAGGATACGGGATGGGATACGTATTGTTTTCCTAAGGAGAAGACACAAATCGTAGGATGCGTATCCTGTATCGTAGGATTTTAACAATAATGAGTACAAACTCACATGTCCAAGGAGGTTGAGATAGTGATCTGCATGAAAGAAACCTCTGTTTCTCCTCCCACTAACAATCTCCAGCACAAGAACACCAAAACTGAAAACATCAGACTTTGCCGAGAAAAGCCCATCTACCACATATTCTGGAGACATGTAACCACTGCAATAAAGACTTGAGTAAGGATGTGAAGTTTTAATTAGTACATGTAAATAGCTATATAGAACATGTTAAAAGCTTCTTACTATGTTCCAACCACTCTTGCTGTATTTCCTTCTGTCTCATTTCCTCCAAAAATTCTAGCCATCCCAAAGTCTGATATTTTTGGGTTCATTTCAATATCTAGTAAAATATTGCTAGCTTTGAGATCTCTATGAATGATTCTGAGTCTGGAATCTTGATGAAGATAGAGAAGCCCACGAGCAATCCCACTAATAATGTTGTAGCGTTTTGGCCAGTCCAGTAATGTTCTCCTTCTTTCATCTACCCAAATTTTCATCCAATAAATGTTGTTATTCCTACTGACTGAATTTAACAGAAACAAATTACATGATAAAAAATCAAATTGTTCTCGGAAGACCAAGTCATGCAGCCGCTTATGTTGCAATAAAACTACATAATCTTTACTAATTGATGCTTTAAAATGGATAGATATTAATAAACGCCAGAATTATTCATTTCTCTGCATACATGTTCAGCCACTTGACCTCGAGCTGAGAAAAGATTAGTTGCAAATATATTTCCTAAAGTTATGAGAGACACAAACCAAAAATGAAGGAGTCCAGGCTTTTGTTAGGCATGAATTCATAGATTAACATCCTTTCTTCTCCTTGAATGCAACACCCAAGAAGCTTCACGAGATTTCGGTGCTGAAGTTTTGCAATACAGAGGACTTCATTCTTGAACTCATCAAGTCCTTGTCTGGATGTTTTAGACAGCCGCTTTACAGCTATTTCTCGTCCATCTTCCAACCTACCCTGAAGACAGCAATTTGATAAGTATGACATTCTCAAAATTAACAGTAGCCATTTGAGAAAAGAAACACTACACCAGGGAAACATCCCGATATGTAGCAAGTTTCATATGACAAGAAACACCACACCAAACGTTTCTTCTAAAGTATGAAGGGACTATATTCTGTACAACTACCTAAAAAGAAGCATCATTTTCATATTACAGAAGCACATGTTATGTTTTTGTAGGTGTACGTTGGGAGGGGAGGGTACAATATGTACATCTACAACTTTTGAACTTTTTTGCCAAATTTTAGATAAGATGAACCTTCATTCCCTGTCCTTTCTACGATCTTTGGGTCTGGTTACCAACACATGCAGATAGACCTATCACTGGAACATTCAGACTAAGTGACTGCTCTAAGACTTCAGCCTGTTTTTCACGTCTAGCAGCCCAGTGTGACCGCTGCACAAACAAAGCCTGAAGTCCTTGGCAAATATACTTAAAGATATATTAAGTTGATATAGACGCTCCTTCCCTGCATCCCTCTGGATTGATCATCGACTACATGCCGAAATAGTACATAAGCCGGTATCTACATTGTTACCTGGTGAACAGGTCCGAATCCACCCTGTCCAAGCTTGTTGTCAGCTGAGAAGTTATTGGTAGAACTAGCTATTGTATCAAAGTCAAACAAGGGTAACTCTAGATCTTCCTTCTGGCTTTGGTTAGAGTGACCATGTCTGGAGCTCTGTACATGGGTTTCTGCAAAGTAGGAGATGAGTTACATCAGACTACTTATTCCACAAAAGCAATAGATGATTGCAGATTGAAACACTTTAGTCTGGTACGTATAAGCAACTATGATTTGTTCTCATTAGTTGAATAAGTTCATCACAAAGTGACTCATATAGGTTACCTTCTGTCCTCAACAGTTCATCGTTCTTCTTCCTTCTCCAAAAATACAACAATACGCACAGACCCAGCAGAAACATTCCAGTGATTATTGTCAACGCCACTATGATTATCACCTTTTTCTTGTCATTGGAGCCGCCATGTTGGATTGGTGAGTCTTCATTCAAACAAAAGGGTCAGTTCATTTGATGGTGCAACCAAGAAAGCACAAATTTAAAGAATGCTTTTGCACCAAATAATAGAGATACTAAAAACCATGAAAGCCCACCTGAGCAGATGATTAATGCTATTATTCTTTGATGCTGTAAAGTTCTTCATTTATCATGAATTTCTTGAGGAAATATGTAATATAATTCACTTACAAAGATATATGTAGATTAAGAAGCAACTTATTCAGTAATTGAAGAATTCTTACCTAAATCAGAGAAAGCAATCCTAGGCAATCCTAGGCAGTAGCCAAGAACTGATAGGAAAGAAGATATGGAATACGGCAAGCCTGGTTTCTTATTTTATTCCTAGGCAGTCAAAAAGAGCTCTAATTTCCAGCAACAATGTAAAGCATTTCAAGAATTCTTACCTAAATCAGAGAAAGCAATCCTTATATAAATATCCTGCCCATTTTCACTGAACTCTCTGATGTCAACCAGCTCGTCAAACCATAGCAAGCAACCACTTCCACTTCCTCTTATGTCCAAATTTGTGTAAGCCATACAAGAACAGTTTTTCAAGCAAACCTCCATGCATTCCCAAAGTGTCATGGTCACATTGTACAACGAACTCCGCGTGTCTGGCAATTTTATGTTTGAGTACTTAACAAATCCATCTCCATTATGGCAGTCAAACTGTATCCTCCGAACACACCCGCCCGACCAATCTGTCATTTCCCAATCTTTAGGATATCTAGGGACAAATTTATCCAAACAACTGCAGACAGGGGATTTGTTAACATCGCAGCTTCCATATGGACCACACAACTTATAAGCATCACAATTATCTGTTGGTGCATTCAGGTAAAGGACCCAACCCTTGGTTCGATCAACCCATGTCCAACGTTGTGCAATGCCATTCGAATTCATGATAAATCTAGAAACAATTGAGCTGTTATAGAGGTCAAACCTATAGAACACCTCCTGCCTTTCGAAATACATTCCGAAGTTGTAAATTGGGTTTGTTCTTAGGCTTGGTGTCCCGCTAAACCGGAGACCATTCCACGGTCCAGTCCGAAACATCTCAACAGACCCATTGCTAATGAAAATTTGAGGGTATCCACGAAGATCCAACCAATATGCATAATCACCTTTTGCTGGATCATCCGTACTCTTCCACGATGAGATGTACCACTCTTGGCCAGTCACCAAGCTCTTCCCAAGCTTCATGCCCGGTAAAAGAGTATCACACGGGTAATCAAAACCCTGCCACAACAAATTATCTGTGTTGTTGTCATTTGCATCCTTCACAACAAGATTTCCTGAATCAAGAAGTTGCACTATGGGATTCTGCACGGTTCTTGACGTGTTGGTGGACCATATGGTGTTGTTGGTACCATTGAGAAGAACAAGAATACCAGGGTCAATGACCATTAAAACACCAAGTGTATCATTAAGTGGGATTTCTCTGTTGGCAACCCATACTACTAACCCAGGAGAGATTTTCTTGTACCAAATTCCCACATACCGATTATTCGAACCGCCCGGGCTGAAAAATCCCATTTCAAAGCTCTCATCAGATGAAACTATAGTCTGGCCATCTGTAAAGAACTGGGTTTTTGATATAGTGTCTACTGCACTTGATAGAATTAAGATGGAAAATAAAGAGTACAAGAGAAGAGGTATGGTAAAACAATTCATTGATCTCTTCCTGCGTCTGCTCATGGTGCATATCTACATACAAGTTTCTCATTCTAAAAACAAGATAGACACAGGGGGAAGACATTGATTATAGAGCGCTATCAGTCTCCCCCACTTTTGCGTTTAACTTTCAGCGGCTGTTTGTTGACCCAAAGACTTGCAATACGTTCAGGATTGAACCTAACAGCACACCAAACAATTGTAACACAACAAAAAACAATTCCTGTTTGGCTGTTGTGGTTTCTTAGGAGAATTAATCATCACATATTGATGCAGCAGCAATGGTATGAAAATCCCAGGAAGACCCAAAGAAAATCCAATATAATGCCAAATAGGATATGAAAAAGAATATCTATGTTTTTTGCATATATCACGTCGCTTAAAAGTTCACAAATGCCTAGTGCGGTAATTACTAGTACACACAATAATTAGAAGTATATGTTTCGTAAATTCAATCTTTCAAAAACCCACATGCCGAAGTGGACAAGGACAGCCATGACCGAGGTCATTGATGCTCCATAATTTTGCACCAATTACTTACCATTGATCTCTCAATGCCAAACTCCGGAAATCTGAGATTGTAGTGATTGAAAACAAAAATTTTAACGATTAGAAGTCTTACAACGATGATGATTTTCACAATCCCTTTTTGATCATTTGCACTCTTTTTGTGTCTTCGTTCTTTTAAAATTTGCTAAAAACTTCGTTTTAAATTGTGAAAATTCGAATAAGTGAAATGATAATGTTGTAATTCCACCAAAAGAGAAGAGTACAGGTATAAATTAAGGGAGTGAAAATCACTAAACATTGTAAAGTACTCCCTCCTTCCCATTATTCCTCTTTTTTTATGTTTATCATTATTTTCCATCGATTATTATTTTTCTCTTTTGTTTTAATGGATATCTTCCTATCAAATAATGTATTTTATGATTTAGAGAACTTAATTATGATTTAGAGAACAAATTGAGATATTATCAAATGAGATCTATCAAATAAGATTTCATTTGCATGTTTTGGAGATCGCATGAAAGATAGGCAAATAATATATAAAAGAGACAAAAGGAATAATTGACAAACAAAATGGGACGGAGGGAGTACACAATAAGCAGACGAAAGACAAAAGAAACTGATTTACCAAAAAAAAACACACAAAAGAAACTTTAGAATTCTATCACTTTCAAATACCCTTCTTTTCCCATTTTTGGACCATTTTAGGAGACTATGTATGTACCTTTCAGAGGGTGGTCCACGGAGTTGAAATTTGGTAGAGCACATCAAACAATCAATCATGCTCATTTTTATAATCTACCCTTCTAGAGAGCTTGCTTACTTGACTTTTTCCAATTATCCAACTTTATGAGCAAAGCATCAACTCCTAACAGGGATTTTTTTGGCCAAAATTCATTGGACCTCACTTTTTCTTTATTTCTTTTTTAACAAAGAGACCATCATATGTTTCATCGTCCTTCCTATTTACAAGACTAAAAACTACGAGAAGATGAAATACAAACACAGGAAAATAACTTTTAATCTGTTCCCAAAAGCCACCTCTGATATATTTCCAAAGTACCAAAAAAAAAAAAAAAAAAAAAAAAGCAACACCTCTGACCCGCCTTCTAGAGAATCAAAATTCGAGGCAGCTTTTACAAATCACCATGAATCCAAAATCTGGCTCAGAGGATTTAAACACTCCAAAACTGAGCTTGTTCTAGTTCCTGACTTATTACCGAAACTGACTGAATACGTTTTACGAGACAAGTCATTCTCTCACAATACATCAACTCAAAAAGTCAAAATAAGCCAATTTCTAACATAAGAATAGAAAATTTGCCTCCAGAGTTCTCTGATGCGAACTCCCACTTGGCATTTTTCTAAAGCAAAAAGTCCATGGCTTAATGTCTTTTTCAGTGCCACAGATTGAAAACAAAAATATTTCACCATCCAAACTACCTGTGCTTCATGTGTATTGATAACTTACTTTAGATGTATTGATCTACATGATCGTTGCCTTGTAAACAGGGCCAAATCTGCCCTGTTCCAGCTTATTGCTTATTGAGAAGTTATCAGTAGCTTTCTCACTACATCGGACATGACCAAAAAAGATGAAGGAAATTCTCCACACGACATCTGTATCGGAGAATATGAATATACAACACCACATGTTTCTTTCACAAAATCATAATCACAAGATGGTTCGATACTCATTTGGATTACCTTTTTTCAGTAACAAGTGGAGTTACCTTTTTTCTTAAGCAGTCTCCGCTTCTTTTGCCAAACACACAAGGTCAGACTCGGACATAGCAGGAGCATTCCAATTGTTAATGCGATGCGGACAATGATTCTGTCTCTTCTCCTCATTGGAGCCATCTTGGGGAACTGGCACTGCTGCTATAAAATCAAATGGTCAAATACATCAAAAAAGTCGTTTAGCCGCGGAGTGTAGATTTCTACATTTGCAATCTACACATGAAAGGGAATTGTAACACTCTCCTTCTGTTAGTTTCCACATCACACACTTACGTATTACTTGAAAATAGCATTATATTCCATGGATAATTCTCGTAGCCTGTATACGTCAACTTTGTTCCTTACAATTACACAAATGCAGCTCACCCCAAAAAAAAAAAAAAAACTGCGAGAATTGATGGGAAATTATGTCGTCTCATTTGCAATGCTCGAGGCTAACAACTGGCTAGTTTCCCAGTATCCATTTGAAGTCCTAGACAAGGAAATTGACAAGAGTACAATGCCTGATTTTCTTTTCTACGAACTTAATGGCAGGCAAGAGTAAACAGAAATTTGCTAGCTACTCATCTTCAAGTTTGGAGACAAAGTCACACATACCTAACACAGAGGACGCCATCCTCACATAGATATCTTGCCCGCCTTCACTGAACTCTCTAATATCAATCAGGTATCCAAACAAAAGCAGGCAGCCAGTTCCTTCTCCTGGTATGTCAAGATTTGCATACGACATACAAGAGCCGATTTCCAAGCACATTTTCCTACATTCCTCAAGGATCGTGGTCTCGTTGAACCATGAATTCTGCTTGTCTGGAAGTTTGACCCAGGTATACTTCAGGAATCCCTCTCCCTCGTGACAAGCCAAGGGTGCCCTCCGCGTGCATCCAAATGATCAATCTCCCATATCCCACTCCTTTGGGTACCTAGGCACAATTTTGCCCAAAAACCCACAAATAGGGGAATTGCCAAGGTTACAGCTACCATAAGCACCACGATATGCATAAAAGTCACAGTTATCGGCCGGTGCTGCAAAGGATCCAGCCTTGTGTCCAATCAACCCATGTCCAGTTGTTCATCATACAATTCTGGCTCAGCACTAACCTCAAAAGAACCGAGTAGTTGAGAAGCTCATAACCACACACTTCTTCTCTGTCAAATATAAAATTGAATTCAAAAAGACAAAAACGATGTTTCATTTGAAGTTCTGTGTTCCACTAAACAAGAGACCATTCCATATCCAGTCGGTACCTCACAGCAGTCAGCAGTAACATCGTCTGTCAATACTTGGGGATATCCATGAGTTTGAAGTATCCATCCTGAATGGATAATCACCTTGAGCCGGATCATCGTCGCTTGTCCACGATGATAAGTGGCAATCTAGGCCAAGTAACAAGTTCTTTCCCAGCTTCATACATGATAAAAGCGTATCAAATTGATAATCAAAACTGTGCCAAAGGAAATGCTCTGGTTTTTCATCATTTACATTTTGCTGACTAAATTTCCGGACTCCAAAAGTTGTGCAACCGAGTTCTGTACAGATCTCGTCGTCTCGATGTATTGGAAGACAGTATGACGTTGCTAGATCCATTGGAAAAGACAAGAATTCCTGCGTCGATGACCTTTGACATGCCTGATGCATCGGCAATAGGAGTTTTCCTGCTAGCAAGCCATACCACGGTCCTAGTTGTTACTACCATATTCCCAAGTATCGATTCTTGGAACTATGGGGGCTGAAAAATTCCAGTTCAAAGCTTCCGCCAGATGAAACAGTGGTCTCATTGTCTGTAATGAATTGACAATCGTTATGGTGTCTGTTGCTTCAGATGTTATTGAGATGGAAAAGAAAGAGCATTAGAAAAAAAGTGTAGGGGAGCCTCCATTTGACGTCCTCATGCTTTCTAGTTGTTATGTATTCCTGTTTTCTAGTTACTTCCAATCTATAACTATGACACTAAACAAAAATGAAGACCTCTTCATGTGAACCAATACCACTGTTAGCGTAGTATATACAAATGATATTCAGTCAGTCGAGAGTTGAGACATGGAATTCTCCGAGTACTATGGTGATCGATCATGCTAAATACGAATAATCCACCCTCCTGCCTATCTTAGTAACTTAATTATGGCTCTGACTTGCAGAATCCCATTCGTATTTTCTGCCAAATACAATTTGTCTCATAGTGTGGCACTTGGGGTGACTCTGTCCAACATTTGTGTCTCTGGATCAATATCCATATCTTAGTATTCCGCCACAAATTATTCAAAAATCACCAACTATATACCAGAAAGAACATCTAATGACTTAGATACTAAGTTGCTAAGGTCAAGAGGTACAAGTTTCCTCGTATTCACCAAAGTCAAATTTCAATAGCTTCCCAAGTTCCTAACCCCACATATTTCCCAGCAGTTTCTTTCAATACCGGCAAGCTACATCTTTGAATATACTCTATATTTGATATTTGAATCAGTCTGGCTGCATTTACATGAATATCTTCTTGAGCCATGTACGACGTGACAAGCCACCCCGGCCTCGTACATGGTCAAATCTAAATGGCTTGAAAACTTGTTTTAGACACTTTGAAATGATTGTATTTTTTTTTTTTTCCTTCTTTTATTCATAGGCATTGTGGAAGTGTACAGAAAACTATTTCTAACCATTGGGGTCTATTCAATATTCTTTTTCCCCTGGGAGGAAATTCCAATCTTCAGAAAATATATAGATTTTCATTTTTCTCGAAGCTAGAAGGATCATATTACGACGTATAGTTTTGAATTGTGTGTTTGTTTGACTACAAGAGATTCTAATAGGAATCAATCTATCACCTCTTTTGGTGTGCTCGTGTGAACGTCACTTTTTGAGACTGGTTCGTACTTTCTTTCTTTTTTTTCAAACTACCCCTTTTAACTAACCAAGAAGAAGGGGAAAATTTTTTAAAAACTATTACTCCAAATTTTTTCCTCCTCTTTTCTATTTTCCAGTCCGAGATTTACACTACAGATTAATCAAAATTCAAGATTTTCCCCTTTCCATCTTTTGCATATTAATTTTAAAATTTTCCTCTTCCTATCTTTTGCATGATTTGCACGTGCAAATACAATAGAAAACTTAAACAACAGAACAACATGGGCTAAAATAAAGAATGCAACATTGGAAGTTGCAGGATAAGTTCCAAAATTAATACAGTAAGTTTCTTCCAAAATCCGCTGACCTTTATCTGAATGGACGATAATACCCTCTGCAACACAGCTTCTCCGAAAGCGAGAGAGGCTGTTTTACTGGATCAAAGCAACCGACCTCTGCGTTATCTGTCTGTCCCTGAGTTGTCTTCCCATGGCAACTCTCTCCTTCTCCGAAATCCCTAACTCCCTATTTAATCACCCTTCCTATTTCCCATCCCCACAAAAACAGCCTCTTTCCCTCTCTACCATACAATACAACCTTCTCTGCCAACAAATCTTTCAAGCTCTTTTGATTTACAAAAAGTTAGGAGCGTTCGGCCCAACTTACGTTCAATCCCACCATCCAATAACGAATCTTTCTTATTCGATGGCGTCGAATACCCATACCCAATCAGATTTTGAAGATATGTTACCGATCATGGCCGAGAAACTGGGCGGGGAAGGGTTGATCGGAGAGCTGTGTAATGGGTTTGAGTTGCTGATGGACGGTGATAAAGGGGTGATCACGTTCGATAGCCTGAAGAGAAACGCCGCCGTTTTGGGGTTGCAGGGATTGAGCGACGGTGATCTGAGGAGTATGTTGAGAGAAGGGGATTTGGACGGCGATGGGGCGCTTAATCAGATGGAGTTTTGTGTTCTGATGTTCAGATTGAGTCCTGATTTGATGGAACAGTCTGAATTTTTGTTGGAAGAGGCTCTTCAACAGGAATTGAAACATTTTTATTGATTGTAACTCTAATTTTCTGATTATTGCATTCCTTTTTGCGGACTAATCTGGGATTTGTGACTCTTGTTGATTGTTGCACTAAATTATTGAAAGGACACATTTTTTGTACATGATTATTGTTGTCGGTGGTTCTTCTTCTGTGGTTAATCCCAATGAGTATCTTTCGATTTTTCCAGTTGTGAAATGTAGGCATAGGTCAACAGGAATGGGGGGCTACACTAGAATATCAAACCATGAACGAAGAAAAGCACAAGAGAAAAGCATATTGGCTAGTTTTTGTGAGGCCTCTCGGCCTCCTTCAATTGGAAATTGGAATTTATGTGGACTTTATTTTGCAATAGAAATTCTCGAACATTAAACCGAATTCAATAATCTTTCTATTAGTCAACAGCTATCTAAGGTGCTATTAATGGAAGGATCTTATCAATATCCATTAATAATAAATCATAGATCGAACCACCAAAACTAAAAAATTGGAGGCTATCTTATAGCTTTGTATCGGCTAAGTTCACTAGTTGGAGTCAAAATCTTCAAGTCTGGGAAGGTCTTCAGGATCGGCAATCAAAAGATCGAATAATAGATCCATCTCTGTTCTTTTGAGGCAATTATAGATTCTCAGAGCAGCCACCGTAGGTCTTGGTCATTTCTTTGTTGTAACCAACTTCTTCATAAAAAACAATCAGAGAAGGGTAGCAGTAATGACTCGTTTTGTTACGGGACAAACACTTTACCAAGTGTTTTCTTTTATTGTTAGACCGATCCATAAGAGCTGAACCAAGAAAAATGTCAAAAAGAGCATTTTTTATGCAATGAGGTTGAACTAATCCTTTATGGAGCAGCCTATTGATGTTGCTGGCTGTCAAGTTACAGTTTTTTAATTTATTGGATTAACACGAACAAATCAAGGAACAAAAAATATGGTTTGGATTGATTTATTGGTGTCATGGATTATTAAGCCAATTATCGTTATGCCCTTTCCAATAAAATAACTACAAAAGTTAAAAAACAAGTTCGAATCACAACTATGGGAAGCCGATGGGTATCGATACCCAGTGATGGAGGTATCGATACCAAAACTTGTTGGAATGTTAGAGCAAGAGCAGCAGCTACGCTACTCCTCTCTCTTTCGGTGAAATGGAGAAGAAAAGCCCCGATTTGGAGCTACAGCATTCTCTACTGCCTTCGGTAGAGTTCCTCCATGAACAGTACCACGCTACTTCTACCGACGCACTGTTCACGAGCAACTGAATATTTTATCATTTCTCCCACAGGTCTCTCTCTCCTCACCTGCTTCGCCCCCTCCTTTTTCAACCCTTCGTGTCTTGGTTTTCTTCAGATCAACGGTGACTGGGTTTTCTTTAGATCAACGACGACTGGGTTTTCTTTAGATCGACGGCGATTGGGTTTTTTTTCCGTTCAACGGTGGCTAGCTTTGTTCCCGATCGACGACAGCAATTACGTGACTGGGTTTGTTCACTCCCTCTTTCTTTAACCCTTTGTGGATGGGTTTATTGTATTTTTTTCCCCCGATCGATACATGATATACGTATGTATATCTGAGAGATTTGGAATGGGGAAGAAGAAGAAGAAGAAAGAAAGAAAGAAAGAAAGAGAAAGGGAAAAAATATTATTTTAAAAGGGTATAGGTAAAGTAGAGAATTTGGAGGAGTTTGGAAAGAAATCATGTCAAGCTAAAATGAAATTAGGCACAGTTGAGTAGAAAAAATGGCTATTTGCTGCTGCTCTTGCTCTTATTCGCCCAAATCCTTAGGCATCAATACTCAAGTTTTTGGTATCGATACCCATGTCTGGGGAGATAGGGTTGGGGATGAAGAACAAAAAATGCAAAGGTCAAATGCGTAATTTCATATCACTTTTCTAGCTGCAAATGTGTGTTTCACTTTGGACACGTGTCAAGAATAAACCATGGGGTCTTTACTACAAAGGACTCCGGATTAGGGTTGGCAATGGGGACGGGGCGGGGCCGGAGACTACTATCCCCGTCCCCGATCCCCGAACCCCTCCCTCATCCCCGTCCCCGCCCCAATCCCCAATGGGGAATATTTTTTCCCCTCCATCCCTGCCCCAAACGGGGAACGGGGATCCAAACTGGGGATTCGGGGAATTAAAAGCACAACTTCAACCTATCTTGTAACATGAGAGTCTGAGAGTACCGTGAGTGTCAGGTCAGGCCGGTGAGGATTCGATGAGAGCAGAGGATGTCGAAAAGGTGTCAGAATCGTCATGGGTCTCAGATCTGATTTGTTGGAGCAAAACAGAGGTCGTAGGAGGACCGTCAACTTTCGCTGAAGACTGGGTTGGGTAGCCGGAGGCCTGATACCACTCACCTGAAGTCTGGCGGTGGTCAACAGTGTAGTACAATGGTTGCCGGTGAACGTAGGAGCTATGGGTATATACAGAAGAGAGAAGACAGAGAAGAGAGAGGCGTGAGGTGAGGAGAGTAAAATGTTTCTCCTTCAAACCCTATTATATTATATCATATTATATACATAATGAATATTAATAAAAACGGGGATTCGGGGACGGATCGGGTCGGATTCGGAGAAGGGGACACACCTATGCCCACCTCCAATCAGATCCCCGAAATTTTTCAAAAAAAATCTCCAAATCCGACACAATCCCCAAACAGATCTCCAAAACGTCGATCCATTCGGATCGGGGAGCGGATCGGATTCGAACGGATCGGTGGAAATTGCCATCCCTACTCCGGATTATTGCATCCCAAATAAACCAATTCTTTTCTTTTGCCATTGGGCACTAGATTTCCAAGTGGGAGGTCTAGAGTTCGGGTTTACTTGGAAATTTCAAACTCTTTTTAAATTGTTAATTAACGTACTAACTCCCATTTAACAGAACTTTATAGTCATAGAGGCGCAAAACATGTTTTTTTTTATTTATTTATTAGGTGTCCTGACCATTACTCGCACACTTCGAGTAATCCTGGGAGACTAATTTCATCGTTTACTAGCAATGGCCTCCAAGTAAATACATACCAAAACTCTATATGGACTGACCTCAAAGAAGTTGATAGCACCTAAGAGATTTTGAACCTGAAATCCTCAGAGAGAGCAAACCTGTAAGTCTCAAACCTTAACTACTATGATGGGTTGGGTCTTGAACATCTATTTTCGAGCAAAAACTATGTTTCCTCTCATTCTCTCTCTGCCCCGGCCATTTTATAAAGGATAAATTTCACTGACACCTCTTGATATTTGCCCCAACACGTATCTTTTCATGTATATGAGAAATAACAATAAGAAGAAAAATGATACATACACTCCCTGGAAGCCACTCCCAACCACACCCTCTCTTACATGGGGTGTGGGGCCCAGATGTGGGGACCACACCCCATGTGAGAGAGGGTGTGGCTAGGAGTGGCTCCCAGAAAGTAGGGATGGGCATGGGGACGGATCGGGGCCGGAGACTACTATTTCCACCCCCAATCCCCAAACCCCTTACTCATATCCATCCCCTATCCAATCTCCAACGGGGATTTATTTTTATCCTCCATCCCCGCTCCAAACGGGGAACGGGGATCCCCACGGGGATTTCGGGGATCCAATCATTTTCCCTAGAGTAACAAGTAAATAGTTATAGAAGCCCAATTACAAATCATTTTCCCTAAAATCAAGTGTGAATTCCGAACAAAATAACAGGCAGCCTGTAGCGGCCGGGGGTTCAAGGGGGCCTCGTTACCCTCGGCTACTCTCCTCTAAGGAGACAAGGGTCCACGAGGGGTCCCGACCGTATTACTACAAAACGCCGGGGGGGCTTCCCCGGCCAGATCAGGCTCGACAAGGATCTCACCTCGGGAGGCCGCACCGGGAGCGGCCAGAAGCGCCTCCAGGGCTATGTTCCCGAGGGAACCCCGGTCCGAGTCGATTGACCTCGGGACCGGGGCAGGTCACTTCAGGTGGCAGGGGAGCTCGATCGAGGCGCCCCCTGACAGTCTGAGTGGCACATTAATGAGCTCAACCACTCCACGTGCGCTACATCATGGCAACCCACCAACCCTGCAAGCCTACACCTGCAGGGGGGCGTGGGATTTGACTGATAGGGACATCAAGGGCACGTGACGCCTCTGAGAGCACGATGGCCGATGCGCCACTTGAGAGGCAATACGTCGATCTGTGCATTCAATGCAATATCAGGGACGGGGCGCGTGAGGCCCCCGAAGGGCGTGTCGAACACGCGCTCCCTCGCCTATAAATATGGCTCTTATCCCATTCGTACATGGATCCTCTCCACACAACTCTCTCTCTCTCTACATTTGGCTCTAAAACTGCATTCTCTCTCTAGTTCTCCACTATACTTCTCCCTCAGTCGCTGACTTAGCCATCGGAGTACCTTCCCGGAGCACCACCGTCCGGGTTAGGTACTAACGTGGTTACTCTCTTGTGCAGGTACCGTTCCGGCGTACCCCAGCAACTCTGCTCCCCCTCTCCGACGAGTCCCTAGGTACCAAGCGAGGTTCAGTCCAGCTCCTCCCCACTCAGTGCAGTTCCAAACGGGCAAAGAGGCCAGTCCGGTGAAGAGATCCCCCACACAGCCCAACATATAACATTGTGAATTCCAAACTCCCACCAGTTGGAAAACATCATTAGAAGGCCATGTTTTCCATTATGTTTACATTCTCAAAACCCTCCAATTTTTTTAAAATGAGATGTCCGCGAAGATGGAAACTAAATGGGCCACATCTATTGATATGTACTTTGACTTGTTTCAATTGGCTTTTACTTGATGGAATTAATTAGGTAATTAGGTTCCAGTCACAGGAAAATATATACCTAAGCGAAGAAAAAAACCAAAAATCATTAGAAAAACATGTTTCTAATGATTGGGAAATACATGTCACGCTAAAACTCATTCCACTTGCTAAAGCCATATATTTGACGAAAATTCAGTGAGACCCCAAAGTTTCATAATTCATAAATAGACCCCTATATTTCGGGGATTCGGGGACGGGGCGGGGACGGAGCGGGGAATGGATTCGGAGCGGATTCGGGGCGGGGACATGCCTATCTCCACCCCCTATCCAATCCCCAAACATTTTCAAAAAAATCCCCATATCCTATCCAATCTCCAAACAGATCTTCATATTGCTGATCCGTTCGGATCGGAGATCGGATCGGATTCGGACGGGGCGGATGAAATGCCCAACCCTACCAGAAAGTGTATGTATCGCCGTTCTAATAATAAACTTCTTGTGGCTTCTATGTGCATTCGAATGATATCTTAATCAAAAAAATTTCTATCCAAAGTGATTAAATGAACCGAAAATGACTTTGTTTTGAATCAAAATGACTTTGTTTTAGAACTGTGCTCATGCCAATACAGGTGCTCGATCGTGCCTTGACTGAGGACTCTAAATAGGAGAATTTGTCAAAATAATTATACATAATATACAAAGTAAGTTGTATAACACACCCAGTGGTTGCCCCAGTGGCTAGGGCGAGTGTCTGATTTTAGGGGTAGTCCCTTTGGTCAGATGTTCGATTCCCCACAGAGTGAGTACCTGTGCTAAGCGGGGGGCTGTGACTGGTGTGGGTTGCGCTAGCTCCCTCCGAGTTTGGTGCAAAAAAAATCGAAAAACGATACACGGAACTACTTCATTTTTTGATTTGAAATATCATGATTTTAGCAACTGGGTGCTAAAATCTTTTGAAAAACTGGGCCTAAAGATAACTAAAATCTAAAATGCAATGGATATACTTCATAAAAATTACATCATTGTCAGTTGACCCACTTGACTTCCAACTTTTCCCCAAACGAATTGATTCGTTGACTTTATTTTGGTAATTTTACCCTACAATTAGGGGTGTTTTGGCTAAAAAGCCAACTTAACTTTTTGTTTTGTCTTTATTTGATTTCTTTTTTTTTTGTGTTTGTTAGTTTTACATTGATTTTTTTAGTATTATTGGTTCATCTCGGTGAGAGGAATCCAAAGATGTAAAAGATTATGACTAAAACTTTCAATTTTTTGAATAAGATCGAAAAAAGTGTAAAAAATTGTCTTTTTGACTTATTTTTGTCTTTATTCAAAAAAAATTATGATTTGTTTATCACAATTTTTTACTTTTTTGATTCCTCTCGCCGAGACGAACCAATAATACACAAAAAGTTGATGGAAAACTAAAAAACACGAAAAAAATTAAATAAAGACGAAAAAATAAGTCAACCAATTTTTTAGGCCAAAACACACCTTAGAACTAAATTATCCTAAACATAAAAGAATTCCTACTAAAATTACATTATTGTCCCTTTCTAGTAGTATAATTTTGCTAAAACAATTGTCTAATAGGTGTTGATAATCACATATAATACGATAAGAGTTCCAATTTTAGGTTAGAAAAAATTCAGAAGATCGATAGACGTTCATAGATTTGCATGCATTTTTTAGTGATATTTTTTACACTTTTAGCATATTAGGTTGGCAATTTGGAATTTCGGAATGACTAAAATCAGGACTTGGAAGGGTCTCACGAGGCAACCGAATGGTTCCCTTCGGGGTCATTGAATCAGGTCAAGGCGCGCAGAAGTTGTGTGGTTATGGCTAGAAGTTGGGTGATTTGGCAAAAAAGTAAAAATCGGTTTTTTGGTTTTTTCATTGTCTTTATACAAAAAAAAAATTGCATTTTTTAGTTTTGCGTCAAGTTTTTGTGGTTTATGGATTCATCTCGTCGAGACGAATCCAAAGAGTATAAAATTATGGTCGAAACTATTTTTTTTAATAAAGCCGAAATTAAACCAATAAACTGGTTTATTCAAAAAAATATTACTTTTGACCATAATTTTATACTCTTTAGATTCGTCTCGACGAAACGAATCCATAAACCACGAAAACTTGAGGCAAAACCAAAAATGCCAAAAAAAAAAAAATTTGAACAAAGACTTTAACGAAAAAAACCCAAAAACCGGTTTTTACTTTTTTGCCAAATCACAATTCAATACCTTCATAATTCAGTTACCAACCCAAGGGTCTTCGTTTTGTGTAAAACAACCTCCAAAAATAAATAAATAAATAAATAAATAAAACGGACATACTCAGCAAGAAGTAAACCGAAAGTATGGAAAAGTTCATATGTGTGTGTGACGTCTTATTGAGAGAGAGAGAGAGAGAGAGAGTGTTTTGGTCAATTTGTGCTTTTGCGAGCAACGCAATGAAGTTGAACATAATGAGTGGGTGGGACGGTTGAGGGTCAGCGTATTGGATTCGTGAAGTGAAATCCAAATTGTCTTCATGCCTTTTGTGGGTCTCTAGCTCTTTAAATAATGGATCATGGGAACAAAGAATGGTGGCATGGCTAACTATAGTTAAGGTGTTATAATGATATTCGCCGCAAGGGAAAACTGGAAACACGTTCAGCGCCGGTCATGAAGTGCGTAAGCTATCATGACTATCCGTTTTGGCAATCAACAATCTGGATTATCTTATACATGAAGATAATCCGGATCACTGATTGCCAAGCGAATGGCCGTGATAGCTCACTATAGGTATACTTTTCAGTTTAATGATATATATTTTTCAATTGGATCTGTTATAACGGCCATATTTGTAACGGTTATATTACTCATTTTTCACCGGTGTAACGGTTATATTACGACGGTCATAATTACAATGGCTACGTTTTAACGGTCATATTTGTGTACTCCATTTATTTAGTATTTCTTGTCATGGAATGATCCTTTTTTTATTTATTGTATTCTTCTTCTTTTTTACATTCTAAAAAAATGACATCTAAGAAAAAAGGCTTTCATATGTCCATTCCTTTTATTTGCTGAAATTAGTTAATTGCCTTTGGTGAAAAGTGAAAACAGTTATAATCCCTCCGCCCAAAAATTTTGGTTTACTTTTGGGAGATTTAGCCTCTATTACATTATTCCTATTTTGAAACACATAAAGTCCACCAAACTAATTTAATGTGGCAAGAGGAGATAATTAACTTTAATTTAATGTGAGGGTATTTTTGTCCTATTAAAAAAGAGGAGTGGACCTCACACCTTATAAATTACTACTCCTACAAATTAATGGATCATAACACTTGCCCAAAATGTTAGTGGATTAGGCATTGATTCAAACATCTACCGCGGACCTTAGACCAAGTCTTTATTCCTAAAAACCAAAAAAAAAAAACAAAAGTATTTATTTCTTTTTTGGATGTCCCATAATCTGTCTATTTTGACTAGTCAAGAAGAAAAAACTCAATAATTTTCTTGTTTGCCCTTCATCTCCATATTCAAATTTAAACACAAAAGTGGAGGAAAAATGAATTAGAAGTAAAAAGTAGAGAAATGATTTCATTTCACAAAGCATTTGGACGGTCGAAATGTGATGATATACATATGAGGTACCGGGTACTCACATGTGATGTACCCATTGCATTGTTAAAAATGCCCAAGTACTTTTACCATATAGGAGTACTGTAATTGGAGTTTACATATCCCAACGCGATACTCTACTTTCTCAAATCTTTCAGGCCATGCTTGGATGGGGTTAAAACCTCCCTTCAAAAGTTATCAGGGGTGAAAACCGTGGGTCCCATGGCTTTGCCATGGTTTGGCAACCCAAAATCCTCCCTCCTTAGTTTTCAACCCCTTCTTAGTTTTCACGCCTAAGGGGTGTTCTCCCTCATAACTTTTGGGCACCCCTTGGGCTACCCAAAAATTATCCCTCTGAAGAGGGCTACAATTTTGACGAATATAGCCCTCGTTATCCCCTTCACCAACCTGCAAACAGACACCATTTTACACAGTTAGTCACCGGAAATCTGGATTGGAATCTGGATTTGATCGCACGATGAGTTTGATAGGAAATCGCATGGAAGAAGCTTCGAGAGGGTTTGAGACTGTTGAACGTTCAGAGAGAGAGAGAGAGAGGTGGTAGCCATACCCATTCCATCTGCCATGGCTAATAGCTTCACGCAGCAACATGAGATCAAAGGGAAATTGAAAGCTGCTGGTGAAGAAAAAAGGCTTTTATATAGTGGAAACCCTAAAATAAGCTAATGACAAAATTACCCTTTTTAATTCAAATGGCTATGTTGTAACTTACGGTTAAGTTAATATTTTAAAAATAGAATTGACATCATACAATAGAGTGTAATACTATTATTAATACAAAAAATTCCAATACTCCTATGACTAATACTCTAGTTTATGTCCTCTAAAAAAAATTAATAGTTTATAATTGAATGACATGAGAATCAATTTTGATTTATATACATAAATTTAAAACAAAAAAAAATATGACAACCAACCATTCAAATGTACTTATTAAAAAAACATTTTTAAATAAAAAATATTCAAAAAATATAGATTATAGCTTGAAATTGTCCAAAATTTATTATATAGATTAAGTTTTGTAATTATATAATTAATTTAAAGCATAATCAAGTTTGGTACACCACAAGGACAAAAGAGTCATTTGATAGCTTTTTCCATCATCTACCCCCTCTTATTTATAAAACATCCAAACCAAGTCAAAAGTTATCCCCTTGTTTAATCCATCATCCAAACTATCTACTTTTTTAACTCCCTCCATAAACATCACATCAATGTGGGCCAACCCTATAAAAATAATACCCCCTCTTATCTTATCCCCCCTCTATAACTTATCCCCTCAAATTTTAGCACCATCCAATCGGGGCCTCAAGGGAAAAAAGGTTACCCATGGAAGCCAACCTGGTTTTTGCCTGCATGATGTGACAACGTTCTACGTTTCCCAGCGGGAGGATGTTATGCATAGCTGTGGAGTCTACTCCGGATCCTGTTTTTTATCAGAATCATTCATCTTTTTATCTCAACGCATATGCATACGACGTAAAAAATTAGAATGATCAGACATCGGTAACTATATTTTTAAACTGTATTTTTATGGAAACAAAATAGTTAAAGAAACCTTTGTGGATGATTTTTTTCATAGAACTATAAGTTAAATGGTGACCGATCAAATAGTTAATTACAAATGTCTGATCAACTTTAATTTTTACATGGTATACATACGAGACGAGATGAATAAATAAACAATTTGGATCAAACAACGAGATCCAAAATGGACTACACAGCCGTGAACATGAGTGTTGTGTACCTCCGCACAGTACACACAGGACACCCCAATGTATTAAGTTTTATGAATTGGTTTTCCTCTCTACCCCTCTTGTTTATCAATCAATCAACCATATGTATACAAATTGACTAGCACTAATAAGTTGTTTGTTAAGGGGTCGATTTGTCATGATGCCTGACCCCATTGCATGCTCTGAATCTTTTTGAAAAGCACAAAACTTCAACTGATAGAGCCAATTGTTGTGGGAGTGGTCAACAATTGTGATGAGAGTTATTGAAAAAAAACAGATAGTTGTTTCCTTTGCATGAATTTTCCACAATACACTAATGAGGGATTTTGAAAAATTTTCAACTTATTGTGTCCTAAGTGCCTAACGCATGATTAAGGAAAACATTATAAAGGTTATCCCCTATACTGTAAAATATGAAACCGATTCCTCACCATCAAATGTAATTTGAAAAATTACTGTGGTTGGTTATGGATGCTTATGATAAAATGGAAAGAACACGTCATCGCTGATATCACTTCCTTTTTTATCAACAAAGAAAATTTCATGCATCACAAGGATAAAAAAAAATGAAATCGGGACAATAGGAAAAGAAAAGCATTGAGTGAGCATCGGAAAATGCACAACACTCTCCCACTGCTGTTGCTACTCGCAAAATTTTCGACCTACTTCACAGCCTCTCAAGTTTTTCTTTTTTTAAAGAAGCATCGCACACAACATTAATTCTATCTAAGGGTATCTACAATGGGCTCTCTAAAAATAGCTCCTAAGTTGACTCCTAAGGTGTACAAATAAGCCTAATTGGAGTCCATTTTTCACTCCCAGAACTTGCTAAAAGTAGAGAGCATATGTGCACTAAATGGGCTAATAATAGCATTCTCTATTTTCAAACAAAATCATTTATATTTTGAAAATTCTATATTAGAAAAAAAAAAGATTAAAAGGGCTTGGGTCCCACTTGAAACTAGTTACAAGGATACCTAAATTTAGCTAATGGGTTAGGAGACATGCTTAGAGCATTCCCAACAATGCTCCTCAAACCCCTCTCATCTCTATTTTAGGGAGCCAAACCCCAAAATTCAGCTCAAAGAGACTCCCTAAACCCCTCCCTAAAATAGAAATTGCTACAGTGCCGCCCTAAAAACCTCCCCATTTGGGGAGGCACTGTTCACTCCCTACCCCATTTTTTATTCTTTCTCTCACTCCCTCCCTCTCTCTGCCATACTTTTCTTTTTTTTATTCTCTCTCTCTCTCTATCTCTCTCTTGTGTCTTTCTCCTACTTTTCCCCCATATATCATATTTTATTAAAATAGGGAGGGTAATAGAGAGGATTGTTGAAGACGTGGATTGGTAAAATGAAAAATGTGCACTGTTCATTACTTTTTTTTAAAGAAAAATTTCGGGAGAAAGTTGGGGATGCTCTTAGGAGTTACCCTTGAGAGCTTGTATTGGGAGCTCATTGAAGACTATAATTTATCAAATGGCTTGCTAAATTTTAGGAGTCTCACCTAGGAGTCATTTTAAGAGCCCACTGTGGATGCTCTAAGATTCCAATATGGTCATTCTGATCACGCGCGTTGTCTTTAATTTTGCTCAATCTACTTAAATCTTGACATTCTGGTTCAAATCTTCCGTTTGGGGGTGTTTGGATGCCTTGTTATCACTTTTTGCTTTTCTATTTTGGTTAAATTTTACGGAGACCCCCTCTTCTATACTTCTTGGATACAAAGACCCTGAACATTTAAAAGTGACCAAACACATCCCCTCATCTACTTAAAACGAAAAAAAACTTAAACTCTCTTAACGGAAAGACTAAAATGACTGTTATGCCCTTATCTATATTAATCTAGCAACACCCACTTCACTCTCTCTCTTCTAAGCTGTGACTATTTTGTTTGTTTAAATTGGGTGCCGATCAATTAATCTGTTTTGTCGATTTAAACTGGGTGCCGATCAATCCCTTTGTCCCTACCTCTTTGTTGGGTACACTTATAATTCTAGATTACTCCATGCAAGTGTAATTGTAGTAATATTTCTAACTTCCATGGCTTCTAAACTACCAGAGGAAAGAAAGGGAGATGGAAAGTGGATGGGGAGAGAAAAAGGGGGGGCGGGGGGCATTTGCCCTAGATTTCAAACATCACTTAATGGTCTTTTGATAGAAAGGGGTCAAACTAGGTAATGGTCATAGATGGGGAGGTGTGTCTGAGCGCTTTTAAATGTTAGGGGGCCTCCGTGTCCAAGAGGTATAGATGAGGGGGTCTCCGTGGAATTTAACCTTCTATTATTTTCACTTCCAGCTATTTGGCTAGGTGAACCCAAAATGAGTTCCAAGAAAATGAGTTTTGGTTTTGTGGACTTTAGATAAGAAAAGCTAAAAGTAGGGTGGGAGGAGCTTTTTGACTTATCATTTTCAACTTTTCTCATATTGATTAACAAAAAGACCTATGAAATGTATTTTTGTACACATCTCCCAAACACTACTCATGTCGTGAAATGCATTTTGTGCATATCTCTCAAAACACTCTACATATTCAATAATATATTCTACCCATAATCCAAATAACCAAAAAACAAAATGTAAAATGTAAAATGTGCAAAAACAGAGTCTCCCATATACCCCGTAGTTCCTTAGCTACTGTTTCAATGCAAATCCAGCTGTGTTCATCAGCGTCGAATTGCAATACTGTCAACTGTAATGAAGTTGCCTGTCTTGGTTTCACATTAATTCCTTTGTTATTTTTCAAACTAATCATGCTTTCACGTACTTCTTGTTTTTTTACCACAATTGGAAAGTTTGAAGACCTTGATGTGCAAGAAAAAGAATGGAGTATCCATTACTTAATCGTAAGCCATATGCTTTCGGTCACAAATTATGTCATTCATGCCCATAGTTTGCAAAGTTGATTCGATTGGATTCTGGGGGAGCAATTTTGTTCACTATTGGCAAGGGTATATTCATTCCGCATCTTAATTCGGTGATCGAAACTATTCTATTTAGTTCACTTGTTAGGAGACCACGCAAATGAAAAACTCAATCAAATATAGGTAACTGTTTCATCTAGAGTTTTATTTATTTCTAAAAAAAATCTCGCTAAAAGAATCAACCTTTTATATCAAGCGCTCACCATTATTGGATTCAACTTAAGTTTTGCATGGGCTCCTATGAAATAAATATAGACGAAATGAACGGTGTTGATTCTCGATGTTAAACATATAATGAGTATACCCTTGCGAGGGTGAACAAAATTGCTTTCCTGATTCCGGCATATCCGCGTAGTACTCATCCCTCTCTTCCCGACACGACGAAGGGTATAAGTGACAATTCATTCTAGTTCCCATATGGGCTCCCGATCCGCTATGGAATGTCCAGTTCGTGCCATAACTACTGTCCGGGAGGACAAACCGTCACAACAGCACCCCTTAGGTACAAGATGGTATGTGACACCCACTTCACAAAGACATGCCAGGAATGAGACTTGAAACCGAGTTACAATCCCAGCTACCACCTTCCGTGTTCCATAAAATTACCTCAGTTAAACAAAACACAAAGAAACATAAATATTACTACTCTCTCTGTCCCATTTTGTTCGTCAATTTTAAAAAATCGTGCCGATTTTTAATTACTTATATCTTTTAATATATAATGTATTTCATAATTTTGAAAACTATGCATTTTAGAACTAATCGAATACTATAAAACAAAATTCATATTATATATTTTAAAAAAATTCTTGTTAGAAGATATAAGCGATTGATCACCGAGGACACGACCTTCGAAAATTGACAAACAAAATAGGTTGGAGGGAGTATGTCTTATAAGTTACCCATTTATGTATGCTGGTCTTTTTTCTTATTTTTTAGAGAACTTTTATACTACTAGTTTACATTTCACATTTCTGTGGAGCTAATTTGACAGGGCAAGTCGTGAACAGCCTACAAAAAGTCTTTGCGGTTTGGTGAGCCTACATCCTCTGGTACGTAGTAATCTCCAAAAGACGAATATTTCCTAACACACGGTCCAGATTCATAGAACTGGATCCAACCGGAACGCATTAATTTGCCTATTCTTGACTTTCCTTCAAAACAGATCTCCCTTCAGATGCCCCAATCCACACCACTCATCAGATTTTTTTTTTGTTTTGAAAATGTCAGCATATCATTCAAAACGCCATACGGCATCGATTACAGCGAAAGACAAGAAAGAGACCAAAACCACTAGCAAGTGACATGAGTACGGCAAAAGACACTAGTCTACCGACTCTCAGACACACCTGCCGAAGCAGACCCGACACCAGGGACGTGGATTATGAATCCTATTCACAAGCAAGCGGTAAAGAATCCCAACAGATTCCCAGCTCAATCCTTAAAGCAATACAACGCAGAGTAATCGAGAAGAACTAACTAAACAGTAATACTAACTAAACAGAAATAAAGCAAAAAACCAACTAATGAAGAACCCAAAGACTAGTGTATCTCATGTTCAACTCAGGACATTATTGACTAAACACCTTAGAAAACTCGTTTGGGCCGTCAACTAATTGGGGTTGGTTTATATGAAACTTTGCTCTGGTTTTAATTGCGTTTTCCGTAAGAAACTGGTGAAAATTGGTTTTCAAGATTAATCGAAGTACGTATAAGCTGACCGGACACACGAGTTATAAAAAGAATGTCAGAAAACTCACTTCCAAAACATGAGTAAACAGTCCCCTCAGATGCACCAATCCACACGACTCATCAGATCATATTCAAGTCACGACGTTATTGACTAAACACCTTAGGAAACTCCTTTGAGCGGGGTCGATTGATACGGAACTTTGCTCCGGTTTTAAGTGCGCTTCCCTTAAGAAACTGGTGAAATTGGCTTTTCAAGATTAATCGAAGTGCGTGTGAGCTAACCGGACACTGGAGTTATATAAAAAAAAAAAACAGCTTCAAAAACTCCCAAAACATGAGTAATAATTAAGTATAACTAATCTGGCATTATCTGGAGTCCTCTAGTCCCCGTGGCCTTTTTGCAATGGAGAAATGATGATGGGCCGCGTGACAACAACATCTCATCATTAGTCGCATGGTAGGACACATATTCTATTATTCTCATTCCCTCACCCAAAACGACGCCGCTCACTCTCCTACCACCCCCGTCAATCAACGAAGTTTGTTAGTCACTAAACCGTGATTTATAACCAAGGACTTTTTATAATTAGGATTCCCTCCCCTGAAATTTAGAATGGGTCTATCAAAATTTAGTTGAACTGTACGGAAGCTGGTTCAGATAATATTAATTATACGACATGCACAAGAAAGAGAAATAAAAAAATCACAATAACTACTCCTTGAACGATTAGAGCGCCGACGTATCACATAACAATGATGAACGATGGAGTGTAGACCTGAACGAACTATGAGTCAGTCAAATAAAAAGATAGGCTCTTACTGTACAAAATGGTCATTCTCCGTTACCGCTAACACGATTGATTTATAAAATTTGATAGAAGAGTACTTACGCATTAGATCGTGAAAAAATCGGTGGCGACGACAGTGTTAGCATCGTAATGTATTATTTTATTATGTGCAATCTCTTACTACAAACACGTTGCATAAATATGTGAGTATAAATAGCTTAACCTGATATTTATTTAAACTGTTGTCTATTGAGAAAAAATTAAGGCACAAACACTTTGCACCAACAATTACACATACATTTATTTGTAAAAAAAAAGTAATGATCAAACTATAAAAATGGCAACCAAGGGCTTGTAACCTAGCGGTTATCTCCTAGTTCTTCCATAAGAGAGACAAGGGTTTGAGCCTTAATAAAGACATCTTGGAGTTTAGGGCTATGGATAGCTTCTAGACCTCCTTTGGACTAACTCACCAACTCGGCAAAAAAAAAGGGTTTCTTTTGTGTATATATATATAGTATATTTTTCTGTAAAAATTCGATTTGTACATGCATTGCGTGTGCCTAGCCAGTGGTTAATTATTAGTAAGCGGAAAAACCGAGATACGGAGTATTATGTATGACCTCAACTAATCTCGATATTCAACTATAAATACAGCTTACCTCTCTCGTGCTCTCAATCGTCAACGTTTCCCATTTGCTGAACAGAGGAGAGTGTTTCTGTGTGCTTGAGAAGTCGATCAATGGCTACGAAAGTCTATATTGTGTAAGAACTAATCAATCGATTTCCCTCTGTGCTTTCTCGCTCTAGATTTTGTGCCTTTGCTCCTCATGATCTGTTTTTGTATTGCATTTAATTGTACTGATTTATTTTTTTTCTTTTTTGCGATTAATCAGTGCATTTATCGAACTCTTTGTTTTCGCAATTCACTTTCTGAAAACTTTGTGGATCTTCGATTTCTATGGTTCTGAATTATTGGTTGGGTGGTATTCATAGACTCCGCTGATTGTTTGGTATAATTTGTCTTCACTGGTGGAGTAGATTGAGTAGATTGTTTGAGAGATAAAAGGTAAAGTTTTGTTAAGTTAGGTGTGATGTTGAAGATTTTCTACTTTCTCTGTGTCTTGTATCAGATACCTTAATTGGTAGTAGTAATTGGTCAATTTTGGGGAAATGGATAGAAAATCAGTAACTCGAAGTTTCTGTGAGGTTCTGTTCGTTCCGAAATGATGTCAGGTGTTTCTGGATATCTAACTTGTGTTTTGTCAACGTGATTATCTGGTTTCTAAAACATTAGGGTTCGTTTGATTAGCAAGAGTATGTTAGAAAACGATGGAAAGGGAAAATATATTAACTTTTTTGTGTGTTTGATTAAAAAGAGAATGAAAGGAAATGCAAGAAACTAAATAATTCTGTACAACCAATTAATACATATGAAGTGTTCTTTTTTTTCTTTTTTTTTTCCTCCTTGAAAAAAACACAAGGAAATCTAAATTTTCTAATGAAACTAGTTATGTAAAAATGGATTTTAAATTGATCAATCCCTTTTCAATTACCTACTATTAAGGAAGTTGTGATATTTAAAAAATGTAAGGTTAATTTAACCAAACTATGTAATGGAAAAAATTACAAATTTCCCACAAAAGTTTCATCATAACCAAACACATGCAAGAAAAAAGTTTCCTTTTCTTTTTCACTTCGCCTCTTACCATTTTCATTTTCTATTAGGAGTATCTTTTTCTTAATAATCTTACGGACTCATGTGGAGCATTCAGATTACGTTTTTTCTGTTTATGGAGGTTTAGGTGGTAATAGAAGAACTATCTCCTTTGGCTTCACTAGCTTTGAGACTTGAATTATTATCACCATAGAGCTTGGATACGCAAGTATTTGATAATAGGCCGGTGATCTTTGACCTTATCACTGTTTCCTGGTAACGGAACACTGTACTAGACGGGATAGAAGAACCACACGGCTATGTAAATATCCCAATCTTAGTCATTTGTAGATCTCTTTTGTAGTAACAGTAAACTCTGCTCTGGCCGATATTAAAAAGAAAAGAAAAGAAAAGAAAAGAGTAAACTCTGCTCTGACATCACAACAGTGTGAGCCATGAACCTTTTCACCTACATGACTTGAAACTTTTTGAGCTGTTTAATTGAGAAATCAAAGATTAGAATGATCCCCAGTGCTTGAGACTTGAGTGAAGGTAGCACCCTTGGTTTTTTGACTGTCATGTCTCAACTGCTATAATCTAAGGCACGGGGAAGACTAAAACAACAAAGGCAAAAGAACAATGTGCAGCAATTGGAACCATGGGTGGCCTGTGTCTGACTCGAGAAAATGCTGAACAAGCCTATTGCTTAAGGCATTTTTGGTTTACAATAATGAAAAGAACCCTTGCTTGGTGCAATAGGAAACCTCGATCAGTGGTAATCCAGGTTTTCAAAGGCAGCCACATCACCCATATGAAGCCAGATGTTAGGCACACACACGTTGTCCCTACCCATCTAGCACCAAAGGTTGACTGGCAGAACACGATAGAAGTGTTTTTCAATTGTTTATCTTAGGAATAACAAATATCTTGAAGTGTCGTATGTTTTATGTCTCATTGTCTAAACACAGAGGTTGGAAACAACTCACGATAACTAGTTTCAAATAGGACACATACAAAGTTGGTCTGGATAGTTTTTATGCTGACCAGTTGTAAAATTGTTTTGCGTTGACGCAAATGGAGCACTCTGGAAGTTAGTTTCTGAAAATTCAGAAGTGGAGTAGCAATTATGATATTGGAGATAAGGAACAATTTTCATTGCTTTTTTTTTTTTTGGTAATGCTTATGCAAGATTTCTTTGTATTTTAATCGTGCCTCTGGGGAGCATCCACAAGTGTTGTGCCTGCTGTCTCATCTCTGGCATATACTCTCCATGCTTCTTTTTCCACATTCCACGGCCCAATCCGTGAATTATCCAATTGCATGTCGATTTTGTTAACCTCTCGAGAGATTTTATGAGATATTATTTCACATACTCGGATTAAGTTTGGCACAGTATGAGTTTGCGCTAACCTGATGTTTTAAGCTGATACCATTTAAAGAAGCAGTTTGAATATATTCCTCATCGGCTTGGTGGCCACTCTGGGACATTGGTCTTTTTTGGGTATGTGCCTTGAGATTCTATATGTATGGATTATATATGCTAATATGCATAAGCATATAGAGGAACAAAATTAAGGCAAGAAGCAAAATTTCTTAGTAGGGTTCTGATAATGGCGTTAAGTGTCTATTTGTTTGCCGATCAAAATAAAAGTGCCTATTTGTTGGATTACGTCAGTGTGTAGGGTATCGTGATTTGTCTCTGTCATGCTGCCAGTGCCAGGTTTAGGTTAGTTTTTGCGGTTACTCCCAGCACAGACTTGGGTCCATGTTGGCGTGGCAACATTCATCAGTAATTCAGTATCACTATCTGATGTCTCTTTACACCATGCTAGTGTTTGCCACACTTTTTGGTTGTAGGCCTTGCATCTCTGCACTGCTATTTAATCGTATGTAAAGCATCATAATCTGATTTGCTAACCGATATTCAAGTCATTAGTGCAACGACCTGGAGTGCTTTTTGTGCTTTGATGTTGGCTGCTGCTTTGTTTTGTGCACAGACCATTTGAAGCTGTCAATCTGTGATTTCCTTGTATGCATAATTTAGAAATGTGCAAGGCTCTCTAACTTGTGGTGAGGTGATTGTGCATTTATCCAAACTTACTGATAGTGATTAGACAATTGTACCTTACTTAAGCATTCGTTACTATTTCTGTATGGAGCCCTCCAAATAGAAACTATGGGCATCTGTTTCTTCATTTAAAGGAGCATATACATGTAAGCTGACAAGCGCAGACAGTATTGCGGTTCTCCTTTCACTTGCAGAAAGGAATCCCCATATCTCTGAAATGAAAAGAAACTGGTCACTACTCAATATCGAAAAATCTAGTATTGGTTCTGTATTATAGTGGAATGAAATCAAGCCTCTAAGACAGGCATATAATAACGAAATAGAGACAATCATAAGAAACCGTTTAATAATGAAACAAGATCCTAATAAAAAAATTCAAAATTAAAGCTCCTGAATAAATAAATCGCGGAACAAATAAAAGTACATCTTTGATATCATCTGATTGCTTTTCTTTCTTCATCGCTTCAGTTTTTGTACCTTTTCTTATCTTTCTATCCTGTTTTAGGTACTATTCTATGTATGGACATGTTGAGAAACTAGCAGAACAGATAAAGAAAGGGGCTGCCTCTGTGGAAGGAGTTGAAGCAAAACTATGGCAGGTAAATACTGAACTGTTTTTCTTATGTAACAAAAGCGAGTGAAGTTGGTAAGCAGTGATCGTTGAAGTTGTCAGTGCGTTAGTTGATTTAGTTTATTTTCCCAAAAGGAAAAGGGGGCAACTGTGGACTTGGAACAATTTCAACTTGTTGGATTATTAGGCTTCCGTGAGAAAGGGTGTGCTTTACCTTTGTAGCTATGAATAAGTATGCTGGTTTCTTCTTACAGATTGCATGGTGTAGTTCTAGTTGTAGGTGTTCAAGGCATATCAAATTTTTGTAATGAACACAATTTGGGCTCGAGCTACAAAAAAGGTAGGTGGAAACCAAATGGCTTCTGATGTGTAAAGAAAAGTACCAAAATGATCCAAATTTCTTCTGATGTGAAAGAAGTTGTTCTGAAAAGTCTAAAATGATTTTGAATTGTTTTGGTTAGTTTAACATAGAATTATGGGTTGCCTGCCTAAGATGCTGAGATGCATGACATTCATCTGGTGGCTAGTGACGTGGTACTATTAAGGCATCAAATAATGTTTTCTTCCATCTGGTTTGGCGCATGTTTTTCTGTTTACTGAAACACTGTTGATTTAGTTCTAAGTTTTCAGAATTTTACTATTTGTGATGTGTTGCTGGGATTTCATATTTTCTCCACTATTTATATGACATCTACATTTCTTAGTTGCCCGCTCGTCCATTTAGAACCTTCTTAATAGTGATCCTTATTAGTGGGTTCTGTCACTTCTGTCATTCTCCTCTCAGTGGCGATAGCATTTTTGCGCCAACTGGTGATTGTTATTTCGCTTTTTAAGCTTCTCAGTTGGTTCCTTGTCATAAGTAATCACCTCCCCTGTGTAGAGACTTTGAGAGCTTTTTTTTTTTTTTTGGTAATTTCTTGCGAGCTAGAAGTGTTATTTGTCTGTCCAATGTTTTCCCTTCTCCTCCTGTTCTACATCTTTTTGAAGTGGTCTATGTTTGTAGGAGGGGAAAGAGGACAAGAGAAGCGGAAATTTAAGGGAACAACAATAGGTAAAGTTTATAGAAATGTTTCCCTCCGCTTCTCAAAACATTAATTTAGAGGGAATCTTTATGATTAATAGGAGGTACAACAGTAACTATCAGTGACATGCCGATTGAGGGGGAAAAAAAAAACTATTAGTGACATATGGCAACTTGAGACATTTTCACCCCAGCTTACTCTTGCAACCAAATAAAAGAAAAAAACCTCACACGATCTCAACGTTTTCCCCATCTTTCACAGAGAACTTAAAGTTAATCTCCTGCTGAATATAAAAAAATGGCCACTCTTCCCTAGTCTTCGGGGAGAAAACTGAAACTTCTTCCTTCAAATTCTTCTATCTTGGTTCGTTTTGCTTTGGCGTACACTTTTGCTGAATTGGAATTTGGAATTTTGTGTCTTGCCCAATTATGACTTCTACTTCATCACGAAGAATCAATTCCTGAATCACGTTTTATGTTTTCTAAAACATCATGCACTTTCATTTGGAGCAGGTTCCTGAGACACTAACTCATGAGGTGCTCAGCAAAATGAGTGCACCTCCAAAGAGTGATGTGCCTCTCATTACACCTGCTGAACTTGCCGAGGCTGACGGGTTTGTTTTTGGGTTCCCCACAAGATTCGGGATGATGGCCGCACAATTCAAAGCATTTCTTGATGCAACTGGAGGTCTATGGAGAACCCAGCAGCTTGCAGGCAAACCTGCCGGAATCTTCTATAGCACTGGTTCCCAAGGCGGGGGACAAGAAACTACTGCGTAAGTTCCTGTTTGGTCCTATTTTTTCATTTGAACAATATAGCTAAGAAGAACAGACATGACAGGTGCCGGATCCGGATACCTGTCAAATAAGCCTATTGACTTTTATTGCGTATCATATTTTCTTTAGTTGTACACACTTCAGACACACTGGGAATATGTTGGGGAGCATTAGAAGGTTATAGTGCAATTTTAAAAAGTTAGATTTGGTTCAAATTGTCGCAGATGCTTAGTTCATGGATATTCATTTAGTGACTGTTGGCATAAATACATAATGGTAATCTTATCTGTGTTCTTTTTATCCTAATTTGTTAGCAATAGTGTTTTTGATCTCTATATGAATCAATAACACACGCAGACTGACTCTTAGGAATTAAAACTTCCCGTGTCCTAATTTTTTGTAAAATGATGTGTCACCTTTTGTGTCCGTGTCATGTCTCTTACATGTGATTTTTGGGGAAACAAACTGTGATCTTTGGAGGTGTTCATAGGTTGACTGCCATTACCCCATTTGATAGCAATAGTGTTTTTGATCCCTATATGAATCAATAACACACGCACACTGTCACTCAGGAACTCAAACTTTCCGTGTCCTAATTTTCGGAAAAATAATGGGTCATCTTTAGTGTGTCCGTGTCTTGTTTCGTATATGTGATTTTTGGGGAAACTAATTGGAGGTGTTCACAGGTTGACCGCCATTACCCAGTTGGTTCACCATGGAATGATCTTTGTGCCCATTGGGTACACGTTCGGAGCTGGAATGTTTGAGATGGAACAAGTGAAAGGTGGAAGTCCTTATGGTGCGGGGACTTACGCAGGTGATGGCTCGAGGCAGCCATCGGAGCTCGAGTTGGAGCAGGCTTTCCACCAGGGGAAGTACATTGCCACTATTACAAAGAAACTCAAGGGAGCTGAATAATTTCAGTTCAGAACAACATTAATGTTTGTTATTCTTACATATTTTTTCCAACTTGTGTCATTAAAATGTCCTATTTCTTTATGCTTGCAAACATTATTCTTGCGTTATTCTATACGTGATTTGTCTGTGTTTACTATTCAGTACAGTGGTGATTCTCAATGATAAAAGTCTGTTTGCTTATATTTATTTACCCGAGTTACTGAAAATCAGGTGGCCATTCTTTTATGTATTTTCAATGAAAACAAAATTTAATTGAATTTGAACAAAATGAACAGAAGTCATTGTGTGCCGTGTGGGATGGCAACAGACTAGTTCTGTCCCAGCAGTGTTCTACTGCCATTTTTCTTTTAGGAACAGCGTTCAACCGCAAGGTTAGGTTTCATTTCCGAAAACCAGCGCTCTTTATGAGACAACCGGTGCCCTACAGTGGAGCGAATGCGCTACGTAAATTGCCGTCCGCCAAAAGTCCTAAATACCCCCACCCTTTTAACTAAATTCCATTTTTATTTAATTTCTTAATTCTTTTATCTTATTTATTTATCTATTTTTCTTTATATGTTTTTTCTTTTTTATTTATTTAATATTCTTTATATCTTTTTTCTCTTTTATTTATTTAACTAAATTCCTTTTTTATTTAATTTCTTAATTCTTTTATCTTATTTATCTAATGTTCTTCATGTAATTTATTTTCTTATTTATTTCCTTGTTTATCTATTTATCTCGTTATCTCTTTCTATCAATTACTTTTTTTCCTTCAATCATTTAATCTTCTCTTTATTTCTTTATTTATTTGTTGTTTCTTCATTTATTTATTATTTTTCTTGTGGTTCCTTATTAATTTTTCTTCTTATCTTCAATTATAACCATTTATTCAGATGTTTTTTTTTTTATCTGCAATCATAACCACTTATTCAGATTTTCTTCTTATCTTCAATTTAAACCACTCATTCAGATTTTCTTCTCATCTTCTTATCTATTATTATAAACACTCATTCAAATTTTGCTTGTAGGGCGGAGCGGCTTTGCTTGCAAGATGGTGTCACTATTATTTCATCCACTTTCCTTCTTTTATTTATTTTTATTTTTTATGTAGTGAGATTAGAACCATCGCTTGTTTTATCATTTGGGTCCAAGATACGCCTTAATCTATTTTCCTTTTCGGACTCAAACTCTTCCTTCCACTTCTCCCTTCCCTTTTTCGTCACACCCTATTTTTTAAATCTGATTTTTCGTCCTACCTCATCGCTCAATATTTGAATTTGTTTGTTTTCAGCTTTTTTGTTTTAAATTTATTCTTGGTGGTACTTTTCTTCATAATACTTAATTCCATGGCTCTATTAATGACAGCAACCTAAAATTGCTACAATATTTTACTAGTTAAATAGTAATTAATTGACTGCCACGAGTTTAATCAATGTGTAATGCAGGTATATAATATATGATGGTGGTGTGAACTTTCCAAAAAAATCGCAACTTTTCCAAAAAATTCGTACTTTTACAGGGGCGTGTATCATACACAGCCAAATAAGGGGTGTGTATTGTAGCCTTTTCCATATAATATATGATGGTGGTGTGAACTTTCTCAGAGTATAAACTATTTTCTAATTGACAGTCAAGAGTGCATTGATCAGTTGGTTGCTGATTAATGTGTTACATCATCTTGTTCGTGGTGCATACGTTTATGCTTACAAAAGTTCTAGAACACACAATCACACGGATAGAGTGTTTGTGGCTTCTCCATATATATAGAGCCGGCTCAAAGATTCGGGGGTCGAAAAAGCGAACTCATTAAATGAGACACACTCTAAATTTTGCTACAAAGGTTGGTCAGTAGAGAGTTTTTATAGAAACCATTACAAAGGATTTACAATTATAAAATGTAAACGTGTAGTTATCAAAAAAAAAAAAAAAACAACTATTACAATACTTTAAATTCATATTTTATGTGTAGAAGGCTTAGACAGACACTATGTAAACTTAATACATATAGGTATAAGGTCCTAAAAAATTAGAGGCCCTTATTTTTATCATTTTGTGTGGGCCTGAAGCCTAGATTTCTGGGGTTACCCTTAAGCCGGCTCTGCCTCCATATATTAAGGAGTGTGTGAAAGTGTATGCGTAAACGTGTGTGGGTATTAAATTTTTCTTCTTGTGGCTTGGATAATTATAGACTTTTTGTGAATTTTGACTACTAATTAATGGGGAAATTCTATTCAACCCTCCTCTGTTTTCAGTACCCACATCAAAGAACCTTAAAATGGCGCGTGAGGCTCACCTTAGACCTACCTTAATTATCCAAACTATCTATTTCATATATAATATTGTGCAAGTCAATCTCCCAAAAAGCCAAGTTATTCGGATATCAATAAGTGTTTGATTGTCATGAAAACAATGGACTGTTAAAAAATTCAACCTTTTCTTGTTTCCAATAGAAATGAGAAACTTATTGTTCCAATAAACTTGATTGTTGGCAGGAATGGTTTATACATTATGGTTTACAAAATAGACGGTTTGGATAATTAATGTGGACTCAAGTTGGGCCCCAAGCGCCTTCCTAAGGTGTTTTGAGTGTGGGTACTAAGAAAAGAGGGGCTGCGAATCATTGTGGATCTGCTGTCCAGAAAAATCCTATCCCAACTCACTGTCCCGTCTATCTAAGTCGTCCAACCGAGCAATCGACGGCTGAGATTCGCAGATGAACATGGATGGCTCTGACTTGTTTGGGGTAAGATGGAATCCGAGCCGTTGATTGCTCGGATGGACGGGATAGGGAGCTGAGACAAGGAGTTCGGAACAACGGATCCGCTCTCGCTGCGAATAGAATTTCCACTGCTATTGATAGACCTTTTTTTTTTCTTTTTTTGAACGACACAAACTCTACTATTGAATATTGGTAGACTAGAAACAGAGTTTTTGCCTTTGGTCCCTAAGAATCATTTTTTCAATTGTAAAATATTGGAGTCATAGGGCATGCTTTGTCAGAATATAATTATGATAAATGATCAGATTCTCCCTTTTTTCATTCATTTGTGCTTCTAAGCTAAGCTAATATACTCAACTTATAATTAATTACAAATCGTCTAATAGATTTTCAGGTACAGGTTCCAATCAAAAGATATACGTATTACTTTTTGTTTTTTTGTGTTATATCTTTTTGATAGTTAAGTAGACCATAGGTTAGAATATTCTTCTATTATTCAAATTAATAACTGGAATTCGATCAGTTAGGGTTATTGTGCTGCTGCTTTTATTATTATTGTTATTATTTTTTTTTCTGAGAAGTGACTGCTGCTGCTATTTTTATTTTGCTTTATGGGTTTATCCATAGTTTTCTTTTTGCTAGTTTTTAGATTTTTATTGGTTGTTTGGGCTGCTAGTTAGTGTGTTTCGATCTCCGGGTTTGCGATCTACTCGGCGATGGAAGGCTCAAATTTGATCGGCAGCGGACGGTTCGGATTTGTTTGCAAAGATGTGATCCAAGCCGTCCATTGCCAAGCATGAACGGCTTTGATTGGACAACATCGATGCTAGTCGTCTTCTATTGAATCAACTGTGATGGGACTTTCGTTTCATCAAGGAGATATGCCGTCAGTGCTTTCCTAGCTCGAGATTTAGTTGATTTGCTTTAGTTATAGTAGTAGTGTAGTGCAAATTGGTTCTTAACATTCTGTGGATTAGTGCATAATTGATTGTATTTTTATATGGGTCTTGCTAACATTAGTTCCCCTCCGTATTTAGGGCGTTCCCATGTACTACTTTGTAATACTAATATACTATTTCAGCTGGGTTTCAGGTTAGGCAATGAACGAAATGAAATTCCCATTCGAAAAGAAAAAAAAAAACAAAAGGAATATTTAAATCCAAAAAAAGGAATAGGTCAACTAAATACTATTTGGCTGGGTTTCAGGTTAGGGGAAATTCCCTAATGAAAAGGGCAAAAAAAAAAAACCAACAAAAGTGTCAGGTGTCAAGTGTCAACCAAAGGGTAAATTTCAATGACCTCCATTGAGGTTTTTGATAAATATAGATATTTCCCCTGAAGTTTTTAAAATTACATTGAGCTTCCATACTTTACAAAATAATGTCAAGATTCCCCCACTTCGTTAATTAATCACTAACCCGGTTATATTTTGTTTCTAAATGACCAAAATACCCTTGAACATTTAAATCCATGAACTGATTGAATATTTGTTAAAAATAACTATTAACAAATTGGATACTCTTAAATATTAGTTCTTCTTCTATTGGGCATCTTTAATGTTAAAATCAAATTAAGTTAATTGTATTTCTTTGAATATGGATAATTACTACTACATCTTATTTTTTAAAACATTAATTTTATAAACATATATATATATTAGCTTCTTGTATCTTGTTCTTTTTAATTTTGCATTTTCCTAAGTCATCATATTCCAAAAAAGAGAAGAATATTTGTCTTGATTTCTACTTATTTTTAAGAAAAATTCAATTACAATAACTTAACGTTTTTTTATATATTAGTTGTTATCTTCGATTTGGGATTTAATGTTCAAATAAAATTAGACTTGAGATATAGATAAAATTAGACTTGAGATATTGATAAAATTAGACAAGGGCACTTCAGTCACTTTGTACCAAAATCTAACGGTGTCAGTGTTTAATTAATGGAACAGGGGAATCTTGACAATATTTTGTAAAGTAATTAAGGGAGGTCAGTGCAATTTCAAAAACCTCAGGGAAAGTCTCTGCATATGTCAGAAAGCTTAGGGAGGTCAGTGAAATTTACCCTAATCTTTTTGTCTTGGGAAATCAACTATCTCATGTGATTTCTGTGGCTAGATTTTGTAACACTCTTGAATTCCCACAAATTAATCACAGAAGAAACAATTTTAAGCTTTTTTGGATTATGTAACTTCCTGCAATTTTATTGTTAGTAAATTTTTCCAATTATAAATATAAAATATCTCAAACACCAATACTTTTCAAATTGTTCTGTCACTTTTTTTTTTTTTTTGCTTTTCCTAGTCATTTTGCTTTATTTTCCCAACTAACTTCCGGTTCTGAATCCTTTGAGATGCCAAAAGTTTTTAGCTGGTGAAATACTAAATAAAATAATGAAACAGAGAAATAACACCAATTAATTGCATTGCATACATGGAGGCTTCTATTGTTCTTCACTACAATATTTACAAATTTATTAACATGAAGAAAAGTGTAGATATAAATTTCAAATTTAACTACAGAAAATGGGGAGAAAAGAGAGGATGGGGGGAAATATTCTGTCTCAGCTACTTTCAGCAGATTTCATTTTAAGACTGACATCACAAGCATATCTAGCTAAGTCCACTAGAATTGTAAATGTTGCAAATGGACCATATCTAACACTTTCCAATGTTGGTGTGCAAAACAAAGGATAAACTCAACTAGAATAGGTTTTTCCTCCCTTTTAGAAGATCAGGCTCAAATTTTTTTAGGTGTTATCAACTCTTGTGTGGCTAGTCTTTATGAGATTTTGTCTCGGTCTTAATAGGATTCCTCGCCAATGGACGTCAGATTGCCTTCATAGATTTTAATTGGGTTACACGTAAGTTGGTCGGAACACTAAGTTGTAAAAAAGCAAAGAGAGAGAAGAGAGAGTTGGGTTTTGGCCTCTCTTGACCATCCAATGGAGGTACCTCAAAGTGACCAATGGATGAAAAGCACAAAAGCATGGGTTGATAGCACCTGGACCCCATATCCCCCCATTTCTTAATCAAGAGTAAAACAACAAAAAGATAAAAGGGAAAAGGGAAAACACAAGGAAAACCCTAAAAAAGAGGGAGCAGTGGGCCATCATCTGACTTCCACTAACATATTCCAAACATATAAACAGATCAAAAGTGAGATTTCCAATCAATATATCTCCCCACACTCTCTCCCCTATTCTGGAATTGAATTATTCCTTTCATTTCTTTTCATCTTTTTTTCTTTCCCTTTAATCTAAAGGCACAGCCAGCCCTATGCAAAAAAGTTGATACAACAATGAAAGCTCCTTTATCCCCTCCCATCACCTAAAATTAAATTGAACTACAAATAATTCTTTTATACATTAGACAAAAATATTCAGCGCTCGGGAACTATTAATTCTGGAGCCTTTAGAGTCGCATACATGTACAGGCTCTATACATTTGCTGATCGACCTTACATTGTATGTGATTATAAAAGCTCCGAAACTATCGTAATAAATCCCATAAAACTGAATACTTTTCCCTTAACTAGTACAAATCTTTTCTCATTCCTAACCCCGACCTTTAGTCAGAATTCTTCAATTTTTACAAGGCTATAATCGAGTCCACTAGTCCCTAATAGAATCCACAGCTGCATCATTTTGCCTGTACCTGGCCCAACAATCATCTCCTCTTTATAGAGAGCTAGCCATTTCTTTTTCTTTCTCTATCACCATATTTTTCTTCTACGTCAGAGATTCCTTTTTTTTCCGCTTTTATCCATCTTTATCATCCCCAACTTGTTTTGGGTTCGATACGATACCAGTTGTAGCGTCGTGAATCGGTCCCGAGACCTAACATGGATGGCGTCTAATAATGCCATTTTTATCTGTAGGTTCCTCCAAATGTAGGGGTCCAAAAATCGACCGGTGACTCATGAGCAACGGGGAAGGTGCTCGAAACTGGAACTAGACATAGCCCTCTGCTTCTGAGATCTTGCTTTGGTCCTTCATCTTCTTTTGATTTACCAGGATTCTGCATTAGAAGATGGTTTATGATCAATTTTTGGAAGGAATTAAGAAATTTTATAAGAAGGCAATTCAAAAGTGAAGTGTCGATTTTACCGCAAATTGTTAATCAAGGTGGCTATCAAAATTTTCAGATATCACATAGTATTCACATCATTAGGGTTCAGAATTTTCAGCTGGTAAATTAGAAGGAGCAAACAGAATTTCCTACCTGCTGGAGTTGCATGGAAGATCCACTTTTCATGTATGGGGTGCTTAAAACCTGAAAAATTAATCAAACGGATTTTTAAACCATGGATCACAAATGGTATATAATGATTATTTTGTAAATGAACTGTATCAATACACAGTACATATTTCCGGGTTCGGAAAACATATGGGTACAGAGGTTTTGCACAAAAAATGTACAAATTTTTTTATTTGGGCCCACTCCTGGTCTAACACGGATGATCGGAGCTCTTCATGTTTTTCAAAATAATTTTTACTTGTACCACATAAAAAATCAGCTCAATCGGATATCAGTAAATGTTTCATCAATTTATCCAGTTTTTTATTCAAAATAAAAAACTAGATAGACGATGGAGCATGATATTTGATTGAGCTTATTTTTTACGGGGTACAATAAAACATTATATTGAACAACATGAACGGTTCTAATCATCCGTGTGAAACCCCGAATAGTCCTAAACCAATTGATTTGTACATTTTATGTACAAATATTAATGTACCCCTAGTATTGTCCATTTGGGTATGTACGCCGTTGCATCCCTTGAATTACGTGGGTGTTCCACTAACTAGTTTTTTTAGTTTTTCCAAAAAATCAAGACAGGTCATCCTCTCACAATACATCACATAAAAATATGTGAACACAAAAACCAAGAAATTTTAAAATAAAACTCCCGAAGTGGAACACACCCGTAGTATGAAAACTTATATCGTTTGAATATAAATGCAACTTATCGATTTTGAATCCATTATAACTTTTGCA
The DNA here is from genome assembly GCA_016920895.1 of Vaccinium myrtillus. Taxonomy (NCBI): domain Eukaryota; kingdom Viridiplantae; phylum Streptophyta; class Magnoliopsida; order Ericales; family Ericaceae; genus Vaccinium; species Vaccinium myrtillus. Next base: position 4,284,749 of record CM029273.1, on the reverse strand, counting down.
TACATATTCATAACATTTGTTCAAGGCTGCATGTTATGAATTTCGGCCTTGAAATTATGGATTTTTAATGCAATTTTTTCTTTCCTCAGCAAAAGGGAATATATTAATCATGGAAAAGATTACAACGATTAACACGATGCAAATGTTAAGAATTTGCTCGACATATTGATATTAATGATGTGAAAATGTTTTCTTTACGCAAATATTGAATTAAATGGATGCGCAAATTTTGAATACAACACGTAATATTCCTTCAAGGCTCAACAAATTCATCAAAGTGCGTATCGATCTTAATTCCATTCAAGGGGTTAATACAGTACACATCCAAATAGAGGTGTGTATTGTAACATTTTAATTTCTTATTTCGCTTGAAATTGAATGAACATGTCATGGAATTTTGCTGCAACAATATTAATTAAGGCGGTGGCGATGGTCTGGGCGTTGGCGCGTTGCTATGTTTGGGTTGTAGGTTGGGGCTTTTGGATCTTCCGGCAGGATTGGCTTTGGGTATTTTTCCGGTTAGGTCGTCTTTTGACGAAGATGACTGTATGGTCAGTGCTGGGGTGTTTTTTTTTTTTGATAAACCGGATGTCCGGGCGAGCTTGCGCGCACCTCAACTAATTCCGGGGCCCTTGAGGTAATGACCGGGCATAACTCCAGTGGCTCCAAAAGTTTTGTTGGCAATGGTAATCGAATCTGAGACCTTAGGTGGGAGCAAACTTCTGAGTCCCAAGGTAAGACCACTTTCCGGATGTCCAGGCTAGCTTGCGGCTTGTGCACACCTCGACTAATTCCGGGGCCATGGAGATAATGACCGGGCATTACCCCTAGTTGGTCCAAGAGTTTTGCTGGCAAGTGAAATCGAACATGAGACCTTGGGTAGGAGCAAACTCTTAAGCCCCAAGGTAAGACCACTTTGCCAATCCATTGGGGTTCACCGGGGTGGTTGTTGCGATTGGAGGGGCGACTTTTAAGGGGTTGCTGTGGTTAGGTGTTGTTGGGTTGGGTTTGGTGCCGGGCTTTGTGTTTTTATTTATCTGTTCAGGTGGGTCTTGTTGTTTTGGAGTTACGACGGTGACATTCCGTGATCTTTCCATTATCGATGACAGTGGTGGGCTAAGACAGTGGCATAACGTGGTTCTCTACCTTACTGATGTGGGTAGCGATGTTGTGGTCGAGGAGTGGCTAGCTGTTTCTTTGGGTTGTTTTGTTCTTTTTTCTTTTTTCACTTTCAACCTTTGATTAGATTCCCTTTCCCTTCCCCTTCCTCGATGTACCCTTATCGAGTTTCTTCAATATATTAAATAATTTTGCAAATAAAAAAAAATCAATACCAATTAAAGTGCTACTAATGGAACTTACATTGACTTGTTCATGGAGGAACTTGATGTATTCAATTGCTTCAGAGAGCACTGAAGCAGTATCAGTCTGAAAACAAACAAAAACATAGATTCAATTTGGACTATTGATAGAGCTATCAATAATAAGCTATCAAGAATTCATAAAGAAAATCATCTCTCACATGACCACTATAGATATGTAATCTTTTGTGAAAGCAAATATATGTGCAGAAATTGCATTACCTTTCCAAAAGGTGAAACCAGTTGTTGGAGAGCTGTGATTTTGTCCCCCATCTTCTCTTTCCTAACCTATATCCACAAATTCATCGACAACTTCTCAATTCTCAATGAAATTAACTTAGATTCGAGTTTTGTTTTGTTTCCGTTTTCATTTTTCATCTCCCAAAACACGGGAAAAGAAAGGAAAAAAAAATCACCGGTGTTTTCAAAGCTTCAGAAACATGATCAGAACAATGAAAATGAAAACAAGGAAGTGCACACCAGAGTTCCCGTTTCAAGGACTAACTACTAAGGTAAATAGTGAACCTTAAAAGGTGGCAAAGGTGCCGGTGCTTCGCTCCGGGACCTTTTGCTTGATGCTTCACTGCTACTACTTTTCTTCCCCGCTGAAGCTGAGTTCAACCCACTTACCTCAGATGTACTACTGTGCTGTTGCTGAAAAAAAAGAAGAGAAAGGAATCCATAATTCATGGAAGTACCAGAATCCAAAAGGTTGAAACCCTAGTCAAGAAATTTATTCATATGATGTTCTTTAGGACCATTAATTATTACCTTAGATTTCTCATCGAAACTCGGTGGAGGAAACTGCGAGTGCAAGGATGGGAAAAAGCTTGATCGGACATCAGTAGTAGTAGCGTTCCAAAACGGGCCGTTGTTGGAAAACTGCAACTGGCTAGGAGGCGTTTGGTGTGGTTTTGGAGGTGAATTAGGTCTTAGAAAATTAGGAAATTTAGACCAAGAATTCTGTAACAGTACTTCATGACTAGAGCTCATCCCATAACTCGACGGATACGGATAGTTCATCGGTTGATTATCGAAACCAGACTGTTGTTGCACTTGTTGCTGATTACGATCAGTCGATATTAGTCCTTGCAATAGCGTTGATTGGTTGCCGTAAGCCGTTTGATCCATCAATTGCGGTTGTTCCATTAGAAAACCGCGGTTGATTTGCTTGTACTCGCTAGCCGTTGATTCCATCCCGATTTCTTGCTGAAAACTCGCACTCGAGTTCAAGTCTTCTTGAATTGCTGATCGAAAACTGCTCTCAGCCTCCCCACCACGTCTGCCCAAAAAAAAAAAAAAAACAAAAAAAACACCAATATAAACATAGAACTCAACATGAAAACAAGAACCGCGGCAATTAGACACCAAACCCAGAAGTTTAGAACATGCCTTCTTGTAGCTGCGTTAAGAAGAAAATTGGACTTACAGTAAAGGTTGGTTCCAGTCCATGGCTTGGGAGGAAAGGCTTAAATCCATCATTTGTAAGTTTGGATCAACCAGCAGATTAGTACTAGTGAGGGGTGCCGAAGAAGAGGCCGACGATCCGCTTTCGAACCGGTTATTTCTTGACGACTCCCACCAGTTTCCACTACCTATCGGGAATTCTTCAGCCATAGCAAGAAAAGCTGAGCTTCTTTTATATGATCACCTGTTTGTTTTTTTCTCTCTCAGTCTGTGTGTGTTTGTGTGTGTGTTTGTCTTGAGATTTTTCTTTACAACTCTAAGGCTCTCTTTATTCTTGGGGCTTGGTTTCATATGGTGATGAAAACGATTCGCTGCATCTCTCGCTATTTATATCAAAGTAAGAACCAGAATTTGGTTGACTTTTTTCAGGGGAGAGGGTGTAGTCATCTACTGATTTGATTACTCAAATGAAAGGTCATTTTGATTTCAAATCCTGTCCATTGCTTAGCCCAATAAATTAGACAGATAAACTACTTGTTCAACATTATCATGATAGTTTTCTTTCTTTTTTCCATATTTTATTCCGCTAAGCAGTGTTACCATCACAACTTTAAAACACAACTTCGGAAACAACTATGTCCGGTATTGTGTAATGCACATGGATTTACATACATCACACGACTAGAGTTATGCTTTAAAGTTGTGTTCATAGACTTTTGGTATTGCGTTTGATATATATTCCCATTGACTGATATATATTCCCATTGACTGTTTTAACTAGTTTGGTTGGTAGATTAAGTTTATATTCTGCCTTTTTTACTTTTATCGCGTAGCTTTTTTCGATTTTATATTTTAAAAAGCAATGTACCCAGAAAAATACATTCAATTTTGATGTGGAATTGGATCAAGTAATTAAATTACTGGATTTTGATTCACTCTACTCTAGCGAATGGACACCGGAGTGTCCAGTTCGAATAATTTTTGGCCTTTTCGAGTCCATCCCAACAATCGAGATTGTTCACTTTTTAGAACTCATCGAGATTCTCAACTACGCCAAAAATCACATTGATTGAATATTGTTTCATATAATTTCAGAACACATAAGTCTGCAACACTTAGTTGACACTCATTTATCACTGTATAAATGTGTTCCAAAATTATATCAAACGATATCGCGTTAATTTGATTTCTGATTTGATTGATGCCCTTGATGAGGTCTAAAAAGTGAACCGTCTCTATCATTGAGGTTGGCCAAGGATGACTCTAAAAACTCTGAACAATGAGATAACTGTAATTGCATTATCTAATGTTTCAATTTTTCATTCATAATTTAGAATCCTCGGTTTTGAATGAAAATTTGAAGAAAAGTTAGACAATTAGATCAACCAATTATAATTATCCGAATTTAAAAATTACTTTAAACTTAATGAACTGTTCGGATTATTTGTATAGGATCCCGAAGTGGGCCACACATGCTGATCTGTGTTCCGTCGGTGCACTCCTCGTCAGTACCCATGGAATTATGAGTAAAAAAATTATCAGTGTTTACCCCCAAAAAAATCATGGCCTTCCTCTTTTGGTTCAAGCATGAAATTTGCTGCACAAAAGAATGAGCGAAAACACATTATGCCACTTGATTCATTTCACAAATTACAATCGTCTGAATTATCCTGAAAGAAGAAATGACAAATCATTCCGGTGTACCTAAACTTAGGAGTTCATGTCAAGTTTGGCAATGAAAAACATGAAACTTGACCCTCATTGATAACAACCCCAATTGGAAGGACCACCATATATTGGAAGGACCACCATATAGGACCCGGCTACTCTGCTGGTCATACAGATACATCTCAATCGCCCATCTCGGCAATCTATATTTTAGATTTGTTAAATACTCTTCCCGGTAAAAGTATATTTTTCTTGGAGGAAAAATCAGCTTGATCACCTACTGTGATTTGGGTCGGGTTTCATTTGAATATCAACACATGATCACCGTCCGTTTTGTAGACTAAAGTGCATGCACCGCCGATATTTTCATCCAAGTTTCTCTAGTACAGTCCAAACCCTATCTACATACACATGTTTAACAAAAATTTGACTGAACTTAAAGAGAGAAGGCTCTAGAGAGATAAAAAGAGAGAGGCTGTGAAGTGTGAGGGAGAAGCCTCTCCCTAGGGTTCTCCTGGCGGCCACCCCACTCCCCCTCCCCCACCGCCCTATTCCATCTCCTTCCTGCTCCTCCTCCTCCTCTCCTCTCTATTGCACACCCACTTGGTTTCCGGCAAAGCCCATGGCGACAGATCTTCTCTTCTCTTCTCTTCCATTGGGCGGTTGAAACCCGATTTTTGGGCAAAGGGGGAGCGGGATCTGGGGATTCCAGATCCGGACTTCCATCATCGGCGGCAGTGACGTCGGCGTGACAACTCCAACGACTTCTATGTTTTTGTATTTTTCGGTATTTTCTTTTTCTTTGTTTTTTTTCCCCTGTTTTTTTCGGGGTTTTTGTAGGTTTTTTTTGGTAGATTGTATTAGGGTTTTGATTTGTTGGGTTGAATGGAGATTCTTTCTTTTGGCTAAAAAAAAACAAACATTTGACTGATTATGCTTAGGTGAATCTTACCAACCTTCCATATATAAGAGCTTCAAAGAATTGAGATTTTTTTTCTTTCTCAAAGTCGTGTCAAGAACAAATGATTACAAGTGATATAATGTAGTTAATCAGCTTTCCAACTTAAGAGCTCATGGACTAATATTTATGATTGGTTTTCAAGAGAAGCATTATATATCTGCTAAACAACAAAACAAACCCATTTTAGGAACATAAAAGTCAACCCCCACTTAAACTATGAACATCACACGAATCTCTCTCCCTCCCTCTCTAAATAAAATCGTTTTTTTTTTTTTTACGGCGAAAAAAGTTTTTTATAATCATTAAGATCGAAAGATAAAAATGATACAATAGGAAAAGGAATGTAATAGAGGGAGCTTCAAAGAATACAATTACCCTTCTAGTACTCTTGTTATTTCTAAATAACATCGTTAATGCCTCAACTCCGTGAACTTCACAATTAAAATCAAGGATTATCATAGAGAACGATATATAGAAAGATTTACAAATTTACCTTGGAGAACGATTATATGAATGGAGATATTCAATGATGTTACATTAATAACAATTTGTAATCCACCTCCAGTGATTATCACCAAGGGAAATGCTACAGACCACTAACTATTGTACCAACTATTACAATAAATGCACACATGACATTACCACATCAATGCACTATTCAATACATGGATAGATTCATCCACTAAAAAAGTGTCACATGAACAGTTAGTGTAATAGTTGGTATACTAGTTAGTGCCTGTAGCATTTCTCTATCACCAAACATATCATTGCTTTTCAATAACATTTGTAGCCCTAAATTAGCTGTGATTTTGAGAAATTCCTGTCCAAATTACGTACAATGATGAATAAAATTGTTTCTCTTTCCCCAAAAAATGATAGGTAATCATATCATGAAGGAAACACTGTTTAAGTTTTTTTTTTGTGGCTAAAATGGAAGAATTTATTTGGAAGACAACGATTGCTTCCCAATTAAGTATTGATTCGAAAGTTTAATATAGAGTACACCTGATTGGTTTCAACCTCGAGTTTTTAGGAGGGAATATACCACTAAATCTCGTGTCTTGACGACCAGACCAATTACTTGGGGTCTAAAAGGTGAACAGTCTCTATCATTGAGGTTGGCCCATGATAAGTACAATGACTCTCCTACTCCTGCTGTTTCTAAATTACATTGTTAATGCCTCGACTCTGAACTTCCTAGAGAATGACATATAAAAACTAATTAAAGATTTAGAAATTTACCATAGAGAATGCTAGAAATGGATAAATGGAGATATATCCATTTATATTCCACCTAGACTTTGTTCGGTTTGGGTTTTTATAGTGGTTTTTGGGGATAATGAGTAGAGAGAGATAGAAAGAAAATTTTATTAGGAACCGTACATGGTGGGTCTTGAGACTCAAATTGAACAAGGTGCTATTGTACTCCACCTCCTGTGATTATCACCAAGCTGTAGACACCCCAATTTAGGCCCCCGTAATTTTTGAGCCACGGCCTAAAATGGCCTCCCCGATGATGAAAGTAAGGCCCGATTAACTCAGTAAATGCTTGAAACGATACCTTCTTGGCTTGTCAAACCAATCCTTGTACACCGGCATCCAAATCTTCAACCTCAACCAAAGTTTTTCAAAAATCAAATTGGCACCTGTGCGCCCAAATAGTACTTGGGCGCCCAAATAGTATCTGTGCGCCCAAATAGTACTCGTGCGCCCAAGTGCTACTCGTGCACACGAGTTGAACTTGTGCGCACAAGTTGAACCTTGCACTCCAAGTTTTTACCAGCATGTTGCAGGAGAATTTCATCATGCTTATTCGATTCCTGAGCATCTCAGACGCTCCCCTGCACCCCCAGACACTCCTCTAACCCTTTTGGACCTTTTAAAACCCTCCTTTTGACCCTCCTCAAGCCTATAAATACCTCTCTCCTCCATCTACTTCAAGTTTAAGGTTTCCTCACCCTATTGCTACCCTCTCTTGACTCCCTCATTCTGAAATCTAACCATTCAACTCTTCTCTTTGCCTCTTAAAAACTCTAGCTCAACTCCACACACTCCTCATATACTTCTTTCTCATCACCAACCTCCATAACCACCTAGAAACCTCAAAAATCCATTTTCAAAATCCAAATTCTCCTCTCATACTTCTGCAATAGTCCTACACCATCAGAAACATCAACCACTTCTAATAGCTTTACCATCCAAGTTCAAAGGAGCATTGTTCAAGCCTTTCCAAGGTAATAATCGGCCCTTGGGCAATTGATCCAACCTCCTGAGGGGACCCCTTTGAATACATTCCAGTTCCACATACTGGTAATGTATTTAAAATAGGGTTACATCTTATAAAAAGTAAGTCTTCTCGAAAAATTATTTTTGAGCAGCATTCGTGCGCACGAATACTACTTGGGCGCACGAATGCTAACTCATGAGCACGAATGCTACTTATGCGCACGAATGCTACTTGTGCGCACAGATACTACTCTTGAGCACGAATGCTCCTCTGTAATTATTTTTCTCAAACGTTGATTTCAAAATATTTCCATAAATGGATTGGTATTTATCATGTTTTCAGTCATCATATTAATCTTCATCTTCCTTGTCTCCTAGGAAATCAGTTGGTTAATTTATTTTTTTAACTAATAAAAAGAAAAGCAAAATATTTTTTTTTAAATATATTGCAAATCATCGAATTTTAAAGAATTAAAAGTTGGTTTTGGTTAAGTTCTCCATTTTAATTTCATATGCATTTACATGTACATTACATTTATTCATTTGCGTTCAAATTTATTTTAATTATATTTCTATTCCGTTACATGTGTCAAGTTTCTTAATAAAATATTTATGAAATCCCACGAATGTTAAAGTAGAGACCGATTTTGTGTCGGGCGAGAGGGGTGCCGTAAAACCCTTCCCCTCCCGTAACCTGGCTCCGAACCCAAAAACATTTTCTCTAAAACGATCAGTCACAAAGCTTTTCCAAAAACAAAATAGGGGTACGGAAGTCATATTTTTCAAAAAGTGGTTTCCCGGAAAATTTTCCACAAAACCGGGTGGCGACTCCCTACTCAAATCGAAATCAATCAAATTTTCAAATCGGCGAAGTCGGGATCCTCGTGGCAGCATCCACAAACTGGCGACTCCGCTGGGGAGAAATCTCTGGTTAATTTATACTTTGATTTTATTACACTTATGAACATCCCGAAGGCTTGTCAAAACGAAAATGCCTAGCGCTATCGCAAGGAAGGAATGGCGATAGTAACAGGGCCCCGCCCGACCATCCTGACTGGAGCATTATTGGTTGTTTGTTTGTGTAAAATTTTCAAAGTATAAATTAAACGAGAAAGAGCCAAACTCGAAAAATGTTCGTGGGGTTTTTCAAATATTTTATTATAAAACTTTTGCATTGCGCGTGCATAGTTATTAGCCCTCGCTGACATGTTTTGGCGCTACCTGTCCGGCTTGCCGGTGCCAGGGAATCCCGAAACGCGCAGCAGCCCTCGACCGTGATGAATCACTTTGTGCCACAAACGCCGTTGCCTCGCACATACTTGGCATACGGTAGGCACAAACTGATTCTAGTCCAGGGTACCCTTTTCGAAACCAAATCCAGCCTTTACATATAGCTTACCATAGAACTTTCCAAATTAGTTACAGGACCCAGAAGGTAGGATTACGTGCCATATTTTGCTCACATGATAATCTAATCCTGTCATAATATTGCATGCATGCATATCAATGCACATATTTCAATCGCATGATTTTGAATAGATCCCCTCTGCTAGATATAGAAGCACACACTTTGCAAGATTTAAGAAAATTGCTCGACACCTTAACAAGGATCTGACAAAAATTAGGATTGATTGCTCCTATTCTGGGGCATTTATTTCTAAATTCAAAGTCAGATCCCTGACAGAGGCTTGTTAAGCAAATTTCCTAAATCCGGTAATCGAGTCTACTTTCGAAGGCGTGATGATGACAACACGCACACAATCTCATTTCATTTAAACTTTCAAACCCTTTTTTGTATATAACAAGCATCAAATTCTTTTGTACATAAAATGTCAAATTCTTTTTTTGTAAATAAAATTTTCATAACTGGGGCACGTCTGAATTCAATTTTTGCTTTACTGTCGATACTTAGCCGTTGAACCAGTCAAGAAAACCCTACCCAGAACCTCAGACGAAAGCCCCGTCAACCGGCATGGATGTTCAAGCAGAAATCGAAGGACTCAAAAAGGCCATGAATGACATGAAGGAGTACACGGATAATCAGATAGCACAGCTGACAGCCATGATGCAAGATATCCACAATCATTTCCTAGCAGTCCAAGAAAACCCCCAGCAAGCCAAAGAAAACCTTAACCAACACATAACTGCAGCTTTGGCCAGGATCTCTAAAATAGAAGAAACTATCATGATCAAGCCAAACGAACATCCCTCCATGTGCAATGTCGGAAAAGACAACCTCACTTCAAAAGACAAAAGGGTTTGAAGCACGCAATTTGGCAACAATAGTTACGTAAGCACCCGTTCAAGCTCTGGAAATAACTCTAACCGAGTCAAACTAACCAACAAAGTCACAACCCAAATTAACCACCCCAAAAGCCAATCAAGGACCTTTTCCACATTCTCAGCACCTTTGTCCTTTGTTTATGAAAGGTTCCATGAAGCTGGTTACATCCAACCCCTCCATCCAACCCCTCTACCTCAAAAACTTCCAGCCAGCTTCAACCAAAATGTCTTCTGTGCCTTCCACCAAATGCCCGGTCACGTTACTAATGAATGCTACCGTCTCCGCTACAGGATCCAAGACCTCATCGACAACAAATCCATCCCTGAATTCTGCATTGACTCCATCATATTTGGCACCGAACCCATGGGAGAATGTTGATAAGACCATGAATCGTCAGCAACCATGCAACAATTTGATCTTCTACGAGTTTGGGGGAATTTTCAAGTCTCGAGTCAAGTTTTCACTTTTGTCAAGTCAGTTTGTATTTCGAGTCTTTAATAAGTTAGTTTCTATTTCAAGTCTTTTATAAGTCTGTAATCTCTTGTTGTTGTCAAGAAAAAGAAAAATTCTAAAAATGGAGTCAGCTTTGTAGTCTCGAACTACGCACGGCCTGATTCCTTGCAAAAGGACACGTAGGCAACCCTCAGTGGTTCGGCCGTTTCGGTTTCAAAATCTATGTCATCCCCCGTTGAGTCGAAATTGTCATAATAAATTTTAGGATTTGAACATGATTCCTCAAATTGTTTTTCACCATCACTTGAGAAACATGATAATCACTTCGAAACACGAGAAGAATTTTGGTTGAACCCTTACCCCACACAAGAAAGATATTGAACTCTCACCCCGCACAAGGAGGATTTTCAAGGAACCGTTCCCCGACCCCATCAAGAAGCAATGCTTGGACAAAGAAAAAGCCTGCTAGGCTAAAAACCCGCAAGGGCGGCCTAGGCAAAAAGCTCGCTAGATCAAGACTTCAAAATGTGATCTAGGCAAAAGTTAGAGCATGTATGATTTTCTCTATCAAGTTGCACAATTCAAAATGAAGAAAGGCATTCTTTGCTTTTATTTCCCACATAAATATCCATTGCAAACCTCTTTGAACCTGAATTAATTTCTTTGAAAAAGAACCCAGCTAGGCAGCTACCCCCACATTGGGCGAAAAAAAAAAAAAAAAAAAAAAAGGGAAAAAATGAAAGTGTCAAAGATATAGGCGCATGAAGATTCAAAGCATCACAAGAACAAAAATGTCAAACGCATAGGCGCAACAAGATGCAAAGCACCAATAAAAACAGAAAAATTAAAGCGCCTATCGAAAGTAACAAGAGGCATAAAGGGAAGAAAGTGCCCTTCAAAAGCAAAAAGGACACAAAAAGCTGAGATAGCTGCTAGCTCTAATAACCCAATGAAAACGAAATATTTGAGCCTTCTACCCTTTCTTTGTCAAGCCCATAACAATGGCCCCATTATAACCTGAATAAAGTTCTTTCAGATTGGAAAGTGCAACTTGATAGTGTGGGAACAATTAAATCTCCCTTAAAAGTCAAAGCATTGTGCAGACATTGGCGTTAGCCAAGCAGGAACCAAAATCGGGGGACCAACGAGTCTTCATCAGCAGCCCCCCAAACTAGGGCATCTTAATAGAAAGTCAATGGGACATCATCAACAATTCGGGGCATGGGTTCATGATAAGGAATCTCGTGTTCCGACAAAATAATCGATTTGAATGATCATCATTTGATGGAGTAAAACAATTCCAAAATTCCGAGGGAAAAGTAATCAAAATCCAATTTTTATTATGACAATTTCAGCGTCAATTATGAGGCATGTTTGCCATCTTTCAGAACTTTGAGTCTACGTGGTCTTCCATATCCTTCGAGTCAACGCAGTCTATCTCCGCCCAGTCAGGGGCACCTGAAGAAAAGTCATCATTTAATAAATGGTCTTCCCTATCTACGAATAGTTAATCTCTGTCCAATCGGGGGCATCCTAGTCAAGTCATTCATCCACCCCTTTATCCAAATGGTCGATCAAATTTCTAGGCCTTGTCAGTCTTATCGAAGTCCATCCGTTTGTTTGAAAGGCCGATCAAATTCATCGACCTGGTCAGTCTTATCAAAGTCCACCCCTCGGTCTTGTCAGTTCGAAAGGCCAATCAAATTCATCAGCCTTATCGAAGTCTACCTCTTCGTCCAAAAGGCCGATCAAATTCCTCGACCTTGTCTACCCCCGTGTCCTTGGTTTTGTCAGTCTTGTCAAAATCCACCTGTTTATCAAAAGGTCAATATATCCTCGACTCGTGGAAACGGTTTGGATCATGGAAAAACCTGCGTTTGGGTATATGGTCGATCGGTCGCCAAAATCATCAGCAGAACCAGAAAAGAGAATTAGAGCCAAAGGCATATCAGCACTGTCCACCAGGTAAGCATATACCCAGATCCAAGATTGGGGCATGAAGACCCGAAACTTTAACCCAATGGTCAACCCAAAAGCTCTAGCTTTAACCCATAGCTTCAACCAAAAGTCAAGCCAAAGTTTCAGCCTTAACCTAAAAGTCAACCAAAAGTCAACCCAAAGCTCCAAAGCTCAAGCCTTGTCAAAAGACAGCTCAAAACCCCAACTACGGTCGAAAGGAAAGACAGTAAAGCAAAAAGGGACACTCTGACGCGTCACCTACTTTTCAAGTTGTAGCCCTGGGGGGCAACTTTCTTTTTTCAAATTTCTTTTCAACTTCAAATTTAAATTTTCAATCGCCTCAAACAGCAACTTCCAGGGGCAACTTTTCAAAACACTTTCATTGGATCACTTCATTGATTAGCAAGGCCACATTCACTCATAAGCACTTTTGTAACTCCAAACAGTCACAGACACTTTCAAACCGGTCATAGACACTTCCATGGGTCCAAGTAGCCATGTCCTAAGTGGATGCCATAGATTCGCACACCGTAGTCAAAAAAAATAATGATGCCTGTTAAACTAAATTGTCAATATCGAATGTTAAACGTAGTTGCTCCACGCATCGTTCCTTTTTCAAAAACAGTAGTCGCACGCACCGTTCTTTTTCAAAAATTGTAGCCGAACACGTCGTTCAAACGCGGTAGCTGAACGTATAATTCAATTTCAAAAAAAGCGGAGGCAGACTTTATGCCCCGTAGAATTGTCAGAGGTGGCGGACTTTACGCCCCATTCATTTGTCAAGCGGCGGCGGACTTTACGCCCCGTGGATTGTCAAGCGGAGGCAGACTTTATGCCCCGTAGAATTGTCAAGCGACGGCGGACTTTACACCCGTAGAATTGTTAAAGGTGGCGGACTTTACGCCCCATTCATTTGTTAAGCGGCGGCGGACTTTACGCCCCGTGGATTGTCAAGCGGAGGCAGACTTTATGCCCCGTAGAATTGTCAAGCGATGGCGGACCTTACGCCCCGTAGAATTGTCAGAGGTGGCGGACTTTACGCCCCATTCATTTGTCAAGCGGCAGCGGACTTTACGCCCCGTGGATTGTCAAGCGGAGGCAAACTTTATGCCCCGTAGAATTGTCAAGCGGCGGCGGACTTTACGCCCCATGGAATTGTTAGAAGTGGCGGACTTTTCACCCCGTTTAATGTCAAGCAGTGACGGAATTTACACCCCGTTAAATGTCAAACAACGGTTTTACTTTCAAACACGACAATGGTACCTTCGAGTGCCATTTCAAAAAATTTCAAAATCTTATTTTCATCAAAATTTGTGTTTGCCCCAACGAACTACGCCGGTCTGATCCCTACAATAGGGTACGTAGGCAGCTTGACGAGCGCGACCGCACAAATTGAAATTTTACTCAATTTTCCAGCATTCTTTTGTTTTGGATCAAAAAAAGTGGAGTAGTGTAAATTGGGTGTCTCAAGTCTTTGATGTCACTCGAACCAATAATGGTAACCGAGTTCCATCAAAGAGGGGCAACTGTAGACACCCCAATTTAGGCCCCCGTAATTTTTGAGCCACGGCCTAAAATGGCCTCCCCGATGATGAAAGTAAGGCCCGATTAACTCAGTAAATGCTTGAAACGATACCTTCTTGGCTTGTCAAACCAATCCTTGTACACCGGAATCCAAATCTTCAACCTCGACCAAAGTTTTTCAAAAATCAAATTGGCACCTGTGCGCCCAAATAGTACTTGGGCGCCCAAATAGTATCTGTGCGCCCAAATAGTACTCGTGCGCCCAAGTGCTACTCGTGCGCACGAGTTGAACTTGTGCGCACAAGTTGAACTTGTGCGCACAAGTTGAACCTTGCACTCCAAGTTTTTACCAGCATGTTGCAGGAGAATTTCATCATGCTTATTCGATTCCTGAGCATCTCAGACGCTCCCCTGCACCCCCAGACACTCCTCTAACCCTTTTGGACCTTTTAAAACCCTCCTTTTGACCCTCCTCAAGCCTATAAATACCTCTCTCCTCCATCTACTTCAAGTTTAAGGTTTCCTCACCCTATTGCTACCCTCTCTTGACTCCCTCATTCTGAAATCTAACCATTCAACTCTTCTCTTTGCCTCTTAAAAACTCTAGCTCAACTCCACACACTCCTCATATACTTCTTTCTCATCACCAACCTCCATAACCACCTAGAAACCTCAGAAATCCATTTTCAAAATCCAAATTCTCCTCTCATACTTCTGCAATAGTCCTACACCATCAGAAACATCAACCACTTCTAATAGCTTTACCATCCAAGTTCAAAGGAGCATTGTTCAAGCCTTTCCAAGGTAATAATCGGCCCTTGGGCAATTGATCCAACCTCCTGAGGGGACCCCTTTGAATACATTCCAGTTCCACATACTGGTAATGTATTTAAAACAGGGTTACATCTTATAAAAAGTAAGTCTTCTCGAAAAATTATTTTTGAGCAGCATTCGTGCGCACGAATACTACTTGGGCGCACAAATGCTAACTCATGAGCACGAATGCTACTTATGCGCACGAATACTACTTGTGCGCACAGATACTACTCTTGAGCACGAATGCTCCTCTGTAATTATTTTTCTCAAACGTTGATTTCAAAATATTTCCATAAATGGATTGGTATTTATCATGTTTTCAGTCATCATATTAATCTTCATCTTCCTTGTCTCCTAGGAAATCAGTTGGTTAATTTATTTTTTTAACTAATAAAAAGAAAAGAAAAATATTTTTTTTAAATATATTGCAAATCATCGAATTTTAAAGAACTAAAAGTTGGTTTTGGTTAAGTTCTCCATTTTAATTTCATATGCATTTACATGTACATTACATTTATTCATTTGCGTTCAAATTTATTTTAATTATATTTCTATTCCATTGTCAAGTTTCTTAATAAAATAATTATGAAATCGCACGAATGTTAAAGTAGAGACCGATTTTGTGTCGGGCGAGAGGAGTGCCGTAAAACCCTTCCCCTCCCGTAACTTGGCTCCGAACCCAAAAACATTTTCTCTAAAACGATCAGTCGCAAAGCTTTTCCAAAAACAAAATAGGGGTACGGAAGTCATATTTTTCAAAAAGTGGTTTCCCGGAAAATTTTCCACAAAACCGGGTGGCGACTCCCTACTCAAATCGAAATCAATCAAATTTTCAAATCGGCGAAGTCGGGAGCCTCGTGGCAGCGTCCACACAAGCATATCATTGCTTTTCAATAAAGTTTCTAGACTAAAAACAGTTGTGATTTTGAGGAATTCTTGTCAAGATTATGTAAAATGATGAATAAAATTGTCTCTGTTATCCCAAATTATGATAGCCAATCAGAAAGGAAACACAGTTTAACTTTTTTGCTAAAATAGAAGAATTTATTTGGAAGATCGTTGTCTTCCCAACTAAGTATTGATTGGAGAGTTTAATATCGAGTACGCCTAATTGGTTTCAAACCTCGAGTCTTTAGGAGGCAGTAAATCCCAAAATTTCATACTTTGACGATCAAGCCAATTACTCGGAGTTGAAAAAGTGTGATAGTGGTGGGGTATAATATGTAATTAAGTATGAATTGGAATCGAAGAGTCAACAAATAGAGAAAAGGGGTGGGCATTTGAGTGGAGGAAGGCCGGCGGGGCGGCGGAGGAGGAGGAGAAGGGATGATGACTCCAAGTCTCCATCAATGTGCGTCATGGCAAAGATTGACCCCTCAGCGGTGAAAAACACACCAAAAAGCATAGGACGACAATAGTCAACGAGTGGGGTCCACGCGGCATGCTCGCGTGCGGTTTCACTGGGTCCCAGTGTCCTCCGAGTCAGCCCCGAAGGAAGCGAGAGGTGAGCGCTCTCTCTCTCTCTCTCACACTTAAGTTCTCTGTTTTTTACATTATTCTAATCATCTAATCATTTAAATCTGACGTACCAAATGCGTTGATCGTACGGAGTACTATTTGTTTTCCATCACTAGATTAGGCCGAGGATAAAATGGGCTTAGGCTAAGTTTTCCGTTTGATTTTAACAACTGATTTTAGTAATTCAGTTGCTAAAATTATGGCTGATAAATGAGTCCAGCAAATGCTAAAATTATGTTCACTTTTAGCTAAAATCAACCATAATTTTAGCACCTGATAAACTCTAGCAACTCAGGGGGTGTTCCACTAACCCAGTTTTTTAAAAAAATTGGGTTTTCACGGTTTTTTATGTGATATGTTGTGAGAGAATGACTTGTCTCGGTGCTTGGGAAAAATAGTTTTTTGTTAGTGGAACACCCCCTTCAGTTGTTAAAATCAAACAAAAAACTTAGCCTAAAAATGTTGCTTTAATCTAAGTTGAGAATAATATATCCTGCTAGTGGTAGCTAACTCATGCGGTAGAGCTGTTGCATACCTCACTCTTCAGTTTGAGATCGAGTCCCATTTCCCCCTCCCCACATGTAATAGATTAGAAATGACGAATGATAAAAAGAAAGAGAATGTATCCTGAAATTCGTATTTATCACTTTTAGTTTTTTAAAAAAATTCACTGGAAAATATTCATTAAACTTTTTTTTTTATTTTGTATTTAATTTTTGAAATTTGACGTTCATAACTATTATAGGTACTTCGTATTTCATTGATGGATTTAAAAAAGGAAAATTCTAGACGTTAAGGTTTAAAAAGTGTGTTAAATTGTATGAAAAGTATATGAAAACATGTGAAAGTGTATTGAAATAAGTGAAAATTGTATGAGAGTGTGTTTTTGTGTCTTTATGTGTGCTTATTTTCAGTCCATTGGACTGACAATAGAAAATCCCTTAAAAAAATTTTAAAAATAAATTGGACGATTAGAATTTTCAATTAAGCATTTTACTACTTAGAAAAGTCTTATAGGGACCCTAAGTCTGGTAATAATTAAACATAAAAATAAGTGAGTTTATTACTAGAACATGAATTTTTATTGAAATAAATGGATCCAACTTTACATGATTGGCGTAATTGCTTGAATAAATATCACTCGTGTCATCTAAAAATAAGGATTTGTACAATCATTTCAACCCGGAAACCAAAGATTAGATTCCCTATTTACTAGGGAATTGTATTAGTAAGACCTTCAAATGATTGAAGACAGTTGCTTGATTATATAAGTACTACCTTTCTATATAAGAACGGCACGAGGGGCCCACTTTTGGGTCCTGTATAAATAATTCATGCAGTTCATTCATTTTAAAATAAATTTTCAAGTGTCCCCTTGTTTTGAGAAAGAGAGAGAAAATCCATTAACAATAATGAGCAATACAACTGTACTATTGTCGTTACATACAAAAGAGATGTCGGCAACAAACGAAGACCAAAACGAAGATAATTTGTCACTAATTATCTTTTGACCTTGGAACAGAACAAAGTATTACTGATCCGCTACACATTTACTATGTTATCACTAAAGATAAAAGACCAAAGCCTAAGAGCGCTGACGACAAGCGATGACCAAGACAAGGCTAAAAGAACCGAGCACAGTGTGTGCATGTGTCCCCTTGAAAAATTCAACTCAATTGGATATGCGTAAGTGGGTAATCCAATATTCCAATTTCTCATTCAAAATTTTGGATCCTGAATTTTGAATTAAACTTGAAGTTTGGATCAACCACAGGTGCATATCCAATTGAGATCATTTTTTGCAAGGACACTCGAAATTTTTTCTTTTAAATTATTGAACAGTTCGAATTAGTTGTGCGAGAGCCAAAAGTGGGCCCTGCATGCCGTTAGTACATTTTTGGTACCCTTTTCTTCGGTACCCATTGTCGGGTCCAAAATTAAGAGTGGCAGATTGTTAGGGTTTTGGTTGATAACCAGCGTCCTTTGCATCATTGTCGGCCAGAAAATCTTAATTTTAGTTGGACAATTCTTTTTCTTTTTTTTTCTCAATCGATAACAAGTTTTATTGATTATTGCAAAATACTCCCTCGGTCCCCATTTTATAATCCTTTTTGGGAGTTCGTGCCAGGTTTTCAATATGTTATATCTTATAGTCTATAATGTTTTAGGCGATTTTGAAAACTTCGAATAGAACTAATTGAGATTTATCAAACAATATCTATATTGCATATAAAAAGTATTATCAGTTGAAAAATATAACCGATTTTCTATCCGGTTAGGATTGTACAAGAGACTATAAAATGCGGACGGATGGAGTAAGAACATCCAAAGATGCTTCTCCACAAACATAGCTAGGGAATTGTTACTAAACTTGAATAGTTTAAGTGAGCAATATGAGATAAAGTCTAACATGTAATATCTATCAATTGAACAAACCTCTTGGTATTGGATGAAAGAAAAAAAAAATATCGATGAAAGACACCTTGAAATGCATACTTGTACATGATCAATTTTTATAGGTGTTGTTTGATAAAAACAAAAAACTGAAGCTGAAAACTTAAAATTTAAATAATGAAAACAGAATGCTAAATTTTAAGCAAAATAACTATTTGTTAAAAATATCAAGAGCTGAATTAAAATACTCGTTTTGATTTAAAGAGAAATGAATGTAGTTTTAAACTATTTGTGATTGTTCACTTTTACATTTGTTAATGGATGTCATGTATTTGTAGTCGCGGTGGTAATGGTGGAGGTGCCAGTGGCAGTTGTTGGTAGTGTAGCGGTGATTAATAATGTTGTAGTGAAGGTGTGATGATGGTTGCCATGGAGGTAGTGTGGTGGAAGGATGGCAAATGTGGTAGTGGTGAAGAGCTAGCAGTGCAAGTGATGACAGTAGCGAGTGGTGGTGTATAGGTAATGGTGGCGGTAGCGTAGACGTGGGGATAATAGTTACAGTGGCGATGGAGTAATGTCGGTGGTAGTAGTGATGACAATGGCATAGTAGTGGTCCAACGATGGAGAGGTCATGGTGGTTGCGACGACTGAGTTGTGATGGTGGGGATAGTGGTCACAACAGTGGTATAGTAGCAATAATGGTAGTAGTGGGTGGTGGTGGTGCAATGGTGGATTAGTGTAGGTGGTGACAACGATGGTGTAATGGTGGTAGTAGTAATTGTGATAGCAGTGGCATAGTGGTGGTGGTGATGGTGGTGGTGGAGGAGGAGGAGCGGTGGTGGAGTGGTGATGCTTGTGGTGACAATGGAATAGTGGTGGTAATGGTGATGAAGGTGGCTCGGTGCTGGCAGTGGTGGCGATGGTCGTCTGATGGTAGAGTGATGAGGTGGTGATGACAATGGAAAAGTGGTGGTTGTGGTATGGTGACAGCAAGGGCGTGGTGGCGACAGTGGTTGCGACAATGGTGACTGTAGTCACTACAACAAAAAACACTTTTGATAGCGTTCGAAAAATACTATAAAAGGGATTAGATAACGTTCTTAAAGAACGTTAAGGCAGCCACTGTTATAAAAAGTCTTGATCTTCAATAGCGTTCATTTCCTGCTATAAGTTAGAGACATTTTATAGTGGTGCTAATGATGACGGTGGTGAAATAATTTTGGCGGTGGAGGGTAGAGGAGAGGTGGTGGCGGTAGCCTTGGAGGTTGGTTGTGGTAAAGAACTGAGTGATATATAAGTACTTTCAAATTCAACCATAATTATATAAATACCGGACTACTTAATTTTTGTCACTTGTTGAACATACATTTTAAGGGGTACTTATATATATTACATTAAGGATGATAAAATATTATTAGCAAACCAACTTGGTGCTTTGGCAAAATAAATCAAATCTTTTTTTTTTTGTCTTTGTCCAAAAAAAGTTTACATTTGTTTATTTTGTGTCCATTTTTTTTATTATTGGTTCGTCTCGACGAGAAGAATCTAAATAGTAAAAAATTATTAAGTAACCTAAAATGTTTGTGAATAAAGCCAAAAATAATCCAATAATTCGCAAAAATTTGGATTATTTTGTCTTTCGTGAACTTTTTAAATATTATTTTTAATTTTTTTACTTTGAAGATTTCTCTCATCGTGACGAATCAATAATCTATAAAAAAAATTAACGTAAAACTAACAAATGCAAAAAAAATTGAATTAAAAGACAAAAAAAAAAAAAAAGCCAAAGCACCCCTTATTTAATACATTCAGTTTTAAGTAGTAAATTGAGTTATGAAAATACCCAATCCTGTGATTAAGATCTATTAGCAAGTAGAGTGGAGTGCAGTTAATGCCTCCCTTATACTCCCATGTATGTGGACAAGGTTCGATTTCCGTAAGCATCCATTCCCTCCAAAAAAAAAAAAAAAACACAAAAGATCTGTTAATTACTATAATTAGCCGCTGCAACCATTGCTACTGCTATTCGAAATTCCTTTTATACTGTAGTTTGTTTACTGTTGGTTTTGTCAATGAGAAATGATTGCCAAATGGCATAGAAAAAATAAGTTTTTTCTAATTACTGTAAACTAAATTGTATATAAATGTACATACACTGTGAAACATTATGAGAGTTCGTGCCACCTTTTAAATACTTATGTCTTCTAATTTATAATATTTTATGTGATTTTAAAAATGTTGTTTTATAGAACTAATTGTGATTTATTAAATAAGATCCATATTAGATATAATATTTATTACCAATTTAAAGATATTACTTGTTTTTTTTATCTGATTGCAATAAAACGGAGGACAAACAAATCCGAACGTGTATGCCGTACATTTTTAACAAAATATTTATACTATCACTCTTGTCATTAGAAATTTCTTTAAATAATTTCGTTTCTCAAGTTGACAATGATGTCATGACTAGGCAAGCTTGAGCTGTGCTAACTGACAAACTCGACAAGCTTACTGTAAGGTTTCAACACTCACTGATTACATACCCTGAGAGAGAGAGAGAGAGAGAGAGAGAGAGAGAGAGATATGAAACAAGTATAGCTGACGACATGGGGCCCATGCGTCACATTCTGAGGGTCGGGTTTCACCGTTTTTTAATCCACACATTATACTTTCTTTGTCGAAATCCAATGTTATCCCCGCCACCTCCGGGGTCAAACAAAAACTAAACACGCACCGCGTGAAAGCCGCCACAAACGTCTATTTACAGGGGTATTGACAATCCCTGTACCAATAATGTATAGACGGCGTGGAGATTTCGTTGTGGATCTCAAACAATCAATCTGAATCGTTCGTAAACGAAATGGGGTGATTTTGGGATAGAGCTTATAGAGCCGTCCAATTACAGCGATTCTCGCGCGGATTCACTCGGAATTTGATTTAGAGATGATTGAACGGTTCGGATTGATGGGGTCCCTGATGCCGGTCGGCATGTGGTTGGTACCTCTGGTCGATACCAACACACTGGTTCATCAATTTATTCCGAACTCTCGGAGCACGATAACGTGGTACTCCTTCCAGTCCAAAATAAGTATTTTTTTTGGAACTACGTGCCATTTTCAATTTTCTTATATATATATAAGCCGTTGAAAATGACACGCAGTTCCGAAAGGAACACTTATTTTGGAATGAATGAAGTATTTTGGAACACTCAACACACATTTTCGTAGATTTCACGGCTAAATGTATAGCTCGGACTACTGAATAATTAATCCTCGCCACAAACACCCCCCCCCCCCATCATTAATCATGTCTAGGTTTACTTGTTAGGACATTCACCAAACACATAAAAATATCTGGCTCTGTGAATGTAAATTGTTGCTTTGTGAATTGTGATTAAGGGGTCCACCTTAACTAGATTAAATGGGAGTCTATTCTCCATTTCACCAAAGTCAAAATCGGCCTCAGCTATTGATGTGATTGAATCTTGAACGGAAGACCATTCCATAAGTCAATAAATTCTAACCATCTAACATTAGTCAACTGTAATGATTTTGGAGATTGACTTGAAGGGTGACCTGCAATTTCAGTGGTTTATATAGTACTCTCATTTTGTCCTAAAATAATAGTTTGGTCACAAACAATAGATTCAAAATAATATATTTTTTAGGAAAATGTTGAAATTTTTTCATGAGTTAAAATAGCACATTGATATCCAGTAAATTATTAAAAAATGTATTGTTGTTAATTTATTGTTTTGCGAATCGGACTATCATTTTAAAATGGAGCGAGTATAATACAGTATGTGTTTACATTACTATTTCATTTCTTTGAGGATAAAAAAAAAATATAATTATCATTACCGACAGACACATCATGCACTGACAAATGTTTTTTGTTTTGACGATTTTGTCAAACTATACTCAAGTATTCATTTTACAAAAAAAGGACAATACAGAGGCTCTCATGAAGTAGTAACTTAACTGTCGTACAATTTCAGGTGGTTTCATCTAATGTCGATTGGAGCATTTTTGATGCATCATGTGGGAAGCGGTTCACCAGAGTTACCCCTTTGGTCCTTCTGGTTTGGTACGGAGAGGTGGAGAGTTGGCTGAACCTTGTTGGGACCCTAAATGTTGGTCTGAGAAGAAGACCTGCACACTTAAACACCCGTGTTAGTGCCAAGCCTGGATGGTGGTTATCCAGGAAGGCACTCTGACGGTCAAGTAAGTGACCGGAGAAGACAAAGTAAACTGAAAAATTTAGAGAGAGAAAGAATTATGGAGTTTTGAAGGTATTGAATGTGGAGAAAGAGTTTCGGAGTGAGGTAGGTGAGTGTTGCTTTTATAGACGAGGAGTGGCGTGAACGCCACGCGGGTTCATCTCACGCGCACTGTCCGTACCTGAAACTCCATGTGGTCGGGTCAAAATGTATTGGCCAGACGCAATGCTTCAGCTAACGTTAGGGTGCAGTGCTTCGGCTGACATCATGCCTCGTACACCTGATAGGGTCAACTGGTTTGCGAGTACTCCCTGGTCAACCACGTGGCCTTGCAGGTAAAGCCTGTTGGGGGTTGACTAACACCATTAATGGTTTGTTAGGCACGCCTCTGCTGAAGCGTAGACGGTGTACCCCGAGCGATCCTCCTTCAAATGACGCGGGATCAGCTACGCTCGGCAATGTGAATAATAGTAGCTGCTGAGCGACATGTCTTATGGCACCCTTCGGCCATATAAAGCCCCCTCGGGAATCATTCTGTCGGTGTAGGGGCCTGTTGCGGTACACTGCCGAGGGACTACACAGAGAGATCACACCCCAGACCCAACGGTTGGTGGCACGGGGGACCTTTGTTTGGATATTCGTCATTGATGACGCTGACTGACCAACGCCAAAGGCAAATTTTGTTCGGCGTGATCAAGTTGGTTCGATTCACATTCGCTTTTCCTGTTTTGGGGAGGTGATCCACCAGCGACCCTTCACATGCCCTAGAAAAACGACTACGCCAAACGGGCCCTTGCGGGCCCAGCTGCTACACATCATCTCTTTTCGACTTGGTTCCTAGTTTCTAGTTACCAATAAATGAAAAACCTCCAAATTAATATAGGGAGTCCTATTAAACATTTAAGACCTCTACACAATGTGAAGAGCTCGAATCCTCTTCCTGATAATTCTTTTATATTTTTTCTGTTGGTTCATTTTCGACATTCGTGTCATGTTTTAAATTATCTATATCTTTAATTTATAATGAGTTTCATGATTTCGGAAATTACCGATAATAGAACTAATTGAGATCTATCAAAACAGATCCATATTGCATATTTTAGGAGATTCGTATTGAAAGATATATACAATTTTTTCAAGAAGTGAAAGTGGACAAACAAACACGGACGGAAAGTGTTCGAAGCCATTTTATAGGGGTATATGTCTTTGGAGGGAAGTAGGTTTTGATATGGTTTTAACAGTGTCCCATTTTAAAAACAGTTCGACTATGTTTTGTCGTTTTGTTACAACCTATATTTATCATGAAATATAAGAAGTAATAAAACATATCTTTGTTATGACCATATTTTATGTGTGTATATATAGTACATATATATAGGTTGTTCTTCCCTCAAAACAACTAAGAATTCCACTATGTTGAACCGGACAAATTAAACATATTATTGTAGCAAAAAAATCAATTATTTGGGAGCTTTTAGAAAGTGAGCTAAGGGTTATGCTTAGAGTACCTAATGAATCCAAATCAAATTATTGCATTTGTTACAATAATATATAACCAACCACAGTTTTTTCATTCTAGTAAGATCCACCGTTAGGTTAGTGCCATCATGACATTGTAATATCTATGAATCCAACACCATGAAATAAAAGTACACGAATAAGAAATAAATAATGCATGCCCTAATATGCTCTAGTACACATCCGTTTAACATATATAAAATTTATATTTCTGTTTGGTACAACATTCGTTTTCTATTAGAAGTGCAGTGGACCGAACCTCTGCATTGCGACCACCACCACACCTCTGCACGATAGCCGAATGTTGAATCTCCAAGCCTTTTAAAATCATCATTTTTCGATCTCTACTAGAGGTATTTACTAAAAGCTGATTGTGTTGATGTAGAAACCTCTCGAAGATGATTCTTTAGCATACCAAATTCATAGACTTTCACAAGTCTTCGAGATGCATAAACCCTCACCTCACATATGTTTTGAAACGGAAAATATATGAGTTCTCAAGCTGCGGCGTTGCTCCCCATTCTTGACCTAAAATATGTCGATATTTTTGCTTGAGTGAAATTAATTCTCTGCTTTCAAAACTTTCAATAGTTGAATCAATGAAAATTTTGACTAAAAACTACCTTACTCACTCGAAAGTTAAAACGATATTTGAGATTCTTTTCGATAAATAAGCATACACTAACGCTATAAAATAAATAATAAGTAAGCGTAACTCAATAATAAGGGGAGTATATGAGTTTTGATCATGAACATTCCAATTAAAAGAGGGCTCGACTTATAAAACTTACTATTTTTACTTTTAACTTTAGTGGTAAAGATCTTTTTCGTAGACATCCACAGGTTTGCATCTGTCTGTTTATCTCTCTCTCTCTCTCTCTCTCTCTCTCTCTCTCCTGGTTGACTTGTTTAAAGTCAACTCCATATTTGACTAGAATGTTGGGGGATGACAAGTAAAACATGAATTTGACTAGGTAGTGGCCATGTGTCGCGTCACTAATTTGGTATCTACCTCAGCAGGTGGCGTTGACAATGGATTCAATGGATTGACCAAATACATTTGATGGAAACATTCCTTTTGTCATCTACTTATCACAACCCGTTTTAAGTCACAATATGTTCAATTTTTAGTGGGAAAGCAATCATATTATTGAGATTTAAATTGCTGTTTTTATGAAACATTATTTTTGCATATTGTTGTTGAAGCCGATGAAACTGACTTCATGAGGTTCAGACAGTGTCTAAGAATAAAAGTACGAATATCTCTTGACCACACTGAGATTAAAAATCACACGAAATTTGTATCATCCATATTTGAGGGCGAGTTTTTGGAGCCTTCACTAATACGACTACAAATGATGTTATCTTCTGTGATTGTTCCCAAGAAGCTTATATCCTGACATGGGAACGTGATAACTGCAATATTAGAACTGACTTCATGAGGTTCAGACAGTGTCTGGGATGTCTAGCGACAAGCATCCGTTGTCAGTTCAAACTCGCTCGTTTCACTTGCTATGCTATACTAAATCCTCTTTATGTTTAAAAATATTGAAAGCTACTCCTTAGTTAATGTGTTTCACCACCTTTTCTCTCTTAATTAAAGTTGTGTGTGACATGATTAATCCGCGATTAGGCTTTTGATGATTCAGTTTTTGTATCCAGTCGGTGTTCCACTAGTTTTTTTGAAAAAACTGGGTTTTCACGGTTTTTTTATGTGATTTGTTGTGAGAGAATGACCTGTCTCGGTGTTAGAAAAAAACAGTTTTTTGTTAGTGGAACACCCCCTTTACATTTTGTTCTTAGATGCTAAGGATATTGAGTTATAATTTATTTGTTAGGACATTAATTATGCTTTGATTTCTTCAAATAATTTGGTGATTGTATGTCAGAATTTGGGCTTTTTATTTAAAAAAACAAACAAATCTCTATAATATAGGAAATTTTGTTTTGAAACCAAATATTGCACTTAAGTGTGGGTAAATATTTTAGATATTATAATGAAGAACTGCCCCTAGCCTGCTATACACTTAATTCCTGGATCTGTATTAGGTTTTTTCATATTTGACCCCTCACATAACATAAATACTCCATCTGTCCCATTTTAAATGTCCACCTTTCTATTTTGGGATGTCGCAAAATAAGTGTCCACTTTGTATAAATAACCATAAAAACACACCAAATTTTCAATTTTACCCCTAAAAAATACTCATTGATTTGACAGTTTTTATATTCATATCATTCTTAAATTAACAATATCTTTCAACATATAATATTTTTCATGATTTTAAAAACTTTGTATAATAGAATTAATTGAAATCTATCAAATAAGATCCATATTATATATTTTTTGAGATCCATATTGAAGGATATAAACAATTTAAATACATTTAATTGACTTTACAGTTTTTAAGGTTACTTTTGGAAATTTAGAGCAAAAATTTTAACTTCTTAAAAAACTCAATTTCCTGTAGATGACATTTAAATTGGGACGGAGGGAGTATTAAATTCCTCAATAGTTCTATTAAAAATAATTTCTGCCATTTATTATTGCGAAACTGGATTGAAATACAAGCTGATATATTCAGAGAAAAACAATGGTTGGTAAGGAGCCAACCAAAGAGGTTTTTCACATTTGACCCCTCATATAACAAAAAAACCTCAATAGTAATATTGTAACGACCCGAGAATTTCTATAGCCTAAAAAGTACAAATAATGTCTATTAAATTAAAAAAAAATACAATTGGGTCTAAAAGAATCCTCTAGAAAAATACACAATGACTATTTCTCCAAGTAATGCTTTAATCCTCAAATACTCTTAACTCCAACTGCTAATAATCTGCTTTGTACCTGCCTTGTAAACTACACGGGAAGTATACAATACGAGGACAATAAAACGATATTCACAACATCAACCGAATCAATCGAATCACCAAATCAACTTTCATAACAGATAACTCAAGCTTTGTACCCGGCTCATCTTGGTAACATGGCAAGCACAACTAGGGTCAAAATAATTTTACCATTATTAATGCTTGCAGACCATACAAACCAATAATACCCTGATTCCACGCAGGGTAATCAATCAGTCGTATCTTATTTAATTCCTTGGACCCGGTGTGCTTGCACACGTACCAATCTGATCCATGATAATAATCACCACAAGATAATATACCATCATTCACAAATATAATGGCATAACTAGATTCAATAACATGATCAAGGATAGCAAAAGATTACAA
Source organism: Vaccinium myrtillus (assembly GCA_016920895.1). Taxonomy (NCBI): domain Eukaryota; kingdom Viridiplantae; phylum Streptophyta; class Magnoliopsida; order Ericales; family Ericaceae; genus Vaccinium; species Vaccinium myrtillus. The sequence goes on along the minus strand of CM029273.1, from coordinate 4,257,198 downwards.
ATATGAGATGATAAATAAAATTACTTTGGAGAGTTAAAATGTATTGTATACTTCCGGTACCTCAAGATACGATCGGAGTTGGTTAATATGTGAATTCCCACGCAAGAAACAACGTACAGAAATTTGAGCTTGGTCGAACCAGAAACTCACCATCTATCTACTGTAAGTTTTAGCTTTGGCCTAATTGGTTTCTACTTTTCGGTGAAAAATGGAAATGGACTCATGCATATATATAGTCCACAAAACAATCCAACTTGTAACCATTCTTCTGTCTAACATTTACTTTCAGTGAAAGTCTTTCACCCAGGCCTCAGCTTTGGCAAAAAAATCAAAAAAGTGGTTTTTGGTTTTTTCGTTTTGTCCTTATTCAATTTTTTTTTTTGCATTTGTTAGTTTTGCATCAAGTTTTCGTGGTTTATGAATTTGTCTCGACGAGACGAATCCAAAGACTATAAAATTATGGTCAAAAGTAATATTATTATTTTTGAATAAAGCCGAAAATAAACCAATTTATTGGTTTAATTTTGGCTTTATTAAAAAAATAGTTTTGGCCATAATTTTATATTACACAATTACGTCCTAAACAATAAATATTACACATGCAATTCTATCTGAAACCCCTTATTTCGTTTTCTTTCCTTTTTCTTTTTTTAAAGAAAAATTATGAGATGTTACAATCTATTTTTCTTTTGTTTAAAGCTTGATTTAAGAATTATTGCCAAACTGGATTGAATTTATAATGGATCAAGGTACCTAGGCATAACGAAGAATTATTTCCTGCACTATGAGCAATGCTACCTCATGCCAAAATCTAGCAAATAATTTATTTTTTTATGAACCATCACACTATAAATTTGATATAAGTCTGGATATAAAAAAGATTGAGGATCAGAAATAACTCTGGATCTAAGTCCGGTGAAAGAGACCTAATAAATTTGATATTTAGATTACTTTTCATATGACTATCTTATCTCCAAGACAATTTTTAAAATGTGTTCCATTCAATGTAAAATGTGTGATGCATGAAACGATTCACCTACCAGAAATTACTTCACCATGACCTCATTGTTGCATCACCAACAAGCTTAATTTTCTTCTTTTAGTATTGAGATTAGAGATGGAACGATTAGAACCCTAAAAATCCAGTACTTTTTCCAGGACTCTATAGAGATTAGAGATGGAAACGATTTCTTTCTCATTTTATAAGGTTGCATGATGGCAATGTGGGAAAAAGTGATTGGTTGGACCTACCCTTAAATTCACTTTGTTCTCATGTCATAATTGACATTGTGGACATTCCTTCCCCCCATGTGCAAAGAAGTCGAGCTGGTAATGAAATTCTACTTGGTGAATGGTACAAGGGAAAAAAGAAAAAGAAAAAAGGAAGGTATTTACCTATAAAAAAAAGGAGGGAAAACGAAAATTGGGGGACCCTGGTGTCCCTCATGGGGTCGACAGGGGGTGCCGATCCCATCCAACTGTCCGTTTTGCATATCAACGGCTCAGATCTCACCTTACCTAGGAAAGAAGGCTCTCTGGGTCCAAGGAAAAACAGGTGCACAAAAAATATGCGATTGAAATTTGAATCTAATTTAATGGGTCTGCGTTAGAAGTCTGTGAAAGAATCGAAATCGGATCGCCTATTGATTTACTATTACGGTGAATAAATTAATTAAACTGACTAATATATAAAACCCTAATCTATGTGATTATGCAAGATAAGAAACGCAACAATTAAACAGTAAGCATAACACACAGGTATATACATGGAAAAACCCCAAGGCGGGGAAAAAACCACGGGAGAGAAGAGAGCACTATACGCAAAACGCGGAAATAAAAAGTTTCTTACAACCACGTACGCTATGAACTCCTTCAATATTGGCTAAGAACTTCTTTGCTGACTCCTCATGAACCGCTCTAATAGATGCTTCTTCGGATTCGACTCCTCCTTTAGACCAATCTCCAATCGCCTTTGAACTCCATCAAAGAACTTCAAGTGATGTAGAAGATGAACCAAAATACCTTGAGAGATATTCTCTAAGCTCCTCATCAAATCTCTCAAGGAAATAACTCACAAGTGTTTTTTTTTTGCTCTCACGAACTTTTCTCTCTTTATTCACATTGTGGCTACACTCGTTGATTTTCTGAACCCTAATGAGGTTGTATTTATAGACAAATGAAAAAACGCCACTGTTGCTCGACCAACTCGCTCGAGCAGAACCAATCCAAATGCAGTCGCTCAACTAACTCGCTCAAGCGAACCTGTTGCTTCTTGGGCGAATTGCATATCTCCAATTATTTTGTTTCCTTAAGCGAAATGCACATCTCCAATCCTAACTTTTTCAAAACACAATATGTCCATATTTCTTTGAGTCACAATCTTCCCATAATACTTTCCAATTCACAATCTTCAATTCAATGATTTTTGGCACTGATTGCTAGCATAGAATGAGGCACAGATTGGTGTCTTTGACTTCACACCAATCAATCAATTAACTACCGTATACATAGGATTTCAATTATATGAAAACATCACGGAATTAGCCAATCACAAATAAAGAACTTACAGTCCGATCGATCCACAAAGGTTCTCCCTATTTGCGCATAAGCCCGAGTATTCATCGAATGATCTAAGTTAAATTAAAAAAGCTTTTAAGTCTTATAGAAATTAAAAAGGTGAGTCACCTAATTGTATATTTATGTCCAACTTGTTTTTGAATTTTTTTAGATCTAGGACTAATATATATCCTTCACATATGTCCCAACAATCTCCCCTTACGTGTGAATCATATATAGTGTGTTTGTGAAAAATTCTAGGAGCAGACTTTGGGATTTTTGAGAATCTACGATTCCTAGATGCTAAAATAGGAAATAAAATACCATTCTAAAGACGCTAGGTTTGAGGTGTTTTTCAGATCAGATTTTAATTCTTAGTAGTAGAATCTAAAATCTATATCAGCTATCACAAATAAGCGCGAATGTTGGGCTTGGCTCAATAGTTCTCCTTCGATCCAATCCGCTTGACTCCCCTTTGATCCACGATCCCTTACTCTTTTACACTAGTTTAATCTTGGACTCGATCAACGGACCAGCTCCACCGAGTGATCCATCTATGCTGTGTATTTACAGAAAATATGGATAAATTAGAGCACTGATTTTTATTTTTCACTATTAACTACCAATGGTTTTAAGTTTAGCGACATCTTTGAAAATGATGATTGGAAATTGACAATAGGGCTTTGAAGCAGCGGTAGTGGTTTCGATTAATGGAAAAATCCAAGCCTTTTTCTGGGTCGGGATCCAGACCGTTGAAGATCGATCCATTACTTAGTTTAAGAACCTACCAGGCCACTATGATTGGGCCCTTTAATGGGGTAATGTCTTTGAAACATAAGGGCGGGCAAATAACTTTTTTTTTTTTTTGGTCATTCGTCATTCCTAATCTATTATTACATGGAGGAGGAGGGATTGAGACTCAATCCCGGGATGCAGTGTGAGACATCCAAGAGTTTTACCGCATGAGCTAGCCAGTAGCCACCACTTCCAGGAGGGCAAATAACTCAAAAGTCCAATTTGGCTAGTTCTTGGCCTTCATGTTTTTTTTTGTTTTTTTTTGTTTTTTTTGTTTTTTTTCCTCCTTTAAACAAAATCCAAAGCGAGCCCACCAACCGCAACCTAGATCGCATAGTCACACTGCTCTTTGCCACGACACTCATCAGTGGCGGAGCTAGGAATTGAAGTAGGAGGGGGCCGAATTATTAAAGAAATTGGTTCGATGATTTTTTCAAGACTAAATCCAGTCATTCGAGTTTTTATCGGACGGTTTTTGATAAATTGAAAAATTAGTCTCGAGTATTATTGTTATCATATCATTCGACAAATGCAGTATTATTTTCGCACAGTTCACCAAAATTTAGCGTTCTCAAAATTAAAAATTGTTCTTACTTTTTAATTATTCTTAAAATTTTATAATTTTTTTTAACAAAATATCTATATGTGTAAAATATACTCCAAAATAGAAAATTGAGAGGGCCCCTGCTTCTATATAACTCTACCACTGGTACTGATGGAAAGTAAACCTGATTCTGTAACACATTTGAACTATTCACACGGGAAGTCTTTACTTCTTGGAAAGTTGGGGAGGAGTGCTTGAAAATGGAGGAGGCTATTCCAAGATTTTCTGCAGGGCATTTAATTGCTGGTCTGGTAAATTCATGTATAAATAGAGTTGATTTGTATTGTGATTGTATGAGAAAACAATTAAGGAGAGAAAATGAGAAGGGAAAAAATAAGCTGTCAAACACCCCTTTAGTGGGAGTTGATTATAATTGAAAAATGAGAAGGGAAAAAATAAGCTGTCAAACACCCCTTTAGTGGGAGTTGATTATAATTGAAAAATGAGAAGGGAAAAAATAAGCTGTCAAACACCCCTTTAGTGGGAGTTGATTATAATTGAAAAATAACATTTTGTTCTGTTGTCTTCAGCTATGATCTTAGTAAATATTTCTATTTTTGATAAATCAATGAATATGTACGTAAGTTATTTCACGTAGCCGCGAGAAATAAATGTCCTCAGCACCACACAATTTGCTTGCTATCTTTTGAAGGCTTATGCAATGGTATTACTACATCAATGGATGATGTAAATACATGGATGCATTCATCCACTAAAAACGTGTAATATGTACATATAGTACGTTAATTAGTACCTTATTTAGGGCCTGTATAACCAAAAAATATTCAGAAAAGAGAGTGGGGATTTCCACCTCATCTTTTTGGGCTCTTAAGGTTTGCATTGGGCCTATTTAGTACAGGGCAGACTTCAAACTAAAGTTTTGGGCCGAACATACAAAGAGACTCAAATGTTTTATAGCCCACTTTGCAGCATTTGGGGCCGAACCGTGTCTTTTTGGGCTTCTTGTAAAGTTTTGGGCCTAACATACAAAGGGCCCCAAATGTTTATAGCCCACTTTCGAAGCATTTTGGGGCCGAGCCGTGTCTTTTTGGGCTTCTTGCTCATCCTCCTGTGACGTTTCATTTAAATTGAAAAATTATTTACTTTGCCGCATCGAAAAAAAAAAAAAAGGGGTACAAAAGTTGTTGCCTTTGTGGTCCTATAATTTGTGGAGATGACACCCCAATCAACTTAATTTTCGTCTTTTTTTGGTCCCCAAAAGTGCTAAGCAAAAAAGAAAAGGAATTTAAATTAATGGCAAAAGAAAGAAATCCCTTATATTATTTTCCTTATAATTTATGCAGAAAAGCTTATTAGGTTGTTCAATTATGACTATGGGGCGGACCCATCTGTTGGGATATCCATGTTCCTTTCATGTGGGTGTTCCACGACAATCAGAATTTTATTAGTTTGGGATGGCAAACAGAGGAATATTCTTTAATCCCAAAAAAAAAAAAAAAAAAAAAAAAACAGAAAGTAGAAGAAGCAGAAGACAGTCGAAAAGAATAGAATTCAGTTGGCTAAACTTGGACAGATGACATGTAACTGTAAGGCACAACGTCCCCAACGTCAAACTGCAAGAAAGTAATTTTTTGTGAATCCTCTAGTTCCAGCGTTAATGGTCTGTCTTTGATCGGACCGGAGACGAGATTAGTTGAGGTGTGCATAAGCTAACCGGGAGAAAAAAAGAAGAAGACATATAGGGCACACAGTTTATACTCTGATGTCTTGATACTCTTAACCCATACCTGCCATCATGAGAGATATGAGATCGAGGAGGGGGGGACACAAGGAGAGGTTATTTTGTGTTTTTTATGGAAGACAAAAGGATAGTTTAGAAGAACACATTTACGCAAGCTTACATTCTTGGCATGGGGGACATGACACACCACCTCAGATTTTGAGATTCATTCCTAGAAAGAGAACATACATTTCCTTCCACTACTTATGGTAAAATGATATCCTCAAGGAAAATCAACAGAAAAATCTTATAGAGAACGACGTGAAAATGGGAAGTAGTAGTGATTAGTTATCCAAAGTCAAACGAATATCCGTTGAGGATCGATCAACAAGAGTCTCTGAACTATCTCGCACGCAGGATTAAAATCTTATAAAGGTGGCAAATCTTGAAATCGGGGAGTCGATGATTTGAGGTTTTAACAAGGCAACTTTTTAGGAAATTTTAGTAAAGGTGGAGGCACCGGTTCAAATCTCAGTAACTACAACTACCAACGTAACTTTTGCCAGGGGAAAAAAAAAAATCTTTTTGGAAGTTTTAGTGCACCAAAGGAGCTAATAATTGACTAAATCAGAACCCAGTTGAGGTTGGAATGCTTAGTCAACAAAACTAATTAATTAGGGAATCGTCATGCATTACATCATCTTGTATCGATGTTTCTGTTTATATATCCTTACCCATACATCTTTGAACACCACAGCACAAAGCACAAAACCTAAGTCAATGAACAAGCCAACATTTGTCCAATCCAACCATGGTCCACAATTCCTCATGCAACTATTTATGATGGAAAATAGACCAAATCCCATTCAAACCAAACTAAGAACATAAGTTATTCAACCTATTAGCCTATCGATTGTTTTACATTTTTTTTTCTTTTCAGTTTATGCATGAATGTGTTCCCCACATTCCCTGGTCTCACTCCTTTCCCCCACCCTGCACTTAAAACTCATATCTCTTTCTTTTTGCATCACCATTGATTAAAAAAAAAAAAAGCAAATGGAAAGTTAAGTAAAGAAGAACAATTAAGTTAAATCACATACAACCCCAATTGGGTTTGTCGCATCAAATAATCTACGTGCCCAACGGCGGAACCATGAATCTGATCTGTTCTGGGTTAATCCAGATAAGAAAAAAAAATGGTCTAACCCATGTTAATTTTTCATTGGACACAAATTTTACATCTAATTTTTAGTGTTTTTTTACTTTATCATGGGCTAAAGCCCACCCCACACTATGTGTTGTATTTGTCTCGACGGAGCTTTCCACCCTATAGTCGCAGGGTTGTTTCTTATTAGCAACGATTTGTCGTTGATGCTATGTCACCTCCTGAAAACGCGTGGAAATGACTGCAGGAAGAATTAGAGAGACTTAGTCCAATTTATCGGTACGCTCTTCATTACAAAAGGAAAAGTCAAGTCACGTAGAGAAGAAATCACACGTATGCCCCCCTTCCCTTGTTTATGATATGGCTTCAATCATCTTCTTAAAAGAGATACTTTTGGAGTACTTTTGTGGTCAAGCGGATGTTCGGTTGTTAAGGTCCCACAGGGTACCCTAACCGGCGACATGAAAAGATGGGCTAAAAGGTTTCAACCCCTTTGAACCAATCACTTGGATTTTGCCCTAACAGCTCTATGGTCTAAATCACTAGATTAGATTTGTGTTTGATTAGGGAACTATCGAAGACAACAATAATTCAAGGAATCTAAGCTTGTGCTTAATAATGTGGAGTATACGACTTTTGGTTTGGAATCAACAAAGAAGAAAAAAAACCAAGTACTCATCGTTCCTTGATTTTTTGATGTTTTTTTTTCTTTAGAAAAGTAGAATTGGAGCGTAACAATATCTTGCTAGTGAAATAGATGAACGAAGTCCAGAAGAACCGAATTCGGGGGCTCTGCTATCCCACGGGGATGGGTGGCGCCACAAACCCTCCATCCGAATCGTCCATCTCCGCAATCAACTGTTTAGCTTCACGGATGAACTCTTCTCGATAACAATAATTCTCCATATAAATAGTTGATTGCAGAGATGGACGGCTCAGATGAGTTGGCACTTAACAGGGCATGCCGTTGCTTGACCGAAATCTTATACCTAAATTAATGGGTTGCCCCAAGCGTAGGGCGGAGACCGGTGTAGCACAATACCCGGTAAGACCGGAATCGAATCCACAGAGAAGGTGCAGAGTGCTTACTAAAAACTCGGGTTGCTAAGTTTAACACGGCTCTTAGGTAGCCACCCTTGTAATTTGAGTGGTGAGTTAACTAAACTAAGAGAAAAATTGATTTTGATTAAATTATTTAAAAGAAAGTACGGTCGTAGAGTTCATAACACGGTGACCAGGTCCGGATATTTCCTGCTCCATTCGTTGTTTCCAAGAAAACGTTTGATTTTAGAGAGAAAAGGTTACCCCGAAGGATGCGAATCCTCGCAGTCGCCGTTACCCATGTACAGTGAAGAACAAGTTTTGGTCCCCCGTTCCTCGCGTTACATGGGCTCCAACGAAGCTCGGATTCGTCCAACGGAAGCTCTTTAATAACCTAAAATTGCTTTTTCATTATTGATTGTAGAAATCGGAGCAAGAACAAATCCATTCCTGGCCACGGCGTGTTAATCACTCCGCGACCATACTTACGAATCTACTCACTCATATTGAACAGAACAGATAACATAATTCTTAAATAACACATGCGATTATATTGAATATGAATAAAAAACAAAGATTCGAATCTCAAAACACGGACAAACTCCCGCGAACTGAGATTAATGTAAAGAAAACAGAAAGTTACCGAAAGCAATACTTGAATCCCGAACAAAACTTCAAAAACTTCAATGAAAAACAAACTCCGAAAAGTCCAATCTCCAAAGAGAAAAGTCGGCTACTAAGTGGAAGAAAAACCAAGCAAAGTTCGAACCCTAATTCGGCCTCAAAACGAGGTATTTATCCCTCTCCCAAAGTCAAAACACGTGGCAAAGTCAAACGGCCAATTTAAGGCCCTCGGTATCGATACAGGAGAAGTCCTGTATCGATACCCGTAGCTTCTGTTCGATCCATGTCGCCTGGGTATCGATACAGGGGAATCCCTGTATCGATACCGAGCCTTATAAAAATGAATTTCAAGCTTGTTTGGTCGTCCTTGCTTGGGTCCCACCGGTTCTCAACATGCCCGATGTCCTGTGTCCACTTTACGTGCTCCTCCGGTCCGTTTCCTACAAAATAAATACAACAATACCAAAACAAAAGACAACACCGCATCAAGTGGAAAATAGAATAAATCGCGCCTCTAATGCGCTAATTCGCCCTACTTAGGCGCTTATATCTGTGACATTGCGCGCCTATCAGCCGTCCCTAACAATAAAAATGTACATATACACATTTTATCTAAAACGGCTCGGATCAAGCCCTTTCGGGTATTGTTTTTGGACGAATGCTTGCGTTGGACCTTAAAAACACGTTTTAAACATATCTAACGGTTCGGATCGTCAAATTCTACCCCGAGCAAAAAAATCCCGCACCGTAAATTTTAAGGGAGCCCTTCTTAGATATTTATTATATATAAATTTTAAGGGAGCTCTTATTGGACCTTAAAAAAAAGTGTGGGAAAACAGTTGTGGGTCGTTGGATCCTATGCCCTTCACGCGATCCAACGGCTTACAACTGTTTTCCCGCATTGTTTTTTGTGAGGGAGCCATCATAGAAAACTTCTTGTATATATATTCTAGGGACACAACAAAAAACACATAAAAAAACACAACATGTTTAGGAGCCCCACGCTGATAATCCGAGCCGTTTAACTTGTATAAAACATGTTTTCAAGGATACCTGTAAAAAATTAACTCATTCGGATATCAGTAAATGTTCGATCCAGACAATTCTAAGAACACCAAATGCTGTCAAGTTTTTTGAAAAATTGTTCGGATCAAGCACTTATCGATATTCGATTGGGCTGAATTTTTAAAGCATTTCCTATTTTATCCATTTAAACAAAGTGAACAGTTTGGATCATCACAATATGACCCGGAACAAAAGCGTGTGTTTTGTTATGTGTTTTTGTTTTTGTTGTGTATTTTTTATGTGTTTTTGTTTATATATATATATATATATATGATCAACTTCTTATAAGGGCCCTTATATGAGTACCAAAGTGAGGACCTTATGCTTCCGAACCAAATTTTGACGATCCGAACCGTTAGATGTGTTTAAAATGTGTTTTTAAGATTCACCGCGAGGATTCGTCCAAAACAAATACCTGGAAGGGCTTCATCCGATCGATTCTTTATTAAAAACGCTATCTGATCGTTAAAATTCAGTTCGGAAAGTGAAAAAATTGTTTGGTCCTCACTTTATTTAAAATAAAGAATCCCTTATTGAAAATTGATCCTATATATCATACGAGGGAGGATCCGCAATCACTCTTCACTCACGTATGATAGACGTGAGTCAGATCGTGTTCAATGATTGTTCTTAGCTAAAGTGTAACAGTGTCTTTGACATAACAAGTAAAGCTTTGATTGCTAGTGAACCAGATGAACGAAGTCTAGAAGAGCCCAACAAAAAGAGGAATATTGCACACGATGGAGGATCCGCAACCACTCTCTCTCATGATGGACTTAGTCGGATTGTGCCCCAATAAACGTGAGATATAGTGGTGGAAATGGTGATCTTTCTTGATCTTTATCATGTTTTCCAATCTGTGTATGCGTACGCAACGCGCTCCCACACATCTTAATTGTCCATTTTAATAAATTAATTGTTCGGATTTTAATTATTTTTTAACCAGACAAACCCAACTCGATTCAAGCTTGGTAATTAGGGCAAAAACCATGTTGATGTAAACACGAAATTAGGGTATAAGGAAATCGATTGAAAGTTAGAAATTATGGCGAACACTTGTAAAAAATTAGAGAAAACTGTCAATCTCAGAAATTAGGGAAAACTGTCAACAAACACACAAATTAGGGCAAAACCAAACCCACAAATTAAGGCCAAAAATCAAATCGAAAACCGCAAAATCGTGGGTTTTCTAAACGCAAAATGACCAGATCGAACGTATAAAGATGAAAAAAGACCGAACATACAAAATCATGGGTTTTCAATACCTAAGTGAAGGTTGAAGACGAGGTCAAGATGAGAAATAATGGAGTCACACGAAGTACGACGACTTCCTCTATCTTCTCTATTCTCTTTCCTTTGTTCGAAACCTACCTGATCTGTTGATACGAGTACAAAAACCCCCCCAAATCACTCAAATTTGGAGGGGTAGAACAGGTAGAAGTCCACCAAATTTCCCCTGGTTATCTAACAATAGGGTCGAGGCTGTCGTTGGCGAATCCAAGTGATGGTGGATTTCGACTCCTAATAGTGAAAATAGTTGGGGAACAAAATGACATGCCAAACACCAGACTAGAGTGGGCCCGGAATTACAAATCCACCTCTTCACCAAATCCGGGTGCCAAAGCCGGATGATGCCAAACAGGTCATAAAAGTGAGGAGACAAACTCATTTAATTGGTACTAGCACACAAGTCACACATTTTGGTTGGTCCTTATTTGATCTCAGAATTCCTAAAAACAACCCCAAATGCATATACTATTTGGCAAAACACTAATAGTGATTTAGTGAAATGCTTTTTTTTCTTTCTATTTCTGGAAATCAATCCCTTGCAAGTGAGTTTTGTACGTGCAGGCCATGTAGCCATTTGATTAGTGCTGCCAGCCAGCTACCACTACTTTTGTTTAAGATTAGATATTTAATTACTCCCTCCGTTCCTATTTGCTTGCCTCTTTTGGGGAACTGAGTTTTTAAGAGGTGCAAAAACTTTATATTGTCTTTTCTGTTTTGCCCCCAAGTCCAGTCAATATTATTGGGACTAAATTTTTATATAAAACTCAAAACATATGCAATATGGATCTTGTTTGATAGATATCAATTAGTTTTATTATACAAAGTTTTCAAAATTGTAAGAACCAGTATAAAGTAAAAGATAATGGGCTAGCAAATTGAGATGAAAAAAGTACTTTTTAAGGGTAAAACTGTAAAATGAACTTGTTTTGATGAATATTTTTAGAAATGGGACAATTATTTTGGAACATCCCAAAATGGACTGAAGGACCAGCATTTTGGAACGGGGGGATTATATATGATGGCGTGTTTTGCTCCACACAGATCAGACAGACATGATTACAATCTAAACCAAGTTCTAACGAGGATTAGTGCATGTAATTAACGAGGATTTGTGAATGTAATTATGATCTTGTAAAAGCGATGATGGTATCAAGATTTTATTTTTTATAACCGCATATCCGGGCCAGCATGCGCGGACCTTGACTAATTTCGGGGGTAACGACCGAGTACAACTCCCAGTGACCCCAAAAGTTTTGCTAGCAAGAAGAAGAATCGAACCTGAGACCTAATTAAGTGAGAGTAAAATCCTAAGTTTCAAACTAAGACTACTTTTTCAATCCCTTGGACGATGTTTTTAAGTGATGTTGCGAACTTGTAATAGACAAAATGACACAAATTGAGGTTAATGATGTTAAAAACTAAATGACTGCTATTGGTCCCCAGAAAAGTTTTTTTATTTTTTTTTCGGCTTTCCTTCTCGCTTTCAATTTTAAACATATTTGAATTATTATACAAAATGTAGTTGAACAAGATTATAGGGTTCTAACTACTAATTTCAGCTCCAAATTCACATATAGAAATATGAATAGCACAAACCATACAACCAATAAGGGCATTTACCTAGGGTCCGAGACTTGGAAGGAAAAAACAAAAACGTTATGGATAAAGATACTGGTACAGAAGAAAAGGACCCGAAAATGTACCGATCGCGTTCGGGGACTCACTTTTGGATCCCACACGAGTGATCCGAACCGTTCATTGTTCTTAAAACATTTTTCCGAGGGGCCCCACAAAATTTCAGCTCAATCGTACGGTTGGAAGTGCTCGAACCAAAGTCTCACCGTTTGATCTGGTCCCCGAACGCGATCGGTACATTTTCGGGTCCTTTTCTTCTGTTTACACCCAGCAGTGTCCAAAAGTTATCATCCAATAGAGATGGGAATATAAAATGTACTTATTTCACTTGTAATAATGAGTAAGTTTTTGAATTTTATGTCTGCACGTACCTTCTTTTTTACTACAGTTTGATTTACTTTTTACTATTTGTACGTGAAAATGTTACAATTTGAGTGCATCTTTACATTATGCTCCCCAAAAGATACAGCCGTCAGAGCAATTTCCCTGGAATAAAACGTTAATTTTTAATTCTGTCATACTCCCTCCTTTTCATTTTAAATTACCCCTATAGAAATACATATAATTTCATACCCCTAAAAAAAAAAAAAATTCTATATAATTTTTTACATTTTTTTTTATACCAAATTAAAGTACCAAAAAAAATAAAATAAAAAGTTATACTAAAGTACATTTTTTAATGTCTACAAAAAATACACGTTTTCCGAAAAGGGATCACTTAAAGAGATGGAGGGAGTAAATGAGTTTCTAAGAGCAATCTCACCTCATCATGCTCAACAAATTTTGTGCTAAATTAGCACCAAAGAACTACTTCCGGCTCGGATCTGGGGATTCTGTATGGAGAAAGTGCCCTACAGGGTTGTACTGCACAATCTGGATCACCCTCAGTGTTTTTAATGGTCAGATTTCATACATTATCTTGCATGTAGACTACTTATTTTACTTTTAAGACAGTCTGGACAGATGAAAACACATTTGATGGACCAAATTGTGCACAACCACCCAGTAGGGCACTTCCATCCTATAGTCAGACTAACCCAATTCCCTGTGTGTGCATCGGTGGCAGTGTCTTCGTGTGCTATTGCGGCTAGGGTTGTCGCCGGTGCATCAATAGATGTACGGCTGTATGGGTCGTCGGGACGAGTTGAGAGGAGCAATAAAACATTCTAGCTTATCAATAAACGAGTGAACAATGGCTTTGCAATAAAAGCGAGTTACTGTAGCAAATTTACAAAATATCAGGAGGCTGTAGGCTGATGTAGCAATATTGTTTTGTGGTGTTTGACTCGCTATAATAGCTTACTTGTGGTTTTGTTGATTCTGACGAGGATGATCTTAGAGGGTTTTGATCCGTTGAGAAAACAGTTTCTAATTAGTTGACAATGATGCTATTGCCCTCTCTCTCTATTAGCTCGTAAAAACAAAACAGTGCTTAGTGTTTTTTTTTTCTTTTCTCTCTCTTGTGAATTCTTTATTTCTAGCGTGGATAATGACTGGACCAAATAGGAGATCTAATTAAGATGCGCAAGCTAACCCAGATACCCTGCCAAACCAAAAAAAGAAAAAAAAAAAAAAAAGATCGAAATCATTAAAACAGTGAAGCTTTTGGCATGCATGGAAAACGATACTCTCAGTACTAGTATTAAAAGTACATCTCTGACATAAATAATTGTCCTACAAAATAGTGTACAATTGAAATTCTGAAGCATTGACAGCAGAAGCAAGAACAATATCCCTATCATTTAGGGCACTTGACCGACACGAGTGCAGAAACAGTAACATGATAAAAGAAAAGAAACACTGTCTGTGTACCAGGGGGGCGGTACCCCTAGATTTACCGTTTGGCCAATTAGGCTCCCATTCCTCACATCAGTACCATATCCATTGAAAAGGAAAGAGAGAGAGAGAAAGAAAAACAAGAAGGAAAAGTGGAAGATAGGGTACTTAAAAAATAGCACACATTTTTGTAAAAGCCAAAGTCGTCGGGCCTAAAGTTCCAAACAGATAAGGACTTGACATTCCCTCTTTAATTTTCTTGCCTACTCTTGATTGTGATCTATGTGGAACAAGACATCTAATTTCAGCAGCAGTGGAGTTTGTGTTTTGGATAATTTTGTTGGTCACGTTCAACGATTTTAGTTGGTCACGTTCAACGACTTTCAAAAGAAACATCATGAATATCTCGAACCCTAATCTTCCTTAAGAGCATCAGCTGACTCAATTTTAGACTCGATACTCGTCTCATATACAACAGATGGTGAATGTATTTGAGTCCAGATCGACTACCATTACCCGAGGAAGGTAGGCTAGTTTTTTTTATTTTTATGGGCCAATCTTTTTCTTCCTTCCTTTCAACAGAACGTGATATGATGAGATAGAATACAATAAAAATTAAATATACAAACTCGGGAAAAACCTATATGAAAATTGAGAGGAAAACAAAGGAAAAACCACGATTTTACTTTTGGAGTAATGGTTGTCCTGGCGTGTTATCTCCTTGATGAATGGAAGTGCCGAACATTATTTCTTAAATCATATCAACTCAAAAATCGGATTAAGGTACAAACCAAGTACACTGGCCCTATTGTAATTATACTCTCTACTCTGTCTCAAATACACTCATAGTCCTATTCCTTTGTCACACGTTCAAGTGGTGCAAACTGCAAAGTTAGTGAGCACGGTGGAAAAGTTAAAGGAAAGTTGTCCCTTTGATGCATTAACATGACGCAAGGTCGTTTTGGTCCTTCAGAATCAGTTCAAGTGCGTGTAAATTAACCTATATATATATATATATATATATATATATATATCTCAAAGATTGTCGAAAGAAGAATACACATAGCTCAATGTAGTCTTGTGCATCAAACAACGTTGTTTAATCACGCAATGTGGAATAATATTCTTACAGTTGTCCAGTAAATTAATAAATCGGTGTCTTATCTACTCTAATCATTATTTAAAAAGGAGGCACAAGTAATAACCTTAATGATACATAAACCAACTAAAGTAAAAGCCAAAGTCGATCGTCGGGCCCAAATTAAATTCCAAACAGATAAGGACTTGATTGACACATTCCCTCTTTAGTTACTTAATTGCCTACTCTTGATTATGAGCCATGTGGAACAACACATCTGATATTTCACAAGCCGTAGAGTTTGGGTTTTGGATAATTTTGTTGGGAGCGCGAAAAGAAATCCACTAATAACGATGTTGTTTTAACCAAACCAACTGGACTATCCAGTTGGTTCAATGACTTTTAAATGAAACATCATGAATATGTTGATCCCTATTCTTCCTCGAGAAAAAGAGGTCCCAAATTGATAAGCCCATTTATATAGTAGGTATTGTAACACCCTGAATTTCGGAAGCGTTATTTAATAGGGAAAAATTCAAAAACCCCCCCATACTTTGACTTCAATGTCTCATCACCCCCCAAACTTTAAAAATTATCAATTGCACTCCTAAACTACCATTCCGTTATCAATTTCACCCCTGCCGTCACAATCTGTCACTTGCTTAACGGAAAACGCTGAGGTGGACTTGGACGGAGGTAAAGAAAACGTTAGGGAGCAATTTTGGAGGGAAAATTCTGATGTGTCACCCTTCTCTCTCTCTCTCTCTCTCTCTCTCTCTCTCTCTCTCTACACAACCTCAAGCAAATTAAAAACCCAGAAAAATGGTTTCAAAATCCATCAAGAAAACCCCTCCCAAATTGGCCATCAAAGACCCACCATGTTTCTTCCACCACAAATCTGGTAAAACCCACCATTTTTACCCAGAAATCTCCGGTAAAACCCACCATTTTTCCGTCACAGACCTCTCCTGTAAAATGCACCATTTTTCTTGACCTTGTCGACGCCTTGTTCCGTTCCAAAAGGGCTCCGCCTTCTCTGGTTTCTTCTCCATCGGCCAACCGGAGTCCATCTACCGGGTCAGCGGCTTGCCGGTCGGTGTCGCCCTATTCCTTGTCCTCGTCTTACTCTTACTGCATAACCGGGTTTCCAGTTTCGGCGGCTCCGACAAGAAATGCCAGCAAATTATTCTTATCTTTTTTTTTTTTTGATCTTGTTGATTTGATTTGTTTTCTTCTCAGCTTCTTATTGGGTAGTACATTCGTATAGTCGGTGTAGTGATGGAAATGAATAAGGGAAAGAAGCGAAGATGGAGAATGGAGAAGAAGATGGCAAAAAGAGGAATACCTGTGCAGGGGAAATGAGGAAACCAATTTGGGGATTTTACATTTGGGGGAGAGGGGGGGGGAGAGGGGAGAGAGAGGTGACACATCAGAATTTTCACTTCATAATTGCTCCCTAACGTTTTCTTTACCTTCGTCCAAGTCCACCTCAGCGTTTTCCGTTAGGTAAGTGACAGATTGTGACGGCAGGGGTGAAATTGATAACGGATTGGTAGTTTAGGAGTGCAATTGATAATTTTTAAAGTTTGGGGGGTGATGAGACATTGAAGTCAAAGTATGGGGGTTTTTTGAATTTTTCCCTATTTAATATAAAAAGATATAAAAGATTTTATAAATTAAGTAGCGCAATAGTGAAATAACAATAAATGATCATTATTACTACACCAATTCAAGTACTCATTGGAAAATAAGGTTACATTTGTCCCACAAAAATATTAAGACGGTCTTCTAAAGGTTCATATTCAGGTCTACTGTTCAATTGGTGCATGCCTGGTTTTCAGCATATCCTCCATCTTGATTGTATTGCTCCTCTTCTCCTCCTTCGGTACCTGACGCGATTTGCCAGGACCAATAATAGCACCATGAGTGAATAATCACTCACTAGCTAACTCCCACCCACTAACCCTTATGGTACAAATAGCCACACATATGATTGAAAAGCAGTACAAAAATAAGGAGCGAGTAAATGATTTCATTATCTAACCTTTAACTTACATTTCATCTAAGTTCTCGACCCTCGAGGACATCCTCTCATTTTAATCACCAAGTCCATAATCATTCATGATTCAACTCCCACCTCGTTTGCCTTAATCATGAGCCCTAATAAATGGTCTAAGTTATCTACCTCGTCAGGTTCATCGATGACACACAAGGATGAATTCCTCAGTGAGTAACCAAACCACAGGGCATTCGAGGGACTAACCGAACCCATGGGAGTATATAGACCGTAACCCGGTACCATAATACAAAACACTTTAGATCGCCTAAATTCATAAAGAGCAATCACGCAACGTCATATCTAAGGGTTCCATTCCACAAAATTCTTTGGTTGACAACCATTCATAAATTCAGGGTAACCTTCCTATATCATATCTCCATCGCAGGATAACCTTCATTTTTCAGCATCATCTCAGGATATCCTCCCATGTTTCTTAAATCATTTTCAATTTCCTTTGCCTAAAAAAGTCTATGTGATTTCTACATATGCAATCAACCTTGAGAATCTAATTGTTTATTCTAACATTTACAATCGCAAAACCGAATAAAAGAAATAAAGCGATAACAATTTTGTCGGGGTACGCATTGTCCACGTAATTTACACAATCCGATTCATGATGGTTGCACACAATTTCATGAAGTACGCATTTGATATATAGGGTATATAAGTAATTAAATAAAACTTTGAGGTTTAAAGGTGTAATTTATAAAAATACAAGTTCGTTTTGGTAATTATTGTTGGAAAAACTTGATTTTTATCCATTTTAATTAATTATTTAAGTGGGTCCCACATGTCCACGTGGTCGGACCCACATACCGTTGTGTTCGTCTTAGTTAGGAGATTAAGATCGAACCCTTGGTTGGATAAAATCAAGTTAAGGTGAATGAGAAATTGACCTTGAAAGTGCCTACATGAACATTGGTAGAAGGGGAAAAATTGTGTTGTCCCACACTGGTGAGGCACAACAAATTCATTGGCTATATGTATTCCAAGTTGGGCTTAAAGGGTTGGCCATTTGGGTCATGACAACTTTTGTTGGGGGAGAGGGCATGGACAAAGTGGGTTTTGGTCCATATAACGCGCGCGCCGCCGCCGTCTGTCTATCCGACCAA
The DNA here is from genome assembly GCA_016920895.1 of Vaccinium myrtillus. Taxonomy (NCBI): domain Eukaryota; kingdom Viridiplantae; phylum Streptophyta; class Magnoliopsida; order Ericales; family Ericaceae; genus Vaccinium; species Vaccinium myrtillus. The sequence goes on along the minus strand of CM029273.1, from coordinate 4,238,717 downwards.
ACCGGGCTAGGTTGGGTCAACAGATGAGATAGAGCTTGGGGCCCAAGAGCTTCTTATAATTTTACTGAACCTGGGCCGGGTCTCTCCTACCGAAATACTTTTTCCCTTTCCAGTGCGTCTGTTTGCGAACAATCATCGGACATGACTGTTACCAACGAGTTGCGTCTGGTCGGTTCCGAACAGTCACATCGTCGCATCACGTTTTCCATTGCATATCATTCTGCACTTTTTGCGTCAAATCTTCTAAGAGTTCTGTGTAGTTTCCTGGTTCACCTACCGATCAGATTGTTGTGCTGCTTCGGACAGGTGAAAGTCGGGTATTCCTAGGAGGCAAACGCCCAAGTTCTCCATCAGCACCGTAGTGGAGGGCGAATTTGCCTTAAGGATAGAGTATTTTGATATTCGCCTCGACTCAAAACGTCTTTTGCCAATTTTTGGTGTACTGAAGTTGGCCTGGTACGTTTTCTTAATATTCTTAGTTTTTGTTATTGTGTTTATTTCCACTATTTTTGTAACCGAGTTTCCAACAATCTTAAGGCAAATTCTTCTTTTTCGAACTCGGTTTTATTTTGTGGAAAAAAATTTCACTCTGGGTGTTCGATTTTTATACTCGTGGTGGTATAAGCACTATAGACAGAAAACGTGTAAATCTTTGTATCTTTACTTTGTCTTGAATCCATCAGTGCATAGTTTCCCATTAGTCTAAATCTAATTGTTGTGTTTTGATATTCGGGTAAATGCTTTTTTGTACTTCTTTGTCTAGTTTGTAGACTATAGTAGTCTTACTGGTGATCTGTTACTTTGCCACACATAAGAGTTTTCTCTTTTAGTTTTCGATCACAAAATCCTTGTTTTAGGCTTGCATGTTACTTGACTGTTACGGTCAGTAGGCTTTGGTTTTTTCTTTGCAAATTTTCTAATAGGCTGTTCACATCAGATTAGTTTGCTTAGGGAACATTTTTTTTCTGCTTCAGTGGCATTACCTTTTGGGAACTTTCTGGAAAATTTGTTTACATTATCACATGTTAATTTTTGGGTAGTATACTGTTAGAATTTAATTCATGCAGGAAATTCTACTAGGTTGTATCTCTTTAATTTATATTGCTCGCTAAGAAAGTTTACTTTTTCTCTTTTATAAAGTTTCTGTAAACAATATTGGGCTTTTGTTTTATACCTTTTTCCTACCAAATTGAGTGTTTTACTTAGCCTTTGATCAGTTTGTACTTTTGATCGTAAAATTGCTTTCTATTCTTGATATACAGTTTTTGATTTGTTTTGAAATTCAGTTAGTTACGTTCGGTTTAGTAGAATGTTTATTTAATTCGAGACATACTTTATAATATGTTTGGTTACTTTTTTATATATATATAACAAAAAACGGTGTTATATTTTGTTTTCGGTTAAAAGTTAAATTTGTTATTTATCTTTGTGTCGATCTTTTGTTTATGTAACAGAAATGACTACCGAAACCTCAAAATTTGGTGATGTTCCACCCACTCCTCCCGCTCCGCCCGTTGCTCCGGTTCCGGTTTCGGTCGTGGTGCCAATGAGTCATGCTAAAAAACTGGAAAAGTTCAATGGATTGGACTTCAAAAGGTGGTAAATGAAAATGTTGTTCTACCTTACGACTCTCCACTTGGCAAAGTTCCTATCTGAAGATGCCCCCATTGTCGCGAAAAATGAGACGGATGTTCAGGTTCGGATTGCCCATGATGAATGGAAGAACTCCGACTTTCTCTGACGCAATACTCAACGGATTGGACAATGCACTATACAATGTGTATTGTACGGCTAAAACCGCCAAGGAACTCTGGCTTACCTTGGAGAAGAAGTATGTGGCTGAAGACGCTGGACTAAAGAAGTTTGTTGTGGGGAAATTATTGGATTTCAAGATGGTTGACTGAACGTTCGTATTGAATCAGGTCCAAGAACTCCAGGTTCTACTTCATGAGATTCATACCGACGGGATGATTTTGAGTGAATCATTCCAAGTGGCCGCCATCATTTGGATACTGCCACCTCTCAGGAAGGATTTCAAGAAACAAATGAAACATAAGCGTAAGGAGATGACTTTGGAAGATTTGATCACGCGTCTGAGAATGGAAGAGAATACTCTGAATTTGAAAAAGAAGACTGTGGATCAGTTTGCGGCTAAGGCCAACATGGTTGAGCAAGAGGGCAAGGCTAGCAAATGGAAAAAGAGCAACAAGAGAAAGAAATCGGGCAAAGGTATTAACCTCGGTCCACGAGGAGGTGTGAGCAAAAAGGCCAAGATTGATGTGAAACACAAGTTTACTGGAAAGTGCTTTGTTTGTGACAAACAGGGACATAAGGCTGCTGAATGTCGCAGCAAGAAACAAGCACAAACCAATATGACAGAAATGGAGGCTCTCTCTGATGGTGTTAGAGAAATGAGTCTCTCTGCTATGGTTTCCGAAGTCAACTTGGTGGCTTCTAATCCCAAGGAGTGGTATGTGGACACTGGCGCAACTCGCCATGTGTTCGCAGACAAAAAGATGTTCATCACCTATAAAACGGTGGGTTCTGGCGAACAACTCTTCCTGGGAAACTCCTCGACTTCCAAAGTTGAAGGAATTGGAAACGTGGCTCTGAAAATGACTTATGGGAAATATCTGACTCTCAAGGATGTGATGCATGTGTCGGAGATTGGTAAGAATTTGATTTCTGGCTCACTTTTGGTCAAAAATAGTTTTGGGTTGAACTTCCTGGCTGATAAAGTTGTGCTGAAAAAACATGGTGTGTATGTGGGGAGGGGATACATGGTTAACAGACTGTTTAAGATGAATGTACTGACTAAGGTTCCGGCCTCTCCGGGTGTGACTAAGGTTCCGACCTCTTCGGGTATCAATGAAATGAACACAACTTCTGCTTATATGATTGAGTTTTCTAAATTATGGTATGGTAGATTAGGACATGTTAACTATGGAACTTTGAAACGCTTAATTGACTTAGATAGTATTCCAAAATTTAGTATAAACTCTAATCATAAATGTGAAGTGTGTGTAGAAGCGAAAACGACAAGGGATTCCTTTCAAAGGGTTGAAAGAAGTATTGAACCACTCGGTTTAATTCATACAGATTTGTGTGACTTAAAGTTTGTTGAAACTAGCAGTGGGAATAAGTATTTTATTACTTTCATTGACGATTGCAGAAGATATTGTTATGTTTATCTGCTTAAAACTAAAAGTGAGGACATAGAAAAATTTATCCACTACAAGGCAGAAGTGGAAAATCAACTTGGCAAAAAGATCAAAGTGGTTAGAAGTGATCGAGGTGGTGAATATGAAGCACCGTTTGGTGAATTTTGTGCCCAACATGGGATCATTCACCAAACAACTGCTCCTTATACACCACAACAAAACAGATTTGCTGAACGAAAGAACAGAACTCTAAAAGAGATGATGAATGACATGTTGATTAGTTCAGGATTACCACAGTATTTGTGGGAGGACGCAGTTCTCTCCGCTAACTATATTCTGAACAAAATCTCACACAAGAAAACGAATGTTACTCCTTATGAATTATGGAAAGGTATCAAACCTTCCTATAAATTCTTGAAAATGTGAGGGTATTTGGCCAAAGTAGCAGTTTCCAGTCCTAAGAAGGTTAAAATAGGACCTAAAACCGTTGATTGTGTTTTCATTGGTTATGCCTATAATAGCATTGCGTATTGTTTTCTTGTTCATGAGTCAGAAATTCCTGATATCCATCCCAATACATTTATGGAATCTATGAATGCAAAATTCTTTGAAGATGTGTTTCCATTTAGGGATAATAAAGTCCCTAGGCCAGTTCTAGAAACTGGGCCTTTTCAAAAATATTGATTCGGAGGTTGATATTGATTCGGTTCCTGAAGAAAATAATGATGATATTGATGGGCCTCGTCGTAGTAAAAGGGCTAGAACTTCGACGTCTTTTGGACCAGACTTTTTAACATATGTGTTAGAAGCTGAACCTTAGACTTATCAAGAGGCGATATCATCATCGGAGGCTCCTTTATGGAAAGAAGCCATAAATAATGAAATTGAGTCCATATTGCAAAATCACACTTGGGAACTCACGGATCTCCCTAACCTCTAGGATATAAGTCAATATTCAAACAGAAAATGAAAGCAGATGGATCAATTGACAAGTACAAAGCAAGACTTGTTGTCAAAGGTTATAGACAAATGGAAGGTCTAGACTACTTTGACACTTATTCTCCTGTTATAAAGGATAACATCTATAAGAATGTTAATTGCTTTTGCGGCATTAAACAATTTTGAGATTCATCAAATGGATGTGAAAATCGCCTTCCTAAATGGTGATCTTGATGATGAGATATATATGGAACAACCTGAAGGGTTTAAGGTTCATTGGATGGCAATAATAGGCAGCCTAATGTACTTGATGAATTGTACAAGGCCGGACATAACCTACTCTGTTAGCAAACTGAGTAGTTATACAAGCAATCCAGGGAAGGATCATTGGATGGAAATAATCAGGATGATTAGATAACTAAGACCTCCCTTGATTATGGACTGCAGTATACTCGGTATCCAGCAATACTAGAAGGATATAGTGATGCAAACTGGATATCTCAGGGGGTATTCCACTAACTTAGTTTTTTGAAAAAATTGGTTTTTCACGGTTTTTTATGTGATGTGTTGTGAGAGAATGACATGTCTCAGTGTTTGGAAAAAAAAGTTTTTTGTTAGAGGAACACCCCCTGACACTAATGACTCAAAATCCACAAGTGGATATGTGTTTACATTAGTTGGTGGAGCTGTGTCTTGGAAGTCCACCAAGCAAATGTGCATTGCACGATCCACAATGGAATCTGAGTTTATAACTTTGGACAAAGCTGGTGAGGAAGTTGAATGGCTTTGTCATTTCTCGGAGGATATTCCAAATTGGACTAAACCTGCGCCGCCAATCTGCATACACTGTGATAGTCAGTCAGCAATTGGGAGCTCAAAATTGTATGTATAACGGGAAGTCTCGACACATACGTCGACGACATAACACCATTAGGCAACTACTGTCCAATGGACTTATCGTAATTGATTATGTAAAATCAAAAGATAATATCGTGAATCCGCTAACCAAAGGGTTATCAAGAGAGTTAGTTGTTAGATCATCGAGGGGAATGGGGCTCAAGCCCATAACTTAAAAGCCTCTATAATGGCAACCCAACCTAGCTGACTGGAGATCCCAAGATCTAGGTTCAACAGGACAACCGAGTTACATGAGACTTAGGAGAATCACTTTGGAGACTGTCTCTACCCATTCCTATGATGCAACAGTGATGCCTGCAGCGTAAAAGGTTAGGCAATGCCTTTAATGATTCTCAAACATTGGAAATCCAAGTAGAGTATATCAGGATACTCTTATTGAGAATCACCTATGTGAAAAATTCTCTACAAATCATTCATGAAGACCAGGAGTGTCTCAGGGCCGTAATGAGCACAACTGTAAGAACCAAACTGCGTTTGGAATGATCCTCTGTGTTGACTATTGTATTGGCTTACACAAACGACTGAACAGTTCAAGACATTGCGTTTGCTGGTTAGCTAGTAAGTCCGATAGTTATTCACAAGGTGAGGTTCAAAGCCAAAAGCTACCTAACCCCATGCATGAGATTTCCTATTGTAACTCTCAGAAATTTGCATCTGCATAGCACTGTCTATTCTGCCAATTTCATTCATGTGGAGGATTGTTGGAAAAACTTGATTTTTATACATTTTAATTAATTATTTAAGTGGGTCCCACACCTCCACGTGGTCGGACCCACATACCATTGTGTTCGTCTTAGTTAGGAGATTAAAATCAAACCCTTGGTTGGATAAAATTAAGTTAAGGTGAATGAGAAATTGACCTTGACAGTGCCTACATGAACATTGGTAGAAGTGGAAAAATTGTTTTGTCCCACATTGGTGGGCACAACAAATTCATTGGCTATATGTATCCCAAGTTGGGCTTAAAGGGTTGGCCTTTTGGGTCATGACAACTTTTGTTGGGGGAGAGGGCATGGACAAAGTGGGCTTTGGTCCATATAACACACGCGCCGCCACCACCGTCCGTCCAACCAAACAGGGCTGGGATGGGTTGGGTTGGGTCAACAGATGAGATTGGGCTTGGGCCCAAGAGCTTCTTATCTTTTTACTGAACCTGGGCCGGGTCTCTCCTACCAAAATACTTTTTCCCTTTCCAGTGCGTCTGTTCGCGAACAATCATCGGACATGACTGTTACCAACGAGTTGCGTCTGGTCGGTTCCGAACAGTCGCATCTCTCCTTCTCGTACCTTTCCGATCAGGTGCCTATTTATCTATAAATAGGACCCTCCTCCTTTCATGCATTTCACGTTTTCCATTGCATATCATTCTGCACTTTTTGCATCAAATCTTCTGACAGTTCTGCGTAGTTTCCTAGTTCGCCTACCGATCAGATTGTTGTGCTGCTTCCGACCGGTGAAAGTCAGGTATTCCTGGGAGGCAAACGCCCAAGTTCTCCATCAGCACCGTTGTGGAGGGCGAATTTGCCTTAAGGAAAGAGTATTTTGATATTTGTCTTGACTCAAAACGTCTTTTGCCAATTTCCGGTGTACTGAAGTTGGCCCAGTACGTCTTCTAAATATTCTTAATTTCTGTTATTGTGTTTATTTCCAGTATTTTTGTAACTGAGTTTCTAACAATTATGCATGAGTGTAGTGATAACATTTTAGTCAGTTGAGTCTAAAGGTATTTAAATAATTTCTCAAGTTCTAGGACATTTTTGTTAAAAAGACTAAGAAGGCGTATTATACCACACTGAAGGATATTTTAGTTAAATAGTATGCCTTGGGATAATTATGTAATTTACAAGATTTATTACATTCTATATAAGTAAACTCGAACTTTTAAATAATAAAAATCCTTTTAAGCGTAGAATGGTAATTTTAGTAATGAGGGATTACACTAATTAAGTATAAGGACAATATACAAATTTTGATTTAGTGAAATGATAATTTAGTAGTAACATATTAGTTAGAGTTTATTTGTAATTTCTTGTATTTTCTAAAAAGAATTAATGATTAATTAATTAAGAAATTATCACCTTTTGTTAATTATGGTTACATAATTTAATACTTCACTTTTTATTAATACAGTTAATTAGGAAATAATGTTATTCAAAATGTGCAAAGTGACTAACTAGGAGGTCAAATGTGAACAAGATTCATAGTTTAGGGTCGTAATCATATAATTAGAGTCAAAATTGTATAATTAGACATTTCTGGGGCTAAACAGCAATAAAAACATTCAAAATAAAAACATTCAAAAACTGAGCCAGAGCTTTTACAGGTCCATTCGTCGGGACCATGGGTATGCTCGTCCAGATGAGTGGTCATGGGAGCAAATTCAGCCATTTTGGTCGTTGGTCCAGACCAAGGTTACTGAAAGACAAAGTATGAGGGGTTTTTTTAGCTCAGTTTGATGAATGGGTCAATTTCTATTAATTCTAAAAATTCAAAAATTTCATAGAGGGTCTGTAATATACTTAATTATGTAGGGGGAGGGAGAGTTTACACAACCTTTCCTCCGAAAGTTTTAGCGAAATGAGATGTTTATGAGGGAGAGGGCATGTTTGATAGGTTTTTGAATTTATAGGTGTTAAGTGTGACTATATATAAATCTATGGATCTTAAGTGTAATTAAGAATAAATAATCATAATTGAGAAATTAAATAATCTTAACTTATTTGGAAAAAAGTGGGCCGAAAACTCAAGTCATTACAGGTTCAAAAAAGTCCGAGTTTCAGTGTTCCTACATGTAAATGAGGTCCATTTCAATCCTCAAAACCTAAACAGTAACTTGGTGGTTTGATTATTATATGGAGGGTGATGAATATCAACTGATGTATAATTTAAGTTCTAATTTTTGAAACAATTGGATTTAAATATATGTGCATCTTGGGATCGAGAGATTATATACTCTTTTAGTTATAAATGAGTCTTTCTAATGTTCATCTTAAACTTTATTATGAATTAATAATTTTTATGTTTTATATTTGTATACAAATTACACGGGTCCCATCTAGAATGTTCGATTTGGACCCCATGAATGCTAAAGAGGGTCGATTGACTCAATTAGGCTCAAAACTCATCTCATAAGGAGTATGATAGAGGTGAATGTATCTAGGTCGAGACAACCATTATCCTAAGAAGCTAGGCTAGTTTTTTTCTCGCTGATCTTTTTTGTTTTTCCTTCAAAGATAATGTGATATGATGAGATAGAAAACAATAAAAATAAAAGAAAAGGGAACCGACCGTGGTGCACCGACCACGTACCGACGGCTTCGCCGACGCCGTTGTGGGTCCCAACCAGTCGATCCGAATCGTTCATCCTTCTCAAAATCAAATTCCGAGTGGACCTTCGCGGGAATCGAAGCAATCGGACGGCTGTATGAGCTCGATCCAAAATCACCCCATTTCGATCCAAAATTTTGAATGAAATGGGAGTGATTTTGGATCGAGCTCATAAAGCCGTCCGATTGCCTCGATTCCAGCGTAGGCCCACTCGGAATTTGATTTTGAGAAGGATGAACGGCTCGGATCGACCGATTGGGACCCACAATGGCGTTGCCGACGCAGTCGATACGTGATCGGTGCACACCGGTCTGTGCACGTAGTAGCGTTCCATGTAAATTGAGAAGAGATCAAAAAACAGACAACGATTTTGCTTTTGGAGTAATGGCTGTCCTGGCGTGTTCTCTGTTTGGTGAATGAAAGTGGTGATCAACATCATCACATCAACTCAAACGTAAAATAAAGGTTTTGGGGTTGTCTTTTGATAGAGCATTTGATGGTTCCCGTTTAAAGTTGTATGAAGAGAGGACATGTCCGGATAAAGGTACAAACCAAGTACACTGACCTTATTGTAGTTTAGGGAAATGCTAACGGGTGTCATAGCGCACCCGCTAAGAGTACAAAAAATACAATTTAAAGGTACACTTTTACTTTAAAGTACTCCCTCCGTCCCAATTTTATAGTCCCTCGTTCTATCCTAACCGGATAAAAAAATGATTATATCTTTCAATTGGTAATACATTTTATATGCAATATGGATCTTGTTTGATAGATCTTGATTTGATCTAATAAACAAAGTGTTCAAAACCACCTAAAACATTGTAGATTATAAGAAATAACACTTTGAAAAGTGGCACGAACTCCCAAAAGGGACTATAAAATTGGGACGGATGGAGTACATCTTTAAGTGCACTTTGACGTACAAATGTACTTTTAAAGTGTACTTTTTTGTACAAATAAGATTCACAAAAATATATTTTTTGTACCTTTAACGGGTACATTATGACACCCGTTAGCCTGACCCTTGTAGTTATACCCTCTGCTGTGTCTCAAATAACTCATACTCCACTATTCCTTTGTCACATGTCCAACCAAAAGGCATATATGCCAAAGTGGTGCAAACCGCGAAGTGTAAGCACTGTGAAAAGTAAAAGGAAAGTTGTCCTTTTGATGCATTTAACACAAGGCAATGTTGTTTTTGTCGTTCAGGAATTACTTGAAGTGCGTATAAACTGACAAAACGACATGTATATCTCAAGTTAAAGAAAAGTAGACATAGCTCGATGTTAGTGCATCAAAACAAAAGTCTCTTAGTCACACAAAAAGTAGAGTAATATTCTCACAGCGTCCAGTAAATTAATAAATCGGTGTCTTATCTACTCAAATTATGATTTGAAAAGGAGGCACACGTAAGAACTTTGATGAGCGATAAGCCAACTAAAGTAAGAAAAGAGATGAAAGCAATTTAACACAAAAGATATAACCAGACAATCTTGCAGACATTGAGTTGCAACTTGCAAGGAATTCTATAATGAGGGATACGTACCGACAATGATAGATACACATCCTCTCAACCACTTCCCACCACACCCTCTCTCACATATGTGGTGAGGTCCACTGAGACCCACCGGATGAGCCCCACCACACATGTGAGAGAGGGTATGGTGGGGAGTGTGTATCTATCATTTTTGAAAATGTAGAGATAAAAAAGATAAGCAATTATATCTGCTTCATCAATTGACAAAACACAATCTAATCGACGGCGACGGGAGACATATCTTGTTTCGCAAAACAAAAAAAAATGCTCTTTTTTCTCTCTAATTAGAATTTTTGCACAGTACATCCGATTAATCATTTTGTAGAAGAATTAAATGATTCCGAATTACAGGTTCATCCATTCCCCGATTTGGACAACGGCTCTGTTTTTCCGCATCTAATGAGGTTGTCTTTCCCATTCAAACTGTAACAAATGTTGTCATGTCCCCCATATACTATGTACACCGGCCTAAAATATAAAAGTCGTGTTTCATTTTCCTCTCAAAATGACAGGAAAAACTTGGGTGCAAATACGGTACCACGTGGCGCCTTTCCTGGTATCCGTAATGCCCCATCACGGTCGTCCAAAAGTGTTGTGGATGGCTGAATTTTAAAGACACTCTTACCGGTAAGAGTGTCTCTAAAATCTAAACAGTCCAAAACATTTTTGGACAACCAAGATGCACGCTAGGTCCGTCATGTGGTACCCAGCCGACACCCAAGTTTTTCTTCAAAATGACCAATATTTGCCAGATATCACAACCACCATTTGTGGAAGGCCAACAAGAGTAGTCGTTGTTGCCTTCAGAACACATCTAATTATTCAGTGCTCCCGGATCACCGCCACATATTGTCGTGGGGTCTATACACATAAATGTGTGGTTTTGAAATAACCATGTGGCTATGCTCCGGGACTATTGAATATGTACTCTCAAAACGCTAAAAATACAAGAAATGAGGGGCTCATAAAGATAACTGATCATGAACTATAAGATGGGACATAAACATTGCTGGCCATATGGGCTGAGCATCCCATTGTTTGCAATGCAATGCCCACATTTTTCCCCCCTCCAGCTTTCGGCATGTTTTCATAGGTCTAATAATTTTGTAGTTAGTAGATTACTTTTTCACCTGAAGTGGAGCAAAAGATGGCTTCAATAATTCACACAAAGCAAAGAGGGCTGCAGAGTAATAATGTTGAAAGCCAAGCACCATGATGCAAAACAATGATGTACACTTGCCCTTGTGTCATGAAAAGATCAGCGAATCCACCTTTGCCACCGGTTAATATTATCACCACTTCACTAGAGTTCACGTCCGAAAATTTTTGTGCTGTAATCTTGCTCGCGATTTCGCTTATATATGCTTTAGTACTTGTGACTTATAGTTAGTTACAAGTAGGGCTGCAAACGAGCAGAATTGAGCTGAGCGAACGCTGCTATGGGTACCCCAATTGCACCCCACCTCATCTGGGCCGTCCAAACAGTTTTTTGGGCGGTTCAGATTTAAAGTGCTTTATGACCGGTCATAAAGCACTTTAAATCTGGACCGCCCAAAAAAGCGTTGGACGGCCCCGATGAAGTGTGAAGTGGGGTGCAATTGGGGTACACTTGGTGGTGTACCCAAATCATTTCCGAAGAAAAAGACTGGCTTCCCACTGCCTTGAAGTTAATTTTAAGGTACCCCAAGTGTTGCATGTGATGAATGAACAGTGATAACCTAGATTTATTTAATGCGTTTTAATAGCATATAAAGCATCAACTTCACGAAACGTACGTTAGTAATCATGGTTATGACCACAATGTGACATTGGGGGCAGGATGCTGCCTTAACGTTATGGCCATGGCCCATGATTTTTCAGTTTTTTTAGGGATTGGATAACTAGTACTGTACTTTCTACCATGGGAGTTATTCAATGCCCATGTGACAAGGTTGAGCGTAAATCTCAATCACACAAATGTGTAGGATTTAAACACTTAAGAGTAGTGGTCCTCGCACATTTGTATGGTCCATATTCTTGATCAACTTTAACAGGGAGTATTGAATAATTTCTCTTTTTCTACCATGGTATTAGGAATCGAAACATGTGTCCCAAGGGTTAGTACGGTTGGGCGGTCGATTTGCTCCCGATTAAATTGATAAGGGTTTGATCTTTGGGTCAGGCAACAAGAAATGAATTTCTTACGAGTCTCCTAGTCCAACCGTAGATGCCTGCCTTTAACCAGACCGGGGGAGAAGAATAATCGAAGTGCACGTAAACTGGCCCCGACACAGCTGACTGACCGTCGACAAAGAAAAAGGGAATGGAAACATGGGATTAGGGACCACACAATTGGTCTCTCAAGTAAATTAACAACCAAACAATGGTTCGGTAGGTAACAATCGATCGTCACATGCATATGATCGATGCAGATTCTGTGTTGGTGGAGTGGGTTGTGGCCATACCCAACCATTCAATCCTTTTCAGATCTTGAGAAAATATGGATCACAGCAATGACCACAATAAAATGTAGTAAATCAGAGTAAAAAGATGAAATTCAAAGCTATATACACGAGATTTGACAACTGAATAAAATATATTGAAGTAACAACGGCCCTCCCTTGGTACGCCCCCCGGGTTGTCTGCTGAAGGTTGTTTTATAACCCTACACTTCCCACAAATGAATTGACTCCAATATTTAGGCTTCCAAGCATAATAATTAGCGACCCAATTAGGATACCCAACTTGCATGGCCACTTGCTAATTAATCCGTATAATTAATACTTAATCGTGTCCATTAATAAATAATTTAAAGCTATTTTGAGTTTTTTACCCCATGTCCGGATGTCCCAGCTGTCAGAATTCCAATAACTCGCCAACTGAATAAAATATAAATGGAAAACACAGATAAGCTGGGACTGTAGAAAGATGGGGTAATGGGAGACAAGGGAGAAAGAGCATGAATTTGATTTGATGGAATCCTCCTTACAACCAACTCATCATTCACGTCTTTTAATCCCATAAAATTAATATTCTATACCTAATATTTATTGTTGTTATTTCCTCGAGATGTTAAAACTCCCAAAGAAAAAAAAAAAAAAAAGAATTACTACTAAAAATGAAAGGTAAATATTAAAGAAAAAAAAAAAGAAAAGAATTTACTACTAAAAATGAAAGGTAAATCTCTACAACGTTAAGTGTTATTTTGTTTATTATTTGTTGGGTATTGGTATAGTGATTTTGGACTTTGTTTCGAATCTTATCTGGGGAGTGGAGTTCGTGTTATTTGATTTTATTAATTTGTTTAAAAAAATGGTATAAAAATTTTGATTCTTGAAATAAATTTGAATCTCCTTTGAATTTGGGATGGAGTCGCATCATAGGCAGTACAACAAAGACCCTTGATCCCCTTACATGCGTGCGTGTTTCTTGTTTGATGTAATCTCTCGTTTGGGAAAAAAATAAAAATTATAGATGTGGAGTCAACGGTCAAAAATTGCATTAAACCTCCAAATATCATAGGTGCACAATCGGAAAATTTGAGCCATTTTGTGCACCGAAATTTTTCAAGTAGATGGCCAGATTCATTCTTAAAATCACCCAAAAATCAGCTCAATCGGAAAGAGTGTTTGAACCAAAATCTCTTTCATAAAAGTTTTAATTTGAAACGGTGAGTTTTGTTTGATGTAATCCGATTCTGATTTTTTTTGGAAAAAATAAATAAATAAATTATAGATGTGGAGTCAACGGTCAAAGAATTGCATTAGTGTCTGTGTCTCCCTCCAAATATACACATAGGGTGCACAATAGTGAAAACATTCCCAGAAATCCCTCGCTCCGCTGCACGAAGCACTATGCGCCCCAATTGGGTACGGTCGTACCTGGAAAATTAATTAAAACTCAGACTTTACTTTAGATAATTCTGGGTTAGATTAATTAAAATCGGAACGAAGCTCCTCTGAATAGGATCCCGAAAAATTAATAATCCATCCGTTCCAAATTGTTAGTCACTTTTGAGAATTTCAACTTTTTAAGCAAATATGCAATAATTGTATTCAACAAATGCATTCACATTAAATAAATTTATTAATTTCCAAAATGCCTTTATATTTCAACTTTTGAATGAAATAATCGTTGTTATATTATGTTATCGATTATCTAAGTGTTGTGGGTGTCCAACACGCGGCATAAGCACCAGCATGGCGCTTTCGATACCAATGTGACCACTTGATTTTGTGGGCCCCATTCCGAGTCCAAAAAATGATATTTAACCTTCACTTGTTGATAACATATTTATGCTGAAGTTTTTTTTTTTTTTCCTTGACAAAAATAAAAATAAAATCATTAGACATCAAAGGCGTGATAACATATTTATACTTCAGTTTTTTTTTTTAGTAATACAAAATAAAAATAAAATATGATTTTGAAGTTACAATAATAATCCATTCATGTATTCACAACTGAACATAAATGTTTCCTTTACCTTGTCTACAAAACAAACGGTTGGGACCGTATTAATTAAAGACTAGAGTTTAACCAATTCGTAGCTAGTTCACATTCTAGTAGAACCCCTTGTATTTGCTCTTAATCTTCGCTCTCGTAAATTTTTAACAAGTTCGTATTTTGAAAGTGCTTAATTTGGGTGACAATATGGAGCATAGTTTTGAATATCGTACTGCATCGGCCGGTTCGTCTCGGGATTTTGAGGCTCTGATACCAATACGTATTGTACCCGTATCAGCCGATACGCCAAAAAAGTTAAAAAAATTCACGACCGCTACATCCGATTCCCGCAGCGTATTGTTCGATACGCCTATTCCTATACACTGATACCGCGACCGATTATTTGTTATGGAGGCCTTTCGGCCAACAATGGAGGGGATAAGGCCATGGGTGGAGTGGTGAGGCTTTCGGTGATGATATGATGTGCTGGCAATCCATCAGTTTCTTTCTTCTCTTACCAAGAAAATCGCCGCCATATTGACTTTGTTGTGCTAACTTTACATTGTCAAATTTTCTTTGCTTAAATTCTAACACTAAGCACAACAATTGGTGCCCTTATTTTGGGGGTATACTTTCTCTTAACAAGTTTGATACATAAAGAAAGAGACATTTCTTTAAATCCTCAGTTAGAGCTTACATAAATAATATACTTAAGCTTACAACTTGATTTCGTTCACACTTAGTAGTTGATTAGATTGCTAATTAAACATCTTTCTTCAACCAATCGCAAGTAGTGTTAGCTTGTAATTACCTTTCGAAATGGGAATCTTGATTAATACAATATTCAACTTTGGAAGCAAGTCCAAAAACACGCAACAACAATTTTTTTTTTCTCTTTATAAATATATGTTCAAACTAGCTTTCGCATTCGTTAAATAATTGGAGACCAATCTCATTAGTCAATAGGGGGAGCCCATTTAACTTCAGAGCAAACCACTCTACGTACCGGTCCTAATGGAGTTGAGAACACCTAAGAGGTTTCGAATTCTGAAACCTCAAGAAAAGCAAACTCTTACGTTCCAGGTCTTGACCATTAGGTCAACCTCTTGAGTTGACGTACAAAATAATATAAAACACCCAATTAACCCGGTAATAAAAAAACTTTAAAAAGAGAGGATAGAACTTCATAATTGAACTATTAACCTCCTAATAAACTGTAGAATTTTAAACTCATAAAAGTAACTTCTCTCAGATGTTCGTAGGTTACATTAAAAAGTGCTAGTTACCCGGAATATTTACCCAGAAAGTGTCAGATTCACTTGGGAGTCAATCTGAGTCACTAATGTCACTTTCTGAGTAAATTTTTGAGTACTTATTCTAGATACTTAACACTGTGTTTGGTTCACATTTCCAAAAAAATTTCCAAAAAGATTCCTTCCCCATCTCTCATCTCTCCAATCATTAATCATTTTTCTCTCTCTACTCATATCCTTTCATCCAATCATTATTTTCATTTTTCTCTCTATCTCTCTCCAATCATTACACATCTCTCTAATTATTACTTTTTCCAAAAACTCATCCAAACACTATCTCAAAAAATTTCTCAAAAAATTTCTTCTCAAAACTCTAAACCAAACACAGTGTTAGTGTTTTCCATTTTACATAGTTGGCAGAGAGCAAGTTGTGCCGAAAGCAAAGGAACTCCTGCAGTGCGGTTGAATGAAACTCACTTAAAACTCGATTGATTAATTGATGCGAAATGTTCATTTTCTTTTGGTTTGCAGATTTTGATCGTCCATGAAAAATTTAGAGCGATCAGACACCAATTTGTGGCTACCGGATAATAGTTTTGTAGAAAAATCGTAGAGCTAATAGAATTCTAAAAATGTCGTAAGAACAATCAACATGGCGAGAAGAATAAAATGAACAATCAACATGGTGAGAAGAATAAAATGAACAGTTTTGGTCATGAACAGTTTCCGTACAATTATTTCCTATGACCCACGTGTAAATGTAGTTGTATTTCTCATTCCATCCAACACACACTTGGTAGATATGAAAGGGCATGAAAGTCTTCTTAGCTAGGGACCTTTACTTCTAATATGTCAAGAATACCATTTACACAAGTTACAATATTCCATTTTCAAGGTCAACACTCCAATTTTGGTTATTTTTCTCTAATTTTTCAAAGGTTAGGTTAACAATCCTCAATCCATTGACTTCAAAATTTAAGGCAATTATTTTTTTCCTATTTGAGTTAAAATTCAATCTAATTTACTAAAGTCTGCTTTTTCTAATAATTTTCTCTTTACATTATAAATTCGGAAAACTCTCTTTAATTACTAGTCTACTACTATTAGAAATATTGTTAGCTTTAACGCATCATTACTTTTTAGTCTACTGATTGCTTTAAAACGCACACACGTTTTGGGTAGTTAACGTCCATCCAAATACGCACACATCAATGTCTTTTTCTTAAAACCAGATTTTCGAGCTAACCTACAGGCACATCTATCAACGTCGGAATCTAGTGGCTCCATGGAATTTTGCTAGCGGTATGATCGAAGCTGCAAGCTTATGAAAAGGAGTCATTTACTTACTGTAATACTCCCACAAACATTGAACTAATAACCTATTGCTCGTTCTTTCCTCTCTTTTTTTTTCTTGGGTTTGACGCTCAAAGTTGGTTGAGCCAGCTGCACCTCGAAAATTCTCTTCTCCGATTCGGTCAAAGGCAAACTATCCATGCCAAAGACAGTTGCTTGTTCTTATCCTGTTATCCACAGCCTACAAACAGAGAAAGAAATACTAGCAAACATCTTCATCACATGCTTCCAAATGAATCAGCAGTTTTGCTTATTTTCATTTTTTACAATTCACCTACCTCGTCAAACTTGTTACCAAAATAATGGAGTATATATTTCTCTATATATCTTGTTACTCTGCAATTCTTTTGAGGGAATAAAAGAGGATAAAAATAAACAACAAATCATGGGAGCTCAAGGCACTTACAAAACAAACAAAATATAGGGGTTTTGTTCGGATTTTAAATCACGGGGCTGCAATACTAAACAGTGGAGTTACGTTGTGTTAGCAAATCGGAACACAAACAGTCGTGCGTAATGAAAAACGAGAAAGAAAAACGAGACACAAGATATACGTGGAAAACCTCAACGCGAGGAAAAACCACGGAAGCCACACCAGTCCACTATGAAATCGAAAATAAGAGTACAAGTCTTTTCGCAATTTCTCTGAGATCCGCGTTTTCCCTCGCCTCTCTCTGTTTTTCTCTGAAAACTGATAACCCTAAAATTTAACAAACTGTTAAATAAATAGGTCGGACCCTATGGCCGAAATTACACCCCTAGGATAGACCACTGCTGAAGGTTGTCTGCACCCCAATATGTTGATCCATTGAAATGCGCATAAATTAGTCCGGACACCTGAGAGAAATCATACAAAAGATACCAAAATAAAAAAAAGTTGATCTATCTTAGTCATCCAAGTAGAGAAGATGATAAGTGGACCATAGTCTATCTTCTATTCTTCTCAACACATTAGCGCACAGCAGTTTAATTAGCAACTGATGTCAATATTTTTCCTATGTAAACGCACTTGCTTCATATTTGTGCAGTGTCAAAAACATCAGCACCGCTAACAAAAAAATTTAACTTAATCGAAGGATCATCTTTTAAAACTCCTAGACTTTTGAGACGGATCATTCGTTTGATATATATCGACTATTTTTAGGAGTTTTAGCAATTTTTAGAATTTTAGGACTTTTAACTAAAAATTGAAAAAATCACTTTTTTATGTCAAACTCTGACCGTGTATTATACGTAACGAGTTATTATTTCATAGTGTTTGGGCACCGTTATGCAACGTCTTAACACATATAATGTGTAGTGAATGAGAGTGTTAGGGTACCACTCCATGTGCAAGATTATGGAATAACTAGTCTATATGTAACACCGACATGGGTGAGAGATCCTAAAAACACAACCATCCGGATTCCGGACACAACACCGAACGCAATCCCTCACATACACGTGGATCTCGAACAAGATTTTAAATCTCGGTATCGGGATACGTCACGGTATCGGTGGTACAGTCAAATACAGGCCGATATCAGCCTGTATCGGACTGTATATCGGTCCCTTGAAAAACTGATACGTATCGGCCGATACGTCACGTATGGGCCGATATTTAAATCTTTGAATTCCAGCGTAATAAATGCGCGTGGCACGCACGTGTATGTGAGAGAGATTTTGTTCGGTATTGTGTCCGGAGAGTTTTGTTCCTAGCTTCCTATCATTTTTTAACACGGTCGGAGAACTTGAGTTGTAAATCCACTTTTTGGGGGTACGGTGTCATTTTCCGGGAAACCGCACCCTGTGGGAAAGCGAGCTGCCGGTATATGGAGGAACACCCGCGGTACAAACCACGCAGGCCGGTTTCACACTCAAAATTCAAGGGCGGGTTTACCGGATATTGCCTGCGTACCGCTCAGAGAAAGCGGATTCCAGATGTACGTCTTCCATGTCTCCCTTGTACGGCAAGCACGCCCTGGCGCACGTTAGCCTCGGAACTGCTGAAATTAAAAGAAGATTATTGGATGGGGATTAGTAGTTAAGTGTGAAAGAAGTTAAGATTAGTAGTTAATTAAGTGTGAAAGAAGTTAAAGTGGTGGGAATAAGTGGGATTAAGATGTGGGGAAGTTTGGTGGTACAGAGACATGCAGACTTCACCCCATTCTTTAATAATGTACTTAATTTTAAAAAACTGTTTTCCCAACAGAGAATATGCTTTGGAAAACTACTATGTATAAACTCTCCCTAACTCATATTTAAACCATGATTAGACTAAATTTTTACGCAATCGTTAATTTGAGGATCTCAGTCGAGATTAGTCAAGGTGTACTTTTCTAACAAAAATGATACAGACACACCCGAATGTGACAGAGTGTGTCCGAGTGAGTGTGTATGTATCATTGTTCCTTTTCTAATGTAAATACCCAATTACTATATATCAAATGAAAAAATGAAATTAAATTCAACTTAAGAGCATTTAGTAATATCTTACTCCCTCCGTCCCTTTTTTAGTGTAGACATTTTCATTTTGGGTTAGGTTATCCCTTACTAAGTGTGTGGTTGGAAAAGTTAATGGGTAAAAGTTTGTACAATTATTATTTTGCCATTTTGTAAAGTTAGTGGGTAAATACTCAATCGGTAAGAGTGGAAGATAATTTTGAAAAGTAGAGGTAAAAGTTGATGTGACAATTATAAAGTAGAGAAAAAAGTTGATGTGAAATGTATAATGATGATGTTTCTTTAATAAATTGGATTTACAAAATAACACATTTAAAAAGGGACAGAGGAAGTAAATTTTTTTTTTTTTTTGAAAGAACAGAGGAAGTAATTTACTACATATAAATTTGCATTAATGGGATATATTTTTAACCTCTCAAACTTTTCATTTATGAGCAACAAGAGAACCATTTCAACTTGTGTGTTTGTTAGACCAATTTGTGTACCACCCGCGAACTAACCTTGATTGTCCAAATCATTCAATTAGTGTGATCTATTGAGTGGATCATCCATGCTAAAACTAAGAGATGATCTTTTTTACAGAGTTTCCGTAAAAAGAGGGTTTGTGCCGAGCAAATCCCCGCTGTCCATCCCGAGATCCAACGGCTCGGAGCCGTGTACTCTCTCTCTCCACCTTAAATGCACTGCAGATGTAAAAAAAACTATGCACGGGCTCCGAGCCGTTGGATCTCGGGATGGACGGCGGGGATTTGCTCGGCGCAAACCCCCTTTTTACGAAGCTCCGTAAAATAGATTATCTCTAAAACTTAAAACTAAATGCGAACAATTTTTTTTATGTATAATCGGATGTCTGGGCCAGCTTACGCGCACCTCGACTAATTCCAAGGCTTTGAGGTAACGACCAGGCATAACCCAGTGGCCCCAAGAGTTTGCACGAATGTGAACAAAATTACATGAGTCAATTCCCCAAAATTTAAATGTTCTATTTCTAAAATAGTTTTATTATTGTACTAATATCATGGTCTAATCACGTTGCAATCAATATTGGATTAGAAACTGAACGGAAAAGCTAAGTACCCGGAAGAAAAAAACCCCGAAAATACCCAACCCACACACAAAGTGTGTGGGCTCCACACGCTGGATGTGCAGTGTGTGTGGAGCCCACACATTTTGTGTGTGGGTTGGGTATTTTCGGGGTTTTTTTTTTCCGGGTATGTATCATTACTGGAAACTAAAAGGACTCAACGTTCAAATGGTCAAGCCTCGGGTACGTCTCTTTGTATTATTGTAACAAAAGCTCATTGATGAAGTGCTCATAAGTACTCCCTCCATTCCTCTTAGGTATCAAAATTCATAAATTCAATATTTTTAGAGACATATTACTCTTTAGACATTATTAACTTTTTAAAATAGAATCTACTTTTAATGAAAAAAATGGTAATTGTACTAAGTATAACCAACTAATTCCAACGGACCCAAGGGTTTTGATGTCCTTGTGGGACGGTAGGCCCTACCAATCCATCCGAGCCGTCTATCTCTGCAATCGAGGTTTTAGATTCACATATGCAATCTTACCAATCATGCGTGGCACTACATGATTGGTGGTTGTGAAGTAGTTTCAAAATGTTTGTTCTCTCATTACCAATCATGCAAATTTGTGTGGTTGGTGGTGTGATTGAGTGGTATGTTTGTGGAGACTTTATATCCATCTCAAAACCAATTGACAATGAGTGGAGAGGTCCCATCATATATTTAATGATCACCAATTAACAATATTTTTCATCCCCCCCCCCCTTTTTACGTGCAGCTGCATTTGGGGTCTGTCACGTGTGGCTACTTTTTGGGTCCTATCATCGTGGAGCCTTTTTTGCTGGTTTGTCATCGCGGGGCATGGACTGTGTTTTTTTTTTTTTTTTTTTAAATGTGGGGTGGAATGGGCCCCGCTCTGATACCATGTGAAAACTTTATATCCAACTCAAAACCAATTGATAATGAGTGGAGAGGTCCCAACATATATTAAGTGATCACTCATTCCACTCTTAAGCAATGTGAGACAACATTTCTTAACATTCCCCCTTACGTGCAACCGCATTTGAGATCAGTTACTTGTGGGTGTGGGTGTGACCACTTTTTGGGTCTTATAATCGTACAACCTTTTTTTTGCTGGTCTGTCATCGTGGGGCGTGAATTGTGTTTTTTTTTTTTAAATGTGGGGTGGAATGTGCCCCGCTCTGATACCATGTGAAGACTTTATATCCATCTCAAAACCAATTGACAATGAGTTGAGAGGTTCCATCATATATTAAGTGATCACCTATTTCACTTCCAAGCAATGTGGGACAATATTTTTTAACATTCCCCCCTCACGGGCAACCGCATTTGAGATTTGTCACGTGTGACCACTTTTTGGGTCCTAACATCGTGGAGCCTTTTTTGTTGGTCTGTCATCGCGAGGCGTGGACTTTTTTTTTTTTGAATGTGGGGTGGAATGGGTCTCGCTCTGATACCATGTGCAAACTTTATATCCAACTCAAAACCAATTGGCAATGAGTGGAAAGGTCCCAACATATATTAAGTGATCACAAATTTCACTCCTAAGCAATATGTGACAACGTTTTTTAACCCACATTATGAGTTGGTAGGGTCTGCCGTCCCTCAAAGGACGGATGTAGGGCAGGGTATCGTGTCTGGTCGAGCCGTGTTTGTATCATGTCAATTCGGATTCAGGTCAATACGTGTCAACCCGAAAAGACCTATTAACCTAAACGTGACGAAATCTTAGCCCAACCCAACCTAAAATTAATCGTGTTCTCGGGTCGTGTCTTATACCTGTTTCGTGTCAGAAATAATTAACTCTAACCTGCTAACTTTGTGTCGTGTTCGAGTTGTGTTATTGTTTTTGTCATAAAATTTTCACCTCTAAACAGATGCAGTAATAAAGTTATGAAGCTTTGCGCATAGAATGTTGCGCAGAACAACAACACATGCAGTAAATAATTCAAGGAAAAATGCTACAATACACACCCCCATAAAAAGTTAAGAATTTTTTGTAAAAGTTACCCTTTTTTTATATTAAAGTTACGAGACACATCAAAATGTTACAAATTATAGAAAATGTTACGAATCATATTACTGAAAAGTTACGAAAAAATAAAAAATGTTACGATTACCAATGAGGTGGCACAATTTGAACCATATAATAGGTGCATATGGTACACACCTTTAATGGGTGTGTATTGTAGATATTTCCATAATTTCAAATAGACTTTTCAAAAACCTTTTGTTAAAAAAAAAACAACGACGACGCCTTTTGTTAAAAAAAAAAAACAACAACGACGTGCAGTAAATAATACTTAGGCCCAGTTTTTCAAAAGATTTTAGCACCCAGTTGCTAAAATCACCATATTTCAAATCAAAAAATGAAGTGGTTCCGTGTATCGTTTTTCGATTTTTTTCGCACCAAATTAAAGTACTTGAGGAGTTCTTTAATTTGGTGCGAAAAAATTGAAAAACGATACACGGAACCACTTCATTTTTTGATTTGAAATATGGTGATTTTAGCAACTGGGTGCTAAAATCTTTTGGAAAACTGGGCCATTACTGTAATTGTCACAAGTCATAAAAGCATATGTTGTAAAATCGGAAACATAATTGCCACAAAACGGCATATTTATTTACGTCCACACCATCCCTTCTTCTTTTTTTTTTTTTTTGGGTCTATACCACCGGTATCCGGAAGCCCACTGGACTCCGACTAAATCCGGTTCGAGCCGGGTCGGTCCACGCCATCCCTTCATTTTTCCCTTTGTACTGCTCATTTGCACTTTTTAAACCCTGCATTGTGGTCCATCCTGGCTCTGCGCACGGACTTACACGTACACAAAATACACAAACAAATCTCGATTGTCGGTCTGAATTTTAAACACTTTTTGATCGGTAATAGTTAACTCTTATTGGTCAAAGAGCAAAGGCCAATCCGGACCTCGAAAACTCTTACTTGTTAAGGAGTAAAGGCCAATCCAAACCATCAAAATGCTTTTGGACCATTAAGATACACCGTCCACACATTTAACGTATGCGTAGTAATTTTGATTGTGGTCCTCCCCACCCACAACCCCTTTCCCCTATATAAGCCTCCTCCTCCCTCTCTCCCTCTCCTCCACACCCACACCCCCCCTCTCTCTCTCTCCAACAAACAACTCTCATCACCTCATTCACGCCCATCCCATCTCTCTATCTCTCTCTTGTTCGGTGCACTAGAAAATATATCAACCATGCCTGAAGCTCCAAAGCCCAAACCCAACGGCGCAGCAGACTACAACCTCTCTGAGAAAAACAAGACCACACTTCAATTCATCGAAGAAGTCACCGAAAACGCCGACCAAGTACAGCAGCGGGTTCTCTCCGAAATCCTCTCTCGCAGCTCCGGTGTCGAGTACTTGCGCCGACACGGCCTCTCCGGTCAAACCGACCGAGACTCCTTCAAAAAGCTCGTCCCGGTCATCAAGTACGAGGACATACAGTCCGATATCAACCGTATCGCCAATGGCGACATGTCCCCCATTCTCTGCTCCCAACCCATTTCTGAATTCCTAACTAGGTACGTACCCATCTACTCCCGTTATGAAGAAAACACCCATTTAGGCCTGTTTGGCTTAATAAGCTATTTGGCTTTTCTTTTGTTGTCTTTATTCAATTTGATAATTTCGTGTCAATTTTTTTTTGATTATTAGTTCACCTTGAAGACAGGATTCAAAAAATAATAGATTATGATCCAAACTCATTTTTTTTCAAAAAACCAAAAATTAAAAATATGGCTTTTTGGATCATTTTTGTGTTTATTCAAAGAAATTTAGGTTTAGATCATAATTTTCCACTTTTCTGATTACTCTCGTCGAAAAAAAACCAATTATCCACAAAAGTTTGAGGCGAAACTAACAACTACGAGAAAATTTTGAATAAAAAAAAAAAGAAAAAGAAAAGAAAAACAGAAGCTAAGTGGCTTATTTAGCCAAAACAGGCCTTAGTCTTCGGTGTACGGTGATTGTCAGTTTTGAAGCTGGCTTACATTTTTTTTTGTTTTTTCCTCAAACTAAGTTTTAGTACCTAAATGGGTATTTTTGTTGTTGTTGTGTTGATATGGACGCAGTTCTGGGACATCTGGTGGAGAGAGGAAATTGATGCCAACAATAGAGGAAGAGCTAGAGAGGAGGTCACAGCTGTATAGCCTGTTAATGCCAGTGATGAACCAATTTGTTCCAGGTTTAGACAAAGGCAAAGGAATGTATTTCCTGTTCATAAAATCGGAGGCTAAGACCCCAGGTGGTTTAGTGGCTCGTCCTGTCTTAACCAGCTACTACAAAAGCAACCATTTCAAAGAAAGACCCTATGACCCTTACACAAACTACACTAGCCCAAATGAAACCATCCTCTGCCAAGACTCTTACCAAAGCATGTACTCCCAAATGCTCTGTGGGTTGGTCCAGAACAAGGAGGTCCTTCGGGTCGGGGCGGTTTTTGCTTCCGGGTTCATCCGGGCGATCCGGTTCCTCGAAAAGCACTGGCCCTTTTTGTGCAACGATATCCGAACCGGAACCCTGAACCCCCAGATCACCGACCCGTCGGTGAGGGAGGCGGTTATGAGGATACTGGAACCCGACCCGAAGTTAGCGGATTTTATCGAGGGTGAATGTAGGAGGGAGTCATGGCAGGGGATTATAACTAGGTTGTGGCCAAACACAAAGTATGTGGATGTTATTGTTACCGGGACCATGTCACAGTACATACCCACTTTGGATCACTACAGCAACGGCCTTCCCCTTGTCTGTACCATGTATGCCTCTTCCGAGTGTTATTTTGGTGTCAATCTCAACCCTCTTTGCAAGCCCAGTGAGGTCTCTTATACCCTCATCCCAACCATGGCCTATTTCGAGTTCTTACCCATTCACAGAAACAATGCTGTCACGAATTCGATTACCGTCCCCAAATCGCTTAACGAGAAAGAACAGCAAGAATTGATTGATCTGGTTGATGTCAAACTCGGCCAAGAGTATGAGCTTGTTGTCACCACTTATGCAGGTAAATTCCAATTCCAATGGTTTCTTCATTTTATTTTTGGCAAATTATTACTAAGATTTGCTCAAATCAACCAAGATTTCATTTAATCGTCACAAATAATCCGCAATTTTGCGATTTTTGTACTTGAAATTGAATTGGGTGTTATATTTTTGTTTAGGACTATATCGTTATCGAGTTGGTGACGTGCTAAGAGTGGCCGGGTTCAAGAACAAGGCACCGCAATTCAACTTCATATGTCGGAAAAACGTGGTCCTAAGCATCGACGCGGACAAGACCGACGAGGTTGAGCTCCAAAACGCCGTCGAAAACGCCATGAACCATCTAATGCCGTTCGATGCAACTCTAACAGAGTACACAAGCTACGCGGACTTGACATCGATACCGGGGCACTACGTGCTTTTCTGGGAAATTACCGTGAATGGATCGACCCAAGTGCCCCCATCGGTTTTTGAGGATTGTTGCTTAGCCATCGAGGAATCGCTCAACAGCGTGTATCGACAGGGCCGGGTATCGGACAAGTCGATCGGGCCACTCGAGATCAAGATTGTGGAAATGGGGACTTTTGATAAGCTCATGGATTATGCTATTAGCTTAGGGGCTTCGATTAACCAGTACAAGACTCCTAGGTGTGTGAAATTTGCGCCAATTGTTGAGCTTCTGAACTCGAGGGTTGTGTCAAGGTATTTTAGTCCTAAGAGTCCCAAATGGATTCCTGGTCGCAAGGAATGGAGTGATCAAGTACAGGGACTTTGATGAATTGTTCTTTGTAGTTTCAAGAAAATTTGTGTGATCGATCTTGTTAGGAGAAAGTTACCCATTTTTAGGCTGACCCATCTGCCTTTTTCTTTCTTCTTTTTTTTTCTTTGTTGTTGGTTTTTGTTTTTTTTGTTTTCAATTTTTGTAACTTTTTTAGGAACGTCAAATGTACAAAAGTTCTTGTGTCAAGGAACACTCTCCCTTAGAATGGTTTCTTTCTTGTAAATGCCCTCTAAATTGTAGTATTATTTTAGTATTCATAAATTTTTCTTTGATAACCGGATGTTCGGATCAGTTTTCATACACCTCGACTAATTCCGAAGCCATAGAGGTATATTTTAGTGTTTATAATTGCATGGAACACAATTCGCAGCACACGAAAACGTAAAATTTTGAGTAACATTTATAAAAAATGCATTTTTAAAAAATATTACCTACTTTGTTGAACCCTAAATTATGATTTTGCTACAATATGGGGGGTACTGTTCTCATAATTCAAGCCAGGAATTCAGAACAGTGGCCAGTGCCCACAGGACTCCCATTGACTAGAAACAGAAAATCCCCAGTTGGGATTGCTTTGTTTTTTGTATTAGTTTCAGGAGAAAAGCAAGCCAACTTTATGGCCACTGTAGTTCAGGATTAAAGATTGAAGCTTTATAGTAATATCGTTGAACAACTGAAGTTAGAAGTGGTGTTTATTGGTCACACCCCACGTGTACAACTCATCTCCAGTCATTTCCCTATAACAAAATACTAATTAATTATTCTGGTAAAGCCCTTCCTTCCCAGTAATTATTCCATTATACGTGGTACCATAACGCTCTTATCCACTAAGTATTTTTGCATGCATGTAGTGCCCCAACGTCGTTATCCGAATAACGGCGTTGCGCAAAAACCATGAAATAAATAGTACTCCCTCAGTCCCAAAAAGTTAGTGCCTTTTGGGATTTTTTTTTCGAGACATAATCTTTTTTAATTCTCATTTTGTCTATATGAAAATTCGTCAAAAAAATATATATTAATTTTTGTAAGTGGGCTAACATTTTAGAATAGTCCAAAATAAAATACTGGTCCAACTTTTTGAGATGGAGGGTGTAATTCCAAGGAGATTTAGGGACCAGCTACTTCTTGCAATTAAATGTATATTTTAAGTGCTTTAATTAAAAGCATAGCAAACGAGTGGTTTGGAAGGAACAAATAACTGGAGAGCAAGTTGGATGTGACAGGAAGAGTTACATGAAGACAGATTTTGAAATCAACAGTGCTGCGGAAACTGTACTCACAGGACTATAGTCGGTGGGTTTAATGCTTGAGATATGCAGAACAATTCTGAGTTTACACCATGTGATCGCCGTACATAATGATTGAGGCCAGCAGCGAGCGAACGGGGCAAAACTGTCACGACTTAACAGTAAAGAAAGAAACATAAAGAAAGTTTGAACTGTGAATTTTCAACATTCGCTGCATAAGATCAATTCTAGCACGTTCTAAAAGCCCAATAAGCTAAAGTCTTGAAATGAATAAATTGATAAAAGCTTTGAGTTTAGTATATATGTGCTTATCTAGTAGTACAGATATGTACATAAGTATTTTTCCGAATCCGAAATCTAAGATCAATTCCTGCACTTTCTGAAATCCAATAAGCTAAAGTCTTGAGATGAATAAATTGATAAGACTTTAGCTTATTGGATTTCAGAAAGTGCAGGAATTGATCTTAGATTTCGGATTCGGAAAAATACTTATGTACATATCTGTACCGGATTCTTGAGATGAATAAATTGATAAGGACAATACTAGGAGCGGGGTCTCCTCTACCTAGGAGCGGGGTCTCCTTTTCTCTCACTAGGGTTTTCACCGTTTCTCAGCCGCCGACCCTTTCTTCCCCACCACCACAGCTAATACCACCACAGATCTAACCCCCTTTCTTCCCTCTACTCGCTCTTCTTCTCTGACTGCTGTTTTGGGGGTGGGGTTGCCGCCCTCGCGCCCCACCCCCGCTTGGTTTCCTTTTGCCGGCCACCGGTTCTCAACCCCCCACTGTTTTCCTCCACCAACCGCCACCCCCCTTCACCATTTTTCCTCTTTTCCCACCAGCCCCATCGTTCTCCGCCGCCCTCCTCTTTCCCACCAGCCTCCATCAATCCAACATCTCCACCTCTCCTTCCAACATCTCCACCTCTCCATCCTCCATCTCCATCGTTTGTCTCGGATTCTAACGGTGGGTTGAACTCCGGTGGTTTTGGCCCCCTCCGACGCAATAAAGCTCCAGATCTGTAGGCGGCTGGCTTTGGAGCTTGGGTTTTATTCCGGAGATGCGACTGGTTTGCAACTCGGTCCGACTCGGTGAGGCGACTCAGTGGGTGTATCGGTCCTGAGTTTCAGATTAGTTTTTTTCTTTTTTGTTGCTTTGTTTGTTTGATAGTTGTTGGTTGCTGCGCTCCAATGTTTTTATGGTTCTGTTTAGTTAGTCTTCTCGATTACTACTGCGCTGTTTTGCTTAATGGATTGAGCTGGGAATCCGTTGGGATTCTTTACCGCTGCTTGTGAATAGGATTCATAATCCACGTCCCTGGTGTCGGGTCTGCTTCGGCAGGTGTGTCTGAGAGTCGGTGGCCTCGTGTCTTTTGCCGTACTCATGTCACTTGTTAGTGGTTTTGGTCTCTTTCCTGTCTTTCGTTGTAATCGATGCCGTATGGCGTTTTGAATGATATGCTGACATTTTCAAAAAAAAATAAAATAAAATAAAATTAAAAAAAATTGATAAGCAAATGACGCTAAAATTTTCAACTTCCCCACATTATAAAAAAATTGAAAGCATATTTTAGATTATGGCAATTGTTAAAAAAAAAAAAAAAAATTAGTGCAAGATACGAAAATGGCGGAATACCTAGCCGACCTACAGAGGGTTTGATCGTGTTGTACAAAACAATAAAGAAATTGAGGGGCTAGTTTTGTAATAAAAGGGTGGAAAGTTACTGATGTGGTGAAAGTGCATATAAGTCATTGTGGAAGCAAAGAAAATTAGTGTTTTGGCATGAACAAAAGTGATTTTGGCATAAACAAAAAAGGTTTTGGCATTATCAGCAGCCAATTAATAACAGAAATATTAAACAAACAACCTCCACAAAAAACACGACACCACCGAAACTCAAGCCACACGGCACTGCCGCCTGAATTCCAACAGGAAACAAACTCGACCGATTAGGAGCTCCACCACCACCGTACCAACATTACCTGGCATTTGCCTTACTCCCATCCAAAGCACCAAGCACAACGATAGCCTTACTCTTGTCTGGTGCTTGAACCTGCAAAGACGATCAGAAATACGATGCATGTATCCAATTTGTGAAAACCGTTAGAAAACCATATAAAAACACATTTGATAAAAAAAAGTTAAAAACACTCAGATTCATGCCAAGGGCCAGATACCCAAATAGAAAAACGAAAGAAAAGCCAGGAACGACATTGGTACAAGCCAGAGGCTTTATTTGAATGTTGGTTCCAAACATTCCAAATTAAGATCTAAAAATTAGAAATGGCTGAGGTATGGGTCGGAGGACATACTGTTGGGTGAATAACTGCGAGAAAGAGTTCAAGATCATACATGTCGAGTAGATTAGAGATGGAGCCATAAATCGGCCAAAGATGGGGGAATGATTAAACATCCTGGTGCACCAAACAAAGCATCATCAAGAAATAATCGGCGGCGAGACAGAAGCCAAATTGTACTGTATAACTTTTTTTTCCCTCTTTGGAAAAGAATTACACTTTACCCCCTTAGGTTTTACATGAATACACTATATCACATGAGATTATAATTATTTATCATATATATGTTGTTATGTATAATTTATAAATATCTCACAGCCCATTTTGGTTAATTTACAGTTTCACAATGAAAATTCCTGGACTGAACCATATCTCACGGTTTTCTAATTTTTGAACCTATGCCCGGAGTATTAATTCACGAATCCAATCCAAAACATATAGACCGTTTCTGTTTGGACCGGTTTCACGGTTCATGGAATTTTTTGAGCGGCTCTACTTTTTATCTCCTACTATGAATCGCTATTTGTTCGTTGAACGAAGTTCTTGCCCAAAAAAAAAAAAAAAAAATTTCTCAGTAAGGTGTGCGATCCAAATTACACAATGATGTGACCGTGCACACCACATATCGAATTAGAGCACACATTTTTTGTTGGCATATGTTTGTTTGTATTATTGTTTGCGATAAATGTAATAATCAGAAAAGAGAGGACATTGACGTATGGACACTGACTTATGTTTTTGGTCACGGAAGTGGCCGAAAAAGTTTAGGAAAAAAGCAGTGTACAAAGTGATCGAAAGACGTATATATTACAGCCTCAAAGTTAATTAATGTGGTTGGTTGGTTTGTTTCTCACACTTTTAATCAGTGTCTAATTTTGAGACTTAAGTTGTAAGAATAATTTCTTGTAAATTTCATAGTCCCATTGCAGATAGCTAGCATTAACCAGACAAAAGAGAAGATTAGTTGAGGTGTGCGTAAACTAGTCCAGATGTCAGCCATCGACGGGAAAAAAAAAGGGAAGTATATAACAGATGATATGTCTTCCAGTAAGTCTGGGTGCCCCGAAAGGGGACCCAGAATTGACCCTGAAAGTGTAAATCAACGGCGAATTCATTGCTCAGTGAATGTTGGGTTATTGATTTTCAAATTCTGGATAAAGTCTGGTTGTGTTTCTGTGTATGTAGCAGTGTTGTATGTCTTCAGAAGCTTGTTCCCGGCATTTGCCTTCGTATGGAGAAACAAACAAAACGCAGCAGTTCCCATGAAGTCACCAGACGAGAACACAAAATATAATCGAGACACCAGTAGAGGGACAAGAAGTGCAGAGACAGCCAGAGTAAATGGCTCATTTGGCAAAATAAAAAACTTAATCCGAGTAAAGGGCTCATTTGGCAAAAAAAAAACTTATTCCGATTTTTTGGTTTTTTGGTTTTGTCTTTATTCAATTTTTTTTTGCATTTGTTAGTTTTGCGTCAGGATTTTGTGGTTTATGGATTCCTTTCGACGAGACAAATCTATCAAGTATAAATTTATCGTCAAACCAAATATTTTTTTGAATACAGCCGAAAATACTTGGATTATTGGATTAATTTTGGCTTTATTAAAAAAGAATTGAGTTTTGACCATAATTTTATACTTGTTAGATTTGTCTCGCCGAGAAGATTCCAGAAACAACAAATCTTGACTCAAAACTAAGAAATGCAAAAAAAATTTGAATAAAGACAATGAATAATTCAATAATCCAGATTATGGATTATTTTCGGGTCCGGGTCCCTTTAGCGCTACAAAGGTGTAGCGCTCTACAAAGGTGATTTAAAATAAAACCCCTATCTTTTAACAGCCATTCATCACAGAATTAATGTGGAAAAGGCTAGGCCCCGTTTCCGTAAAGCTTCATCAAGGACTTGCATACGGAGAGAGAGCGCTACAAACAAGAAATTAGGCTCGTAATAAATGATCCCATCTCCAAGTTAAAAAGCTCGGCTCGAATAGGGTTTTCAACCCGAAAATGTAATAAGAAAGTTATTTTCAGTAATAAATATACTCCTAGTAGTTACTCCACTCTTCAATAAGAAAGTTTTTTAATAAATTTTTTTTTTTGGGACATTTACCATCAAAATGGTTGGTCAAAGTGATACCATATGAAAATTTCTAAACCAACCAACGCAGTTAGTTCAAGTGGTTGAAAGTCAAATTTTTTACATTAAAAAAATCTCGACTTAAAAGTCTTGTAAAAAATGGAGAAAACTTCATTTGGGAAGATAATTTTTAGTGGTTCTTCATATGGGCCGACCCGGCTCGAACCGGATTTAGTCGGGGTCAGGTGGGCTTCCGGATACCGGTGGTTAGACCAAAAAAAAAAAAAAAAAAAATTCTAAACCACTAAAACCCTATAATAGGAAAGTGCACCCTAAACCTAAACTCTAGGGTACCCTATGAAAGTGCCCAAAATCCTGAGGTACTCTATGAAAGTGCTTAAACCACTAAACCGCTATAATAGGAAAGTGCACCATAAACCTAAACTCTAGGGTACCCTACGATTAAGGTACCCTATGAAAGTGCCTAAAATCCTAGGGTACTCTATAAAATTGCCTAAATCACTAAAACCCTATAATAGGAAAAGTGCACCCTAAATCTAAACTCTAGGGTACCCCTATGACTAGGGTACCCTAAGAAAGTGATTAAAATCCTATGGTACTCTAAGAAAGTGCCTAAACCACTAAAATTCGGTAATAGGAAAGTGCACCCTAAACCTAAACTCAAAAAAACAGTGACTTACCTTAGTGGTAATTAAAAAAAAATGGCTTACCTTAGTGTTAATTAGACATCTCTTTTCTAGACCTAGAGGTAAAAATCCTTTTTTTTAAAACAAGTAAGAATGCTCCAGTTTAAATTCGACCTCGCACGGCTCATATATTTCTTTGACCCGGGCAGAGCTACAGCTACATACACCTTGTTTTCTCTCAAAATTCAAACCGAACAAAGCCATAAACACTAATAAGCATCTTAATGAAAGTGAAAAAGTTGAAAAAATAATGCTTAGTAATATTTATTTTTTAATTCAAAAATTGCTCGTCTTTTGGTAAGAAGGCTTAAAAATAAGAGTACACCCGCCATAAACCGTACAAGATATTGTACCAGTTCACATTTATTTTTTTCTTCATGATGATTTAAATGATGAGTTCTTCACGCACCATCCAAAAACACGCACGCTAATAAATAGCCGAGA
The DNA here is from genome assembly GCA_016920895.1 of Vaccinium myrtillus. NCBI lineage: Eukaryota > Viridiplantae > Streptophyta > Magnoliopsida > Ericales > Ericaceae > Vaccinium > Vaccinium myrtillus. The sequence goes on along the minus strand of CM029273.1, from coordinate 4,205,752 downwards.
TGTTAGCTTCCCCTAACGCACTAGTACTGTAGTATTACTTTAGCTACATACCTCCTTCTAAAAATGATACAAAAAATACGTACAACATAAAATTATTTAATTTTTTCATTTATAATGGAGTTATATGCAAATATAATCTTGTTTGATATAGATGATAGATGGTCACTTGGGTTTTATTAAATAAAGTTCTTGGTGGCAAAAACTACTACTCGTGGTGGTTTTAAATGCTCTCTCTCTCTGTTGTATCTTGGGGATGAGATGAGGGAACGATTGTCTGGAACTTTATACTATTTTTTTTTCCCCTAGTTCCAAAATTATGGGGTCCACTTTTACCCATTAACTCTTTACCCACTAATTTTTCAAAAGGACAAAATGATTGGAACCCTTTGTTGTACGCATTATCATTTCTCATTACTTTAGCTACATACCTCCTTCTAAAAAACGTTGTCCAAAAAATACTATTCACATCTCTCATAAAATTATTTATATTTTTTTATTTATAATTATTGTCAATGGTGTTTTCGAACATCTTTTTTGGGACAGAGGGAGTACTACCAAGTTAGTAAAACTCAAAAGTGAGCTTCAAATAGGCAAATGAATTATTTTTTAGCAGTTAAAAAAAAAAAAGGGCAAATGAAACTAAGAAATGGATTATTTTGAGATAGTACTATCTCATATTTTTTTAGATTATTTTTATTTTTAGTAAACTTTTCTAAAATTTTCATAATATTTTTTTTGCTTTTAAAATCCCTCTCTAATTTGTTTAATCGAAAAAAAAATGAACAAATCCACGTAAGCGTCTTATGCTTTTGTCTGTGGGGTCTACAAAGCCCCCCATGCAAAAAAATTATTCGGATTGTTGAGTGGGGTTTGTGTTGGTGTATTTTGTGCAATCTGCACTACTATCGGTAAGGGGGACCTGCTCCAAAATATCGCCACGTTTATCTTTGACCTGGCGTATAGATTTAACTCTTTCCCGATCGATACATCCATCTTTTTCAAAACGGTTCCAGTTTACGTTTACCTCAATTAATTTTTTTTTTTGGCTCCGGTTAAAGATAATTCATTTCAGGACTTAAGAATTCACAAGAAATCACTATGTTTTATTCGGGCCTGGGGTCCCTGCCGTGCGGGCATCCGATCGTTCATTGGAAAAATACACGGTTCAAATTTAATCTCGGATTTGCGAGGAGCTCGGAGTAAATCCGAGTCGTGCATTTTTACAATGAAGGGTCAGATGCCCGCATGGCACAGTGCCGTGTGCATGACAAGACCCCCAAATCGTTTTTAGAGGGTGTTCCACTAACAAAAAATTATTTTTTCCAAACCCCGAGACATGTCATTCTCTCACAATACATCACATAAAAAACCGTGAAAATCAATTTTTTCAAAATACCGAGTTAGTGGAACACCCCCTTATTCTAACCCTGAAAATCAAACGATGATTAATAAATGTGTGCGGAGCGAACCCACGTATCAACCAGCGGGATGATTGATCCATCCTTAGTGATCTGGTGGAACGCGGAGGATAATGCGAGCTGGGCCATAAGTGGCGGGCCAATTAAGGAACAGCACACCACGTGGACGGTTAGATCTGTGCCTGTGATTCGAAATTCAGTGCAAGATGTTCCCAACCAACCATATTAGATCATGTGGAGTCCAGCATTATTTAAATCGTGTGGTTCCTACGTTGGTTCCTACAACTTAAAATATTAGGGTAAATTACCAAAATCACCCCTGAGGTTTTCAAAAATTACAAATTACCCCCTCACATTTGGAAAATTATAAAACCCCCCATCGCATAATAAATCACTCCTCTCTTGTGATGTACTAGCTCTTAGGAAATTTGACAAAATCATTATGACATCATCAAATCATATTTGTAATGGACCAGACTATCCATTTGCAGAGCCGGCTTTGGGCTGAAGCTCGTAAAGCCACCGCTTTAAGCGCCCAAATTTTTACTAATTTTGAGGGCCCCTAATTATATAGGTCCATATAGTAATTAGACCTACATAAAAATTAAAGTTAATTTGTTTAATGATTTTAAGGCCAAATTTAAAATAAAGCCCAAGTAAAAGAGCCCAAATATGATATAATTTGGCCCCTATTTTGTTACTATTATGAAAAACTAAGGGGGTCTAAGTGTTAAAAAAGAAGTTAAAAGATCTTCGCTGCTGAGTACTTGTTTTCGAGAATATCCTCGCCCTACTGACCACTGGTCTTCTTCTTTTGTTTTATTTTTGTCCTCATTACAGCTGCTCTACTATTTTTTAGTGAAAAAAAATCCTATAAACCTTTTTAACCCATCCATAGCCCACTAATCAATACTTCACTGAATAATAGTTATCGACATTGGGAACCTATACCCTCAAATGATTATGAGAGTATTTTTAATTATGCAAAGTAGATTGAGGGCCCATTTGAAAAGGTTCGCTTTAAGCCTCACAAAACTCAGAGCCGGCCCTGTCCATTTGTTGCCCGCTATAATCTTTCACAAGTTACAACAAGGATGGTTTAGTTTATTGTAATTATAATTGGATGATGTTAAGTAGATTTTCTAGAATTTACTAACAACTACATCATGATAGGGGGTAATTTGGTATGTGAAAGAGACAATTTCAAATTTTCAAACATGAAGGGGTAATTTGTAATTTCTAGTAACCTCAAGGTTGATTTAGTAATTTATCCAAAAATATTGTGGGTTACCATAGTGTACAAATAGGTCTGTATGATCTACTATGTGGTCTTGACTAAAATCAGGTTAATCAGATAATAGTTTATTGCATAATAGTTTATTGCAATCTCCATTTCAATTATTCAAAACATTCAATTTGTAAAGCTTGATGTGTAAATTATTACCTTAAAACTATGTTTTATGACGGCTCTGTAACTAGTTGCTTGAAATAGTGCAATTCTCTTTATAACTACTTATTTCTGATTTATTTATTTATTTTTTACATAGATGATTTGCATAATAAAATTTAGAGTATGATTTTCGAGGATGATCAAAATTGGACCTTGGTGAACTGTGGTTATAAGAGGATATCATATGAGAGAATTAATCTTGTTCAATAACCCCATGCCCTTGAGAGGAAATACTAGCACATTGCAAATCACAGAATTTAATTCTCCTTTCGGTCATTGCAAATCACATTGCAAAAAAAATAATTCTAATTGCGTATTAGTTTAGTTCCGAAAAATCAGTCTCCATTTACCCCAATTCTAATTGCATATTTTTTTATTAACAGTTTTTTTTTAAATCCAAAAAAAGAAATAAACGACAAGTGGCCTTTGGATTTATTAGAAATAAATGACAAACCAAATGTCACCAAATTAAGATATGTTTTTTTTTTTTGAATAATGATCACCAAATTAAGATATGTTTTTTTTTTTTTTGACAAATCAACAACCCCACTCACACAATCATTTTTTTTTTTCCACATATCTGTGAGACCCAAACCCCAGAGAAGGGAAGAAGAAGAATAAAGTTTGTGTACCAATCATTTTTTAATTTTTTTTCCACATATCTGTTGCCGAAACTGAGAAGAAGAAGAAGAAAGGTACCCACGTAATTCTTCCTCCCTCATCCTCCTTGTATTTAGTCCGGGTTCTCCTGGATTATTTAGCCGGTGGCTATTTAGTCGGGGTGGGTAACTTATTCCCAAACCATGGGCTAAACATCCCATCACCTCCTCATCCGGCCGGATTGCTTCATCCCTCATCTTATTGCTGCATCCAAACGAGGCCTAACATTTGAGTTTTATATGTCTTGTATTAGTTTGGATGGAGAGCCAAAGTATCTTCTATTTATATATAAAGAAGTGAACGAAAGGACGATTTTTGGCTTAGTCGGCATATAGTCCAAATTAGTCCGATGCAGCGTGGGATGATGTACGTGCATGTATCCCACGGTGCATCGTTATAAATTAACGACGTATCAACGTAAGCGGTTTACTGCGCGACACGTGAGTCTTGTTTAGTTTGAAGAAATGGACTTCAATGAAAAGTTTATTCCCTTGTTGCTCCTTTACATGTCATTTCATAGATAAAGAAAAAGGGAACTTTTTTTTTGCTCGAGAGATATATCCGTTTATGTATCCACCATGGGTGCATGATGATCTTTAAAGTACATCAAAATTTTGGACTTATTGAAAGTCAATGTGTGTCCTTTTCGATGTTTCATGTTTGTCGCAATAGTGGACAAAAGCCAATCTGTCACTTCAAATTATGCAAGAAAGGATTATTTGATCCATAAAACTTGTGCTTAAAAGTAGTAATATTCACGAATCCACTGATTTTTGCGTCTCTTTTTAAGTCATTTGGATTTTTATTCATGATTTATTTAGTTTTAATTAATTCCCGTAATTTTGATTATCATAGTACGACTATTATACGTGTAAATGAGATGCATTTCCTTCAGCTTCTTACGGATAGAACCAAGGAATTATAAAAATTGCTAGAAACACCTCCTTCTAGAGAGACCATCTAGAAAGAGAGTTGAATTTTCGTCCAAAATGTTTAAAATTGTTTTGTAATGTTAATTACTAGATATCAATGAGTTTTTAATTTAACTAATAGATTCTTTTAATTTTATATATTAAAAAAAAACATTCTTTTTAAGTTCTCACTAGCAAAAAATGCTAATGAATTTAATGTTGATGTGACTTGCTTACACAGTTACACTCATTCCACATATCATTTGAATGTTGTATCAATAAATCAATCACCTCATATCCTCTTCAATCATGAAACATTTTATGTTACAAGTGCGCAAAAATTGATCCGAATACCCAAGTTATCAAAAATCTATATCATAAAAATCGCGTGTAACCCGCGTTTATATTAGATCACCGATTATTATTTTTATACGTACAAGGTAAATAATCGCAAAACATTAATTGAACGTAACTAATAACTCACATTTCCTTCAATAAAGGTACTTTTAGATTTTACTTGAAAAGCACTAACATAATAATTAAGTACTATTAGTCATGAAAACAACAAATCAGTAACGTTATATCCCTAAAGCTGTTGGTGTAGAAGTTTTGATGCCATTGTTGTCATTAAAATGTACAATAATAATGAAAGTGAGAGAGTAGCTAATTGATGATGCACTTAAACAAAGTCGATGGTGATGGAAATTAGAGTAGGTGCACAAAAGCTCTCTATCCACTCCATTTGGCTATTTTACCTCCCCAAACCACAAAATGTGGCATGCACCAGACTATGTAAAGCCAAAGGACATTTTACCTTTGGTGGCTGAGCCGAGGTACTTTTGGCTAGATACTATTCACAAGCCTTTGGTTTTTTATATATATTTTTCTCTCTTTCTCTAGATCTCTCCCCCTTACACTCACACACTCCTTCTATGGGGCCTACTACACATTATTTTTTAATATTTCATAGAGATAGAGAAGAAAGTAAAGAGTATTGATGGAGTGTGGGAAAAAATATGAGTACGTAAAATAGAAAATATGCACTAGTCATTAGCATTTTTTGCTAGTGATTGATGCACTTGCTCTTAAGGGGGTTGAAAGTGAAAGAAAGTTTTTCTTTTCGAGACAGTACTTGGAGTTGGCCCAACAACAGCGATGAGAGAGAAAGAGATGCTTGTGGATAATGAACCAAAAAAGCTTGTTGATTGATAGTGAAAGTAACGAAAAATCAGGAGAGAGAGAGAGAGAGAGTTTTGTAATGTGTTAATGGGGGATAATTATCAATGACAAAGCTTGCACAATATTCAAATAATGGAGCAGTGATAGAGAGACATACCCGAGCACTGTTAATTATTATTGAAGATAGTGTGGTTTGTCTAACGTAGAATGTCACTTGGAGTGTTCCGTTGTTAGTTTACCCATGTCTGAAGGCACATTTGAGCAATCGACGTACGTATCTGTGCCCATTTTTTATGGTCCTTCGAATTTCAGAGAGAGGGAAGGAGAGGAGGTAGTAAAAGAAAATGTGGTTTGAATTTCGAAAAAGGGAGAGAGAGAGAGAGAGAGAGAGAGAGAGAGAGAGAGAGAGAGAGAGAGTGATTGGTAGAGAGGAATAAAATATAATGTGATGACTGAGACAAAAAATGTGACTAAGATAAAAATCGCTTAGTATTGTAATGTAGATTTCTTTTCTGTATAAGGCTAATTTTGGAATGTTATAAATTTTGCTTGATTTCGGTATTACAGGTCTTACATAATTGTGTTAAATTTACATGGGAGAATCTAAAAATTTGTAGTGGAAGAATTACTAACCTTCTGCCATGGTGTTTACGTCTTCAAAAATTCGGGAGCCAATTTTGAGGTTCTATACTTGAACAACACCAATCAATCAACACGAGTTCTCACTAATTTTATTCTGGGGGCACCTATTCACTAATAGTCACAACCTTATATGTGAATGGTTACCAAACTTATTCATGAAAAGTCACCATGTCTATTTATGAATAATCATCACGAATAGACACCAAAGCTATTCATCAATAGTTACCAATTATTTAAGCAATTAATTATTTACAAATTAATTAGGATTAGTGTGGCATGTGAGCTACATAAATAAAATCTAACAAATTGATGTATTGTGTAGTGACTTGATATTAAAATTTTTGACATACCCACAACTTGTAACTCATTACCCGTTATATTTTAATCCGATACTCATATCCGCTCAAGCAAGCCGACCCAAGAAATGGATTTCGTAGATTCACTTCAATAAAAAAACAAAAAAATGCTACTCCTTTTTAATTTGTCCTCACACATCTATTCATTCGGCTATAACGTGATAACACTAATGTTGGTTAGGAGAGCCATTAAGAAAGTCGGTCAAAATGGGACCCCTAATATTCTTGTACAGGACCCTCAAAGTGGGTACTATACATTAAAATAAATGACAAAAACACACATTAAAAAATATTACTCATTTATGTGATCGATTCAACACCCACTCATCCGAAAACCCGGCCTTTCTGTCCAAATCTTCACGTGTAATGTCATGACATACACATTGGATGAGAGCGAGAGAGAGAGATGATGCGCGTGATCGGCTTTGCTTAACCCTAAAGCCTCAGGAAATTTAGTCCTGTGTCAGTGACGTAGTCAGAAAATTATAGGATAAAGGATTTTTGTAGTGAGTGGCTCATTATAGGGTTGTAGTGAGCCTATTCTGCCGTCCATCTTGGTAATAAAAGCTCGGATTTTTAATTCAAACAATGAACGGCTCGGATCATTTGGAATTCAGATTAAATCCGAGCCATTGGTGTCAAGATGGACGGTCGGATGAGGCTCACTACAACCTTGTAGTTACCTTACTATAGGGCCTTCGCTTGCAAAATTATACCATTGCGGGCACAATTTTTTTGAGTTGTTTGCATGCTAATTTTCTCGAGTTGTTGCACACTATTTTCCCACTAACCTCTTGCAAAAAAAAAAAAAAAAAAGAAACTTGCACTTATAATGAGTATTATTCCGTAAACACGTACTCCATAGTTTCGGGTCGAAAATTCAGTGAATTGACTATTGAGACTTGTTTGCGAGTAATTAGTTATTTTGTGATCCTAAGGCATTTCACTTGGTGCCTTAACATCCTTCTCTATCACTCTTTTTTATCGGCCTTCATCATCACATATTATATTATTAGTGTTGAGCTGCACATAAATATGTGCAAGAAAATAACGTTAAAATACAATATGGTGGTGTCCCAAGAGCAATTAATATATATATATATATTTGGTATAAAAAATGGATGTACCAAATGAAACTTATAATCTCTTTTTATCTTTTTACACAAATGCAATAATAAAAAAAAAAACTCTCAAAATCCATTTCTACCATCTTGCAGTTAATTGAGGTGTGCACACGTCAGCCCAGAAAATTAGGAATATAAAGAATAGAGAGAGTGATGACGCCGACGTCAACCACCACATCCACCAGTCCACCACCAACTTGGGTGGTTGTGGAAGTATGCGCGAATCCATTTCTACCATCTCACACGTGTCTATCCTTGACAGCTGAAGACACTGACACGTGTGGACCCGCCGTAGATAGAATGTGGACTTTGACTGACCCCACCCACACGTGAGGCATATCCGCTCTGTTTTCTTGCCGGGCCCTCTTTCACAGGCCCATTCGGCCCAGTCTTTGGGCCCATAACCCTGTCATCAACAGTCGTACTCTTGATTCAACCCCAACCAGTAACCACCCATGATCTCAAATTATACTATCATCATACTAAAATCAACCTGTCATTCAATCTGAGCCGTTGATTTTGACACGGTGTCACAAAGGTCAACGATAAGAATGGCCTCGATTCGGCTAGCACTTATTGGAAACAAAAACACTACGGACACACAGTGTGCATAATACCATCAAATTTGTTATGGCTCCATATTTACCATGTACGTCAGACAATTCCAAATAAAATCTGCGTGCAGATCTGTGAACCCTAAAAATAATTAATTGATCTTTATTCAAATGAGGTCAATAATTCCTTGTTGGTAGTTCAAACAACATGCTTAATAAAGAATAAGCAGTCATGTCTCTTGAGTTATCAACATTGTAGATAGAGACTATTAATTTATGGAGCTTTTTAATTAATTATTTAAAAAATAATTAGTCGAGATCGATTAGGACTGATCACTGATTGGGTGAAATATAAAATTAGCACCAAGTTTCCATTCTGCATGATAATGTTACATTATATTTTATTGTAAAAACTAAAGGGGTTTTTTATTTTAATGGTTAATTTGTCGAATATCCAATTAGAAGTGAAAATTGTGCTGCCCACAGTGATTGGAATATTTTTTAAAAAATACTATTGAGATTTACTCATAAATAAGTTAATGAAGGTGTTGAGAAGTTTACATGTCCATAATTTAAAATTGCTGTGGATAGGTAAGAGGGGGTGAGGGGGAGAAATTATTAAAGAAAAGGAAAATGCCAAAAAGGAGACAATTTAGGAAAAGGTTGATAAGAAATTTTAAAAAAATTGGCCCACGATTACTTCCACTAGTGTTCCTAACCCTTCTACTACATCACAATGAAATATTGTTAGCCCACTCACTCTGAGTGGGTGACCACGAGATTTCGATTTGATAACTAGAAGCGTTTATTTTGTAGAGATTTCGATTTAATAATCATAAGCGTTTATTTTGTAGAGATTATTGAATTTTAGAGAATCCATGCAAAATCATTCCATTCTTGGTTTAAAATTATGGACCGAAATACGGAATCAGGAGGAGTTTTATTTCATTAAAAACTTACCGTTTGAGGTGTTTTTGGATAGAAAAGACGGTTCTGATTATCACAGTGGAATTCAGTCTAAAGTTCACACAAATGGAATTGCATGTCCCTCCATTCTCCAACGAACACTCGGTTGCTAATTAAAATGGAGTATTTTAAAAACAAAAAGAGCTCGTAGCATGTCCTCCAATAATTGTCATTTGTCATGTTAAGACATTAAATTATTAGTGTAATCCACGACATCAAGTACAGTTTTCAAATAAGGTGTTTTCCGTGCTTGGAATGCAATTAGTGTCGTTGATCATGTCAGCTGTAAGAGTTTTATAGACAAGACAGAAGTAACAATTTTTTGGGTGAATGACCAAAGCATGATAAAATAGGCAAAAAAATGACTTAAGTGCCTAAAATACCCCGAGTGTATTTTTTTTTTCCCCAAATCAAGCCTAACATTTTGGCGTTGTTCATTTTTCAATTTAGTTTTAGTTTTAGTTTTGATGACATCATCATTTTCCTCATTTCTCTCTCTATCTTTTTCCACTCATTACACCTGCTAACATTATCAAAACTAAACTAAACTATCTAACTAAATACAGATATGAGAAAGTAGTCACGGTCGTTTGCCATGGCGGCAACTACGGTTGCCTCGCCATGACTTGGCTCCTCGATTATTGATCATCACAGCCAAATCAAGCCTAATCCTTTCTCTTCTCCCCAAATCACTGCTAGACCACCACCACCAAAACAAAAGACCTCATTGGAAAACAAACTGAAATTGAAAAACAAAATAGATTGGCTCAGATATAAGAAATTAGTCACCGCAGTCTGCCATGGCGGCAACTACAATTGCCCATAAGCCCTCTGATTGCCCCGCCATGGCTTGGCTCCTCGATTGTTGATCATCATAGCCAAACCTAACTGAACGATCTGAAAAATCGCGATTTGTTGGTCGACGAACATAAAAATAATCAACCAAAACCTTAACTGGAAATCACTAATCTGTAAAATCTTACCAAAATTAGGCCAGAAATATGAAGTAGAAAACGAACACCTGGAAGAAGGGAGTTTCTCTCTCTTCGTTGTCGTTGTCGTCGTTTGGTGTTGTGAGAGGTCTCCTAGTGTGAGAGTAAAGAGAGGGAGAGAAAACGTTAGGGCTTCAAAGGCCAAGGGTAGTTTGGACAATAATTTAGGTAAGACTTACCTATGTGGAATTACCTTTTTCCTTCTCATGAATCCGGTTATTTCCAATAACCTTCCCCTGATATTGGCATTTTTACTTTTAAAATCGTCTGTCTTGGCATTCTCCCCAATATTTTATGTAACCCAGATGTTCGGGTCAGCTTATGCGGGCATCTCGACTAATTCCAGGGTCCTGAAGTTAACAACTGAGCAAACATTCAGTAGCTCTAAAGTTTAGAATGTTTGGCCTCCATGGGAATGGAACATGTAACCTCATAGAGGCGCACTTATTGCTTTTTCATAACCACTTATTAATTTTTATTTTGTTTTAAAGATTTGTGTTGTTTTCAGGTGTAATGTCAATGATGACTCAAAAGAGTTTGTGGGAAATTATCAATAATAAGGTATGTAAAGTAATCAAGATGGAATCTTCAGATTCTTTTTTACTTAAATTTTGGACATATAAAATTCGAATTAAAAGCAGCAGAAATGAAAAAATATATATATGCACCATGTAGTACAAGTTAGTTTTTTCGTAATACAAGTTGACAACTCACATTTAACATCTAGTTAAGGTTCAAGATGATCATGAATTTTGATTTTTTCTTTTGATAAAGGTGGTTGTTAAATTTGTTAACGTCACAATTTTTTTTTTCCCTGTGTTTTAAACAGTAATGATACATACACACAAAAAATTTACCCACAAATTACCCACACACTCACACAAGTGTGTGATTGAGATCCAAGTTTATACTGGTTACTATTCAGCTTCGTAAATTTATCAGCCATGTTTTCCATCGCAAATCCGGAAAGTCAAACTACATTTGAGGAAGGAGTTGGGCCAGGGAATATGATTGGATTTATTACGGGCCGGTACAAAAAATAAATATTTATTACCACTAACTCCAATCATTCTTTTTAATTACCACTAACTCCATTACGGTCAATCACTCTTTTTTGGGTTTAGGCACTTATGGTGCACTTTCTTATTATAGGGTTTTAGTGTTTTAGACACTTTCATAAGGTACCCTAGGGTTTAGGCACTTTCAAGGATTTGGGGTTGTAAAATTAAAAGTAAAAAAAAAAAAAAAGGCGGAGAGAGAGAGAGAGAGAGAGAGAGAGAGTGGGTGGGAACTGACCCTGGATTGGGCTTGCAAGGCCTATCTTCAGAAAGTGGACATTCATTTGTTCTTTTTGTTGGGCTGGCAGTGGCATCTTTATGACTCGAAACAAAACCCAGACAAGGAAAAGGAAAGAGAGAAAAACGTACACATTGGCCACTATGGGAAGAAATACTAGCACTAGTGCGGAAGCAGGATCTGTAATTAGGATCTGTAATTAGCAGGACCGAATCATATGTATTTCTATATTATTAACAAAATGTATATTTCATAATTGTCTACTTCCACTATTCACGACATCTCAAAAAATTATTTACGGAGTATATTTTTAAATATATAATGTTATATATATCAAATATCGATGAGTTTTGATAGTTCTCAACAAGTTCTATGAAACAAAGTTTTCTAAATTATATAAAAAAAATTACTTGAAAGATATAAACAATTGAAAAATGGCATGCATGCCTAAAAAAGGATAAGAAATTTGGACGGAAGGAGTATGAAAACATTAGTAGCAGGGGTAGAAGCAAGAGCACCTAAAGCACGAATTAAAGAAGTAATTACAGGTACATGTAAAAAAAAAAAGTAGCGGCTTATCCAGCATCATAAATAGGAGCATTTTTTTTTTTTGATAATCAAATTTTTTTATTAATCACTGCAAATGGAGAGGCTACAATGATTAAAGGGAAAAGAGCAAAATGCATCACAACCAAACCATACATCCCAACTAGGAATAGGAGCATTGTTATATGTTATATGTCAAAGGAAGAGATTACCATGTAATTTTATAATGAAAAAAAAAGAGTAGATAACTTGGAATTTTAAGGATTTTTTTGACATACATAGAGGAATTTTAAGAATTCTTTTGACCCATGGTAGTTGTAGGGGCTAATCCCATAATTTTTTTTTAAAATAACCTAAAAAACTAGAGAGTTTTAATTAAGAATCCTGTATCAATAATATCATTATGATTCCATCCTATGAGATTTGAATACTTATGATTCCATCCTATAAATGGATTATCGGACCCTTTAGCCCTTATTAAATATTTTAGTAGTATATATTCTATACTAATAATATATTTTAATGCTAATTATTAGGCCATAGGCCAAAAAATTTGGACAAATCATCCTGTTTTTCACGTCATTTATTGGTCCATTACTTGTCCATTTATTGGTCCATTACTTGTCCACTAAATCCGGTATTGCAATCACATTCATGTTTTCATTTCCATACTTGATTTATTTTTTAATCTAGCTATTTTCATTTCCTTAACTTAAGGTGATTTTGAATTTCAAAATCTATAGTCCAAAGCAAAGAACCCACATACTTCAAGCCCATTTCGATCTATCAATTGAAATCAATCAATTCTTCAGGCAATTCGTGGGTATCAAAAAGTGTACCATGTTCTTAGGCAATTGATAAATTAATACACCATGTAAATACGGTAAATTAGTATACCATTTTACCATGTTCCCTGTACTAACTCATGATCCCATGCATGAAAATCTTCCACTCAAGCAACCAGATAATCAACCTGATATCATCATTAACAAATAAAGTCACCGTGTAATACGTCTCAATAATTAACAAATCCAACATAATCAGGTCTCACTAACACAATTCATCAAACACATAATACCCAATTAATAAACATATTTGTCACTTGCCAAAAAATTCAATGGAACTATCCGAATAGTCAATCAGGATCTAAGTTCCTCTGAACCACGAACACTCATTTCTTCTTATGGGTGCGTGATGGTTTCTTGGATTCTTCACCACCTCTAATTGCTTGTTCTGTATTTGGCTCCTTGTTTTCGGCATGATCCATATGTTGCCCAGAGGTCCACGAGTGCAGCTCATCATTCATAAAAATCATATATTTATCATCATGGGTTGTTGCCTTTGTTCCTATGTGAGATGGATGTTTCCGGTGCCGAGTTGAATCAGAGATCAAGATGGTTGTGCTTGTGGAGTCCATGGAATAAAAAAGGGATACGGGGTACTACATCAAGAATTGGAGCTAAGAGTCACAAGGGGCTTGTTGGGTAATTCCTAGTCTTGTCAATTCTTGTAAACATTTTGATTTATGGAAATGCATAAGTAGGATTAGGCTGTAGTTTATGCTTAGGGTGTTTAGACCTTAAGTAATTTCCACGTATATCTTTTGTCTTGTCTCTTCACTTTAATTGCTTTATATTTCTCATATTAAATTGTGGCAATTAGAATGGAGCTTGGGGTGATTGTGATTTGGGAGAAAATTTTGGGTGACGGTAGGGTAGATTCACGTGGTGCCCGGCACCACATCCGAACCGTCCAAATATGTTTTGGACGACCCAGATCTGTGGTGGCATTTTTCTAAATTTTGGGGCCAAATTCACCCTTACAGATATGGGCCGTCCAAAACATATTTGGACAGTTCGGATGTGGTGCCGGGCACCACGTGTATCTACCCTACCCGCACCCAAAATTTTCTCGTGATTTGGAGTCCTTTTGATTTCTAGCCATTTGGCTCAATTGTTGAATTGCTTGATTAATCATTAAAAATGACCAACTTGTTTAAAATTGGCATTAGACTTAATTTTTAAATTGTCGTCATATTCACCCCCCTCTAGGACTCGTTAGTGCATTATATTTGTTTTCACCCGCTCCATAAAGTATTCTCCGTACAAGCCCATTTGTTAGGAGTTTGTGCGATGCATCGACCCCGCCATCACTTTCAGTCCAAAAGGCCCAAACTTCTGGGGAGTATCCATGGAGTCCACCACATTTGTTGGGCCCAATATACATTAAATGACTCATATCAACTGGAGGATGCTACGGGTACAGAGGGATTTGTCCAGAAATTGTACCGATCGTGTTCGGGGACCCACTTTTGGGTCCCACATGAGTGATCCGAACCGTTCATTATTCTTAAAACATTTTTCCAAGGGGCATTTTTTTGATTGATACTATGGGACTTTGGTTCGAGCAATTTAATCGTCCGATTGAGCTGAAATTTTGTAGGGCCCCTCGGAAAAATGTTTTAAGAATAATGAACGGTTCGGATTACTCGTGTGTGACCTAAAAGTGGGTCCCTGAACACAATCGGTACATTTTCTGTGTAAATCCCTCTGTACCCATATGTTTGCCGCCACTTAAAAGACTAAGCATTATAAGTGGTGAGTCATCCAATTGTATATTAAGATTTAACCATCTTTATATTTTTCCAATGTTGATCTTAATCTTTATACATGTTCTAAGAAAAAGCACCCAAGAATCACTAAAAAAATGCTATCTTAGAATTTAAGATCTTTTGTTAATGTGATTAGGCATAGTAGAAGATAGATCACAGAGTAGAAGAAAAGACAGAAAGTTGGGAATAGTGTGGAGGTGCCGAGGTGGTAGGGTTTGAGATGGAGTTCCAACGTTCTAATCAAATATAGTTGGAAAATGATAAACTCGGCTGAAAGAGTTGAAGATAATGTGTAGAAGATATTTCAATATCTAAGAAAAGTATATTAATATTCGTGAAAGCATATTGATATCCATAAGAAGTGTATTAAAATTCGAACTCATTTATCTTTATATACCTATTATCCTCCACTTATTGGGTGGAGGTTAGCGAGAATCTTTCGACATTTATGGTGGTTATTTGATTTCCACTCTAGACTTTAAATTTCAACATCTCTAAATATTGTTCCTATTGTACAGTTCTATCTGATTGAAAACCTCCAATTTCAAATAAATGATAAAGTAGTTAGATAGCCCTCTAAGTAGATCGATATAACCAATAACTAATACGTTACCAATCTATTTTGCATAATTATTTTGTATTTCCTCTTTATCAAATTGAGGAATGCAACTTGTCATCATATCATGCATTTTCACTAATTCACTCTTTTGTTAATATATAGTATCGGTATAGATGAGATACTTTAAAAAAAAAAAAAAAGAAGTCAGATTTGTAGATTTACATCTTTCAATTTCCTCATCGCAAAATGAAAAAATAAAATAAAAAACTATTTTCATTTAGTTACAAAGAGATCGAATTTGATTATAATTTACACTCAATAGGAACTAATAACAATTATTATCATATAAGCGTTCCCACTGCAGAATCATTATAATTTAAATTCTAATCCAAAATTCAACATGTCTTACAGAGTTTTTAGCTAAAAATATCTTTTTTTTAAAATTAAAATTTTGTATGTAAGTTAATAATTTAAGTGAGTTTCCACAAGGTCTGTGTTATGCACCTAGTGCACAACAACCCTTTTAGGGCCCATCTCGGGTTTCGTTGTTTGATCCGAATCGTTTATTTTGTTCATCTCGTTGAGTATGTGGTCCGATCCATACAAAAATTCATGTTGATCGGACCTAGGTAACTATTTGATCGGTGACCATTCATCTTATTGTTGTGTACAAAAACATCACCTATAATAGTTTCTTTGAGGACTGCAACTTGTGATCATATTAGGCATTTTCACTAATTCACTCTTTTGTCAATATATAGATTAGATGAGATATTTGAAAAAAAGAAGTCAGATTTGTAGATTTACATCTTTCAATTTCCTCATCAAAAAAAAAAAAAAAAAAACACTATTTTCATTTAGTTACAAAGAGATCGAATTTGATTATAATTTACACTCAATAGGAACTAATAATAATTATTATCATATAAGCGTTCCCATTGCAGAATCGTTATAATTTAAACTCTAATCCAAAATTCAACATGCCTTACAGAGTTTTTAGCTAAAAATATCTTCTTTTTTTAAATCAATTTTTAAATGTAGGTTAATAATTTAAGGCTGAGTTTTCACTAAAAATATTTTTGATAATTTTCATATTTTTATATTTTTGATATTTTCATACTAATGTGGGTCAAAGGTCTATGTGGTGCACCTATTGCACAACAGCCCATTTGGGGCCCACCTCGGGTCCCGTCGTTCGATTCAAATCGTTTATTTTGTTTGTCTCGTCAAGTATGTGATCCACATAAAAATTCACGTTGATCGGTGACCATTTATCTTATTGTGTTGTAATAAAAAAATCACCTACAATGGTTTCTTTGAGTGTTCCGTTTCCAAGAAAAATACAATCTGAAAACATAATTGACGAGACAAACAAAATAAACGATTTGGATTAAATAAAAAAACCCGAGGTGAGCTTCAAATGACCTGCACAACACGCGTGCTTTGCACCACCAACCCTTTTTTTTTTTTGGGTAAGTTAACATTTTATAACCAACCACAAGAAAACGACTATCCCAGGGCCAAACCTTAGGAGAAACAACCAGATACAACCAAAGACAAACAACTAGAAGTAGAATCAAAATCCTACTCCTACTGATAAGCAAGGATGAAGAAACATTTCAATTCTGACACAAACTAAAGTTCTCAGTCGAATGAGGCCACTTGCCCCAAGAACAAACCCTGTCCCTAACATTTGCCACAATGACAGAGATAACATCATCAGGGTTGCAGGACTTTTGAGTGAAGATCCTGACATTACGTTCCAGCCAGATATGGTAGAGAGCAGCTGCTATGGATAACTTGCATAGAAAAGCTTTAAGACTTGTACCTTTGCAATGTAAACTAAGCCAAGCAATCTCAGCATCCCAATTCCAAGACTTCGAAAAATCAAGTTCCGTCTCAAAAGATCAGACCAAATGTACTTGGAGAAGCAACAATCAAAGAATAGATGAGCACGAGATTCCAACTGCTGATGACACAAAACACAAGAAGGCTGCACATCCATCCCCCAATCCCGAAGTTTGTCCTTTGTAGCCAACCTCTTACGACAAGCTAACCAAACAATGAAGGCCCACTTGGGAACATTCCCATGAAACCACACAACAAAGCACCAAGGTGGATTTGGACCAATAGTCCTAATAGCATTCCAAGCAGATTTGGTAGAATAGAGGCCAGAAGAAGAAGGAGACCAAACAACCTCATCCTTAGACTGAAGGTCAGGAAGAAACTCAGCTGGAGTAGCAGCAATAATTTGCAAAGTAACTCTGTTCCGTGGTCTGGGCCAAAGCCAACTGCCATCTTGAATAATATCAGCAACCCTAGCAAACAAAGACCTTCCCAAGTTATAGACCACTATTTCACCAAACTTCTGGTACAAGGGGCCAAGGGGGTGCCAATTATCAAGCCAAACATAGGTGTCATTCCCATTCCCAATTTTGTACTTAATCAAAGGCTGAGCAAGAGGTCTAAGCTTGAACAATTTCCTAATGGTCCAAGAAGAATCAGTAGGAATATCCATACGCCACAAGTTATGATGCTTAATGATATACATATAAACCCAACGAACCCAAAGGCTATCTGTTTTCTTACTGATGGCCCACAAATGCCGAAACATTGTTGCTTTATTCCATTCCTTCAAATGCTTAAAACCCAAGCCACCCTTGACCCCACTAAGAGCACCTCCAGCCCTTACCCTTTTTTTGAACCAAACTCAGAATTTGGGTAAAAACCCCCAAAACTCACCTCCAGTCCTTGCATCAAACCCATACCAAATTGAGTTTTACTCAGATTTTTCCTCAAATTTGGGGAGAAGAAAGGGTTTGAACCAAATTTCCACCACCCTTGAACCAAATTTCGACCACCGTCGTCTTCGTCGGACCACCTTCCACCACTGTCGTCGTCGTCGTGGTTTTGACTTCGGCTTTGTTTTCAGACGTTGGTGGTGGTAGGCAGTGGTGGTTTTGACGTTGGTGGTGGTTTCGGATCTGGTGGCGGTTGACGTTGGTGGTGGTTTCGACTTCGGCTGTGGGTTCAGACGTTGGTGGTGGTAGGCGGTGGTGGTTTCGACGTTCGTGGTGGTAGGCGGTGGTTTCAGAGCTCGACGGCGGCGATCTTGGTGATGGAGGCGATTGGGATTCTGGTGGTGGAAGGCGGCGTACGGCGGCCAGCGGCGGTTAGGGCTTGAAATCTGAGTAAACGACTGGAGAGGGTGATACCAAATTGAGCTTTTACCCAAATTTTGGAACCAAATTTGAGGAAAAAAAAGGGTAAACGCTGGAGCTGCTCTAATGTTCTAATTGAGGAAAATATTAAAAAATCAAAATATCGAAAATTAGTAAATTACTACTAGTGCAAGCTCCGTGTAATTATCCCAATCCGGCGCCAACTCTCTCTCCCAATAAATTTTGGTATCCAGAAATGATATACACACTCACAACATATATCTCCTCTCTCATTCTAGGGTTCAAAACTACAAATCAGTCGGAAGAAAATGGGAGGCGGAGGAGCCATGAGGGAAGCGGCGAAGGTGGCCGGCATCACCGTCGCCAACAGTACTGGCCTTCGCGGCCTCCCGTCGCTGTCTCCGGCAGAGCATCCATTCGCCACGGCCACTCGCAAAGCCTCTCGTCCGGCGTCCTCGATCGTCTCGTCTTCTGATAAGGTGAATGATGCTTTTAAACATCGGCGTTTCACCCTAACCGGACAATCAAAACCATTTTGTATAAATTCAATTTGTTAGATGTAAAAAAATTATTTTTTGCTCCACCCAATTATTAGATTTTAGTTGTTAATTATTTATCTGTATTCGATTGAACGGATTTTTTTGCATGTATGAACGATTTCGATCATCAAATCAAGATTCGCAACATATCAGCACATGCGTATCTGTTTCTTCCTGTTAGTCTATTTCCGATTCACTGATAAGTTCACTGGCGACGGTTAATCAAGGCACTTGAGAAAAGATGTGGTCAAAAATGATTTTCCAAAATTTACGACCGCTACAACCAATTTTCCATTATGTTTTGATCGATATTTCCGATACCATTGTACTGCAACGCTGTTTACCGATATCATTGAATTGAATCGGAGCTTCTTCGCATCTTCTCAGAACAACTACCCGATCGAAGCGGCGATGCAGAGGCCGTGTTGGGAACTCGACGACTGGGAGTTCGCCGGAGGTGAGGAAGAGATGATCGGTGAGCCGATGCCGAGACTTGTGTTTGGTGGAGTGCCCACGATTGAAGAAGCGAGAGAAGCCACTTCTCAACTCAAAGACGCTCTGGACAAGTATAATTTTCTCTATCTCGAACTTGTTATTTTCGTTTCAGTGTTGGGATTTCTATTGGTGTAATTGGATATCAATGTGCTTGCATTGTATTCTTACGTAACTTAATATTTCATGGAAAATGATAAGGAAAATGAATTGGTATCTGTGAATGGGTATTAATATCCGTGAGAAACATATTGTTGTAAAATTCAATCTGAGCGCTCACAAGTCTTCCTTGTCCAATGTTCACAACTTCCAGAGGATTTGAACAAGCTACCAATGGAATTGCCCAACAAATATGAAACAGAGAAAATTTTCATATAGTATCCACAGTGTCTCTCAACATGTTTGCCCTTGAATATAGGTGTATTTCTCTACTTCTTCACCCCTTTTTACCCTTGGAGTGAATACCAATATAGGGCGGTAATTTGGAATTAAGTCTTCTTTATTGTAACAACAAAAAGTAAATTTGCTATTCGTTGGATTTTTATTTTTTCCAGATGATAGGATGTTAATATATTGGTTTAGTTAGATTACTACAAGGATTATCGATGATATTCCATTAGCTTGAACGTAGAACCTCTTAGTCCCTAAATATTGGTACATGACCAATTGAGCAGAGGTGTCGGTACATTCTGGCATTGTAGATTACACCGGTAGTCCTTCTAGTTTCATGCAAACATTGTAACGTACATTGTAATCTATGGAAGCTACTTCTATCATACCATAATTTAGAACATTTGAGCGCATTCCGTTATATAGGTCCGGATTATCTTACTGTCTAGATTTCCTCCTCCTAGTTTTAGGTTGTTTTACTGACCTTTCACATCCTCCTAATAAGGTGGCTAAATGGCTTGGATAGGGTAGGATTCTCCTATAGACTAATGAGTTGATGTTTGTCACTTGAATTCATTGGATTGTGTCCAGCTCTTTTTTCAATCTTATGTTAATCTGGCTTCCGGGGATTTTTTAGGTATAATAATTTTGGTGGGACTCGGTTCCAAACTGTTTCCAATATGGAATGGTAGATCATTCTAGTTAGTTATCATTTGCCATACGTAGGACATGTTTCTTTGCAGTAGCTTGATGTTCCAAGGATAAACATGATACGAGTGAGTGGGACTTCCCAAATGTCTTAGAAAGCAGAGTGATTAATCCTCTTTTATGGATGTTAGTATTTCTTTAGAATACCCTCTATTTTGTTTCCCTCAATTTTTGTGTCATGTTGTTTGGAATAATTTGCAGGGTATATCCGTCCTCGCCATATTCTACTGGTTCTGGGGATCGATACGGAGGTGATCATGAGTCTGATTTGTTGCTGTTTCCAAAACCAGAATCCCTGGAGACTAAATCTCATGGTACCGGTCAGGGCACAGTAATGTCAGTTCCAAAAGATGCTATTAAAGCATTTAGGCTTCTCAGTGAACGTCGGGTAGTTCAGGTACTGAGAAGAATCCGATATTTAACTTCTTAGTTACTGCTGTTTGTGCAATTTTCTCAACCTTGTATTTAAGATTCTAATTACATGTCCAGTGTATACGTGTGCTCTTACATCGTTACATTGAGCTTGGGAGATTATTTTTTGTGCAACTTATGTTCTTAATGTATGCATGCTATATAGTACTACTATTCAACTCGCTACACTCCACTCGATTTTACTTTTTAAAGAAATACATACTTGAGAGGTATACATTTGGTTTATTTTAAAACCGAAGAGTATCTCAAAAAGTAGTAAGTGTGATGGGCTATTTCTACGTCAATCTTGCAGTCATTTGTTTCAAGTCCTTGGACATCAATTCATAATAGTTTGAATATTGAAGAAGATTGGGAGGGCATGCTAAACTGCTTACGACGTTCTGCACTACTTTTGAAACACTTGGGGCACATTTGAGTGGTCGCTGAAGTTTCTGTCTATTTTCAGATCTTTGTGATTATGTCTGCAATATTTGACTCATCTATTCCATTTTTTCCTCCTTCTATCCTATGGAATTTGAAGATGATCTAACAGATAGATCCTGATTGTGGCGTTTTCTGTAGTCTGTTGTTTCTTCAATAGCTAGGGACCCAAAAATATTTGATGCTGTACTTGAATACAAGGTGGTGGAGTTTTTCGAGTCCCATAATTATTCTATCTGATAATGCTGTTTTCTGTAGTCTGTTGTTGCTTCAATTGCTAGTGACCCAAAAATATGGGACGCCGTACTTGAAAACGAGGCCGTGGTGGAGTTTTTCAAGTCCCAGAAGAGCAGTAAGGACTTTTCCGCCTTCTGCTCCTCTTATATGACATTTGTTACCAAAAAGTTTCATGTAATTCGTTTGTGCAACTAATCCCTTCTCAGATATGGATCCAGTCATGGAAGAGTATGCTGCCGATGCAAGTTTGCTAGATCAGCAATCATCAACAAACGTTGATGATTATGCAAATGGGTATTATATGGAGTATTTCCAGGGCGTGAAGAATAAAGTGGTTGACATGATGAGCACGTTATCTGATTATTTTCAGGAGCTATTTGGAGCCTCGACAGCGGACACCAATGGAAGTGCCGAAACCAACTTTTCTCGTGGAGCTGTCACGGCATCCTTCATGGGATTAGCAGTCATGGTTATTATGTTAGTGGTGATGAAGCGGGCTTAGGCTTCATTCTCTTTGAGGTTGAGGAGTGCACTGATGGATTACATGAGCTTATTATGAGAAGGTTTTCCTTTGTAGCTGGAATTTGATGTTTCTTATAGCGTGCACAGATGGATTTAGATAGTTGTAGATAAATAAATCAATAACTAAAATTTTCTAAGGACAGCTTATAGAGGGGGGTAATGTTTTTTTCTTTTTCCCCGCATTACCGTAAGTCAACTCAATTCGGACTCAATAGTGTTTTGGGATCTTGGTTTATGGATGGGGAAAATTTTGGATATGTTTTGTGCTTTCTCGACAAATACTAACTCGAAATATAGAACCATGAATCCATGATCCGTAGAATGTTTGAATTTGCAACTGCGATTAACATTATTTGTATGATGGACTTGAACAATGTGTTTGGATTCATTTGTAAAGGGTTCCGTCCCGATTTGTCTGCTCAGGTTTACTTTTTGGGCTATCCCCGCATTACCGTAGTTCAACTCAATTTGGACTCCATAGCGTTTTGGGATCTTGTTCATGGTTGGGGAAAATTTTGGATATGTTTTGTGCTTTCTCGACAAATACTAACACGAAATAAAGGACCATGAATCGATGATCCGTAGAATGTTTAAATTTGCAAGTGCTGTTAACATTATCTGTATGATGGACTATATTCGGAATCTTTTTGGACTGTCACAATTTGTTTGCAATTTTCTTGTTCTAGAAACCACTAAAAGGCAAAGTTCTAATAATGTCCCTTTAGTCTTGTTAAATTCTAACCCAACAAATTTAAGTTATTGATTGTCTTTAAGGGTGTTTTTGAAAATTTACACACTTTTCAACTCAGAGATTTTGACTCGGTAGACGGGAAGAATTCCCGTAAATTAGTAAACAAATTGGGACGAAAGGAGTAATAAAGTGAAATTCGTCAAAAAAATTTGCAAGCTCACGAGGCCAAAAGGATATTTGACCCTATACCATTCGGGCTATCTTTTGCCAGCTGCTACAGACATACGGTATGCAGTGAAAGACAGCTTTGCGGACGAAGAACGGCACCATTTTATTTTCGCTCGAGTAATTTCTGGTCAACACAGCTAGCAGATGCAAAGCAAACTGGTGAATTGAATTGCCTAAATCAAATTTCTTTGTTGGCCATTCTGCAATAGGAGTATTACAGTTCTGATCTATGCTGTAAGCTGTTCGCCAACTTTTGGTGTTGGTAACAAAATTGCTGCAGCTGAAGAAAACCAAATTTACATTGAAGTACTGTGATCCTGATCCAAACCAACATCGCATCGCGTTACTGCTTTTGTCCAACATTGATTGGCGCTGTCAATGTATAATGTATAATGAACTCCCTGAAACGCATCCAATGCCATTTGGTTGTCTCTGGCGCAAGGTATTCTAACACTTGATCAAATTTCGGTACCAACATACATAATGTCTTCTTTCGATACGTGCATCTTGCCTTTATCTCGTCTACCGTTAACACACCCCTTCTCTGGTCGGCCTCGCTGCAACAGACAGAACTTTCACCCCAACGTAACATAAAGAAAAAATCTCCTCTCTGAACGTGAGACAGAGCAGGGACGGAGCCAGAAATTTCATTACGCAGGGGCGGATTTTTTTTTCCATATTACTTTGTAGGGGCGAGCCATATAATTCATAGGAATATTTATTTTTTCTACATAATACTAGAAGTTTTTCTTTTTCCCTTGCAGGGGCGACCGCCCCTACTCTGGCTCCATCCCTGATGCAGAGATAATAACCTTATATAAGGTGTATACTATAGTCCAGTGAAGCTGACCTTCCTCAATACAAATGACAGATATAAATGAGCTACTTCCCACTCGTCAGACGATAATGTACCTGGATTTTATGAGGCAAAACAAATATATCAGTGTCAGTCTCATGCACTAAATTTTGAGATTAGAGACACACTAGAAATATCATCATGGTAGTCCATCATTAATATGAGATTCTAAGTTTCTAAATTTGGGTTGACATGATTCCCACCAATATGAAAGCCAAAAGATGGGCAAAAAGTAAAGAGAAGATGAAAGAACAAGAAAGGAAGACCACGGAAAACTTACTCTGGTGTTGGTTTCCGTCACCCAAGGCACCTAGCCTTCGCATGAGCTCTACGAAATCTGGTTTCTTCAGGTATTCATCGACAAATACATGCGAGTTTTTCACAAAAACCAGCTCTAACTCGTACTGCATATTGCACCAAAAAGGCAAAGCTATATCAAATCAGACTTATGCATCTTAATGCTCAATTACAATTTTATCTACAATGGTACTGTCAAAGCAGAGCAAATCTCAATACAGTCTGAACAATATGGTGGAGACAGATCCACATTGAATCAGTTATTGACGGGGTATTTCACCCATTTTCAAATTTCTCTTTTCACAGTGATATTCTAGATTACGTTCGCTCCAAGCATGACCAGACTGCCTTATTAGCCAGTCTAAGCATCTTAAACTATCATCCCGAGGGGAATAATAAAAAATTAGTATGTCTAAAGCACATTCTAGATCTAAAAAAGAGTACTACTGCACCAGCTCAGTCATGAGGGGAAAAACTGTTGCAAACACGCATATACCTCTTCTGGCACTGACTTGAAGACATGGAAGGGAACAATCCACTCAGGACAATCAACAGCATCCTGTAACAAAAGGATCCATTTTTTCAACACGTTTGTGATAGACCAAGACACAAATCAAACTTAATACAGGAATAAAACCGAAAGGTAGAAATGACATAGAAGTAGCAAATGAAGAGAGGCTAGAATTGTTGTCATGAAGAATTACACGATGAAAATCCGTATTTTTTAAGTCTTCAATGAGAGAGGAGGGAAAAAGGCTGGAGGGAGATAACCGATAGTTACAAAGTCGTAGCATGATTGAATAGAAAACCAGCTTCAAAGCATCAGCGTGCAAAACCACATTCCATTCTTAATTGGTGATTCTTTTTAGAGCTCAACTGATGATAACTTAAGCATTGAAAGAAAATATAACCGACTTAGGAGCAAGATATCAGAGTTAGATATAGGATTTCTAAGGAATGCCTGAATGGTACCTCGAGGTGGAACTTGTACTTTATACCAAAGGGGCTTGAAGATTTAAACTTCTGAACCAGAACAGAAAGAACACCAAATCGTCAGCTACACTTTCCAATCGTACCAATATATGCAGGGTACATAAACAAAAAGAAATTACCTTTTCAGAAAATTCCTCATCAAAGCGTATCCAATAAACGCTATTACCAAAAATAAGTCCTTCGGCTGCATATCGACAGTGAAAATAATATCATACATCAGAAATGAGAGGGTGCATTTCATTGTGAATGACGGGCAACCTTTATTTTTTTTCCCTACTTATCAATTACATCACAACAGTTGGTAATTATCTATCAATTGTTGTCGGTTCGAGTAATTTTACCCTAGCCATGAACTTTCCTTAGTTTATTACACTCTGGTCATTATCACCCGTCATGAATTGTATTAGATACAACTTCCCCATTAGTTCACATGCAAAACCAGCATAGCAGGAGTTGAAGAGGTCATCAAAGAGAAAAGATACATACATAGAGCTATGATGGGGTAGGGAGAAGATAGAAAAGAAAAGAAAGTAGTATAATAGTAAAACAAAACATTCAAAATACTCCAAACAAAAAATACCAGGTTCTAAAACTCGCTAGGCGCTCCTAGGGCGGCCGGGCACCTTCTAGCTTTCAGAGCCGAATATTCGGCGCCTAGTCGGGCTAGTCAGGAAGGGGAGCTAGTCTAGCGCCTAGGCGGCGAGTACTCGGCCTTCCAAACCTTTTAGAACACTGAAAAATACCGGAACATTTAATATGATTAAATTTCAGCTAAGAGCCTAAGACTCAATGTTTTCGACTCTTTTACATTGCAAGTAAAGATTAGAAGAATGAAGAGTAATACAGAATAAAATGTAAAACCTTCTCTAAGCTTTTTGATGATAACATTGGCATCAGGCATAGTTCCAATAAAGATGCCCTCTGGATGAAGCAATGCTGACACATTGGCCAAGGCCCGGCGTGCACGTACCTCTGTAGACCATGAGTCATGGCAAACTGCAAAAATCTCAATAGTTCATCACATTATTTAATACTAAATACAGCATAAATTGTATATCTGGTTGAAGAGAAAATTATGCGGCATTCAGGCCAAGCAAACACAGGGAATCAAATCTTGTTTCCACCAATAGAAATTTATGGACACATATGGGATCACAGGAAACACAAAGTTTACCAGAAAAAAGAAGTGTTTTAAATACCAAAAGCATCACTCACCTGGCAACTACAAATATCAAATGGTGCATCTTCTTCCAAAACTTTATCCAGGGGAATCTGATAACCACAGACAGGGAACACAAAATGAGGATTAAATCCTTTTGTAGTCATACAGTGGATTCAGTAAAACTTAGTTATGTAAGTGGGGAAAAAATGGCAGTTCAAGTTCACAGGTCAGTGATTTTAAGGTAACTTCAACTCATAATGAAATAATTCAAAGTCCAAGTACACAACCAATTAACTTCCAGAGTTCATCACTGAAACTTTGTCAATCAATATCCCAAACATTAGCACCATGTTTATGCATCCTATGAAATAGTTCAAAGTTACCTCATAACAATCTCCACATATAAGGCGTGCAGGGAACATGAACTTTTTACGATGGTGATGATGTTCTGCATCACCGTTGTACCGTGTACGACAATCTTCTATCTGTAGACAATTGTGGAACACGATGGGATAGAAGGCTTATTACTAACAGAAACATAGCCGCAGAAGATGATTGATAGCACACTCCAGCATATCCACAATCCATGAATCAAAAACTGGATTAGTATATCCAATTCTTGGAAGCACCTGACTAAGGTGATGTAACTGCGAATATTTTGATTGTAATGCATGGCCAACTAATACAGATAAAATATGATACAACTATAGAAGTGATCTTCAGAAAGTGATTAGTATCATCAACATTGTACTTACAGAACATGGCATATATTACAGGCCAATTAGTTTGCATGTTCAGGAGAGGACCGTTATGTGAAGACCAATAAGAATGAAACAATCATGAGAATTGAAAAGGGGGAACGACAAGTCAGATAGAGTGAATGCTTAAACACCTTTGTGAATCCACTTTCACATAGATCTGAATTGTCCATGGAACTGAGTAACAACTGGCAGAAATGGATTATAAACACATATAACTTACCGAGTCTTCAGCTATGTCAATCCTGACATAATATCCAATCTTCGCCTTGTCCCATTTGATTAGATCTCCACCCTGGCAAATATTAAAGAAGTTCAAGGGAGATTATTTAAACTATGACCATTACCAGTCAAGTACAACAGTCCACTTTAAAGGTAGACGGGTAACCGGACCTATACTACCTTGCCACAAGCAAGATCAAGAACTGAGTCTCCCCGGTGCGCATACAGTTGAATTAATACACTTTTAATCTGTTCACAACAACAAAATTTGAAACTATGTTTGACAGCTAAGGAAATGTTGCACGTCTATTTCCACCTTAGGCCCCATTCTATTGCAAGGAAATAAAAGGTAAACTTCTTTCCAGCATTTTTAATGTAGTAAATTTGTATGAAACTTGTGGAACCCACCTCTCGAACTTCCTACTAGGATCAGCTTTCCCTAAGAAAATTTGTCCTTCAAAAACACAAGATTTTGCACGAATAATGCTATAAGCTAATTTTTATACATCAAGGAGAATACTTTTCATTTTTCTTCACTTCACCTTACTATAGTTTTATCGGGAATAGTTTTATGGCATTCAATTCTTGACAAGTGAACCAAACCTTAAAAATTTCCATCTTGCATTGAACACTCTTCCAATGGAGAACTATGCAGAATCGATTGAGATTCACAATTCTATTCGCATTCGGTTTTCGCCGCTTTCTACCAAAAATCAACCCAAATAGAAAAACCCAGATCCAGCAATCGAAAAAATTAACCAAAACAACCAACCAATATTTCACCAAACCCACAAATTAAGCTGCAAAATACCTGCTGGGTTGTGTCTGATTTTGGATTGGGCTGGTTCAGCGGAAGGCGACGATGAAGATTCCTGATAACCTCTCTTCATGGTTCATGCCCAGTGATCTGTAATGGCCCCTCTTCACTGACGATGCAAATACCTTCTGGGTTGTATCTGCTTTTGGATTGCTGTATGTCAAGTTTAGATTTAAGTCTTTTTTCTGGTGTTGGTTCAAGCAGAGATGTAATGAATGGAGGGAAATTTTGGACAACCCAACGCAACGGGGTTAGTGTTCCAGAGATCTATTACTCGGCGCAAAAACTTATGGATAGCTTCTCTAGACTAATTCGTTAACTTCTTTCCCGTTAACCCCGACTAATGTATATCAAATAACAAAAAAAATATATCTTTATTGTATAAAAATTATATTATAGAATAAAAACTATAAGAGTTTTAGAAATATACGCATAACTGTAGGGATGGAACATACATAGATTAAAGAGCCGTTGCCCTCTGGAATTGAAATTTCCTTGTTTTCAATGGGAAATAAAATAAAAAAAAACTTTCAAGAACTAGAAAGGAAATGAGGGTAAGATTAATTTAGTGGTGTCAAAATTTAAATGAATCGGGTTGGGCTTTGGATCGAGCACTTAGACACGTCTGATTGAGGTGATTCCTAGCGTAGCGAGGCCCCTCGAAAAATGATTCTAAAATGAATGAACGGCTCGGATCGTTTTGTGTGAGATCAAAAAATGAATCCTCGAGCCGATCTATGCATTTTCTGTGCATCAAAATTCTGTCCCCTTAAAATTATCGCTGCAAAATCATGTCTAAAGAGGAAAAGAGGGTAAGATTGTCACTAGAGTACAAACATTTATGTCCATGATGAAAAGTGATGGTTTGAAATTTTCCATAAAACAGCTTTTATATTTAGGTATATCAATTGCACCTAAACAATTGCCTCAGGGACATCTATTAGCGGGACCGTAATAATCTGAACTAATCATCTTGTTGGCTTGCAAAATAATGTATTCACACAGAAAATTACTAGCTTGATCAGACATCAATATGTACGTCAATAATTAAATTTTGGTTAAAAAAGCGGATGATCATGGAAATTTTAACTTAAAAACTATTGATAGAATCCAGACCGTCCATTTTTTAAACCAAAATTCTACTTTTGACATACCTATTCATGCCCGATGAAGCATTTTTTTTTGCGTGGATACATTATTTTGCCGGCTCTTAAGATGAACGGTTCAAATTATTGCAATGTACGCTTGGTGGGTCTTACAAAAGTCAGTGCGCCACATCTGTAAAGAAGATAATCTCGTAAGTCGAATGGTAAGTTACTTGGTAAAGGAGATCCCTAATCTAAAAAAATCGTGGAAGAATCGTGAGAAAAAAGGAAAGTGTAATGGCAAACTCCCTTTTCCAGCGAAGGAAACATTCTAGGGATGGAGAAAGGACAATTTTGTTTTTTTATTTTTAATTTTTTATGACGGAGGAACAACCCAACAATTTTTTTTTGATCAGCAACAAGATTTTATTAAACTCGACAAAGGGTACATCGAGGAAAGCCAAATACGAAGCACAAAGCAACGAATTGGCCGGGATAGAAAATTCAGCTAAATGCTGAAGAAAAGAAAATACAAAAGGCAAACTCAAAATACAGTCATAATCCGGAAACCATTGCATCTGCTATAACAAGATCAATAGCCTCCTTAATATCTCCAATCTTCAAACAGCTTCCTAGCATTAGTAGACGACCCTAGCATACAAACTCTCAAACATCCAGTACAGAGCACTTGAAATGTCAGAATGACAATGCAGACATGGAGCAGCAGGACCCACAATGATCAAAACCTTCTTCAAGTAAGCAAAAAATCCACTATCAAGCAGTTTATCAAGCAGTGATGGAAATTAACAGCAGCAGCAAGCTAAATCCAAACTAGCTTAGCCAAAACGATTTCAGATATGGGTCTTCAGTAGAATAACATATACCCAAAGCATGGACTAAAAGCCATGACCGTACCTGGGCCTTCAAGGAGCATTGTTAACAGCAGAAAATCTGAAACTTCAAACATATCCATACAATGCTTCACCAGCAGCAGTAACTGACCAAGGATCAGAACAAATATAGCACCCAGCAGACTTCCAAGAGAATAAACCTTTAGGTCTTCACATAGAAACTAAGCAAACATCACCACGCTTCCATCAGACTCGGCAAAAAACAACCTCGAAAACTTTCAAAATCAACATCAGCGCTTATATTCAGCACAGCTCCAAGACTTAACTAGCCTTGATAACCATCAAAAACAGCCACCAGAGAGATTAATAGCAAACTCCACATGTAATCTTTCTTGAAACATATGGATCCACCAGAACCTTGAACCAAAGCAGCGCCAATAAATTTCCAGAAAAACTCAATTAGAAGCCTTCCAACAAAACCACCTGAGAAACAGCCTTCAACTACACATATGAACCAAAAGCCATATAATTGATTTCATACCCAAAGCCCATGAGACAAGATATGGCAGCTGGCCTTGAAGGTTCTGTCAAAGGTTAACACACCACTTCGGCGACTAGAAATCAAACACCAAGATCCTCCTTGAAAAAAGCTAACGAATTAACATTTGGATTTGCTCCTACTCAGAAGAGCATATCTATTTGCATCCTCTTTAATCATCTTTGACATCATCATTGTGTCTTCCTCAGAAAATTCAATCCCCAACCTCACACCCATTGCTGTTTGGGATTGCAGCTCCTCTTCAAAACCTTGAAAGATAAAGTTATTCCTTCTCAGGATATCCTCTGAATCAATAGAGTCTGAATGTACGCTTACATCTTCCCAAACTTCACCAACTTGAGTTCCTTCGTCCAATGAATCACAAATATCCCTAATATCCTTCCTCAGTCTAGCTCTTTTTTGCCTTGCAGTTAGAACTTTAGGGACAGGTTGCTGTTTGAATGGCTCCCTTTGGTTATGCTCGATTGTTACCTTCCAATACTCCTCTGGAAATTCCTTATGGTTTGAATTTTCATTAATCTCAAAAGGTTCCAACTGATTGTTTACCTCATTACGTGGAGTTTCCCCAACACATGACTCTACCTCTTCCTCCATTATTGTTTCCATACGCTTTATTGCTAACCTTGAGCCTCCTATCCAATTAGGGCATCTTTTGAACCCAACTGTAAAAACCTAAACTTCCGAGGGTACTAGCGCAGCAATACCATCACGGACCCCATTTAAATTAGGATACTCACCTACCAGGGAATCAAACCCCGACCTTAAGGAGTATATTATATACATCTTACAAAATTAGTCCGTACT
Source organism: Vaccinium myrtillus (assembly GCA_016920895.1). Lineage (NCBI taxonomy): Eukaryota > Viridiplantae > Streptophyta > Magnoliopsida > Ericales > Ericaceae > Vaccinium > Vaccinium myrtillus. The sequence goes on along the minus strand of CM029273.1, from coordinate 4,174,243 downwards.
CCATTTATTTACTTTGTCCATAGATGAACTTAAAAGTTGAAAAGTTAGGCCAAAAGCAAAAGGTAAAAATAGAATGGAACTTTTCTTTGAAATTCATTTCGCTATTTAGACAGTCCCAAAACTAAACTTAGACATAAGGTGGCAAAGTAATAACATATATAGTATTTGTGGTGTTAAAATTGTTTGGTCCTGATTATTTATTTTTTCTAGATTAGCAGCGTTTAGCAAAAGAAAAATTCGGTTCCGTGGGAGTTGTTTTCAACGTTGGGTTCATGGAAATTTTGGTAAGATTTTCCTCTGCCAAGTTGTTTTAATATAAGGTAGGCGGATGATGATTCCAAAATAAATAAGGCTTGGATGTTAAATTTATTTCTATTTTGCAAATATGACCATAGTCATAAGAGAGAGAGTTTCATGAGTTAGTATCAACCAATAAGAAAGTGGGTAAAAGTGGGAACTAAAATCGGACTCTCTAAAACCCTATAAAACTCCGTCTTCTCCCATTACCCATCTCCGCCTTCCCTTCCAAAAACCCTACAGAGAGAGTAACAGAGGGAGATGGGTAGAGTTATCAGAGCCCAACGTAAAGGTGCGGGTTCCGTGTTCAAGTCCCACACCCACCACCGGAGGACATTTAAATTGGGACGGAGGGAGTAGTCTTGTTTTTCTGGTTATTACTGTTTTTAACATCTGAATTTTAACGGTAATCTTTTCCCAATCCGCAACTCGAATTCAAATTCAAATTGTTTTTTTTTATTATCTGTCCTTGTCCTTACTTTTAATTAATTTTACGATTCTAACTTCATAGTGTTTGTAATTTGAAATAGCGTGTCATATATAGAAAAATAATTCGGCACTATAATTTTTAAAATCACACGTTAATGTCTTTTAGTATTTAAAATATACATAACACAAATTTCAAAATACATTAAAAGACATGTTAAAATGTGATTATCAGAAAGTTAGTTTCCGCAATCATTTCCCTCATGTATATTGTTACACAACACTGTTCATATAGACATTTAACTTGAATTGGGTGTAAAAGCTTAGGAATGTGATTTCTAGGCATATCTTGTTCTTAAATAAGGATAAGAAATGTTACCAGTGCTGAAAATATATATAACAAAATCTTATCTATCCTATACCTAGAGTAAGTGTTGGTCTGTATTTATATTGGATCCACACCTTTTATGAATATGCAGTCATTTGCAATCATTATGGTCGAATTCTATTACAATTGATACCTAAATCATAATCATTTGAAAAACCTCATTGCGGGCGTAATGTTGAATAATACTATTACAAAAGAACTAGAAAAATCCTTGTCTCACACCTATTGAATGGAAACGGGTAGAACTTCGTTACTATTTGGTGAACACTTCACTAAATTGGGTGTTGACCAAGATGACGATTTAGTCGTGACGAAAGAATCGCCTCCTTCAACGAGGCATTTCATTTTTTTTCCAACGTGTTTCATGTTTAATTTGTTCCTTCCATAGTCAAGTACCCTGCAATTGGTAATTAAAGATAAGAATTGCTTCACAATTAGGCCATGAATTTCTTCCGTTATCATTCTTATTGCAGGTAATAAGACAATATGGAGGGTTCACCAACTTCACCTCCAATTGCTAGTAAATGTTTCTCGGTTAGTGCTAGATATGTGTTCTCTAAATGAAACCACTACTCTCTTGCTCTTTTTGTAGACAGTTTTACCGGTTTAATTTTTCCTATTGATTTTAGGGTCGTGGGAACTGTTTAGTTACTAATAAGTAGAAATTGAGGGGGACGTACGACCCCTATATCAAGGTTCATGTAACATAGCTTTCTATTATAAGAACTTATGAGCTTTCGTTCTAATAAACCAGACAGGTATATCACATTGATTTTGCATCTGGAAGAGGAGCCTTCTTTAATATACCATGAGTTTCATATCATGGGCTGGGTTTTTACCTTCATAGGTTTATCACATTGATCCCCTTAGAATCCATAATAACTCTGTCCAGGAGTCTAAATCCCCATGTAATGAAGACTTCTCAATTCTCAGCCACTGTACGGAAGACTTCTCAATTCTCACGAATTCCTATCTCTTCGATCATCTACTTATTTTATTATGAGGTAATTTTTTTCTAAACATTGCACAACTGTGCGTAGTAAGTTGTTTATGTTTGATTGCCAAATCTGAATAGTAGTTACGCATTTTGAAAGTATAATCATACGAATGCCATATTTTGGTCACTGGAACCTACACTAAGTCCAAGTTTCCTCATTTAGCTGTATCATATCACGAGTTCGAGGTTGATAATTAACTACTGTGTGGGAAACAAAGGGTACAATTAGTCATTTTCCAGAGGCTGGGAGTAAACTGCAGGTTTCTTGTATGCTTTGATTTAGTGAACCATTGCAATTCTATTTGGATATAAGATATATGAGTTTCTTATTGTCATGTCAGTAGTCAGCTCGAGGCAATGTTGGCTTTCGTTTCGGTTGCATTTCCTCTTGTTTGAGCTCATAAGTCATGATTGCCTTTGTGTGTGTTTGTGCGCGCGCATGTCCGAACTATAGTTCTCTGAGTGAATGAGGTCCGGTTTTACCCCGTTTAGATCAGTCGTGCCTGGCGGAGAAAGTAACATTTTGGGCTTACAAACAAATTCACTTGGGCCAAACACTTTGGGCCTATTCTCATGGGCAAAAATCCCAACAGTCGAAACAAATAAAATGAATGATTCAGATTAAACAACGGGACTCAGAGTGGGCCTCATAGCCATGCACAGTACATGTGATGTGCACCCCTGCACAACATACTCCCCGCTCCCCCCTAAAGAATATGCTTGTGAGTTTTGAATAAGTGTTACAAAAGCGAGTGTGATTTCTGAGGAGATATACTCATCGGGGACAAACAACAACAAAAGACAACTTTATTTCTTGATGGAGTAATCCGTACTTTGCGTACAATAAATAGAGGATCCCTAACCTAGCTTTAAAAAGAAAAAAAAGAATGCATTCCTGTTTGATCAAAACAGGGCCATACTCTAAAAAATTAGATGATTCAATTTATTTTCTTCAAGCACTAGAGCAATCAATAATAAATTTTACGACATAGAGGTAAACATATATAGGTGTTCATTAGATTACATGATCTTCGGGCTCAACCTTTTGCAAGATTTCAAATTGGCACAGCATCAACGAGTACTGAGGTCACAAATTCCTGGAACTTGGTTCCTGAACGTGTGTAACTATCAGCTCCATCCTTGTATACAACATGAAACGTTCGTGCCAGATTGAGAACTCGCAAGAGGAGAGGCATTGGGACAGCAGTTGGGCGGAGACACTCTGAGTTGATGTCTTTCCATGCATTTGTAACTCGTTTCTCAATTTCATCGATGGCCTCTTCTTTTGTTGCGCCATATTGTTTCATGTAGCATTCAACGGCTGAGGCTACGTGACCTCTCTCTTGCTCAAACTACAGTTACAACATCAAAAACGTTAGCACGAAAAAGAGGTGTGTAGTACGAAGGATGACTTCCAACAATTAGTCTCGAAAAATTCTCAAGCTCAACCTGAGCATGTCCACGTATAATAAGAGTTCGTGCCAAGCCTAAGTAATACTGTGTTCAACTTGATTAAAACGCCTAGTTAGACCAGTTAATATATAATTAGTCATCAATCTTACCTCGTGGCCAACCACGTCGTTCATGAGCCTGCCAATCGCTGATGAAGCATGAACAATTAAAGGATTACTAAAAATCCAATCGAAGGCCTCTTTGGTCGCCAACTCTCCCATTCCAACAAAGGAAACCGTTGAAAGTGGTTGGAGACCACTAGTCAAATATCCAACGGGCATATGCTCTTCCAGACTCGGAATATAGCCTTCGTGATACCATTTGGCTTCAGTCAAGTATGCTCGAACCAAACCTTTCACCTATAAATTGTGAGAACAATGAGTTAGCTAGTATTGGACAGAACTTCCGTATTATCGCACATATTTTTTTTTTAAAAAGAATAAGTTTGTTCGAGACAAACTGCTGATTTTGCGTATTCGACTCGATATGATAGTCCTTGCTTGGCCATTTCATCATCAATCCAGTTGTAAGTATCCAAAAGTTTTTGATAAAGAAGTTTCATGTAGTCCGGCCGAAGTTGATCCAAGGCACTGGCTTCCCACCTGAAAATCAAATAGGTTTTGGGAAATGAGCAAGAAGTATAGCAATAGTTGTGGAAACCAAATTTAGATGATAACTTTAGATTTTACAGGTCCAATCAAAATTACGATCACGAGTGGGGAATTTAACCTGTGAATTGCGTCATCGAAGAGCACAAGTTCTTCAATGGTAGCATTGCTAGCATCATACATGTCATCAATAATGGAAATCAGGCAAATCACTTTGGTTAGAATCCTTATAGCAGGAAAATATTGGGGCTCATAGTACACTCCCAATATCCAAAAGTATAACTCCACCACTCTGTCTCTTGCAAAAGCGAAATTCCGGGCAACGTCCAACTCTTTCCACCACCTGAACCAAAAATTGTACCATGAAAAAATATAAGATCCAACATATTAATGCCCGGTTTCGTATGACTAGGAAAAAATTCACTGCGACTTTACTAGAGAGGATTATCACCTTGTGAATTCGCTTAGCTCCCTCTGGTGCAATTTCTGCAATAAGTTGAAATCTAATTTCGCGAAATCCAATAGAACTTTGTTGTGGGAATCATCTTGTTCATAGCAGGAAATAAAATGCCTTGACTCGAGCCTTGTCAAGCCCTTGTGGATGGGCTGATTCTCAATCAGGGCATGAGCTACTTGTGCTTCAATTGGATTATTGCTTAAGTTTGGCAGTGCAGAATTGAGGTGAGTGGTGGTAAATTCCAGTGCTTCATCTAGTATATCTTCTCCATGCACCCTCAGATGTGTAGCTTCGTGCAAACTCAACAATCCTCTCACATCACCAATCAACGATTCCTTAAATTTCCCTTGCTTGTCCTTGAGCTTGTTGAATACATCTGCTTAAACCATTCGGGACCATGATCAACATTGCAAAACAAGATGCCCAACAGAGATATGAACAGAAATTCTAACAAAATCACTAGTTGCGGCTGCTGAAATTGACAGAAATTGTAACAAAATCACTATACTATTTGTTGTTTACTGTCTAGAAGTCAAAAAGCATATTAGCACAGTTGGGGTCAATGACAGGTGAATTAATAAATATTGGTAATTTGACTAGCAAACGGACTAAGAAAATCACTTTTTATATCTTTTCCCGTCATGTAGGGAATAAAAAGGGAGACAAATTAAGGTGACTTACCACAAGAGACAGGATATCCTTGTTGCCGAAGTAATCGAAACCTGAGAGACAAAGTGTAAAGATCCTCATCATTTTTGTCACCATAGGTTTCATATATGTGATGTAGTCTCAGCTCAATCTCTGTTTCGAAATGGTAAGCCACGCCTAGGCGCTGGATTGCATCAATAAGGTCTAGCTGTTGTGAACGTTCACCCTTGGCTTCCACAAGCTGCTTTCTCATGTTTTCTTTAAGCTGTTGATGATTTGTCTCCTTGTTGATATCCACTTCCTGCAGGAAAAATAAATAAATAAAACAATGCGTTAACATTATCACATGGACTAGAAATCTAGAATTGTTGGCTTAACGGTTGTATAGTTGCATTTAGGTGCAGTGAGATTGTGAGTTCAATTTTCACGAAAAGTTAATACATTTGTTGATGAGATAGGATCGTATAGATTCATCCCCGGAAAATTAAATTTATTTTTACTACCTCAAGAAAGTACATTTTGATCTAGGATTTGAAGTTAAAATTAAATCATTTTCTTAACCAGGCGAGTCCATTGCAAATGAAAATTAATCAGGTTGATGTTGAATGATGTAATCGCGTATGCATATAGCTCTGTGTGAGTACCCATTGACTCACACAGTACTATATATACACACGCTATTACACCATTTAAAGAAAAGTTAGACAATGAATTTTACCATGTCATCAGAAGCATAGGCAAGGAAATGATCTCCCCAAATGCTAGGATGAAAAACTGCCGGCGGACGTTCTGGTACCGGCCGAACTGATGCCTTAGTTTCTGTTAACAAAACGAGGGTAGAAGACATTTTTCTGGGTTGGGGTGGCTGTGAAATGTGTAGGAATGAAACAGAAAGAACAGGCTAGCTAATGACTAATGATGTAGAATAAAGAGCAATTGTGCTTGCTATTTATAGGCTCTTCAGGAGGCAGCAAAGTTAATTACTATTTTTACTATTTTTTATCGTGGAAGAAAAGTTAATTACTCCAACATATTTAATTAAGCATGTAGGACTGGGTCTACGTTGTTTGCTTACGTTTTCACTCCGCAACGATTCTTCGTTTACGCATTTGAATTGTGGAAAATATTAGCTTTGTTAGTCAGTGAACGTGAGATTAATGCACGCATGGTTTGGATTTTGGACTCTTCCTGCGAGCCGCGTACAGACGACATTTACTGTCTTAAAAAATGAAAGAACCACACCCATTTTACACAAAGCTTCTTTTAGGTGATTGACCACGGGGGACCCTCACGTGCAGCCTGGATGCATGATAAATGTGAAATCATACACATAAATGCCCCTTAATTTACATATATGTTATGTGTTTTTATACATGTTACTTGCCTTTGGACTATTTTCTTTTGTGATGAGTTTAAATTATTTCCACCGCTGGTGGAACAAAAGTATCCTCCAAATCGATTTCATTGCGTCACATGTCCATGTTTTACTATTTGGGACCACTGTTTAGACATGTGGAGCAATGCAATCGATTTGAATTTTTTTTTTATTTCCACTAGCGGTGGAAATAACTTGATCTCTTTTGTGATTAGAGGTCAACGGAACCGTTTGCATGAAATGAGTTCTAATATTAAGCTTTAAGAAAAGAGGTTTTTACAAGCCGGCCCAAAAATTAGGCTTAGGAATAATTAGCCCCGTGCAAATATTTTCGGTTTAAAGTAGTCCTGCAAGATCATATGCAGACATCTACATATTAGAATATTATTCAATGCTTATGGAGAATTGTCATATGGTGCACTATTAACATATAATTGGTCCTTTCATCCTTCTTTTTTTTTTATTTTTTATTTGAGCAACAAATTAATACATGGCATATTGTGAATGATGGAACAATATTTCAAGATATTTCAACCCCACTGAATAATTCTTTTACTCATTACTTTCTCTCTCTAATTTCAAATATTAAAATATCATATCTTTTGTTGCAAATATTCAATTCTCAAAAAAAATTATGTTTTTGGAAACTACTCGACGAAATCTACGAGCAAAATCTTATATTGAATATGAAATTATGTAAAGATAAAAAAGAAAAAGTTATTACAAGTAGACAAATCACTATGTGAATCCTTGTGAAATATGCCCAATACATGGTCCCAGCACGTACTAAAATACATAGTTCACATAGATTGTTCGTATACAATATACAAAGTTCACATAGGGTTATGCAGTTCAGATAGTCTCACCACACGCACTTCATGTAGCCCAACCATACAGTTCACATAGCCCCACCACACAGTAAAATACACAATTCACATAACTTATCATTACATAGTAGACAAATCTTCTGCCTTCTCTATCGCCAGGCATGGGTTCTGGCCCTCCTCCCTCCCCTCTTTCCCCTTTCGTTTTGGTGGTGGGGCTGTTGCCCCCTAGCCCCACCCCTGCCAGTCTCCTCCTACCGTCGACCACCTAGTTTCAACCCTTTGCCGTTATTTCTTCTCTAACTCTGCCTTCTTTCAGCCCTCCTCAGCCATCATCAACCACCATCCACCACTTCCCACCAGATCTGCTCCTCCATCTTCCGCCCATCCAGCCTTCACCCACCACCATCCACCATTTTTGCTCCCAGGCCACACCATATTCTGCCTTCTCTACCGCCAGGCATGGGTTTTTGGGAATATCTGACATCGGGTTGAATCCAGGTGGTTCTGGCCCCCTCCGATGCAATAAAGCTCTCAGATCCGTAGGCGGCCGGCCTTAGAACTTGGTTCTTATCCCGGAGAAGCGGCTATTTTGTCAACTCAGTCCAACTCGGTGCCTCTGATCCAACTTAGTGGGGTGACTCAATGAGGTGAATCGGGTGTGCCTGCTTTTCAGTCCAGATTAGCTAGATTTTATTGTATTTTTGCTTCTGTTTGTTGGTTAGTTTTGATTACATTTGTGTTGTGTTGTGTAATGGATTGAGCTGGGTTCTCTTGGGGTTCTCTACCGCTAGCTTTTGATAGGATTCGTAGTCCCGTCCCGAAGGTGTTGGGTCTGCTTCGGCAGGTATGTCTGAGAGCCAGTAGCCCTTGAAAGCTTTACCAAGCCGTGCTCATTAATTTCAAGTGTTAGTGGTTGTGGTTTATTTCCTGTCATTTGATGTAATCGTTGCCGGATGACATTGATATGAAATTCTTGAATTCTTTTCAAAAAAAAATAATATCATTACATAGTTCACATATGATTATGCAGTTCACATGGACAGTTTACGTAGCCCAACTACACAGTACACATAGACCCACAATACTCTAAAATACATAGTTCACAGTCTTATCATATAGGTCGATGCAGTTGAGATAGACAGTTCACATAGCACAACCACACAATTCATCTAGCCCCACCACACACTAAAATATGCAATTCACATAAACTCACCACACATAGTTCACATAGCCCAACTGTACAGTTCTCATAGTACTACCACACTAAAAAAAAGAAGTTCCCATAGCATTTTCATAGTTCATATAATATAGCGAAATGGATTTCATTTCGTGGATCTTGTTGAATAGATTTAAAATATATAAATTTACTAAAAACGAACATGTATTGTAAAAGTTATGACATTTTAAAGTTTATAATGTAAACAAACAAACAAAAAAATGGCAAAAAGTAAATAAGGATGAATGAGTATTTGTTGAGCGCCTATCTATCTTCGGAAACAATACTCAGTGTTGGGATGAAAAAGAAACCTAAAAATGAGGACCGGCCTTTAATTCTTTATAAAGATCATAAGGACGAACCGGGGTTTAATTTGGAAAGCCCGAGTGAGAAATAAGGAGAGAATTACATTCCTAGAAGGCTTAGAAACCTTAGATACTTGGATGCAAGGAAATCAAGAATCCAATTTGGAAGGAAAAGTCGAGAGTTTGATTTCATTAAGAATTCAATCTCAAATTGCACAGCTTCGGTATTTTATCAGACTTGCGGACGCTATGTCGAATTCTATAAAAGACATAATTGAAACTCTTCCTAGTACCAATTGATGTAAGGAGTTATGATAGAAAAACGATCCGACAAATGGTATCAGAGCAAGGAGATCATGGATTCGAATCGCGGGAGTGTCATCATGAGGAGGGATTGATTGGGCCCGAAGTGTCCCCATGGATTTGGTTACCTAATGTCACTTGCGGGTGTGATGTCCTAATACCAATTTGTTTTATGACAGAGAGTGAAAAAGCGTTCCGCCAACAACATTGGTTGTTATGAAAGAAAACTGGAACTTGTAATATAAAAGCACAATTTTCTTTGCACCAAAAAAGGACATCACGGACTAATTCTTTAGTTTTACGGGTCTTGAACATTGGTTGTTTTCAAAGGAAATTCCAACTTGTAATTAGCACAGTTTTCTTTGCACCAAATAATGGTACAACAACAGACTAAATCTTTGTATGCTCTTTAAACTCTTTAAAAATTACAAAAAAAAAACACTAAGGCTGAGTTTCTTTCAGTAATTTTCGTATTCTTAAACTATAAGTTTTCAATTCAGATAATCATTCTTTTCGCATATATTAATTGATTTGACAACTTATAATACAAGAATATCGAAAATACGGTAGTGAAAACTCACCCTAAATCTTTGTACATATTAATTGATTTGACAACTTATAATACAAGAATATCGAAAATACGGTAGTGAAAACTCACCCTAAATCTTTGTACATTCAAGTCCTCAAAGTTGACACCTTCCTACTTTGTTACAATAAATGTGTGGTGGGAGAGACTTCTGGAGCATTAATTTAACGGGGTGAATTACATATATATCCCTTCGACTTTACTCAAAATGTCATTTTGGTCCTTCATGTTTCAATTTCGACATAAAAATCCTTCAATTTACGATTTCGTTGCAATGTGATCCAAATCTCAATCTCTGTTAGTTTTTTGGACGAAAAAATAACTTTTCAGGGGTATAATTGACCATTCCCCTTCCTTCCTCTTCCCCTCCTTCACTCTTCTCTCTGTCTCTCTCTCTCTCTCCTAACTAACTCACACCCAGATACATAATACCTACATGCATACACCCAATTTCGAATTGAAATGAATTTCCAAAACTCAAAATCGCAATTGAAAAACCTAATCCCAAATTTCATATCCCCAAATTTCGAAACCCAAATTTCAAATTTCGAAACCCAATTTTGAAACCCAAGCCCCAAATTTCAATTTCGAAACCCAATCGCCAAAAAAAAAAACACCCAGTAGATCTATCCGAAAACATGTAGTTAATGATTTTAGAATATTCCACTTTCACATAATACGTATTTTGCACCGCTTGTGCCTGAGGGTCTAGGACATAGAAAACGAAACCCTAGAAAGCAAACCACCAAAATGCAGAACAAAAAATCAAACTAACATGGAAGAACTCGAGCTGGTCCTCTAGGCTCTCGAGTGCTGTGCGAATCGCGTTGAGGCTCTTTGCCTCTTGAATCGCTAAGAAGTCATTATTATCCTCGTCGTCGGACCGGAAATCCTTCACGAACACGAACCCTGTCTGCTGCTGGTGAGTAATTTTACCTTCATCGGTTGCTGAGCCGTTGTTGTTGTTGTTGATGTTCTTCTTTCTGGATAGGAAAAGAGGGTCGTTGTTGGATTTGCGAAGAGATTTGATGGAGCTGAGGAAGTGAGATCGGGAAATCGAGTGGATTGCGTCGCTGAGCGTGTCGGCAAATACTACCCAACAATCACCATACACGAAACCAATTAAGAACAACACAACTGGCTCTCTCTCCCTCTCTCTACAACTATGATTTCGCAGCAACAAACCGCGACACGGATGAAAACGGCATCACGGAGCTGATTACTAATTAGGAGCCGATTCCGAACCATGCCATTTGGAAAATGATTCAGAATTGGTGCGTGGAGAATAAGTCTTATGGCGTTGACAGGATTTCAACGCCTAGGATTCCGGTGAGCTCGGTTGTGGTATCGGGAATTCTGCCGGAGTTGAGGCGGCTATGCGACGGGGGGATGGTGGCGGGTGTGAGTTAGTTGGGAGAGAGAGACAGACATACAGAGAGAACTGAGAAGAGTGAAGGAGGGGAAGAGGAAGGAAGGGGAATGGTCGATTATACCCCTGAAAAGTTATTTTTCCGTCCAAAAACCTAAAAGAGATCGAGATTTGGATCACATTGCAACGAAATCGTAAATTGAAGGATTTTTATGTCGAAATTGAAACATGAAGGACCAAAATGACATTTCGAGTAAAGTCGAAGGGATATATAGGTAATTCACCCAATTTAACGAATAATCTACCGCCCACTAAGACATGTTGACGTTATGAATTTTTTCTCACAAAAGGCCAAATTTGCTAACGCATGGTGGAATTTTCCCCCTTTTCATAACAGTAGCTTGGAACCTTCCAACCTTGTACTGTTTACCACCCTCATTTGGACTCGGACAAAATGTCCGAGGTAACTTCTGAAGTACCCAAACAAGTGGATGTAAAGAATTGGTGTACACAAAATACAAAACGTGGGATATGTCTTTTCGTGTACACAAAATACACTACGTGTTGTGTATGTGGACTGTGGAGCCTATCTCGGGGTTCCACATAAATGATTGAACCGCTCAATTTGCTTAAAATGTTTTTTTATGGATTCCTATAAAAAATCAGCTCGATCGGATATGGTAGAGGTTGGATCAATTCTTTGCTCAATTTTCTGAGAGGAAATTGTGCGAAGAATTAATCAAGTTCTTATCGATATTTGACTAAGCTAATTTTTTACAGGGATCCTTAAAAACATATTTTGAATAAGTTGAGCGGCTCCGATCATTTTTATGAAATTCTGAAATAGGTTTCACACAGCACGGTGTGCATTTGGTGTACACCAAATGATGTACCCATAGCAAAGGTTCAGAAATTAATGCAAAAGCTATTTCGTAGAGGGCTACCGTATTACTCCATCCATCCCAATTTAATTGCTGTCCACAATTATGTGTGTCTTTTTAATTGATGGTAGGTCAGTTCATATGACGCTTTTATCTCTGTTTTAATTGGGTTTGTTTGTGAACAATGGTATTGCTATACATATTGCAAACTAATTAACAAGAGATTGGGTCAAGGTCGGGGAAATGGAACTAATTAATCCGGGATGGGGAACGAGAAAGCCAAGTAGAGACAGAGGCCTAAATGTTGATTATCGAGATCAACGGCTCAGATGTCGCACTACAAAAACCCCAATTCCCTAAAGGTTTTGTCCATCATCGTGCACACAATGTTTTCCTTAGTTTTTACTGTGTGACATGGAAATTTTGCAGAGGATTCACTCACAGTGTCGCACCCATCATTGTAGATTATAGTAGCGGAACACACAAAATCTTTTATTCCATTGCATTTGCTGGTAAAAAAAAAACCTCTTGTATATATACTCCGCACACTTTCTATCTCATACTAAGATATAAATGTGTGTGTGTGTGTGTGTGTGTGTGTGTGACTCCCACTTGACACTTGCAACATCTACGCACACTCCTTATACTCACTCATTTGGTGGTCAGTCCCCCACTTGGGTACTCTCCTACCCAAGGGGTGCTCTTATCACCACCAAAGTGCAATTGGTACTTCCTCATCACACTCCTCAAATGAGGCCTTCCACCATTTTTATATGTGTGCACAACATTCTACAATACTCTAGGTAGGGGTGTCCACGGATCGGATCCGGACGGATCGGATACGGATACGGATCCGATCCGATCCGCTCTGAGCGGATTATGGTTTTTAAGATCCGGAACCGAACCGAACCGAACATTCACGGATCGGTTACGGATCGGATCGGATCGAGCGGATTTGACAGATTAAAGAAGGATTATTGAGCGGATTGAGCAGATCAAGCGGATCCGATCCGGATCCGGAACCGCCAGATTAGAAATTCTCGATCCGGAACCGAACATTCACGGATGGATCAACGGATGGTTCGGATCGGTTCGGATTGGCGGATCGGATGATCCGCTGGATAGCCCTAACTCTAGGGCCTTGTTTGTTATGTAGAACCAATCATGACACTTGTATCTCACTACGAGGTTAAGCATTCGAATTTCTCCATTTGCAAGTGAATGTTGTTTCCCTTGTATTTGTGGGGTTATTTCTTCACTTATTGAGATTATTCGTTAAGTTGGGTTTGTAGTGATTGTGAACTTGACTCCAATTTAATGTAATTTGATACTTTTATTGCAGCATTTAATACTTAAAAAAGAACTAGATCCAATCTCCTCGTCCCTGTGAAAAGGAAAAAGAATTCCACTCTCTTCCTTTCAGGAAGGGAGGATTAGCGAAATCCTATTGATTGCAGTTTTCTCCAGACCTCCGGGAAAAGCATGAAAAAAATGGCTCGAATGGTACAACCGTCACCCCAGAATGAAAAGGTGATCTTGTAGTTCTTACTTATTAGGGTTTAGGGTGTCAGGCCTATTATGCATGCATATAGACCTGACACACCTAATATATGTGGTACGAAAATTGGGATAGTAGAGCATCTCCAGTGCACTTTTTAAAATTTTCTCTTAAAATGGACACCTAAGCAAAATTATGATTCAATTTTAATTATGTGCTAAAGATTCGATAATTTAGGAATGAAATGTTCCAACAAGCTCTCTAAAATGGACTCCTAAAATTTGTAATAAATTTTATTTATGCAAAAAAAAAATATAATTGGGTCCCTATTTCCCCCTTTCTCTTCTCTTTCTCTCTTCTCCTCACTCCCAACCCTCTCCTTAAACTTAGAAAACCAACTAGGAGTTACGCTCAAAAGTAGGGACATAAACGGGCCGAGCCAAGCCTAGCTTTGTACAGCTTGAGCTCAGCTAGTTCATAAACGAGCCGAGCCCGTAACGAGTTGAATCAGGTTAGTTTACTTAACGATCCCCCTTAAAAGAGCCGAGCCTATATAACAAGCCAAGTTTTGGCAAGCCAAGCCGAGCTTTACTGAACTCGTTAACTAAACGAGCCTAAAACTCAAGTTCGAGCTTTACTCAATTACTAAATGATCATTAACGAACCGAGTCACGAGTTGCTCGCAAGCAACTCGGTTCATGTACATCCCTACTTAACCTTTCTTATGAGGTAATGTAGAGAGTCTATTGAAGCTCGAAAATAAAGAAAAATTTATTAACCTTGTCCAGTCACTTAGGAGCCTTCCTAGACTGTTGCTCGCAGTCTTACATAATAATTGAGAATCAAAACAGTCTACGCATTTTTCTGAGGCAAATCTGAACAGTTTTAAAATCAAAGCAAAATTGTTCATCTTGAAAGTATTCCAAGGGTAAAAATCTAAAATTAATTGGTGCAATTTTGGAAGAAAATTCCAAAATACTTTATGTAAAAGTACAATTTTCCTATACTTCAAATTCGCATGTCCGGTAGTATCCCCCGTCACAATCACTACCGGCCAGACGACACATTAAAACATACTAGTGCGTTTTTCAATTTTTTTTTAATCTGTAACATGCTGCTGCATGTCATAATTCAACGTAACAAAATGAATTTAGTATTAAAGGATAGTGATTTCAACACCCCTTTTTAATTAAGTGCACCCTTTATTTTGTCTTTTAGTGAAATTTGCACTTATCAAAGTGAAATTTGCACTTATCAAAAAATAGTGTGAAAATCATTTTCCTCATCTATTGACTTTTATCAAGCGCACCCCCTCAACTTCAAAAGTAGACGGAAGGAACCCCCTCATCTATTCAAAATGATAATATGAGTAACTCTGTTAACGGAATGAATAAATTGACGATCCTACCCTTCTTTGCGTTACCTTTTCTGTCCTTTTTTCACCTCCCTCTCTCGTCCTCTCTCATCACCACACCCACCCACCCATATTATTCATAATGGATAAACAATACACAACAAGTGATTCAATAATTGTCCCTGTATGCTTCGTTTGGCTGTGGGATGAAGAGGGGTATAACTTTTAGACCCGGATGACTAATTCCGGGTCCACTTCTCATTCTAGGTTTGGTAATTTTTTGGAGGGGGGATGAGTTATCCCCCTCCCAAATTAATACATCTCTATCCCCTTCCTCCCTCACTAAATCATAACAGTCTCACCCCAATTATTTTTTTTATACCCCCTTCCTAATTACGTTGCTAACCCCCTCATCCCCCCTGTTTCTCATTTTCAAAAACCCTACCCATGCAATAACATACTTCCGCGCATAATTTTTTTTTTTTTGCACCAAATTAAACTAGTAATAGAGATCTTTAATTTGATACCAAAAAAATTTGAAAATTTTTATACTTTAGAATTTGACATTGTTGGCTTGTTGAGTTACTTTGCAATATCGTTCGCATAAAAAAATAAAGTACTTTCACGCATAATTTTTTATTTTTTTGCACCAAATTAAACTACTAATAGAGATCTTTAATTCAATACAATTTTTTTCCTAAAATTTATTTTTTAGAATTTGACATTGTTGGATTGTCTTGTTAAGCTACTTTGCAATATCCTTCGGATAATAAAATAAAGTACCTCCGCGCAAATTTTTTTATTTTTTTGCAACAAATTAAATTACTAATCGAGACCTTTAATTGGATGCAAAAATTTTTTGGAACTTGTGTACGAAAGTATTTTAATGCACGTTTATTACATGTATTCTTTTACTTAATTTTTTGTAATGTGGCCTAGGTTGCATTACAATGTTTGCCCAAATTACATTATAAATATGTTATTTTCTTCAATTAGTAGTTCTGTTTTTTTTTTTTTAAGCCTTTGTAATGGTATCTCAAATAAATTAGTATATTTATTTAATATACAAAATTATAAAACAAATTTAATATATATATACATATAGGATCAACTTCCAATGAGGGATCCCTCATTTTAAATTTCATGAGGACCAAGCAATTTTTCTATTTTTCGAAATGAATTTCGACGATCCGAACCATTAGATGTGTTTAAAATGTGTTTTTAAGGTCGTTTGTGAGGATTCGTCCAAAAAAAAATACCCAGAAGGGCTTCATCTGACCAGTTTTTGTTAAAAATGCTATATATAACGTTTTTAACAAAAACTGATCGGATGAAGCCCTTCTGGTGTATTTTTTTTTGGACGAATCCTCGCGGTGGACCTTAAAAACACATTTTAAGCACATTTAACGGTTCGGATCGTCGAAATTTGTTCGGGAAGCATGAGGTCCTCACTTTGGTCCTCATATAAGAGTCCTCATTAGAAGCTCTTCCTACATGGAATATATGTGTATATATATATACAATAAACTTCACATCCAAACTACCTTAACTTATTAAGTTACGGACCTAGGGGCATTTTCGACTTTCCGGACCAAATTTCGACGATCCGAACCGTTAGATGTGTTTAAAACGTGATTTTAAGGTCCAACGCGAAGATTTGGCAAAAAATAATACCCGGAAGGGCTTGATCGGGGCAGTTTTTCACAAAAACACTATATATAGCGTTTTTGTGAAAACTGCCCCGATCAAGCCCTTCCGGGTATTATTTTTTGCCAAATCTTCGCGTTGGACCTTAAAATCACGTTTTAAACACATCTAACGGTTCGGATCGTCGAAATTTGGTCCGGAAAGTGAAGTCCGAACGGTAGTCCGTAACTTAAGGTTTGGACCGGAAGCTTACTCTATATATATATATATATAGAGTCCGGTTCTAGTCCGGGAGTCCCGGATCCGGGACTCCACTTCCCGATATTTTCTTGACGATCCGATCCGTCCAATGTGTTCAGAAGGTGTTTTCCAAGGTCCACGCGGAAAATCTTCAAAAAAAAATACCGGGAAGGGCTTGATCCAAGCAGTTTTCGCAAAAACTTTATATTTACAGTTTTTGCAAAAAACTACTTGGATCAAGCCCTTCCCGGTATTTTTTTTTTGAAGATTTCCCTCGTGGACCTTGGAAAACACCTTTTGAAGACATTGGACGGCTCGGATTTCCCAAAAACAATTTTTAAAAGCATCAAAACACCAAAAAACCCTTCAATCCGGGAAATTCGGGATCCTTGACAGGATCGCCGGTGTATATATATATATATATATATATATACAAGAAGTTTCCTATGAGGGCTCCCTCACAAAAAAAAGTGCGGGAAAACAGTTATTAGCCATTGGATCGCGTAAAGGGCATAGGATCCAACAACCCACAATTGTTTTCCCGCACTTTTTTTGTGAGGGAGCCCTCATAGGATATGTTATGTATATATATATAATAAACTTCCTATCCAAACTCTCTGACCCTCTTAAGTTACGGACCTCCACCTTCCCAATGTTTTTTTGAAAATCCGAACCGTTAGATGTGTTTAAAAGGTGTTTTCAAGGTCCAAAACGAAGATATGGCAAAAAAAAATACCCGGAAGGGCTTGATCGGAGCTGTTTTTCACAAAAACGCTAATAGTTCGGATCGTCGAAATTTGGTCCGGAAAGTCAAAAATACCCCTAGGTCCTTAACTTATATATATATATATATATATATATATATATATATATATATATATATATATATATATATATATATATATATATATAATCATAGTTAGTTGCTAACTCATTAGAAAATCAAATGTTTGTAATTATATTCTTAATTGATTTAATGCATAATTCAATATGTGCATACACAAGGACAATTTTGTCATTTGAGAGCTTTTTACATCATTTACCCAACCTTATCCCCCCTTTTTATTAAATTATCCAAACCAAGTACTATTTAATCCCTACTCCTTAAATGTCACATTAATGTGGGTCCACCCTTACTAAATAATACCGTCTATTATCTTAATAATACCCCATACTATCTTATCCCCCTCACTATTTTATCCCCCAAAACTCATCACACACCTAATCAGAGCCTATATGCAATAAAAATTGCCACGGCAAATAATGAAGCCTCCTTCTCTTGATCAAACGCAAAAAGTTGATCTTTGATTCCTTAGAATGGTATGTTTGAATGTGACGAAAGACATGGATGTTTTTGTCCGAATCATTACATTTGTCTTAGATATCCAACATCACGTAACGGCCTTTTAATATAAAAATTCACTTTAAGGGTTCCAATTATTGAAGTTCATAGATGAGGGGGCCCGTTTAGCCCCTTTTAAAGTTCAGGGGTTTCGTTTGAGAAAATTCAATACATGAGGAGGGATCCATCGAATTTAGCGTCTTTGTTCCCTGCAAGAAAGTCCATTTTGATGAAAATTAAACTAGGTATTATAGTAATAGCGAAAATGCTGCGGTCCCGTTTATCGACACCTCAAACCACACCATCTTACGTGGCATGCCACATACTCGTTGGGCCCCACCGCCTAAATAACGGACAATATGGCATGTAATTTGTTATAAAATTCGATTGACAAAGACGCCAAGTTTTCCAACGATATGGAATTTTCTTCTCCTTTTTTTTGGATTGGACAGTCCAGAGTGTCCGAATCAATTTACGCGTACATCAACTATTCTCTTTCCAGTGCAGTCAAAGACAGACCATCTATGCCGAAACTATGTTACTTGGGGATTCACAAAAATATTCTTTCCCATGTCTGACCTCAATAATCGAACTATTGTCAATTGTCAATTGTGTGAAGAGTATACGTGACTAAGTCTCGGGGCTGCCAAGATAATTCTTTCTTTCAAACCTATTATTTTCTTAGTATTTTTTATAACTTCTTCAAACGTAGGTTCTCTAGTGCGAAGTGTCTACGCTCGTAGCTAGTCAGCAACCTTTGTTGAATATTTAACCTTGTCTTCATATATTAATGCCTTTAACCTTGTCTTCCCGTACGTGTGGTTAATTTTAACTTTTCTGATAACTTGTAACCTTGAGTCACCAATTTTTCCAACACACTATAGGACCATTTTACCAGGATCTAGAAAGCTGAATTGACCATCTAAATTCTCCATTCGTTACACCAGGCACCACCTATTTAATCATTTTACAGACTTTTCATTTCAACAAGTTCTATATATGTACGTACAGCCACATTAACCCAATCAGTGTCTTTAATTAGAAGACCTTGTCCTAGGTTTCCTTCCTCCGGTCAAGTAAAGCCGTTTTAGGTAGGAGAAATTCTAAGAACACAATTATCGATCCGGATACAACTCCGAACACAACCAACCCCTCACATATACGTAGGTTCTACGTACTTTTATTATGCGGATCTACGTGCATGTGAGAGATTGTGTTCCGAGTCGTGTCTGGATAATTGTGACCATGGCATTTTTGTTTAGAGAGAAATTTGACTCCGGAAAGAAAGACTCGTCAGAGAAACGTTGGTTTACATTTGACTCCGGTCAAATAAAGAGTGTAAAAAGTAAAACATCACGTGGTGAAATGGAGTATGCTTGAGGTGTCATTTTGGTCCCAAAATTCAAAATTTAAGTTATGGCAATTCTGCCCCTAAGATTTAAAATATGGGTTGAAATGGTCCATAATCACGTCCCTTCGGGGACATCCGATAAAAATGGTCCATAATCACATCCTTACTACCACCGGCGGAGGGGAGCATATGCGACACGAGCTCCTACTTCAATTTTCTGCTTCTGTTTTTTTAGTACTTGGTCAAACAAATTATATCTCTAAATTTTACAGATTCATCATAAATTAAGTTCTCAAACATTTACCATCATTCGGTTGGTAATACGAGAGCAACTATTTTAATGCATCAATTTCTTAACTTACCGGCCCTTTTTTTCCGAGTGAGAAAATATTCGTACTTTTCCAATTTTCTTGTTAAGAATTTTTACTGAAATATTCAAAAAAAAATTTATGGTTATATACTCCCTCGTCCCACAAATGATATCCAAAACTACTATCCACACTTTCCATTAAGTTATCTATATTTTTTAAGTTATTATGTTTTACATAAGCAATATCGATCTTGTTTTATAGATCTCCCACAAAAGTGTTGTGTGGCGGGCCCACAGAGGCTTAAACGCACCCAGTAAGACAGATGTGATTATTGAATATTGATTCGAAGAACAAAATCTAAGTGCGAAGTAAACCAAAACTATGCAAACCAAACGTGACAAAAGTAGAGAGAGAGACATATTTACGTGATTCGGCCTTACTTTGGGATGTAAACTGAGTGCACGAGCAATCGATCAATGGCTTCACTAACAAAACGAATGCTCGAAAGAGCTACAAAGAAGAATTCTACAGAAAATCTTCTACCCAAACTCGCCCAAAGCCAAGAACAAAGACAACTCTCTCAAACCCTAATCCAATGCCTTAATATTCGCTCTGACACAAATAAAAAAGGCATAATACATGTATTTATACTAAACAAAAGAAGTGCCTAACAAGTCATAACCGAATTGAGCTTTGCAGCCGTCCAAAAACCCTAAAAAAATGAAGTTGCACGCATGCCGACCGTCCGGACAGACTTGAATCCCATCCCTATTAGGACATGTATGATGGCTACAACCAGCATCCAAAATCCACAACAACTCCATCGAGTGGCTACGAAGCATTGGACTCACTAAAGCAATACCCAAATCATCATCCCTCAAAATCGGAATTGGTGTCCTTAATTTTCAAAATTGGACAATTATTCATCCAATGGCTCTTGTTGTGATACTAAGCACACTCATCTTTTGCGACACCCATTGGTTTCACAAAAAAGGGGGAACCTTACTCGATTGGGGCTTAGTCTTATGCCCCACAACAAAAGCCTGATTAGATGTGTCCTAATGGATTTGCTTATCTCTTAAACGCTACTCATTAATTATTAGTCAAAGTATTAGACACATCCTCATAACGAATTTCTTCCTACAAAAGTAGTAACAATTAAGCTGATCATACGTGGAAGGAAGAGAATTCAACAAAAGCAAAGCCTTATCCTATCAATGATTATGGCATCCAAATTTCGAAGATCAGTAAGTATTTTACTAAAATCATTCAAGTGGTCATTCAAAGAACTACCTGCACGGTGTTGGAAACGGAAAAGCTTTTTCTTCAAGTAGAGGCGGTTTTTGACACTCTTGGTCATGAACTGATCCTCGAGTTTCTTCCATAGATGCTTCGCTTTCGTCTCCCACATAACAAAGTACTTCTGATATTTTGCGGACACAATCATATAGTACCACAAGCCTTCTTCTTCTTTTTTCAACGGCAAAAAAGAGTTTATTAATCAAATGTATAACATACAAGAGATTAAAAGGACAAGAGAGAAAGGCATCACAACAAGAGTGTGGCCACAACTGATAACCAAAAACTACATGACAAAACCCAAAAGCCAAAGGCTAAAAACCATAGTTGGCAAGACTGGAACTGAGTGGGCATTGGGCAGCAAGAATATGAGCAGCAAAACATAGGAGGCTTTCCCAAAAAGCAAAACCAAGCGAAGACAAAATCCCATAACCCCAATTCTCTTTAACCAATCCAGCGACTCCAATAAGCTTAAATCTCCTCTAGCAACCAGCAACTCCAAGAAACTTTGACACCCATAGAAAGACCAATATGCTTGGAAAAGCAAGAATCCCATGGAATAGCAACCATCCAAACTGTGAATACCCATGCCATCAACAGTAGAATACCCCGCACTAATATAGGGCCTAGAAAATATGTGGAGTTAAATCCAAGACCCTTAAGGTATATAGTACACCTAAGACACAATGAAGCGCACAAAAGATATGTAAACCATCAACAACCCATAATAGAACAACTCCCCAACTCCCAAACCTAGGGGTGCTCACGGTCCGGATCGGTCCGGATTGGCATGAATCCAATCCTAATCCGCGAGTCACGGTTTTTTGAAAATACAATCCGTGTCCGATCCAAAAGTCTCACGGTTCGGTTCCAATCCGAACCGCGAGTCACGGATCGGTTCCGGATTAATCCGCGGATTTTCAACTTATTCGGAAAAAACAACAAACAAAGGCAATAAGGCACTAGCAAGTAGCAAATGCACTAAATAGAAAGTTCAAAGTTGGAAATCCCAATAAAAACAACAACAAAGGTAGTAAGGCAGATAGTTATATAGTTGAACAAACAAAGGCACAAACTTATATTACCACAAAAGATAGCAAATAGTTACTTCCGGTTCACTCACAAAGACAATAGCAGATAGTTACTTTCAGTTCACTCACAAACAGAGAGTATATGTAGTAGCACTTATAACACTTTACCCCCTAGATTTTATAGAGATAACAATATTCGCACCATAACTCCTACAACAGTACAACCAAACCGTAAGTCTGCTAAATTAACAATATCTATATAACTATAATTATAAAAGTGATAAAATTACATATAATAAAAATCTCACGGTCCGGATCGGTTAATCCACGGTTTCAAAATCAAAATCCGTGTCCGATCCAAAAGTCACGGTTTTTTATTTTTTGAATCCGTGTCCGGACCATTAATCCACGGTTAAAATCCAAAAGGTACGGATCGGTTCGGTCCGGACCGGATTCACGGTTCACCGGTTTTTTTGAGCAGCCCTACCCAAACCCATATTACCTAGACTCCACTGAAGCTAAGGAGGAATTTCAGAGGTTGATAGCAGCTCTTTCCATGTCTTGAGCTTCCATCTCAGCAATTTTACTTATTACTTCATCTTCATCCCCATCATAGCCAATACCCATCGTCTTGTTAACGGCCCATATAACTTGAGCTTCATTTAGAAGGATCCAGTTCTTATTGGCAATACAATCTGAAGAGAGAGAGACAGACAGACAGACAAAGCTGCTGCTGCAACAGCTGATCTTAGAACCACGCATTTTTGCTTGTTTCTTCCACCCTTTTGTTTTTGTAGAGTAAACTTTGAGAATCCAAGAATATCCTCAATAGTTTTCCTTTTCTTTTTCCCTTTGATCCCTTTGAGAGTTGCTCTGACTGGAATAGATAGTACCACAAGCCTGCCGAATTACCTTCCACAAGCCTGCCAAATTACCTACCACAAGCCTGTCGAATTACCTGATCCTAGTCCGAAAAGCTCATGTCTGTTGGTTTAGCCTCAAAAGAAAAATCGAACCCTTGTTGGACCAAAACATCCTGAACTTCACACTGCCACATACTAAAGTATACCAAAGTTGTTTGTCCCATCAAATTTTTTGACATCGAATTTAGCATTCGAAATCACCATCCTCACCACAGAACTAGTGATGGACTTATCTGCTTCAGATTTTCCACACAGATATCTCCATAGATTTATCGGACGATTCGTCAAACATCTTCGTAAATATTCAATAACAACCAAACAGGTAATCCAAAAAACCAAGCGGAACAAAACGAAGCCTAGGTCTAAACCTATGCTCTAATATCAGTTTGTTGTGCGGCGGGCCCAAAAAGACTCAAACGCACCCAATTAGACAGATGAAATTATTGAATATTGATTCAAAGAACAAAATCTTAGTGCGAAGTAAACCAAAACTATGCAAACCAAACATGAGAGAATGAGAGAGAAAACAAACAAAAGTAGAGAGAGAGACACATAGATTTACGTAGTTTGGATTTACTTTAGGACGAGCCTAGTCCACGGGCAATCGATCAATGGCTTCACTAACAAACGAATGCTTGAAAGAGCTACAAAGAAGAATTCTGCAGAAAACTTCTACCCAAACTTACCAAAAGCCTTGAACAAAGGCAACTCTCTCAAACCCTACACCAATGCCCTAATATTTGCTCTCAAACTAATAAAAGAGGCATAATACGTGTATTTATACTAAACAAATGAGTGCCTAACAAGTCAGAACCAAATTGGGCTTTACAGCCCCCCAAAAAACCCTAAAAACAAAGTTGACGCGTGTTTTTGCTTGCCGACCAGCCGGATGGACTTGAATTCCGTCCAGACCAAAATTTCTGCAGGTGCCGAAACCAAAAACTTGCTAAAACCGTCTGGACGGCCCTGAATCCCGTCCTGACCAAAATTTCTGCAACTTCAAAACTCGCCAAAATTCAATAAAAGGATTTACAAAACCACTATCCACACCTCTCATAAAATTATATCTATTTTTTAAGTTATAATGTTCTACATTTGCAGAATGAATCTTGATTGATATATCTATCTCACTTAGTTTTTTTAAAAATGTTCTAACAATCATAAAAGGTACTCCCTCCGTCCCTTTTTAAGTGTTGACATTTCCATTTTGGGCTGTCCCTTAATAAATGTGTATTTTGAAAAGTTAATGGGTAAAAGTTTGTAGAATTATCATTTTGCCCTTTTGAAAAGTTAGCGGGTAAAAAGTTAATGGGTAAGGGTGAAGGATAATTTTGGAAAGTAGAGGTAAAAGTTGATGTGGAAAGTGAAAAAGTTGATGTGAAAGGAGTAATGATGATGTTTTTTTAATAAGTTGGATTTACGAAGCAACACATTTAAAAAGGGACGGAGGGAGTACTATATGTTATACATTGCAAAATCTCTAAGATTTTTTGAGACGTGTGAATAGCAGTTTTCGATATGCTACATGCATGTTTGTGGACCCATAAAATCGATGGCTTAGACAGAGGAATCCAGATCTGGGGTTTCCAGATCTGGACTCTTGACATCGGCGGCGGCAACGGCTCAGGCGGCGTGACAACTCCGGCTCCCGGCGATCTTTCTTCTCGTTTTTTCGGTACCTTTGTTTTTCTGTATTTTCCATTTATTTATTTATTTTCCTTTTTTAGCAGGTTGTAATAGGATTTGTTTGGTGGTTAATGGAAATTTTCTCTCTTTCTCCAAAAAAAAAAAAAAAGACAGAGGAATCCGGCAAATGGGTTTATGGGTGTAGTTCGATAATATTTTGGCTCCTATCGCATAAGGACAATTTTAAGAAAACACACGAGGACATAGAAGCATGCAAAATGTGAACGACAATATCAATGGCGCATTAACGAAAAATTCCAAGAAAGATGAACACTAACCCATTTACAGAGCGCAGTGCCCAAATTGTATATGCAGCCATGTTACTTGTTTTTTTCCCCCATATATGCAGGGGTATAAAAGTATAAAACTGGTAAACATAGTATATACATCGTCAGTAAACGTAGTATTATACATTGTTGCGGCGGTACTTAGGGCCGGTCCAGGGGTAAGCCTACGAAGCCCCCGGGCTTGGGCAACCCCTTAGTTGGGGCAAAAAAAAAAACAAAACTTATATATAGGAGTATTTTACCATTTGAAGCACTTGCTTCAATGGCTCGAGGCGAGGCATGTAGGGAACTCTATGGATGCAATAGGTCCCAGGTTCAAGTCTTGAGAAAGGCTTCTTGGGCAAATTGAATTTTTTTCCCCTTTTGTATAATTGTAGATAATATAGGACTATTCCACATCTTGTATTATAAATTAGGTATACTTTAGTATGATAGGTGTTACTCAAGATCAAGATTCAAAATTTTTGTATCATATATTTTTTGACAAGTTTTTTCACTCGACAAAAACTTTGATAAAAATAGAACATTTAAAATAATCAATTCTTTTGTTGTTAAAAATAGCATTCTTACAATTAAAGTTAACAACTTGATTAGTTAAGGAAAACGATGTGTATAAGCGATACTTCTTTAAATTTGATTCATTTTTTTCTAATGGTATAAAAAACTTTGGAAGTTTAATTTAGTTAAATTACGAAGATAAATTTCTACTTCTATCTTTTTACCTTATATTTGCCAGGTACGGGTAACCCAAACATTAGGGGCGGCACTGGCAGTACCCTTGCACATATTGTAAACTCATCGGGGACCGGGTCAAGGTCGAAGAGAAATGGAACATAATCTGGGATGGGGAGCGAAGCCAAGAGGGGCGGAGCGCCGAAGGCCAGAATTATCTTCGTCGAAGCCAAAATGTAATGTGTTAGTAATCATAAAGAAAATGCTTTCTTTATCTTTTTTTCAGAGAACTACTGCATGGAAATTGGTAGAGGGAAATCACTCAAACCCAACTACCAAACACAATAAATAGTACTAGCAAGAGAGAGATCGATGGGTAATCTATAAGGACAATTAGGGCAGTAATGTTCTACGTTATGTATTATAAAATATAAAGTACTCTTTTTTCTTAGCACTAAAAAAAGGTAAACTTTGTGCCTTTAATTTATCCCACTTGGAGTAAAATGTACCTCGGCCATCAAAATCCGTTGCACGTAACGAGAAAAATGTACTTACGTATAATACATAGTTTAGAATGTGTATTTTTCAAAATGTAGCTTTGCCAATGAAATCCGTCATAATTACCCTAGCCCATTTACTGAGGGATTTAGGCCTTATTCTCCTATAGATTTAGGTGCATTTTATGAAATTCTAATAAAATAAACATTTTATGGAAGGGTGATAAAATTGAGTTGTTTTCCCAACTAATAAAATGTAGTGGTTTTCCTATACATTTTAGGAGGATTTTATGAAAATCTCATAAAATCACTTTTACATTTTATGTGTTGAGATTGGAGTGTCATAAAATGTGAGATTTTATGTCCCAAAAATCTGTTGAAGAACACAGCCTTACGGGTAAGGTACAAAAAGTACCTCACTTTATGCCCGGCTCCAGTTGCCCATGGGAACTAATGCACCGCCTAGGTATAATATCCACTCCCGGCTCCCGCCCCACGTGCTTGGGTTGTTCCGTTTCTCTCTCACTCTCTCTCTCTCTCTAGATATCTCTCTCCATCTCACATGGGCACAATTTCTCTCTCTCCTCAACTCCTCAAACCGTATGAAAGTGCTTAGATCTAAGTGTACCTTATGAAAGTGCCTAAACCTAAACCTTATGGTACCCTATGAAAATGTCTAAAATCCTTGAGTACCATATTAAAGTGTCTAAACCACTAAAATCTTATAATAAGAAAGTGCACTGTAAACTTAAACCCTAGAGCACCCTAATCAAATTGCCTAAACCATCAAAACTATATGAAAGTGTCTAAACTTCTAAACCCTATGAAACCGTATGATACCCTAATTGCCTAAACTCTCAAAAAGAGTGACTTACCTTAATGGTAATTAAAAAAAGTGAGCTTTCCTTAATGGAGTTTTTCCTCCAAATGTTGTACCGGCCTGTAATAATCTGTTATATATTTTAAGTGACATTCTATTTCCCAATCAATGTGGGACTAAGCACTTACATTCTACAACCGATTCCATGTTCCCAACTTACCATACCTTCCAGACACCACCTGCATGGTAATCGAGGTTCTGAAATTTTCTCAATAAAAAAGAGGCCAAGTTTTTCAACCACGTAAACATGTGGGAATTTTCTTTTTGCAAACAGTGGCCCAGAATCTTTCAAACTTATGTTTAACACCCTCATATGGGCATGGCCAAAATGCCAGAAGAAAATATTCATCATCCCATTGTATTTCATTTGTATAACAAGTACGTGCCCAATCGATAAAGTGTTTGAAATTTTCAGGAAGAAAAGCATTCGGTAGTGGGCATTGTGTAGCTAGTCAGCAACCTTCGTTGAATTAATATTTAACCTCTGCCTTTTTAAATTAGAGAATTTTCCCAAGAAGGTTATACTCTTTAACCCATCATTGTTCCTTCAGCTCTTGTGCAAGACTCCAAAGTCCTGCCTAACCTTTTGTGGTCTTCTGATAAATTGCACCTTGAGCAAAAACGGAGTCAAGATTTTTGTGTAAGGAGCAGGCTATATATATGGCCGGAGGAGAGGCTGGGCTATATAATTTGATGATACATATATTTTTTCAATGTAATAGTATGATTTTTTCCATGTGATAGTATAATAAAATTTTGTTGCCGATCCAAAAAAAAAAAATGTAATAGTATGATTTTTTTCAAATCGTAACAAAGGCAACAATATCTACTAGCCTCCAGGCTTCATCCTTCATTCGAGTTCCAATGCACATTACAGGACCTTTTTACCAGGATCTAGAAAGCTGAATTAACCACTAACTTTTTTCATTCATTATAAATTTTTTTTTCCGATTATTCATTTCAACAAAGAATATCTGTAGCCATGCACGTTAACCCTATCCGTGTCTTTAAGTAGGAAACCCTGTCCAAGCTTTCCTCTCTCCGGTCAAACAAAGACTCACTAGAGAAAGTGAGAACCGTTGGTTTACAAATGTCATAAGTA
Organism: Vaccinium myrtillus; assembly: GCA_016920895.1. Classification (NCBI taxonomy): domain Eukaryota; kingdom Viridiplantae; phylum Streptophyta; class Magnoliopsida; order Ericales; family Ericaceae; genus Vaccinium; species Vaccinium myrtillus. The sequence continues at coordinate 4,145,988 of CM029273.1, read as the reverse complement.
CGAGAGTATTTTAATTAGGAAACCTTGTCAAAGCTTTTCTCCCTCCGGTCAAACAAAGACTCACTAGAGAAATTAACGTTGGTTTACAAATTCTTAAGTACGAGGAGTAGTTATTCAGTAGTTAGGGAGCATCGCCACTTGGTACTCTGGACCACTCTAGAACCACATTTAAACTTAGGGTTGACGAGAATGAGTGGTCGAGGAGTGGTCCGAAGTATCACGTGATAGTGCTCCCGAACGGTTGATAATTTCACCTTTAAGTACTGCTATGTACTGTCTTTCACAAGAGAGTGAAAAAACATTATGCGGTGTAACGAAATATGCTTGAAGTGTCATTTTGGTCCCATATTTTCAAATAACTGCAATCCGGTCCCTAGGATTTCAAATATGTGTTTAAATTAATGGTCCCCAATCACGTCCTTACTACCAGCAGCCGAGGGAGCATATGCTATACGAAAAGGTAGTCTTGAACACCTTAATGTATTTCGTTGTTAAATTACGTGTATTACTTCTATCTCATTATTTTGTTTGAACATTTAGTCTTATACTAGGAACAAAACACACAACAATCCAGGTTAATTGATGCAAAATGGAAATTTATTTTTATTTTAAAATAGTATTTTTTTCATTTTTAAATTTTTGTTTTAGTAATTTTGTTAGGCCTTCTTGCAATTTTAGAAATAAGTTTTCTAGAGTATTTAGTTTCCTTGTTTCTTTTGATTGAGGTTGGCCTATTTTGTAGGTTACTTGGTCAAGAAGTATTTGAGTTGATTTTGTTTTCTTATGTTTTACTTTCCTTTATGGTAATTTAGCCACGCTAGGTTTAGAAGTTCTACTATTATAAATAAGGAAATTAATAAGCCTTAGGCTATGAGAGTTTTGATGATTAATGAAATTATAGAGAGTATTCTCTTTTAGTTCACTCTTGGGTATTCTGTGTGAGTCAACCGATTGTTGTGGATCCGGGGGGCCTGTAGTGAGTGAGCTCACTACATGCGTGTAGTGAGCTCTCTCGGCCGTCTGATCCGAAATCAACGGTCCGGATCATCTTACACTTTAAAAAACACTTTTACATTTTCTTTAACTTCAATTTATCCGGAAAGAGATCCTTACCAAGTCCACTAGAACATTTCATGAAATTGAAGAGGCTAATTTCGTTGAGAGAAGAAACTTAGGGGGAAAAAAACACTAGAACATTTCACGACACTTATAAGCCAACAGATTATTTAAGTTAGGACAACTGTTTGCTAATTGATCGGCACAGAATCGATAAGCACTGAGATTACAAAGTTCTTGAGCTTTGTTCCAGAATGAGTGTACCCATCTTCATCCTTGTATATAACATTGATCACTCGCGCGAGATTGAGAACTCGGGTGAGGAGAGGCATTGGGACGGCAGTTGGGCGGAGGCACTCTGCGTTCATGTCTTTCCATGCATTTGTAACTCTTTTTTGAAATTCAAGAAGAACCACTTCTTCTGTTGCACCATGTTGTTTCATGTAGCATTCAACTGCCGAAGCCACGTGCCCTCTCTCTTGCTCAAACTGCAATTGCAAAATTCCAAGAGATATTAAGGTCAATAGATAATTGCAAGCGCGTGGATGACAATTCATTTGGGCGAAGGGGCATGAAGATTTGGAACATGGATCCTTCGCCCCAATGAAGATTTGGGAACATGTATCCCGCATCATGACCGACGGTATGGAGACAAATGTTCAAAAAAAAAAAATTAACACGCCGATTGCCAAAGTCTGCACGGCCAAATTCATTCGATTTTGGACCTCCGTAGAGGAATTTGAATTCGCTTGTGTTTAAATTTAGACCGTATTTTTTAATTAATCATCTATCTTACCTTGTGGCCTGCCATATCATCCATGAGTCTGCAAATCACGGAAGCAGCTTCAACAATTAAAGGATCACTTGACACCCATTCAAAGGCCTCTTTGGTCACCAAATCCCCCATGCCAACAAAAGAAGTGGTTGCAAGCATTTTGTAAGCACCGGTAACCAGTGCAACTCTCATATACTCTTCCATACTCGGAACATAACCTTCATGCAACCATTTGGCTTCCTCGAAATACGCTCTAACCAAATTCTTCATCTGAGAATTTTTAAAAAAATAAAAAAATTTAATGAGTATTAAGTATTAACCAAGTATTAAATTTATTCTGTTTTCCACTAACAAAATGTAACTAGGGTTAAGGCTTACTGCAGATTTCGCGTAGTCGAGACGATAAGATGTTCCTTCCCGAGTCATTTCTTCATCAATCATATTGTAAACATCCATTAGTGCTTGATAACACAGCTTCATGTACTCAGGGAGTTGATCCAAGGCACTGCTTTCCCACCTGAAAATCAAGTGGCTTGAGTAAACAACTAATCTTGTGTTAATCTTGGACAGTTTTCGGACCATCGATTTGTGATGCTGATTTTCTTTCTTTAAATTTTCCTTTTTCATTTTCTACGCTTTGAATTCCATCACAAATCCAAAATTCAAACAGAGTCATGGAATCTCATTAATCTTGAGCAATTGAAGTTATAATTTTCATAATCCTATGGACTGATCAAACTAAAATTATCAAGTAAAAGGGAATGAACTTAACCTTTGAATTGCATCAGTGAAGAGCACAAGTTCTTCCAAGGTACCATAGACATCATAAATGTCATCAATAATTGAAGTTAAGGAAATCACTTTGGTCAGAATCCTCCTAGCAAGAAAATATTGGGGCTCAAAGTACACTCCCAGTATCCAAAAGTAGCACTCCACCACTCTATCTCTTGCAAATGGCAATTTTCTTGCAAAGTCTAAATCTTTCCACCACCTAAAAGGAATGTACCATCAATTAGATCTATGTATAAGGTTATGAATAGACTACCAAAGTTGATTGAAAAATCCAAATGACGATCCTTTCATGTAATTCTCATGTGACCAAAAATGGCACGATTATTGGTTCATTTAACGATTCAAAAACCGTCGGTGTTCAAGTGCATTTCCTATGCACAAAAATTAGGCTGGTAGAATATCGGTATCGATATCCATTTAAACCCATTTAAACCGACAATAGTTGCTTTTAGAGTAAGGAAGAGTGCAAAGTTTAAACATCCATTGCTCTAAAGACAAATACGATTCAACCAGGCATTTACAAATGTCCAAAGTTTTTAACTTAACTGATTTACACATCGAGAATAACATAACGACTAAAGAAAATGTCATATTACACAAACAATGCATAAATTTCTCACCTAGTGATTTCGCTTAGCTCCCTCTGGTGCAATTTTTGCAATAAGTTGAAATCCAATTTTGCAAAATCCAGTAGAACTTTGTTATGGGTATCATCTTGTTCATAGAAGGAAATATAATGCCTTGACTCAAGCCTTGTCAAGCCCTTGTGGATGGGCTGATTGAGGGCATGAAGTACTTGTGCCGCAATTGTACTAGGATTGTTCAAGTTTGGTAGTGCAGAGTTGAGATGGGTGGTGGTAAAATCCAGTGCTTCGTCTAATATATCTTCTCCATGTACCCTCAAATGTGCAGCTTCGTACAGGCTTAGCATTCCTCGTACATCATCAGTTAAGGATTGACGAAATTTGCCTTTGTTCTTGAATTTGTTGAATACATCTGCGTGAATTCACAATCACTATCATCCATCAAAAAAAGATGTGCATATAACCTGTTATGAGAGAATGTCCCTTAGAGCACAACGGATTGTCCCAGTTATATAGCAAAAATGATTGTCCCTAATTGATTGCCCCGGAAAGGAAGCCAAATTAATAATTAACGAAAATTTACAAAAAACGGAAAATTAAAAAATAATAGCAAAATAAAAACTAGAGAAAATTTTAGGATGTTTCCCAAAACCAGAGCTGAATTGGATTTTCCTTGCCCAAGTAATTGACAAGTCAAATATTGCCTTAAACGGCAAATTTGGTCATTCAGAGCCCTAAATAGTGACAAAAGTTTGAAAAATGACGAGATCCATCGCCATAGGCCGTGGGTCTTGATCGTTGGGCCGTTTCGGGTCAGACCCAAGTGGTCCCAACGCAAAATTCCACTGTAGCATAATTACGATTTTGCCACCCTAGGCTTAAAATGCATAAGGTATTTTTTCTCCATGACTACTACATCATATTCACATGTAATAGTTGTGTTTTAGTTTTTTCTTGATATTCAAATTCTAATGGGAGCCGCAACTCACTTTTATTCACATCAAAAAATTTATTGATCTTTGAAAATAAATTGAAAAGGTCTAAAGCTTTCGAGGCATCAAGACAAAGATGGAGAGAACCATCGAAGGTGGCAACTGGCACTCAAACTCCGACAATCATATGCCGCCAGACCCAAAGAGGAAAAAACAAACACCCAAGGTTGGCAAGATACCGAACCAAAAAAAAAAATTAACCAGCTACGGACTATCTTATTGCATTTGATTTGATACACAAAAATAATCAAATGGAAAAGAACTTACCACAAGAGACGGGAAATCCTTCTTGTCTCAGTAAGCGAAAGGAGAGAGCCACCGCATAAAGATCTTCCTCCTCGGCATTTTTGTGATCGGGTTCGTGATAATAGGTTTCGTATATGTGTTCTAATGATGCTTCAATCTCAGTTTGAAAATTGTAGGCCACGCCTAGGCGCTGGATCGCATCAATGACGTTCAATTTTTGTGAAGGTGTATGATCAGCTTCCATTAATATGTTTCGAACTTTCTGTTTCAGCTGCTCAAGTTGTTGGTCCATTTCATCATCAGCTTCCTGAGAAAAACAACACCAAGATAAATACAACCTATGACAATTACACTGCAATGCCAAGTAGGGGTGAGAAAAAAAACCGTTTATAAACAACGGTTTGGTCCCAGTTTCAAAAAATTATAAACCGTGTTCAATGGTTTAGTCAGTGTATTTATATTAATGGTTCCGCTTTTAATCCAATCCGAACCATGCATATATTCCTATATGTTTTAGATATACAAAATAAACATAAGTTAAGCCAAGGTCAATTAATTTCCTAATCTGTATTTTACTCCATTCTACCGCTCTATTCCTTCACTGCCAAGACAAATTACCCTAGCTTTCTATGTATGAAAGCATACATAAAATTATAAACCTAACCTAAAAATACTTACTCCTCGAATCCCACCCTTCTTTCTTTCCTAGACAACAATAAACACTATTTGCCGATAAAAATAGAATAAATAAACACTATTTGGTAGCTATATACATTATTCTTTGTCACTAGTTCTCTGCATGCTATATTCTATACTTACTAATAGAATTTTTTTTTTTTTTTTTTTGGGTTTTAAAACTAGGTATGTTGATGTGGGCTTTTCATGCTAATTACATCATACCGTGGCATCAGAATTGTAGGAGAGAAAATGATCTCCCCATATGCTGGGATGAAAATTTGCAGAGCGACGTTGGGTGACATTATCGGGCACCATAACATTTTTGGTAACTGAAGCGGCTGGAACAGGGACATTGGAATTAACATTTAACTCCATTTTTCTTTTCTTTTCTTTTCTCGGGTGTGGTTTGTGAAACGCACGCTTAATAAGAGAGGGAGAGTACTGAACAACACCAACAATCTAAGTGTATTGTGGGTTTTCTCTGGTATGGATCAAAGAGCTTTAGTGGTTTGCTATTTATAGAACAATTCATGGGACATTTTGGAGATGAGAAACGTTAGGCTCAGAGAGAGCACATGGAAATGATGCACTATTGGATTGCAACAACGATTAAAGTCACGGGATAAAGTTTAGTGTACGGAGCATCATTTGAGCCATAAGGCTCGGCAACACCAACGTACAGCACAGTACCATGTGTTTTTTTTCTTTTTCTTTTTTCTTTTTGGGATAACCTGATGTCGTCTGAGCCAGCTTCCACGGACCTCAACTAATTCCAAAGCTCTGGGAGTTTGCTGACAAGGGGAATCAAACCTGAGACTTTAGGTGAGAACAACCCTAAATCCCAAAGTAAAACTACTTTATCAACCCCTTAGGGTTGGACACTAAAACGTGTTGTGAAGATTAATTGTGCATGTGAGATAGTTGGTGTGTTTGTGAGATCCAATGACAAACTGTGGACATTTTGGAGATGAGAAACGTTAAGCTCATAGAGAGCACATGGAAATGATGCACTATTGGATTGCAACAACGATTAAAGTCACGGGACAAAGTTTAGTGTACGGAGCATCATTTGAGCCATAAGGCTCGGCACCACCAACGTACAGCTAAGGGTCGGCATCGGGCCGGGCCGGGCAGGCCCAGCCCGCGAACTTCCAGCCCAAGCCAGCGGGCCGGGCTTTGCGGGCTTTTATTTTTTAGCGGGCCGGGCTCTCTCTCAAATCATGAAGCCCAGGCCCAGCCCACGGGCTTATTCTAGTCGGGCGGGCGGGCCAATCTTCGGGCGCAGGCTAAATTGGGCTATTTGGGCGGGCCAAATGCTTTTGGTTTTTTTTTTTTTTGGAAAGAAAAACTCCGTCCCATGCTTCCTAGTCCCCTATGAAAAGCATCCACCCAATACATAAATTAAAAAATCCTTTCCAACACCTATGTCCGATGCTTCCTGGTCCTATGAAAAAATCCTTTCCAACACCTATGTCCAATCCTTTCAAATGAGCTGCCCAAGACCAGTGTACTACCCACAGCAAACCAAAAGCCCTCATGTCCAGTCCTTTCAAATGAGCTGCCCTTGTCTCCACTGCCATCACCTTTCCCTTTTTTAAATTTTTATAGTACCACTTTTCTTATTGTTTTATTCCCCACCAACCATTTGTCTCCCATTTTTTAGTTTTATACGGAGTATAATTTTTGTGTACAACTATTGGGTCATTGTATGGATATTTAAGAGAGGAAGAGAAATTTCGGGGATAGGAGCCAGAGGAGGAATTTCAGGCGTGCTACGCGTGTATAAGTGTACGGGATGTGGGCGGGCTAGTATCTCGGGCCGGCGGGCTGGGCTCATGGGCAGGCCAATGGGCGGGCGGGTTAGAGTTAAAATTCCTAGGCCCAAGCCCTGCCCATGGAAAAGTCGGGCTGGGCTAGCCCGCCCATTTGTCGGGCTCGGGCTCGGGTAAAGCCCGGCAGGCCTAGCGAGCTTCGGGCTTCGGGCTCATGGGCCGAATGGTGAGGCTTACGTACAGCACAGTACCATGTTTTTTTTTTTTTTTTTTTGCAGGATAACTTGATGTCTGAGCCAGCTTGCACGGACCTCGACTAATTCTGATGCAGGGTGGATTTCAAAAAAAGTCATATTTTATTTATATTGATTTACATTTAGTATTTTTTTTTAATATGTTATAATTTAGTCAAAATATTCTAGAAGTATTTTGTTTCCTAGTTTCTTCTGATTGAGGTTTCCTATTTTATGTTTCCTTGTTTTACAAGAATTAGGGTTGCTAGCTAGTAATTTTATTTCCTTTTTAGTTTTAGGGTTGCGACTAGTATAAATAATTGATGTAAGCCTTAGGGCAAGGGAGTTGATTAATATGTTGAGTTTTTTCACAAGAGATAGTATCTCTTTTTCCTATAATTCTATTAATCTGCGGGTTATTAGATTGTAGAAGAGTTGTTTCTTATTCGTGGGGGTGATCTTTGTTCTTGTTCACGTTTCTAGCTGCGTCAAATTCCAAAGCTCTGGGAGTAACGACTGGGCATAACTCCAGTGACCTCAAGAGTTTGCTGACAAAGGAGAATCAAACCTGAGACCTTTGGAAAAGAAACCCCTAAATCTCAAGGTAAAACTACTTTATCAGCCCCTTACTTAGGGTTGGACACTAAAACATGTTGTGAAGATTAATTGTGCATGTGAAATAGTTGGTGTGTTTGTGAGATCTAGTGACAAACTGTGGATGCCCCTCCACTCGTGGAGTTGGGCATCGCCACATAGGATGAACAAATTTTGCGTTTCGTATTAGTGTTGATGTGGCCGTTGCAGCATATCTCATGTATTGAGAGTTGCACTTGGTTTTAGGAAACCAAATGGTCGGAAGCAAAGGGTACGAAAAGGGAATGTGTTAGGAATTCTATGAATTTCTGTTCTGTTTTTGAACTTTTTTGGTGCTTTTATAAATTTTGTGGTAAAAAACGGCGCAGGGTCCAAAAAAACGGCTCAAAGTTATAAATATTTGTGGTGGTGTTTACGAATTTTGGCAGTATTGTTTATGAATTTTGTGGTTCAATAATAAAAAAAATTGGTGTCTAATTGCAAGTTTTTGTGATGATTTACAAATTCTTATGGCATAAAATACGAAAGAGCACACTGTAATATAGATGGTGGTGAGAGAGACATTTCTCAAAACTACTCCCCATTGTAATATAGATGGTGGTAAGTAAGCCCAGCCTGTGTCATTTCGTTACTTCCTTTAATTTATAATTAATAGGCCAGTTTAAGGAGAGTGTAATATTCCAATTCCAATCCAACATTTTGACATATTTGTGGCTAAATATAGTAATATCAATTCTGACTTGTGATGAAGGAAAAAGGTTTTGTGGTTAAAGTATTCAACACACATCCTTTACGAACCTTTTGGCCATTTTAGGATTTTTTATAGCTCTTTTTATGATTTTTGTGGCTCGTTTTATTCTTGGGTGTACGGGATTTTTTTGTAATTCATTCTATGAAGTTTGGTTATTTTTATGAATTTTGTGTTATTGTTTTTGAATTTTTTTGGGTGCTTTTAATGAATTTTGTGGTAAAAAAAACGGCGCAGGGTCCAAAAAGATGGCTGAAAGTTATAAATATTTGTGGTGGTGTTTACAAATTTTGGCATTTTGTGGTTCAATACGTATTAAAAAAGAAATTGGTGATTTCAAGTTTTTGTGATGATTTACAAATTATTGTGGCATAAAATACAAAAGTGCACGGTACACCAATTTAGAAAATTGCATTTTCTCTCTAATTTTACTCTACATTGTTTAACTTTTTAAATAGGTTGACAGTTAATAACTAGTACTCTCTCCGTCCTTTTTTTAGTGTTTACGTTTTCATTTTGAGTTGTCCCTTAAGTGTGTATTTTAAAAAATTAATGACTAAAATTTTGTACCATTATCCTTTTTCCCTTTTGAAAAGTTAATGGGAAAGAGTAAATGGGTAAAAGTGGATAAGAATTTTGGAAAGTAGAAGTAAAAGTTGACGTGAAAAGTATAAAGTAGAGTTAAAAGTTGATTTGAAAAGTGTAATGATGAAATTTTTTAATAAATTGGATTTACGAAGTAACACACTTAAAAAGAAACGGAGGAGGTTAAGGTTTTAAGGAGGATTGGGAATATCTTGAGTAGTGCAGCGTTTAATGGATATTTTTTTGGCTTTGTCCCAGTAGGTGTTTTAGTTCCTCTCTTCTCCATTTATTAAGTTTTCATCAATAAACTTTTTGTTTTCTGAAAAAAAAAAAAAAAAAAAAAACAACGTGACAAGGTTAGAACACCACATACTCCCAAAGGACTTGGCAGAAATTCAAAACCACATAAACAACAACAGCAAATAATATTGACTTCCATTATGCTACTAAATCAAATGGCAGGGAGGTACGTACAGGGGCGGACCGGGGGTGCTAGGGGGGTTTTGGCCCCTGCAAAACCCCCAAGGTTCTTACTACTAGTAGTATATTTTCAGTTCATTTTCAAATTTTCTGTATATTTGCTATGGAGTGATCCCCCGTAGCACCAATCCTGCGTCCGCCACTGGGTACGTAGGACTAGTATTGGCGGGTTGCAGTAGTAGAAGTGTCTTTGAACCTCTCCTTATACGTTTCTTTTCTTATTGTAATGATTTCATATTTGTCTCCTCAGGATTTAATGAAATTTTGCTTTGTTGTTCAAAAGGAAATAATACTTCACTTTTTGGAGCAATCATTACGCTTTCATAAAAAGTTTGAATCTCCAAAAAGAAATAGGAAAATAGGACATGGAGAGTATTATTTTTAAGTTGTCGTTTAGTGAACCGGATTATGAGACGGATGAAGGGAGTGGTACAATACAACTTTTGTGGGGGATTGTTTTTTGTCTTTAATTAACCTTTTAAAAATTTGGATCATAATTTTATACTTGTTAAATTTTTCTCTCGTCGAGACGAACTAATAAACTACAAAAAAAAAATCGCCGCAAAATTAACAGTTGTAAAAAATATTAAATAAATATAAAAAAAATAAACCACAAAAGTTTTTACCAAAAATAGTTTATTCAGCCAAAGCAATTATGCGTTTCGGTAAAATCGAAACAAACTCACAAGTTTTGCCAACTCATGACGCATGCTTCCATGACGTAAGGGAAAACGTGTTTCTCACCTGCTCGCACCACGTGATTACTTATTCCGCTGTACTACCTACCGTGTATTTCTTGTCACCTTCCAAACGTGTTTCTCATCTGCTCCACCACGTGATCACTGATTCCGTAGTACCGACCAGCGTGTATTTCTTGTCACCTTCACTGTTCCCAGTATTTCAAAAAAATTATTTATATTTTCATATGTAAAGTATGCAATATAGATCTTGGTTGATTGTTTCCGGTTAGTTCTATTAAATATATTTTTAAAATCGTAAAAAAACATTGAATATTGAAGTAGATAATTAATTGAAAAACGGCAGGCATACGGAGAAATGGCAAGAAATTTGTGACGGAGGAGGTAAAACATTCATGTATGAGTATACTGTTTTTTTTCTTTTTTTTGATAACCGGATGTCTGGGTAAACTTGTGCGTAGCTCGACTAATTCCGGACTCTGGAAGTAACGACAAGGATTAACCTCTACTGACCCCAAGAATTTGATGACAAATGGAATCAAACCTCTACCATTAGGTGGCCAATCCCATGGGGTTTGCAAACCTCTAAGTCTCAAACCAAGACCACTTTACCAATCTCATGGGGTTTGTAAGAGTATGCTGCTAGTCGGAGACAATTAAAAGGTATTTCTATTCTCAATTTACTGGACTAACAGAGTAAGATTAGCATTGGTTTGGGTAAATTGAAAAAACTGGTTTTTTTGGTTTTGTCCTTATTCAAAAAAAATTGCATTTGTTAGTTTTCGGTCGATTTTTTATGGTTTCTTGGCTTGTCTCGACGAGAGGAATCTAAAAAGTATAAAATTATTAGCCAAACTTAAAGTTTTGTGAATAAAGACGAAAAATAATCCAAAAAACCGGTTTTTTGCATGTTACAAAGCCAACTTACACAAGCAGATTACAAAGCCAACTTATAAGCAAGACAATTAATAGAATAAAACAAATATGAGATAAAGATAAACTCTAATTTATGAAAAACCTCGCAAAATGAAATACGTAAGTTTCAAAGTCCTAGCCTGATAAGAAATAGTGCTCCACTTTTTTTTACTCCTAACTGTTCAAATCTTTTCTTTGACTAAAATTCTTTCACATCTGATTCAAATTGCTTGTTGAAACTTATCTGATTCAAATTGCAAAATCAAGTTTCTTAATCTATTTTATGGGGGAGGGGGGAATGGGATTCGATCCCGAGATGCAATGTGGAGTATCCAGAAGCTGTACCGCATGAGTTAGCCACCACTTGCATCCTTGTATAGCAAGCAATTAACGTTTTTATTATGAGTCCTTTTGAACCTCAATTTCTCCAACATCTCTCACATGATTTGTACCAATCACTGTAACATTTTTATTAGTAGATTAATTTTGAACCTCAATTTTCTCGCACATTTCTCTCACCTAAAATGATTGCCTTTCCATGCATTGTTTGTTTCCTTTCCCTTTGGCCTTGTTTGTTAGGGAGGATATGGGATGGGATGGGATGGGATTTGGATTTGGATGTGGGTCCCAAAATTCATTGTTTGGTAACATTATTTGGGATGGGATTTGGTTTCCCCAGCCAATTAATATCCCCATCCGTACGGGATATAAAATCCCATGGGGGGGTGGGATTTGGATGGGATTTGGAGTTTTTAGTGCAAAAAACCGGATATCCCGAGCACTATCCCGTCGAACACAAACACCGGATATGAATTTTTTCCATCCATTGATATCCTGAGCAATATCCCAAGGATTTCATATCCCACTCATATCCCATGGGATTTCATATCACATCCATTTATCTCCGGCCAAACAAACGAGGCCTTTGTGGTACATATGGTGTGTTTCCTCCCCAAACTCATTTTCCGGACAAGCTCCTCTGTTTGGGGGACCTATATAACAGTGACTTGATATGTATGAGTGATTGATAACCTCATTGCGGCTCTTGTTGATTACCGACAACTTGATCAGATAATGCAACAATTAAAGGATGTAAAAGTGTGCAAAATGTGAACAACGTTATCAATGGCACATTGGCTGGACCAGAAAATTTTAGAAGTAGGCCTGTCGATAAATTGAGAATTTCTTCTCCATCCCCAACTTCACATCTAAAAGGGATAGTAGACAATCCATCATACCCGCCTCCCATTGGGGATCGGGTATATTCTAGTAAATACATATAGTTGAACAAAAAAAATGATAAGATCTAATTTATGTGTCCTACAAGAACAAAAACAACCATTTAAAACAAAATAGAATAGAAAATTACAAAGAAATAATAGTCTACCACTATTATATAAAATTTTAACAACTACCATCATTAAACTTTTTTAACACTGAAACATATATAGTTTTAACACTGAAACATATATCATTAAACAAAATAATCTAATAAACCACAAAATTTGGATTTTTTTGTCTTTAATTAACCTTTTAAAAATTTGGATCATAATTTCAAATTAAGTTGAAACGGTGAGATTTTGGTTCAAGGACTTCTAACCGTCCGATTGAGCTGATTTTTGGTGGGCCCCCTCGGAAAAATGTTTTAAGAATAATGAACGGTTCGGATCACTCGTGTGGGACCCAAAAGTGGGTCCCCGAAGGCGTGGGGTGCATTTTCGGTGCAAAAAGGGGTGTACCCCCAGGTTTTCCGGAAACATTTACCCATAATTTACCCCGAAAGCAAAATAGGACCCACCAACCCACCCATCTCGTTAGTAAATTTTTTTCCCTTCCTTTGGCCTGCACAACACTCGTTACTCTCTCTCTCTCTCTCTCTTCCCTTTGAGGCACAACCCTTTCAAAGCACAGGGGAAAGGAAACCCAGAAGAAGAAACCACGTCCGATCCTCGTGCCACCGCCGATCCGTCTTGCTTCTTGCCGCCGGCGAAAAGTTCAGTAGCGAACCCTGAGAATGTCGACTTGTGTTCTTTTCGTCCAAAGTCGAACGATGAAGTATTGCAATGCCAACAAAAAAATAATAATTTATCCTTCAGTCATCTTCTCTCATTCAACAAATCTCTCTCCTTTCGTCATCTCCAACCCAAAAGATAGTCTCCGGAGTGAACTTTGATGGCCAATTCATAAGCTACATAGAGATTGCAGAGGAATTTTGGCAATTTTAGAGTTTGGGTTTTTTTAGTTTTGGGGATTTGATTTGGGATATTTCTATAAAGTTTAGCTTCTTGATGGAAAGTATGTAGTCAATAAAATTGTCTGAAGTACATGGTGGAATTTGAATGGCCATAGGGCAAAGTGCAAGTGTGTTCCTCCAAAAACAAAATCAAAATACACAGAATTTCTGGAACTCGTTGTAAGCTTGTTTCGTTCTTGAACTCATAGAAGACGGATTACTCCTTGGTACATGTTTTGTGGCAATTGAGAAGTTCACATTGCTTGAGGGTGCAAAATTATTTACGTTTGGTGCTTTTCTTATTCTGGGTTTCCTTTCCCCTGTGAAGGTTTGCCTCAAGGAAGAGAGAGAGAGAGAGGAGGGTTATGCCTGCCGAAAGAAAGGGGAAAAAAATTACTAACGAGATGGGTGGGTTGGTGGGTCCCTGTTTTGCTTTCGGGGTGAATTATGGGTAAATGTTTCGGGGTATGTATCATTATTGTTTCTTGTCACCTTCCAAACGTGTTTCTCACCTGCGTGTATTTCTTGTCACCTTCCAAACGTGTTTCTCATATGCTCCACCACGTGATCACTGATTCCGTAGTACCTACCTGCGTGTATTTCTCAATTATTATTCAATTATTACCCTTATTTTTAAATATTATTTTTATTTTTCTCTCTATCTCTCTCTAATCATTAATACCAATTTTTTAGGTATTATCCTTATTTTTCCCTCTAATCATTACAAAAATCCAAACCAAACACAACCTAGATCTTGGTTGATTGTTTCCGGTTAGTTCTATTAAATATATTTTTAAAATCGTAAAAAAACATTGAATATTGAAGTAAATAATTAATTGAAAAACGGCAAGCATACGGAGAAATGGCAAGAAATTTGTGAAAGAGGAGGTAAAACATTCATGTAAGAGTATACTGCTTTTTTTTTTTTTTTTTTGATAACCGGATGTCCAGGTAAACTTGCGCGTAGCTCGACTAATTCCGGACTCTAGAAGTAACGACCAGGATTAACCTCTACTGACCTCAAGAATTTGATGACGAATGGAATCAAACCTGAGACATTAGGTGGTCAATCCCATGGGGTTTGCAAACCTCTAAGGCCCCGTTTGATACGAGGTTTCATTTTGGAGGGATTGATAATGAGATGGGATTGGGATTGGGATTGTGATTGATAATGTGATGGGATTATTAATGAGGAGATGAATCCTTCCATCATATTTGTTTTGCACAGGATTAGATCATGGGATTACTAATAACATGTTTGTTTTGCTTAGGATATGATTGAGTAAAAATAATTTGTTTCCAATTCTACCCTTATTTGGAAACACCATTTTTCATCAGTAGCTCAACATGTTTTCATGTCTTTTTTCTTTTCTTTTCTTTTTTTAAGATTTCAAATGAAAAATTACATTTTTTTTTTTTCAGATTTCCAATGAAAATTTCTTTGAGCCACGTTTTCTAGTCATTTCTAGATAAAAGCATCCAAGGTAATGCTGAAACAATACAAAAAAAATTGATCCGGGTTATTTTAAGTCTTTATCAATTTTTTTCCCTGTGTTAGTTTTGCTAGTTAGGCGCTAATATTTTTTTTGGAGTATTGGTTCATGTCAGCACGAGAAATCAGAAAGATTTAAAATATGAACCGTAGGTTTTTGTTTTAATAAAGATAAAAATAATATAAGGTTTTTTTTTTTTTTGTCTTTTAAAATGTTAATCATTAATTGGCGTTGTCAAAAAATGTTGACAAAACGCATTAATCCACGAAAGCATTAAACAGCAAAAGTAACTGTTTCTGCATTACTAGTAACGAAAGCATCACGAAAATTCACGAAAGCATTTACCAGAGAATTGGGTAGAAGAAGCATGAACGCACTTGGCTTGTCTTCACCAACAATTCCCCAATCCCATGGGAGAGGTTTCATAATACCCAACCCCCCTTGGGTTGGCCAATCCCATGAAAATAGGGGATTGCTAGTCCCATGGGACTGCTAGTCCGGTCCTCAAATTACACAGCAAATATGAAAATTAATGGACCCACAGGATTGGTTATCCAATCCCATGCTCCATCTCTCTTATCAAACATGGCCTAAGTCTCAAACCAAGACCACTTTACCAATCCCATGGGGTTTGTAAGAGTATGCTGCTAGTCGGAGACAATTAAAAGGTATTTCTATTCTCAATTTACTGGACTAACAGAGTAAGAGTAAGCATTGGTTTTGGTAAATTGAAAAAATTGGTTTTTTGGTTTTTTTGATTTTTTTGGTTTTGTCCTTATTCAAAAAAAATTGAATTTGTTAGTTTTCGGTCGATTTTTTATGGTTTCTTGGCTTGTCTCGACGATAGGAATCTAAAAAGTATAAAATTATTAGCCAAACTTAAAATTTTGTGAATAAAGACGAAAAATAATCCAAAAAACCGGTTTTTTGCATGTCACATTCGTCTTTATTCACAAAACTTTAAGTTTGGCTAATAATTTTATATTTTTTAGATTCCTCTCGTCGAAACAAGCCAAGAAACCACAAAAAATCGATCGAAAACTATCAAATGCAAAATTTTTTTGAATAAGGACAAAACAAAAAAAACCAAAAAAACAAAAAAAAATCAGTTTTTTCAATTAGTTGATTTGTCATATAGAATTTTCAGTGATATTTGCGATTTTAAATTACTTGCAAAAATAAAATAAGTTGTGATTCTAAGATAAGAAACAATTCAAATATCTAACCCATGCCATGCCAATTGGTTCCTTGCCAACCGAAAGATGATCCTTAAAAAATCAAACATTCATTATTTACTTTAATCCCATTTTCTTTATAAGCGTGACAATATACTTGCTTATTATTACTACATTTTTTGAAAGCGTATGAAATAGAATATTTTTTTATTGTTTCTCTCTTCCTCTCCTGCATTTTCTAAAACCACCCCGGCACCCATTTTGTGCATCCTCGTAATTACAATACAATTGTGTGCATCCTCCAATTTTTATGCTACAAAAATGAAGACAAGAAGATGTAATCCTTTTCGGATTTTCGATCCGTGTATGTAATTATTTTGCTTTCTTGGTTTGTTCTGCACCCATTTTTATGCTAAGATTGGTATGGGTATGACACACTAGAAGAAGCATTTTAAGAATGTATTTTCAAGAAAGCAGAGTGTAGTGCAGTAATTATTATTTTTCTAAATTTATACGTTTTACAAATGAATCTTTTAGGTCATTGAGGAAGAGCTGAATCAAGATCATTTTGAAGCAAATCATTTTCCTATTGAAGCTGCAGTTAAAGGAATAAAAGGTAAAATTAAAAGGAAAAACATCAATGAAATTCTAAGATACTCAAAAGTGGACAAAGGTACCATCAAAGAGAGAAGGAACAAAAACAAATGTGTAATGGTGAGATCTACTGTAGCCGCTGTTGCGTTGTTTCCATCTATATCCTCAGGAGGTATTAACAATAGAAATAGAATTTTAATTGCTTGATGAAGCAAAGGCAATTTGGAAAGTGGACAAAATATTTGGAATTCGATACGATGGTGATGAGAGGAACGTCATTAGAAAGATAGCCGAGATGGAAGCCATTAACAAAGCTAAGGCTGATTGTCAACCTTGAATTTTATCTTAAAACATGAATTCTCATGCCTAAGTTTTTGCTTAATTTCACTGAAGATTGTCTCTGTAATGTAATAGTCTTGTCTTTTTAGATGATCAAAATCTAACTTTGTTAGCATTGCTGAGGATTGTAACTGCTTGGGGCTTAGTGGCATATGATTGTCGTAAGGGTTAGGTGTCAACCTAGTAGGGATGCTTCGCTCTCGTTGTGATGCCTCAGTACTTTGCCCCTTCTTTATTATATCTATATTATATGGAGCAATAAAATTTCTTTTGCCATGCAAAAAAAAAATATATATTTTAGTCATTGTATCATGTCCGCTGAAGCCATGAAAAACTGTAATTATTACACTTGAAAAGTAGGATATCTTGAAAATGATGGTCAATTACTTAAACTATTGTTAGTTCGTGTGGGGGTCTCTTCGCCGGAGTGAGCTCTTTGGACCTCTAGGAGTGGAATGGGGAGTGCGGTGCAAGTCTGATCCGCCGCTGCTCGCCGGAGGTGATCACCTGCACACGTAGAGAATCACGTTAGTGCCTCGCCCGGACGGTGGTGGTCCGGGAAGGCACTCCGATGATTAAGTCAGTCACCGGAGTGAGGGAATGCACCGGAGATCTTAGAGAGAAGTGGAGTAAAGAGGGTAGTAAATGAGGAGAGAGGAATACCCATTGTGGTAGTTGTGGTTGGGTATTTATAGGCTGAGGGGGCGTGCACCCTACGCGCTCGGCGCCCCCTACGCGCCCTGTCATTCATGCCGGAATGACGGGTGATGTGACCCTTATCCCCGCTGCAGACGCCAAGTCCCGATCGTCGTCGGGCGGGTGAGTTCGGATGGTCAAATCAACTCCGAGATATCTCATCGCCCACGTGCTCCCTGCAGCGGCGGTGGAAAGAGTAGGTGACCGCCGCATTAAATGCCTCATCATTGCATATATAGCTTGTCAGACACGCCTCCACCTAATCGGACGGACCCGAGCCCCCACGCTACCGTGGTCAACCGACTCGGCACGTGCGCGGCCCAGCCCCTCGGGCGCTCGGCATGCCGATCGGCAGAGCCCCCGAGGATTTTCTGTGGACCGAGCTGCGAATGACGCGTCCTCGGCGCCAAGCCGTTCGGCGGACTTTGTTCAAATCAGTATTCGTCCAGAACCGCACATCCGCACTACCCACCGAGGGCACCATGCGCTCGGTGGCATCCCGGCGGATGGGTCTACATTCAGTTTTGCAGATTCTGAGGTAGTGACCCTTCTATCCTTTGATGACGTGGAGGAGGCCCCTGCTGTCCCCCACGAACCCGGCCGCTACAATAGCCCCATCAACTTCCCAAGATGAGGGACGATGAATTGTTGGAGTTGATACGATCGGAACCGCGGTCGGGTCACGGCTAAACGGTGGTCGGGGCACCATGCTCGGAGGGTTGCTGCGACGATCAGGGAACTGACGCTCCGAGACCCTTTATATTGGGCGCTCGGATCGGATAGAGCTCGAAACGTCACATCGAGAAGTGACGTGAAAGGACGCCTGACACACCGTGTCAGGAATCTGTGACGTGTGCTGAGGTTACCGCCACGTGTCGTCGCGTGATTGGTCCGAGCGCCGTCGTGTGGATTCGCGCTCAAACGGTTTAAACTCGGGGACAGGTGTCGTGCGCTGAATGGCTGTCTTTTCGCCTCCCGAGCCGGCGCCATCATGGCCTATATTCAATAGGGGGGTTACCCCCTATAAATACACGGGGAGCAAGAGAGAGAGTCACCGTTACTCTCTCTCTCTAGCGCCAGAACTCATACCGCCGCCGTCCGCCGCGATCAACCGTTTGCTCCGTTGAAATCTCGACTTCAGGCGAGGATTCTTCCACCAAATCTCAGGTATTGTGTTCTTCCCTTGTTCCTCTACGTTTTGTGAGCTTTTTTCGTGCACTTTTCTGCATTTTGGGAGGGTTTTTGGGCGCTTTTCCCTTTGCGTTTTTTCTGCCTCTGTGTTAATTGAGTTTTCCGGCGGTCTGTGCGGCGGAGCGCGGCTGCCGGATTCTGGGCTCGAAGAACACTCATCGTGTTCTTCCGAGCGCGCGACCACCGCACGCACTGTCTTTAGCCGAGAGGTTCTAGCCGAGGGCTTTCCAATTCGTTGGGCTTTCGGGACAGATGACACCCCGCGGGGAGCTCGGCTGGGGCCGAAGCTCGACCCTTCATATTTTCTCGAACTCAAACCTGTGCACATCGCTGATGGTTGTTTCACCCCCGATGCACTTGTAGGTTCCTTTGGATGAGCTCGGACTCCTCGGACTCATCCCCGGACGACGTTCGCCGATTACGGAGTTCGGCAACTTTGTTCAGACCTCCTTCTCCGAGAGCAACTCGGGAGTCTCGGAAGAGGCTATAGGCCGAGCGCACTCCGCCCTCCACCTACCGGAGTCCCTCCACTGAGTATAACCCCCCTCCAAGCCATAACCCCCGAGCGTTGGGCGGAAATGGAAGTGTAGAAGCACGGCGCGCCGAGAGCGGTTCTCAAGCCACCACCTCTGGACAGGGCTTCCCTACCAATCCGAACCCTGAAATCGACGCGCCGACCGAGGTGCCTCTCTCTCCCACCATCGACCCGACCGAGCTTCCGAGCCTATCCGGAGACTGGGCCTCGGATGTCGAAGTGATCGAGATCGACAGGGAGACCGCGGGGTTTGACGCCCCCGAGCCCATCGAGGTCCTCGAGGTGGACGCGTTCTTGGCCCGGTCCCCACAACCCGAGGGGCACGTCTCTCATGATGGGGGTGAAGTTGAAGGGTCTTCTCATCACGGTGCCGAGCACGGA
The DNA here is from genome assembly GCA_016920895.1 of Vaccinium myrtillus. Lineage (NCBI taxonomy): Eukaryota > Viridiplantae > Streptophyta > Magnoliopsida > Ericales > Ericaceae > Vaccinium > Vaccinium myrtillus. Next base: position 4,126,203 of record CM029273.1, on the reverse strand, counting down.
GACCGAGAGCAAGCCCCGACGATGAAGAGGAGGCCGATGTCGAGGGGGCGTCGAGTACGGGCACGGCTGGGAAACGATCCCTCCGCCGAACCCTAGGCACGGGGAATGCAAGTACGTCGACATGTACTTCGATGGTACCGAGGCCAAGCTTGCCGCGTTCCGAAAGGACTACAACATCCCCGAGGACGTGTCGATCGCGAGGCCAACCGACGGAAAGATTCACTATGTCAAAGGGCAGGTGTTCGTGCCCCTGATGGCCATCACCGAGGGCGGGCTGACCTTCCCCATGCCTCGGCTTCTTCGGCAGTTCCTGGACGTGTACGAGCTCGCGCCCTCACCAGCTGGTGACCAATGTACCGCATCATCGCTCGGTGGTGAGGCTATCCGAGCAGACACAACATCCCTTCCGCCTCGCTGACCTTATGGCGGTCTATATTGTGGCGCGAAGCCCGAATTACGGCCGCTACTACTTCTCGCGGCGCCCCGAGTATCCTCACCTTATCGGTAAACTCTCGGACTCGGAGAGGCATGCCTGCGAGCTGGTAATCGTGGGGGGGAACTTTGACATGGCCCCGGGCGAGGAGTCCAGGTGGTCCGTGCCCTGGAGTCGTGGGAGACCTAGTAAGCCGAGAGCTCATTCTTGCATGTTTATATTTTTCATGTGATGTACTTTTTTTTTTTTTTTTTTTTTTTTGATCACCGTACTCATATATGCATTTTCAGATTGCAAGAAGTTGACGAAGAAGCTTGCCGAGGACGCGGACGACGACGTCATCGACCGGATTTTCAAAATCAAGGACCGCACTGCTCCCGGCGTTCTCGGCTACGTGCCGTCTTACAAGGGCTTCTTGAAAAGAGGCAAGAGTCCCGTGAAGAGGACAGGGGAGCGCCGAAGACGGCTCTTCGACTCTGATCTTCGGCTCTCGGACTTCCACGGCCGTGAGCGCGTTCCGCCGAGCACTCAACATCCGTCTCAATCCTCCGCCGCCGGCAGCAGCCTCGAGACTGACATGGCCAGGTCCTCTGCTCTGAGGGAGGCCCAGAAGCTGGAGCGGGCCGAGAAGAAGAGAAAGGAGGCCGAGAAGGCGGCGAGCCTTAAGCCCGGCCACATCGCCGAAGGAGAGGGCCCGCCGAAGAAGGCTCGCACGACCGAGGCCCCGGAGGGGTCCAAAGCACCCTTGCCAACACCTCCTCCTCCCCAGTCTACCCCGACCGACGTCCCTCCGAGGAGGACAGTTCCCAGGGACAAGCAGGTGGTTTCCCCGACGCCCGGGGATACGCCTCCCCTGGTCGAGAAGGAAGAGCCTTGGGTCCCGGTGATCCAGACCTCGCGCGGCGAGGCCGTAAAGAAGAATGCCAGCGTTCGGGAGAGCCGAAAGACGGCGATGACCCTGCTGAAGGCCCTCGCCCTGCCGAGGGACATGAAGGCCGAATCCAACAACACGGCCGACAACTACGCCGAGATGTGCACTCACATCGTGAGGGTAAAACTCTAACTTCACACTTCGTGTTTTTTCTCCAAGTTTTTGCCTTCGGCTTATTACTCATGTAGTTTTGATTTTGTTGCAGGCTGGCCAGTCGGCCTTGGCTCTCGGCGACAAGGTATACAAACTTGGCGTCGAGAAGACCGAAGTCGAGAAGAAGCTGGAGGCGGAGCAGAAGGCTCGGGAGAGTCTGAAGAAGAGCGCCGAGGCCCTAGCTGCCGACGGGCAAGAGCTCGAGAAGCAGCTCTCGGAGTCTCGCCGACTCCTGAAGGAGGCCGAGGAGAGGGCCATGACGGCCGAGAGCAAGGTCATGGCCGTCGAAAAGGATCTCCAGCGGGCCAAGGCCGAGAACGATGAAAGCATGGCTGCCGCTGACGCCAACGGCTACGAGAGGGGGAAGCGCGAAACGCTGCAGCAGTTTGCCCAGGAGGCCAATGAGAACGAAGAAAAGGCCTTCGGAAAGGGGTACCTCCTGGGTCGAGCCGACTGCTGGCCCGAAGCCTTCGGCCATGCCTTCAACATCATCTCCGTCCCGGCCGATTCTGCCCTTCGGTCCTCCATTCCTCCCGTGCCCGATACCGTGGTCCCGGAGATGCCCTTCGATGACGACGAGGACGAGGTTCCCGAGGGGAATGGTGAGGCTTCCGAGGCCGCCGATCTTCTTGCTTCCGACCCTCCTGCTGCCGACCAGGGTCAGATCCCCGATCCTGAGGCCGCGGCCTAACAAGCTAGCCGTTTTTGTTTTTGTTGTTTTCTGTTTCAAGTTTTTGTACTCGGAGCCGAGCCTCCCGCCTTTTCGTAATGAATGAGAATCGCCTTTCTTCTTTTCCTCTTGTCCGTTTGTATCCGAATGTATGAATGTCCCTTGTTTACAACGAATCATGATCGCCGAAACCGGTAATAAACGATAATCATCGTAACAAACTGGTAATAAATGATAGCCCCTGCTTCGGCGGGGGCGCCGATGTCGTAACGGCACCTTGCCGAAGCAAAAGAATTAAAAAGTTTTCTCTCGGCCCTGCTTGGAAATTTAAGGAAGACCAGCCCCAGATTTGGAAGCCGAGCCGAGAGAAACATCGCGCCGAGCGAATCATCAAAACAATAGCCCCCGGCTAAAAATGATAGGTTGGTCCCGAGACCAGAGGCATCGCCCCGAACGCTTGTACGTATCAGCGCCACCTTATCTGGTACGATTGTGTGTTCGACCGAACGCTCACAAATCGCTCCGCCGGATAGAGTCCTTTTGTTCGACCGAACACAGACGACCGTTCAACCGAACAGGGCCGAGTCGTTCCACCGAACGGAAGTGACCTTATGAAGCCTTTGGGCCGAGGACAAATACTTGAATTGAAAATTGAAAAGTGACAGTCAACTAAAGAGAGGATCTTATCATTAACATTCCGACTCCCAGGCATTACAAAAAGCTACCGAGGGAACGACAAACGTGAAGAAATGATAAACATAAGATCCTAACCGTAGAACTTTCTTAACTTAGAGGCGTTCCAAGGGTTGCTGATTGCCGTGCCGTCCATCCCGGCGAGCTTGTAGGCTCCATAACCGGCCTTGGCGGCGATTCGGTAGGGACCCTCCCAATGCATGAATTTTTTCTTGTTCTTCTTTTGCACGACCGCTCGGAGGACGAGATCGTCAATGTTAAAGGGGCGGATGCGAACGTGCTTGTTATACCCCCGAGCGACCTCCTGTTGGTAAGCAACGTACTTGATGTGAGCCTCGTCTCGGAGGTCCTCAACATGGTCGAGCTCGGCGGCTAAGTGCTCATCGTTCGTGGCAGGATGGAACGCTTCGGTTCGGGCGGAGGGAGCGATAGCGGCGAGAGGGAGGACGGCCTCCGTCCCGTAGGCCATAGAAAAGGGCGTTCGGCCAGTTCCCCGTCGGGGGGTCGTTCGGTAGCCCCAGAGGACCTTGGGGAGTTCCTCCACCCATTTCCCGCGCTTGTTGGTGAGCCGTCGCTTAAGGCCGGCCGAGATAGACTTGTTTGAAGCCTCGGCTTGGCCATTTCCTTGAGGGTAAGCCACGGTGGAATTATAAACACGGATGTTCTTTTTCTTACAGAGTGTCTTGATTGCCTCGGCGACGAACTGGGTGCCGTTGTCGGAGATGATAGCATAGGGCACGCCGAACCGTGAGATGATGTTCTTCCAGATGAACTGTTCGACTTCGGCGGCCGTGATGTGGATCAGTGGCTCGGCCTCCACCCACTTGGTGAAGTAGTCCGTGGCCGTGATGAGGTGTCGGAACCCGCCGGGAGCCGTGGGGAGGATTCCGACAATGTCGAGCCCCCACTGGGCGAACGGCCATGGACTCGTAACAGGCTGCAGAGACATGGTGGGCTGGTGAAGGATAGGGGAGTGCTTTTGGCACGCCTCACACTTTTTGACGTAATCCTCAGCGCTCTTCTTCATCTTTGGCCACCAGTAGCCCTGGGTCACAGCCCGCTCGGAGAGAGTGCGTCCCCCCGAGTGGCTGCCACAACTTCCCTCGTGGAGCTCATGTAGGACGTTAGGTACCTCGGCATCATGCAGTACGCGGAGGTCAGGGCCGATGTAGGTGCGGCGATAAAGCTGTTCGGTCGGGGAGAGGAAGTAAGACGCCGACTGGCAGCGGATGCGGTGAGCTTCTTTGTTATCCGAAGGGAGGGTCTGGTCTCGGAGGTAGGAGACCAGGGGGTCCATCCAGCTTGGGCCGGAAGCGGCGACTGTCATGACTGCTTCGGCTGCCGGCTCGAAGCTTGGGACCGCGATCTCCCCGAGCGTAATCGTTCGCGTGCCCCCGAGCTCGTTGCATGCTGATCCGAGGGCGGCGAGAGCGTCGGCGTGAGCGTTCTTGGCTCGGCCGATATGGGAGAAGTGGACCGCCTTGAAGCTACTTCGCAATTCCAGAACATGGCTGATATACTTCAGCATCCGAGCGTCGCCGGAACCGTATTCGCTGTTCAGCTGGTTTACTACCAGCATGGAGTCACTGAAAACCTGTAATTCATCCACCCCGAGGGCGAGAGCGAGGCGAAGTCCAGCAATTAGAGCCTCGTATTCTGCTTCGTTGTTTGTGGCCGGGAAGCCGATGCTCACCGCACACTCGTGGAGGGTGCCTTCAGGGGAAATGAGCACGATCCCGGCCCCGCCCCTGTACATTTTTGATGCTCCGTCCACATGCATGCGCCAAGAATCCCGTATAAATGGTAGCTGCCGCGAGGCGGAGATCTCTGAACCGGCCAGCCTGCATCTGCTCGGATGCGGTGGTGGTGCCCTCCGCGCCTCGGCACTGCGCCTTGGCTGCACTTTCCTCTTGGAGATCGGACACCGGCCGGTGTGAGCTCGCGACGAAATCTGCCAGGGCCTGACCCTTGATCGCCGTCCGGGGCTCATACCGGATGTCGAAGTTGGCCAATTCTAAGGACCACTTGCAGATCCGATCCGAGAGATCAGCCTTTCGCATGACGGTCTTCAGGGGATACGCCGTGATTACCACGACGGTATGGCCCTGGAAGTAGGGGAGGAGCTTTCTCTTAGCCGTGACCAGGGATAGTGCTAGCTTCTCAATTGGCAAGTACCTGGTCTCGGCGGGGAGCATTGTCTTGCTTGAATAATAGATCGGGAACTGCTCCAAGCCCTCCTGCCGAACCAGTGCCGAGCTCACTGCGTGCTCGGACACTGCTAGGTAGAGGAAGAGATCTTCGTCTTCCTTCGGCGTTACTAGCATCGGTGCTCGGGACATGTAGCCTTTAAGCTCGGCGAGCGCAACATCACACTCGGTGTTCCAGGTGAAAGACCTCTTACTTGTCTTGATGGAGTGGAAGAAAGGCCGGCAAGCATCAGACGACTTGCTTATGAAGCGATTGAGGGCGGCAGCCATCCCCGTCAGCCGCTGAACCTCCTTGATTGTCGACGGCGCTCGGAGCCTCTGGATAGCTTTAAGCTGGTTGGGGTCGGCCTCGATCCCTCGGCGGGTGACGAGGTACCCCAGAAATTTTCCAGACCCGACCCCGAACGCACACTTTTCCGCGTTGAGCTTTAAATCGTGTTTTTTGAGGATGGAAAAAACCTTACCGAGGTGGGAGAGGTGGTCTTCTGCGAACTTGCTTTTGACTACCATATCATCAATATAGGCTTCCATGATATCGCCGAGCTCTTTAGCGAACATTTTGGAAACCATCCGTTGGTAGGTAGCCCCAGCGTTCTTCAAGCCGAACGGCATCACGATAGCAATAGGTGCCCCTCGGCGTGATGAACGCGCGATCTTCTCCACATCCGCGACCTCCATTGCGATCCGGTGGTATCCTCGGTAGGCATCCATGAAGCCGAGCCTAGCGTGCTGGCCGTTGCATCCACCGGTGGTCAATCCGTGGGAGGGAAAGCAGTCTTTTGGGCAAGCGTCGTTGAGGTTAGTGTAATCCACACATACCCTCCACTTCCGTTCTTTTTCTTGACCACCACGTGTGTTAGCCAGCCACGTGGGGTAAATCACCTCTCGGATAGCCCCCGCCTCGATCAGGCGGTCAACTTCTTCTATGACGGCGTCGGAGTGGATTGCCGAGGACCGTCTCGGCTTCTGCACCACCGGTCTCCTAGCCGGATCAACATTGAGGGCGTGCGTGATGAAATCAGGGCTGACACCCGGCATTTCATATGGAGTCCACGCAAAAACCCCAATGTTATCCTTGAGGAAAGAGATCAGGTCGTTCCGTTCGGGGTTGGAGAGATTCGAGCCGAGCATGAAGTAGCGGGTACCCTCCTCATCAATGGGTACCTTGATCAATTCTTCGACTGACTTGTCCTCGGCATTTGAACCGACGTCGTCGAGGACTTGAGTGCTCTCAGGCGCTTCGATCCAGTGCACCTGTTTGGGCGGTCTGCCTTCCCTCCGGTCCTTCTGGCGCACGGCATTGACGAAACACCTTTTTGAGGCCATTTGATTGCCTCGGACGGTCTCTTGCTTCCCGGACGCGCCAATGAACCGAACGCATTGGTGGAGGGTCGAGGCGACAGCGCCCATTGCGTGGAGCCAGCCTCGGCCCAGGATGCCGTTGTATGGGCTCGGCGAATCCACTACGGTGAACTCTATCTCCAAACGCATCGATCCCGCCCGAACAGGGAGGGTGATGCTACCGAGCGGATAGACCGGGAATCCGGTGAATCCAACGAGGGGGGTGTTGGATGGGGCAAGCTCGTCACGCGTCCGTCCAATGGCCTTATAGGCCGAGTAGTAAAGGACGTCGGCGGAGCTCCCCTGGTCCACCAAGATCCTCCTAACGTCCACGTCGTCGATGCTGATCTCAAGAACTAGGGCATCGTCATGTGGGAATTGCAACCCGTCCAAATCCCGATCGGAGAAAGAAATGGTGTAGGGCTCCATAGGCTCCTCGTATTTCCGTTTTGGCGCCCTTCCGCAGCGTCATCACTTGCATTCTTTGCCTCCATCTTACGCAGCTCCGCATGCATTGCGTCGGCACGGGCTTTGCCGACCGGTCCGTGGATCGTGGCAACCCGGCCGGCGCACTCTCTCCGGCGCTGTTGATTCGGGGTTCTGGAGAGGTTAGCACTTGCTGGTTGGCGGAGAGGAGCGGCACCTCGAGAACGACGGGAGTCCGACCGCGGTCTATCCATTCTTCCATGCGTCCTCGGCGACCAATCGCTCGAGGTGCGCCTTGAACGGTCGGCACCCTGTCGTGTAGTGTCCCATCTCGTTGTGGTATGTGCACTTTCCTTTCTGGGTGGGATCCGACCCCATCTTTTCCTCTGGCCAGTAGAACCAGCGCTTCCGGCCGACCTCCGCCAGCAGCCTGTAGATCGGCATGGTGAAGTAGGTCGTCTCGGCAAGGTAGTCATTGTCGTTTCTGGGGGGCCTTTCCCATCCCCCTGCACCGTTGTTGTCCCTACCGGTGTCTCGGGGACCCCTGTTCCCGAAACCCCCTCCTTGATCACCCCTCCCCTTCTTCAAGGTATTGACTTGCTTCTTTGCTTCCTTTGGTGTGGCCTTTCCAGTGTCTCTCTTGGCCGCTCGGTCGAAGAGGTGCTCTTCGAGCTCTCGGTAACGGTTCACAATCTCCATCAATTCGACCATGTCCTTCGGCGGCCGGACCATGAGTTCCTTGAAGAGGTCGGAATGACTGTCGAGCCCGTTCTTGAATGAAGTGGAGGCAATCTTCTGATCACAACCCTCTACGAGGCTGTACACCTCCCAATAGCGAGCGATGTATTCTTTCAGGGACTCGTCCGGGCCCCTCTTCATGTTGATGAGTGCGTCGAGCGTCTTCGGTTGTGTATTGCTGGTCACAAACCGGGACGTGAACGCACGCTCGAGCTCGTCGAAGTCGTTTACAGACCCCGGAGCGAGCTGGCTATACCAAAGGAGGGCCGTGGTTCCCAGGCTCATGGAGAACGTTCGGCACATGAGAGAGTCGCTGTGGCCGTGGAGCTCCGAGACCAGTCGATACTGCTGGACGTGTGTAATCGCGTCCGTCGTGGGTTCATACTTATCAAATTTGGGAATTTTGAAACCGCGCGGCGGGGCCGCCTCGGTGATTGCTCGGGAAAAAGGAGATTGTTTAGACTTCTCTAACCTGGAGTCGCCAGGGTGAGGGCGGTTGAGGTCGACCGCTCGGTGCTCTCCATGGGCTCGCTTTGCCGGCCCGTCGGTTTGGTACTCCATGGCGTGCCCGTCCACGCGCACGTTACTTCGCTCGGACGACAGCCTTTTGTTGCGCCCGTCCTGGGCCCTTGCCGCCCCCTCCCGAGGACGGCGTTCCCTGGCGTCACGCTCGGCATGATAAACTTTAGTCTCACCGGTCTACACGTTGACGAGCACTATGCTTCCTCCCGTCATTTCGCGGCGTATACATCTCCGGGCTTAAGACCGTTGTTTTCATCCGGCCACGTCTGCCGAGACCTCAATTGGGTTGGTGGCCATGTTGCCACGCAAACAGTCTTCCCGAACGTGGGGTATCCCGTTCCGGGTGCCATGCCTATCTTCCGATTGGCGATGGCGCCGGTCACCTTCCCGATCCCCCGATCGGTTATGGCTACGGTTATCCCCCCGCTCTTCGTGCGCTCGGGCTTGGCCGTTATGGTCTTGTGGGGGGCGTCGCCGGCCCTTCCCCCTTCCTTGTACGTCGTCGTTCCACCTCCCGGGCCCAGGCGTCCAAGCGCCAGACATTTGTGGCGCTATCTTCGACGGGTCGGTTCGCGAGGCCCGACCGCCACGTGTTTGTTCTTTGGCGTGAAACCTGTCTCCGTTGGGACGACTAAGCGCGCCGCCTCGGTGGTCCACCTCCATGACTGTCCCGAGACGAGAGAAGAGCTGGAGCCCGTCCCTCATTGTCGGCTCTTGCGCTCGGCGGTGGCCTCCTTGTCTCGTCGTCCACGGACCTCGATCTCGTGGGTTGATTTGGCCTCCTTCATTGCGAACTTCTTTCCTGCAACGCCGATTCGCCTCTATGGTGAGAGGTGGAGGTGGGGAAGAGCTTTGTGTCTTATTTGGAGTTGTAAGGTTGTCAAGGGAGGGACGTTTCCATCCATGTTGAAGAGGATGCTACCGGGCACCGGCGTTCTTTGGGGCCGGCGCCGATAGTGGCAATGGTGAAGCGTTCCATCCCGGTGGCAGGATGGGGAGGAGTGAGCCCCAGGTCACTCCTGACTTGGTGGTACCGGTACCGGTCAGCGGCGTTGCGATACCCGTCGGCGGGACCAAATGCGTCAAGGCCCAAAGTGAGGTTGGCCATTTGGACAGTAGTTGGAGAGGTTTTCAAAAGAAGAGCTCTTGGAGGATGGCAAGATACACCACCAATATGCTCGAGCCCGGGAGGAGTGACTTCCTTAAGTCCCCCCAGTCGCCAATTGTGGGGGTCTCTTCGCCGGAGTGAGCTCTTTGGACCTCTAGGAGTGGAATGGGGAGTGCGGTGCAAGTCTGATCCGCCGCTGCTCGCCGGAGGTGATCACCTGCACACGTAGAGAATCACGTTAGTGCCTCGCCCGGACGGTGGTGGTCCGGGAAGGCACTCCGATGATTAAGTCAGTCACCGGAGTGAGGGAATGCACCGGAGATCTTAGAGAGAAGTGGAGTAAAGAGGGTAGTAAATGAGGAGAGAGGAATACCCATTGTGGTAGTTGTGGTTGGGTATTTATAGGCTGAGGGGGCGTGCACCCTACGCGCTCGGCGCCCCCTACGCGCTTGTCATTCATGCCCGGAATGACAGGTGATGTGACCCTTATCCCTGCTGCAGACGCCAAGTCCTGACCGTCGTCAGGGCAGGTGAGTTCGGATGGTCAAATCAACCTGAGATATCTCCCATCGCCCACGTGCTCCTGCAGGCGGCGGTGGCAGAGTAGGTGACTGCCGCATTAAATGCCTCATCATTGCATATATAGCTTGTCAGACACGCCTCCACCTAATCGGACGGACCCGAGCCCCCACGCTACCGTGGTCAACCGACTCGGCACGTGCGCGGCCCAGCCCCTCGGGCGCTCGGCACGCCGATCGGCAGAGCCCCCGAGGATTTTCTGTGGACCGAGCTGCGAATGACGCGTCCTCGGCGCCAAGCCGTTCGGCGGACTTTGTTCAAATCAGTATTCGTCCAGAACCGCACATCCGCACTACCCACCGAGGGCACCATGCGCTCGGTGGCATCCCGGCGGATGGGTCTACATTCAGTTTTGCAGGTTCTGAGGTAGTGACCCTTCTATCCTTTGATGACGTGGAGGAGGCCCCTGCTGTCCCCCACGAACCCGGCCGCTACAGTTCGGATATGTGAATAATGAGATTGGTCTCCCATGTTTACCTGATGAACATGTAGACATTTGAGTTTCCAAAAAAAAAAAATTATATATATATATACTCCATTGAACTAGTGAAAATATTTACGAGTATTTTCTTTTCTTTTTTTTTTCGATATACCCTTTGTCAAGTTTAATAAAAAAAAATTTGTCAATAAAAAAAAAATTCTAAACAAATTGGCTTACTTATTGGATATTTGTAGTTTGAAGGGGTGATATTACCACGGGATTCTTGTTTTATTATGCATATTGGCTTTTCTGCTGGTGTCAAAGCTTCTTGAGTTGCTGGATTTGCTAAAGGTAAAATGGGCTCCAAATGGGTTATGGAATTTCATATTGGCTTGGTCATGCTTTCTGGAGTATTGCTACCCCTTATTCTTGCTGCCCAATGCCTACTCAGTTTCCAGATGTGTCAAGTATTGGTCTATCACGACATTTCATTCAGTTGTCAGGAATGTTATGTGAGAAATATATTCCCAACAAAAGTGAAGTGAAACGAATTAAAGGAAAAAGAAATTTAGTTTCTCGTAAGTGACAAAGAATCTTGCAAAAACTAAAAGCCCTTCCTTTTAGCAGAATGTGTTTTGCGGAAAAAATAGCTGTAGATCCCGCAACTTTCTTTGTGATTAAACACAAAAAAAATTACAGAAAAATTGATTTCTCCATCCTTTCTTGTCTTTCTCATATAACCGACGGGGCCTTAGTGTGAACAATTCTAGTTTGTCAAAGGTACTACATGTCTTGCAATCAATAAGGCAATGGAGTCTCCGAGAAAAACAAAAAAAAAACACGTCAATGAAGTCGGCAGTCATTGATGATCTATTGCTACTTCTAATCAACAAGTCGTCAGCACGTTCATACTTGATGATCTCGTGGTACTTATCAACAAGTCAATAAACATTTAAATCAACGTGTGCCAATGGGAGTCACATGCCATTCCATTACTACAAGCAACCAACATGTCTCCTTTTACATGAGCACAAAATTATGTCTCCTTTTACATCAACTTCTAATTCTAATGAGGGATCCCTCATTTTAAATAAACTGAGGACCAACCAATTTTTTCACTTTCCGAACTAAATTTTGACGATCCGAACCGTTAGATGTGTTTAAAATGTGTTTTTAAGGTCCACCACGAGGGTTCGTCCAAAAAAAATACCCGGAAGCGCTTCATCCAATCAGTTTTTGCTAAAAACGCTATTATCACACATTTTAAACATATCTAACGGTTCGGATCGTCAAAATTCAGTTCAGAAAGTGAAAAAATTGCTTGGTCCTCAGTTTATTTAAAATGAGGGATCTCTCATTGGAAGTTGATATATATATATATACAATCATGATCTCCTAAGGACTCTCTCACAGATCTCCTCCGTGAGGACCACCCTTTTTTTATTTTTCGGACCAAATTTCGACAATCCGAACCGCTCAATGTGTTTAAAAGATTTTTCCAAAGCGAACGCTAGGAATCGCCAAAACTAATACCCGAAAGGGCTTCATCCGAGCAGTTTTTCATATTAACCGTACATTCTTAGATTTATAAAAAAAAAAATGCTCGAATGAAGCCCTTCCGGTTTTTTTATTTTGGTGATTTCTCGGGGTGGCCCTTAAAAACCGTTTTAAACACATTGAGCGGTTCAGATCGTTAAGATTCGAGCCCGATCCATGAGGTCCTCACGGAAAATCCGTGAGGGGGTCCTCATTAGATCATGATTAATATATATATGGAAATATTCTAGTCAGGGATCCCTGACTTTGCTTAAAGTCACGACCTCACATTTCCCGATTGAATTTTGATGATCTGAACCGTCCAGTGTGTTAAGAATGTGTTTTTAAGGGTCCCCGCGAGGAATCGTAAAAAACAATGACCGGAAAGGGCTTAATCCGAGCAGTTTTTCATAAATTATATATCTACGGCTTGTATGAAAAGCTGCTCGGATCAAGCCCTTCCCAATCATTTTTTTTTATGATTACTCGTGGGGAAAACATGTTCTAAACACATTGGGCAGCTCGAATCATCAAAATTCAATCAGGAAATATGTGGTTCTGACTTTAAGCAAAATCAGGGATCCCTGACTAGAAGCCCTCCCACATACGGAAATCTTCTAGTCAGGAAATGTGAGGTCCTGACTTTAGTATGTCTTTTACATTCTTCAATACATTTACATTTATTTTTATATAATTTTTACACATTTGAACACGCTTTTTAAAACTTAACATAAGCCTATTGTGCTTACTTTAGCATTTTTAGAGCTTTACATGTTCTATCATGTACCATGTTTTGTTTTTTTGTGATGAGAATAGAGGAGGACATGTTTGATAGTACCAGGTTTTGGCGAATGGGATTGGACTTCCAATTTCGCGTATCAACAACGGAAAAAGCAATTTTAGGTTATTACAGTATTAATTTCAATTCCCCACCTCACGTACACATTGTCCAGCACTTGTTTTGTTTTTTGTGATGTACCTTGTTTTGTTTTTGTTTTTTTTTTTGTGATGAGAATAGAGGAGGACATGTGGGATTAATTGGACCTCCAATTTCGCGTAGTCCCAAATTCTGTTTGGTATGGTAAAATAGATTTGGACCAATAGTATCATGGGATTATTAATCCTCCAAAATGGGGTGATTGGCCATCCCATGGGGAAGGTAGTATTATTAATTTCAATCCCCCACCTCACATACACATTGTACACATTGACCAAAATATCTAAATCAACAATTTTAATCCAATCCCTTCTAGACAAAACAAACATGTTACTAACAATCTCATGCTCTAACCCTCCACAAAACAAACATAGAGAAAAAAATCATATCCTCATTCATAATCCTTAACAATTCTAATCTCAATCCCACCTTGTTATAAATCCACGAAAATTATACCTCGTATCAAACATGCAATGGTCAACACAAACTAGTATACTTTATACCTTTCACTTCAACTTTTACCTCCACTTTCTAAAATTATCCTCTATTTTCACCCATTAACTTTTTACCTCCAACTTTTCAAAATGACAAAATAATAATTGTACAAACTTTTACTCATTAAATTTTCAAAACACACAAATTATTAATGGACAATCCAAAATGGAATAGTCGACACTAAAAAAGAGACGGAGTGAGTAGTTGATTTTCTCTTGTGCAACTTGGTATTGGGCTGTTCTTTTTTCTTTTCTTTTTTTGGAACGGCGAAAATGAGATTTATTAATCAAATGTAACAGATACAAGAGATTAAAAGGAGAAGAGAAGAGGATCACAACAAAAGCGCATCATTCCAACGAGGTTGACACCCTACACACTTCGACGATCATATACCACTTGAACCCGAAAAGAGCTTGGCTGATAAGAAATCAACCAAGCCTGACAGACAACAAGATGGAAAACCCCAAGGCCAAGACAAAGAAAAGGCCGAGAACCATCCGTTTGAGGATGATATGCCGTACTGAATTAAAAAATTGTGTCAAAAGCGGCCTACAAACTTTGCCAAAAACGAACGGTAAACCTTGGATCTCGATTAGACACAATAGACATACTCTCACCAAACCATGTCCAAACACACTCATACAAGTAAAACAGAACTTGTTAGATGATAAACTGTTGAAAATTAAGTTTATTTTTTAAGCAACGAATAATGAGATTTCTTGGTAGAAGAGATCAAGATTACAACCGTACAGCGGTACAGTGGACATACCTAGACATCAGAAAGACATCTTTACCGCCGGAACACATCTTTACCAAGTTCACTAGGGGGAAATCTAAGAAGCTAATTTTTCTGAGAAAAGAAAACTTAGGGGGGGAAAAACACTAGGACATTTCACGACACTAATAAGTAAACAGATTATTTCAATTAAGACAACTGTTAACCCAAATATTTTCTGAGAAATACATTATTGATTTTGATGATAACAAACGTATTTTTATTAAAGGAGAAATATAATTGTGATATTTAATACTCACTTGAATAATTGTGTATTTTGTAGGATTTGGTTGAGGTACACATATAAAGAGATTCTACACCAAATCACTACTCCAATAGTCAAGATTTAAATTTAAAGGAAAAAGATTAAGGACAAATCTTTTTCTATATTTTGGAAAGCAAAGTTCATGGAAATTCGAAGTTCATGGAATCACGGAATGGAACCAAATAATTTCTAACGGCTAATTCATGGAATTGTCTTGGATGTGCTTTAATCAAGGCTCAACGGCTAGTGGAGAAATACATGTTGATCAATGCCTTGATTCTGGAACGGATGAAAAAAGTTGGTTCAATTAAGGCTCTTAATGGAATGATATATTGGCCTAGCAATATATATAAGAAAAGAAAGATTGGCAATTGAGAATCATACATGCCTAAATTGCATGGTCTTGGTTCTAACGGCTATTTCAAAAAAAAAAGGGATTGACTTGGATATGCTTCTTGGCTAATGCATTGGGTGGTTTATTTCCAAATGTGTACAGATGGCTGCCAACGTTCAGATTTTTTGAAGAATAAATAGGAGTACCTATTGTGCAAAGATGCAAAAAAAGAGAATTGGAGAAAAAAGGAAGGCATTCATATTGAGCTCAAAGTTCGTTGTTTATTGTGAGAAAAATTTAGAGCTTCATATTGTTTTCATCTACACTTTTGAGAGTGTTTATTTTGTGAGATATCATTGTAAAAGGGATTGTACACCCTTGTGAGAATTTATTTTTGTGAGTGATTTTTGTGTGAGGAAAAATTACTCGAGTAGGTGTGACTAGCACCGGAGTCAAAACTAGTTGCTTAGGTGTGACTAACACCGGAGTCAAAAATAGTCGGAGCGATTGGGGATAGATTGCTCGTTGTAAAGGTTTCTCTAGCAGAAGCTAGAATGTGTTACTATTGGAGATAAAAGCAAATCCCGAGTGGGGGGAAGTGGGTAGTAGTGAAGTTGACATTTGACAACCACGATAAATCTCTGTGTTTGATTTCTCTCTCCTTTCTACTCTTTATTTGCTGTCATACCATTATTGTTTGTGTGCTTGAACCTATTTAATTTTATTGGGTGTTGCATTTAATTATTTAATTCCGCATTATTTTTTGAGATACACAATTCACCCCCCCTCTTGTGTTGCTATCTGGGCCAACAACAACTGTTTGCTAATTGATCGGCACAGAATCGACAAGCACTGAGATTACAAAGTTCTTTAGCTTTGTTCCAGAATTAGTGTACCCATCTTCACCCCTGTATAAAACATTGACCACTCGTGCGAGATTGAGAACTCGGGTGAGGAGAGGCATTGTGACGGCAGTTGGGCGGAGGCATTCTGCGTTCATGTCTTTCCATGCATTTGTAACTCTTTTCTGAAATTCAAGAAGAGCCTCTTCTTCTGTTGCACCATGTTGTTTCATGTAGCATTCAACTGCCGAAGCTACATGCCCTCTTTCTTGCTCAAACTGCAATTGCAAAATTGCAAGAGCTGTTAAGGTCAATAGATAATTGCAAGCGTGGCTGAAAATTTATTTGGGCGAAGTTGGACATGTATGCTTCGCTCCAATGAAGAATTGGGAACATGTATCCCGCATGCTATGGAGGAAAATTTTCAAAATTTTCGCTTATATTTTAATTTAGACCTTATTTTCTAATCAGTCATCTATCTCACCTTGTGGCCAACCATGTCATCCATGAGTCTGCCAATCACGCATGCAGCTTCAACAAGTAAAGGATCACTTGACACCCATTGAAGAGCCTCTTTGGTCACCAAATCCCCCATAACAATAAAAGAAGTGGTTGAAAGCATTTTGTAACCACAGGTTACAAGTGCAACTCTCATATACTCTTCCATACTTGGAACATAACCTTCGTGAAACCATTTGGCTTCCTCAAAATACGCTCTAACCAAATTCTTCATCTGGGAATTTTTGAAAATAATTTAATGAGTAAATTAACCAATATTCAATTTTCTTTGTATTAAACTCACAAAATGTAACTAGGGTTAAGGCTTACTGCAGATTTTGCATAGTCGAGATGATACGATCTTCCTTCTGTTGGAATTATTGGATGGCTCGCATCCACTCACATTGATGAGGGAGTGGGAGACCCATGACTTGTCAGCAGCCCATTGATATTGGTAGATGGATCTGGATGGGTTCCCATACCCATTGCTTATTGCTTTGTCTGCCAGAGCATGTGATGCTCTTTGTTTGGCTATAATAAGCCCTCTGCCTTTGTATTGTAAATCACCAGTGAGGGTGGTCTTGAGAGCTCCAACAAGGAGACTTGTATCACTTAGGGAGAGTGACTTGTGTCTCCAGTGTGTAGGAGACTTGTGAGGATTGTTTGAGCAATGTAAAATCAGAGTGTAGTGAGAGAGTGTCACTTGTAAAGCTCGTGGTTTTCCGGTTAATGAATTGTTGCTCCGGTTACCTCCGTGGACGTACCCGATTTTGGGGAACCACGTAAAATATCTGTGTTTGTGTGCGTGTGTTCTTTGTTTGTGTGTTTGGCTTGATCCCGTGGGCACAACAAATGGTATCAGAGCTTCCGGGTGGCCAAAACTTGAAGCACAGCACTGGTTTTTTCGGTTCTGTCCGAAATTGCGTTTTTTCAAAACTGCTTGGAAAGAGGATCTGATCCGTTCATCTTGTTTGTATAGTCGTGCCGATTCCGAAAAGGTATTATCGGCCCTAATCGGACGCTTGGATGAAAGGATACAGCCGGTCAAAATTCAGCTTGTTGGGTCAAATCTGGGTTTCCAGATTCTGAATTAGTCGTCTGAATTTTTTTTGAGGAAGAAGACGCTGACATCAGCCGTGACATCAGCGCCCAGTCATTAGCAGAATATTCCTTGGAATATTCCAGTTTTGTTTCGGTGATTTTGGAGCCGTCCGAACTCCGTTTTTCGCAAGTGAATAGTCAATTTTGACTATCTCGACATTCCGAATCCAACCGTGTGCTCTGTTTTTCGAGATTCGATCCCGTAGTTGCTGTCCATCTTGTTTTTTGTGCCGAAAATGCGTTTTCAGACGGTTTTTGGGCATGGAAGACTTGTTCGAGATGCTCTGTTGATCGACTCTCTTGTTTGTAAGGATGGTGCATCCTCTGTTAGCGGCCTTTTTGGAGTGGAACTAGTTTGTTGCCTTTGTGAAGCTCATTGGAGGTTTTTGTGTTGTTTTTTGGAGTCTTGGTGTGAGCAAGACATGTCTTGGTGTGAGCAAGGCATCGGTTTGACCTCTTGGAGTGTTTGGCATTGTCGGTTTGTTGTCGCTAGTTTTGTGACCGTGGTTGCTAGACCATGGCTTGTTTGTTCGATAGCTTGGTTAAAACCATTTGTTCGCGGTTTTTTGACGACGGAGATCCTGTTTTGTCTGTTGGTGTTCATCATTTGCTTGTCATTCAGTGGAGTGGTATTGTTGGAATTTTGTCAATTCTTGGCGTTTACGGTCAAAGCGCAAGGTGTTCAATAGACCATATCTGGACTTGGCGATAGGTGGAGTCCGTTCGTTTTCATGGTGGAGCCGTTTTGTTCGGTATGAACCGGTTTTGGTGTATGATCTCGTCATTGCCTTTTCGTGGCATATGTTTTGTTTGCTATTGGAACTGTTTTGGTAATCTTGCAGCAATTTTGGATTTTTCTGGAATTTTGTCCTATCGCATTGGCGACAACCGGTATTTGTTTATCCGTGAGTATTAATCATCGTTTCTTGGATTGCTTCGTGGAAGTAAGGTGGAGATTGTTGGAATTATTGGATGGCTCGCATCCACTCACATTGATGAGGGAGTGGGAGACCCATGACTTGTCAGCAGCCCATTGATATTGGTAGATGGATCTGGATGGGTTCCCATACCCATTGCTTATTGCTTTGTCTGCCAGAGCATCTGATGCTCTTTGTTTGGCTATAATAAGCCCTCTGCCTTTGTATTGTAAATCACCAGTGAGGGTGGTCTTGAGAGCTCCAACAAGGAGACTTGTATCACTTAGGGAGAGTGACTTGTGTCTCCAGTGTGTAGGAGACTTGTGAGGATTGTTTGAGCAATGTAAAATCAGAGTGTAGTGAGAGAGTGTCACTTGTAAAGCTCGTGGTTTTCCGGTTAATGAATTGTTGCTCCGGTTACCTCCGTGGACGTACCCGATTTTGGGGAACCACGTAAAATATCTGTGTTTGTGTGCGTGTGTTCTTTGTTTGTGTGTTTGGCTTGATCCCGTGGGCACAACACCTTCCCGGGTCATTTCTTCATCAATCATATTGTAAACATCCAATAGTGCTTGATAACACAATTTCATGTACTCAGGGAGTTGATCCAAGGCACTGCTTTCCCACCTGAAAATCAAGTGGCTTATGTAAACAACTAATCTTGCATTAATCTTGGACTATTTTCGGACAGTCGATTTGTGATGCTATTTTTCTTTCTTTAATTTTTCCTTTTTCATTTTCTACGTCGTGAATTCCATGACAAATCAAAAATTCACCAGAGTCAAGGAATCTCATTAATCTTGAGCAAATGAAGTTATAATTTTGATACTCCTATAACTGATCAAACCAAAATTATCAATTAAAAGGGCATGAACTTAACCTTTGAATTGCATCAGTGAAGAGCACAAGTTCTTCCAAGGTACCATAGACGTCATAAATGTCATCAATAATTGAAGTTAAGGAAATCACTTTGGTCAGAATCCTCCTAGCAAGAAAATATTGGGGCTCAAAGTACACTCCCACCATCCAAAAGTAGCACTCCACCACTCTATCTCTTGCAAATGGCAGTTTGCTTGCAAAGTCTAAATCTTTCCACCACCTAAAAAGAATGTACCATCGATTAGATCTATGAAAGGTTATGAATAGACCACCAAAGTTGATTGAAAAACCCGAATGACGATCCTATCATGTAATTCTCATATGGCCAAAAGTGGCACAATTATTGGTTCATTTAACGATTCAAAAACCGTTGGTGTTCAAGTGCATTTCCTATGCACAAAAATTAGGCTGGTAGAATATCGGTATCAATATCCATTTAAACAGACAATAGTTGCTTTTAGAGTCAGGAACAGTGCAAAGTTTAAACATCTATTGCTCTAAAGACAAATATGATTCAATCAGGTATTTATAAATGTCCAAAGTTTTTAACTTAACTGATTTACACATCGAGAATAACAGAACGACTAAAGAAAATGTCATATTACACAAACAATGCATAAATTTCTCACCTTGTGATTTCGCTTAGCTCCCTCTGGTGCAATTTTTGCAATAAGTTGAAATCCAATTTTGCAAAATCCAGTAGAACTTTGTTATGGGTATCATCTTGTTCATAGAAGGAAATATATATAATGCCTTGACTCGAGCCTTGTCAAGCCCTTGCGGATGGGCTGATTTAGCGCATGAAGTACTTGTGCCGCAATTGCATTAGGATTGGTTAAGTTTGGCAGTGCAGAGTTGAGATGGGTGGTGGTAAAATCCAGTGCTTCGTCTAATATATCTTCTCCGCGTACCCTCAGATGTGTAGCTTCGTACAAGTTTAGCATTCCTCGTACATCATCAGTTAGGGATTGCTGAAAGTTGCCTTTGCTATCCTTGAATTTGTTGAATACATCTGTGGGAATTCACAATCATTGTCATCTGTCAAAAAAAGATGTGCATATAACCTCCGAATCAAACATGCCCTTAGGGCCTGATCCGAAATGTGTAAATATCATATACATATTAGATATACCAAATAAACATAATTAAGTTAAGTCATACGAAATTAATTTCCTAATCTAATACTCCATTCTACCACCGCCATATTCCTTCACTACGAAGACAAATTATCCCAACTTTCTATGTATGAAAGCATGCTCCTATTCTATATAAACCTAACGTAAGTGTGTAGTAAAATTGAATTGCACGCATCTCTTCTCCAGCCAACAATATGCAATATTTGAGAACTCTACTCCCTCCGTTCCTTTTTAATTATGTAGTTTCATAATTCCAACTTTATAAAAAAGCTTTATCATTAAACCTTCCACATCAACCTTTACATTCAGTTTTTTTCACTATTGCCCTTGATAGAGATGTGATCATTAAACTTTACCCACTAACTTGTCAAAAAAAAATCTACTTTTAAGGGCAAAATATGAAATGTACTAACTTTTAAAGTGACACCTCAAGCATATTGATTGTCACATAATTCTGCCTAATTAGCACGACAAGCATGACTAGGATGGGAAAAATCCAATAGTCCTACATGTATGTCTACCACGTTCTTAACAATTCAAGTATAAGAGTAAGACAAAAGAAGAGGTGATCAGCAAGGAAAATAGGAAGGAAAGAACAGTCAACAAAGGAAGACGTGATCAGCAAGGAAAAGGGAAAGTGTTTGGTACATCAAGAGTTTTCCATAAATTCACCTAGAAAATGCATTCAACGGGAAAAATTCGGTACTTTTCTTGTATTGTACCAGACCTCCAAGGAAAAACAGTGGGTTTTATCCCCTTCTGAACGTACACCGTCTCCACGCCCACCTTTGATTTCCACGGGGAAAAGCTTCATATGGTTCGAGACATTAGCAAAAGCATGTTTAAGTCTTGGCCTAGTTTTCGAGAAGTCAAAGGTGAGATACCCTATACCTTAGTTATATATTGCTTTTTTAAACCAATTATGTTATTTTTTCATATGCTCAAAAGTTATAATATGTTATTAAGGAAGCGTGAATTGATGAAATGATTTTTATGCCCTATTGTATTATGCCATGCCATGGATGGAAATATGGAAACATTTGGGATTGGAATGTGAGTTTGGATAGTAATCACATTTAGGATTCAAACAATGCATTCACGAGCCAAAGTGACTTACCACAGGAGATAGGATATCCCTGCTGTCTAAGCTGCCGAAATGACAGAGCCACACTGTAGAGATCTTCATCGCTGGCCATTTCAAGGTAGGTTTCATATATGCCCTGTAATGCTGTCTCGATCTCGGTTTCGAAATGATAGCCCACACCTAGTCGTTGAATTGCATCAATCAAATTTAGCTTCTGTGAAGGTTTATCAGCTGTTGCCATTATCATCTCTCTCACTCTTTCTTTCAGCTGTTCAACTTGTAGCTCCATTTCGAGCTCCATCTCCTACGAAATATTGTAAATGCGAAAAAAAAAAAAACAAACAAAAAAGTTACTAGTAATACATTAGCGAATTTTGTATTATTGCTATAGGAAATTTTCATTATTGTATGATGTTTTTAAGCTTGTTTTTATCCTAGATTGGTGAAGACCGAAAAGTATAATGAAGAAGAAATGACCGGGCCGCTTCGCGCACCTCGACTAATCCTGGAAGACCAATTCCACCATCAACTAATGTATGGACTGACCCCAAAAAAATCGATAGCACCTACATGGTTTCGAACCTGAGCCATTTGGAAAGAGCAAACCCCTAAATCCTAAACTTTGACCACTAGGCCAACCCTTGGGGTTAATGAAGTGTGTTATGCGGAATGCTTATGCAAGTAACTAGACCGGAAATAGTATTTTCTTAATTTCCTAAACTGACCAAAATATGGGAAATATTTTTAAAAAAAGATTCAATTAACTTAATTATTTTCCAAATTTAAATTGACGACACTAAAAGACTCAAATAATTACTCCCCTCTTCTATATACATGCATGATGTAAGAAAATTTGAAACAATTTTACCATGACAGCAGAACCGTAGGCAAGGAAATGATCTCCCCAAATGGTAGGATGATAATTTGCACAGCGACGTCGTGTGTCCTCGGGTACGCTAATCTGGGTTAATGCCAGAGTTGGACTGGAATTTATATCCATTTTTCTTTGCTGTGGGTTGCTTGGTAGATATGATCGTTAAGAGAAGAGGGAGTAAACAAGAACGAACAGTACTCTTTAGTCCTTCCTTTCACTCCCTGGCTGATGAGATAGACAAAAGAGCTCTTGCGTGTGTTCGCTATTTATAGAGTATTTTTGGAGGTCCACAACAGTAAATCCACGGGAACCGATCAAGTTGAGCAGATGGTGCACAGATCGGCTAGCGGGGTCGACTTTCAATTTTCAAACCCATATAAAAGATCCAAGCCGTTCAATAATTTTAGAATATTTTTTCGGTGACCCAATAGAAAATCATCTCCATCAGATAACTGTAAATATTTGATCTAGTGTATACATTTTTCATTCAGAATCGAAAATGAGTAATTTGGATCAAACACTTACAGTTATATGATGGAGATGATTTTTCGTTGGGTCATTCAAAATTATTTAAAATTAATGAACAACTTAGATCTTTTGTCTGGGGCCTTTTGCGCACTCCACAAATCGATCTGTATACTGTCGGTGCAAATTTGATCGATACCAATAGCAGAGCTGATCACAGAATTGTGAGGGAACCTTATTGTTGGTGAAGTGAGGTTCGGATTGTTGGTGCAAGAAACGAGGCATGATTTACACACAATCTCATACATGATTTTATTGTAAAACAAATACTAACATGGGTTTTGCTAACTTGTGTCCAATGGGCACACAAACAAACAAAACAAACACATTCTCAAATACACCTTTTACAATTTTCAATACACTTTCACATATTTCTACGAACTTTCAAAAGTAGAACTATGACCCTTTTTAGTTTTTAGGCCTTACTGTATCTGCCTATAGTCGTTGCTATGGCCAGGCCAGACCCTGAGATTTATGAGGCCTCAGTGAAGTTTTGAAAATTAGGCCTCTTATTTTTCTATATAATTTAATTTTTCGAAATGAATCAGAAAATGGCCTTGTGCTTCAATGGCAAATTTGCTTGTAATGGTGTGGAAACCAGAGGTCACAGGTTCCAACCTCATTGGCCTATTGTTTTGAAACAAATTTTTGTACAAACTAAAAAATTGTTCGCCTAAAAACGTAGGAGGAGAGGATTGAACACATGACCTTCTATATAGATGACACCATTCATTCCACTACACCAACCAAAGCTATACGTTAGAATCTTGACATACTTAATATTTAATATATCCCTATATTTTGGGGCCCTAAAAATGGGCCTTTTTTGGTGGGCCCTAGACCCGGGCTGGCCATGGCTATTGCCTTGGAATGCACAACGGTCACTCCATTCATTAACCTTTATAGTAGGCTTTTCATGATAGATGAACTTTAAAAGTAGGACGATAGCCTTTCCCTCTTTGGTTCTGGTTGATTACTTATCAACCTTTTCCCTTTTTGCTCCTATTTCTGTTGTACTCATTATTGTTCTTGTTATATCTATACGAATTGTCTTTTGCCGATCAAAAAAAAAAAAAAAAAGTAGGACGATAGCCCTTTACGCTGTACTGTATAGCATCTATAATTACAGAGGAGAAAATGAGGATGGGTTGGAGCTAGTTTTTTCTTCAAATTTAGGGGAAAAAGGAGGTGCAGAGTAGGGGTTTGGAAATGCCCTTGTCTGATGTAACTTATCTAATTCAATAAACAAAAGAAACTATGTTTTTCAAAAAACATTAGGTTGATCGAGGAGATGAGGACAATGGGGAGGTTAATGTAGCCATGTAGGTTAATTTTAGGTTAAGTTCATAATGTTGGTATTAATGAAAGGAATGACCGCCGTGAATTCCAAGGCTCTCCAGATGTTGGGGTTTTTCTATAACTGTACGTATGGTGTGCTTCCTCCCCAAACTCATTTTCCAATTGGGACAACCTCCTCTGTTTGGGGGACCTATATAACTGTGACTCAATTATGTGACTTGATATGTATGAGTGATTGATAACCTCGTTGTGGCTCTTGATGATTACCGACAACCTGATCAGATAATGCAACAAAAGGATGTAAAAGTGTGCAAAATGTGAACGTTATCAATGGCACAATGGCTGGACCAGAAAAATTTAGAAGTAGGCCTGTCAATAGGAATGGCAATGGGTAGAGTATGGATCAAAGGACTCTTTTTTACTCCCGATCCTCAATTAGGAATTTCTTCTCCATCCCCACGGCCTCGTTTGTTTGGCCGGAGATAAATGGATGGGATATAAAATCCCATGGGATATGAGTGGGATATGAAATCCTTGGGATATTGCTCAAAATACCAATGGATGGAAAAAATTCATATCCGGTGTTTGTGTTCGACGGGATATAGCCAGTGGATTTCCCCATTTTGTACTAAAATGGGGATTTCCCCCCGGGATTCTATTGGCCATACGGATTGGGACTAAATTTGGTGGATGATTCCAAATCCCACCCCCAAAAGAGTTAACAAACGTTGGATTTAAGGGCTCACTCCAACTCACCCCAAATCCCAACCCCCATATCCTCCCAAACAAACATGGCCCACCTCCATACCTAAAGGGAATAGTAGACAATCCACCATACCCGCCTCCCATTGGGCATCGGGTATATTTGGGTAAATACATATCCAAACTAGTTGAACAAAAAAAAAATTATAAGATCTAATTTATGTGTTCTACAATAACAAAAACAACCATTTAAAACAAAATAGAATAGAAAATTACAAAGAAATAATAGTCTACCACTATTATATAAAATTTTAACAACTACCATCATTAAACTTT
Source organism: Vaccinium myrtillus (assembly GCA_016920895.1). Lineage (NCBI taxonomy): Eukaryota > Viridiplantae > Streptophyta > Magnoliopsida > Ericales > Ericaceae > Vaccinium > Vaccinium myrtillus. The sequence continues at coordinate 4,101,446 of CM029273.1, read as the reverse complement.
TTTAACACTGAAGCATATATAGTCAGGGGCGGACATGGGGGGGGGGGGGGGGGGGCGGTGCTAGGGGGTGTTCGGCCCCTGCACTCCCCCCAATTTTCGACATATTTTTAGTACACTTTTAATTTTTTTAGTACACTTTTAATTTTTTAGTACACTACCATCATTAAACTTTGGGAAAATTATCCAAATGGTCCCTGTAGTTTCACCCGAGTCTCGATTTAGTCCCTCTAGTTTCAATTGCACTCCAACGAACCCTGTAGTTTCAATTTTGGTCGAATTAAGTCCCCGACATTAACTTCCGTTAGTAAACTTAACGGAAATCCCAATTTGGGGTTTTCACCCACCCTTCTTCTTCCCCAATTTGAAACTCTAACCCTAAATCGACCCGGTCCATGGCCTCCGGCGCCGGATTCCACAGAAATGCCGACCTGACCTCCCATCTCTCTCTCTCTCTCTCTCTCTCTCTCTCTCTCTCTCTCTCGTAGTCCATCTTTGTAAGCCCTAAACCACCATAACTGAAAATCCATCTCATCCCGACCTTCTATCTCTCACAAACCGATCCCCATATATCTCTCTCTCTCTCTCTCTCTCTCTCTCTCTCTCTCTCTCTCGGTTCCACAAAACCCACCAAATACTCCTCTCATCCGAACCAAACCAACCAAGTGGTGAGAGATAGGAGGTCGGGTTATGGAGGTCTCGGTGGTGTGGGTATTGGTGGTGTCGGGTTGGGGAAGATAATGGGTTTGCCGATTGGGGTGTGAAAGATGAGATGGATTTTCGGTTATGGTGTGTTAGGGCTTACAAAGGTGGACTACGGTGGAGAGAGAGAGAGAGAGAGAGATGGGAGGTCGGGTCGGCATTGTGGCGGAATCCGGCACCGGAGGCCATGGACCGGGTCGATTTAGGGTTAGGGTTAGGGTTTCAAATTGGGGAAGAAGAAGGGTGGGTGAAAAGACAAGTTTGACCCTCAAAAAAACCCCAAATTGGGATTTCTGTTAAGTTTGCTAACGGAAGTTAACGTCGGGGACTCAATTCGACCAAAATTGAAACTACAGGGTTTGTTGGAGTGCAATTGAAACTAGAGGGACTAAGGCCTCCTTTGGGTAAAAAAACCATTGTGGTTTATTTTTCGTCTTTATTCACAAAACTTTAAGTTTGACTAATAATTTTATACTTTTTAGATTTCTCTCGTAGAGAGGAGCCAAGAAACCACAACAAATCGACCGAAAACTAACAAATGCAAAAAAAAATTGAATAAGGACAAAACCAAAAAAACCAAAAAACCACCAAAAAACCAGTTTTTTCAATTCACCCAAAGGAGGCCTAAATCGAGACTCGGGTGAAACTATAGGGACCATTTGGATAATTTTCCCTTAAACTTTTTTAACACTGAAGCATTTTTTTTGTAAAATTTTTTTGTAGTACCGACCTGCGTGTATTTCTTGTCACCTTCACTGTTCCCAGTATTTCAAAAAAATTATTTATATTTTCATATATAAAGTATGCAATATAGATCTTGGTTGATTGTTTCCGGTTAGTTCTATTAAATAAATTTTTAAAATCGTAAAAAAACATTGAAGATTGAAGGAGATAATTAATTGAAAAACGGCACGCATGCGGAGAAATGAAAAGAAATTTTTGACGGAGGAGGTAAAACATTCATGTAGCAGTACACTCTTTTTTCTTATCTTTTTTTGATAACCGGATGTCCGGGTAAACTTGCGCGTACCTCGACTAATTCCGGACCCTAGAAGTAACGACCAGGATTAACCTCCATTGGCCCCAAGAGTTTGGTACTACTACAATAAACTTAAAAGATCACGGGTAAAAACCGTGATCTTTATAATTTAATCACGGTTTTAAAACCGTAGTTGATGGAGCCGTTATTAAAAGTCCTCAAGATTCAACCACGGTTTATGTGTGTGGTTAAATGTATGTCCAAACCGATATGGAAACACATAAGGCGTGATGATAAACAAGATAAGACCACGGTTTGGACAACAAACCGTAGTTAAAGATCGTAAAGGATCACGATTTGAGCAAAAAGCGTGTTTAAAAATATTATACAATTACGGTTTACACGCAAACCGTAATTAAATCAACAATATTATCACGGTTTGAAGATAAAACTGTGATGAAATTAGTTTTAAGATCACGGTTTGGACAAATAACGTGATTAAAAATACTATACAATCACGGTTTGCTCAAAAAACCGTGATTAAATTATAATTATACACTCACGGTTTGGACAAAAAACCGTGATTGGATTTACTATACCATCACGCTTTGGACATACATGCCTCGTGGCATCATCTCCACAACCTCTCAACTGTTTTCCTGACATGCATTTGCTAAGATTTGAACCTCCAACCTCCCAATTCTTATCCTAACACTCCAACCACTAGGCTACCCAAGTCTTCATGTCGCATTTTTCAAAAAGAATGTATATGTATTATCTTTTCATTTATTCCCTTTTATATTACAACACATATGTAATATATTATATTACATTAAATTATAATATTTTAATTTATAGAAATTATACAGTTGACGACGTAAATTTGGTCGCCGTAGACTAACCTTTGGCGACACCTAGTAATTTAGTAGACACTAACAAAAAATTAGTTAGTGACATGTTTTCTTTTTGGCGACTAACATTTTTTGTCGCCATTATGTCTCTGTCAGATTCTACTTTGGCGACTAACCTCATATTTTGGTTGACAAAGGCATTGCATAAGACAACAAACATTTATTTCTTCGTCAAAAGTGATGCATAAGGCAACAAAATTAAAAAAAACCTAAAACAAATAATAAAGTATTTACTAGTCCATGACACTTGTAATCGAAGTATGATTAAAATACGCAAACACATTTTATCAAGGTCGGAAAAACTGTGATGAAAAAGTTTTTTTTTATCACGGTTGTAACAAAGCGTGATTAAAATAAACACATTTTATCACGGTTTGTAACAAAGCGTGGTGAAAATAATACATTTTATCACACTTGTAATCGAAGTGTGGTTAAAATATACGAAACACATTTTATCACGGTTGGAAAATATGTGATAAAAAAGTTTTTTATCACGGTTGTAACACAGCGTGGTAAAAATAAACACATTTTATCATGGTTGTAACAAAGCGTGGTAAAAATAAACACATTTTATCACACTTGTAACAAAGCGTGGTAAAAATAAGCACATTTTATCACACTTGTAGAAAAATGTGATTTAATTAAACAATTATAATCACAGTTCTTTTAAACCTGTGATAATTATGATTAATCACTACGGTTTTATTAGCAAAGTGACATTAAAAACTCACATTGCATTTCTTTATCACGATTTCATCAAAACCGTAATCTTTCAAATTTTCTTAGTGTGATCTTTATCAATTATTCTAGTAGTTAATCAAACCTGAGACATTATGTGGCCAATCCCATGGGATTTGTAAACCTCTAAGTCTCAAAGCAAGACCATTTTACCAATCCCATGCGGTTTGTAAGAGTATGCTGCTAGTCGGAGACAATTAAAGGGTATTTCTATTCTCAGTTTACTGGACTAACAGTAAATAAAGAAGAAGATAAAAAAATAAATCATGCAGTGGACTTTTTACACTTTAAATACACTTTCATAAATTTTCATACATTTTTCATATTTTTCAATACACTTTTTTAACCTTAATAGAATTCAAAAATGACAAGAGTCGGGCTTGTGCAACTTCTCTTATCACCACTGGGCTAAGAGCACGTCCAACCTAATACTCATCACCACTTCTACCAACCAACTCTATCACCAGTTTTGTGGTTCCCACACAAATGTATGGTAAAAAGGCTCATGAAACACCATGTGCCGATCCTTTATGGGTGCTCAAAAAGCACCATGTGCAGATCCTTTATGGCTCATATTTTTTTTATGATTCCTCGGGAGGACCCTTAAAAACATGTTCTAAACACATTGGGTGGCTCGGATCATCAAAATTCAATCGGGAAAGGGGAGGTCCTGACTTTAAGAAAAGTTAGAGATCCCTGACTAGAAGCCCTCCCTATATATATATATATATATATATACAGTCACTATCTAATCCGGGAGTCCCGGATCCGGGACTCCACCTTCCCGATATTTTTTTGACGATCCGAACCGTCCAATGTGTTCAAAATGTGTTTTCCAAGGTCTACGCGGGAAATCTTCAAAAAAAAATACCGGGAAGGGCTTGATCCAAGCATTTTTCCGCAAAACTGTAAATGTACAGTTTTTGAATAATATAGGTACGTCTCACTTGGTGATTAGCAGGTAAAAACTATCAACTACAACTACTAGCATCAAAGAATGGGACTAGAGTGAAGCTACAAAGGAGTACTTTGAATGCTCCAGAACCTCTTACTTGGAATAAAATGACAAGGCTTTTTATATGCCTTTTGATCATTTTATCCTGCCATCTTTTTTGGTTTGGTTTAGTCATTGGATGAATAGTTTTTGTGCTGGTTAATCGATGGTTGCCTTGATAATCTCATTTGATTATACATTTCTCTATATTGTTTTCACTTTAGCCTCTTCAATCATGAGTGACGTAAGATTAGATCCATTGGTTGTTGTAAATCTTTAATCCAGTTATTGTATGAACTCTCTGTGAACGTTATTTGAAAAAGGATTTCTCAGAGAAGTTGGCGTTGTTGGATAATTCATTCGTGTTCAAAATGTGTTACACCATGCCTTTAGGCACGAGCAATTTCTAACATAAAAATTAATTAAACGGATAGCAACTTTTGGTGTATACTCAAAATTGAGGCTGGCTCACATTTTCACCTTCCCAAATTGTACACATTAAATTCAAAAATTCATGATCTTTGTCGCACCAAATCGTCGAACCAAATCGAGAATGCACGATTCCCGGTAAAGGTAAAAGGAGATAGTACGTATCATACTGCTCCCACGATGAACTGTACAAACTAATCTTTTGCATCAAGCATTATAGAACACATGCACGTGTATAGCCTAAGCATTAGGCATAGCATTTTAGGGCGATCATAGCCATCCCTCCATCAAACAATCAAAAATCGGTTCCCAGTAACTCGATTTCAAGCTAAATGACCAGCTTTTCCTTCAAGAGGTCTAGTCTCTCATCGGCACCATCAAATGCATCCTCTTCAACATTCATGAGAGATTGGTCCAAGCCATGTCAGAATCAGAAGATGTTGGACCATTGGATTATCACTGGCCTGTGCCAGAACGAGATAAAATTGGACGATTTGAGCTCGGAAATCCCTACACACATCAGCTTTGTTCCATACGAAAAACCATATTTAGTGTTTACCTGATGCCTGGTGGCCTCGCGTAAAGTTTCATTACAAAAATAAATACCTATTATGTTTAGTACGTTAGGTGCGCGCTTTTGTTGCATGCAAATCAGAGCTTGTTCGCTATTTTTGGGGACCGTGTTTCCCGAAACGGCCAGTGTTTGGTTCATAGGTCCCGAGACCTAATTTATTCAATAAGACCATACATAAATTCATCCTCATAATTATAAAGATTCCTCCTCGTTTCACACACCTTCCAAAGCCACGGTTCACCCCAGCTTAGCATTGATGTCTCTTTAGAAATCCCATAGCCTCCTCCGAATCTCCGAAACCCCGGCCAAACCCCACGAGAAAGCCTCTGAGAAAAATCCCGAGTTCAAAAGCCTCAGAAACCGAGTTAGGATAGCCATAAATAGTCTTTCAAGCCGAAGTTCTGCCTGACTTCTTCCGACTTTCCAAGAAACAAATTACTCCCTCAGGAAACCAAAAGATTCCTTATAAAGTTTATGTGACAAATGATCTAGAAAACGTTTGATCAAGTCATTGACTTCAATCAAATCCGTTCAATCTGGACTTCCTCTTTATCTATCCTCTATCTTTGAGCTTCCTGTGTCAATATGCAACAAGCTCAATGCTATTTCAGCAAAATTCTAGTGGAAAGCAGGTGACAGGAAACCAGTCAATAGGTTGTCTTGGAGGAACTTGTTAATCATGCTCTTTTGGCTAACCAATGTTTGCGCCTTCTAACTAATCCTGGGTTGCTCACTTCTTGCATTTCCTTCCCAGATATTGTTCTAAGGACAATCTTCTGACAGTCAAGCCCCACTCTAACTCCTCATGGGCATGGAAAAGTATCCTCTTTGGCAGATACCTTTTAGCTAAACATATTTCTTGGAAAGTGGGCGATGGTGAATCTATCAATTTATTTCATGATAAATGGGTTCCAAGTATATTGACAAGCCGCTTAGTCATTTTATCCCTTATGCTAGGCCTGACGGTCTGAAGGTCTCTTTTCTCTTGCGATCAACACCTTCTGTCCGGATTTGGGACCTTGAGAAGATTTCTGACATGGTTCCTTCCTCACTCATCCCAAAAATTATGGCCATAAATTTACTTGTGGGTATTGAACCGGACTGTTATGTTTGTCCTTTCATGTCTTCGGGGCAGTATAACTCCATATCTGGGTATAGATGTGCTTATGATATGGGTAGGAGTTCTAATCCTAACATAGATTCCTCGGTTCGAATGTATAATGATCATAATGGAATTTGGTCTAAAATTTGGATCCACCTGAGCACATCAAAGTTTTTATTTGGAAGTGCTTAAAAGGAATATTACCAGTAAAAGAGGATCTCTCAATCTGTCTCAATGGCATTCCCTCAACCCGTCCTTTAATGCGATTCTGAAGAAGAATCTCTGGACCACCTGTTTTGCTCTTGCAGTCATTCTCTTAGGGCCTGGGAAGCTATGGAGTTTCAACAATCTATTCGTGTAGGCACCTCCTTTAAGGATTGACTTTTAGATTGGATCATTAGGCTTCATATGGATAAACAGAAACTCTTCTCCTTTATAGCTATGCTTTGGGTCATCTGGAAAAATCGCAACTCCCTTGTATGCTCAAATACTCATTTTCGCAGTGTTGTTGTTCTTTCAATTGCAAGAGACGGTGCTCATTGGTTCCAAAGGGCTTCTAACTGTCTAAATAAGGCTAAACAATCATGACGACCTTTAAGCCAATCTCCCATCACCTAATTTCCGTCCTTCACGTTAAAAGACCAAGTGGGGCCTTCAACTGTCCTAAGAAGATGTGTGCTTCATGTGGATGGGGCATGGAAAGAAGGAAATTCTTGGAGCGGGATAGGTTTTACTGCTAAGGATCCCAACGGAAACATAATTGTGCAACACTCAATATCAACATATAGCAATAATCTTGTTCAAACAGAAATACAAGCAATATACGAAGCAATTAAGTGGGCTTTAAATCATAATTTTAATGCTGCCTATATTCTTTTTGACTGTTTTAATGCCATTATGCAGATAGGGAAGAGAAGTGAGCTAGGGTCACTATCTGGACTCCTTTTTTATTAGCAATCTGCAAGTGGAGATTGCAAAGCTGAACTTTTGTCGGATTTCTAAAGTAGATCGGAGGGAATTCCAATGTGCGCATCTTTCGGCAAAGCATGCGCTTGCCACTTTTGTTCCTCACCCGAACACTGGTGATGGAGGCGCCACTTAGTTATATCGTTATGTTGCTTTGTTGTGTAGTTTGTTGTTTCTATGTTGCCATGTTTTATGAGTGATTTAGTTCTTAGCTTGCCGGCACTCAGTTTGTATCAGGTTGCTTATCAATATTCGATCCTATCTCTTTAGCTAAAAAAGTACTCCAATTGGGTAACATTCCTAAACCCGGGAACAAGTTTTTTTTTTTTTCTTTTTCCCCAAAGTACCTATACTAATCCGAGGAACCCATAACTACAAATGTTATAAATGGAAACCAATTTTCCCAAGTAATTGATGTTTTTATTCACAAAGCCAGTTAACAATTAACAATTAACAAAAACCCCTGCTCTGTAACGAACAATAGTAAACCAAAATAAGAGCTGGAACAGCTGGAATTAGCATGCAAGTAATTGATTTTTTTTGTTTGGGCAATCAGAACAGCTGGAACAGGGACACTGGAATTAACATTTAACTCCATTTTTTTTCTTTTCTTTTCTTTTCTCCGGTGTGGAATTAATTTGTAAAACGCAACGCTTAATAAGAACGGTAGTGCAGCTGAACAACACCTGCAATCTAAGTGTATTGTGGGCTTTCTATGGTATGGATCAAAAGAGCTTTACTGGTTGGGGCATGCTACAATGTGCACCCCTCTTTTGGGTGACCTGATGAGATTTTGTGACAACAAATATGAATTTTTGTGGGTCAAATATGAGTTTTTGTGGCTGAAAATATGAAAGGGCATACCATATGCAACTTTGACCAGATCAACGGCCGAGATTGCGCCACATATGAAGAAAGTGACCCCCTATACCGGTCATCTTTATCTCATATGAAGAGTCAAAAAAATTCATAAAACCTTGGGTGACTTCTCATATAACATTTGGGTTTCAAAAATCTCATATTTGAAGCCACAAATGCTCATAAAAAGTACCACAAAAATTTGAAAGAGCCACAAAATGTCATATTGGCAAAAGTCAACCTCATAAAACATGCCACAAAATCTCATATATATGATAGTTTTGGACTGTAGTGAAAATGTGATACATATTGTGTGTATATATATTGATGTGACATGTCTCATATAAGGTGTTACAGAAATACATATAAGGTGCCACATTGAGTCATTACGAAATGTTACCACAAAATCTCATATATGCTTCAAAGAACCACTCATATCAAAGTCATTTGATATGAGACTTTTTGGTTTTAAAAATGAGTATTTGTGGAGGAATATATGAGTTTTTTGTGGACCACTACAGTCCAAAAATATTCATATGTATTGATAGTGACATGTCTCATATACCCACCCACATAAATAAATATAAGAACGCATATTTAGTCATATTCCCCAATTTCGTATATTGGACCACAAAATCTCATGTACTCTAGCCACACATTCTCATATCGAAATCCATAAAATTTATTAACAATTTTTGGACTGTAGTGGACCACAAAAGTCTCATATTTTCTTTCACAAACACTCATTTTTAAAGTCACAATAGTTGTCACAAATTTTGGACCGTAGTGGACCACAAAAAACTCATATATTCTTCCAAAAAGATTCATTTCTCAAACCACAAAATCTCATATCGATTATTGAGAACAATAATTCATAGTTTGAGCTAGAAAATCTCATAACCAAAGCCACACAATGTAATATAAAACTAAAGCAATAAAAATCCTTGTTAAATACAAAAAAATTATACTCTAAAATATCGAAAAAATATTGTTCGATGCAACTAGGTACGGGATGTAAGTAATACGAATTTTTTTTCAACAATCGAGGCCGTTGATTTTGTTCTTGTTATTAATTAAATCATACTCGTACAAAATAGGGCCAGTATGAGGGCCGAAACTGTTAGAAAGAACCTCGATAGAGAAAAACTCCCTTATTTGGATGATATTTTTTGTTCGATTAAATGCCTATCTATACGCGATGGACTTTATTTGAGGTACGAATGATATTCCCCACGATATGTAAAGGATAGACGGTTCCGATCGCTAAAAAAAAACTCAGGTGGTGCTTGGGTTGTTCAATATAAGTCTTTAAAGATTTGGGATCCATTCGATGACTCGATCGCCGATATCCGATGATCTCCAATTTTGGTGTCGATGACGTAGTCAACGAGACGTTTCATCGTAACGGTTCTGATCGATCATTGTGAAAATTGACTCGGTAATGACCTTTAGAATCTATACGTTCAATGTAATTGTTAGCCAACTAAGTCTTGCGCTGTTGTTGAATGTTAAGTAGCTACGAAACTGCGACACAATCACGTCGATCGAGACCGTTTATTATGTTTTGCATATTAATTGAACCATTGTCCTAAAATTTTGGCATGTTCGGGTTTAGAAAGGCCGTTGATCGGGACGCGATTTGATTGAGAAAATGAGTTTTTACGTCCGATTACGTGTGTTGCGATACTCTATTTACTTCATTCTTTTACGAATAATGTAATACAGCTAATATAAATATTGTTGATTCTCGATTGTAGAAAATATCTCGGGTGGGGCCCAATCGGCACATCGTAAGAATTAAATGCATCGGGACGCTTTAAACTGATGCTTTAAATGTCATGTGATCACATAGTTCTCAATATCTGACGATCTCTGATTTTTGTGCCGCAAATGAAATTTTGAGGATGTAAAATCCTAACGGTTTAGATCGATCATTTTGAAAATAGTTTTGGCGATTAAATTTACAGTTTGTATATAATAATTCTGCGATACAGGAATAGTTAATTTTTCCCCAAATTTCTAATTTGTACCGCCTGTGTTTTTTTCCCCTAACACACTTTCACCAAATTTTGAAATTTCACCAAAATTTGGAACCCAAATGTGCAGGATACGTGAGAGAGAGAGAGAGAGAGAGAGGGCAGAGGGAGGTGGGGTTCCCACCATCACTGCCTCAACCACCACTGCTGGCGACCAGCACCACCGGCGAGACAACTAAAGTAGCGTTGGGCAACAGCTCTCTTACGACCCCCACCTCCATCGAGGACCAGCCCTTCCCTCTTCGCTCATACGAAAGTAGCGACGGGCACCTGCGGATCTGTGCATCCACAGCAAACCCAGCGGCTAGCGCCAAAACCATCTCTCTCAATCGTCCTCTACAACTGGTGCGAATATGAAGCCGTGCTATCTGGTTTTCGAGGGTTTTAAGGTTTGCCCTTTTTCCCTAAAATCTGATCGATTAACCTCTGTTTCCCTGCTAATGGCTTGACTCCATCTTTGTTCTGCTCCTTCATTCTGTAGTTGGAGAAGAATCAAATGTATATTGGGAACTATTGCACTGGTTAGGGCAAATAGTCACTTGTTCGGAACTCCTTTACCAGGTTTGATTTCGTTTTTTTCTTAATTCTTGCCCAAATACAAGGCTAGGGTTTCACTCTTCAGTTATTTGCTAAAAGTGTAAAAGTATTTGATGTATTGTGAAGAGATGACCTGTCTCAAAATTTGTATGTAGTCATTTTAGAGGTTTTAGTCAATTGGATTATTTTGAGAAACTAGGCATTAATTAAGTGCTATTCGGCTCGTGTACCCTGGTTTTGAGCCCGGAGAGTGGAGAGTTTCCCTCCCATATCTTTAGCATCAATTATGGATGCGTTATTTGTTCGGTAAATATGGTTGGTGATTTGTTTCTTGTTGTAGTAGTGGATTATTCTAAAACGTTTAATGCCTTTCTCATATGGAAAATGAATTTCTTTTACTTTTACCTTTTCTTTTTGTCCTTGTTTCCATAGGTTTGGTTAGGGGTTCCTTGTTATTTTGGAATGTTTTCTATGATTTCTTTGAGATGACGAACATCAATCTATTGCTGCTAGCATGCTAGACTTCTAGTGTTGGTGCGACCTTAATGAACTTCATTTTTTACGAAAATGCCTATAGGATGATGCTCTATTCTATTATTGCTTGGAGTGCCATTCTTTTCTGTCCTGTGCTTTAAATTTTATCATCTACCCGACAAACATCGAACTTCACTTATTAAGTACTGGTCATGCAAAATGTGTAGGTGGTAACCCAATTTACGGTATGCATTTACTGGAGCTTTTGTGTTGTTTTGGTAGATAGCCATTAGGTGCTTGACTAGGCCCAATTACAATAATTGAGTTCTCCAACCAGAAAAGTTAGGATAAAATGTGACGCTATACCCTCTCAATCTTTTAGATAAACTAGCTTGGTACCTATTACTAGTAGATTCTTGGAAAATAAAGGAGTGGTACATGCTGTTGATTTTTTCCATATGTTCACGAATTATAGTAGCAGAAATGTTGGACTGAATTAGATTGTTAAAGTATCAGATTTCTCAATTTATCGGTCATGTTAGGAAATTGGCTATCAAGAGAGAGATACTTTTGCACAATCTCAACAGGTGTATCACGAGGCACAAGGGTAACTCACCTAGTATTGATACACCAAACAGGTGTATCTATACCCAAGCAATCAAAATCCAGAGGTCTAGCGATACACCTATTATGGTGTATCGATACACAAGTCATTCGCGAAATTTTAATGGCATTAACTCACCTAGTATTAGACATATTTTTGGACGCCGATTCACATGTAGTCCATCTCCACAACTACCATCAATTGCCATCCGCGTATATGGCACAGGTCCACGGGGACATGCGGGGACAAGTATTGGACACCCACTTGGCGTGTCCCTTAAATTACATTATTTTTTATAGGGGGCATGGCATGGACGTGTGTGTCCCACATATCCCTCTCTCTCTCTCTCTCTCTCTCTCTCTCTCTCTCTCTCTCTCTCTTAAAATAAATTATTGAACCAGGGTACATAACTCCCCCTAGCAAGTCCCAGCTAATTGATGTCATTGTTACCATCAGGTACTCTTTTAACAAATATATATTTACAGATTAACAATTAGTTGATTAGAATGGTAGGGTTTAATTTGGGACACAATGTTGTGTTGATGAACAACATGAACATCTACACCCACTCTTAATTGGTGAAGAAAGCCTCAATTTTATCTACACACACTCTCGTAAGTGCTATTTGTTAACTATTTTGTTTCAACGTAACATAGAGTATGAGTGGAACTTCTTGTCAAATCCATTGTGGTTTGGTCACTTACAGGCTCATTGTGTATATATGGTACTGAAGCCTCTATCTTGAGGCATTGAGTGATAGATTCCCTAATGGGGAAGCAATGCTGGGGTCACAATCTGGATGTAGTTCTTTAAGTTTATCAAAAGTAGTTGGAAAATGGTGCGTGTGTGTGTTTCAGAGCATATACTATATTTCGGCTCTCATTTTATTTGGACTAGTAATAAACATCTTTGTACTTGGTGAAACAGAATGGTAATAGATCCGGTTTATGACTTTCTTTTTTGGTGCTTTAAAAATTTTCAGGGCTCACAACAAACCAATTGAGCCTCCAAAAAACCGGAAAAGGCTCATTTCTTCTTGCCTTGAAAGGAACAAGCTCATTTGACGGTGGAACATTTTGAGACACTTGGTATTAGCAATTTGCCGTGAGAAATGACGAAGAGCTCATCAAGCTTCTCGGAGATACCATTGCCAACATGGAGTCATGCCCAATATTCACAACCTTCTGCTCCCAAAGAAGAATAGCTCATCGAAGCCTGCTGCTGATGAAGATTAGCTATATCACTTGGATAAGAGACCTTACTGTTGTTTAGGTTCAAAATTAGGTTTTGGGAGTCTACTGTTTCTTGCTTTAGGGATTTCATTTTTTGTTGTATTATGAGTAGTGTTTGAAGAGTTTTATTTATTAGTATGTGAATATCAACCAGTGTTTTGTTATATAATGACAAATGCAAATTGCATTGATGAATAGTGGAACCATTGGATGTTTGTACGCCTAGTTTTATTTGTCCTTGATTTGATTCCTGCTTTGGACCTAGAAATTCTCACTCTTATCACCTAGTTTTATGTTGTGGCTTACCAGTTGATTGTCTGATGAGACGCTAAGGCATCGGGCTAGGTAAGGAAATAGGGGAAATGTTGCCGATTTGTTTTCGGAACTAGCACTTAAACACATTTGCAGCATCCAAAACTCTGTTTTCTGCACTTTTACACTGAGTTTCAGCATTCAAAAACATGTTTTCTACATTTTTACACAGATTCAGCATCAAAAAACCTGTTTTCTGTACTTGCACAGATAGTTTCAGCAACTGAAAACTCAAAAAATCTCACTTTTACAGCAGTTTCAGCAACCAAAACACAGTTTCCTGCACTTTTATATGCAGTTTCAGCAACCAAAAATCAGATTTTTACACTTTTATACTCATTTTCAGCACCTAAAAACTCATTTTCTGGCACTTATGGACACAGACACGACACGATATGAACACGGGATACGGTTAAACATTTTTTCATATGGCCATAACATGATGAGCCAAGTAGCAGTTCAATATCCAATTGTGGAAACCTGGAGTTGGGAAAGTGTATTAAGTGTAGTTTGTAACGTATATCCAGCACAGAAATGTGACAATTGCAAATACTTCATGCTGAAAAATCTAATCAAACTGGCTGTACAGTTGCAAATGGGACAATATTAGCCTTGAATTCTTCCCGAAATCATGTCCCCACACTTGCAGTGCATATCAATCAGATAAGAAAGAGAAACGAAATTACAACGAAACAAAACAAAGCCCTGGAGATATTCCCCAGCCTTCATGATGCTGGTATACTTGTTTTTGGATCTGGAGCTAGTAACCCATCAATGACCATGAGAAACCTAATTCTTCCACCAATAAAGCGGCCTCAGCTTTCTCACAGCCGCCCCCAAATGTTCACGCAAGTAATAATTCGCGTGTTTTACTGGAATTATTTGTCGTCTCAAAGATGTCATGGAAATTGTGCACTTTGCAGGTTGTAGAGCAGGTTGAGGCTTGCCATTAGGGTTGGGCATTTCATCCGCCCCGTCCGAATCCGATCCGATCCCCGATCCGAACGGATCGGCAATATGGAGATCTGTTTGGAGATTGGATAGGATATGGGGATTTTTTTTGAAAATGTTTGGGGATTGGATAGGGGGTGGAGATAGGCATGTCCCCGCCCCGAATCTGCTCCGAATCCGTTCCCCGCTCCGTCCCCGCCCCGCTCTGCCCCGTCCCGCTCCGCCCCGTCCCCGATCTGCCCCGTCCCCGAATCCCCGAAATATAGGGGTCTATTTATGAATTATGAAACTTTGGGGTCTCACTGAATTTTCTTCAAATATATGGCTTTAACAAGTGGAATGAGTTTTAGCGTGACATGTATTTCCCAATCATTAGAAACATGTTTTTCTAATGATTTTTGGTTTTTTTCTTCGCTTAGGTATATATTTTCCTGTGACTGGAACCTAATTAATTCCATCAAGTAAAAGCCAATTGAAACAAGTCAAAGTACATATCAATAGATGTGGCCCATTTAGTTTCCATCTTCACGAACATCTCATTTTAAAAAAATTGGAGGGTTTTGAGAATGTAAACATAATGGAAAACATGGCCTTCTAATGATGTTTTCCAACTGGTGGGAGTTGGGAGTTCGGAATTCACAATGTTATATGTTGGGCTGCCTGTTATTTTGTTCGGAATTCACACTTGATTTTAGGGAAAATGATTTGTAATTGGGCTTCTATAACTATTTACTTGTTACTCTAGGGAAAATGATTGGATCCCCGAAATCCCCGTGGGGATCCACGTTCCCCGTTTGGAGCGGGGATGGAGGATAAAAATAAATCCCCGTTGGAGATTGGATAGGGGATGGATATGAGTAAGGGGTTTGGGGATTGGGGGTGGAGATAGTAGTCTTCGGCCCCGATCCGTCCCCATGCCCATCCCTACTTGCCATTGCAAAGCAGAGTTGCTGCTGATTATATTGCTCAAAGGGGAAAAGAAAAAGGAGGGAAAGAGGAAAAAACAATGACCAGTTTCCCTAAGGATTTTTTGTACATTGTATAGCATGATTATTTTGAACGACTACGCTTGATTCAAATGTTAAATAAGAATGTATATCGCTCATTTCTTTTTTTTTTTGTTACTAGAAATAACACAGAGGGCTGTTTGGGCATGAGCTTGATATAAGCTCATTCTGTTCAAGTTTCATGGCCTTCATTTCACAGGTCATAAATTGTTCTTTTTTTCGGCATCAATGAAGAACTTATATAGATATAAAAAGAGTCGATACAAGAAAAAAAGTTTTCCATTTGTTCGGACCATGTCTACTGTTTCATATGAGTACCTACAATATCAAGTGAATAGGCAAGAAAACCTTCAAAACTGGGGCACTAGAATATAGTTAAATGGCATTCCCATTTGGATAGAATGGACATGAGAACCATCAACGTATATGAGCCCCTCTTTACAGTACCACATTGTTGTTTCTTCGTTTCCATCAATTTCATTCATAGCAGTTCACTTCCAAAACTACAATCATTCATCATATTATCTAAAATAACCATATCCAATCATTTACATAAACAAAATACTAGGTTCAGGATCTCGTGCGAAATGTTGGATGGAAAGTCAAATAAAAGGAAAAGAAAGCAGTGAGCCAGCAACAATAAAGCCAAAGCTTCAGGACCAGTTCTTGTCTTGATAGCAAAGGTTGAGAGCCAAATAAATCACGTAAGCTGACAAATTTTGGACATGTTGCTATTTGCTGCAGTTCTTCCTAGATTCTTGGACGGGTGGGCAATTGTTGTGTGTCCGCCCTTTTTACCATCTGTGACGAAAAAAGAAGACTGTAAACGCCCAACATAACTTTTGAAAGGTGATAGCCCCATAAATGTCATTTAGATCTATTCAAACAGCTAGTTCATTAACTTAACAAGAATGCCCTCAACATCACCAAGTTAGAGAGAGGGGAAAAAAAAAGAAAGTAGACTGGCCTACACTATTTGTTAGGAAAGCTGCATAGGTTCCTTGTCAAGCGGAGGACACATGAGCCTGCAAAAGGGTAGCATCTATCATAATTGTTAGAGACAAGTTTATCATGGATGCTGAAATCAGAAAAAGGCTGGCCTGCTGCCTTTTCCTTATGTAGTTATTATAGGATCTGAAGAAACTAATGACTGTTCTGTCTGTTCACATAGTTTAATTGTGCTAGGGAGCTCTTTCAAATGGCTGTATTTAGGATCCCAGACCAAAACTGCAAAAAACAAATTGGTTTCTCACAACTTCAAAAGTTTTAGGGTGCATATGAGCTCATGGAATTGAATGGATGGATTCGGTATCATGTACACAAGCATGATCTTCAAACCAAATTTCGTAGTTTAGGTCTGACTTTAAAGAGCTTACAATAGAGACATGCTCGTTACAATTTGATTAATATCTTAGAATCAAGATATTCCATGTCTAGTTGCACATACTCGTACTCCCAGTAAGACCAAAACTTCTCAGGCATTCCCACAATACTTTTTCACATAAGACGCCTAGGATGCTCATCAAACACAGTTTTATTCAAACTTCTTCCAAAGCAAATTTGACAAAGTTCTACTATTCTTATCGACAGTCAGTTTGATAACATCAAAACCAGAAACCATCTCACATGAAATATGCACATGCCTACTTCTAACATGCACTGACCACTTATTGAGCAAAACCAAAAAGGAGGAGTCATGCAACAGAGTTTTGTAAGAAACCCTTTGGGGAAAAAACCATTTGGGAAGGAATAATACACTTATTATGTTTACCATACAACCAGCTTCAATTAGAAACTCTTTGACAATAAAAAAGAGTTTGCAAAAGAACCAAACACAACCAGGAGCCCGGTGGTCGAGTCTTTGATTTTTTGTTGTTGGTTGGTTGGTTGCAATCTAATGAGTACAAGATGCTATATATTTGTGAAATAGCAGGTCAATAGAATAAATCTGTTTGATTGTAATGCCTTCCAGAATCTGCATGCGTGTATCTCAGTCAATAAATTAAAAGAGCCAAAGAGTAACCAAAAGAGCCATTCATGAAACTACAGTTATGCCAGCTGAATAATTTCAAGAAGAGCCATTTGTGAGGCTACTTCCAAGATTAATTACTCGCAAAGTTTAAAACTGCACATTTTAGCCAAGCTAGATGAACATAGTTCCAACCTAGGTGATTTGTTAAGGCCTGGAGAGTACCAAGCAGGAAAAAACTGACAAATTCATAAAGGCCCAAAGAAGCAGAGAAAACCACGTTGATCGAATAAGCAATGAATGATACTGTTATACCCCTAGTATTATGACTCTAATAAGGCATAGTTAGCTAGTCCTAATATTTTTTCCAACCCAAGCGTTCATGCCTCTCCTAAAGTTAGCTAGTCTGATTTAAAGGCCTAATTAGTGGAAAACATGAAGTAGAATGCATGGCACAATAGTATACCAAGTCACCAATCATTGGGAAAGGATTGATGAATTCAAAATAATATTTTCTAAAGGAAATTGTAAAGATGCCAATGGTCTAGTTAATACTTACAACCAAAAGAAACAAAACTACAGAAAGTACAAAACAAGGACAATTACTACATAGGGTGTCTTCGTTCGTCAGGTAAAGCTGCTAGAATGAAGCATCTACTTACCAACCGGATAATCACTTAACTGGATTATGAAGAGCATTTTTGTTTGCTGAGGATCCGAATATCAAACAATGAAAGGCTGTAAATTTCTTTTTTTGAACTCAGAAATGGCATCAGAAATACTTCATCATTGCCACTATAATGAACCAAACCCAGCTATATAATTTGTTAACAGCAACAAATGAAATTATGCAATAACAGTACCAGTAGTAGTACCATTGCCCTAATACAAACTCAGAAATTGCATCAGCCCATGCTTCATCAATAACGAGGGCTCAGCAAAATCATCATTGCCCCAAAGTTTGATCAAAGTTTTGCTTCACAGTAGCACTAGCAGCACACTTTGATTAAACAGGGTACCGAGTTCAGCAAAACCAACAACACTAGCATTAAAGAAGCACATTCAGATTCAGATTTAATAAGTGCACATTCACGTTCAAATTTAACAAGTTCACTATGCCCATACTATAGACAAAGGAACATGTGGTAGAAAATCAAGAAAAGAATTGGGGGGTTTTTTGCAGCAACCAAACCCATGGCCATAGTGCATAATTTCTTGATTTTCTTACGAATTAGAGATCAGATCAAGAAATTATGATGTGCACTTATGACTTAACTTATGCTTGATGTGCACTTATGACAAGAATTGGGGGTTTTTTCATTCATACATAAGCGATTCACGCAATAGTATTAGACTTAAACAATCGGGGGTTGCTGGAAAAAAAAAACCCCAATTCTTATAGGAAACTAATGCCTTTATGTTTGAGTACATAAAAATGCATGTCCCCTTCAAAAGTTAGTACTCCCAAAGCTTACAAAGTCTTGTGGGGTAGAGGGAGTACCTCAAAAGCAGTAAGACCACAAATTGCTGCCGGTATGGATGGTTTTGGAACTCTAATCTGTTCCTATTTACACCGTGTTGCAGCATATTAATATAAACGTGATAGAAAGAGAATCTGTAAGCTAGCCAGCTGAAGGACATGGGCTTTCACTTCTAAGTTTGTGCATGTTAATTACGCTTCACTGCAAAACGTTTATGGAGATAAGCATACGAATCTTACAGCATGTGGAGGAAGTTGCTGGATTTCAAATATGACGTTCAAGAAAGAGGAAAACTAATGAGAGTTAGGTTCAAAACCAATGGAGGAGCTAAATATTCGATGGACATGTTATGCGGTTGTTACTCTGCAAATTGCAAAACTTTTAATCAGAAATGTCGTATACTCAAACCAATTTCATAACGAGACTTTCTCCACAGCTTATCATCATCAGTGCCACAAAGGCATGAAAAGAGCTAAACTGCTTAAGGCTCCACCCAAACAAGTGCTGGCTTAGGTACTCAATGCTAAACTGAGGAAAAGGTTGGCTCATTCTACAACCAAGCTTGTAATCAAAGATTGAAACTGAACTAGGTTCATTTTGATTGCTGGAAGCACTTGAAGATTCTTAACCAGCCAAGGTAAAATGTTCACAAGAAAATCAGTTTCTAGTACGTTACAGGCATGGATATCAGCAACCACATAAAAACGCAATATGGACCAACCTCCACTGTCCGCAGTTCATTGAGAAGAGACTCCGATGGGCTAGAAATAGTCAGAACTACATGCGAGCGCTGACAGAGAAAAATCAAGTAGTCATTATGAGGTCGAAATTGATGCTGCAAAGTGATACCAAACAGCGCACATTAAATAAGAACTTACATAGCTATCAAGAAGTTTCTGGAGTTCAAATTGCACATTCCCCAGCATAGACAGTACTTCAGCTGCATAAAAATGAAGAGTTCTCAACACCATTCCTAGGTATCTTACACCATCTTGAAATAAAGAGAGAAGAAGGGGGAACAAAACACTGACAAACAAAAACTGGAAAAAAAAATTCCAAATTCTACATTCGAAACTAAGAATTATGAATATGAAGAAGGGGGAAGATAGGGGGAAGCAGAGAGAACTCGGCATGCAGAATCATCTCTATGGTTTGATCTCAGTAACCTAGATGACAAGAAGTTTTTAGATAATCCAGTAGCTGTGTAATGAGGCAAAAATCAACATCATCTGACAAAGTTCCCCAGTCTATCCAAAATATATAACAGAGGTATAACAGCAGGGTGCCAAGTTTCTATAGTTAAGTTCCATCTAGACCAGATTATACAAAGTATGCCAACATCAAGATCCATTAACTAAAACCAAAGATGGAAACATTCACTAGCTACCAGTAGCATAGTCAAGCAAGTAAATCATGTATCATTGCAATCCAGATTTCAAAATCCTCTCCACCAATTACGAATT
Organism: Vaccinium myrtillus; assembly: GCA_016920895.1. Lineage (NCBI taxonomy): Eukaryota > Viridiplantae > Streptophyta > Magnoliopsida > Ericales > Ericaceae > Vaccinium > Vaccinium myrtillus. The sequence continues at coordinate 4,081,130 of CM029273.1, read as the reverse complement.
TGGAACCCTAAGTTGGAATTTGAATCTACTCTCTACAAATTAGGGTTTTCGAATCTAGGGCCTGAGTCGAATTAGGGTTTTCGAATTTGAATCTACTCTCTACAAATTGAGAGAGAGAGAGAGAGAGAGAGAGAGAAAGAGAGACCTTCGTGGTGGGGACAATGGCGTCAAAATGCCGAGAAGCCGGTGGTGGTGGCCATCAATGGAGGTGGAGGAACGCTGGTGTTGGTAGTGGTGGTGGGATTCGTCCGTGTTGGTGACCAAAGGAGGTGGGGGGAATGTTGGGGCTAGGGTTGGCCGTCGACGGAGGTGGGGGAATGCCGGTGGTGGTCATAGCCGTCGTGGTGGTAGTCGCCTGCCGGCCTGGCCTTTCTCTTCTGTATCGAACTGAAGAAGAATTGGGGTTTTTCATGGTTTTTTTTTTTTTTTTTTTTTTCCACTTTTGCCAAGTGGTGGGGCCCGGTGACCAACCGGTTGCCATTTTTTTTATTTTTTTATTCCAAAATTTTATAATATCTATATGAGATTTTGTGGTCCTTTTTATTGGGTTTTGGTGTTCCAATATTTATTTTTGTAATTTCCAATATGAGTGTTTACTTTCGTCAATATGAGATTTTGTGGACTTATATGAGATTTTGTGACTATGTATACGAATTGCACACTATATGCCAAAAGGTGAGTTGCACATTGTAGCATTACTCTTAGTGGTTTGCTATTTATAGAATAGCAACACTACATACCCCAAAAGTTGGTACCCAAAAATGACCCAAACACTCACAACAAGTGTGTGGGCTCCACACACACTACACATAGTGTGTGTGGAGCCCACACACTTGTTGTGAGTGTTTGGGTCATTTTTTAGTACCAACTTTCGGGGTACCTAACATTCCGTTTATAGAACCATTCATGGGATCTTTTGGAGGTTAGAAACGTTAGGGAATCAGAGAGAGCACATGGAAATGATGCACTATCGGATTGCAACAAAGACACTTAAAACGATTAAAGTCACAAGATAAAAATTTAGTGTACGGAGCACCATTTGAGCCACAAACAGAACCACACTACCACCTGACATCTCTTGGCTTCGATTACCTTCAACGTTGTAAATGAGGCAATTAGTCATTCGTTTTGAGGCACCGACACATGGTGTCCTGATGCCTTTCCACATGAATGTATGGCGTTGATAGAATTAGCCATTGGGAAACTATCCAATGTGCCACACAACATCAAATTTGTTTTTGGTGGGTTCAACATTACTGATTATGATAGGCAGCTTGATTTCGAGTGTAATCTTATTCAAAATTGAGAGAACATTTTTTACACCGCCAGTGTAAAACCCTCCTTTTCCATCACCACTTTTGTGGTACTCATTGTTAATTAAATGTTGATCTCAACCGTTCATCTTGTAGGACCCGCAAAGTACTTCATCCCTATAAAAAAAAATCATCTTGATCGGACATTGACATGCATATCAAAATTTGAATTTTGTTTTGTAAAATGGGTGGTCATAAATTTTGAAGTTAAGTTGTCCTTGACCATCCATTTCGCCAAACGAAATTAAAAATTTCATATATCAATTGATGTCCGATCAAAATGATTTTTTGCATGGATGCAATACTTTATGGGCCCTACAAGATGAACGGTTCAGGTTAAAACAATAAACTCACGGTGGAACCCACATATGGCGGTGGTGGAAAAGGGGGTTTTACACCGGCGGTATAAAGAATGTTTTCTCTTCAAAATTGAGAAGTTATGGAAAACAAATTTCGTTTTAAGGGACAGTTTGGACAAAATAAGACAATTATCTTTTAGGTCGTCTTTCCTAATTTTCGTTAGATTCGTATTATAATTTTTATAGATTAATCGTTTTTCTCAAAGAGCAAAATATTATGACAAAAAACGTTAATGAAAGACGAACAAAAAAATTGAAAGCTGACTGTTTGTTCATACTCGAATCCATACATTTTTCCTTTTTAGATTTCTTTAGGGAGATGAGTGTAAACTTGTCAGATCGTTTTTCCACCATCTCTCCTAAAATCAATTGGTGTTAGGAATTAAGTCTTTTATGGCATTCGACATCGCACCTCCAAGTCTTTTTTTAGAGTGGTCGCGGGGAGAGACATTGTGTAACCAAATCCATGGGGGCACTCCGGACCCAACAATCCCTCCCTCATAATGACGCTCCCGCGACTCGAACCCATGACCTCTTGGCTTTGATACCACTTGTCGCACCGCTATTCCACCATCTCTCCTAAAACCAATTGGTGTTATGAAGGGCTTCAATTAAGTCTTTTATGGCATTCGACATCGCACTCGCAAGTCTGTTTTTAGAGTGGTCGCAGGGAGTAACATTGTGTAACCAAATCCGTGAGGACACTCCGGGCCCAACAACAACAATTTACATGATTCAAGTGCACCACTTTTTTACATGTTTTTTTGTTCTTGGTTAGTTATTGTCTGTCCTTCAATTTGTGCACCACTTATTGTGTGGATATAGATGACAGATTCTAGGAATGTGTAACATGTCTGGCTTAAAATGAGATCCTTAATTGGCCATGCCGGGATCTATGGACCGCACACTGTTCTCTATCACAGATGCAAGAGGCTTCACTGCCTGTCTTTGTTGGGCATATAAAAAAAAAGATGTGAAGTACATGAAAAATGCCTTGTACATGAGTAGCATGGCCGACATTTTACGGATATCGACCATATGAATTGATGGTGCACAAATCGATCGGCTGGTTAAATTCATTTTTGGGTCTCACATAATAATCCGCATCATTCATTGATTTTTTAAAAAAAATTGAGTGCTGCTACTTAAAATCTACTCAATTAGGTACATGCAAGTGTTTGATCCAATATACCAATTTTTCTTTCAGAATTTAGTCTACTATATTTTGAATGCAAAAATAGGATATTAGACCAAACACTTGTAGTTTTATATTTTGTCACCATCGGTACCTATAGACTAGTTGGCATGGCCAGGTGCGTAATAGTAGTAAAATGCAATGGCTGGGTCAATTTCGTCGTCTTATGTGATTTTTTTTTTTCAACTTTGGCCAATATATTTAAAATTGTCCGATTTTTTTTGTCGAGACGAAAAAATATGGTGTCCAAATTAACAAAAAAAAAAAAAAAAAAAACCATGCCAAATAATTCCAAAAAAGTTTGGTCAAACTCACTTTAATATCTCTCCGTCTCTCCAACCTCCCATTGGAATCATCGTTTACTTCTTTATACTATTTCAACCGAACTTTGCTAGTAACACACCCAAACACGAACACATACACATACACACACACGCAGACACATTATGGGTGAGTCTTGCACACACCGCAGTGTGATCACAAGCTTCAGAGGTTGGTGCTAGCTAGACACTTGCACTCTCCGGCCGGGATTGGGATGTCATTCATCCATCTTTCTTTGGAAAAGAAATAAGTTGAGTTGTGTATAAACTTACCCGGACTAGCCGTTTAGGAAAAAAAAAAAAAGAAAAAGAAAGAAAGGCTCAACGGAACACACTTTTTTCAGTTTTATTAATTTACACATCAGTTTCTCAACAGAATTTAGCAGTGGACAGGTTTGGGCCACATCTTTCCCTCGATCTGTAACCCTACAGATGTAAGGGCATTTGGGATATCTTCCAATATCAAACCCTTTCGGAGGGGATCCACATCTGCTACTACATAACGTTATTAGCTAGATGATGTAGGTTGAAAGCCAGGTATTGGGTGCCTCCTGTAAGTTCCAGAAGAAGAAATTAATCAGTTTAGTACTCGATCCGGTCAAAGGCGTGCCTAGTTACGCACTTCTAGTGCTAGTGGTACAACAATAATGCAAAAATAATATTGATTATTACCTTTTCACTCATCGGTCTACCGATAACTTCCCGTAGTTTTTACCATTTTCGGTGTTTTCCACGTAAATTGGGTGGTCGTAGATTATTATTTATTTTCTATTGATTGCATTAATAATCATGTAATTAGCTAAACAAGAATTTTAATTCCGAAACACTGAGCATTTGCTAGTTTATTGGCACAGCATCGATGAGCACCGAGGTAATAAAACCCTTGAGCTTGGTCCCAGAATTTGTGTAATTATCTTCATCCTTGTATAAAACATATATCACCCGTGCAAGATTGAGAACCCGCATGAGAAGAGGCATTGGGGCTTGAACTGGGTGAAGGCAAGCTGCATTCATGTCTTTCCATGCATTTGTAACAAGTTTCTGAAGTTCAACAAGCGCCTGATCCTCTGTTACACCATGTTGTTTCATATAGCATTCAACGGCCGAGGGTGCATCCCCTCGCTGCTGTTCAACCTACAATATATTACAGTATCAATTTGGGTCTTAAATATACTTTGCACGGCTTCAAACTCGTATATTTAGGTAATATTATAAGTGAATCGCTTATGTATGAAGGTCTAATATCCAGTAATGGGGGCTTGTGAACTTTTTTGTTCAACTTGTGATCTTTTTAGTTCAATTTTGAAATTGTTGTTGTCACTGTCACAATATTTTGAGTGAGGTCTTAATTTTTGATACTTTTAAGCCATTTATCTCACCTTGTGGCTAACCATGTCATCCATGAGTCTAGCAATCACTGATGCAGCTTCAACAATTAAAGGATCACTTGACACCCATTCAAAGGCCTCTTTGGTTGCCAACTCTCCCATTCCAACAAAGGAAGTGATTGCAAGCATTTTGTAACCACTAGAAACGAGTGCAACACTCATGTACTCTTCAATACTTGGAGCATAGCCCCCATGAAACCATTTGGCTTCATTAAAGTATGCTTTTGCTAAATTCTTCATCTGGCATTTAGAAGAAAATGTGTTAGTACCAGTTTTTGACTAAATTCTCTCGACACTGACGCCTAACTAATCTCAGTTAAAGACTTACTGCAGATTTTGCATAGTTGATTGCATATGGTTTTCCTTCTTTAGCCATCTCATCGTCGATCATGTTGTAAACATCTAAAAGGGCTTGATAAAATAGTTTCATGTAGTCCGGAAGTTGATCCAAGGCTCTCGTTTCCCACCTGAAAATAAAGTTGCCAATTTGAATGACTAGCTAGTATTGCATTAGATGAAATGAATCTGAATTAAGGTCATGAAGCGGAATGAACTTATAAACCTCTCAATTGCATCAGTGAAGAGCACAAGTTCTTCCAAGGTACCATAGAGATCATAAATGTCGTCCAAAACAGTAGCCAAGGCAATGACTTTAGTCAACATCCTCCGAGCAAAGTAATATTGAGGCTCAAAGCACACACCCACTATCCAAAAGTAGCACTCGACCACTCTGTCCCTTGCAAAAGGTAGTGTATTTGCAAAGTCTAAATCTTTCCACCACCTGAAAAACCAGAAAGGAAAAAAAGTTCTGCCATGAAGCGAGCTCAATATCTCAGACTTGCAAAACACTATGATTCGACTTGATTAACAGAGTCAATTACCTAGTGATTTCGCTTAGCTCCCTCTGATGCAACTTTTGCAATCGGTTGAAATCAAATTTAGCAAAATTCAGAAGAGTTTTGTTATGGGAATCATCTTGTTCATAGAAGGAAATGTAACATGGTGCCTCGAGCCGTGTCAAGCCCTTGTGGATGGGCTGATTTAGAGCATGAACTACTTGTGCTGCAAGAGGATTCTTGCTTAAGTTTGGTAGTGCAGAGTTGAAGTGAGTGGTGGTAAAAGTCAGGGCTTCGTCTAATATATCTTCTCCATGGACTCTCAGATGTGTAGCTTCATACAAGCTTAGCATTCCTCTTATATCACCAGTTACGGATTCTAGAATTTTTCCATTGCTGTCTTTGAATTTGTTGAACACATCTGTACACATCATTCAATGATAAACCATGTTAAATAAAAATAAAATATAATAAGATGACATGATCGTATGTGTTACAACTTGTGACGGACACAATGACAGTAATAAGGTAGAGGGATCTAGGTAAATCTTTTCAACGTTGGAAAGGGCCAAATGCTAAAATCGGACAAAAAGTACTCAAAACAGTGAAGGGTCCAAGTGAACCTAATTTTAAGAACTTTGGAGCCACAAAGTTAGAAGCAAAATGACAAGAACCGAAAAGAAGAAGAAAAAAAATGCAACTACACAACATTTAAGAGTAATTTAATGAAAAACTCTCTTTGTTCCATTTTATTAGCCCCTATTACATTTTGTGTTGTCCTAAAATTTTAGTCCTTTTCAAAAAATCAAAGAAAAAAGTGTTTAAATTTCCAAAAGTAATCCTCATAAATGGCAGGAAATTTTTTTTTTTTGAGAAAGTCCGGAATTTTTGAGAAAGTAATCCTCATAAATGGTAGGACATCATGTCAATTCAAGAAAGAAACCCTTCTATGCATGCTCGGTACTTTGAGAACATCAGATTCAAAGTAGGTGATGGAAGTTCAATCAAATTGTGGATGGACCCTTGGCTTGGCACCCCTTGTTTGGCTGAGACTTACCCTTCATTATTCAGGATGGTCAGGTGTAAGGATGATTTGTTGAGCCAGGTTATAGCCAGAAAAGCTGACTCAAACCAATGGGACCTACTGTAGGAAATAATCAGATTCATTCTTGGTATTAATGTCATACAGGATGGTCAGGTGTCAAGGATGACATATCTTTCTTGAGCCAGGAAGTCAGACTTTACTCAAACGCCTCGATCAATATAAGTGTTTCTAATCTCTCTTATTTTATATTTGTAGTATCGTCATATTATTTGTTTGTTGTGTCGTTATCTCCAATTATATAAATTTACAGAAATTCTAAAGATTATTTCCTACAATCTAAGAGAAGATATGTTAGAATTTTCTGTAAAAATTGGAGACCTTTTGGGTGCTGTGTTAACGTGACTTGGGCTAACACATACTTAATTTTTACTGCTATGAACATTAAATATTGGGCTAAAGCAAGAAATGATTTTCCACTTTTTTGTCGAAAAGAGAAGTTTTGGATATTCGGAAAAAGGAAAAAAAACATTGTTGGTACAGAGAAGCCCTGATTTATTACAAACATAACCTAGGTCGGTAGTATTCCTACTTTGTTTTATTCATTCTTGGTATTTAGAAATTTGTAACTATTCATTTAAAGTCTTTATTTCTTAGGATGAATTATGTTGATTCTTTTGTCTAGGTAACGGATTTACACTAAAGTTCAATATGAATTCGGAGACTGTAGTGAATTCATTATGTCTTTTAATCGGCGGAAGTTACATATAATAATTAAAATGACCGAGAATGCATTTATTTATTTATTTCTTTGTTGGACTCTTAAATATTATGTTGTTATATTTCACAATTTTTAGCTATTGGCATATGGACATTATATCGTTAATTGTCCTGTACAACATGTGAGAAATGTCTGTTAGCTGTGAATGGAAGAAAAAAAAACTTGATATTGACCAGACTCGATGGGAAAATTGTGTATAACTGGTTTAGGGTGAGAGAGATGTGTGGAAAAAAAAAGAAAATTGGATTTAGTTGTTTGATGATCAAATACATTTTTGTTAAACACAATATGTTCTAAATAAAATTTCTTGTTACTCCTTGGAAAAGAAAGGTTGTTATCTCAAATTGATACATGTGGGAAAAAGAGGTTAAGTTCAATATTCCTTTCAAGGAATCTAATTTCTCTTCAAAGTCGGTGGAAGAGAAAACGTTTTTAAATTTCATAGTTGGTTTCTAAAAAGAAAAAGGAAAAGGAAAGCTGTTTTCAAGCTGATCATGAGGAAAATAGATTCTTGAAATGTTGGTTTAACACTTGGAGCATTGAAGGTGTTTCATGAATATTTATGAGTTCTTTTTTTTTAATTTGTATTTATAAGGAGGTTACAAAGTAATTGTTAATATTTTCTCTATATACTAATTACATTGAATTGAGAAGTTACAAACTTCATCCATGTGTTAAAAAAATAAAAAAAAAAAAACCTTCATTTTAAAAATTGTACCATGGGGATTCGACCTCATGATCTCACGCTTGTAAGCATTACCAACATCCACTAAGGCAATCAATTGTACAGTGGTCTTTAAACTTATTTTTGACAAAGGTTTAAAGAAATTTTTGAAATGTGGGGGTTCGAAAGGAACTAAATTAGGCTCCGATAATTTTTAATGGCATATACGAGTTATTTGACAAGACTCCTAGTAGTGAAAAGACTACTGGCCTTGTGATCGAAAAGGAGAAAAGAATCTCGAGAAGGAAACAAATGAAGTGGTATGACTAACCACACGAGGAGAACACATGACGGTTAGTAGATGCTTAGACTACTAGTCATGTGAAGGAAAAGATGTATAAGAACTCTGAAAGCGTGCATTTCTATTTATGAAATGAAAAAAAAATGGTTCCACGTGGGGGTCAAGATCACTGGCCAACATGAGGCAAGAAAACATTTTATAAGACTCGAAATGAAAGTGGGAAGTGCGATGTTGGTAAACAAAGACAGTGGTTCCTAGTAGATTATTGGGGCTACTGGCCACAATATGTAGCTCCTAGTAGAAGGCTACTGGTCACTAAAATTAGTGATTCCTAGTAGAGGGCTACTGGCTACCGAGGACGGAAATTGTCAAATTCCTTATAGACCAAGTTTATTTGATGGGTCTAAAATATATGTTGCTTCGATTCAAAAGAAAGGACAAAACTCATTTTATGAGTCCTATATAAGGGAAAAAAATTGTTGCCTCGATTGATTTTGGAATATGTGGGTTCAATGTTGCCTCGATTTATATTGATCAAAGTACATGTACTAGATCCAAAGCATATATATTGCCTCGAATCAATGTGGCTTTCGGTGAGAGAATTTGATTGATTGTCCTCGAATCAATGTGGCTTTTGTTGCGAGAATTGGATTGATTGTTTATTTACCTCGAATCGATGTTGCTTTCAGTGAAAGAATTGGATCATTGTTTTGATCCGAAATTACAAGTTGCCTCGGTCGAAAACAAAAGGACTTGGTGCGGTCCTGAACATTAAATTTTTTGATGAGTCCCTCGGAAAAATGGCATGCTAGAAAGGAAGTGTAATATGCTGTTTGCATAAAGGTTAGTGCGCAGGCTAATCGGATAAAACATCGAGGGGTTTGGGACTGAAGCCTATAAATTAGTCATCACAGTGGACACCCAACCTTTGTGATTGGAGATCCCATGAAGAAGGTTCAATGGGTAACAACGAAACTGTAGGTTGACTAGAAAGATCACGACATTTTTATGAGGGGTATCCATAGTCCCATTCCTATGGTGATAGTGATCTTTTTTGTGACGCTTGAGGAAGAGTTTAACTCTGAATGAGTCCGAGGCAGGTATTCTGCGGGGTATTGGTCACAAATAACCCTGAAGGTCTCACCTAAGTGAGTGTGGTAGTGGGGTCGCTACTGTGGAAGATTAGGCTACTCCCTAAAGACACTCATGATACAGGATACGTGCGCATGACCGTAACGCGCAAACCCGACTAGAATCAAAATGAATTGCCCGTACTGTGTGTGGGGTAAGCAGAAGTTTGGCTCAAGGACCCAGTTCAAGACATTTAGTTCACTGTGGCGCCTTCAAACGGAACTTACTTTCACTAAGTGTAGGTTCAAACCCGAAAGGTACCTACACCCATTGCGCAGTAAAAATGCTCGCGTATTATATAAATATTGCTTTTTATATTTCGGAAAGATTTTTAAAATCTTGTGGGGGATTGTTAGAAAAAGCTTTTAAAAATATCTTTAATTCAATTTATTGTGTCTAATTACATTAGCTAATTAAATTGGTGGTTATCGGGTATTAATATTCGTAACTCCTTGATATTATATTGTGGATTTATGTGCCTATTATATGCAATGGTTAATTGCATGAGAGGTTGTTTTTCTATATAAAGGTGGCTAGTCCACAAGATGAAGGAGTTGTTGTAGAAAGAAAATATTTATCAAACCTATGAACTATATGTAACACACATATAACGAGATTCGTTGAGCTATAGATTTTATTGTTTTGAGCATACGGGCGGTTCTCGATTCGTGTGGAAAGCTTTAGCTGCACACAAAGCTTCCGTGGATGATCGTTGTATCTTGGGAGTGGAATGTCACACAACTCGGTGCAAGCGGGGACATATCTTCTCTTAGGAGAGCGCTTTATGCATGCCTCGATCAATATAAGTGTTTCTAATCTCTCTTATTTTATATTTGTAGTATCGTCATATTATTTGTTTGTTGTGTCGTTATCTCCAATTATATAAATTTACAGAAATTCTAAAGATTATTTCCTACACCTACAATTCAGGAGAAGGCTATATGATTGGGAGGTCGAAATACTAACTGATCTATGTCAAATTCTGGACGATTCTGGGGTAGAAGCAACTGTTGGATCAAATGATATCTTGATATGAAAAGGGAATAGCTCAGGTGTCTTCTCAGTTAAGTCCATGTATGAGTTGGTCAACTCCCAAGCAATTCTATCTAATACAGCTTATGACTTCATTTGGAGGAATGTAGCACCCTACAGAATTCATTGATTTGGTTGGTTGGTGCATTTGGGGAAGATTAAAACTTCAGAATACTTGTTGAATATTGGCATCATTCAGACTGTTACCGAGGCAAATTGCAAATTTTGTGGTATGCACTCTGAATCTCTTGACCATCTTTTACTGCATTGTGAAAATGTCTGGAATGTTTGGTCCCATATTCTTTTCTGGTGGGGTATCCAATGGGTGACCCCTAAATCAATGGTTGAATTACTATTATGGTGGAACAGTTGGAGTATGAAACCAAGGAAAAAAATAATCTGGGATTGCATTCCTTCGGCTATCACGTGGTCTATTTAGAACTCAAGAAATGCTTATGTTTTTTAAGACAAAGCCCCTATTTGGGAGGAAACTATTGAGACCATTAAAATTAGAGTTGCTCTATGGGTCAAAACCAGAGAGGGTGGAGGTGGAGATAAATATTCTGTTGAGGATTTCATTTACAGATTGCAAAGCGTACTTGATTCCATCTAATTTCTTGCTGGAGTTCAAGCATATCGGTTAAGTATTTTCTGGAGCTAAAATACTGAAGCTGAAAGAATTCCAAGTCTATCAACACTGCTAGAATTGCTGCAGCAACTACAATTCCTTGCAGGGCTTCAATGTTCCTAATAGGCTAGTTAGTCATTGCTTTAGCTCTCTTATGTATCTCTCACTTATGTACTTCTCTATTGTAGCATCTGTTGGTTTAGTTGGTGGGCATGTCCACTTGCTAAATCTGATACTTTTGCGTTTTAAGTAGGCATCTTGCTTGCTCTATTTTGGATTTGGGTGTGGGCATGTGATTCTCTATTGTGGGGGTACCAACTTCGTTGGGATGCCCACCCTAGTTTTGATGCCTTTTCATCCGGATTTGGGGTTGCTGCTACAGCAGCACCCCGCACAACACCTGTTGTGCACCATCCGGGCCTTCCGTTGCTCGGATGGACGGCTCAGATTTCATCTTGCACGCACGACAACGAATGGTTGGGATGCAAAGGTGCTGAGGTGAAATCTGGGCCGTCCATCCGAGCAACGAACGGCTCGGATGGTGCACAGCAGGAGCTGTGCGAGTGCTGCACAGCAGCAAACCCATGTCTCATCCATCCTCTCCTTGTTAATCTTTGTATCTCCTTCAAAGGTTAATATTATTTTTTGTTGTTCAAAAAATGGAAAAAAAAAAAAATTGAAGTGAAATTTGAACAAACTATTTGTAGAGACATGCATTAAATGCATATTGAAAATCTCAAAAGGGACTTAAAGGCGTGTGTGTACATAACTGTGGAATTGTGAAATTGTTTATCATGGATGTGAAGTTGTGATTAAGTTGTGATTAACTTGTTTATCAAATTTAATAAAATTTACAATCTCCTCCGAAAAGCTTGAGAAGCTTCCCAAACCCAGCTTTGGGATTTTTATAATTTTCACTTTTTTTTAGATTTTCAAAATCTGTAGAATCGAGAATCTGTTATCTAGAATTTTTGATAAACACTCTAAACCAGTTTTAAAAAGCTAAAATCTAAAAATGTACGAACATAATTTTTTGTCAACACCCACGAAGAAATGTGACCGAGGGAGTAACAAAAGAACATTTGGGATTGGAATCTAGCATATCCTTAACTTGGAATGTAAGTTTGGATTGTAATCACATTCTCATTCTCCCCCAATCACGTTGCCAGATTCAAACAATGCATTCACGAGCCAAAGTGACTTACCACAGGAGACGGGATATCCATGCTGTCTAAGCAGCCGAAATGACAGAGCCACACTGTAGAGATCTTCATCGCTGGCCATTTCAAGGTAGGTTTCATATATGCCCTGTAATGCTGTCTCGATCTCGGTTTCGAAATGGTAGCCCACACCTAGTCGTTGAATTGCATCAATCAAATTTAGCTTCTGTGAAGGTTTATCAGCCGTTGCCGTTATCATCTCTCTCACTCTTTCTTTCAGCTGTTCAACTTGTAGCTCCATTTCGAGCTCCATATCCTACGAAATATTGTACATGCGAAAACAAAAAAAAAAGGTTATTAGTAATACATTAGCCATTTTATATTATTGCCATAGGAAGTTTTCATCATTATATGATGTTTTTAAGCTTGTTTTTATCCTAGATTGGCCAAGACCGAAAAGCATAATGAAGAAGAAATGAAGTGTGTTATGTTTTTTTTTATTTTTTAACCAGGTGACCGGGCCGCTTTCGTGCACCTCGACTAATCCTGGAGACCAATCTCATCATCAACTAGTAGGTGCCCCATTTAAAGCCAGAACTCTGTATGGACTGACCCCAAAAAAGTTGATAGCACCAAAGTGGTTTCGAATTTGAAACCTTAGGCGGGAGCAAACCCCTAAGTCCCAAGCCTTGATCATTAGGCCAACCCCTTGGGGTTAATGAAGTGTGTTATTTGGAATGCATATGCAAGTAATTACTAGACCGGGAATAGTTTTTTCTTAATTTCCTAAACTGACCAAAAATATAAGAAATATTTTTTGAAAAAAAGATTCAATTAACTTAATTATTTTCCACATTTAAGTTGACGACACTAAAAGACAAATAATTACTCTCCTATTCTATATGTATATGCATGATTTAAGAAAATTTGAAACAATTTTACCATGACAGCAGAACCGTAGGCAAGGAAATGATTTCCCCAAATGCTAGGATGATAATTTGCACAGCGACGTCGTGTGACCTCGGGTACACTAATCTGGGTTAATGACAGAGTTGTACTGGAATTTATTTCCATTTTTCTTTGCTGGGTTGCTTGGTGGATATGATCTTTAAGAGAAGAGGGAGTAAAACGGAACGAACACTCTTTAGTCCTTCCTTTCACTCCCTGGCTGATGAGATGGACAAAAGAGCTCTTGCGTGTGTTTGCTATTTATAGAGTATTTTTGGAGGTCACACAACCGTAAATCCACGGGAACCGATCAAGTTGAGCAGATGGTGCACAGATCGGCTAGCAGGGTCCACTTTTGGATTCATACAAAAAATTCAAGCCGTTCAATAATTTTAGAATATTTTTTTGATGACCCAACAAAAAATCATCTCAATTAGATAACTGCAAATGTTTGATCCAAAGTACTCATTTTCATTCAGAAAGTAGGATTCCGAATTCTTAATGAAAAATGTATGCTATCAAATATTTACAGTTATCCAATTGAGCTGATTTTTTAATGGGTTACTCAAAATTATTTAAAATTAATGAACAGCTCAGATCTTTTGTATGGGGCTTTTGCGGGCTCCGCAAATAGATGTCGTTGCAAATTTGCGTGTGTTTGCTATTTAAAAAAATCGGGCTGGGTTGGGTGGGCTATTGGGCCGGTATGCACTCCTAGTATAGCATCTATAATTGCAAAGGCGAAAATGAGGATGGGTTGGATATAGTTTTTTCTTCAAATTTAGGGGGAAAAGGAGGTGCAGAGTAGGGGTTTGAAAATCCGGCCCCTTGGCTGATGTAACATGTGAGAGAGGGTGTGGTGGGGAGTGGTTGAGAGGGTGTGTACCTATTTACTCCCAACTGTTCAAATCTTTTCTTTGACTAAAATTCTTTCACTTGCTTGTTGAAACTTATCTGATTCAAATTGCAAAATCAAGTTTCTTAATCTATTTTATGGGGACGAGGGAATGGGATTCGATCCCGTGATGCAGTGTGGGGTATCCAGAAGCTCTACCGCATGAGTTAGCCACCACTTGCATCCTTATATAGCAAGCAATTAATTAACGTTTTTATTATGAGTCCTTTTGAACCTCAATTTCTCCAACATCTCTCACATGATTTGTACCAATCACTGTAACATTTTTATTAGTAGATTAATTTTGAACCTCAATTTTCTCGTACATTTCTCTCACCTAAAATGATTTGTACCATCTCTCACATGGTTTGTTTCCTTTCCCTTTGTGGTACGTATGGTGTGTTTCCTCCCCAAACTCATTTTCCGGACAAGCTCCTCTGTTTGGGGTACCTATATAACACTGACTCAAATACTATGTGACTTTATATGGAACTTAGGGGGGGTGCTGTGCATGGGATGCACAGCACCGTGCTGTGCAGCCCCACGGCGGGCCGCGCCGGCATTTTTTTGATGATCGGAGACATTCACCACGTAGACCTCGTCGAATACTACAAGTGTAGAAAAAATCAATTCGATCAGATATCTTTAAGTACGTCATCGGAACACAAATACTTTGAAAACAAATGGAACACAAATGGACACAAACACTGGATCAAAATCACTTTTTCATGTTATTTGTGTACCGATAAGGCACTTAAAGATATCCGATCGAGTTGATCTTTGGCAGACTTGTAGTATTCGACGAGGTCTACGCGGTGAACATCTCCGATCGTCAAAAAAATGCCGGCGCGGCGGCGCCGTGGGGCTGCACAGCACCCCCCAGGTTCCCTTTATATGTATGAGTGATTGATAACCTCATTGTGGCTCTTGTTGATTACCGACAACTTGATCAGATAATGCAACAATTAAAGGATGTAAAAGTGTGCAAAATGTGAACAACGTTATCAATGGCACATTGGCTGGACCAGAAAATTTTAGAAGTAGGCCTGTCAATAGGGATGGGAATGGATAGAGTATGGATCAAAGGACTCTTTTTTACTCCCAATCTCAATTGAGAATTTTTTCTCCATCCCCAACTCCACACCTAAAAGGGATAGTAGACAATCCATCATACCCGCCTCCCATTGGGGATCGGGTATATTCTAGTAAATACATATAGTTGAACAAAAAAAATGACAAGATCTAATTTATGTATCCTACAATAACAAAAATAACCATTTAAAACAAAATAGAAAAGAAAATTACAAAGAAATAATAGTCTACCACTATTATCTAAAATTTTAACAACTACCATCATTAAACTTTTTTAACACTGAAGCATATATAGTTTTAATTCAGAACATACTCAAATTATACATATATATATATGCTTATTTGTATATACACACACATATATACATTTATATGTACTATATGCCAGCATATATATATATATATATATAGGAGCCCCTTCCAATAAGGGACCCTTATTTAAGTTTTCATGCGGACCTAGGGGTATTTTCGACTTGCCAGACTAAATTTCGATGAATCCTGTTCCGTCTGCGTCTCTTGGTTAAAAACCTTAGCGGTTTTGTGAGACTTGATGAGAGAGAATCTGTATTTGGTGAGGTAGTATTTGGTGAGGTATTGGGTTTTGGTAAGAGAACTTGTAATTGGAGTTGGTGAGTGACTCTTTGTAAGAGTTTGTTTTGTTTGTCACCGTTGTAGCTCTTCGGAGCATGTTCTCTTTGCATAGTGGAATCGTCTCTCTTTTGCTTGCCCCGTAGAGTAGGTTTACATT
Source organism: Vaccinium myrtillus (assembly GCA_016920895.1). Lineage (NCBI taxonomy): Eukaryota > Viridiplantae > Streptophyta > Magnoliopsida > Ericales > Ericaceae > Vaccinium > Vaccinium myrtillus. Next base: position 4,065,297 of record CM029273.1, on the reverse strand, counting down.
CGTAAGTTGAACTACGAAAATCTTGGTGTTTCTCTTATTTGTTTTGGTTTTTATTTGGTTTCTCTGTTTCATTTCCTGGTTTGTTTTGGTTTTTAATGTTCAATTTTTTTTTGTTTTCCACTAACAAAATGTAACTAGGGTTAAGGCTTACTGCAGATTTTGCGTAGTCGAGACGATAAGATGTTCCTTCCCAGGTCATTTCTTCATCAATCATATTGTAAACCTCCAATAGTGCTTGATAATACAGTTTCATGTACTCTGGTTGTTAATCCAAGGCACTGCTTTCCCACTTGAAAATCAAGTGGCTTATGTAAACAACTGATCTTTCATTAATCTTGGACTGTTTTCGGACCATCGATTTGTTATGCTAATTTTCTTTCTTTAAATTTTCCTTTTCCCATTTTCCATTTTCTACACCACGAATTCCATCACAAATCCAAAATTCAAACAGAGTCATGGAATCTCATTAATCTTGAGTAAAATTGAAGTTATTTTGATAGTCCTGTGGACTCGACCCAAAATTATCATGTTAAGGGGCATGAACTTAACCTTTGAATTGATTGCATCAGTGAAGAGCACAAGTTCTTCCAAGGTAAGATAGACATCATAAATGTCATCAATAATTGAAGTCAAGGAAATCACTTTGGTCAGGATCCTAGCTCTTAGCAAGAAAATATTGGGGCTCAAAGTACACTCCGGCCCAGGATCCAAAAGTAGCACTCCACCACTCTATCTCTTGCAAATGACAGTTTTCTTGCAAAGTCTAAATCCTTCCACCACCTAAAAAGAATGTACCATGGATTAGATCTATGTAAAGGTTATTAATAGACCACCAAAGTTGATTGAAAAATCCGAATGACGATCCTTTCACGTAATTCCTCATGTGACAAAGAATGGCACAATTATTGGTTCATTTAACAATTCAAGAACCATTGGTGTTCATGTGTATTTCACCCATGCAAACAAATTAGGCTGGTCGAATATCGATCGGTATCCGTATCCATTTAAACATACAACATTTGCTTTTAGAGTCAGGAAAAGTTCAAAGTTTAACCATCCAAATGCTCTAAAGACAAATATGATTCAACCAGGTATTTAACAAGTTTTTAACATAACAGATTTACACATCGTGAATAATAGAATGACTTAAGAAAATGCCAGAGTACACAAACAATGCCTAAATTTATCACCTTGTGATTTCTCTTAGCTCCCTCTAGTGCGATTTCTGCAATAAGTTGAAATCTAATTTTGCAAAATTCAAACGAACTTTGCCATGGGTATATCATCTTGTTCGTAGAAGGAAATATAATGCCTTGACTCGAGCCATGTCAAGCCCTTGTGGATGGGCTGATTTTGGGCATGAACTACATGTGCCACAGTTCTATAGGTATAATGGTATGGTTTAAGTTGGGTAGTGCAGAGTTGAGATGGGTGGTGGTAAAATCACAAATGACAAGTTATTTCATCGAGGTACAACATTAAACCAGGGACGTTTCCCTCCGTTTTCACAAAAAGTTATTACTCAAATTTGGACGTCCAATTTCATTTCCCATAAAAGTGGAATCAAATAATACATGGATATCATATGCCTTAGGTCATATGCCATATGTTGACATAAAAGTACGATTAATTTTGAACCTCAATTTTCTCCCACGTTTCTCTCAGCTGAAATTATTGCCATTCCTTGTGTGGTCTGTTTTCTTGTCCTTTGTCTAGCTATCACTGTATGGCGTGTTCCTCACTATGCTCATTTTCCAATTGGTACAAGCTCCTCATCTGTCGGGGTACGCCATATGAAAGTGACTCGAGAAGAATAGGGGTGTGTGTGGGGTACCACGTGGCGTCTGACATGATTCTCGTAACGCTTCTATCTCTGCCATCCATCTAAGTAATCAATGATCTGAATTTTAAATAAATGGAAGGGTTTATTTAAAATTTGTACCGTTCAAAATATTCTTATACGTCCAGGTGTGTGCCTATCACTGCGTGGTACTCTATTGCCATGTTCGTTTGGGTTTTTGAGACTGGTTTTGAAAACCCAGCCTTGTTCGGTTTTCAAAAACAGTTCTCTGCCCTTTTTTTTTTTTTTTTTTAAGCTGCCTACAGTTGACCTAGCCCATGACGTGTCACTAGGGGCCGGGCCCTACTAATCTTCCTCCCTCACCCATCAACAAACATGGGAGGGACCCACAGCAACTTTTCGTACAACTCTTGAAACCCTTCTTTGGCAAATTTTGAACGGAAGGTAAAAGGGGTTTGCAGTTTGGACATTACGAGGCAAAAGCTGCAGGTAAAAGTTGGGAGGGACCCACAGCAGATTCTTTTGGTTCTCAAATTGAGTTCTCAGGAGTTCTCAGGACCGGGTTCTCAAAAACCCAAACGAACACAGTGTATACACACCCAAATTCTCGTGAAGTGACTCAAACAGAGGTATCAGACAAATGTGTCAGTGGCTGTATTAGTGACATGATAACCTCATTGTGGCTCTCGTTGATTACCAACGACTTGTTGAGATAATGCAACAATTCAAAGATGTCAGGCTCAGTCCTTTTCAGAGAGAGTAGTGGAGTGGCAATCAACTAGAAATAAACGCTGTGTTTGGTTGAAAGTTTTGAGAAGAATATTTGGAGAAATATTTTTAAGATAGTGTTTGGATGAATTTTTTGAAAAAGTAATAATTAGAGGGCTAAATTCCTAAGAGACCCCCTCATCTATACTCATTTTCCACATAGACCCTATAACCTCTAAAAGCGTCCAAACTCACCCCCTCATCTATGCGAAATGCACAACACCCCTTACGCCGTTAACGGAATGACGGCAAATGACTATAATACCCCTTAAAAAACTCTCACACTCACCCCCTCATCTATGAAAATCATCCACAGTGACCCCTTCTCTCTTTCTTTTATTTTTTTTAGTGTGTTTGTTTACAAAAAAATTTTGTTTTCAAAAATAAAATTTAGTGAATTTGTTTTTTTATTTCAAAATCAGAGTGTTCATGTTTTGTTTTCAAATTTGATTTTTTTTTCTCTAAATATCTACATTCATTTAAAAACACACACCCCAAAAAAAAAATCAATCAAAAAAGAAGGGAAAAAAAATTGGAAAAGATTCTGATAAACGAAGAAACATAGAGAGAGAGTCAGATTGAGGACTCGCACATTTAATAATAAACATACGTGATTTTATGTTTTTGGCAACATAGAGATACGAATAGGTGTTCATAAGATTGCTTGATCTTCAGGCTCAACCGTTTGCAACAGAGATATCAAATTGGCACGGAATCAACAAGTACTGAGGTCACAAATTCCTTGAACTTGGTTCCAGAATGTGTGTAAATATCTCCATCCTTGTATATAACATGAATTGTTCGTGCCAGATTGAGAACTCGCACGAAGAGTGGCATTGGGACAGCAGTTCGGCGGAGACACGCTGAGTTGATGTATTTCCATGCATTTGTAACTCGTTTATGAAATTCAACAACAGCCGCTTCTCTTGTTGCACCGTATTGTTTCATGTAGCATTCAACTGCTGAGGCTCTGTGACCTCTTAGAGCATCCTCATCAGGATCAACAAATTTTGGACCAAATTAAATCACAAAAACACCTTTTACAATATAGCAAGTCACTTTATCAAAAACTCACAAAATCAAACTCTCTATTTTAACTTTACTATATTAAACTACTCCCCTCAAATCTACCAAAAAAAAAAATTCTTCCTAAAAGACTAAAATGTTCCCTCAGTCGGTGAGTGGACCCCCCCCCATGCGTCATTTCAATCTTCTCCTCCAATAAAGGCTACCCACGTGTTCTCCACTCTTCCTAATGACGCTCATCCGGAAGAAAATCGATTTAAGGAGTGGACCCCCCCCCCATGCGTCATTTACGCGCATCCGCAAGAAAAAAAAAAAAAAAGAGCTAACCCGTGAACAGTGCATCGCTGGGGATGTAACGGTACTGTAGCAAAAACTATTTGTTGAGTGAAAGTGTAGAGACTGATTTTTTGGGGTTTTGGGGGGTTTGGCTCAACAATTTGTCAAAAATAGTGTTTTGTAGTACCTGATGGGGATGCTCTTACTTGCTCAAACTGTAGTTGCACCATCACAAATCTTAGCAAGAAAAAGATAGTACTAAGGATGTCATAATTCCATCCTCTATATTTATTGTGATGTGCTAATTAGGGATGTTAAATGATCAAAACTATTTGAGCTCAGCTTGACTTTGGGCTTGTTCAGACTCGTTCACAGAATTTATATAAAATCCAAGCTCAATCACTTGTGACTGTTTGTTTACATTTAATCCAACCCCGAGCATATGGGCGGTTTGGTTCGTCAGGCTCGTGAACAGTGTGACAACCCATGACCCACATGGATGCAACGGAGCTATGTGATATAAGAGAATAGATCATGCCTTAACTTGCACAAGACCTTTTAAAGCCGTGCGGACGTTAAAGCTCGTTGGTACTTCACAGTTAAGCGTCCTCACCCTGGAGTAATCCAGGGATGGGTGACCTTCTGGGAAGTTCAAGGAGCTTGGGCGACCAAAGCGGACAATATTGTGCAAGGCATGGGCGGGGTCGTTACAAACAGGGTACCATTTGAAAGTATAGTAAAGATGGGGGTGGGACAGGGTACCATTTGTAAGTATAGTAAAGATGGGGGTGGGTTAGTAAATATCATAAAGATATAAAATCAGATATATCCTCTAGGGGTGAGCAGAAACCCAGTCAAACCGTAAATCCAGTCCAAACCAATCCAAACCGATTGGTTTGGTTCGGTTTTTTAGTAGCATGGTTTGGTCCTGGTTTAAAAAAATTAGAATCCGTAGTCAATGGTTTGGTTTGTGGATTTATGTTCATGGTTCCGGTTCCAATCTGATCCGAACCATGTATTATATATATATATATATAAGCTATAATTAACTAACTTCCTAATTTAATTTATTCATTATTCCTTCTCTAGCAAGATTTTATTTTGCCTAAGATTTACAACTTATTTCCCTAATTCCAACTTATTCATCAATTATTCCTTTTACAAAATATCCTAACTGAAATAAATTTGCAATTTTTCAAAATTAGCATATTGACTATATTCGTTCATTACCATAAGAGATTTCCTAAATCAACAAATTCTATTTAAAATTTAAAATAACCAATTAATTTCTCTGCGATAATCAGATGTAGGAATTGCATGTAACCATTTTTTTTTTTTTTTGGATGAGCTAACTTCTAAAAGTATGATATTTTATTTGTTCGTGGTGATGATCACAATTGCATATTCAAATAGAGAAATGTAAGGAAGGAGTTAAAAGATTTTTAAATCTTCGATACTTGATACTGTATAAAATAGATAGTGATTTCTGTTTTTTTAAAAAAGAAGATGTATATCAGAAGTATACTTTTAAAAAAATTAATAGGCTGAGATTTAGTTTAAAGAGTTAAAATCAAAGATTCTTTGCCCTGCTATGAAAATAAAGTTGCTAGAGATCAAATAAAAGCAAGATTTATGAGTTTTGAATTTCAAAAAGAGTTATAACATATATTTGATGTACTTAAACACTCAACAAGTCCCAGCAACGTAGGAAACTCGAAGCCAATAACGAAATTCCGATGAAATTTTATACTACATATATGACTCTTCTTGTGGGACCGCTTGGACCTAGTAAAATTCAGAACTAGAAATTTTTTATTTCATGCAAAGTTTTATCTCTTAAAATCATCTTTCCAACCCAATTTGAATCTCTTCAATCGGATAATCAACTAAAAAGTTATGGTTAAAATATCGAAGCTGTGCAACTTGAGTCCGAATTCGAGATGGAATCAAATTTTGGTTTTTCCTTTCAAAATTAAATGGATTGGTCATGATTTCCTTGCATGATTCCAAGTATCCAAAGTTTATAAACCTTCTAGGACTGTAGTTCTCTTTTTATTTATCACTTGGGTTTGGAATCCTCCAAGAAATCCAACATATTCTTTTGTGTTTTTTGTTTGTCTGTTCTATTATTTTTAGTTTCTAAGAAATCGAGAGGCTGAGATTTTGCCAGCAACAGCACTAAGAGAGTTCTGTTTCACTCTTCGAAGCTTTCTCAATTCATTTCGATGTTTTCCTGTTTTAGTGGTTTTATATTATATCTTCGTGATAGGAAAGAAACCACAACCACTAATTACAAGAGTTGCTCTTGACTTGCTCTTTAATGAAGGGATAAATTGTATCATTTAGTTTACTTGCTCTTGATTTTAGCATTGGTGCCCCGCTGTAAAGAATTTCTAGATCCGTCCCTGGTTGTTACGTCATCCCAGTCCTGAAGGCTTGTCTGAAATCGCAGCAATATCTAGTCTATAAATAGCGAGCACAATTGCTCTTTATTCTGCACCATTATCCAGAGGAAGGGAAAGGATCATTAGCCTGTTCTTTCCGTTTCATTCCTCTTCTCTTATTCCTTCACATTTCACAGCACTCCCAACTCAGAAAAATGACTTCTATCCCCGTTTCATTAACAGCACCAGAATGTCGCCCGGCAGTTTTTCATCCTACCATTTGGGGAGATCATTTCCTTGCCTATGCTTCTGCTGGCAAGGTAAAATTCATTGTCTAATTTTTCTTTAAATGAGTACTCACACAATACTATTTGTACTCAACTAGCGTTGCACTCGTTCGATGCACGGAGCCGAAAAACTCGTTCAATTGCACGGAGCCGAAAAAATCACGTTGGTATTTTTTCTGACCACCATGTATCGAATGGGCGTAGCGTGATTTGTTTTGGCCCCATGCATTGAACAGGCGCAACGCTATTCAATAAAAAAAAACATTTGTGCTTTTTCTGACCTCGTAATATTAACGGGTACAATAGTTAATAAAAAAATACAGCGTTGTGTTTGTAAGTGACTTTCACAAATCACATGCATCATTGGGAGTCAACAACATAGCAGAACCAAAATAGAATAGGAACCATTGATAGAAGTTAATTATCAATTGCTACGGTTGGGAAGTTAAGCAGAAGCAAACATGGTTTTTTTTTTTTTTTCCCAAAAAATTGAGGTGGGACAGGTATAAGAGTGGGTGGAAAAGAGGTTAGACGGTTTTTTCAGACCAAAAAAAAAATCAAAAATCTAGAAAATTAGGATTTGGAGTTTGGAGGATTTTGTCGGCAAAACATAATACCTACGAAGCACCAACACCTCTTCCGGACCCCGTATCGCAGTGTCCCGACACGGGAACACGGCTGAAAACGTACGTGTCCTGACACGCCACGTGGCAGGGGACACGGCTAAGAACACGGAGAGAGAGAGAGTACAGAGAGTTTACAGCGCAGAGAGAGAGAGGGTACAGAGAGTTTACAGCAGAGAGAGAGAGAGAGAGAGAAAAAGGGAGAGAGAGACGACATACCTGAGAGGTTCCAGCAATAGCGTGATTCTCAGATCTGAATTTTAGGGTTTCAAGTTGTAAGGTCGGCTGAGGAGGAAGAGTGGGTATATAACTATATATATGTGCTAAATTATAATTTTTACCCTATGTTTTTGAGTAATTGTACATTTACTCATTAAAGTTTTAAAAAAATTCAGTTTTACCCCTGAAAGTTTTAAAATTTTCAATTTTACCCCTGAAAGTTTTACAAAATTTCAATTTTACCCCTGAAAATTTTAAATAATTTCAATTTAACCCCTAAAAGTTTTAAAAAAATTCAATTTGACCCCTGAAAGTCTTAAAATATTATATATATATGTAAATAAATATACACGTGGCGTGTCCCCCGCCGTGTCCGTATCCCCATTTTTTTAGAATTGTCGTGTCCCCGTGTCCGTGCATCATAGCATAATACTATAGGATATTGATAGACTACATCATTCCACCTAAGGTTGGGCATCATGTCGGATCGGGTCAATTCAGGTTCAGATCAATACGTGTCACCCGAAAAAGACCTATTTATCTAAATGTCTCGAAAATCTCAACCCTAACTTGACCTAAAATTACCTGTCAACCCGAACACGACACGATTAGACAATATCCGTGTCACTTTCATGTCGGATTCGAGTTGACACAACATGAATTCAAAAATACAAAGTAGGTTCAGGTTAACAGTGTCATTTTCGGTTCGGATTCAGGTTAACGTGTCAACATGAATAGATAAACAAGCTAGCCATGTCATTTTTGGATTATGCGGGTCAAACACGAACCCGACCTGTTTAGCAATCGTGTTCTCGGGTCATTTCATATGCGCGTTCTATGTTCAAAATAGTCAACTCTAACCAGCTAATAATATCGTGTCATGTTCGAGTCGTGTCATCGTGTCGCGTCATAAATTCTCACCCTTATTCCAGCCTTCTAATAGTACTCTTCAATAAAGACAAACCTATTCAACATCAACTTGATTAAAATTCGATTGCAATGGACTCGCCTGGTTAAGAAAACGATTTTTACCGCATCAAAGTTTAAAACCAAATCCAAAATCAAAATGTACTTTCTTGAGGTAGTAAAAATAAATTTTAACTTCCAGGATAAAAAGTGGTAATAGAATAAACATTTCTAGATCAATCTAAATACGATCCCAACCCATCAACAAATGTATTGACTTTCTTTCCATAAAAATTGAACTTACAATCTCACTGCACTTAAATGCAACTATGCAACCGTTAAGCCCAACGGTTCTAGTCCACATAATAATAATGTTAACGCGTGGTTTTATTTATTTATTTTTCCTGCAGGAAGTGGATATCAACACGGAGCGAAATCTTCAACAGCTTAAAGAAACGGTCAGAAAGCAGCTTGTGGAAGCTAAGGGTGAGCTTTCACAACAGCTAGACCTTATTGATGCAATCCAGCGCCTAGGGGTGGCCTACCATTTCGAAACAGAGATTGAGAAAGCATTACATCACATATATGAAACCTATCACCAGAGTGACCAGGAAAATATGAACAATTATGAGGATCTTCACATTATGGCTCTCTCTTTTCGATTACTTAGACAAGAAGGGTATCCTGTTTCTTGTGGTAAGTCATCTTTGTCTCTTGAAGTGTTAAGGAATTAAAGTGAATTTTTTGTATCGGTCGGCATTTGTTTTATGAATTAAGATAAATCAGGAAGTCGAGAACATTGGGAAGAGAAAAGCAATGAGAGAGATTTAGAGAAAGGGAGCTGCTAACGCATCCACCACTTGTCTTGGGATACCGTAGAGGGAAAGAACATTAACCGCTCAAAGGCATAATATTAATCATAAGAAAGCATAACAAAAACCACGAATATATGCATGGCGTAACAGAACCACAAAATGAGGCAACATTTTCAAACTGCTCAATGATATAACATTAATCACTAGAACACCTAACATTTTCACCATATCATGCATTTAATATTTTCCAAAAAATGACAACATTTTTAAAATCAGTTTTCTTACGTGTTCCATGTCATAAAATTACATTAACTACCACCCAATGGTATAATATTCGCCTTGCGAAGGCATAACATGTTGTGACTGGGAATACATAAAAGTGGGATACTTTACACTCTACCATTTGAGATTAAGTTATTTCCACCGCCGGTGGAAACAAAAGTTTTCTCCAAATTGATTGCATTGCGACATGTGTCTTAACAGTGGTCCCAAATAATAGAACATGGATATGTGGCACAATGCAATCAATTTGGAAGAAACTTTTGTTTCCACTGACAGTGGAAATAATTTAAACTCTTAGCGTTTCTTGTGAATACACATTCTCTTAGTGGTGTTGTTCGCTAGAAGTACTCAACCTACACTTGAGCATTACTTTTATTTTTTATTTTTTATCACAAATAACAACAAGAGAAAAAAATAAATTTCATTATCATTAAGGAAACGGATTTTCACAGTCCCTTTTTATTCCCTAGACCGTCTTTTTTTTTTTATGGGCTTTGTCTTCTGTTCATTTACATAATTACTCTTTGTATCGCGTAAAGAATATCAAAAAGTAGGAACCAGAAGGGCAGTCTTGTCATTTCATATAATATGGACAAAAAAGACAGCGAATACATGACCATAAAGGGCAACTTGGAAATGATATTATTGTGGGAAAACATAAATGATTTCTTTTATGGAAACAGAAAAACATATCCGTTTGCTTGTGAAATTTCTAATATTTAGGCTCCGTTTGTTTGAACATAAAAAATTTTACTCGTTTTTCTTTGTTTGGTTGGGCAAAATTGTGCAAAACATTTTCCTAAGAAAAAGTTTTTCCATGAAATGGTGTAAACATATTTTACATTGAAACAAACGGACCCTTAATATGCTTTTTGATGGCTAACAACAGGATCGACAGTGATTGATATTGTTGCTCAACAATGCTTAAAATACATAAAACTATTACAGTATGTTTTATATTTCCTCCTTAGTTTGGGGAAAAAATATTTGCCTTTATGACTACAGTTTTGCGAAAACTACTGATTTTCTTGTTAGAAGGGTTGGAAAAGTTTCACACAAGGAACAGAAAACTCCACAGCCGAACTCCATAAACAGAGCCTTCACAACCAGAAAAGTTCCCACACAGGGAACAAACTAAAAAAACAACACAAACGAAACAAAACAGACAAAAACCTCCGCCGTTTATTAGGTGGCTGAGCTTCACTGAGCCGGATCTGGTGACTTTATTTACCGGAGAAGCAGAGCCGAGCCCCCTATCTAACTTTATTCGCCTGAATGGTTTAAGCAGATATATTCAACAAACTCAAGGATGACGAAGGGAAATTTCAAGAATCGTTGATTGGTGATGTGAGAGGATTATTGAGTTTGTACGAAGCTACACATCTGAGGGTGCATGGAGAAGATATACTAGATGAAGCACTGGAATTTACAACCACTCAGCTCAATTCTGCACTGCCAAACTTAAGCAATAATCCAATTGCGGCACAAGTAGTTCATGCTCTAAATGAGAATCAGCCCATCCACATGGGCTTGACAAGGCTCGAGTCAAGGCATTTTATTTCCCACTATGAAAAAGATGATTCCCACAACAAAGTTCTATTGGATTTTGCGAACTTGGATTTCAACTTATTGCAGAAATCGCACCAGAGGGAGCTAAGCGAAATCACAAGGTGACATTAAATCCTTTCAGTCCTTTAGTTGAGATGAATCGAAAGAGAGAAAGAAACGGGGCATTAATACGCTGGATCTTATATTTTTTCATGGCACAATTTCTGGTTCAGGTGGTGGAAAGATTTGGACGTTACAACGAAACTACCTTTTGCAAGAGACAGAGTGGTGGAGTTGTACTTTTGGATATTGGGAGTGTTCTTTGAGCCTCAATATTTTCTTGCTATAAGGATTTTAACCAAAGTGATTTCCTTGATTTCCGTTATCGACGACGTGTATGATGCTAGCAATGCTACCATTGAAGAACTTGTGCTCTTTAATGATGCAATTCAAAGGTTAGTTCCCCATCGACGCCATCGTGATATATATTAATTTTGATCTATAAGAGTAAAAGCCCTTTTCCTTTGAAAGTCTGAGAATCAAAACATTGAAATCTTGAATTTGTGATGGAATTTTCGGCTAAAAATGTATTCACTTTCTTATAAAGGCAGTAAAAAATAAAAAAGTCTTAAGTACTTCAAATTACACGATTCAATTCATAAAGAGAACTAAACTATAAATTTTATAGAGTACATTTATAAAAACATGAAGAGCAAAAATCATTCCGCAAAAGCAAATTAAAGAGAACAAAAAAGTCTAGAGGCACTGAGGGAGTACATACGTGTTCCATTAAGGTGACTCTTTTTTTTTTGTCTTTTACGGATTTCTAAGTTGATATATGTGAGGAGAATAACCTGCCTTGAAAGATGTAAAAAACCAAAAAGTCAATTGGTGAAACTGGCCAAAAAAGATACTCCCTCCGTCCCTTTTTAAATGTGTTACTTCGTAAATCCAACTTATTAAAGAAACATCATCATTACACCTTTCACATCAACTTTTTCCTCCATTTTACACTTTTCACATCAACTTTTACCTCTACTTTCCAAAATTATCCTCCACTTTTACTCATTAACTCTTTACCCACTAACTTTTCAAAAGGGCAAAATGATAATTGTACAAATTTTTACCCATTAACTTTTCAAACCACACACTTATTTAGGGACAACCCAAAATGGAAAGTTAAACACTAAAAAAGGGACGGAGGGAGTACTAACTAATATACTAAATTTACATGTGACACTCAAAGCGAAAATAGAAACTTCTTTAAATGGTCAAGACATGTAAGAAGATATGTTATCAATTTATGCTAGAGTATAAATTTCGTAATCTAAAAGTTGAATCTAAAGTTATTACTAGCTAAATTTGGTTTTCACAACTATTTCTAAACCCCTTGGTCATTTCCCATAACCTATTTGATTTTCAGGTGGGAAGTCAGTGCCTTGAATCAACTTCCGGACTACATGAAACTTGTTTATCAAAAGCTTTTGGATACTTACAACATGTTCGATGATGAAATGGCCAAGCAAGGAAGATCATATCGAGTCGAATACGCAAAATCCGCAGTTCACCTCAAACAAACTTACTTTTGTAAAATTTATTATGTCTAATAATACTAAAATTCTGTCCAATACTAACTCATTGTCTTCAAAATTGTAGATAAAAAATTTGGTTAGAGGATACTTGGCTGAAGCCAAATGGTATCACGAAGGCTATGTTCCAAGTGTGGAAGAGTATATGGCAGTTGGAGAATTGACAAGTGGTGTCCAAGCTCTTTCAACTAGTTCCTTTGTTGGAATGGGAGATTTGGTGACCAAAGAGGCCTTTGATTGGATTTTTAGTGACCCTTTAATTGTTCAATCTTCATCAGCGATTGGCAGGCTCATGGACGACGTGGCTGGCCACGAGGTAAGATTGATGACAAATATTTATATAACTTGTCCTAAAAGCCATATACAAATAATACAATACATACATGTATGTCTGAAATAAGGTTTACCATGCACTTAGAGTTAGAGGTATTGATATTTACCTAACTCCTATCATTATTATATTACAAATTGGTACCCTTTTCATGAGCCTGACGAACCAAACCGCTCATATGCTCAGGGTTGGATTAAATCTAAAAAAATAATCACAAGTGATTGAGCTTGACTTTTATGTTCTGTGAATGAGTCTGAACAAGCCCAAAGTCAAGCTGAGCTCGAGTTGTTTTCAACGTTTAACATCCCTAATTCTAACTATGTCAACACTGTCAATTAACTAATTAGCACATTGCAATAAATAAAGAGGATGGAATTAGGACATATCCTTCATACTACCACTTTTTCATGCTAACATTTGTGATGGTGGAACTATAGTTTGAGCAAGAAAGAGGTCATGGAGCTTCCGCAGTTGAATGCTACATGAAACAATATGGTGCAACAAGAGAAGAGGCTGTCGTTGAATTTCATAAACGAGTTACAAAGTCATGGAAAGACATCAACTCAGAGTGTCTCTGCCCAACTGTTGTCCCAATGCCACTCCTCGTGCGAGTTCTCAATCTGGCACGAACATTTCATGTGGTATACAAGGATGGAGATATTTACACACATTCTGGAACCAAGTTCAAGGAATTTGTGACCTCAGTGCTCGTTGATTCCGTGTCAATTTGAAATCTCTCTTGCAAATGGTTGAGCCCGAAGATCAAGCAATTTTATGAACACCTATCTCTATGTCGCCAAAAACATATATAAAAGCACGCATGTTATATTATAAATTGCTCTAGTGCTTGGAATAAAGAGAATCTTCTAAATTATCGCCTTGTTTTGATCAAACAGGCCAGTGTAATGCATGCTTTGTTCTTCTTAAAGCTTGGTTAGGGATCTTCTGTATTGATTGTGCGCAATGTACGGATTATTTCCATCAATAAATAAAGTTGTGTTTTGTTGTTGTTTATTCTCGACGAGTATATATATCTCTTCAGAAATGACACACTTTCATAACACGTTTTTTTTTTTTGATCGGTAACAAAAATTTATTGAACTCGACAAAGGGTATATCGAGGAGAAACATATCCAAGCACATGTGCAAGGAATATGAAGGGCAAAACACACTACTAGAGAAAAGGGCTTTTGTGTCAAGGGCCCCCCGTCGCAAAAGGTAACAAGGCTGACGCTAATAGTCTTTTGCGACGGCCATGCGACGGCAATGTTGGGGGTCGTCGTTGGTGGGGTCTCAAAAAGTTTTTGCATCGGCAAGGGGCCGTCGCAAAGTATTTACGACGGCAAAATATTCTCATTTGCATAGGCTTGGCTCCCGACTCAAAAAGACCAAAAAAACATACAATTATTAGCATCGGGTGGCTCTGCCGTCGTAAATAACATTTTTTTTTCGTCGGCTGAAAAGCCGTCGCCATAGCTCGGGTTCATATATATTAGTTTTGCGTCTGGATATGAGCAGTCGCAAAAAATAAAACATACAAACCTAACTGTTCTTTCCTGTTTTATTTTTTAATTACACCTAACATACATAATTTTATGGACATAAATAAACATCAACAATCCATCCAAAATATGTACAGAAACCATCATTCATTAAAAATGACAACATTCACTAATCCATTCGTTTAATCTCAAAAGATCCATATTACATTGCTCACATAATATGATTATGTAACAAAAGCTAAAGTAGACTATGGCGCCAATAGTACGTCAAAAGACCATGGTTTAGTCTATAACAACTATGCAAAATAAGTTAATTCGAAAATATTGCATCTTCCCAGCTGTCTTACTTTAGTCCTCAACAAATACCTGAAAAAGAAGATATAAAAGAATGAGATGCTAATATGTATTTATGCATTTGCAAACACATGAAAGAAATTTTTTTTTTTATCATAACATACATCACTAGACCGCCAAGCAACAATGCAGCCAATGGATTTCCCAACTTTGCAATTTTTTTGCGAGGTCTTTTCAAAGAAGCATGAGGCTTTATTGCTTTCTGAACTAACACTTTCCAAAAATTAGCATAGAAGATATCATACTGACAAATGGACACATGAAAAGAAAGGGGAAACAACAATATAGCTAGCCAGAAATAGGAAACACAAGCAAATCAAACACCCCAAGCAGCTAGCCAAATTGCCACAGCAATAGGGGGAAAAAAAAAGGGCCAAGCAGATGCAACCAAAAACAAAACAATCATCTTGAATGATTTCTTCAACAATGACAGTGGTTATAACCTCATTGTTTCCCCCTTTACAGGAAAACAAAAGTTGGACTAGTTAGTGGATACTTTTATGACCAATCTGATATGGGTGTGATGCACAAAATAAGAAACTAAAGGAAAGCAAATTGTGAATATGGGTGTGCTGCACAAAATAAGAAGCTGAAGGAAAGCCAATTAAAAATCAGTCTAAAATGGGCAGCATGGTCAAGAATAGAAAGTCATGCCTTAAGGATTTTTAAATGAGTTTATTTAGTTTAGATGGGGTTTACAATACAAGCCCTTTCATTTCTACCCCTGGTGTCAAAGTCCTTGTAAAGGGAGCACTCTTCCTGAAGTCTCACAAAGTTGCGTGCAACAGGCAAGTCAAGGAATTCTTAAAAGTTTTAAAGCCTACTTGTGATTGCAGATGACATGCTATTGTACACATGATGCCAGCCTACCCTCGGCGCACGTAAAATCTCATTGCAAGCCCACCCCAAATTCATTTTTCAAGCAGTTCTCGAGTGAGGAAATGATTCTATGATAATGGAAGAAACGATCATGATAATGGTCAAATTCCAGACACTGTACATATCAAGCTTTCAAATTGACAGGAAAATTTTACAGAAGCCGTAATGCCCATTATAGATAGTGGTAGTATTCTTAGTTTCTAATGCAAATTGAAAGCAACAGCTTCAAAATCTGGGTGCTTAATAATTTAAGCATCCATGTCCATTCCCCAAATTATAACGCAGTACAACAACAGAGATACAACTGAAAACTAGTACCAGATATAGCAGTAGAATATGATGATTGAAAGAGCTAACTTACACATTACAAGGGGTACTCTGTATAGCTTAAAAGAGGTGTTGCTAATAGTTTGGACATTCGGAGAGTAGAAAGAGCAATTGAAAGTACGTAATACATGATCCTGATTTTCTTCCTCGATTATCAACCGTAAATATCCTAATATATATCTGTACTTGCACATATTTTGAATGTATTCTAAGAATTGTAGATGTTGATCGATTTTGAAGTGTCGATGTTGATTTTGAGTGTAGAGTGTATATTTTTAGTCTATTGAGTGTAGACTGTACATTTTCAATTTAACTGGACATTTTATTAGAATGTACATTTTGAGTGTCAGAATATACATTTTGAGTTCATTTTTTTTTAGTGTACATTTTGAGTGTTAGAACATACATTTTGAGTGTTAGAATATACGTTTTGAGTTCTTTTTTTTTTTAGTGTACATTTTGAGTGTTAGAATGTACATTTTGAGTTCATTAGAATCAACTCAAAGAATCAATTGATTTTGAACCAAAAATGACTTAAATCGATCTGTCAACCAATCTCTGTGCGTGGCTGTAATGTATGTGCGTTTGCGCGCGCGCATGTGTGTGTGTTTGTGAGAGAGAGAGAGAGAGAGACGTTACCAATCTGGACAAAAAATCGAATCAACTTGAAGAAATCAATTCAACGTTTGCGTCTTCTCCAATTTGTGTTTTGAAGAGGAGGAACAAAGAGTGATCGACATAGAGGCCCAGAGAATGAATAAAGTATGTTCAACATGAGCGAAATATACTCAAGGATAGGAACGTAACTTTGCCAACCGCCTTGGAGTTAGAGGTAATAAAGATAGGAACGTAACTTTGCCAACCGCCTTGGAGTTAGAGGTAATAAAAAGAAGCGTTTAACCTTAATGGTAATTAGTGAAGACAAAACTGGACCGGCTGGTAATAAAGCCGCAACCCAATTGGACCACCCACGGGTTCATTGACCCAGACCATTAGAATTTGAACTAAAATCTATGCATTTTGACGAGAGATGGGCATTTTGGACATGTACGTTTATATATATAGGGATGGAAATCTTGGACACAATACAAAAACACGACACGAACTCAACACAAAATTAGCATTTAGAGATAAAATTTGGACATGTACGTTTATATATATAGGGAAACACTTGGACACAATACAAAAATACGATACGAACTCAACACAAAATAACACGACACAAAAAGCTAAACTGGTTGGGTTAGGGTTGAGATAATTCTAACACGGTTAGGGTTGAGATAATTCTAACACGAACACGAGATGACACAACGCGAACACGACGCGGGGTGGGAGTTTATGAAAGGACACGATAACACGAATATGACAGGATAACACGATAACACGAAAAGCTAAAAAGATCGGGTTATGGTTGAGAGAATTTTTATACGAACACGACATGACACGAACACGACATGACACGAACATGATGCCCACTCATAGATATAGAGGAAGTCTTGGATGTCATAGAGGCCAATGACTCACAAGAAAAACTTATGTGGGAAAACCAAAGATGCTTCTCACTCTGCTATTTGTTTATGCCCAATCACTTGGCTTGTTTTAAATTACTTAGTTTTCCCTTCAAATTTGGAGCTTGTTTTAAATTGATTTGCCCCTTTAAATGTGGACTTCTGGGGATGGAAAAATCTGTGTCGATGATTCCATTTGATTATGCAATCGGAGTTAGATATGTACAATTTGGGGGGGGGGGTTCGAATTTTATTGACAAAATTTTCTTTTGTAGCAGCTATAAGACCAGTGGCAGAAGACAAGAACGAATGGCAAAACAATATCAACAAATCTAACAACAGCTATTGGATATCGTAACAATAAGCCATGAAAATCACTATAAAGTATATAACAGTGACTGGTTCTACCAAGAAAGAATGTATAAGACACACACCCTGCGACTACATCATCTATGCCAATCTATGAACTGTAAAACTGGTTTTCCTATCACTACCTCTGTGACACGGCCACCGCCGTTTCCTATCCTCAATGCCAAGCAGACGCCGAGATCAGATTCCTGTCCTTCCACCCCAGCAGCATAGCCCCATCCTTCTCCACGAGCGTATAATGTTCCGAGTAACACCTCAGCAGCCCCCTTATCACCGAGTTCACGTAAGAGCTAAGAGGATACTGCCGGAATCCTGCCATCATGAACCTCGACTTCCACTTTCCTAATAACTCGTGGCGCTCCACTCTCTCTTCTCCCTCACAAGCAATAATGTTGACAATGTCCCTAGCCAAGCAATGCTGCTCCACGTTAATCCGCTCTTTCCTGTCCCTCGGCAGGGTCACGTCTATAGAATCAAACATTGCAGAGTAATAATCTAGAGTCTCAAAAAATCTGGTGAGAAAGGGAGTTGTATTCGTGTTTGATTCTTGCTCCACTAAAGTAACAACTTTAGGAGAAAGCGACTTCACCAATCTAAGAAGCCCGTCTCTGGGATTGTTCACCACAACGCTCTCATCTGGTGTGTGGTGGAGCTGTAGCGGGAAATTCACGGCTAAAGCCTCCCCCTGCCTTACGCCAAGCATGTCCTTCGTGATGTCTGGAGCAAAAACAGGCACCGGATGAAACTCCACTGGGATGTTGAATTTATCAGAAATCGCCTTCAAACGTTTCCCTACTGCTTCCAAACTGTCTCCGCGGGCATACTGATTCACTGGATCATCTATTCCAGTGATCCGCACGTGAGGGGGACCGCTAGGTCTTGCTGCAAGGGCTTGTAATAGAGTCAACCACTGGGTCCCCTGAGCTATTTGGAAATCTATAATGTGAATGCGGTCCTCGTTTTTGCATGCTTCGGCAATAGCACCATTTGCAGCCATGTAACCAAACTTCAAGTACGGGCATATTTCGTAAAGGATTTGCATATACGAAAGCAATTCCTTGCCTTCTGGCTGCTCCTTGCATTTCAGGGTCCGGTATATGTTAGTACCAGACGCCTCTTTCCTCGCAACCAATCCTTCCACCATATAAGCCCCAAGACGCTGGATTGGCTCTCCGCTGATTGAGACAACACTCTGAGCCTTATCAACCAATTTCTCAAAATCATCCAAATTGTTCTCATATAGAGCTTTGGCACAATCAATGAGCAATTGCTTGAGATTATCAGGTGGTACATCCTGCAAAGAAGAAGAAGAACCTTCTTCCATCGCTTTGTGACGCTTTGAAGAGCTGGACGGTTGAGATCGTCCGGACTCTGTGCCTTGGGGCATGAAACTCTGGCTCGATGTTTGTGGCCGCTTGTTTTCCCCAAGAGAAGGACTCGATGTTTGTGGCCGCTTGTTTTCCCCAAGAGAAGGACTCGGTGTTTTTGCTTCTTCCTCGTCGTCAGGCCCCATAAGAGCGTTCTCTAGTTCCTTTAGAGTGTATTTAGTGTTTTGACCACTGTTTGCATCGTGGGAAAATGAAGTTCCAGTGAAATGAAACGGTAAGCTGTCTTGGCGGCAGCCCAGAGAAGGGCTTGACTGTTGGAAATAGCTGTTTGTTTCAAGTGAAGAGTTACTGGAAAGATTTCCCGTGGAGCTGTGCTGCTCCTGACTGTCACTTAACGTGGTGAGCGTTTCGGTGTCGAAGTGAGTTGAGAAAGGCGAGTTCGGAGAGTTCCGTGAACCAAATTTCAATGACTCAAATTGGCTTGCACGAATTGATGGAGCAGTGGGATGAGATGAGTACGATAAGTCTGCACTACTCGCATTGAATCCAAAAAAATGCCTAGCATCCATGCTTAGAAGTTTGCATCAGCTGTTAAGAGACAACAATAGAATTCTGATTTCCAATTACAGGTATTACAAGTTCTGGCAGCTACCTCTAAAATCTTCTCCTCAGATATCAAAGTCGTCCGTCTAAAAAAGAAGTTTAACCTGCAATAATCAGTGTTTAAAGGGTTACTAATAATCAAGGTTTAAAGGGTTACTACTTACTATCTTCATCGCTACACAAGAAGTTTGAGCTTATCACAAACAGGGATACAGAAATGAACAGCTAGGTAAACAGTCATGCTCGGGTTTATGGAGAATCAGGGAAATCAATGTTTCAGTCCTCGTACTCTTTTGAGCAACCATTAGGGATAAGTAAAAAAACAGACGAAAACTATCCACAACATATTTCAATTTTCTATACAAAAGCTTTTACCTCTATTGGCAAAAAGCTCATGGCAAGATATAACATCCAACAGTAGAAAGGATGAAGAAACTTCACTACAATTAACATCTATAGCAAGACTAGGATCAACACATACACAACCGAAAAGAGAAAACAGAACAGAACACCGAATTACAGCAAAATTAACTTCAAAATCCTGTAATTCCTCAACACTCTGAACAAAATTACGGATTGGTTTGGATTTCTTAATTTGATTCTAGCCTTCAGCAATATTTATTCCTCCACTGCCAAATTAATACTTGATTTACTTTTTTAATTTATCCAAATCTCCGACTAAGAATCCTATCGAACACTTTTCCTACCTGGTTCCAAAGAAATCTCTTGTTCCAAAGAAAGGAGTTCATATCCTTAACTACCTACCTGTTCATCAAATTAAAGAGCTCACTACAAATCTTCTAACTTACTTTCACAGTAAAGATCCAGAATAGAGCTATCTGACAAAAAGAGTTTGGAGTATAAAATGGACAAGACTACATGAGATCTAGTTTCGCGTTTTGGATACCTCAAGTATAAACACTTCTTCAAAGCAAAAAGTTCTTGCCATATCATTTCTGATTGTTAAAATCAATGAGACTAAGACAAATATTAACATCTTTTGGTTAAAATCACCATCAAACTCCACTTGGATCTTCTGCTTCAACTTAGCCCCATATGGTTCTTTGACTCCAACGATCAAGTTTTCATCAAAGTCCTTAAGGAAAGAAAACCAAATCCGAAACTTTATTTCATCCCCTGAAACCTCTGCGTTCTACCCAAAACAATAGGTAAACTCAAAAATAAAAATAAAACACTTGAAATCGAGAAAAGTACTAATATGATTCCAGAATTCTTTGTTTTCTCTGTTGGAGTATAGAATACATAAATTTCAATTTAAATCCTCACGGTATTAATTTGAAATACAATTATTACAAACGTGACTATGTTTAATACCCAAAAAAAGAGCTACGCATCTATTCAAAATTACCTCATCAAAACTCAAAAATCGAAACAAAGAACAAGAATCAGTCCTAGCTTACTGACCAAAGTTGACCAAACACCAATCTCATTCCCATAAAAATATGCTCTGCTTGGTTGCCAAGAAAACGTAGGAATCAAGAAGAAACAAGAATTCTGAAATTTTATACAATTCTTACTGTTTGGGACACAAGAAAACAAAAATCTATATTCAATTTAGCCTAGTTCAAGTCTTTGACTAACTTGAGGAGGGTTTCCATTAACTAAAGAATTAAATGGACAAAACAAACCCAAAGTCAAAGGTTTGAATTCCCTTTCAGTTTTTTGGAAATTTCTCACCACCGAACAAGTCAGAATCAAAACAAGTCTTCTCCACCAAAACCCTGCTGCGTTTGGAACTTGCGGAAAGGAAAGCAAAATAAAGGAAAATGGAAGGAGGAAAGTTTGAGGAAATTGTACTGTTCTCAAAACTTCGTTTTCTTATGCCCTGTTTGGCTGCCGAGAAAATGTAGGTTTTGACTTTTGAGAAGAAACATGAATCCTAAAACTATACAACGAAAGTCCATTGGATTCAGCCTAATTCAACTCTTTGACTAACTTGACGTGGGTATCCCAAATCTTAAAGGTCTGTTTGGATGCCGAGAAAATGTAGGAGAAGAGAAGAAAGAGAGCCCGAAAATACAATTTACATTCTCTGGGATCCAACACAACAAAAGCCTATTGAATTCAGCCTAATTAACTCCTTGAATAGTTGAAATGGGTTTCATTCCTATAGAAACAAACTAAACAAAAAAACCCAAATTCGGTTCAAATTTCTCAGCAACAAAACAAGAACCAAAACAAAGTCTTCTTCTACCAAAACCCAAATAGCTAAACCCAATACAAATTACAAATCAAAGCAACGGTAAAAGCTCAAATCAATACGAATTCAAGAACCCCAAAACGTACCTGGAAATTGGAATTCTATGCAACAGAAATCGGGTCTAGGGCATCTTGGTATATTTATTTATACGTATATTAAGATTTAAGTGTACTGTTTTGTTAAGGAGGTTCGAAGAAGAAATAGGTAAGCTTCGATGAGAAGGGTATATATATAAATGGAGGATTGGGAGGATAGTGGACGCTACGCTGCGTACGGTAACGGGGATTCTGGGGGTTGGATTCTGTGTGGGTGGGGTATAGGCGTATAGCAGAAACAGAGGGGGAGTTTGTTTGGGTTTTGAAAGACGGAAGCGCTGACGATGATTTGAGAGACGGAAGCGCTGACGATGATTTAACGGGTGGTGCCGCCGACCACACGCTCCGACTGTAGAGAAGATTCATGGTTCTTTGACTTCTTTCAAGAATCAGCGTTCTTCGTGCCGTGCTCAATTGAGGCCAAAAACCACGCGCTGGCACAGGGACGCCGGGAATACGCGTTGGATGCAACTTGCTAGTTTAACCGACATACGGAGGGTCAGTTCAAAAAAAAAAAACCGACATACGGAGGGTGATCAATTTGCTACATTTCCTCAATTAGCGTTTTATCCGTTCAATACACGGGATCAAAAAAATCTCATTGGTACAAACTTATGTATCGAATTCATAAAAAAGATAATTTAAATTTTTTCTAACCTAGTATTTGAAGCACGCTAGTATTATTTCTCATTCTATGCACGAAAAAGCATACATGTACTGTTATAGATTTAAAATTTGTAGTGTGCATCGAATTAAATTTGAGTTTGTTCAAAAAAATTAACTTATTCCCAAAATTGACTTATTTTTCTTTACAATATAGGCCATTCTCTCAAAATAATATTAACAAAAAAAAACCAACTTAATTCAGTTCCTGACTGAAGTCAGTTTTTGAAAATTAATTTTCAATTAAGAAAAGTACTATAAAATAAACCAATCAAATAAACAAAACCTAAAAAGTATAATATTTACTCCTAGTAATTTATTGTTATTTAGAGTTAATCAAATAATCCTTATTTTTATGGACACCGCGTAAATTTTCATTCCGTTCAATTTGAACAGTCATTGTTTCCATCCTTTTTTAGTGTGAAATACATTTTGTACCATTTTTATTAGGTAATTGATATTCACACCCCCCAAATTGTTATCCACACCCCTTTTTTGTCTTTTAGTGACATTTTTACACATAAAAACTTCACTAGAAGACAAAAAAGGGGTGTGGATAACAATTTGGGGGGTGTGAAAATCACTCCCCTTTTATTATTACCTATTAACATATGTAGATTTGGTTTCCTAATTAATGGAGAGTTACTTAGGATAGGATAAATATATTTTCCTAATCAAGTGGGATTTCTTTGACTATTTGAAACAGATAATAGGAGGAAATTTTTTTTTTTTTTTTTTGTCATTCGTTAATCCTAATCTACTCTATCCTAGGGGACTTGGGGAGGGGGATGGGTGCTTACGGGAATCGAACCCTGCCCATGTGCATGGGAGTATAAGGGAGGCACCAACTGCACTCCACTCCACTTGCTAATAGGAGGAAATTCAAAATGAATATTTGATACATGAAAGTCACGAGTCAGCTTGTGCGCACATCGACTAATCTCGAGGCCCTAAAGGTAATGCCATGAAAGCATAACCTGTATTGGCCCCAAAGTTTGAGATGGTTGATCTCCATGGGACATGTGACCTCGTGGTCGAACACTATTACTTTCTCATGCCCACTTTGTCAATCCGGCCCGGGGTTAAATACAACATTTTTCTTTGAATTTTTTCAAATCATATTTGAGACACAGTAATTCAGGTAACGATGATAACGTAATCTTAATGTTTTATAGTTCAACTGTACTAAAAGGTAGTATTAATTGTTCCATTGAGATAGCACAACTACGTATTTTTTTTATCTTTATCACATAGAAATGCTTTTTTCTTCATATAATGCAAGCGAGTCAGATACCACCTAGCAATGTTTTAAAAACCGGACCGGAAATTTGATTCAAAAGTATTGGTTACTTTTTGATGCCATAACAATTGTTTCCGGTTCGCTTTATTTTTATTCAAAACCGCTTCTTTCAAAAAACCGGTCTAAAATATGAAAACCGTTCCATTGTAACGGTCGAACCGCCAACTCGTCCAAACCGGAGCTGGGTTGATCAACCCTGACCGGAAAAATTTGAACTGAAATCTGAGCCAATTAATGACCAATGCTTACGCATCTTGGCGGAAAATCACTTCGGCAGTGGGCCATTGCCAACTCACATGACTTAAAGGCTTCTCCACCTTTTTATATCAACAATGATACATATATCATGAAACCAAACGGGGCTAATTACTTGATCCATAGTGTGTGGACACATGATTTGCACTCGTTCAGTGTGTGTGGCCCACACAGACATGGGCATTGTGACAATCGATGTGATCTTCGGCATCAAATGTGTTGGAAGCTATTGTTGTTGTTGTACACTTATAATTTTTGTTTTTCTAGCAATAATAGCAAAGATTTATTATCCAAAAAAATAGCAAAGATTAGCTATATATTTGTTGTTGTACACTTATTATATATTTAAAATTCGTGGTGATGACGTGATGTATCTCTAGCATTATACTCTTTCTTTGAATGACAGCGGAGGCGCATAAGTAGCCCAGCCCAGCCCAGGCGTGTTTGAAATCTGACGAGCACGTGACAGGAGCGTGATGGTTATATGCCACGGCAGTGGAAGCGATTCTGGCCATTTGAGGTATTTGTGCTGACACGTGGACAACGCACTTTGCTCGTTGTTGACCACTTTGACCCTGACGTGGCACGCGTTCGGACTACTAGTTTATACTACTGTCTTGTTTATGTTTGCAAAAATGATAGATCTGCACTCTCATGTATCTCACCAGTAATACTGCCTCTACTTTCTTTGTGGTGGGGGCACCAGTGGTGGATCGAATCACACATGAGAGAGGGTGAGCACAGGAGGCGTGGTTGAAGGTGTGTCTATCGTTGTTCGTTTGTTTATGCTCTTTGGAAGCGATTCTGGGAATGATACATTGTGCAGAAAAACGTGGAAAACGCAACTCATACACACAAGTGTGTGGGATCCCACCTGTGTGGGACTGTGTGTGGGTTGGGTAATTTCTTGTCTGTTTTTTTGAGGCTCTTTATGTAGACTTATTGTTCGCCGAAACCCATTTATACCCGTTTTGGTAGTACCCTGGAAAAGAAAGGAAAATAAAAGAAAAGAGTGAGAAAAGTTAAGAGAAAAAATTATAGTTAAAATAGTTTAGTTTATTTATTTTTCCCCTCCTTTTCCTCTCAACCCAAACAAAGGGAGAGGAATTTTTTTTTATTTTCCTCTCTTTACTACCTATGGAACCCATATACCTGACCCTGCTTAGAACCCAAACACCACTGAAAATAATTAGGTGTGTTTACTCCTGGAACACCGCCGCCTAGTAAAAGTCATTTTTATAAGCCCTCTCCACCACACTTTTTGTGCAGATTATACAACCAAGGGTGTGCTCTCATCTCAATATGTGGTGGAGAAGGCTCAGTATAGTTCTCCAGGAACACTACTAAACACTCCCTACATATCCTCCACATTTCTAACTAACCAAAGATTATCACATTCCAATAACCAATGTGTGGTGCAAAAGGCTCAGTATAGCTTTACTCTTATGGTTTAAGGCAAATGCAAATAGAAACCCACAGGGCTCATGATAGTGTACTTTTTGAGCAGTAAGAGTACTTACAATGTAATTTTTCAATTATTCTTTGAATAGCAAGAGTACCTATAAGAATACCCAAATATTGGACTCTTAACGTAAGCCTATTAAGCACACATTAACCGGACCCTTAGAATAAAATGTCACTAGATAACTTTTTGTTTATCTCTTTCTTTCTACAGACAATTAGCCAAAAGGCCAAGTTTGGAGCTTTAAATGATGTCTAGTCCAACCTAACTTATTTTAAAGCCTCCAATACATTGATAAGAATTTTTTGAGGTCTCAAGGACAATACTAGACAAAAATACCCTTAATGAAGTAGGAGTAATAAAGTCATGCATGTCGAAGAGGAGTAAAGCCGCTATGTGGAGAAATAAAGCCAGGTTTATGCTCTGACCAATGAAAGCGACGTGCCAACTTGTCCCTGACGTTTGTGTCGACATCAGACCCCCACCTCGTCTCTCTCTCTCTCTCTCTCTCTCTCTCTCTCTCTCTCTCTCTCTCTCTCTCTCACTCATGGGTGGGACAAAATTGATGGCACAAGAAAAAAATTGATTTCTCTCTCTTCAAATTCTAGGATTCAATTTTAGAGGGTTTAGGGTAGGGTATTGTGGGTTTAGGCATTTTGGATTTAGGCACTTAGGGTGCACTTACCAATTGTAGGGTTTTAGTGGTTTAGGTACTTTCATAGGGTACCCTAGGGTTTTATGCACTTTTATAGGGTACCTTAGGATTTAGTTTTAGGCATTTTCATATGGTGTCCTAGGGTTTAGGTTTAAGGTGTACTTTCCAATTATTGGGTTTTAATGGTTTAGGCACTTTCATAAGGTACCTTAGGATTTTAGACATTTTCATAGGGTACTCTAGGGTTTAGGTTTAGGCACTTCCATTAGGTTTGGGGGTTTAGACACTTTCATAGGGTTTGGGGGGTTTAGGCACTTTCATGAGCTAACGGGAGCATTTTTGGAATGTGCAGGTGATGTCCTTGTCGAAAGAAGAGTCATTTTTCTAATCATTGAGGTGAAGAGAGAAGAATGAAGCTATGCATGTGGACATTAATTAGATTCGGCTATTGTATATGTATGATCATATATGGGAAAAGGGTTATAAAATGTACAATGAAAGCTCCAGAGAGTACAAAGAAAAGCACTTAATTTATCTAAAGTGCTAATTACAGTGATTAGGAGAATCTAATGAAAGTAAGTGGCATGAACGTTTTTGTTGTGTATTTTTTAGTCCACACGTGCATCCTTATCCATGCCAGCTAATTCATGGTTCCAGCCGTTAGAGCATCTCCAAGTGGCTCTCCACTTGAGCTCTCTTGGCTATTGTAGAGAGCCAAAACCAATTTTCACCCCTCCAAGAGGCTAGCTACTTGCCTCTCCACTCTACCTAGGCCCCTTCCGCCTGGCTACTACAGGCGAGCCTTCAGCCTCGCCTCTCTTCTCTGCTTTATGCTTTCACCACTGCCTGACCAATTCTACTCCTACACGTAATCCACTGCCTTCACTTTATGTCCTACTCTTAAGTTTTTTCATTGATTTTTCTTCCAAAATCAGTTTTGTTAGTTTGGTATGGATAGCCAAGTAGAGAGTAGTGTTGGAATGTGGTGTGAAAAACTGAATAGGCAAAATAGAATTTGTATTTTTTTAATATTTTTGGCTCTCTACTCTGCCTAGCAATGTTGGAGTTGCTCTTAGGATGGTAAAATGCGGAATTGGGGACTCTCGTTGTACACAATCGGAATTGTCTAAAAATACTTTTAATGTTTTAAATTTACTAAAAATATTCTTATCTTACATGTAAGATACTTTATGAAATCTGGACCACTGATTATCCGATGGACGACATGGATCACTAACGACACTCCTATAAGCACCTCTATGCTACAAGGTCCGCGAGTCCTAAAATGTGACTCTTGAGACGAGTATTTTGTGAGAACTAATCCATCAGAATAGTGAAATCTCTTTATAATAAAGTGAATTGTTTCGTTTATGGACTGATGAGAAAAGGTATTCAATATGTATTTTGGAACAAGATAAATCTTACAAAATACTACGAACTCTGTCTTTTTTACCAACTACTAATAGGGTGCAAAAAAAAAATTTATGAGCGAGTGTACTTTATTTTTTGCCCAAAAATTGTAAACCTAACATGTTGGCTAGGGTTGTCCAGCGGACCATCTGATCGCTCAATCCGCCAAATCCGTCCAATCCGATCCGTCCGTTAACCCATCCGTGAATGTTCGGTTCGGTTCCGGATCGAGAATTTCTTATCTAGCGGTTCCACTCAATCCGCTCAATAATCCTTCTTTAATCTGTCAAATCCGCCTGATCCGATCCGATCCGATCCAATCCGTAACCAATCTGTGAATGTTCGGTTCAGTTCCGGATCTTAAAAATCATAATCCGCTCTGAGCGGATCGGATCGGATCCGGATCCGATCCGTGGACACCCCTAATGTTGGCAATGTGAAATACTTTCGTACACAATTTTTCACTATTAGTAGCTTATTTTGGTGCAAAAAATATACTCCCTCTGTCCCATTTTAAATGTTCACCTTTCTATTTTGGGATGCCCCAAAATAAGTGTCCACTTTCTATAAATAACCATCAAAACATACCAAACTTTCAATTTTACCCCTGAAAAGTACTCTTTCATTCCTAATTGATTTGACATCTTTTGATATTCATATCATTCTTAAATTGACAATATCTTTCAACATATAATATTTTTCATGATTTTGAAAACTTTGTATAATAGAATTAATTGAAATCTATCAAACAAGATTCAGATTACATATTTTTTGAGATACATATTGAAGGATATAAACAATTTAAATATATTTAAATGACTTCACAGTTTTTAAGGTTACTTTTGGAAATTTAGAGCACAAAATTTAACTTCTTAAAAAGCTCGATTTCCCGTAGAGGACATTTAAATTGGGACGGAGGGAGTAATAATTATGCACGGAAGTACTTTTTCTTTTATCCGAAGATAATTGCAAAGCCAATAAACCACCAATGTAAACCTAACAAGCCATCAATGTGAAATATTTTCGTACACAATATTTCAAATTTTTTCGCATCAAATTAAAGATCTCTATTAGCAGTTTATTTTAGTGCAAAAAAGAATAAAAAATTATGCGCGGAAGTATCTTATTTTTTTATCCGAAGGAGATTGCAAAGGGATAAAAAGTTACATATAGAGAAAGAGCTAGGGGGCAATTTCGTCAAATTGCCGTACCAAACGAAACCTCTCTTTATATATATAGTAGGATTTCTATTGTCTTTTTGCTTTTGAGCTAGTAATATATGTGAGGGAACAAGCTACAATATACACCACTTATTTAGGTATGTATAATACACACCCCTATAAAAATTACGATTTTTTATATATAGTAGGATTTATATTGTCTTTTGGCTTTTGGTTGCAATAGAACGAGAAACAAACAAATTCGGACGAAGAGAGTAGTAGCGAAGAAGCTTTATATGATTGTATGTAACACTAGTATTCTAAAATATAGTATATATATGCCTCATCTTTACTTGTTTAACAGAAAGTCTACGACTCCAGAAAAGGAACCCAAAATTTATTCCGAATGTGAAAATCAAAAGGCCATTGATTTTCAAATTCTAGATAAAGTATGTATTTTCTAGGTATGTAATGGTGCTGAAAAAATATTATTTTTATTTTTAATAAAATTATATTTCATGATTCAATTTTTGCGCAAACTTACCCCATCATCATATAGTACTACTCCTATAAAATTACAGCTAAATCTTTGTGGGCCAGAAATAAATAGAGACTACTACATTAGGCACACGTGCAAAATGAGAAGCCGGAATGAGAAAGTCCTAGCTGCATACCGGCCAGATGTGTTCCCATTTCTCTCTCATGGATTTTGACTGTCCACGACGACTGAAGGTAGGTCCCAGATTAATCAATAAAAGGCATATACATGGGCAAAAGTACTGTGGGTCCCGCATTGGCTGTTCCCACCCCACCCCAACCCCCACCATCGTTGTTCAATCGAGGAGATAAGGTCAGAAAAAGATCTCAATTGATTCTGATTGACTATCTTGAGGCTTTGGCAATTCCTTTGACGAAATGTTCAACTCATAAGTACTCCATATAAATGGAAAACAATCTGAATCATTCGCTGTCGAATAGATTTGAGTTATTCATAGCCCAGATCACGCATGGCCGTTCATTCTATTGCCGAAGGAAAAGTACCATTCCCCAATTCAAAAAATTTCTTGATTTTTCGCCAAAATTACAAGGAGACTCCTGACTTTTCAGAAACATCACACTGTAATTTTAATGAACTCATCAATTAAAATCTCTACCATTATTGTCCGCCCAAAACTAAACACAATGGCTGACAAGGAATCCACGTGGCCTTTCACGGTTCACGTGAAAGAAACATATATGGAGCATACTTGGATACTGAGGTGAAACTAAAACCTGAAACCATTAAAACCAAACTGAAAAATTGAATGAGCAAGCTCACTATACCCTTATAGTGAACAATCACGGTCGTCCGTTCAGCAATCAACAATTCGGTTTATCTTATAAAAAAGAAAAGTGTCTTACATGTTGAATAATTGAACTTAATCGGGACTATTGATTTCCAAACGGACGGACGTAATTGCTCACTACAAGCCCCCTTCATTGGTTATCGGATATCTGCATGCAAAATGTCTGATGAGCAGCTGTCACGTTAATTACACTATTAATGAGGCTTCCTGACAGAAATTGACTGAAAACAATCAAGTGACTCTACGCTCTCCGGGTAGGGAGAACTGAATGCATGGTTAAACATCATACAACTTACTAGTCAGGATCAATTGCAACGCAGAAATCAATAGTGGAAGTGGAGAAATGCATCACAACCGTGGTTATTGCAACTAAAACCTGCTAAGGCGGTATACCCTATGAAACCGATAGGGGCCGTTTTTTCCGTAGCTTATTCACCTGTCTAACAAACCTACATCAAACAGAACTCTTATCTACCCCAACCACCCAAATGACAAACCCCATTACAAAAAAAATAAAAATAATAATAATAATAATAATTCAAATTATGCGAGCCCAAATAATTCGCATTTCAGTTAAATGATTTGGTGAAGGAACTACATATTCATTACGACCAAGATCACAAATATACCTGCACGTATGATACATTGAGGATGTGGTATTTGTGATAAACTCATCTTATGAAAATTATGAAATCCTCTTCAACAAGCTAGAGAAAGCTGGACTCAGAGCTCAAATTGGCCCAGCTTCATGGAGGGCCTATTCAGGATACCCTGCAAAATAAAGGGCTAAATAAGAATGGGAGTCGACCCAAGTAAATGCTTGTGTTTGGGCTTATCAGTGGCAGTCCCCGATTACACCCACGACCCAATGGGCTTATCAGTGGCAGTCCACAATTACACCCACGACCCAAAAGATCAGGTCCAATGCACGAAACAGGTTACCTTACCTCCTCCCATTTTGATTACTCCCTCCGTCCGGATTTGTTAGTCCGTTTTGGGGATTCCAATTTTTTTCCATTACTTTTTGTATTTGTTGTTTTCATATCATCAAAAGATCAGGTCCAATGCACGAAACATGTTACCTTACCTCCTCCCATTTTGATTACTCCCTCCGTCCGGATTTGTTGGTCCGTTTTGGAGATTCCAACTTTTTTTCCATTACTTTTTGTGTTTGTTGTTTTCACATCATCAAAAGTAATTTTCCCCTACTCCTTTGACTTTTGAAAATAGAAAAATATTTTCGGACTTGGAAAAATATGTTTGTGGACCAACAAATCCGGACGAAGGGAATAGTTAGGTATAAATGGCCTCTGACTTACAAGTAATAGGTTATGATATTTGGAAACTGCACCACAAAGTGGCTAAAATATGGAAAAATACTATGCCAAAGTGTAAAATGTACAAAAGTTTTTCAACTTTTTTGCTTCTTTTTTCCTTTTCTAATCACCGCCCAATGAGTTGTCATTAAGCACATGAGGAGAGAAAAAAAAAAGAATATATCGCGTGAAGCTCATAAATTATCTCTTTTTTGTTTTCTCTCTCCATTTGTTGTCCCTAAGTAAACTAATAATATAAATATATTTGTCGCTCTAAGTCAATCTGGTTGTACCCCTTGGCTTTCTAGGAGAAGCTCTTGGGTTCGAGCTTATAGATAGAGAGACGTCAAACCATTTGATTGTTATTAACCCATTAATTCCCCCCTACACATATATACCATTGTGCATATAACGGTTATGGATGCAATTCGCACCTAACGTCATTGTGAGTTTAACCAAACTCTAAACCATTGCTTCTAATCAAAGCTCTTTTGTTGAACTGAGAGGAAGCAAGTGCACGTGCGTTAACGTGCCTGTCACGTGCCTATGGACTGACTTGGCTAGCCTAAAGAGTCCAATAAGAAAGGCCAGTTGAGGGGGAGGGTGTTGGGAAATTAACGACAATGAATTACGCTCACCAACACACAAATAGGGATGGCAATTTCCCCCGACCCGATCAAATCAGATCCGTTCCCCGATCCGAATGGATCGGCGTTTTGGAGATCTGTTTGGAGACTGGGTCGGATTTGGGGATTTTTTTTTTAAAAATTCGGGGATCGGATCGGGACAGGTAGCAGTGTATCCCCGCCCCGAATCCGATCCGATCGGTCCCCGAATCCCCGTTTCATATTTTATTATTTATTTATATTTATATATATATAATATTTATTTAGGGTTTCAGTTAAGTTAACAAAACACTACACAGTCGTCTACAGTCTACTCCTCACTCTCACTCCTCAGCCGACAGCCGCCCTCCTTTGGCTCTCAGTCTCATATCTCACAGCCACCGCAGTCCACAGCCACTGTTCACTCGCCGGCCGCCGACTCACCAGGTTCTCTCTCTCTCTCTCTCTCTCTCTCTCTCTCTCTCTCTCTCTCTCTCTCTCTCTCTCTCTCTCTCTCTCGACTCGACTCGACTCGACTCGACCTCTCTTTGGAGTATCGATCGATCGAACCCTTTCTTTCTGAACACCACGATCGCAGCCGTACCGGCGGACAGAGCTTCGTGGTGAATACTGTCAATGTCATTTTCCGATTCCGAAGGCTCCTCTCATCTTTTATTTCCGATTCCGGTGAAATAACTACATAAATGTAACGATGCATGTATATATTTTGCATATTTGCTATCTACTTTCCACCACTGCCGTTGCCTTGCTCTTAGATATACACTTGCTGGGAAATTGAGACCATGTGTATTGTGGGTGTGCAAAAAATTGGGCAAAAGGGACTTCATCTAAGGATTCAGTGGCGGCGGCAATGGTGGACGGTGGTTGTGTTCCTCCTTCTTGTGGCAGTATGTTTGTAATGTACATATGTTGATTTTTTATTTTTTTTTAAGTAAACTAGATGAAACGCTGAATTTTGGAATTCCCCGAATCCCCGGTTTGGATCTTCGTTCCCCGTTTAGGGCGGGGATGGAGGGGAAAAAATTATCCCCATTGGGGATCGGGGCGGGGACGGGGATGGGGGAGGGATTCGGGGACGGGGATAGTAGTCTCCGGCCCCGCCCCGTCCCCATTGCCAACCCTACACACAAACAGTGAGGATTTTGGATATTATGAATCACAAAAAATAAACTGGAAAATTGAGGGAAAGAGAAAGACAGAATACACAAGATTTACGAGGTTTGACAACTGTCACCTCCTCGGGAACAATGGAAAGTCACACTAGTTTACTATGCATCAATGGAGGAAACTCTCAAAGCCTCTCTCTACGAGTACAATAACTGTAGTGGTCGGGTTCATAAGGGTCACTGGAGGCCCTCCTATTGCACAAAGAAGAAAAAGGATCACTCTCCCAGAATCTACAAAATCGAATGCAGATCAATCCATCTCACCCTCGTCGAGCATGTGGTGCTTTCGGCGCTCGATGTGGTTATCCAGGGTTGGACGAATATTGATTTGTATGAGATTCGCCGAGCCCAGAGATGTCATGGTCATGACACTCTTGGCATGGCTCTCGGATAGCCCTCGGGGGCTCCACCGCTCGTCAAGCCGAGTGCCCGAGCGTCCCACGGGCCGAATCGGTTGATATTGGTCGCGTAGGGGCTCGAGGACACAGGAGCCGGCGGTAGTGTGTCATGCACGCTATGCAGGTCATGATGGATCATTAAATGCGGCAGTCACCTACCCTGCCACCGCCGCCTGCAGAATCACGTGGGTGATAGAAAATGTCTCAAGGTGAATTGACCCTTCAAACCCACGTGACATGACGTCCGAAGCGCGGCGTCTGCAGCAGAGATTGAGGTCACATCAGCTGTCACTCCTTGTACGGGTGACAGGTGTGTGAGGGGCATCGAGCGCGTTGTAAGCACGCCCCCTCTACCTATAAATACCCAACTCCAACTACCACTTTGGGTATTCATCTCTCCTCATTCAATACCCTCATAACTCCACTTCTCTCTCTAAGTTTCCGGCATACTTCTTCTCCTCCGGTGACTGACTTTACCATCGGAGTGCCTTCCCGGACCACCACCGTCCAGGCTAGGCACTAACGTGGTTGTTCACGTGTGCAGGTCGTCTTCTCAGTCAAGCTATTAGGGTTCAGGCGAGGTTCAGCCATTCCACCACCCTCCATCTCACCCCAGGAAGGTCAAAGAGGTTACTCCGGCGAGAAGCACCCCCACAATAACTTTTTTACAGAAAAAGAGTATAATGTACAGATGTCCAACAGTCCTGACCAAAGTCGGTCCGGACTGACTTTACCGTACGTGGTCCCGATTAAAAGCACACAGAGAGCTTCAGAAAAGAGGGACCTCGGGTGGATCGGACCAAAACTACTGATACGTCAGAAATAGGTTTCGCAACCCCAGCAGAGGGGATGCTTCATGGCAGAGGCGGCGGTACATAGTGCTCAGGGTTGTCAAATGAACACCCTGAACCTCTAACTTCTACCGAGACCTATGTCCAACAATTGCAGTAAATAAGGTTTTGAACACCCTGTAAAAAAGGCTTTGAACACCCTGGAGTGACCTTTGGTCAAAACTCAAAAGGGAAACTGCCTAAAGGAAACTTTAAATATCCAGTTATAAACTTTTGATTCAAATGAAAACCTTTAGTTACCTCTGACGCATGATACAGTATCATGTACTCCAGTTTTTGACCTTTTTTCCTTCCCAACAGTAGCTTTTCCATCCCATTCTCTTTGTTTACCCTTCAGATTAACTAGTTTCACCCTTGTTCCCCTTTCATTTTGACAAAATTATTTTACGTTGAACCAAATGGAGCCTAATTGTCAATTTCGTTATTTGTTGTTGAGTGTTGAGTCAACTTTTGCATCTTAATAATTGTTTCTTAGAAGTGATATAGCTAAATTATGATAATAATGTACTCACCTTCTACTACAACCGTAATTTTTAAGGATGTTTTGAGACAAATTTCTAAATTTTCCATTCTACTCTAAAGATTTCAATCAGTCTTTGGTTTGGAGTAAATACAAGTAAAAAACAAATGCTCGTGCATAATTGTTTGTGCTATTATCGACATAATTTTTATAATGGAGTTCCATTATGTGACGTATGGAATGAACTTTTTGAACACCCTGACAAATAATCCTGGAGCCGCCACTGCTTCATGGAGAAGAAAGGGGATGGTACCCCCGGGGAGTACGTAGCCTTAAATTAAGTTACTATGAGTGCATCAATTAATCAAATGTCAAGTGGTAATATACATATAGTTCTACTTACGTCTTAAGAAAAAGGCTCTCCTTTCGGTAATGGACCAATTTGTTTACATACCACCGAGCTATTTTTCATTAATATATAATGACATCAAGCCCTTAGTGCATCCGAATTCTGCGTGTTGATTCCTCTGCTCCTAGATATATTTTATACTACTACTTGTTGCCATTGCCATAAAAATGTTGTCCTTGTTAGAAATTCTTAAAATTTAATTGAGACAGTCTAGGCCAGTTTATGCGTATCTTGACAAATATCTGGTTGGTACAAGTTAGTTGGTGTTTCTAGGCATTGGCTAACATGCATGCCAGATCGCATCAAAGATTTGTAGAAGCAAAAAAATTGTGATTTTTTTTGGTCTAATGTAGATCATGGTTAAAAATCAACCACCACTTCGACATATAGTAGTACAAGTTTTTCTGATACAACTTCTGTTTTTCTCACAAAGAGGAGTAGTAGGCTCCAGGAAATTTTATTCTGAAAATGTCCAAAGAAAGGAGAAATGGACGATTCAGATTCACATTTTATGAATCTCAGCCGTCCGTTTTTCTTTCTTGTGCATTTTCGGAGAAAGTTTTCATGGACCTAACATTTTCATCTGCCAAAGGAGTACTGTTTTTCTCTTTTGAGTTTTGACTTTTGAGGGGTGTCTCCTAGCTTGTGTCCGCAAGTAGGGTACTTATCTTGCCCTTAAAATCAAGTATATACTGGTTTGGGAACTTCTTGGACCAAAAAATTGTTTTGCCACATGGTGTTGAACTGTTGATCAAAAGCTTTTGAAATCCATCATGGTATATATGTGCTAATTAGTGTGGAGAACACCTCATCACGAGTTGAAGATTAGGATCTTGTGAGAGGAATTCAGGTACATGTATCACCTCATCACATTTCTCTCTTTTTTCATGGATTAGTTGTTTACTGGATCATTTTTTCGAACATCAATTGTGACTATGAGCCCTCTACTCATGCGAATATGTCTTGTTTCACTAACTTTAGCTTATTGGTTTTTTTGTCTTTTGGGGTTCATTATTTAAGGAGACTGACATGTCTCGTGAAGCGTGAAAAGCCAAAAAAAAATCCCTTGGTGAAACGGGCCACAGTGAGTTTTGGTTAACTTTTTTTTTAGACTTTTTGTTTGACATGGTTTTTTTGTCCCTTTTTTGTTAATTTTTACTAGGTTTGGATCAAACTTTTACATCATAATGTTCATCTCGAACTATATACCGAACAGACCCGGCCCTAGGAACAGGCCCAAGGGGCCCGCGCCTCAGATATTTGGGCAAAAAAGCAGCTCCTATTATGAATAGGTAGTTTTTCTGCATCATAAATAGATCCAAAAAGTTCCTATAAGACGAGAAAAAGACCGTCCATGTGTTTGTTTCCCAGTTTTAGTTTATTTTTAGTTTTAATGACATCATCATTACCCTCATTTCCCACTTTATGTGTTCCCCATAAACTAGATTTTTTGCACCGAAAAACTTGCATATCTATTTTACACTTGGTGTTGTAGGTTGACAACACTGATACTCCTACAATACATGAATTGTTAAAACCAACTAATCCAACAAATTTATTGTTAACACAAATGTCTATCGATGACCAATTACAATTTGTTTGAAGTCCATCTTCTCAACACAGTAAAAGGTCAGGGTCATACCGAACAAAAAAAGGAAAAAGTGGGCCTAATTGCTTTCATTTTCCTCACCCATATTTCATGTTATTTCTTCATATAACAACCATATGTTTCATTGAACTTGGTAGGTTAGGTTGACAGTTGATCACTGCCATCATTGTTTTCCTCACCTATTAAACCGCTAACATCAACCACTAAAGTACTGAACATCAACGTAACAAGTATTGTGTCAGAGACTAATTGCCTTCGCCCTTGTTCGTTTTGGATTTCAAGACCCGGTTTTCTTAATTATTATCCAATCATTACGTACTCCTATTTTCAAATATTATTCTCATTTTTCTCTCTATCTCTCTCTAATTATGAACTCCTATTTTTAATTATTATCTTTATTATTCTCTCTAATCATTACCAAAATCCAAAACTCAAACCAAACACAACCTTCAAGTCTTCAACACACTATTCTTTAGTCAAAATAATGAACCATCTCACCTAATGCTCTTTGTGGGCATCAATCATTTGGCCACCAAAATGAAAAATAATACTTCAATTTTATTTTCAGTAATTCCTTCTTCTTTTTTTTAACGAGAAGGCACGCGAAATTGAAATTTAGAACCTAATTTCTCTGCAGAGAGGCCCCTGCAGTTCAATCATATCAACAATCAAGGGTTCAGATTTTGTTACAGTATCTTACCAGTAATATATTATTGACAAATTTGAACCGTTAAAAATACTTTGTAATGGTTGCGATGACTTGGACTATAGACGAGTCATATTCTACCATTTATGCTCTTTTCATTCACTTCCCTCCTCTCCCCTCTTTTTTTTGTTTTTGGGCATTTGCTAATTTTTAAGTTGTTTTGTTATTTATTTCTTCATCTTTGTGATATCATCAAAGAAGGACAAGTTATTTTTCTAAAATTTTAGTACTCCTATTTGATTAAAGAAATCAAGAATTGCACAAAACTATAAAGACAAAACCTATCTAGGAACCAAAATTCTATTACTAAAATCACAATAGTAGATGAAATCCATTCAAATTCATCAAAACCGTAATTCAACTATGACAAACTAATTTTATGTGTGTATTAGTATTAATTTGACTATGATGAGATTATATTATCACACGATATTAAATTATACACACATACTTATACATACGTATCTATAATTATGAATCGTGTATGATCGATTTGATATCCAATGCCATAATTATAAATCAGCACACCAAATTATTTAATTCGATATCTTATTTTCTAAATCAAGATCAAATTCACAACTGACCAATCGGATCAAATGGGTTGATTTGGACTAGTTCACCCTAGATTCGCATTCATAGGTTGTTGTCCTCAAATCAAGATCCTCTCATGTTATATTCTTTCATGTGGTCTCTTGTGTGACGTAAAACAAGACTGGTCATGAGTTCATTTAACAAACCAAATGGTTCATTGTATGTCCCGATAGGTTTCCAGTCCATGCAAAAAAAAAAAAAAAAAAACAAGTAGATTGGGCATCGGTACCCTTTTGGACAAATCATATTTGTCGTAAGAGGAATAGACAGTCAAACTCTGACTTTTTTTTTCCTTCAAAATAATATGACTCGAAAAAGCGTTTTATTGATCTCTCATCAAAAAAAAAATTGGCATGGATATTTAACACATTAAAATCTACAACATTATCGACCAGAGTCATGAAATAGGACTGTGATGATTCCTTTTTCCCTCAGGTCAAAACCACCAAAAAAATTAATAATAATAATAATAACAATAATAAAGGATAGGGAATTCTTTTTGGCACTCTAATTTTCTTTATTGGCGCTCCTTTTTTTGTCTTTATTAGGTTAATTTACTCTCGCATTTTATGTAGTAAAAAATGGGTGTGACAATATCAATTCCTTGAATAGTGGGAACGGCAAATTCACTCTGTTTTTATTGGGCACTCTGTTTTTCATGTTTTCTTGAGTCATTTTTCCCTCCCTCCCCTCTCTCTCTCTCTTAAACTGAGAGTTGCCGTAAACTGCTCTCAAATCCCTTCTTCTTCGCCCCACCCTTCACTCCATCTTATTTCTTCAAAACTGTTTTCACGCAACACTTCCCGTTCTTTATTGCAGTTATTTTTCTTTTAAAAAAAATTCGTGTAACTGCCGAATATCATCTCTCTGTATTCTCACAATCGCCAGGTAACATCCAATTCGCTACAAATTTCTATCAATTCGTTCCTAATTCTGTCTTTCAAACATGGGTTTCTGTTTGTTCATTTATTTTTTGGTTTCATTTTGTATCTGGTTGTAGTATTTTCTTACAATACTAATTCTTTGCTTGGCCATTGAGGAAAGTGTTGGTATCGCCTGAGAACTGAAAATTCAACTTTATTGCGTCCGGACATAGTTGTTTTTGTCTGGTTTTATAATAATCCGGGCTTAATTATTTTGCCCAAAAACGCCCTTTGGAGATTTCTATTCCATTCAGCTTTCACAGTGTTTCAATTTTCACTATTTGTAATTCGTTCAGGGACAGTTTTTTTTTTTTTTTTTTTTTTTATAGCAACCATGACCAGAACTTGGCTATGGACAAATGGCCTTAAACTAATTTTGGGACTAGGATTAAAAACTATTCTTTTTGTTGATTAATGTACACGGAAACAAGTCGTGTTCGTTTGGAGAAGCTGGATATGTGTCTGTATCAATGTTGTTGCTTGCCCAATGACTTCTATGAGCTTACCATTTCTCAACGAAAACAACATTTTTTTCCCCCATATTTTTGCTAATTGTTGGCCTAATCCCCAATTGAATTTGTCCTACCTTGAGGTGTCTGGGCTAGCTTCCGAGCATCTCGTTGTCCACTAGCAGGGCCCCATTTAAAGGCAGAGCATATCTTTGTATGGACTGGCCCTAAAGGAGTTGAGAAGAAGAGAGGTTTTGAATCTTTTGAAAGGACAAACATTTTGAATCGGAGACCCCTCCCAAATCTTGACTGCCGAACCTTGGGGTAATTGATGACTACTTGGAAAAGAATTGACACCTCTTTGCTCATTTTTGCATCTAAAAGAATTGACACCTCTTTGCTCATTTTTGCATCTGAAAGTTTGTTTAATTACTTTCAGGTTTGTAGATGGACTGGATACTTGAATAGCAAAGCACAAAGGGATGAAAGTACAATCATCTGGTCTGGTCATTGGGATCTCCATAGGGGTGGTATTTGGAGTTCTTTTGGCTATATTTGCACTGTTCTGCATTAGGTACCACAGGAGACGGTCACAGATAGGGATTAGTACTTCTCGGAGGCCAGGAACGATCTCAATCTGCTCTAAGGGTGGTGATCCTTGTACAGAATTATCAGACTCCTCTGTTGCTACAGAATCATCAAAAACGTCTAAACCGAATGGCATGCCTTTGTGGCTTGGCTTTGGAGGACCTAGAAAGTCTAATGTGGTTTCTGCATCTGGAATACTCGAGTATTCTTACAGGTATCTTCTTTTGACTAACTGCCTGATTAAATCACCTTCACAACGGCTGTCAAATTTAATTCTCTTCTAACACAATGGAAGATTTTGGTATGAAAAGGTGAAGTGTGGAGTCCCGCATATGGAAACTTTGTGAGTTTGGTTATAATAAGTTCAGCTGTAGAAGAAAAGGCACGCGACAAATATAGTTTTCATGTCGACGCTTGGATCTTTATGTTATTCTCGTAATATGCATATGAGATGTTCTAGAGCTGGTATACTTCGTCATCGTCTGAGATAGCTAACATCTTACATTTCTTCGATTAAGCCGGCAACATAGTATTGATGCTTTAGTTTTTAATCATCATGGTTGTCAAGTAACTATTGCATGGGAAAGGAGATGCTTGTCTTTTGATTTTGTTCTTTTGTTTCTGTTTGTGGTCCTATTAACTTGAATTTTCCTTTCCAGGGATCTCCAAAAAGCAACCTGTAATTTTACTACTTTGATAGGTCAAGGAGCATTTGGTCCTGTTTATAAAGCTCAGATGTCAACTGGTGAGATTGTTGCCGTTAAAGTGCTTGCAACCGATTCGCGACAAGGGGAGAAAGAGTTCCAAACAGAGGTTAGTGGTTATTGATCATACTTTAGGCATGGGGTTTCAAACATTTTTTCATATACAACTTGCTTAGTTAGACGGACGAGTCATCAAGTTAACGTGTCTGGTGATTTACTAGCTAGTTTGCAATCTAAAACCCTCTTGAGTACTACTATTTGATGAATTACACTCTTGGAACAGCAAAATCGGTAGAAATGTTTTAGAAAAACGTTTCAAAAGTCATATCGCATGTAACATAGTAGTTCCGGAAGCCTTAGCTATTTTTATTTGTCAACAGGTCATGTTATTGGGAAGACTGCATCACAGAAACCTTGTGAACCTGGTTGGATATTCTGCAGAGAAGGGCCAGCATATGCTTATTTACGTTTACATGAGTAACGGCAGTCTTGCTTCCCATTTGTATGGTA
The DNA here is from genome assembly GCA_016920895.1 of Vaccinium myrtillus. Lineage (NCBI taxonomy): Eukaryota > Viridiplantae > Streptophyta > Magnoliopsida > Ericales > Ericaceae > Vaccinium > Vaccinium myrtillus. The sequence continues at coordinate 4,023,699 of CM029273.1, read as the reverse complement.
AGCTGGCAATGAACCCTGTACAATTGTAAACACTGAAAACTGAAAAACCTTGGATCATTCCCATCTGTGGCCTGAAAAAATTGATGTTAAGGCCTACGAGCCAATGCAACTATACGTAAAGAAAAGATCAGCATTCCCTTGAGCTTATAAAATTGAAACACGGGTAATGCAAGAAGTATAGAACTGATGTAATTTCAAACTCTAGTCCCCGAATCAGTTTAGTGCTAATTAAATCACAATTATTACATAAGAACGCACATTGAAAATGATTATACTTACTCAGAGGCTTGCAGTCGTAGCATTGTTTTTCTTAATATTCAATATTTCTCGGAATTTTCAGGTGAAAGTCATGAACCTTTGAGTTGGGGTTTGAGGATTCAAATAGCTTTAGACGTAGCAAGGGGCTTGGAATATCTTCATGATGGGGTAAGCTTCGAGTTTTCTATTGCAGCAACATGTAATCCCGTATCTTCATGATGCATTCTTGTGTGCCTTAAGGTCTTGTTATTTTTGTGCTGCTTATTTCCTTAATTGACTTCAGGCTATTCCTCCTGTGATACATCGCGACATTAAATCTTCCAACATTCTGTTGGATACTTCCATGAGAGCCAGGGTACGTCTCTTCCGTTGACTGTTAATTCTTTAGGTCGCTTAAAAAGAATGCGACAATTGAACTTCTAAAAAGAGGAAAAAAGAAGCTATAACTAAATAGAATTGTGAGGGCATCTTTTATGCAATTGAATGCATAATATACTGCTTCAAAGCAGGTAGCTGATTTTGGGCTTTCTAGGGAAGAGATGGTCGACAAACATGCATCCAACGTACAGGGGACTTTCGGGTATCTGGATCCAGAATATATTTCAACACGGACTTCCACTAAGAAAAGCGACGTTTACAGCTTTGGAGTGTTACTCTTTGAACTCATTGCTGGCAGAAATCCTCAACAGGGTCTGATGGAGTACGTTGAACTTGTATGATTTCTCTCCCACTTTCTGGAAATTAGGCCAATTATAATACACCTACAAAAGAACTTAACAAAATATGGCTGGTAAATTAGTAGCTGCTGTATTGATGGAAACACAATAAGGTTAGAACTTTAATATATTTTCCACTCATTTGAATACATTTTCAAATATTTCTATCCATTTTTTTCATATTTCTCAACACATTTTTTCAGCCTTAATCCCTGCCTATTGTGTTTCTCATGGATAGGCAGCAATGAATACAGAGGGGAAAAAGGTCGTGTGCGAGGAGATTGTGGATTCCCGTCTCGAGGGGAAATTCGACGAGCAAGAAATCAATGACCTGGCAGGTCTTGCATACAAATGTGTGAAACGTGCACCAAGAAAACGGCCATCCATGAGGGACATTGTGCCGGTGCTGTCGCGTATCGTTAAGTCAAGTCACAATGGAAAGCACCACCGGCATTCGTTATCAGCAACTCAAGATGAGGTTACCACCGACGGGGACCTACCAGATCACCGGAGTCCATTGTCTGAACACTGGCGAGTGGAGTCTATGGATAGTGCAGTTGATACTAATGAAGTTTGAAGGGTTTTTTTTTCCTTTCCCTTTTGTGCATATGTTTCATTGGTTTCTTTTGGTTTTGCTCTGTAATATATTTGTAGCAATTAGAAGCAAAGCAGCATGGGTGTCCCCTTGCCTCTCAATTTAAGTAATTATTCCATGGCCTCCCTGATTCCACCACCACCACGTATTTCTATGGGGTCTATACACGTATTACTAGAGCCCATAAAAATAGAAATATGTGATGGAGCATGTTGGAGTACCACATCACGGTTTAATGGAATAATTTTCATCAATTTCTATTTCTATGTATGTACATATCTTGGTTGTTTCTTGTTGTTGCATATTTCGGTCAAAAGTCTCTCTTTAGTTTTGGTCTGATGGAGTTTTGATTTGCCAATTCGATTCTTACCACTAGCTTTTCTTTTCTTTTCTTTTTTCAATTCAACAATGCTAGCAACAAAACAACCAGTCATAACATCGATCACAATCGTCTACGTAACAGTGCATGATTAGTGGTGAAATTAATAAAGTAATTTCAATTTGCTTGTTCTCCTATTACAAATCAAACTCTGTTGTCAATAATTTTGAAAGTACCAACTTTGTGGATCGACTTTTGAAATGGACAATTTTTTTGAGACAACAAAAAAGACAAAAATGGACAAGAACTGGGAGACAAAGATATTTGAAAATTAGCGAAAATCGTAAGCGAACCGATGGCATTTGTACTGATGAGGTACAGATGGCCATTGGGCTCCACACAATTAATCGGAACCGTTAAAAAAATTAAATGAAAAACTGGTACATCAAATCAACTAGCTACAGGTATCCGCTGAAGATGTTTTTTCGCGAGGCCAAACGGAAAATATCCTAATTTTTTTTTGCAGTTCAGATTATTTGTGTGAGACCCTAAGTGGGCCGCCATCTATATCCCGATGTACAAAGGCCATTTCTACCTCTAGCAGAGTTGGAAAATTAGTGGACCTGCTGTGATCTATATGTTGGGGTCATCCGGATACAAAATATCGATAAATCCAGGGGTACCGACCCCCTTTGTACCGACCACGCACAGACGGCGCCAGGGACCCTTTTGTGGGTCCCAAACGATCAATCTGAAGCGTTGATTCATTTCAAAATCGAATTCCGAATGGGCCAACGCGAGAATCGCTGCCATCGGATGGCCCTATGTGCTCGATCCGAAATCACCCCATTTCATTAAATAACATTACGATTTTGAGATGAATCAACGATTCGGATTTACCGTTTGGGCCCACAAAAGGGTCCCCGGCGCCGTCTGTTCGTGGTCGGTACCCTCTGGTCTATACATATAGAACGGTTGACAAAATATTGTTGTACATTGTTGATAGTACTATGACATTTTGTTTGGCGTGTAAAAAATTGCAACACCTATAACGCCTCATGTAGACTACTAGCTCCTTGTTTGATTCACAACTCACACCACATGGCCCAAAATGCTCAAATCCAAGGTACTAGTAGTCTCAGCAACCACCCCTGGTGGCCATGGTGGCAAAGCGCATCCAACCCATCACTTGAACCAGGGCGAGGCTCTGATATCATTTGTAACGCCCCATGTAGGCCACTAGCCCAGTACCTTGATTTGATCCACAAGCGACACCACATGGCTCAAAATGCTTAAGCACAAAGTGCTAGTAGCCTCTTACATGATTTGTTATATGTCTAAAATCCTTCATGTAAACAACCAATGTGGGACTAAATACCATCTACCCTCAAACCTGGGACTTGGGGTTGCTGCTGTGCAGCCCCCTGCATAGCAGTGTGAAGTGCACCGCATGGCGCGGTCGCGCCAAAATTTTTTTGACGATCGGAAACGTTCACCGCGTAGATCTCGTTGAGTACTACAAGTGTACCAAAAATCAACTCGATCGGATATCGTTAAGTGTCTGATCGGAACACAAATAACTTGAAAAAACATAGGTTCAGCGGTTTTGTTCCAGTGTTTGTGTTCCAGTGTTTGTGTTCCATTTTTTTACAAATAACTTGAAAAAACATGGGGTGCACAGCACGTTGCTGTGCAGGGGCCTGCACAGCAGCAACCCCAAGTCCCCAAACCTGGGGTATTACAAAACTGCTATTGGTACCGATGGAGGTGCACCATCATACCGACCAATCTCGGAGATTCACTTTCTAGTCCCACACAAATAATCTTAGCCGTTCATTCATCTTAAAATGATTTCCTGAGAGGCCCCGCAAGAAATCAGCTCTATCGGACATATATAAATGGTTCATGTGATAGAACTTAATTGGCAATTGATACCAAAATGAGGACAATAAAAAGAATTTAAAGACTTCTATAATTTTGAAAATAAAGTAAAACGTTTCTACCATGTGACAATCGATTAGTGTGATTATTTTAAGAAGAGTTATACACTGAGCGAGACAAACACCAGTAAGGTTCAAATTGTTGGATTTAGATCACAAGCACCCCTATTAAAAAAAAATTACTAAAATGAATGTCTAAAAATATTATTCACATCTCTAAAAAAATCATTTATGTTTTTTAAGCTATAATGAATTATATGGTTTGTTTTGGCTAGAGAAGTTGGCTTAACTTTTTTTTTTTTGTCTTTATTTGATTTTATTTTTTTTTTGCATTTGTTAGTTTTGCGTCGATTTTTTGTGTATTATTGGTTCGTCTCGACGAGAGGAATTCAAAAAGATAAAAGATTATTATTAGAACTCTCAATTTTTTGAATAAGATCGAAAAAAGTGTAAAAAAACTGTCTTTTTGACTTATTTTTGTCATTATTCAAAAAATAATAATAATAAGCTTCGATCATAATTTTTTACTTTTTTTTATTACTCTCGCCAAGACGAACCAATAATACACAAAAAGTTGATACAAAACTAAAAAAATGCGAAAAAATCAAATAAAGACGAAAAAATAAGCCAACTAACTTTTTTGGCCAAAACACATCGTAATATAGATCTTGTTTGATACATTTTTCTTTCTAACACTTGATATCCCTTAACATTAGTCCAATTACTCCCTCCGTCCCGAAATAAAAGTCGAGTATTCTATTTTGGAATGTCCCTTAATAAGTGTGTGTTTCAAAAAGTTAAGTGATAAAAGTTTATACAATTATTATTTTGTCCTTTTAAAAAGTTAATGGGAAAAGAATAATGGATAAAAGTTGAGGATATTTTTAAAAAGTGAATGTAAAAGCTGATGTGAGATGTGTAAAAACAAGTAAAAATTAATGAAAGTGAATGTAGAAGCTCATGTGAGATGTGTAAAAACAAGTAAAAGTTAATGTGAAAAACCGTTTTTGTTTGTGTCAAAACCGTATTTGTTTGTGCCAAAATTGTAGTACTTAAAAACCTTGTACCATGTGCAAGGTACAAGTCTTTTATGCACTACAGTTTTGGCACAAACAAAAATGGTTTTGGCATTTACATTTCCCAAAATATAATACTCTCTCTGGCTAAATTTATTAGTCTATTTTAAGAATTCTTGTTACTTTTCAAATAATTATTACTTAACTAATGGCTTATTGACATTTTTGGTCCCAAAGTATGTGCGCGGTGTCATTTTGGTCCCCAATTTTTCAATTGCGCAATTTTGATCCCCAACGTTTGAAATTTGTGTCATTTTGGTCCCTACCCCTCATGCCGTTACTCATCTCCGTCAAATTGAGGGGCACAAGGGGTATTTCACAAGGCTCTCACCAGCTGATGCTGCTGCTTCTTCTTCTCTCTCACTATGGTAGCACCATTCAAATCCAAACAAAAACTCAAAAGGGTTCAATTTACAATTAACTAGCAGACAATTGGTTATTTTCCACCATCCTCATGGGCCTCACGTAACCAATTCACTAGCAGACAATTGGGTTTTTTTCCCCATCTTTTCTTCTTCGATTATCATTCAGTGAGACTCCGGTGACCTGAATCATCATTGGAAAAATGCAGTGCTCTACTCGAAAAGAATCATCAATGGGGACTAAAATGACACCGCACGCATACTTTGTGGACAAAAAATGTCAATAAACCCTTAACTAATACTAGTAATACTTTTTTTAAAGTGAGATTTACGGTACATACCGCTAGTCTCTAGAATCTATTCGGAAGAGTTTTGGAAAACCGGTTTCCAACTTTAAGTACTAGTGGACCCACATGGCAGACTGCCATTTCTCTCCCCTCCTAATTTCTAGAAGTTATACTCTATTGAATATCTTGTGCGAGAAGGGTCCGTGGGATCCACTTCAAAGACCCACACAAATAATCCAGGCCGTTCGTTAGTTCTAAAATTATTTTTTGAGTCATCTAGAAAGAAAAAAAAAGGTCAATCGTATAACTTTAAGTACTTGATCAAATTGTCTAACTTTCTTTCAAACTTTAACCAAAATTCAAGATCCTAAATTGTGAATCACAATTAGATTACGGATTAACCACTTATAATTTTTCGAATGAGCTAATTTTTTAGGAGTGACTCAAAAAATTAATTTTAGAACTACCGGACGGATTGGATTATTTGTGTGAGTCTTTGAAATGGATCTCACAGACTCGTCTCGTACAAGATATGTAGTAGAGTATAATTCTAGAAATTAGGAGGGGAGAGAAATGGCAGTCTCTGCCATGTGGGGTCTACCAGTACTTCCGAACACGGCACGAGATTGACCAACATTGGGTGGGACACCTTTTTTTATTGGGTTTTTCTATCAGAAAATTGGTCTAAAGGCCAAGTTTGGGGCTTTAAATGGTGTTTAGTCCAGCCTAACTTATTTTAATGCTTCCAATACATTGATAGGAAATATTTGATGGTTCAAGGGCAACACTAGACAAAAATACCCTTAATGAATCATTCCACTCATGCTCACCATGCGGAAGAATCTACTGCGGGCAAAAGCAAAAGATGGGTTTTTTACGTTACTGTTTGAAAGCAAAATATGGGTTTCCCTCTCATGTTGACTAACGAACCCAGGAACACGCATTAGTGACTAGCATTGAAAGCGACATGTCCTTGAAAGCGATAGGTCCTATGCGTGGGTCTCTCTCTTTCTTTCCCGTCAGTCTCTCTCTCTCTCTCTCTCTCTCTCTCTCTCTCTCATGCGTGGGTCATGGGTGGGTGGGACAAAATTAATCTCTCTCTCTCTTCAATTTTTGGGGTTCAATTTTAGGGGGTTTAAGCTCTTTGGGGTAGGGTATAGTGGGTTTAGGCATTTTAGGTTTAGGCACTTAGGGTGCACTATCCATTATAGGGTTTTAGCTGTTTTGGCACTTTTATAGGGTACCCTAGTATTTTAGGCACTTTCATAGGGTACCATAGAGTTTAGGTTTAGGGTGCACTTTTCAATTATAGGGTTTGGTTTAGGCACATTCATAAGGTACCCTATGATTTTAGGCACTTTCATAGGGTACCCTAGGGTCTTAGGCACTTCTATAGGGTACCATGGAGTTTAGTTTTAGGCACTTTCATTAGGTTTGGGGGTTTAGGCACTTTCATTGGCTAGTGGGGGCATTTTTGGAATGTATAGGTAATTTGTCATTTTGGCATTAAAGAAAAAGTTGATGTCTTTATTGAAGTAAAGACTCATTTACTATGTCCTTCCAAAAAACGGACTCTTTTTCAATTGTCAGCCCACTGTCAGCTCATTGGGTTGACGATAAGGCAACAACAAAACAAAAATAACACAAGTTTCAATGTACTTTTCAATGTGTCTATACATTTTCACATATTTTTATACATTTTTTATACATTTCAATACACTTTTTAAGGTTTATTATCCGCCCAATGGATTGATTTTAAAATTTTCCTTTTTTTTCAAGCTCGTTGTCCACATCAAGTCTGTGCCAAATCAGTTCGGATCTGTCCAAGATCCAGCCTGCTGATCTTGAGAAATCCATTATAAATTTCACGCAAAGCATACTTGGGCAGTTGGGCTATAATAAACAAACACGTATTCACACAAACAGGTACTGGTATCTTCCATTGGAGAGGGTTGAGAGAGAAATCAACAAACAAAAATGGAAGATGAGGAGAGAGGGGTGATTACCTACTGTGTAACGGGGGCAACAGGGTATATTGGTTCATGGCTGGTCAAGTCTCTCCTTCAAAGAGGCTACAAGGTTCATGCCACTGTCCGTGATCCAGGTCTGTTCAGCTTTTCACCCATTGCCTTCAATTTTATTTTTATGACTTGGTATCTGGTCTAATACAGCAGACTTTTTCCCATTTTTTTTCTAGTGCCTTAAGAAGAGAAATTAATGAAAAACTCTATAACATAAAACAATTTCGCTCAGAGTAGTTCTACCTATAGAAAACCATCATGAAAGAGGCGATTAGAATGGTACTCGAATCCATTTAGAGCATCTGCAACCCATCTTCATCTTCATTTTTTTTTCTTCAAATTTGTAATTTATGTTCTCTTTTGTTAAATTTGTTTGTACTTTATGGGAATTTTGTAGAGACCCATCGTGATGCAGGGCGCCATAAGAACTACAGAAAAGACGTGTAACAATCGAACACAGACAAAAAAGTTTAGAGAAAACGCTCTCTAGACTCTTTTTTCATTCAATAATACTTTAAAACTGTCTTGTCCCTAAGGCTTACAACTTATTATATAGGAAACCGGAAACTCTAATTGATTTGCTTCGAAAAGGAAGCCAAATCAATAATTAACGCAAAATTACCAAAAATGAAAAATTTGAAAATAATATCAAAATAAAAAACTAGAGAAAATTATAGAATGTTTCCCAAAAGCGCAGCTTAATTCGGTTTTCCTTGCCCAAGTAATTGGCAAGTCAAATCTTTCCTTAAACGGAAAATTTGGCCATTCGGAGCCCTAAACAACGATGAAAGCCCGAAAAACGACGTATGTCATGACCGCTATGGGTCTTGATCGTTGGGTCATTTTGGGTCCGACTGAAGTGGGCCCAACGCAAAATTCCACAGCAGCATAATTACGATTTTGCCACCCTAGGCTTAAAATGCCCAAGGTACTCTTCCTCCATGACTACTGCATCACATCGTCTTTTTTAAATGATTTGGTGTCTAAATTTACTTTTGGGTCTCCAAAAAATGGTCTCTCCAAGATTTTCTCAGAAATGACAAAAAGTTGAAGAAAAAATGGGATCAGTTACAAAATCTCTCATCAAAATAAAGATTTGGAGAAAAAAATAAAGATATAAAGATGGGTTGGAAATGCTCTTACGATCCCGAGTTTCCAGGCACATCGCGCTTCCGCTCGGATGGAGGAAAAACATCAGTTTTTTGGAAGCGGAGTCCGTGTAAAGAGGGACACTTGCTGCAACTTCCAGCCCTCACAGCCCACATCGTTTTGGGCATAATTTATGCACCCAATTTATCCATATGCTCGTGCATCACTTGCCTAAGGTACGGAATATTCACTAAAATGTTCACCAGAATTTTTGTGGGACCCCGAAGTGGCCCCACACAATCATCCGTCCATAAATTAGGCCCAAAACAACATCGGCTGTGGCGGCTGGAGGTTGCAGCAAGTGTCCTTCGCTACGAAGGACCCCGCTTCCTCTTCTTTTTTTTTGGGTTATTCGTTTGACAAGTTCAAATTAAGTCACCTCATTCTGTATAGAACATTCTCTACATGTAGGCTTTGGTGTTTGTATCAGTACCCAAAACTAATTTGATGGCCGCAAAATGATTCAGGTTAGTAGTGATTGTTTCACACAACTTAAATAGGATCAACCATAGGGTCGCTATATATCACCAGACAGTGGCGGAGCCAAAATTTTAATCCGAGGGAGCCAACTTAAATTCTGGTGAACACTTTAATGAATTATCTATGTGACTTTTGGTGGGGTCCAACATATACATAAAGATGATTATTGTGTCCTATACTCCATGTTCTTGTGCTTTGGCACTTCCATTGTAGTTTATTAGGAAGGTTTCTCAGTGTAATTGTGATGTATGGACAATAACTTGTATGAATTGTCTTATTCACACGTGTTGCCGGCCAAAGTTCTCTGCAAATGGGCACTAGCATGCAAACATATTGTAGACTCACAAGTGTTGTTGGAAACTTGGAAATATGTTGATAATATTGAGTTATCTGAAATGCCATCTGTGTGCTAAAATATTTCAGCAAGGGCGTTACGTCTGATTTCGTTGTGGGGTGGCGGTGATCGTTTGAGAGTTTTCAGAGCTAATCTGCAAGAAGAAGGAAGCTTCGATGAGGCAGTGAAAGGCTGCAGTGGCGTATTTCATGTTGCAGCTTCAATGGAGTTTGAAGTTCCAGCAAAAGAAGACATTGGTAACACATACTTGCACTATTTTTCAACTTCCTGACCTTTTCTAAACCAGCACAACAGGATGAAAATTTGAAATGATAACTCTACTATTTACAGAATTCTTATTAGATGTTAGTTTTTATCAGAATGACATGACAGTGGCATTTCAGCATTATAACCTACGCAGACGGGATAGTTTGGCTTTCAGGTGACATTTTGTCATTATAAGCCACTCACAGGTTTTTTATCAGCATGACATGACACTCTCTTCATGTTTAAGCTTTTAAAAGGCACGAACAAATGCAAAAGGAGATTGGTATTACACAGAACTTATAACTTTGTGATGGTGACATTCAGTAATTTCAAGTCACCCAGATGGGAATTTAGCTCTGAAATGATGAAGTTAAGACTAGTGACATCATATTCCGAATAGATTTTTTTATATTTGTATGGCAATACCGAGATGGAAATGTTTCACTTTGTTTTCTTTTCTTAACTTGAAGACAGTTATGCGCGCAAGTATTTCATTGAGCCTGCAATCAATGGAACCTTAAACCTTCTCAAAGCTTGTTCAAAAACGGAATCTGTGAAGAGGGTTGTCTTCACATCATCCATCAGTACATTGACTGCCAAAGACAGCTCTGGAAAATGGAGAAGTGTTGTCGATGAATCGTGTCAGAATCCCGTTGATCATGTCTGGAAAACAAAACCTAGTGGCTGGGTACGAATGCCCTCTATTCCCTGTTGCGTTTTCTCTCCTCTTAAGATTTCCCTGGCTTTTAGTTTGCTGAGATAAGAAGACCGATGTCTTTTGTAGATTTATGTACTGTCAAAGGTTCTAACAGAGGAAGCAGCATTAGAATTTGCAAAACAGAATAAAATTGATCTTGTATCGGTCATAGCACCTACTATTGCTGGTCCATTCCTCACTTCAACAGTTCCATCAAGCATTCGAGTTCTCCTGTCTCCAATAACAGGTGATAACTTTCATCTATGCTCAATCGCTGAATTTCCCTATGTGTTGCTGCAAATGTTTTTGTACTTTTTCGTAAATGATTTTGGTTTTTGCATTGAACAACTATATGTAATTACATAACTATTTATACGCGTCAAAACATGGAGTAACAAAAAAATCTAGTAGTTGAATTCACTTTGAAGAATAACCCATAAAAGTCGATAATTAGGTCAAGTGTATGAGAATCCACATTATATTCAGGCTCGTGTCCTTTACATAAAAAAAAATGTGTTCTTTCCACCACTCATGAAAGATAAGTGGTTAAAATCTTATGAATGAACCATGAACATTTTCCATACCCTGTAATTAATTGAATTAATGCTGTAGTTTGTTGGTCGGCGGCTCGGTTTTGCGGCGGTGGCAGATGGCACATTTGGCTGGGTCTGTTAGTTTAGGGTTTGGATGTGGGCTTGGCTTGTTTGGGCTTTAGCCCTTTGTTGATGTTTTTGGGTGTTTTGGGCTTCATTGTTGTACTGGGTATGCCCTATTTGAGGTAGGCTTTTAGGTGTATTGGGCTTGGGCCGCTTGGCCAACCAGGTGTTTTTTGGGCTTTGACTCAACGGGTGTTTTAATTTCTCCAACGTTGGTTGAAGTTTCCTCCCCTCTCCCCCAACTTTATGTACCCTTTGTCAAGTTTTCATTAACAAATTTTTGCCTATCAAAAGAAATTTTTTGAATTAATGCTATGTCCGTGTACGCTTTATATATCATGCTCTAAAATTTGATAGGGTATATTCAGGTGACCCTAAGCTCTTTTCAATCTTAAATGGTGTGAATTCAAGAATGGGGTCAGTTGCTTTAGTTCATATAGAAGATATATGCAGTGCCCACATATTCCTCATGGAGCATGCTAGAGCAGAAGGTCGATACCTATGTTCTTTCCGCAGCTGTGTATTGTCTGAACTCGTTGATAAACTATCCGTCGAATATCGTTTCTCAAATGTGCAGAGGTATTTATTTCTTTCAGATGTTTTTTCCGTTTTTTCAAACAAATTCAAAATCTGGTTTTCTTTGTGTTTCCAGACTTGCAGGGGAAGAACATTCTTCAATCCCATCAGAGATTTCATCGAAGAAGTTAAGAGATTTGGGCTTTAATTTCAAGTATGACTTGGAAGACATAATAACCAATACCGTTAATTCTTGCATAGACTCTGGCTTTCTGTGCCCCATTGTAAAGCCAGACAATGCCAATGTTGCATTCTAATAGCTTTATGTATTTGTAGCATTCCAAGACTGAAGTATTTCATCCTAAGTAGCTTGAGAAATCTAATGAGGTACTGTAATTTATATGTCCAAGTATTGTGGTGATACAACCTGTTTCAGGTTCTTTTCATAAACTCCCTTTGATGGATTTAGTTTAATTACTGTAAGAAGGTTTTAAACAAAGTCCCGTAATGCGCGTACGCAAGTGTGAAGGAAAGCAGAAGCAAAAGCGTGCAAGTGCACTTCAAAAAATTCCAAACTATTAAAATTCGTGAAAGCAAAAATTGTGAACGAGAGCGTAAAACGAGGATTGAGAGTGGGAGCAGAGAATCCGGCCAGAGGACTATCTGAGCTAGGTTTTAACCATCTAATTGCTAGGCTTTAACCATCTGATTGCTAGGCTTTAACCATCTGATTTTCAATTGTGCAAGTCAAAGGCTTGTGTTAGGGGGTGTTTGCGAGCTAACTTATCACATTTTCATTTTCCCGTTTTCCCATTTTCGTTGTTTGGCTCAATCCTACCAAAATGAATTCCAACAAAATACATTTTTGGTTTTTGATGATGGAGAGAAAAAGGCAAAAGTAGGGGGAGAGGTGTTCTTTTACTTCTCATTTTTCAGTTTTCTTATTTTGGTTAATATAAACATCAACAGAATTTATTCTACACATATCTTCAAAACAATATTCATGTTACAAAATGCATGATGCGCATATCTCTCAAACACTCTATAAATGCAATAATATATTCTGATAATGACAAAAAAAATAAAAAATACAAATTGCAAAATAGTATAAAAAGCCAAAAAGAGACTCTCTAACACCCCTTAGTTGTTGCCTTCCATTTCAAAATGACATTTGTTGGTATGGTTGACAAACTAAACAGTCATTAATTTATGGTATTCCTTGCATGTGTCTCAAGCATATTCTCATGAATGATAACTTTAAAAAAGGACTTGAATTATTGCTGATGTTTGAAAGTAAGATGTCCTTTGCTGCATCTGCTTTGGATCTATAGAACTGAATCCAAAAATTCCGGCACCAAACTAACACTCATAATTTCCTGTCAATTGGCCTCAACCACCTACATCTTTATACATGTCAATGATTCACTAATTGTTAATACAGCCGCCACAGCTTCCTCTTTGATAAATTCTACTGCATCCGTCTCAAAAAGTTTGGCCTACTTTCCTTTTTTGGCTGTCCCAAAATATAGGACCAATTTAAAATTTTCAACAAAGGAAAGTCGGTAAATTCCATTTCTTCCCTTGAGATGTTTTTAACAATCAAAATAATGAGACCAAAAGAAGAATAATTAAAAAATTTAAAGTTTAAAGTTCGTTTTAAAATTTTGAAAAAGTTCTTTGATTACATTGGTGACAAGATTTTTCGCTTTCCGGAAAACAATTTAAATTCAAAACTTGATTAACTCCTATTTTATTAGAGTCAACTAATGAAGGGCAAACTTGAAAAGTTACAAGTTTTGGGGTAATATTTTGTATTGTGCATAAAATTTTGAAATTTATAAGTAGGCCAAAATTTTTGGGACGGAGGAGTGTGTATTGTGTTCAATGCAGTCTAGAACGAAACCAACCAAAAGAGAAGCCTAAAGTGAATCCCCTATTCTATTCCCAACGTGGATGTCCTGGCCTTTGACCTTACCGGGGAGGAGATTAGTTAGAGTGCGGGTAAGTTGGTCTGGACACCTTGACCATCTGAAAAAAAAATAGAAAAAGAGAAGCCTTATCACTCTCTCTTATGACAGTTCAACATCTTTACTTCAACTATATATTTTTATCAAACAACTTTTTTGCTTAAAGAATTCAGCATTCAGCTTTTAGCATTTAATTTTTCAACTTTCGACTTCAGTTTTCAGTTTAATCAAAAAGCACCTAAGTGGACTTCGGCACGTGGTATCATATCTTCGGGATCTTTGTCGAAACTTAAGATCTGGAAAAATTTGAAAAGAAAAATCTAATGCATCAAAATTAATTCCTCTCACAATAAACTTTTAAGCAATTTCAAAGTTACTATTCCCCAGAAGCAGAAGTTTCAGCAATTTAGCATCTTCAGCAGATGAAGGGTCTAAATCAGCAGTCAATGCCAGCTGCACTATACATCTTCTCTTGTGCTCATCTGCTCCCAAGCTACTCCTATCCCAGCATTTAAGAATACAAACTGTTTACAATCTATTCGAATTTGTGGATTCAACTTTATGTGGACCGTTTACATTTATCTTTGAATTGGTTCCCACCAGACTCCAGTGGACTTTTAACAGCTATGCAGATTTTGCGCAGCAGTAAGGAAATTATTAACTCATACCCATATAGATGCTCTTTAAGAAACTATAGAAACTATAAAAGTTACCATTTTGAAATCATGTAGAGAAAGAGAATGGTGTCTAACCCCCTTTTCTACTTTTGCTGGGTCCTTTTACATAAAAATAAGGGTAAAAAGAAATTTTATCCATCTCTGAATGTACACCCAGTGGATTATTCGATCCATATTGATGCAATGCGGCCAGATGAAGAAGACTGGCGCCTACTAAAATAAAGGGGAGTAAATAATGAAGACTAAAATAACGATTTAAGGTGGCATTGTCCGTGGAGAATGGTGTCCTAACCTTATCTTAAATGTGTAGTTGCTCCTAGGCACAGTAAGATAAAAAAATCTCCAAAGGAAAATCAAACCTAACTGAATTGTAGAACTGCAAGAAATTTGGGAAACTCCAAACACGTAGATGTATGTAGACTACGCCAACGATCGTTGCAACTGTTTTACGGTAATGAAGAAGACAGATAGAATTCAGTTGAGGAGAGGAGACATAGAGACAGAGTTTTTATACCAGACAAATAGCATATGAATGTAAAACTTCTTTGTCGATCGTTGTCTGCTAGCTCTGGAATAAACTTTTTATGAAACATAAGCATCCAACCAAGGACCACATGCCCTTTTCACATTTATTGATGCATGTGGAGGAATATTCATTAGTGTTTACTTATGCATCCTAAAATGCACAAGCATGCTGTGGACAGTTATATTATAGTGACCCTTCTCCAAATCACATGGAAACTAAGTTGATAGCATTAGGTGTCAATTCATCATTGAAGATTTCAAAGTGCAGTTATTGCAAGCTTAGTTTATGCAGCTAAAAGCACAATTGAGGTTTGAGGTGAAAGGACAAACTTGACCTTAGAAGCAACTAGCTCATCAACTAAGGCAACCTAATTTGTTCAGATTAATTAGCCGTTTAACTATTAAAAGTCACACAACTTGTATGAAAACAAAGATATTGTTTCATGTAAAACATAAATCAACATATGGTCGGGAGATTGTGCAGATCCTCCGAGCATCAAAAAGGAATACACAGATTTTCTGTGAGTATTAGAATAAACAATACAAATTACTACGCCACTGATCAAGGAAATTACAGATACCGTAAGCATGAAGGAGCGCAGATATTTATATGTGGGAAAGAAAGGATAGGATACTTCTAGCACAGAAAAGCCCCCAAAAATGATTCAAACTTACTCACAAGAGTAACAAGAGCATTTTTGTTTTTAGGGTTTGCAGATTACCACAAAGCAAGGCAGGAGAGCTTTAGGATTGAGCAAATAAAGCTCCTCAATGTTTGAATAAAGACCCACTTTCCCAGCCAATGAATCGAACCCCGATTGGCCGGCCATTTCTTGTATGTTCTCCAATGGCCTATGAACCCTTCCTGCAATAACTCTACAAACTATCAAAGCTTTCTTCACAGATGGATCATCCCCATACATTTCAATAGCTTCAAAAGCTCTCCCACTTGTAGAAGTTGTGAAAACGCCTATTCCACCCTTGCTTTCCTTTTTGGTGGAAAACCCGTTCCTTATTATCTTACAAACACTACATCTTTCTGATAGACAGAGACTGGAACAGCCATTAATGCCAAGAGAGCAAGCTACGGTTGTACCATAGAACCTTAGAAGTTCGTTCCCATCGGCTAGGCACCGCGGGTGTTTCTTGGGGAGTTTGCTAGCTTTACTTTTCACCATTTCACGATACTCTTCAAACCGGGCTAGAGTCTTTTGCATGTTGTGAACTTTCAAAACCCTCTCGATCCTACCACAATGGTTTTCAGATTTTAGCCAACTTGTCCGGCAGATTATTTCGACGATTTTCCTTGACGAATCGCCCTCCACTAGTTCAGTAACTGCACGATAGAGCATTGAGTTAGCTGCTGACAAAACTCCAAATTTCAGAGAAATTTTACATTGTGTAAATGCCAATTACTAAGTTTGCTGTATTGAAAAGGAGGCAATATATTCAATTCTACATATTTGGAAGAAATTACATGGAATCTTGTAAGAACAACAATGATCCAATTGTTTTGGAAGGACAGAGGATTTGCAGAATTTAAAGATATCAAGAATTGGGTATATAAACTTAATTATATTTGGAAATTCTTTGTATTTGAGTACAGATATTAACTATATTGGCAAAGAATCGACGACAATATGGAGGTTGGCATGCCAAAATCTTTCAGCAAAGGATAACAAATGCCTAGTAAATCGAACCAAACCAAACCGAGCCTCAAGTCCCTCAATAGAGATCGCCTACGTGAATCACAGTACCAAATCCCAAGTAATTTCTTACAATGAAGGGGAAATTGCAAGGGAAACAGGATATGAAATTCAAGGAAATAGCAGATAAATGAAGAAACTTTGGGAAAAATCTTGATTCCTTTTGTATTTGGAGGAAAGTGAACTAAAATTTTCGCAAAATTGTAACAAAAAAATGACCTATTTGCTAGGGATAACAGGGAAATAATCAAAACATCCCGTAAGAGATGAGCAAACAGTTTATTACCAGCATGCTTAGAAAGATGATGGGCTTCTAGAGCTTGCCATTTCCCAAACTGTTCTCCACACTTGTGGCATGTCACTGCAGATGGCCCATTTCCATCTATTCCCAATGAACCCTTAGGGTCTGAGAAATTCCCATTATCACCACCACCGCCGCCGCCAGAAATACCAGAATCCCCAAAACCAGACCCTCCCCTCTCTGACCAAGGAGAAGCATTAGTACTCTTTCTTCGAGTATTTGAAGCCCTTTTTGAAGGATTAAAGTAGTGCATTGTAGGGTGCCCTCCAGGGCCAGGTGTCCCAGGCCTTAAAGTACCCACAAATGCTGATCCACCACCACCAATACCGCCGCCGCCACTTAACCCTTCTTGGAAACCACCAAAGCCAGTGATTTTGAGCTCACACGTTGAATTACTCAAAATCACTTCATGGGTTATTGGGTTGAGGAACTCATTGCTCCCTATGGATCTTGGGCTACAACTTGGGGGCTTTTCCATGTGCCTTCTGCTTCCATGAATCACATCCTTGAGATTTGCTATGGACCTTGAACAACCAGACCTAGCTACTTTTCTTGTCAAGATTGTGCTCAAGTGTTTCCTGGCCTTTGGATCATGGACATCTGACGGCTCTGATTTGCAGTGCAAGGATCTCTTCAAGTTTAACCAAACTGTTGGCATTTTTCTTCTCTCTCTCTAAAACCCACTTCAAATCTCCATACCCATCATCAAAGAATCCTCTTAAGCCTTTTTATTTGCTCACAACTTGCTTCAATATCATTGCAAAGCTGTTGTCATTTTCCTTCCTTTTTCTCTTGTAAAGCAGAAAAGTGCTGCCTTTGGTATAAAATCCCCACTTAAGTTAACTTTCTAGCTTTGGTAGGAAATCATTTCCTCCGCGATTTCCTTTCCATTTTCAGAACCAAATGAAAGTTGCTTCGGAAAACATCAATTAGTTTTCCAAAAACAAATGATGGTAAAAAAAAAACCCACTTTTTAAAAGGAATGCAACAACCAAGAGAAAAGGGCTCATAGCAAGAAAACAAAGGGAAAACCCATTTGAATGGAAATGCCGAAATGGGGAGAAAATCAAGAAAATGAGAATCTTTGGTTATTGAGGAACATGACAACTATACTATACTGACATAAACAGCTTGTTCATTGGACCAAATAAATGGCAGTAACTGGGAGTGACAGACAACAAAGAAAGGGACACACTGAATTGACCGACGACACTAATTACTCACCTCAAACGGATTGGAGAAAGTAGTGAAATTCACAGGCAGTCTGAGAGATTTTGTTGTAATGAATCCAACAAGGATCTTTGGATTCTAGACTAGGCATAGTTCCTTTCGTCCTACTCCTATCCTATAACATGATTTTAGCGGTAGGTACTTCTATTTTACTGTACTACTGTACTATTTTTCCTTTATTTCCTTTCTCAGCAAATTCGGATTCTGTTCTTTTGACGGTGGATCTTTTTTTGGTAAATCCTCCCGGAAACAGTCCCGAATCTGAGTCGTTCAAAAATATTTTTAGCGATACAAATTTCAAATGTTTTTACATGTAAGAGAATTTGGACAATTGATTACTAAACTGATAGCTCAGATTAAACACTTTACGATTCCGTAAATCTCAACCGGGGAATTTGAAAGAAGGAAAGAGAGAAACTTTCTTTTGTAAAGAGATGTTTTGTTTAGAAAACTTAAATTATAAAAAGAGGTTAACGCAGAAGTTTAATGTCAATGTTTCGCTATTTAATCTTCTTAAAAAAATACTCTGTACTTTATAGTTTTTAATTTCAAATATTTTTATATTTAATATGAATTTTTTTTGTTTGAATTCACCTACTTTTATAATACAAGGATTTTAAAATAAAATAAAAATTGTAAGTTCCATAATATAAACAATTTTTTGAAAAGTATGGACAGTGCAACATTTACATTTATCCAGTGACAAATGGAGTAGTATCTTTTTTACCACATGAAAAAAATGAAAATAAACTGAGCTGCATTAGAAGGTAATTTGTTTGAAGCCCCAAAACTTGAATATGTGGTGCAGGCCTAAAACTCGAGCTCTAGCTGAATCCAATACGTTTACTAAACGACCAAAACATAAACAAGCCAATTCTATATAAACGAGTCGAGTTTTTCAAGCTGACCTTTAGAGTGTTGAAATCGGCATGTTGTCTACACAAACCTAAAACTCTAGCTCGAGCTCGTTTATTAAACGAGTTGAGTGTTACCTTAACAAGTCAAGTCTTGAGTTGTTCAAGTGCAAGTTTTAACTAATGGTGCACATCCAAAAGATAGTACAGATTAAAAAAAAAAAAAAAATAGCTAGGAGCATCTCCAACGGGGGGCCAAACCTCCGGCCCAAACAAAAAAATTGTCTCTCTGACCATTTTACACCTCTCCAATAGCATGCCAAAACAAGAGTAAAAAAAAGAATGGCCCCACTCATTTCTTTGGCCAAATTTTGCCAGGGAAATGGCCCTAGTTATTATTGTGAGTGATTTTATGGCTGCAATGTGGGAGTGATCCAAAGGCAACAAATCATGTTGGCCAAAAATAACTTGGGTGTCATTGGAGCAATTTTGCCAAAATTTGACAAATCACATTGTAACAAGCTAAAAAAAATTTAAGTGTGGCTCTCTTAAACGACTCCAACCGCTAGAGATGCTCTTATTGGGATCTGGAATGGATGCCATTATTTTAACAGCAGACCATCAAATTCCATATGAAGATGGGCCCTAATCCATATGTCCTATGTTGAAATATTTACACCTGCCCTACCATCACCAGTACAAAGCATTTACAGCTTACATTTACCCCACCTCTGAAAACTTTAGACTAGATTGGAGGGAAGACGACTCCTGCTTTGGCTAAATAACTATTGCAAATTACTATTTTTTTTCTGTATTAAAAACTTTGTATTTATTAGTTTTGCATCAAATTTTTTTTTATAGATTATTGGTTTGTCTCAACGAGAGGAATCTAAAAGGTGAAAAATTATTCAAAACTATTTTTTTAGGAAATTGATATTCGCACTCCTAATTTTGATGCAGGCACTCCAAGCTACAATAGTTTTCCAAAATTACCCTTTTGCAAGTTCCATAATTTACTTCAGGCACTCCAAAAACCTTTATTCTTCTCCTTTACTTCAGGAACTCCAAAAAAGCGGATAGTTTTTTTTTTTTTATCGAAAAAAGTAGATAGTAGCTCAACTCCTTTTACTGCACGCCACTGAATTACTTACTTGCTTTGGCCAAAAAGCGCAGAATTGGTTTTTTGGTTTTTTCGTTGTCTTTTTTTTTTTTTTTTTTTTGCATTTGTTAGTTTTGCGTCAAGATTTCATGGTTTATTGATTTATCTCGACGAGACGAATCCAAAAAGTATAAAATTATGGTCAAAACTAATATTTTTTCGAATGAAGCCGAAAATAAACCAGTTTATTGTTTAATTTTGGCTTTAGTAAAAAAAAAATAGTTTCGACCATAATTTTATGTTTTTTGGAGACGAATCCATAAATCACGAAAATTGACGCAAAACTAACAAATGTAAAAAAAAGAGAATAAAGACAAAACGAAAAAACCAAAAAAACTACTCCTACCTTTTCTTTTCTTTTTTGCAAAGTGGCATGAAACAATTTGATATAGATGCATTTTTAATGTTTGGAACCTACTATTTATGTTGTGGACGTTTAATGTTTGGAACCTAATGTTTATGTTTAGTTTTCGTTCATTTTTCCGTTTGAAGTGTCTTAGTAAATGAGCAGATAATTTGGAGGTGGAGTGCCTCCAGTGATTTTTATATGTTGAAAAGGGTACTTTTGTAACTTTATTAAATTTTGGAGTGCCTGCATCAAAAAAGGGAGCCCCAAAATCAGCACCTTTTTTAATAAAGACAAAAATAATCCAAAAATCTGTCAAATTTAAATTATTTTTGTCTTTATTTAAGAAAATAATTTTGAACACATTTTTAGCGTTGGCTTTTGGGTTTTCAATGTGTCACGGTAGAATCAGATACTTACTACCAAGTCATCCCTCTCAACATAATCGATTTTAGCATTCTACGTTTTGATAACCAAACTTCAATAGTTGTCTCCTAGTGTTCAAAATATACATAACATGAACACTTAAAGAAAAAAATTAGAGTGTGGTTATCAAAATGTGAAATGTCAAAATTGTTTCCCTTATCAATTCGTATTAAAGATATTCTTTTTAGTACATGAACTAAGGCTTAGGTCTATTATGTTGATCACTGGTTTCATTACTAAAGGGGTGTTCCGGTAAGAGTGTTTTAGAATAAACATGTTTTTCATGGTTTTTTTATTGTGATTTATTGTGAGAGAATAATCTGTCTTGAGTTTTGGAAAAAACTATTTTTTTGTTAGTGAAACACCCCCTAAGTTGTTCTTCACAACTTTCATTGCAAAAATAAGTGTTTTTTCTTGATTTTATTGGGTCAGTTCTATAATTTCCATTGGAGCTTGGAAAAAATAATCAGAAGGGATCAAACCCATAAATATATGCTTCAAACCCATGAAATTGTTTATATAAATCTCTCGGGAACCTGCTCTGAATTTTGGCTCTTGGATCTGATCGGCCAGGTCAATGGATTTTTAAGTTTTTCAACGGCGATGTCTGGCAGCGGATCTCGCAATTGTCCTTGGCTTGCAGCAAGAACGAGCTTCAATTAGTTGCAAATCTTTATTCCGCCCGCCTTCACGAGTGTGACTAATGTGTTCGACACGGGCGTTGATTTGATGCAGCTTTTCCTTTTTGCATTTTGTTGTTTTAGTTGTGTTTTGTCTTCTTCTTGTTGTTTTAGTTATAATCCCTTTCACATCAATATAACTTGAATGATTTTCTGCTTTAAAAAATAATAATAAATAAAAATAAATAAACTCTTGTTAAGGCATGATCATTTGATCTTGTGATGTGGAGGAGGGGTCTTATGTACTAGACAACCACCCTCTGCATCACACCATCCTCTAATCGTGTGGTGTGAAAGGAGGGACAAGGGATACAGTGATATTTATAGTGCGTTTACGATACCTGTAGATATGTATTCCTATTTTAGATTAGTTTCAGATTCTGGTGCAGATTACCAAATTTGAATTTTCGTAGAAAAAGATAATCATTTGTTTTCTGTAATGCAGGAGTCCCGGGCTAGCTTACGGACACATCGGACTAATCCTTACAACCCCTCCCAAAGTCATTTCACACACTTACGCGTTAGGGTGAGCCCCGAGAGTAAGGAGAATAGATCATAAGATCTCAAGAGAGAGCAAACTTCTAGGTTTCAAGCCAAGACCATTAGGTCATTCCCGACCATTAGCCAAATCCATCGGGTTGAAGCAGCAACAAAAGCTAATATTATTTACAACGTTCAAAAATAAAGGTGGGACCCACTGCCACATAGGACCTGTGTGGTTTTTGGTGTGGCTGGTTTGTGTGCCTCTAGCATTTTCCTTTCAAGAATTTGGCAGCTGGATTGTTTTCCACCTAATGAGGTCATTAACTCCTAGAGTTGCATCCATTATTTATGATGACTCTTGGAACTCAATCACTTAATCTATAGTTGCTAACACTCCGGTATCTCTTGTTCCTAATACTTGAGTTCCAGATAAACTCATCTAGCTCCCTAGAGTTTCTGGTACATACACTACATCTTCGGCATGGAATGCTATCAGAGCTGTTCATCCTATTGTTCCTTGGGATAACCGCTTGTTTGGTTCACTTATCATGTACCTAGATGGGCAATAATACAATTGATGGCTTTCCATGGTAGATTACCACAAAAGATAGGCTTCTTTGCTTGCCTGTGGTCTCATCTAAGGAGTGTGTTTTGTGTTCTAATAGGGAGGAATCTCATGAGCACTTATTCTTTAGTTGTCCCTACTCTCAAGGGCTATGGAAGGCTTTGTTTATGGAATTGTGGGTATGACAGGGACCCCAAGGGCAAGGAGGTGGAAATTTCTTAGGCCATTCAACATGGGAAGGGTATTTCTCTATGGTCGTTGGTCCTTAAACTTGCACTAGTAGCATCATTTATAATTTTTGTTTCCTATTCTTGTAGGACTCTCATGCCTTGGTCCATGTTAATCTTATTGATTACCTTTACACAAAATAAATAAATTTTAGTGGAGAACTTCTTCCCAAAACACTCTCTCTCTCTCTCTCTCTCTCTCTCTCTCTCTCTCTCCATTATAAAAAACAAAAAAAAAAATTGCAAAAACACTCCATGGCAGGAAAGCTTCATGGCTCAAAAGCTCTAAGTGAGACGATGGTGACAGTAGATGGTTATTCTCTTCCCCCTCGATCTCCAGCCTTCTTGTACCCAAAACTCATATGTGTTTCCTATTTATCTTCAAATCTTTAATTTTTCTTCCGGAAAGAAAATACCCGAGTAATCCGATCTCTACCCGATTGACCCTATTCGGTCGATTTCTAATTAAATTAATGTCTACTGGAGGGCTAATTATTGGGTACTTCTGAGTACCATGTGGTACTCTCCATGAATAAAAGATTGCCACCACACTATCTGAGTCACCATTTGTTTCTCAACCAACCAACAAAAGCAAATGATAATTGTCCCTACCGAATAATTTGTCGCTACGTAAGTAGTTAGTAGTACCACGTACGCAAGCAACACCACGTGTTACTCCGGAAGTGTTGAAAAAGGGGTGCCTACTACCTACAAAGGGGCATGGTGTCTAGTAATTAAGTGTATAAATAGACCATTTATAAAGTTATTCTTTAAGCCAAAAATTCCATGTTGGATTGCTCTTTTTCTCTCTACATACTCTCTTCCTAGAATTTTTAGGCATACTGATATTCTGTTTTTATGCATAAATAGAATATCAATTCTTGTTTTTTTTTTTTACATTTTCTTAGTGGATAGTCTTTATGTCATCATTTGTGCAAACACAAACTGAACAAACTTTGAGTTCGGGCTTCATTGCATTTTGAAAGCAGATTTGCTGTAACAGGGTGCACACCGTTTGGTGGAAACAAATATTGTCTTTAGGAAAGCAACTTAGTAACGCGCCTCGAAGTGCTTTTTTTATTCCAGATTTTGAATACGGGCAACGCCATTCTCCAATTTCAGAAGGCCGGATTTCCAACAGTCATTTTACTCTATACATCCCACCGGGTCTACTTCTCCCAAATCTTTCTTTTTATATGAACTTCTTCAAAACTTCAGCAAAACAAAATAACTGTCCAACGAGTCCTCTTTTTCTAATCCCCAACAACGTGGTTCGAATTACTTGTAACCTGATTCTCCCGTCCAAGAGATACATAGCCAGTCCTGAGAAGGGCTCGGTTGCCTTTTCTTGTTTATCTTGAACCATATTATCTTCTTTTCATCAAGTTTGAAAAGCTTTTAATCACATGTTGTTGTTTTCAAAGAGGAGCAAGTACCGAAAGGTTGATGTGGAGTGTTCCGGCTTTTTCACTCATAACAATGAATTACTGAACTCTTTTTGACATAAGACCACAAAACTTAGTCATTTCGAAAAAAACCAGGTATTCGGACCTGTGGTCAAGAGTTGACTCGGCACACCTAAACTTTATGCCAGGTAGCGACTCTTAAGTTATTTTCTAAAATTAGCCCAGGTCACAGTTGTAATACCCGTTTTTCTAAAAACTACGTCGTACTTGAATATAATTTGGAACCCTCGACCCAATTCTCCAAAAAATGCCTTTCAGAGAGAGAGGAAAATCCCTACGATCGAAATCTCGGGCGCATTTTTGGGGTGTAATGGGTTCAGTTTTTTTGCATTTTCTTTGACCAACCAATTTTTTTGGTTTCTAAATGAATAAACCGAAACCAAACCGTTTGATATTTGATTTGGTTTGGTGTTATTCGATTCGACTGGTTTTTTTGTTTTTGGATTTGGATAAAAATGTTAATTGGACGAGGATCACTAAATTTGTTTTCTTATTATTCAGCCAAATGATTCACAAACTTTGATTAAAACTCCATCGTAAGCATGTACAATAACCCAAACAATAATTCTAGCACAATTAATTGTCATGTTAGGGTTGAGTGTTAAGGTCTTTGTAGTTTGAAATTTTGACGGCTCATATTTGCTCAACAGGTTAGTTAATTGTTTTTTCTATGGTAGTGAGGCTTTTGTTTTTTACTTTCTCTATCTATATGTGTATATATAATTATTTTTATGCGTAAATATAACAGTCCGATTCGATTTTTAACTATACTTGCTTCAATGAAACCGAAATCTAACTGGTTTGAAATTTCAGCAAAATTAAAACTCGAATCGGACCAACACTTGGAAAAAAAAAAATTTCCAAACCTATTTTTGGGTACGATTTTTTCGATTTTGATCAGTTTGGCTGGTTTTAATTCTACAGGGATCATGAGATATCGCGATATCGGTTTGGTGGAAGTCAAATATTCCGTACATGATTTTAACGGATCCCTCGAGACGAGACAATCCATTCCAAAAAGCGAGCAACCGGTGATCTCAATCTCCACCGTTCCTTAGTCTCAAATCCAACGGCAACAGACCTCAATCCGCGTACTTCTCTCTTACTGGCCCAAATTCAAAACCCAACCACTATATAAACGCAGAGACCGACTCATCCACCTCCACCCGTCTATATTCCTTCTCTCTCCTCGACCCCTCGACTCCCGCATCCCTTCCTTCTCTCTCTAGAAATCTCAACAACTGTCATTGGGATCACCAATGGCCGGCCGAGGCAAAACCCTAGGATCTGGAGCCTCAAAGAAGGCCACGTCGAGGAGTAGCAAAGCCGGTCTCCAATTCCCCGTCGGCCGTATCGCCCGTTTCTTGAAAGCCGGTAAATACGCCGAGAGAGTGGGTGCTGGAGCTCCGGTTTACCTCGCCGCCGTCCTTGAGTACCTCGCTGCTGAGGTAAATACTCTCATGTCCATTTCTTTTAATCAAATTTCAAATCCTGAAGAAACCCCCAAGTTTCTAGGGTTTCGAAAATTTGTGTGTTTGGTTGTAGTTTTGCGATTACATGTTGAAATTTGTCTCAGATTTGATTTCCTCTAATCATTTTGCATTCGTTCGATAAAAGGCCCCATTTTCTAGGGTTTTGGTAATTTGGACTGTAATTTGGCTTTTTCGGGAAAAGCCCAAATTCTAGGCTTCCAAACTATATGGTTTGGAAGCTGTGTGGGTTTGGTCATGATTCTGTGATGTTTTTCAGATTTGAGGGTTCCAATCAATTTTCTTTTGCCCGAGAAACCCCCCCAATTGTGTAGCCTCCAATCAAGTTTCATTCCTAAAAAAGCCCCATTTTCCCAAATTTTATGTTTTTGAAGTTGTGTAATTGGGTTGTTAATTGTGTGATTTCAGGTGCTTGAGTTGGCTGGAAACGCAGCGAGAGACAACAAGAAAACCCGTATTGTTCCACGACACATCCAATTGGCCGTGAGGAATGATGAAGAGCTCAGCAAGCTTCTCGGAGATGTCACCATTGCCAATGGTGGAGTCATGCCCAACATTCACAACCTTCTGCTCCCAAAGAAGACTGGCTCATCAAAGCCTGCTGCTGACGAAGATTAGCCATCTCATTTGATTAAGAGACATTATTAGTGTTGTTTAGGTTCAAAATTAGGTTTTGGGAGTCTACTGTTTCTTGTTTGTGGGTTTTTCATTTTTGCTGTAGTAGTGTTTTAGGAGTTTCGTTTATTATGTGAATATCAATCAGTGTTCTGTTATGTCATGACAGATCCAATTACATTGATGAATGGTTGAACCAAATGGATGTTTCTACACCCCCTTGTTTTGATTCCTGCTTTGTAGGTCGGAGTTCTCGTTCTATTGCTTTTGAGATTATCTTTTGTTATACGAAAGATTGCATATGCTGATATGCCAATACCACCTGCAAATGGGTAGAGGGATGTGCAGTTCTCATATGGGTATATTCGGGCTTACCAGCTTCAAAATTGTATTGCAGCTAAAAAAAGAAAGTTCAAATTTTATGTGGATGATTTGATGAGTTGAATCAAGTGAAAAGAATGTGGAAGCATGAGTTTAGAAGGATGAAGAGAACTAATTTCTTTATGATCAAAAAGTGCATTGATTTTGTGGATTTTACCCAATTTTTACCGATCATAATGAAGGTGATGTTCATTCTTTTTAAATGAGAACAAAATCAGACTCAAGGATGAATTTGGATGTGGAAAGCCCTTTAGATTCTAAACCCCGAAATAGCAAATGAATTTATAGTAGGCAAGAAGGAAAAGTTGACTACTTGACAATGTTCAAGCTTGGTTTTTATTGAAGATCTGAAGCAACCCGTGAAGGATCACACAGAGCATTTCAACATCAACATTTTAACATAGAATTTGATTTCTTTGAAAGCAAATCGCTCTCGTAGTAACGAAGTAGGGATTAATCGAATTCCACAGCCACATAGTTCATGTTGTACTAGTACTACCTTTTACTCGCGATAGATAGAAAGACGGGGGATTTCCAGAAAATTGTAGGAAGCAGAACGCAACATTCATCAACTGAGCAATACTTTGACTAGTTCACTAGTGCAGAGATGAGGACTTAATCGTCTCGAGCACGAGCACGAACTTTGTCTGCTCCAGAGTCAAATCCAATCGCTTCACAAACTGCTCGATTTCCTCCACCTTCAACTTCATTTTTCATTCAAATCTTTTTTCTTAGAGTCTCCAATCAAGCCCAAACCCTCTACTGTAACTGGCTCCAAATCGTTCAAATTCATAGTAACAAACTGCAATGACTCTTTCAGGAAAGGATACATAGACAAATCATCCTCTTCTTCTCCAGCTTTAGAATCCCTCTTATCTTCATCAAACTCAATCAGATTGCCGGCATTCTTGACTTCAAGAACCTTTCCCTCAGATGCTTCTTCAAGTGAGTTTTTGACAAACTCGGTCTTGGCACTCGAATTGGCAATTGGGTATTCCCCGTTCTTCGAGTAGTAATCAAGAATGCCTTCATCTCTTCCCAACCTCTCAAGCAATAGCTTGTTTGACCCATTTCTTGGCTCCTCATCATCGCGATTCTCATTTTGAGCCTTTCCCTCCTCCCTATTCGTTTTCTGTATCTGACAATCATCTTCTTCAACAGCATTATCAAAGGATCGTTTTGCTGGCAATTCAGGAGTAAAAGAGACGCCCTTCATTTTCAGATCCCTTGGTTTCAAGGCAAAGACACTGCGAAAGGGAGGTTCTTGCGCAATGGTACTATCAGACGACGCCGCATTTTCTTCTACCAATTGATTGTCATAAGAAGAGGAAGAAGAACCGGAAGCAGAATCAGTATCCATGATGGATTTCCTTTCAGATGATAGTTTCTCAACACAAAGCGAAAAAATCGAATGATTATGATCAGCAGTTTCTACTTCTTCTTGTTCTTCTATGAATCAGATTGTGGTTGTTGATCATCAGTAACAGTATCAACTTCTTCTTCAGATTCTTCCTTTTCAGAAAGAAATTCAAGAGGAGATTGTGGGCTATAATGTGCCATTCAGTTAAATCTGAGAAATCACAAGGAATAAACAGGGGAGATAGTAAGAGGATTTCGTTTCTTGGGCAATTCTTGGAGATGCTGTATTTCAAGAAATCAAGAAGTTTTTTGTGGAGTTAAAAATTTGCAGCTCTGACAATCATATAGAAGCTCTTTCTTGGTCACCGTGAACTGTATGGGTGAACTCTATTTATAACTCTTAACTTCTGGGGGTCAAGAGCGTCTGAGCCAAACCTCCGGCCAAAGCCAAAACGGGAGAAAAAAATGGCCCCGGCCATTTCTTTAGTCAAATTTGGCGAGGAAAATGGCCCTGACTATTTTTCCCAAAGGCTGAGATTGGGTGTGATTTTATGGCCTGTGATATGGCCATATGGGAGTGATCCAACGACTACCAATAAAGTTGGCCAAAAAATGTATCATTGGAGCAATTTTGCCAAAATCACACTATAGCAAGCCATAAAGAAGATTTTACTTTCACAAATTAGCTCCGACCACCGGAGATGCTCTAACCCAAGTGGACCCAATCTTTATAGTTGGAGTAGTAATTTATTTGCCTTAACTTTATGTGGAGGAATCTCAGTTTTGGGAGTAAATGCCATTAATGTGTGAAGATTGAAATGGAACAAACTAAGGTCATCTCCATTAATTAGAATTAACTTTGCATTGTTACATGGCACAAGAGAAAGAAACGGGAGAAATTTTTCAGTGCCGAGCGGGTATTGCCCACGTGGCACCCGCTCGGCAATCTCAGCCATCCAAAATGCAATCCAACGGGCCGGAATAGGAGAGAGAAAAAGAGGAGAGAGAGTGTCCGGGTGAGAGGAGAGAGAGGGAATCGATCTAGGCCGTCCAAAACACTTTTGGATGGCCGAGATCGTGTTCGACGGCAGACGTGGGCCATAGGTGTCAATCTTTTTTTTCAAGAAATTGGGGTCCAAAATTTTTTCAAGAAATGGGGTCCATTTTTGTGAGAGTTAAGTCGTGGCTAGTTTTGCTGTGGACTCAATCAAAACTAATACACAAATAATAGCACAAAGAAAAACCAAGAAAAAAAAAAAAAAACTCTCCGTGTCTTTTTAAATGACCACTATAGGAATATGTGCAATTTCAAATCCCTAAAAAACATATTTTTCTATATGATTTTTTAATGTGTTTTATACCAAATTAAAGTGCTCATTGAGCACTTTAATTTGGTGGAAAAATTTTAACAACATTATAGGAAAGTACATTTTTTAACATCCAAAAAAATACACCTTTTCCAAAGGGATTATTTAAAAAGGGACGGATGGAGTACAAGACAAAAATCCCGTCATAGTCAACGAATTAGCAGATTAAGTCAGAATAAGACTTTGCGAACCCAACAAGTTCAATGATATATTTGTGTTCTAATGGTGTAACTACCATTGTATTAACTCATGTACAAGCTCAACTAAAAGTGAGACCATTTTTTGAGTTTGTTTTGCTGTGGACTCGATCAAAACCAATACACAAATAATAGCACAACGTAGCAAACCCAACAAGTTCAATGATATATATGTGCTCCAATGGTCAGGTACAAGGTCTACTAAAAGTGAGACCTGGTACCGGACAATTTGTACTCTCCGATGGCTATCTTTTTAACCACTACTCCCTCCGTCCATTTTTAAGTGATCCACTTGGGAAACGTATATTTTTGCAGACGTTTAAAAATGTACTTTCGTATAATGTTTTTAAATTTTTTTTTGGCATCAAATTAAAGTACTCAATGAACACTTTAATTTGATATAAAACAAATTAAAAAGTTATATAGAGAAATATGTTTTTTAGGGGTTTGAAATTGCACGTATTCCCGTATGGATCATTTAAAAAGGGACAGAGGGAGTATTAATTTTGACGACTAATTAATAAAGAATCCTGTTAACGTGTGCCCAATAGGCACACAATAGGCACACTCACATCAGTGTAAACACTCGCGATGCAGCACCAAAAAAAAAACACATACCCACAACCACTCACATTGCTGTCAAATTACCATAAGCCCCAGAATGGGGAATAGGAATACCCTGTAAAGGTAAACAAAGGCATTGAACAACATAAGTCATATGAATCCTTGCGACTTTGAAAAGCTCAAAGTTTCAGACAATTTCAATTTTATTGAATAACTGATTTATGCCATTACTCAGTAGATGTCAGAGCAGAATTTGAGTATTTAGTTATCAACACAGCAATCTCAGATTTTGTCACTCCTCCCTTTCTTTGATACTACATTGTAAAAAAGAATTACAAAAATAGCAGAATTTCATGCATCTTTCCTTTAAATAAAACATTCAACAGCATTGGAGCAATCCCTACATTTTGATACAATTTACCCACTACACTTGCGATTCCTAATCCCTGAAAGAATTATTAACAAAATTGTGGCTATAACTGTGAATGAAACAATAAACAAAATTTCAACTGTCCAAGTACTGGTATTTGCTGCGCGACGGGCTAATCGATATTGAAAGAACAGTACAAAGCCCTCGGGTCCAACATACAACAACGTGCAAGTGTTAGCTTCGTCAGTCAAGGTT
Source organism: Vaccinium myrtillus (assembly GCA_016920895.1). NCBI lineage: Eukaryota > Viridiplantae > Streptophyta > Magnoliopsida > Ericales > Ericaceae > Vaccinium > Vaccinium myrtillus. Next base: position 3,992,816 of record CM029273.1, on the reverse strand, counting down.
TGGTTTTTGAGAAGAGTATCAACATTCTGGACTCTGAGCCACCTGATACATGCCTGGGAAAAAAACTAAAAGCACTAATTATCTTAGATATAATTTGTCAATTCAATTGCTTGATTTCTAGGAAAAATTAACGGGAGGTTCCTAAGAATCTCATATACCTCTTCTTAGCAAAGGCTATGGTGTGTCATCATCTGAACTAGAACTATCCATCCGACGGTCTGTGATAGCTGGAAAAAGCCGCTGACGAGGATCAGGAGACGAGCGAGGGTCAGAAGAAGGTTTAACGGTGGACCCCTCTCCGCTGGGTTTCCTATTTGGTTTCTTCGGCGCATCTTTAACGTCTTTGCATGCCTTATCTAACATAAACAAGAAATCCCGAACAGTAACAAATAGTCGCAGCCCCTCATCCTTTCCGGCCTTCCCATGGAAATAATCTCCTGTGCTTTTAACCAGAGCCACTATTCTCTTTTCTTCCTCAATCAATGACATGATATCAACCTCGGCATTCTGCACAAAAGTCTTTAAAGTCCGGTGGAACCCGTTTTCTTCATCAACATTCTTCATATCTGAGTCGAGAAAATCTCTGGCTTTAACAATTTGATGACCAAGTTTGGCAACAACTCCTGTTAAGCTGTCAGCATCCAAAACTGCAGCTCTCTTCACATTCTCAAGCTCTGTACTCAAACCTGAAACAGCCTGAAGACCAAGGCTACGATAGTGCTCTTCTGAATCACCAGAAGGATCATCAAGGAGGTCATCAGATCCGATCGTGGACATGGTCTGGCTCTCTCTGGCTGTCCGGGCAGCCCTTACACCTTCTGAGCGGATTATTTCCAGCACAACAAAATGGAGGAGAGTAGTTTTTCCATCTGTTCCTTTTACATCTGATAATTTCAAAAGTGTGTCGAGTTTGAAGGCTTGTGCCCCACCACGGAATGTTCCAACATTCATGCGATTGCCAGTTTTAAGAACAGCTTCTAGGAGCTTGAGGAATAGCCTACTCTTTCTAAGTTCTGCGCAAGCAGCCTGTGATAGAGATACCGCAAGGTTTAGACGCAGCAATGGCTATTCACATATGTTGTGGGATTTCTCTCTTTTATTTTTATTTTTTAATCAGATGCAGCAATGGCTATTTACATATGTTGTGGGATTTTCAATCTTTTATTTTTTTAATCAGTATATCCTTTGGAAATGTGCATTCATGCCATTGCTTGCGCCTAAAACTAAAAGTTACCATACTTCTTCCAATTCCATTTATAAATAGAACTTTACTATACAAAGGCGAAGTAATAGGCATATTTCAGAGAATGTAATTATTAGAGCTTATCCAAAAAATTTCATCATCACCGCATATGTAGCACCGATACTCCTAGAGGCTGGAGTGTTCCAGTGTCCGACACAGGGTCACGGCACAATATGTATGGGACACACCACGTGGCATGTCCCATAAATTTAATTAATTGTTTTAGGGGGGCACGCGAGGGACACACGGCAGAGGTTAAATATGCATTTTTTTCAATTATTGGGGGTACATGCATTACTTCAAATATTTGGGGTTGAAAGTATAATATGATGGATATATGATGATTGTTTATATATATTGAAGCTTCATGGTTATACATATTAATATATTTCCATTGGCATATAATAAATATTATTTATTTTTGTTGTGTCCCCTGCCGTGTCTCTGTACCTTTTGTTACACGTTCTTGGGTAGAACTCAACCCCAAAAGCTAGCTCATGAAGTGAGGGTGCCATCATGCTTATATACTTCATATTACTTTGGTACCCAGGCGATGTGGGACTTCGCTTCACGCCTTTTTCAGAAATCCCGTGTCTGTATCCATATCCGTGTCCGTGCTATATAGATCACCGCCAAACTACTATACGATACATGGCAGCCTCTCCACTCATTGCCAATGGATTTTAAGTTGAATGCTTTAACGGTAACATTAGCTCAAATGATTTGGAGGAGAAATGCTACAGAGGGATACAGCAATCAATAAATGATGCATTCCAGAGGTCCAATGTCGTACCTCTAAGGTTGTGAAGGAATCCTTAATCATTAAAACCTCCTCTTGGAAAGTGCCCATGAAAAGCAAAGATTCCATTCTTTTAAAGGCAAATGGGATGTCGACCAAGACTTTTAGAAACCGGTCAGCAGGCCCAAGTCGAGAAAGATCATCACTGAAAAGCCTAAGTTTCAGTTCTTCTTCGGGTGTAGGTGCCATCTTGAACAAAGTCTGAAGGAGCTCTGAGGGAAGCTCATTTCCTGTTTAAACCAACAAGGTTATATACATTGCTCCCAATGCAAAATGCGTAAATTAGTGCTATTAAGCGGCATCTAAAAAGAAGCCGAATGTTGAAACAGTGTACCACCATTTTCATTATAGTACTCCAGCGATGCATAATGATTGATAACCAGGCAGATAGGTCAATTAATCTGTCTCCCTAAATGACAAGGGTTTTCACTGCTTCTGTTTCCTTTCAAAAATCAGTACAGCTCAGAAGTAAGTTGTTATTTCTGTAACAACAATATTTTATACTTGTGACCACTCGGGTCCACAGAAATATCCAGCTTTACTAAGAATTTCACAAGCAACGGGTCCTAGAGTAATGTTGCATTAGTAAAAGTTGTTAAAACACAGATCCTGTTATTTAGGTGGATATCTGATGTCAACGGAAGAATTTAATATCACATTTTGCTGTCAACAAATGATTGGCAGTACGCAGTCAAATTCTAGTAGACAATCAAAAGTTCTCTAACCACCCAATATTTTTTCCCCACTTCTTTAATGGCATAAAAAAACTTGAAAAGGAAAAAAGAGTCGAAATTTACCTTCTTGAAGTGCATCACAAACTTCTTCTGTCGTCACATTCAAAGCGCGCAAAAGAATCGACAAATTTTGAGCCTTTTTTGAATCAATAATTTGAATATACTGGGTTGAAGGGTCTTGGGATGATGACTCTTTCTTGGCCTCACTTCTGTTTCTCTCAGGAGGGGCATAACCAAATAGAGTTTCTATCATCTCTTCATTGAACCTACAATAGACATATTTACTGCACTTCAGCAGGTAGATATATTAAAGAATCAACAAGTACCATCAACAAAGCACAGAATTTTTGACTTACTGGAATGACCCTGCTCTAATTTCATTCCAAACCATTGAATGATCGGGGTTTGCTAGCACCTTATCCCAGAAGAATGGCTTTAGCTTAGTTTTGGTACCATCGGCTTCACTTCCTTCACCAGCGGGATTTGTCGGATGATTTGGTCCAAAAGGTGAAGATCGAGGTGGCTTTGAGCCCATTGGCGGGGGCCGAGGAGGAGGAGCACCACTTCTTGGTGGTGGTGGTGGAGGGCGGGGACCAGTTTTAATACCAGAAGGTAAAGGTGGAGGTGGTGGGCCTGAAGGGGGAGGCGGCGGAGTGCCAGAAGAAGATTTCAGAGAAGATGCTGGAACAGGTGGCGGCGGCGGAGGAGGGCTTCCATTTCCAAGAGAAGGTCGTTTTGAAGGCAAGCTATCTTCCCTGCCAGGCGGAGGCTTTAAGGGAGGGAATCCAGCAGGATTGCTCAGCCTTCCAGGTGGCGGTTTCAGAGAAGAATGAGAAATTGGTACAGAATCCCATGTTGAGGTTTTGGCGGCACCGACGGACTGAGTATCAGCTTTTGGAGCACTGAAAATATCTGATTCACCATAATAATTGGCACCCAGAGATGAATCCCCATTGCTATTGGTTAAGTTGGTATTGAATGACTGAATATCATGCTTCTCTTTGGTGATAGAGTTCCGCGGAGAAAATATTTTGTATGCAGAACCTGAAAAGCCAAAGTTCAAATAACATCAGAAAGTCTAATAGCAAGTAATGGTAGAAATTAATCAGATTACAGAGGTATTGTGTATCTACCAATGGAATAGTCGCTTAAGCTTAAGCTCAGAAGAGGCCTCTCGTCATTCCTTCCACCTCCAGAGCGCTTCCTACAACAGTAGCAGAAAAAGAGGAACGCAGCAAAAACGAACGACAATGTTGCAGTTGCGACAACAGCAACAACAACTGGTTTACGGTTGCTATTTTTTGTATTTGGCTGTCCACTTGCAGAGGAATCAGGATTAGCAGAAGATTGTCCATCAGCTGTAGGTTGTAAGTTTGAAGCACTGAGAGTGGGTGTGGAAAAAGGGACTACTGGAGATGGAGATGGAGATTGAGCAGCAAGCTGAGAATCTGAAGGTGATGGAGCGGGAGATGGTGATGGGCTAGGTGCAGGAGATCCAACTGAAGGGGATGGGGCAGGTACTGATGCAGGACTCTGAAGCAAATGACGCCTCCTAGGAGCATCAGTTCTGGCACAAAAGAACTCCAGGTATTTGGTGTACCAATTCTTAGAGCCACCCTCTTCTCCATAAATAAGAGACGGGAGATTTTTCTGTCTTAGACAATCCAAAATCCGATTCACCTCGGGATTCAGGACATGGACAGGTTTCTGAGTGTCTTCTTCTGATAACAGAGTACTACTAGAACCAGTTGAAGTATCAACACCGGACTTTTCCTCTGCTGCATATAATTGAAGATCTTCAAGAGCCCCCTTTGCATTGATCAAGTCTACCCAACAATGGACCCACAATAGCTCTGCCTGCAGTACCAATGCTTCATCAGATATCATTTACACGAATCGGAAAAGATACATTAACCTCAGTCATATGTAGTACCAAACAAATACTTCTACTCCACTAAGGATTCGCTTTGCAGAGTAAGTCAACATAAAGAATAGAATCCAGTCAAATCTTCATTGGGGTATTTACCAAAAACAAATGCAAAAACTTCACTAGGGATGCCTCCATTACATATTTACACTTTATACTGTAAGCATGTCGAATGTGCTACACTAGCCACTGCCAGGTTCAAGTTCAACCATTCAACAGACCCTAATATGCACGTAGTATGTACAAGTACAACATAAGCATCTTAAAGACCATAAAATGGCCATATTAAAATTCCAACAACAAAGTAACAGCATTTTAATCCTTTCAAGTGGAAATAACACAGCACAGTAGAAACTTCTACAGACAAGGAAACTATTTTGTTAAGAGTTGAATAATGGAAAGGTTACTGAACTCTCCAGACTTGAACAAGAAGTACAGGAACCCTATGTTGAGACTTGAGACTATATACAATGAAGTCACCCCTCTTTCTAATCGCTTAAGCTTTTAGACGAGTAGGCAGTTCACAATCTAATATGGTCATAAAGCGACCAATATATCCTTGGTACAAAACCAGTTGTCTACCTATTAATTCAAATTTTTGTACGTGTTTGGCCTGCGTATGCAAGAAAGCCAGACCGCACATAAGCAGTGTGTTGAGACAACTTATGAACTCCTCCTCTATGTGATAACGTAAGCTTTTAGAACAGTTGTAATCAACAATCAAATATACTGCCTTACAGTAGAAATCATAAATGAGAAATATATTATTCAGGTTTGTACAAGATTTAGGGGAGAATGTTAATCACAGTAAAGAATTGTTTCCTTCTTCTTTATACATATGAAGAATAAGAAGAATTTTATCTACCTTAAATAGAAAAACTGGAAGTAAATGGATAAAGCTTAACTGCTGTTTCTACACTTGGTCCAAGTTGGGAGTCTTTCAGCATGTTGAAGGTTGGAAAACAAAAACATCAAGTAAAAAGTGGAAAAGATCCGTTGCGTAAAGACGAAGATCAATTGTGAGAAAACAAGAACTGCGCATATCTACTGTGCAATTATGGATGGACGATGCATTTTCTCAACTACCGATCTAGCTATACACATTTTCAAACTGTACAATTAAAGCATCATGCATTGTGCCATTCAACTACTGATACATATGCCTCGTCTATTAACATGTTCATGTGATAGTTAAAGGATCATTCATTTTCCCGCTATTGCTTTGCCGAATGTGGCAACATGCGTCTACCAAGTTCCCATATCCTTCGCACATAATAGTTAATGCCAGTAAACATTTAGGATAAAGAATGCCCTTTCAAATCCTTCTGAAACCAAGTAGCCACAAGAAAAATGTGGGAACACTTAGATGAGACCCTTTAGAGGTAGTTGTTGGCATTGGGAAACTGCATTAGAAGTCCTTGTTTGCATTTTGTACGAGATTCGTGTGCAAAAGCAAAGTTGTATTTCGATGACAAACAAGTTCCCATTGATACCTAACAGTATTAACACGAGATCATGCTTCGTAGTACTTTAGAATCCAAATAAGTGTTCAGAGAAGCACTGAACCAATCTTCACGTACACTACACTAAACCACAGTAAACATCATCAACCATGCGCAAATATGCATTGGGTATAAAACATAGCAAAGCATAAGCATATGCACAAAGGTATCTAAGATTCTATACAGATACAATAACACACAGGAACTGAAGCAAGTTGCATTTATCAATGATTTCACTGCTTTTAGAAGTAATAGTCAACTCTACCAGGTCATCATTTATCTCCCCCAAAGCCGAGTAGAATCGATATGCCAATATTAGTTCATCAGCCTTCCTATTGCCTTCTGAACCAGCTGCTGCCCAATTGAAACATAAAAGGGCAAGTGCAAAGAAACGAAGCACTCCTCTGACATCCATTTGAACCTCAATCAATAGTCTAAACGCATCCTATCTATTAAAAAAGAAACCCAAAGCTATGTGCACTGTTTCCTCAAATCTGCCTCCAATGAAACCCTAGAAAGTATTCCCCATCAAGATACACATTCGAAATATGCAATATTTCCGGCACTAATCACCCTGCCAATCCAAATTTTCACCACAAAGCCCTTGAAAGGTCCCAATCACAACTTTCCACAAATGTTCTTGCTGGCTCCACCGAAAGAATTTCACCCAAAAAAAACCTCAGAACTTCGGATCGCAATCTGTCGAACCAACGAAAACCCAGAAAATTCTCACACAAAAGATGGAATATTTGAAATACCCAACATCAAAAATCAAGAAATTGGAGCTCCAATCAACTCAATCATTCAAAACGAATCACCTCCGAGCAAGACCTTGTCTTTTATCTAAAATTTTGACCCACAAAGGAAATTAGAAGCAATTCCTTCCCTTTTGTTTATTAGCAGATCCAACAAAAAGAAGCTGCAAACGCGGTATCTTTCAAAGAATGGGTTCGAAGAGCAAAACGAGTTGACCAGGAAAATTTCACACGAGGACAAAAATATTACTATAACTCGGAAAGCTGCCGTATAAAAGCTACGAAAGAAATGGGACGCTTTTCTATTGCTGTAATTTACGAAGTCTTTGGGTGAAATCTAAGACGAATTGGTATTCCATTGGAGAATCTCAATTGGATTTAATAACGCGACAACGACGCGGAAAGGAGCCGTCTGTTGAGAATTTCTTTGGATCTTCTGTGAGCTGTGATCCTGCGTTGGAGGACCCACAGTAAATATCTTCTTGGAGGCCCCAACACCATCATGGCTGACCAATAATAGGAAAAAGAAAGGGTAAATTTCACATATACCCCCTGAGGTTTTACTTAATGACGGATATCCTCACGTATGAGAAATAACGAAATTAACGATGAACCATTATGATTTCTACGTGCATTTCACCGACATCCCCAATTGACAATAATCGACAAATTGTATGGCATACACGTGATGAAATGAGTCAAAAATAACTTATCTAGAAATTCACCCTATCTAATAATAAAAAGCAATAAAAATCATCAAATCTCACTTATTTTCTAGATAGTTTTCCAAAAGATTTTAGCAACTCCATCATGATTTTAGCAAATGAGTTCAGAAGGTGCTAAAATCATGATATTTCAAATCATAAAATTAAGTGGTTTTGTGTATTATTTTTTTAATTTTTTTACACCGAATTAAAGTACACGTGGAGTACTTTAATTTGGTGCGAAAAAAATCGAAAAACGATACACGAAATCACTTCATTTTTTGATTTCAAAAAATTGATTTTAGCACCTGTTGAACTCATTTGCTAAAATCATGGTTGCTTTTAGTAACCCAATTGCTAAAATCTTTTAGGAAACTATGCCATTTTCGTGATAAAATGAGCCAAAAAATGACTTATCTGAAAATTCACCCCACTTATTTTTAAGCTACATGACTTTTTTTATCCATTGAAGGAGCAATTTTGATAAAAAAGAAATTGGAAAAATTATTAGTGACAACTTATTTTTACTACTCAAAAGACCCAATATTCTGTCATGAATGAAAATTTTATTACTCATTTGTCAAAAAAAATTTAGAGTTGAGAGTTTTTTATTATTCATTATATCCTTAAAAAGGGTAAATTCGTTAATGTATGAAACTTTTGGCTTATTCCTTTCACGTGTTTAGTCAAACAGTTGTTGGTTTAATGTATGAAATGAACATTGAAACCACAAGAATTTTATAGTCATTTCTCGAGAAAACATTCTTTACACCAGTGGTGTAATCTAAAATTTCCTCCAAATATATTGCATTGCGCCATGTGTCCGTGTTCTACTTTTTGGGACCACTGTTTTGGACAAATGGTGCAATGTAATAGATTTGGAGGAAATTTTAGTTTACACCGCCGGTGTAAAGAATGTTCTCTCGTCATTTCTCATACATGAAAGGGTATTTGTCATTAAGACATCCCTCGGGGTGCCTGTAAAATTTATGCAAAAATAAAATAAAAAGTTTGTTTTTCCTTCTTGGTTTGATTTCTGTTCAGATTTTTTTTCATGCAATCTTTAGGCTTTGCTTGGAACATAAGGAAACTGGAAAAATCTAAAAGTTTGCTCAGCTTTGAGAGATGAAAGGACAGAAAATGGTAAAAAACAAATAGAGTAAATTCTTTTATGAACAGAGAAAATCTAAAAAAAATTTATTGCGGATCTTTATAATTAATAGAGAAAAAATACAGAAAATCTAAAAAAAAAGACTAATTTTTTCCTCCATGTCTCTTTCATTTTTCTTCTTAATAATTTTCTCTTTGATTCTCTCTTTTTTCATAGGGCCACTTAGCCAAAAATCCAAAACATTTGACATTTTTAAAGGGAAGGACAATGAACTTTTGCAATAGAACATAAAAACAAAAAACATTTGATATTTTTAAAGGGAAGGACATGGAACTTTTGTAATCGAACATAAAGTCAAAAAAAAAATTAGTTAGATGTTACTAATTTTTAAAAATTCTAAATTCGAATATAAAATTCAAAAAAATCTCTACCCTACCTCCGGCCGACCTCTACCCCACCTTTGGCGACCACTTCCGGCGACCAAGAAAATTAGTGAGATGTCACTAATTTTTAAAAATTGTAATTTCAAACGTAAAATTCAAAAAAATCTCCGCCCCAACTCCGGCCGACAACCACCCCACCTCTGGCCAACCACTTCCGGCGACAAAAAAAAATTAGTGAGATGTCACTAATTTTTAAAAACCCAAATTTCAAATTAAATTATAAAAAATCACCATCCCACCTCAAGCCAACCACTTCCGGCACCTTAAAAAATTAGTGAAATGTCACTAATTTTCAAAAAATTTAATATTCGCCTTTGACGGTAGAAAGAGAAATTGAAAGTTAGAAATTTGAGATTTGGAGAGAAACAGTTCAATTAACTTGGTAAATGGACAAAACTGATTTACCTTTAGACTGACAGTTCTTTGGCATTTTCTCTTTGTGCTACGAGTGTTTTCTTGTTCTTTTTCAATTTCAAGGGTTGTGATTTTCCTGGGTTTTGTTACATTGCAAGATTAAGTGAACCTTAAGAGATACATAAACATGGATAGCATAAATACGTAAAAGCAAGAAGAAAGAAGTGATACCTGGAAAAGTGGTGGCCTAAATTTCCATTGCAGAGGATGGATTAGTTTCACTGTTGATTTCTGAAAGCGTTTAAAAACATGAAAACGAAGCAATCTCAGTGGTTGTCTCTTTGTGACTAATTTAAAGGAGGATTTGGCAATTTTGAAGTTTTGAATTGATGAAATTAGGGTAGGAACAACATGAGAAGTGGATCCAAGTCAGAAAAAATAGTGACACTTCACTAATCTTCAAACAAAAACAAACCTCACCCAATGAAACCCCATGAATCCAATTCAGTTAACAAGCATTGTAATTCCAGCCTTTGTCATCACAAATTTCTCTGCAGTTCGGTCGGATAATGAGGAGAAAGACGAGGAGGTGGTCGAGGCCGCGCCGTCGTACAGAAAACTAGTGAACATTCACTAGTTTTGAAATCTTACAGATTGAGGCCATTGCTGAGAAGAAGCTGGAGAGAGAGGTAGAAAGAGGCGTCGGAAAGAGGTTGTCGATGGTCATTGGCGGTGGGTAGACCACCGTACAGAAAACTTGTGAACATTTACTAGTTTTAAAATCATAGATCTAGTTTTGCGACTCCGGTGATGCTTCAGCTCAACTCCAGCGATGCTCCACTCATCTCAGCGGCGGAGGATGTGGTAGCAGGGGTGGTGGTGGTGGAGGGTATGGAAGTGGTGGTGTTGGTGGTGGTTATGGAGGCAGTGGGGCTGTGTTTCTCCCCGTTAAACATATTTCGGCTTTCTGTCCTTTCCATTAAAACTAAATGTTTTACTTGTCCTTCCCACATATGTGAAAAGACCCGTGTCCTCTTTTTGAAAGGGTAAAAAAAATTACATTTTTGACTAATTTTTCCTTTTTCTTCATACCTTCCAGCCAGAGGTTTAGCCAGTAAATATTTTTTTTATGCCTTTTGGTTAAAGAAGTTTCTTTTTCTATTTAGCCTACAATGAAAGATTTTGATTGTGGATCTTTAGGCAAAGAAAATTTACTTTTCATTTTGCTAGGCCTTGTATTAACATCAAATAGTATAAAATTTTGGACCATAAATGTGGGGCGATGGTATACCATTTGAAAACCTATTGTGTAACTATCCGCTCTAACTTGCCTATTAAACTCTTAACTTAATTATGTGGCTCAAAAGATTAATTTCAAGTTAACAGTAGTTGGTGTCAGGATTGTGCTCTGATACCACCTGTAACAACCCGTCTCAGCTGACCTGCTAACACTTAACATAACCACATGACTCAAAAAGTGACATCCGGCTTTTACCCAACGAGGAACTTGCTGACAGAATGAGTCAACAATCATCGAAAGGAAGCTCTATAGCTGGTCGGATTGCCTTATATATTACTAGTTAGAGCCTCCGTGCACGCACGGAGTTTGTGCTCATGATTTTGTCTATCAAGATCCTTAATGTATAAATTTTTAATTCAACTCGACTTTGTCTATTAACTGGGTAAAACCCACTAACAAAAACATGATCATTTGGTTGTATTCATGTATGCAGTTAAACCTTGATCGTATTCAATGAATCAAGTGAAGTCACCTTTAAGTTGTTTTTCTCCATCACAAACCTACTGAAACAAGACACATTTTTTTGGATCAAGACAAGACCTACCCAAACAAGACCACATTGTATTGCAATTTCAATACATCAATGTAACCAAGACTATTTCCATTCCATTTCTGGATCGTTGATAAATACTGCTGTTTTTCCAGGCATATTTAGACCATAACAAATTGTCAAAAATTAAAACCAAACATATGTTATTGCAGAGTGTTGCATTTTGGAAAACTTGCTTCACAACATCCACATGGACATCACATGGTGTTCACTCTCTCCTGATATAAAGCTGAAAAATATGACCGCTTCAATATTTGACATTCACGTTAACAATAAATACATGGTGAAAAAACCTCCCTCCGACAATTTCTTGCAAGATTGGCCTTTGGAATCACCCTTGTCACATCAAATACTAATGGGCGTGTAAGCTCTCAAGTTAAACCAAAATCAAAATTTGGCACGCCTGAACAATTCTGCAATTAAAAGCATAATTCAGCTCAGAACACCTTCCCATACAAACAAGAAAGGATTTAGTATATGTAGGATAAAACCGAATAAGAGAACCTAACAAAATTGAATAAGAAAACCTCAAATTTATACCAGACCTTCTACAAGACGCAATCAATGATGATGCACACGTATTAAATTTGTTTGCTCATCTCTCTCTCACACACACACACACACATAAATATTAATACAAACAAGACTTTGAAATTTCGTTGCACAACCCGTGGTCCATACGAGAGCGCATAGATCTACCTTACACACATATATGAAAGAATCCAGCGTGATAGGGATCTCACAAAACCCTAATTTGTATAATCAACTTGTAGTCGAGGTTCTTTGTTAACTAAATAAAATTAACTTGGAGAGGCAAACAATAACCAATGATTGAACGAGAATAAGAGAGCGTGTAAAGGGGTGAAGGATTAAGCCAAATATACAGAGAGAGAAGGCAGCAGTGTTCAATCCATTCACGTCTAGATCATTATCATCCTTAAATCACAGTCCTAGAAGAGGCAGAGAGCTCGCGAGGACTAGTAAGAACAATGTTCTTAGTTCCAGAGCTCTGAGTCACTTCCTTTCTCTAGGATTTCCGTGCCCTAGGAATGAATCAATAATCCTCTCTCGTTTATGAAGGAATGCCCCATATTTATAGGGATCTGCACCCAATCATTGGGCTGCAGACATTTCCCCAATAATATGGTGACACGTGCTCTCTCCGTATACCTGGGCGACGTGGGTGATGTCACTGGCCGTTAGGAAGCTTCCTTTAGGTCATTCCAATGCACCATTCCCTCGCAGCGATCCTTAATCCTTTAAAGCCACCAAGCCACTTGTATCTCCCCTATTGTATCTCCCCTATTCCCGCTATGCTAAGCATAGTCGCGAGCTCTTTGGCTCGCGCCAAAACCTTGCTCGAGACTCGTATCGACTTCCCTATCCCTGCCTTTTGGTCAGGTGCAGTCGTGAGCTCAATTCGCGTCTTCGCGTAAGTATTCACTTCTTCCTGTCTCGTTTATCCCCTTTGCCAAGGGCGTTGTGAGGGGTGAACTTCTAGTAGATGGTTCTTTCTTCGCACAGGGCATTTCGCGATTCTGTATTGTTCTTCCGCGAGAGTCGGTTTTCGCAGTGGATGCTTTCCATTTGCTAATCTTAACCAGTTCCTGACGTGTCCATTGATCCCTTTTCTAGCCACGTGACTTATTATTACGGGTCGGTCAACTTCCTTTTAGCCAGACGCGCTGACCTTTCCTACACAACTCACTTTCAATTTTCATCATAAAACGCATCTATCTACTTACCCAATTCACAAAATATGATGAAAAAGATAGAACAAAACACCCAAAGGAGATAAGTACCCATGTTGGAAAGTCTTCAATTCCAGCATCCACATGGTCCAAAAACTTTGCTGCTTCACATTCAAACATCTGCATCCAAGAAACCAAAAAGATGCTCAACATTAGGCCCTATCTCTTGTGAATTTTCCATAAGGCATATATTCATAGATCACCCCAATGTTTGAACCTTCATTACGGTACCCTATAATGAAGCCAAGATTTTATGATAAACTCTCGTCAATAGTTGAGCCTTTAAATCAAATTTAAAACCATCCATAGCGTAAAGTACGTCTCTAACGAGTAACAAACACGTTACTTCACTATCAACAATTATTGAATTGAATCTAACAAGTGAAGCTGCTTTCATAAATGTGCCAGCTAAGAGAATGTCATTCAAGCATACATAAGTCATTTTCAGGTTTCCTCGAAGGAATCTACACTTCAAACCATGTATAATTTTCAACCAAATCACCTTTGAATTGGACCTTGGCTAAACTTTTCCAATAAAAAAATTGATGCAAATCCTTAACAGCTTACTCCCAAACCCAAATTAACCATTAGTGATCGCTCGACCGGTGTTTCTCTACAGTTCGCTGTTCTCGCACAAGGAAAAATGCTCATTAGGAAGGAATATATATTTGAGGCTACAACAAAACAAACTCAAACTATATGCTCACCAGTGTAGGGAATAGCTTTCAAATCACCTTCGCTCACCGCCACTCCATAGCTCTCTTCAAATCACCGATCGAGAAACAACGAACTGTAGAGAAACATCGGCGCGACCGAAATCAACAATCTGAAAACTCTAGTTCTGCACGAAGAAGCGATAACGATGACCAACTATCTAGAGAGAAATCCCAAAATTAATTAATCTCTCAATCTGTTTTGGATTTGTTTTTTTGTGGGGCAGATAACGCTGGCAAGGTTCTCTGCATTTAGAATGAAAGGAGTCGTAAGCTAGATGGTAAATATGAATTGGGGGATGGTGTTGTCCCGTTAGGGGACAGCATCCATGTTGTCCCATCTGGGCCGTTTATGCTCAGCAATGAACGGCTCAGATTTGTTTGATAGCGGACGGTTCAGATGTATTTGGACAAGATGTGATCTGAGCCGTCCATCACCGAGCACAGACGGCTCAGATCGGACAACATGCATGCACCCTGTGTCCTGGTAAATACGTAGCCTTTTTTGGTCCCTGTTTTTCAGCCGGGGGCCACTTGTAACCGGCTCTAACGGTAACTTTTCAAAGCACAAAACCAAACAGATCCTGGTTAACCTTTCAGACTACAGGGTGATTTGGCAAAAAAGTAAAAAAACGGTTTTTTGGTTGTCTTAATTCAAAAAAATAAATTGGTTTAATTTCGGCTTTATTAAAAAAAAATTAGTTTCGACCATAATTTTATACTCTTTGGATTCGTCTCGTCGAGACGAATTTATAAACCAAGAAAATTTGACACAAAACTAAAAAATGCAAAAAAAAAAAACTTGAATAAAGATAAAACGAAAAAACCGTTTTTTTTTACTTTTTTGCCAAATCACTACAACTTGAGAGGAAAACGTGAATGCGAAATACGGGTCTGAAGCGAAAGTAAAAGTGAAACGATGGCATTTCCAATATAGAAGGATTTACTTTTTACCTTCCTCTGTGGGATGTCACATTTTGGCCGTATTTTATATACAGTTCAACGGTCAAAGTCTGAAAGACAAGTTCAAACATAATTTCGTAAGAGTTGTCAAAGATTTGGACCGTCCCCGTGAGTGGCGTAGCTAAAAATTGAGTGGGAGCAATTATTGAACTATTATATCTCATTAAAAAATTTCATACTAATAAACGATAAGAATATAAATTATGTGGAGTAAAAGAAGAATAAAACTATGTGCCCATTAATACTGTGAGAGGTGACATCACTACAAGAAAAAACGCATTTGGTGACTAAGATTTTGGTCTCTAAAAGGCCCTATTTAGTCACAAAATGTATACAGTGACCAAAAAAAATTTGGTCGCCTAACCCTACTCGCAGAAAGGTTTTTGTGACCAAATTTCTTGTGGTCACCAAAGCATAACATTTAGTGATCAAAACGTGGTCACTAAATGCTCTTTTCGGTGACCAAATTGATTGGTCACTTATACTTGCTAGTCACTAAATGATTTTATTGGTGACCAAAAAAGTGGTCATTATTTCTTGTAGTCACTGAAACATAACATTTAGTGATCAAAACTTGGTCGCTGAATGTTCTTTTCGGTGACCAAAATTGATTGGTCACTTATACTTCTTTGGTCACGGAATGATTTTTTCGGTGACCAAAAAAGTGGTCATTATTTATGCACTTTGTAATGACCAACCGGCATGGTCGCTAAATGAATAAATTTTTCGGTGACCAAAAAAGTGGTCATCATTTATGCACTTTTAATGACCAAC
The DNA here is from genome assembly GCA_016920895.1 of Vaccinium myrtillus. Taxonomy (NCBI): domain Eukaryota; kingdom Viridiplantae; phylum Streptophyta; class Magnoliopsida; order Ericales; family Ericaceae; genus Vaccinium; species Vaccinium myrtillus. The sequence continues at coordinate 3,977,193 of CM029273.1, read as the reverse complement.
CGGCATGATCGCTAAATGAATAAATTTTTCGGTGACCAAAAAAGTGCTCATTATTTGTACACCTTCAATGACCAACCGGCATGGTCGCTAAATGAATAAATTTTTCGGTGACCAAAAAAGTGCTCATTATTTGTACACCTTCAATGACCAAATGTTTTGGTGACCAAGTACTTTTGTAAAATTATTTAGTCACCATTAGTTTAAATAATATAATTTTTAAATTGTTTTGGTTAATTATTCATATTTTGTTCTCCATATTTTATGAATCCCGTCCAAAATGACTTTTCTTTTGCCATTTCAGTTTCACACAATCAAATACGTACTATAGAATCAATAGTACTAAATCCAAATCATGATTTAATTTTTAACAGTCATTCAACATCATAATATAATAGTCACCATAATCATACTTAATTACAAATACTAAACCATGCATTATCCTAATGTCATAACCGTCTACCAACCTACACAAAATATATAGACCACAAGAAGTATTTGTTCCATGAATAGACATCAGTCAAGCGAAATGTATCCATATCCAAAATATGCCCAAGCTCCGAAGAAGTCCACTTTAATCTGTAATGACACAAATAAATGCAATTAATAGCCATAAAGAGACAAATCTATAGTCAGTACTCGGTTGTAGTTTGAACTAATCACCTATCATAACCGAGTACTGATTAGTTCGGAAAACGCTCTCAACAAATGTATAATAGGTGATTAGTTCAAACTAGGTCATTAACAAATGTATAATAGGTGATTAACGTTCTCAACAAATGTATAATCAGTACTCGGTTTTCCAAACGTTATAATAGGTGATTTTCAAGCTACCTATTCTACAGTTTCAGCAACAAATCTTCAACTGGGAAAAAAAGACATTCCATTAATCATGTTTTCACCAAACACTGAAAGTGTAACTTGAATGAGGGTTCAGGGGGGCTATAGAGAAAAATAAATGGTGTTCGTTCATACAACTTGACTTAATTTAACATACTCTAGAACAAGTAAATGGTATTATAACTGCAGATTTTGGAAAAATCGAAAACCCACCATAAAAAAAGGAGACATCAAGTTCAAACGTGTAGAAAGGTCGTTCATGATTTAAAAAACAAGATGCTCTTGACTAGCGGAGCTTGTAAAATATAGTGAACCACGGCACCCCAGGAAAAATACCGGACAGAGCCAGTCGGCATTTCGAAATAATTGAAGATATAAGTGAACTAGCACCTCTTGTAAAGAGTGAACAAGTCAACATGTACTCCTATTTTCCCAAGGTCGGGGTTCACACCATTTTGTAGCAGAGAATCTATTCAACATGTCTAGGATATTCTTCTTACTGATTGTTCTTGTTATTGCGAAATCTATAATACAAAAATCTCCACCAGTTTGGACTCCGGATGGTGTTATCTTTATTGGGCGGATAAAACTTCGATGAGAGTGCACCATTAGTTTTATGGTCAAGTTCGTGCCATATTCTAACCCATGAGTAGCGAGCACGAGGTAAATATAAAATCTTTAAGGTATTTTTCTTATAAATGTGCACAAGGGACGAGGTTCCCATTTAGGCCTTCATCTTAGGTTTCCACTTTGTTTTTAAATTTTCATAAATCTTTTTAAGCTGGAGAAATTTAATGTAGAGTAAAAGTACCATACAAGCTAAGCATCATCTTTGAAATAAAAACTTATAAACCTAGAAGTAACAAAATTGGGGCATATAGTATACTCCAACAATGCTATGATTTTTCACAGTTTACGAAATGATTGAAGATTTAAGTGAACTAGCACCTCTTGTAAAGAGTGAACATGCTCCTCTAGTAAAGAGTGAACAAGCTCCACTTGCCATCAATTCCAATAACTTGACAAATCTCAGTAGCGGCCAACAAATACTTGAATCCAACATTATATAACTTTTGCAATTTATTTGATTACGAAATACCATTGCACACAAAGTGCATGTGCCAAGTACTGGAAATCGGGGAATCTACATAGGGCCGCTAAACAAAATAAACAGATTGAGCTCAAGCTTGGCTCGACTTTTGGCTTGTTCAAGAAAGTTTAAAAAAAATATAAGCCAATCACAATTAGGAATTTTGTTTGGTTACGAATTCAAGTCAAGTTTGAGCACATGGGTGTTTGGCTCGATAGGCTCATGGATAGAGGGGTCATTCCGTAAATATTATAAATACAGGAGTAGGTTAATGAACGGTAGCTAGTAAATTGAATTTTATGTTTATAAATTTTCCCCCCTAAATATGTTGGTTCTGCTTAATTGCTTTGAATTCGCCTATGTCATTTTGAAACTTGATGATATTAAGTTTAAGCTCAAGCTTAAAAGTTCGAAACTTCACGAGCTTCAGGCTTAAAAAGCCAATATCAAAGTTAGATCCACAAACCCTATTGAGACCTCTTCTTCTTGAACTAGTCCTAGCCATGCACATGCACGCACCCACATAGGAGGCATAACAGAATAGAACTCTAAGTTACTAAGATTTGTGCTACTGAAGAGGATTTTAAAAGACAGAAGTCTAGAGTTAAGAAGGTTTACTTTGGGACCAACAGGAATGCTATAGAGGAGTTGAGAAGGGCTATTAAATGAGTTGTTTTGTTAGAGTTAAAGAGCAGCTTAACCTCTGTAGTTTATGTGGCATAAGTTATACTTGCGCCCGTAGCGAGCATAAAAAGAACAATTTTTTACAATGATGAAATATGATACATAATAAACAACCAATAGTAGAAGGGGGGGAGTCCTGCATCACACTTGCACCCTTAGCAAGCACCACAACAACACAATCATGCATATTTGAAGGGGGGATGCAGGGGTATCCCACTTGCACCCTTAGCAAGCATAACAAGAAGGATTGTGAAACATTACCTCAGGGAGTGCGCAAATCAGCAATCTCCAAACCTCAGGGAGTGAGCAATGCAGGAGAACATGAAGAAGGTTTGGGCCCAACCCCAAACCCCAATATGTACTTCTTCCTCTTCCCAAGCACCTGTGTAGACATCTTCTCCGCTGTCATCTGCACACCGGACTGAGTACATTCTGCTTGCACTTGTAGCATCTCTGTCTATAAGTGTATAAATAAGAAATTAGAAGCACCAACAACAACAATCTAGAAGCAAAACTTAAGCAGCATTGGATAAGTGTAAAATACTAGGATACGTACATGTTTTCCAGCGCAAATAGGAGAGATCCACTTTTTATCCTTGTTCGTATGAGTTTTCTCATACACTTCAGGAAAATCCTTGTCCTTGGAGCCACCATTCTCTACCTATGAATTGAACTTCACATTAGCATAAAGTCACAACAAAAATACAAGGAAAATGTATAAAGTAATGACAGTGTTAATGCCACGAACTGTTTTTTAAGTTTCACGAAAATGAATGGACCGATTGGCTTTAACATCAACCTAAAGACTTAACATCATATATTTGAGTTGAATGTATACCGGTATAGTCATCTCTGCAACAAATGATCAAGACCCCGAACGATGACCATAGTCTAGAAATCCCCTGTTAATTTTTCCTGCATTTGGTGGCTAATACATCTTAACTTTTTCCCAAAAAAAAAAAAGACAGATATTCTTTCTACAAATTGCTAGCATATCAAAACTATACATTGTGCATAGGTGTGTAAGGATGCACGTTGATGTCACTAAATAGACTACCTGAATTATTAGACTGCACCAAAGAAGTGCAACACCCAAATCATCTAAATTCTGTGGTGAAAGCTCTTGGGGCTGAGATGATTCAAGAGTCTTAGTTGGGCTCAATTGTGACGGTGAAGGCATAGAGGGCCTCCTGGCCGATGCCTTCTTCCTAGGAGGCATGAATAGAACTGTAGAATAGGTTTTGAAGTGTCAGCTATTAGTTGTATAAAATGCTTAAAAGTATTTAAGAATATTGAATTCAGCTGCAAATAGAAACATGACAGAAAAGCACGAGATTTTCTTTGCTCACATCAGTAGCAAATTAGAGTCTACACTATGTGTGTGTGTGTGAGATGCAGGTTGATTTTACTAAATAGACTACCTTCATTATTAGATTGCGCCAAAGAAGCTTTATCAGCCAAAGCAATAGAATCCTGTGGTGGAAGCTTTTGGGGCTGAGATGATGCAAGAGTCTTAGTTGGGCTCAATTGTGATAGTGAAGGCAGAGAGGGCCTCCCAGCCGATGTCTTCTTCCCAGGAGGCATGAATGAAACTGTAAAATAGGGTTCGAAGCACAAGTTATTAGTTGTATATAATGCTGAAAATTATAAAAAAAACAGAAGTGCAACTGAGTATTTAAGAATACTAAATTGAACCTCAAATAGAAACTTAACACAAAAGACTTCATACATAATTAAGCATGCAATAATCATATAAGCAAAAGTTTAGCATATATAATAATCCAACCCCCCTGTCCATATTAAGAAACATTACACATTACATAAGAAACAAATTAACACTCTAATCTATATCTGGATCTATCTCGAGTCGGTGCTAATCATCTCTTCTTCTTCTTTCATTTGTCCTCATCCACCGACTCATCCTCTTCATCACGAGATAAAGCCTTCATCGTCCGCTTGCCCCCAACTTGTTCTCGGCCATGAGATTGCAAAACTAACTCTGGTGGGATAATTTCAGCGTCGAGATCAAGTCTGTCCCAAAGGTGTTGCGGTGGAGTCTTCTACTAAAATTGGAGCAGCGTCGTTGGATTCATCTATTTGGAATGCATGGTTTAGGACATGAGTTTCTTCGCTATCATCAGCTTTTAAATCCATCTCTGGCACATCCCATATCCCTCGATGTTGGAATCTTTGAACAATTTTCCAATTTCCATGACTTTCGGTGGTATCACTAATGTAGAATACTTGTTGGACTTGACTCGGAAAGACAAATGGGTCATTTTTATACCAACGACTTCTTACATCAATAGATGTGCAATTTGCATCGACACGAAAAGTTTTGTTACCACCAGTGTCAGTGTTGAACCATTCACATTGGAAGAGAACAACTCTATGTTCAAACAAATAACTAAGTTCCCATACTTTACACAAGTGACCATAGAAGTTAGTTGATTGTTCATTATGGTCCCCTTCAACAACCAACCCACTATTTTGAGTTTTGCGACGACTATCACGTTCTATGGTATGGAAACGAATGCCATTAGAAATGCAAGCTGAGTACAGCTTCACTATTGGAAGAGGACCAATGGCCAGGGACCACAATTCATCGGTTGCTTCTGCCGACTGCTGGTTCCTTAATTGAGTCATCTACATAACAAAAAAAACTAATTCGTTATGTTGAAACCCTTCATGGATAACCAAGTCAAAAGTTATATGTGTCTTACGCGATGTTTGAACCACTTGGGAAATTCTTTACGCTGTCGAGACAGAATGTTCGCTGCATTTTCAATCTGCAATAAGTTCTTGTGTTCCCTATTTCATATAAGAGACTGCAGGAATAAGTAAAATGACTTAACAAATTAATTTTAACAAAATATTCATTTTGAGCAAACATACTCTCGATATTGATCCACTTCGGAGCTATTTAACAAGACAAACCAATGAGCTTGTTCAACTTGGCTGACAGGCACGTCAGGTTCCCTTGTAATTAACCCAAAGGGTCGAACATTTTGAGTGAAGATAGGAAAACCCGGGCCACATTCACCACCATCATCATTCCTTTCTTCTCGGTTAAACACCGTTTCAACTCCATTGAGATACATTGAGAAAAAAGTTGTACACTCTTTGGAGATATAAGCCTCCGCAATTGAACCTTCTGGATGAGCTTTATTGGAGACAAGCCCTTTTAGAACTCCGAGAAGCCTATAAATAAGTAAGATAACATTTCTAATTTAGAATGCTATTAGAATAATTCAATTGGATCTTAACTCTAAGGGTAAAACCAATTAATTACCTTTCAATTGGGTACATCCATCGATATTGAACTGGACCTCCAAGAATTGCTTCTCGAGGCAAGTGAATAGCCAGGTGGACCATGACATCAAAGAAGGCAGGAGGAAAAAACTTCTCTAGTTTGCAAAGTATAAGTACAATTTGATCTTCCAGAATCTCCAAATCTGTTTTCTTTAATGTCTTTGAGCATAATTGTTGGAAAAAGTTTCCTAACTCGAATAATGTTGTGCGAAGTTCCTTGTTAAGGTACCCACGCATTCCAATTGGAAGAAGTCGCTGTAAAAGCACATGAGAGTCGTGACTTTTGAGGCCTGATATTTTACCACCTTGAGTACTCACACAAGAAGAGATATTCGCTGCATAGCCATCTGGGAACTTAATTGATTTCAAAAAAGCGCAGAAGTTCAACCTCTCTTTCATAGACAAAGTATACAATGCTGGGGGTTTCTCAAATGATCCATCTGCACGTTTCTTTAAGTGCAACTCCTTTCGTATATTCATATCTTGCAAATCACGTCGTGCTTTGTCCGTGTCCTTGTTCTTCCCATCCATGCTAAATAACGTCCCCAACAAAGTTCGGAGATTTCGCGAGTTCAGAGATTGCCTTCGGTGTTCGCGAGTTCCAGCAATAGTTGTGGGGAAACAAATATCCGTGACAGATGTGTCGGCGACGATGGATGACGATGGTGGAGACGGTGGATGACGATGGCAAAGACGGTGGATTTCGATGGTGGATGTCGATGGTTTCACTGCCCTAGAAAATCAGAGATAGAGAGAGTGAAAGAATAAGTCAGCCACTGAGCCCTTTACTTTCCCTTGTAAAACATTTAAGCTTTGAGTCTTTGACCATATAAAACTGTGTCGTTTCTCTCTTTCGTTTCTCTCATTTTTACTTCAGTGACTATTTAGTGGTCACCTAAAATATTAGAATGGCGCCTAATTTTCCCACCAAATTGCTTTGGCGCACTTCACGAAATGGTTTGGTGCCCTTTCAATTTTGGGAGAAAATTTTGGGTACTGAGAGGGTACCACGTGGTACCCTCTCAGCATATCCGGGACGTCCAAACAATGTAACCAACGGTCCAGATTAAAAGTGTCATCCGGATTTTTAAAAAAAATAGAAAAGAAAAGAAAAGAAAAAATGTGTTTTCATCCGAGTCGTCCGATGCATTTTTGGACAGCTCGGATGTGCCGAAGAGGCACCACGTCACTCATACCCTATTTGCACCCAAAATTTTCTCCAATTTTCTAAGCTTTTTAATGTATCTTTGGTGACCAAAATTTAATTGCTCCCTGAAAGTTTGCTTCAATGACTATTACACATCATGCAAAAATGAATTTCATCAGTCTGCAAATTATAATAGAATGATATTTTTCGTCCGATCAACTGTCTAATGATACGCGATTAACTTCATTCTAGTACAAAATAATCTAATCCATATTTTGTAAAAGATAGACAGTTCTGATAGTAAAAAAAAAAAGATCTCAGTTGGACCTCAGGTGGTGCTTTATAAGGCTTTAATGCCTCCGAAAGCATTAACGACTTCTGACCATGAAGTTATCAATATTCAATGATTTTGCAATTTGGTGAAAATAATGGAATAAGTCAAATGTTAAATCCTAACGGTTCAGATCAATCACTATAAAAATATACTCGACAAAAACCTTTACAATTTATACGTTCAACTTACTTAGTAGTGAACTAAGTATTGTGTAGTAATAGAATGTACAGTACCAATACGACTGCGACACAATCACGATGATCAATGTGGTTGATTTTATTGTACTTATTAATTAAATCACTCATGTAAAACTTTGGCTCGATCGGGTCTAGAAAGTCCATTCATCAAGGATGCAATTGATAGTAACTAAGTCATGTGTAGTAGTTATATATACAATGGCCACACGATAGCAATACAATCATAAGGATCGAAATCGTTGATTTCGTTGTTAAGGTTGATTAAATCACTCATGCAAAAATTTGGCTCGATCCGGTTTAGAAAGCCCCTTTATCGGGACGCGACTGATAGTAAACTAAGTCTTGTGTCATAGTTGGATGTATAGTAGACACATGATCGCGACTCAATCATGACGATCGAGATCATTGATTTCGTTGTGTTTGTTGATTAAATCATTCATGCAAATTTTTGGCTTTATCGGGTTTAAAAAACCCTTTCATCGGGATGAAGAATATTTCCCCTAAAAGTGGCGCAAAACAAAATTTATTCGGTGACCACAATATTTTGGTCACTAAACATAATTTAATCGGTGACCACAGCATTTTGGTCGCCAAACTAATTATTCAGTGACGAAATAAATTGGTGGTCACAAAATGTTCTACCTATGGTGAGTAGATTTTGGTTAGTCACTGAAAGTACTATGATTAGTGACCAGATTTTAGTTAGTCACAGAAGGATTTGAACAATTGGTGATCAAATGCAGAATTGGTCACCAATTGTTCACACTTTTCTGTGACTAACCATAATCTGGTCACTAATTATAGTACTTTCAGTGACTAACCAAAATTTACTCACCATTGGTAAAACATTCTATGACCACCAATTTATTTGGTCACTGAATGACCAAGATTTTGTGACCACCGTATTTTTGGTCACCATTTGGTTGTTTTCCGTGACCAAAATGCAATTGGTCACCAAAACTGGTCACTAAAAGTGTAATTTCTTGTAGTGCATTGTCAATCATATTATTATTAGTACATTGATATAAAATATCAAAATGAAATTATGTCATTTCACTATTAGTTTCGTCAAACAAACGGGCTATCTATATTAAAAAAAAACAAGCAAATCCTTGTTACACTGTGCTTGATCAGTTTATTATATTAAAAACACGCTACTCCCTATTAAAGAACACGTTAAAAAAAACACTCTAATCCATATTAAAAAAAGTTTTTAAAAAATGCTATTCCATATATATATATATTAGAAAGCATTGCCATGATTGAACATAGCCTTCACCGTAACAGGGAGCCTCATTTTTAGTTATTCATTTTTAATTTTTTGGATTATGGTCAGAATGTATTTTGAAGAATGTTTGAGAGAAATGTACAAAATGTATTTTGCAATGGAGTTGTATTTGGGAGATATGTATAGAATACATTTTGTTGGTCCTTTTGTTAACAAAAATGGTAAAAGTAAAAAATGAGAAGTCAAAAAACTCATCCAGAGCTCCTTTTCACTTCCTGCCTCCAATGTCAAAATCTGAAAATGTGTTCCAGCATATGGCAGCCAAACACCCAAAAATTAAAAAGGAGAAGTAGAAAATACAAAAAATCTATTTGCCAACACCCAAAAGTTAAAACGGAGAAGTAGAAAATGCAAAAATCTATCTGCAACACTAAAAAAGAAGAAGTAGAAAATGCAAAAATCTATTTGCTACCAAAACTAAGCTAAAGCCATTCTTATCTGTGCATTTTGGTCTGCGTGTAAAGCATATTTATTTGTATCTGTGCATTTTGGTCTGCATATTTATTTGTAGACATATTTATTTCCCCCAAGCCGTTTTTCCAGACATATTTATTTGTATCTGTGCATTTTGGTTCTACATCTTGTCATGAAAATGGTAAATGAAATTGAGAAGAATCACTTCTTCAGTTCTTACTTTAGAAACATTTCAATGGCTCAATCTCTGTTATAATTTGGGCACATAGGTAAAGTTCATGTAACAACTGTGACGACGCTAATTAAGACCTTGTATTAAATATTTTCTCCTTGCAGTAGCGGAACTACACTTTGGCTGGAGGGCGCCATGGCCCTACCCATTTTTTTGGCTACTTACAAGTTCTAATTTCTGAAGCATGAATTCGAAGTGTCCCTCCCAGCCCCTAATGTCGGACAATAGTAAGTCTTTAAACGAGATCCACTCTTTATTTTGCATACAAAGGTCGGAAGCGAACTCATTAAACGAGACCCATTCTTTATTTTGCATACAAATGTCGGTCAATAAAAAGTCTTTATAAAAACATTGCAAAAGATTTACCATTAAAAAGGTAATCTTATAGTTATCCAAAAACTAACAACCATTATAATACTTTAAAATCCTCCATTTACGTATTGAAGGCTTAGACAAACATATCTAGGCCTAATACACATATATAGTAGGGGTACTACAAAAATTGGAGCCTCTATTTTTAACAAATTTTGTGGACCTGAAGACCAGGCTTCTTGAGTTTTGCTCTCAAGCCGGCTCTCATGCCTATTGATAAAGGAGTTCTTTGCCAGCTCGTTCATTTTAGGTAAGGTAAGTGAGTGTAATTAGAGCATTTAGCAATTGGATGATAAGGGCTACGTGCCTATTGATAACAAGATGTTATCGCCGCTTGTTCAGCAGGGTCCCCCAATTTGTTCACAGACTTGGGGAACTTGTTGACCACAAGGGTCAACAGGCTCTGCCGAGCCAATTGATATCTTCCAAACGTGTTTTGAACGATTCAGACTGTCAATCCTTGCGGTCAGCAAGGTCCCCAATCGTTCATCGATCTTAAGTAATGGTAAGTACAAGTGAAATTTTCTTACTAGTAAAAGTGAAATTTTCTTGTGCATCTTAATTAAGACGGTGTGTAATTTGCCCCCAAACCTCCTTTTCTCATAAAGCGATCAGAGTTTTTTTTTCTTTTCAACGGCATTTTTTTTTAATTAATCAAAATCGAAAATACATTAAAGTGAGGAGTGGCATCGCAACGAAGTTGACACCCCATCCGACGACAATTCTATGCCTCTTGAGACCCAAAAGATTAGAATGTTGACAAGAAGACAACCCAACAATCAAACGAAAACATGCAACCTACACTCATAACCTATACCCAACACAAAAACTAGAAACAAAGAGGATCAAAAACCCAAGAACACCAAAAACTCCCCAAAGAAATAGAACACTCCACCCAAAAGAAAACCCGAAAGCACAAACACGCACTAGTCAAAAGAAACCGGCAAGAAAGACCTCAGAAACCCCTGAAACAAACTAAGCCAAGAAAAAAAAGCCTTAACCACCTCCAATGACGAGGAACCAGAACCAACCCTAAAGCGATCAGAGTTGAAGACCAAAAATCTTGCAGAATTTAGACAAAGGAGTTTTACCAACCAAAGTTCTTGAATGGTCAGGTTTCTGTGTTCCCTGGAAGAAAATTGGATTGTGACAATGCTCAAAAAAGTTTTGGGGCAACTAGGGTGCCAACGAGCCGAGTTTTGTTGTGCTTGAACTCGACTGGTTTACTAAATCCGTTAAAAACTCAAGCTCGAGCTCGAGCTTGGCTTAGCCGTAAACGAGCCGAGCCAGATTTATTTACTAAATGAGCCTCTACAAACGATCCGAGCCGAGCTTTAGAGTACTAAAACTCGAGCTCAAGCTCTTCTCGATTACTAAACAAGCCGAGCAGAGCCCTATCGACCCAAGCCTCGAGCTGCTCACGAGGAGCTCGGTTCGTTTGCAGTCCTAGGGGCAACCATAGATTTTGAATCCATTTGTGATTAACCATAGTTCACCAGAACATGCCTATTACTCCTCTGAAGGGTTAACCTATTGAGGCTTGAATTTAAAAGCTTGCTTCCTCTTAGATCTCAAGTTTAAAATCTTTTAGATATTATTAACTCTTGTGGGGCCAATTCATGTGGGATTGACCTGATTTTAATTGGCCCATGTTAAGTCAGATTCCACTAGCTCAAAAAAGCCAGCCGTTAACGAAAACCGAGGTAGTCACTTTCTCACAATACATCACATAAAAAATCGCAAAATGCCAAAAAAGCTATCTTAGTGGAACACCCGCTTAGTAGAGGACACCATTGATACTCCATAAATTAGTCGAGATGCGCGTCAAGTATGGCGTGGACAACCTGAGTGGCTGAGTTCTTAAGAATACAGTCACAGGTTTATTAGCATGTGTGCATGGGATTCAAGTAAATGAAACAGGTATGAAACTGAGTATATTATTGTACCAAAGGCCTTTGGGGCCTCAGGCTGTCAGAGTGCACAATAGGCCCAGAACCTAGAAATCCGGCTTGCGTCAAATGGATCAAATTGATAGTATACGAACACGACGGCCCAAATGTTGAACAAGTCTAAAAGGTTCACTCAAAAGGGCCACAACCTTTCCATCCTCTGAACTCTGAAGTGAAATGCTATGCATTCCAAAAAGAAAAAAAAAAGAAAAGAAAAGAAAAAAAAAGAGGTGAAATATATGTTTATACATTGGTTTTTTCTCCATAATCAGCTACAAAGCTATATCGAAATTCAAATGTCCTAGACCCCTAACTTGACATATATGAACCGGATTCAATGAAAATTTGAAGTAGCTTTTACTTAAGGGAGAGAGAACAAAGTGGGGTTCTAATTTTAACAACCGATCAAAATAGACAAGTAATTCATTGAGCTTTTACCACGTTGATAGTTACCGTCCTCCACCTAGAAATGATACTACACGCCTCTTGTGTTCTCCATTTTTCTTCTGCAAGGTATTTCTCCATTTTCCTTCTGCACGGCATGTCCCCTTTCAATTTTATAATTTGTTTCCCTTGCACCTGTTCGATACACAGAAGCCGGAAAAAAAAAAAAAAACAATGTGATTTTTTCGTCCCATACATCGAACGGGCTAAATGCTAGTGAATGGTAACACTAATGTGTAGGGATATCATGGTGCTAACCAAGGAATAGCAAGAGAGCACTCATCATAATTCATAGGTAACGACACCGTAATGGGCCAAATCCTAAAATTTTATTGGCCGCAGACTTAATACTAATATTCAATTTGCTAATAACAGAGCAGCAGGGGATGTAGCTCAGATGGTAGAGCGCTCGCTTAGCATGCGAGAGGTACGGGGATCGATACCCCGCATCTCCAAATTTCACTTTTTGATTCTTAAGTAAGGCATCTATTACTCTAAGCTCGGCTGTGCTTGGGAACTTGGAAGGATTTTTTAGCCAACTCAACAATGGGATTTGGGATGAAAAACTTTGGAAAAAACTTTATTATTATTTTTTTTTGTATTTGTTAGTTTTTTGTCGACTTTTTGTGGATTATTGATTCGTTGCGACGAAGGGAATCTAAAAAGTCAAAAAAAATATGAAAATATTTAAAAAGTTTACTAAAGACAAATGCAATCCATTTTTTTGTGGATTATTGGATTCCTCTCATCGAGACGAACCACCAATAAACTACAAAAAGTTGATGCAAAACTAACAAATGCAATTTTTTTGAATAAAGACGAAAAAAAAAACTATTTGGTTTATTTCGCCAAAACACCCCGAATTCTTGTTTTGCTCATTAAAAAGTCTTTCAAACTTAGTTTGTTAACAAATCAAACTCGATATTCTTTTGAAGTTGGTAATTTAGCTTTTACATAAATCAAGTTTGAAAAAAACTGCTACTCAGCTAATTTTTTTTTCAAAACTGCTCATAAGCGACTCGATTAAAACTCTTTTTTGATCGACTGACTTCTTTGAAAAGTCAATCTTGAACATATTTTTTTAAAGCCCGTTAAGGTTTCAAACCAAATTTGAATATTTCATTGCTCATTACATTTGGCTCGTTTACCAACTCTAACGGGACGTCCGAAATCCTCTGTGCCCAAAATCTCTGTGCCTCTATGCGAAGAGATTTTTAGCCATTGGATTGTGTTTTTATTTTTATTTTTTTTATGTTTTAATATTTCTGGGGTGATCAAACGGCCAGAAAACCTCTCGGCACAGAAGCACAGAGGATCGGGGCACCTAATGGGAAGAGACAGTGGTTGGATTCATGTCTTACAATTCCTATTTGGCTTTAAACAGTCCATGGGCAGATACGAAGTCACATCCTCTATTCACTTCGCGATTCTTACCCTTCGAAATCAGCTCCTAAGGCTGTCTATTTATTGACATTATTATAATTACTTGTTTAATTTAATGAAATGAAGACGAAGCAAGACATGACGGATTAATTAAAAAAAAAAATGCACCACTAATTATTTTCTATTTTTTGCCCGCCAACAACCCATTTTCCATTGGACCAAGAACTTGGTAAACCAACAACTAGTGTCAAGGTCAACCAAGTTGTTCACTTCGGGAGTTCAAATCTAGTGTATTTAATTATTCTATTTAAATCAACTTGCTCTGAAGTCTAAACTCCAGGCGGTGTTATCACAGTGGTTAACCGACTTGTTTTGGTGGGGCTTATCACTTCAATATCGATGGTCCATTTCCCTCGGCAGTGATTTTTCCCTAGGGCAACCCACCTCAGGCAAACGCGTGAGAGGGGCCATAATTAGAGGTGAAAGCGGTTCGGTTCGGCCGGTTTTTCCCGGTTTTTGAAAACCGAATATTCGGTTCGGTTTCATATATTCAAGGGCCGAAACCGACCAAGTGATATTTGGTTATGATCGGTTTCGGTTATTCCGGTTTGGATCGGTTATTCCGGTTTATTCCGTTAATTCGGTTCTGGTATTTGGGCCTCATTTGGGCTTCAAAAAATAAAATTAAAACAATAAAACACCACATATATTGGGCCTCATTTGGCCCAAACATGCAAAATCCACAATAGGCAATAGCACATGAGGCCCAAAAATGCAAAATTCACAATACCACATATATTGGGCCTCAATTGTGATTCAAACCTGGAAAAAAATTCACAATTTAGTAGCAAACCAAACAATAGCAGTAGCTCAAAAAATTCAGTAGCAAACCAAACAATAGCAATAGCAAACTAGCAAGTAGCAATAGCAGACTAGCAGTAGCTAATTCAAAAATCACAATTCAGTGATTCAAAATAAAATAAAAACTGCTCTAGCTCAAAAAAGAAAAGAAAAAATAGCAGTAGCAAACCCAACAATGGCACATTAGCTTAATCAAACATTAAACATTAAACTAAAGTAGCAAACTTCATCAGCAAATACATCCCAAAAAGGCAAAAACTAGACATTGAAGTAGTAGAATTTCAAAAGGCAGCAACAGCCAACAGTAGCAAGCGACAACACTTTCTTTTTTCCTCATGCAATGCAAGCATCAATGACCTAAAAAATAAAATTAAACCCTTTAGAAAAATTTCTAAATGCAGAATTTGAAGAACACAATATAAAAGTTACCTCATTATCTCATTCAAACATCAATGACAGTTGACTCGTCACTTGAGTCCACCACAAGCTCTATTATACATATAGCAATGCAAAAAAGAAGAGATTAGAGATTAGAGTTTGCATTTGCAAAAAAGAAGCTCTATCATCCTTTTCTGTAATAATATGAAAATGGTCCCATACCATAGATTGATTAGCTCTCTTGTGCTTAGACTTTGCATTTGCATCACCCTTTTCCACTGCTCCACCATCTCCAGGTTGTGTTGAACTAATTTCTTCTTCCAAGATATCATCCATCTAAGACAAGTCAAAGAATTGCTGAAGTGAAAACACTTAAATACCCATAAGTATAATACATTCAAAAAATCAACAATAACTTAGTTGGTCCAAAAAGATCCACAAAAGAGAGGTTGAACAATGAACATACCTCAAACTAAATTAAGAACAACAAACAGCAAACAAGAAGTTAGGAAGTTAAACCTGCAAACAAAACAAAATAGAAGAACATTGGGTTAGGATTTAGGCAGAGAGAGACGATCTGTTTGAGTGAGAGTAATCGAGTTTGTGTCTAAAAAAAAAAAAAATAGATATTGGGTTTCTCATTGCAAACTCTACACTGTAGACTGTAGAGTGTTGAAAGGGTTTCACAACAGAGAAGAAGTTAGGGTTTCAAAAGAATGTAATCAGATCAAAACCATAGCCCATAGGAAACAAGAAATTAGGGTTTCGCGACAGAGAATAAGTGAAGAATCGACAGACCTTGTTGCAGGTGGTGGATGACGCTGTAGAGTGTTGAAGGAGGGTTCTTTCTCCTGTCATCTTGCGAAAATGAGAAGAGACTAGAGAGAGACGATCAGTTTGAGAGACAGAGAAAATGAGATGAGAGAGAGACGATCTGTTTGTGTGTGCGGCGGGTTAGAAGAGTTAAAGATAGGGTTTTGTAGTGGACGGCTAAGATTCAATATAATAGATACGGACGACTGGGGAGTGAGATGGATGAGAAATAAAAGTAAACATTTATTCGGTTCCGGTTTTTTTCGGTAAATAAACCGGTTTGCACCGGAAAAAATATTTTGAAAAAACGAAACCGAACCGAACCGGTATCTTCGACCGAACCGGTTTATTCGGTCGGTTCGGTTTTTCCGGTTAAATTTTCACCCCTAGCCATAATGATTAGTCCGGCTCATTGAGACACTCTTCATTTCCAAAAAAAAAAAAAAAAACTCTAAATCTAACACTTGAGTTGCTATGATTTTTGTATGATTGGCTACGAAATCATTAGATTCTGGTACCACATAATTAGGAATATTGTCTATGTACTTTTTCTGGTATATAGAATAGTAGTATTAGCATTCCTTAAAATAAGATTTGATGTAACTTTATTGTTTTTTTTATGTCATTCTGGTTGAGTTTATTTCTGAAAGGCTTTTTTATCTTGGGTAGCTTGTAAGAAAAATTACCAATTAAGTTAAATACCTTGTTTTATCTTCACGTTTGCACCAAGTCAAGGTCTACAATGCTTGATGATGAGGCAAATATCAAGTGAGCCTATTGCTAAAAGAGTCTTTTGTCCTCACAAGTCATTTACTCATTGTAAGATGCATATTTATGTCAGTACAGGAGAAAAACTTGAATGCCCAACGAGTATCCCGCCACGTCGTATCCATCGCCACATCCGAACGGTCAAAAACACGCTTGGATGGCTCAGATGCGGCGAGGGATACCACGTGGCGGTATCCTATCCGAATGCAAGTTTTTCTCTCAGTATATGATCACAAAATTAATATCAAGCGCTCCTTGTCATAGGTTTGTTTAAGATCTTTAAGATGAGGTACGCTTGATATTGCGTGATCGTGTGTTGAGATGCATACCGATTTAATTATGTACATAACATGTATTCAATTGTTTGATAAGATCCAAAGCAAAATTAATCCCCATGTATTTGTCCTTACACAAAATTTTACAACGGTACTTACGTGAACATGAACAAGAAAGAGATTGCATAAATATAAAAAGGAGAGCGTAAAATCATTTCTCAAAAAACCCATTTCAAATTTTGTTTGTAAGATGCTTCATCAAGCGCTGTCCAAATCTACAATCTCTTAATAAGTGAAATAGACTTCTTACTCTTTCTTGAAAAAAAAAAAAAAAAGAAAGAAAAGAAAGAAAAATGCTAACCTCAGCTTAAAAGGTGGAGAATAATGTATAAAAAATGTATTGATATCTGACAAAAGATTAATATCTGTAAAAGTATATTGATATCTATGAGATGTGTATTGAAATCCGAACTCGATATCGTTTGTGTTTGCTTTTATGTACCTATTTTACTCCATCTATCGGGTGAAGGTTAGCGGGAGCAACGAAAATATTTTACAATCTCCAAATAAGTGTTACTAGTTACCTAAAAATGGCAAGCAATGAACATCGACAGATTTGGAAGAAGTTCAGTCTTTGTTGTAGCTAAGCTAGGTACAGAGGCTTTAGATTCGAAAGCATGTCAGTGTCTTAGTGCAACAAGTTTGGCATAAATTTAATCTGAGGCTAAAGAAGAAGACACCTAAAAGGGGGTTAGAGAAAAAGAGCACATCAAAGCACCAAGAAACGAATGGAAAGACCAACTGCCAACACTTAAGTAGTGCTCATGTGAGGCGGGTATCTTATGTTTGTTAACCATAAGGTGGAAAAGTTTTGGAAAATTAAAAAAGTTGCCAAAGAAAAATATTCTTGGCTGCCATTAGACGCAAGAGAGAGAGAGAGAGAGAGAGAGAGAGAGAGAGAGAGAGAGAGAGAGAGAGAGAGAGAGAGAGAGAGAGAAATCATTTACTAGCTCTAGTAACTTTTAAACAAGTGGAAAAAATTGAGAACTTTGAGGCGGTGTTCCACTAACAAAAAAACAATTTTTTCCAAAAACAGAGACATGTCATTCTCTCATAGTACATCACATAAAAAACCGTGAAAACACAATTTATTCTAAAAACACCCTTAGCGGAACCCCCCTTGAGATCATTTGTTATGAAATAAGAGCATCTAGGTAGAAATATTAGCAATCAAACTAACGCACCTAAACTTTGCTGGAGCAAATCTCTAAGGGTTACTCAGGTGGTCGAGGCCTAAGACTTCTCGAAGGTGTTACGTACTAACTCTTCTTATGAGGCAATTGTTCATATATTGGTTTGATCCGGCTTTATATTGCTCCCGACTAGTGGACGATGGAACCGATCCCGTAGATATTAGTCATATGGTACGCATAATGTTGCCCATAGATCTTTAAAAAAAAAACTCTAAGATCAGTGACTAATTACAGCATTTTGCTTTGAGTTTCTTTTGACATAAAATACACTTATCTGTTTTTCTTGGGTACCTAACAATTGTTCCATCTAACAGCAGTGTCTATATGTTTTATGATAAATCTATTTCAAAGCGATAAAGAACGATTATGACTTGGTTCATAACGGAAGTTTGGTGCCCCCCTAACCCCTTTAACTCCTAGCATATTTTGCATGATAATTTTGTTTTTCCATCAAGAAACAATTAGATGATGCAGTCGGACCCGGGGTGGGTGTTGTTCCTTCGGGGACAACATGGGTACTGGCCGATCACGGCCGTTCGTGGTTGGTCAAGGATGGCTCAAATCACATCTTGTCGAAACAAATCTAAATCGTCCGCTACCGAACAGATCTGAGCCGTCGATGACCGACCACGGACGGCCATTATCGGTTCAGCACCCATGCTATCCTCGAAGGGACAACACCATCCCCGTTCCGATGCGGTCTCGGCATCAACATCATTGATGCTAAGAAAGTACTTTGAAAATTGTAGTGTAATTTGGTTCTCCAAAATTGAGTTTGCGATTTTGGTTCTCCAAAATTGAGTTTGCGAAACTCGTGGACCGGAGATGCTCTAACCTCTTCAATTCCTTACGTATTTTGCATGATATTTGTAGTATTCGTTAAAGAAACAATTAGATGACGTAGTCTTACAAATGTACACAAAAAGAATTGTTTGATTAGATTTAAGCTACCGCACTACAATTTTTTGATCATATTTAAAGACAAGACTAAACTATTATCCTGAGTTTGGCCATTGAACTTTTTATGTTTTTTAATGTCTGCTCTAAAGATTTTATAATTCAACTTATATTGTCGGTTGCATTAACTAGTGTTTGGAAAATTTTATCCTAAACTCCCTAGCAATTCCCAATTATTCATTATTTTATACTGTATGTTTTACCTTACAGTATATTTTATTTCTTATTAGAAAATTCATAATTAACTTCTTATTTTATACATAGAACAGGTTGACATCAATGTCATTGATACTACGAAAATGATTTTTGCACGCAACTTTATTTTAAACGAATTCCAAAATTATCATGTTGTGTATTTTAAAAATTGTATAGCGTACGAGTGCAAGTTTTGAGATGGAATTCATTTCTCAAGAAAGAAAAGAATACTAACTTATTACTATGTCAATAAATGAGGACCTGGGCTGTTGCTGTGCAGGTTCATTCTTGAATGCGAAATTTGTCATGCGATGATTCTTTGCAGATTCGCACAATTTTTGAGCTATCTACAAATGTTTTCAACGGTTCGGATTAAAACCAAATTATTTGTGCGAATAGTTCTCTTATTTTGTTTGAAATTTGTGTTGTCCATCCAAGCAGCAGATGACCCAGATCGTGCGCAGCTGCAAAACAGGAACCCCCGTCCAATAACTGATGAGGGCATTCCCGTCATTAAGATTTCTAACGAATCTTTGTCATGCTACCGCCAGATTCGATTTCAAAAAAATTCAAAAGCCCACACGCTCTCACATGACTCCTCCAACTCACTGAGTCAATTTTATATTCGTCATAACGTCTAATTAGGTTGAGAGAGAGAGAGAGAGGGCGACAAGTGGAAAGCTCAGAGAGAGACAAAGATCGATTTTTTTTTTTTAAAACTAAAACGTAAGAGAGAAATTTTCCCCAATTACTTTTTACTTCTGATTATGATTTCATTAGTCTTTGTTCCATTTCTGGGTTTAAAGAATTAATTTGTTTTTCAATCATGAGTTACTGCAAATCAAAGCAACGGTTCTGATCAATCGATATCTTTGATTGCAATCCACGGCCCCACCAGAATTAACCCAACTCACCCTCCCCACAA
Source organism: Vaccinium myrtillus (assembly GCA_016920895.1). NCBI lineage: Eukaryota > Viridiplantae > Streptophyta > Magnoliopsida > Ericales > Ericaceae > Vaccinium > Vaccinium myrtillus. Next base: position 3,957,085 of record CM029273.1, on the reverse strand, counting down.
ACTATCTGCTTCTCTCTCTTGACTCTCTAAATCCCTCTCTCTCACTCTTCAAATGGCTTCCAAGAACCAAAACAAGCCTCCAGTGCCCCACGCTCCTACGTCCCCTAGCCCTTCAAATGTAAGCTTATTTTTACCCATTCCTGTTTTCTTTCTTTCTTGTGATCTGTTCTTTTGGACAACATATTTGTGGGTTTTGAATCTTTTTGTGAAATTCGTTGTGGTTTTTGCAGAGCAAGTATTTGGTTGATGAGGGTTCGGTAGATAAGCGGCAAAAGATTGGAATTTCCAAAATGGTGGGGCCGGCAAACGGCAGTAGAACCAGGCAGGCCTTTACGGTTGTCAATGGCGGCCTAGATCTCCATATGGCCGGCGGGCCAGGTCCGGGTAGCAGTGCGGGCTCTGAATGTGGCAGTGTCGAGTTTACAAGGGAAGATGTTGAGGCCTTACTCAATGAGAAGATGAAGACAAAGAACAAATTCAATCTTAAGGTAATTGGGTATTTTAGGGTTTTGAGATTCAAGTTGATTTCATTGATAGAACCATGACGGGCTTGTTTTCCATTGATTGAATCATGAAGTTTTTTCACTTAAGTATTTGATATTTGTTACTGCGTTTTGAGCTTCAACTTAATTGCAGTGATAGAACCATGAGGGGTTGTTTTGTTGTCTTGTGTTTAGTTGAACAAGCATTTGTTATGTTTTTAGGAAAAATGTGACCAAATGTTGGACTATATTAAAAGGCTTAGGCTCTGTATAAAATGGTTCCAAGAGCTTGAAGGGAACTATCTCTCGGAGCAAGAGAAGCTAAAAGATTTGTTAGAAATGGCGGAGAAGAAATGCACCGATATGGGTAATGATGATTTCTTCTGATTTATTCGGAGTTCATGCATAATTTTCAAGACGTTGTTAATGTTGTTAATTTGCTTGCTCTTTAGAAATGCTAATGAAGGCTAAGGAAGAGGAATTGAATTCAATTATTATGGAGCTACGAACAAATTATGCATCTTTGCAAGAGAGATTTACAAAGGGAGAATCTGATAAGTTGGTAAGACTGGTAGAATTATTATTTCCATTTTCTTAGTTGCTTGCTGTGAAGAATTTACATTGTGAATTCAACAATTAGGCTGCAATGGAATCTCTGGCAAGTGAGAAAGAGGCTAAAGCTGCTGCAGAGAAATTGCAAGCTTCTCTCTCTGAGGAACTTCGAATTTTTCAACGAGAGAACTCAAGCGCCAATCAGAAGGTAATGGAGAGAGATGCGATTTCAAATTTAGTAAATAATCATTTATCTCCTTTCATTGTCCAGAAATCACTTCATCATCTCCTCATTTGCGTTTGTTCGATTTGCAGATTTCTTCACTTAATGATATGTACAAGCGTTTGCAAGAGTACAACACTAGTTTGCAACAATACAACAGTAAACTCCAGTCAGAGCTTGCTACAACCAATGAAACCCTTAAGCGTGTTGAGAAAGAGAAAGCTGCTGTAGTCGAGAATCTCAGTGCCTTAAGGGGTCATTATACTTCCGTGCAGGATCAGCTTACAACATCTCGAGTAGGTTCCTACATAGTCCATTTTTTTTTTTGGCAACATAAGACGTCATTTTTCATTCCGATTTCTCGGTATAGCACATAATGTGTTGTAGGTTAACATTGTACGGGCCTTGATTTGTGACTGTGTCTGTCTCAAAATTCACCGCCTGCAATCAATAGGACTCAAAGAAGAATGTGAAAATGGAGTATTATACATATGTAAATATAGCAAATATAGTACATTGTTCCATTCGAATAAGTGGCTTAGTAGTTCAATGGTCAAACAACTTTTGACAAACTACCTGGGACTACTGGTTGCTTCTGTTTCAGATTTAACTTTCTTTATCTCCATATCTATGCATTCTGGCATCTATCATCCCTAGGAACTTGTAACTTTATGGTGAGTCTGGTCAGGAAATTGTTTTTATTGGACAAGGTGTGGTTATGTAGCTGATTCTCCATTCAACTTGATGATCTCAATTGCCATGCTGGGATCAGATTGTGGATGGTAATTATTTGGAGATGTCCTCTCATTTTTTATTCCTTATTGTACTATGTTTAGGTTTCTCAAGATGAGGCTGTGAAGCAGAAAGAAGCTCTTGTGAATGAAGTGGGGCGCCTTAGGGGAGATCTTCAGCAAGTGAGAGAAGATCGTGACAGCCAATTGTCACAAGTACAGGCCTTAACAGCTGAAATGTTCAAATATAGAGAATTTAGTGGAAAATCCTTAGCTGAGTTGGACTCCCTAACATTAAAGACAAACGAGTTGGAGGTTTGTTTTTCTGCCGTTTTATTTTACCTCCAACGCAGGTTGTCTTCATATATTAACTTCCATAATATGTTTTTGTTTAATAGTCAAGATGTGTGTCTCAAACTGAGCTGATACGAACATTACAAGATCAACTTGCAATTGCCGAGAAGAAATTGCAGGTATCATATGGGATCTTGGGTTTCTGAAAAGACGAGTTACTAGTCCAAGTAACATGTTTGGGTTGTTTTCCTATGCTAGCTATATCTTCGAATGACTTTTCCTATTATGTCTCAGATGTATGATTTATCTGCATTGGAGACAAGAACAGAATTTGAAGAGCAAAGAAAACTTATTCATGAATTACAAAGCCGTCTTGCGGAATCAGAAGTGAAAATAATTGAAGGAGAGAATCTACGTAAAAAGTTACATAATACAGTATTGGTAAGTTTTTTTTTTTTTTGCAACATATTTTCTTGATGATAAGCAAACATTTTGTCATTTTCACAACAAAACACTTTTCTTCTGCAGGAACTAAAAGGTAACATCCGCGTTTTCTGTAGAGTACGGCCTTTGTTGCCTGAAGATGGTGTCAATACGGAACCAAAAGTTTTTTCTTATCCCACAGCCCTTGAAGTGCTTGGACGGGGCATTGATTTGATACAAAATGGTATTCTTCTATTTCTTTACTGAAAAATTATCAATAAAGAAGTTAAGGATGACATTCTTTTATTTTATGCTTGCTTTATGGATGCTATGATCTCACTTCATTTTTCTGTTTTCATCAGTACAAAAGCATTCTTTCACATTCGATAAAGTGTTCATGCCTGACGCCTCACAGGAGGAGGTTTTTGTGGAAATCTCACAGCTTGTACAGAGTGCCCTTGATGGTTATAAGGTGATTTATTGCCTAGTTTTACTATAGTTTACTCCAGTTATTATATCAACATAAATTAGGATAAAAATTATCAGGAGCATTAGATAACCAATATTTATTTACTTGCTTATGATTGGAGTATGTTTTGTATTACGAGGCACATGTAAATGTGCAACATTGGTATGTCGATGCAACAAAAGGTAAGAGTAGGAAACAATTATAATACTAAGGGTGTGTTTGGAACTTGTGGAAAGGAAGGGAAAGTGAGGGAAAATAAAATGAGAGGAAAGTGAGAGAAAAGTGGGAGGAAAATTTCACTATTCACCATAGTTAGATTTTTTATTTTCTCTCTTCTTTCTCTCCAAACCAAACAAGAGGAGGGAAAAATTTCTACTTTCCTTTCCTTTGTCTCACTTTCCTCAAGTTCCAAACACACCCTAAATCTAATCAAGTTGATTAATGTTCTTAACTTCATACAAGAATTTACTACCACATTTAAGGTATACATCAAAGTTTAACATCATCAAGTAAAAGGATCCGCAAGCCAGAGCTTGATTCTAAAAGGATACTAAACACATCAATGTTCACATTATGCTAACTTCATGGGGTATGAAAGTGGCTGGGAATAGTATTTTGTACAAGCTGGTTACAACAGGGGTATAGAAATTAGAAAATTTTAAAGAAAGAAGTTCAGATAAATCATGCAGTGTACCAGTAGCTGAGACAACATGCTTTCTTGAATACCCATGCTTGATAGGATTTGTATGAGGAGCCTAGATTACTCAAATTGTAGATATATTTCCTACTTCAATTGGTGACATATTCTAACCCATGTTTGGATACCACTGTACGATAATCATTGTTTTAAAGTTTTAATACTTAGCTACCATTAAAGATCTCATTACTTGAATCTTTGCTTGCAAGGAATTGTCAGCCATTGTCTTCTCATCTCAGTCTAAGACTGTTCATAGATTTTGCTTTCCTTTTTTCTCTTTTTTTTGGGTAAATTTTGAGTTTCCCTTTTCACTCTACAAGTTTTGACATATTTTGATACTGGTGCTAGTATCTTGCATTTATCAGGGATCACTTTTTTTGGATACCACTGTAACTTGTTCAAGCTCATAAAGAATGATAATGGTTAAACTTATTCCCCTTGCAGGTCTGCATCTTTGCTTATGGCCAAACTGGCTCTGGTAAAACTTATACTATGATGGGCAGGCCTGGAAGCCCAGATCAGAAAGGGCTGATACCCCGCTCTTTAGAACAGATATTTAAGACCAAGCAATCTCTTCAACAGCAAGGATGGAAATATGATATGCAGGTATGTAATAAGTTTGCCTTCTAGTTTACTGTCTGTGATGGCATTTTACTTGGATGTGCTTATGATGATGGTTTCTTCATGTTGGTTCTAACAACATTTGTAGGTGTCGATGTTGGAGATTTACAATGAGACTATACGTGATTTATTACCAGCAAATCGATCATGTTCTGATATGTCGCGAACAGAGAATGGTGTTGCAGGAAAACAGTACACAATTAAACATGATGCAAATGGAAACACTGTTGTCTCCGATCTAACCATTGTGGATGTTCGTAGTAGTAGAGAGGTTTCTTATCTTTTAGATCAGGCTGCACAAAGCAGGTATCCATCAAGTATATGATCCTTCGTTTACTGCTTTTATTTCTTTTGAATCTGATTGAAATGGTCCATACCTTTATTCACATTCTCTAAACCTGTATTTGTTCTTATTTTAGGTCTGTAGGCAAGACCCAGATGAATGAGCAATCTTCACGAAGTCATTTCGTCTTCACTATGCGAATATCAGGTTATAATGAGGTATTAACACTCGTTGGAATTGGCGCTTCAATCACACACAACGATACATATGGGCCTGCAGTTAAAACACACACCATAGACATGCCAATCAATGACTAAAGCTGTTCTTTTATTTTGTAGAGCACTGACCAACAAGTACAAGGTGTTTTGAATCTTATCGACCTTGCTGGTAGTGAGCGTCTCTCTAGGAGTGGGGCAACTGGTGACCGGCTGAAGGAAACTCAGGTAATAGAGCAAACCATTATAAGTTGATTTATAAGTTATTACCAATCCCGTAATCTGTCTGTCCTAAGTGGAAATTCCCTAAGTTACTTTTCGTTGGTATGCAGGCCATTAATAAGAGTTTATCATCTCTAAGCGACGTCATATTTGCCTTGGCAAAGAAGGAGGACCACGTCCCATTTAGGAACTCAAAGCTCACATATCTTCTCCAGGTAAACGCTTCAAAATATCAGTTGCATTCTGTTATGTTGTTATTTTCACTTTGGAAGCTTCAATGTGGTATCATTAGGGGGCAATATAGTGGTTGCGTCTTCCAAAAATAACAGTAGAAGTCCTTAGAGCTAGTCTTGAATGAGTTGAGACTAGACTATAAGAGTAGAATGCAGAAGATTACCTTGGAATCCTCTTCATTCTGGGGTTCTGCTAGAGAATTGAAGGTGTTCTTTCATTTTTTTCCAAAGCCAGTCGACGATACTAAACATATAATCTGATGTTATTTCAGTGGCAACCATGACTTGGATCGATTTGTTTTTTCTTTTTATGATCATGATTTTACCTTATCGCCAGCATCCTTGTTGTAGAGACATTAGGTAACATGTGAGATTACCATCTGACATAGATAAGGCCTACAAAAGATTGTATTTCGCATTTCACTTCGAGGATTTCTCCAGTTCAAATATGCACACTACATTGTTCTGTGGAAGTGAGGCCAAAATATTTAGGTGGATAGACTAAGTTTCCATATTGCGAAGAATTAAACAAGAAACATGTTCTACATAAGGGGTCCCGGCTCCTGCTTTAGATTTCTCTTTATTTCTCTTTTTTCTGTCAGCTGTGAATTTCATGTTTATTTGGTATCTTGATATCTTCTGATGGGTCAATTGGTTTAATCAGCCTTGCCTAGGTGGGGACTCAAAGACTTTGATGGTCGTCAATGTTTCTCCGGATCCTTCTTCAGTGGGAGAGTCTCTTTGCTCACTTAGGTTTGCAGCAAGAGTTAATGCTTGTGAGATTGGGATTCCTCGGCGTCAAACCAACAACATGCGGTCTTTAGATTCTCGCTTGAGCTTTGGCTGATTTTTACGAAGTAGTGTTTTCTGTTTCTATTCATAAAATCTTTTTCCTTTTTGTTTGATCTGCGTGGTTTAGTTATCATCCGAAATGTAAAAGCAACCTTAACATACGCTTGTTGCTTTGTAATCTGTATAGAGAAGAGAAGATTGGGCTTGTATTAGTGATTTTCAGTTGCCCATTGAATCATAGAATTTGTATTCATGACGATCCAACGATGAGTTTGAGTTCGATACTTTTAACTCCGGTTTGCTGTACTTCAGCAATGCCTTATTGCTTCTTTTGGTTAACTCAAACTAGGATCATTATTGTTACAGTAGATAAGAAACATGCCCTTCCTATTTGATTATATGGGAGGGTTGTTTTGATTCTAGTGGCCAAATGACAAAAGTTTGCAATTTCACTTCAATCAAGCGCCTTGAAATATGATTTACTATTTCTCGGTTGATGTCTTAACTGGGTCAAAGGGTGGACTTAAAAAGCCACCTCAGATGATTTACTTCCAATTACATCTTCTGTGTTACTACTGTCTTCTACTGCGGCTGTTAGGCACAGAGTTTAGTTGTTCATAGGCCTGACCATCAAGCCTGGACCTTAGGCAAATTGCTGGATTCCATGGTCTGTAATTCCAACTATTTATATTTCCAATTATTTATAATAGTAGGCTCACTAAAACAAGCAAAAACCTAATTAATTAATGTAAAATTACGATTTAAAACGCTTCCTTTTAGTGCAGAAAATATGTGTTGGGCTTCTTCTTTGGCACTTAGCTTCTTCCAGGCCAGCCCTATTTTGTGAGGGTGTTCTCATTTAGGCCCTGCTCATGTCACACTCTACCCATTCAGGCCCTTTCCCACGTGTGTCAGAGTGTAAGCGTTGTCACACGTATTTCATCACCTCTCTCTCAGTCCTCTCTTCCCCCACTTTTTCTTTTGACGTGCAGGCCTATCTAATCCAAAAATACTATTTGTACAACCATTTACAACCCCTCACATACAAGTGAGGCCTACACCCAATGCTACTTGTACAACTATTTCGGCTCAAAGCATTTACAACCCCTCACATACACATGAGAACTATACCCATAATTGTGTGTGGCCCCCACAGCCACAGATATGTGAGAGGATTGTAAATGCTTGGAGCCTAAATGGTTGTGCATGTAGCATTATTGCTATCTAATACCTAATGCCTATTTAATACTACTCTCTCTCTCTCTCTCTCTCCATTTTTATTTTATATTTTAAAATAAAATACCTTTTATTATACACAATCAATTTTTGTAAAAATTATACTCCCTCCGTCCCTTTTTAAATGTGTTACTTCGTAAATTCAACTTATTAAAGAAACATCATCATTACATCTTTCACATCAACTTTTTTCTCCACTTTACACTTTTCACTTTTCACATCAACTTTTACCTCTACTTTCCAAAATTATCCTCCACTTTTACCCATTAACTCTTTACCCACTAACTTTTCAAAATGGCAAAATGATAATTGTACAAATTTTTACCCATTAACTTTTCAAACTACACAATTATTTAGGGACAACCCAAAATGGAAATGTCTACATTTAAAAAGGGATGGAAGGAGTATATTTGAAATCTACTCGATGAGATCTTTCAAACAAGATCCAGTTTAAATATAAAATTGTGTACATGTAAAAACAAGTTATTTTATACTCATTAATTAATAATTCACACCATTTCTAAACAATTCACACCCTCTAAAATGAAAGAATTCTACCCCTCAAATGCAGAATTCACACATCACAACTCACTCTCCAAAATACACAATTCACACTTTAAAAAGAGAGAATTCACACCCTCCAAATAAAAGAATTCACCCCTCCAAAATCAAAGAAGGGGAAATCGCTTGACAGTGGCAGTAGGGGCAAAAAAAAATGTTGTTCAATGGTGCACTTTTTCATAATTACTCCCAACATGAAAAAAGGAAAATTTAAATTGGGGAAATTCTATTTGCATCCCCAATTTTGTGCAACGTCGATTTTTTTTTGTTTTCTCCATCCCTCTTCTCTATCTTTCTCCAATGGATTCTGTTTCGTCGTGTTCTTGTGAAAGTTGAAATTTTTTTTGTTCATCTTTCAACGTTTTCATCGGACAAGTTTCCTCACTTGGTATGTGGCAAATGCCAATATGAGTCGTACCAGTGAGTAAAGTAGCCACCAATTTTGTGCAATGTCGAAAGGGTTCTGATGTAGTGGGATAGTTTGGATTGTTACAACCTTAGCAGATGGTTTGAAATTGATTCTAAAAAACCTATTTCTCCAAGTAGTGCCAATCTCTCCATTTTTAGAATGGCTCCTGTGGATACATTTATGTTGCTTATGCATTTTGCACTCTTTGTTTTTGTTGTTTTGGAATTGAAAACATTTTCCATTTATGTTGATACAATGCACGTGTGTATTGGGCACTATATTTGCATGATCTTGCGTGCAACGCACGCGTGACCCTCACTAGTATATAAAATTGTGTGAAGTTCTACTACAAGAGCATTCCAAGAGGAGGATAAAAAAATAGATGTATGGTTTATGTTGCTATTTTTTTTTTTACTTGCATAAATAAAAGCTAAACATTGTCAATGGGTTAAAGGATGACAGATATATTGAGTAGACTCTCATTATTATTGTGACATTTTTGTTATCCATTAGAAAACAACACACGGGTAAATAAGCTGATTGCTCTATAAATATAGAAAATGGAGTATTATACATCTACAAATATGGCAAATATAGTATATTGTTCCATTCGAATAAGTGACTTAGTAGTTCAATGGTTTACCTCCATCCATAGAACAAAGAAACACAATAAATGTTCTTTGTAGGTACTGGGTAATAGTGAGATTAAGAAATAGTTTTTCTAATTTAGAATAAACTCAATGAGGGCTTCATCCAAAGGGGCTAATAACTTTAAAAGATATCCACCCTGTACAACAATCGATTCTTTAACAAGGAAAAAGAAAATAAAGGAAAATATATTATATTTAAGTCAAAGGACTGTTGAGCACAATCTTTGCACATTTCAATTAACCACATTTTAACAATTCAAACAGGACGTAGTGATGCGAGTACCAAAGGTTGCAAAAACTTCAGTTGTTGACATAAGGGGAAGTTATGAGAAAAGAATTCCTTCCAATAAAACAATTCTGTAGTATAGGGTTGCAACCTTTCTTTGGCAATATTTGAATGAATGTACTATTACTTATCAAAACAACAGAGAAAAACAATTTCCTTCAACAAATTTGAGCAAAAAGCCCTCTAAAAAGTTACCTACCCTCAGAACAAATTCTCTTCAGTAGCAAACTCCTGAAGAGTGGAGTTGTTAGCTAATAATTAACTCCAATCAGTTTTTCAAAAAATTTACAACTGGCCCGATTATGGAGAAACTTCTTACCCATTAAATCAATTCAAAAGAGTAGAGAAAATAGCTCTGCATTGTAAAAGGAGGTATTGGAACTTATATGTCTCAGCAAAACTTTGTTTGATTTGCATTCAAAGCAAACGAGTGTGCGAAACCGACATAAAAATGTACCAAAGGATAAAGCTGGTCTCATATCTATTACAACTTGCAAGTTAAATCAGTTCATTACATAATAGATGCAATTATCACCCAGGGAATAGAAGCTCACCTTCTCAGTACAACAAGGGAAACAGGCCATTCCGGTTAATAACAACTGGTCAACTGGACAAAGCTTTTCCATCCTGTAATAATTTATTAAGTGAATGAAGAAGATCAAACAAAAACTGCGAGATCTAGAACACTTACGTGTTGTAATGTATTTTGTGTTTGGGCTTTGTTTGTATTAAGGATCTATTCAATAACTTACTTCAAAACATTTTAGTTTCGTAGTCAAGCATGAATAATGGACATAGTTGATGGTTTCACAGCGCAATTTGGTGGATCGCGGACAACAAATCAGTGCAGGAAAATTTCAGAAGAAAGTCATGTATCTCCTAATTATTCTTCACTTATTTCGGTCATCTCGATTAGTTATTTAAACGAGGGCATGGAATATGACTTCTCGGTGATGTCGGTGGAGCAATAGAATGGAGGTGGGAACGAAGGGAGTTACCAAGGTAATATTTCTTACCGAGTTTGGAGTGCAGTTGCTTCGTGTATAGCTGGATTGCAGATGAAGATGGATGAGCTCCTCGTTCCAAGACCGATACCTGTGTATTCATAAGTTAGAACATTAGAGCATATTTTGTTTATTTATTTTTACTTTTGACTATATTATCTAAGCATGAGATACCATAGTATGTTGACAGTTTGAGGGGAAATCCAATTGCCACTGGAAAAGCTCCCGCCAAGTTTGCTATTGTGTGGCTTCGTTGCTCACTGAATTGGTCCCACAGAGATACAATAATTGGTTTTAACCTGTATGAAAGAAATTGGGATGAAATACTTATATTTAGTGGATGATAATAATTCGTGAGTGTCCTCATTGTCAGACCTTGAATCTAGATTTGTTCGATTGATGCTCTTGCACTGATCCTCAATTGAAACCAGTGATTCACAAAGCGATTTTGTTCCTTCTAGTTTGCCGCAGTTGGATTGGCTACAGTATACAGAGTAGGTCTGATTTTGGAAGTGTTTTTCACGATCTTGATGTATCTCCAAATATTGTGCCTTAGATTTTGTCGCCCTGCATTTTTGTTTTATTAGATGGTTAGTGCCAAGAGAGACCAATTGATTATGCCCCAATGAACAACTCATAAAGCTAGCAGGACATCCTAAGTATTACAATCGAAGTGCAGAAGCCTTGGGTCCTACATGAGCATCGTAACTATTACATGCCACAAAGGAGAAGAAGAGGATAAAATGGTAGGCAAGGCTATGGCCAAAGTACTAAAAACTTTAAAGATCATCAGAGCACTAAAAACTTTAAAGATCATCTAGTAAGTTATAGAACAAGGTTATGTTAGAACAGAATCAAGAAAGAAGACATAATAAAGCAAGCTTGCAAAAGATCAAGCAAGTATTGCAGCTATGAGTAATTAGTTCGTTAATCTGCAGCTATGAGTAAAGTTTGCCCATAGAGATGTAAACTGAGAAATATCACATTTATGGAGCAGGTTTTGGAATAGGAGCCATTTTATAGATAATTGAAGCACTTGTCAAATAATATTACTAATGATTTGGGTGAGGAAGAACATTTTTTGAATTTTAGTCTAGTTTAATCAGTTTTATGTATAATATGCAATTTTAATGTAGTTAGAAATGAATTATCAGACCAAATGCCAAATAACTCATATAAAAGAAGAAGAGTGTAGATAAAAAAGAACCAATCGCTGCCCTGGTCCCTCAAATCCTCCTCCATCCTAAGAGCGAATACTTGCCAGATCTGCTTCTTCTAGGTGTTGAGGAGGTGGAGGTCCTGAATCTGCTTCATCTTCAAAAGGCATTCAATCCAACAAATTCTACGACGATTATGAAACAACAATCAATGATTAGACGTACCTATTCAAGACGTTGCTGGAGCTGATAGCCCTCGTTCGATTTTGGCGGAGGTGGCCATGGCATGGTAGAGATGAAGATTTTGTTCGTTCTTGATAGATTTGGGGGAGGGAGAGAGAGGGACATCAGGATTTTGTTCGCTCCTGATGGGAGTAATCTGGAGAGAGAGAGAGAGAGAGAGAGAGAGAGAGAGAGAGAGAGAGAGAGAGCCTGCAGAAGACGCCGAAGCCTGCAGAGGATTCCAACACAACTCCGCATGCAAATACGTGTCAAGCAGCCAGCGTTTTAAGCGCCCAAAGTTTGCCATCACATCGTAAAATGAAAAGACCCATTTACCCCTCCAATATACATGCTGTGAATTGGAGGGATACAATTGGAAAAATCGGGTAAATTATGGGCACTCGCACCAAATTGCTCGTCTCTTATTCTTTAGCTTTTTAGATTATTGTACTATGTTTAGGTTTCTCAAGATGAGGCTGTGAAGCAAGAGTACAACACTAGTTTGCAACAATACAACAGTAAACTCCAGTCAGAGCTTGCTACAACCAATGAAACCCTTAAGCGTGTTGAGAAAGAGAAAGCTGTTGTAGTCGAGAATCTCAGTACCTTAAGGGGTCATTATACTTCCTTGCAGGATCAGCTTACAACATCTCGAGTAGGTTCCTACATAGTCCATTTTTTTTGACAACATAAGCCGTCATTTTTCATTCTGATTTCTCGGTATAGCGCTTAATGTGTTATAGGTTAAAATGTACGGGCCTTGATTTGTGACTTTGTGTCTGTCTCAAAACTCACTGCTTGCAATTAGTAGGACTCAAAGAAGAATGTGAAAATAGAGTATTATACATATACAAATATAGCAAATTGTTCCATTCGAATAAGTGGCTTAGTAGTTCAATGGTCAAACAACTTTTGACAAACTACCTGGGACTAATGGTTGCTTCTGGTTTAGATTTAAATTTCTTTATCTCTAGATCTATGCAATCTGACATCTATCATCCCTAGGAACTTGTAACTTTATGTTGAGTCTGGTCGGGAAATTGTTTTTATTGGACAAGGTGTGGTTATGTAGCTGATTCTCCATTCAACTTGATGATCTCAATTGCCATGTTGGGATCAGATTGTGGATAGTAATTATTTGGAGATGTCCTCTCATTTTTTATTCCTTATTGTACTATGTTTAGGTTTCTCAAGATGAGGCTGTGAAGCAGAAATAAGCTCTTGTGAATGAAGTGGGGCGCCTTAGGGGAGATCTGCAGCAAGTGAGAGAAGATCGTGACAACCAATTGTCACAAGCACAAGCCTTAACAGCTGAAGTGTTCAAATATAGAGAATTTGGTGGAAAATCCTTAGCTGAGTTGGACTCGTAACATTACTAAAGACAAAGGAGTTGGAGGTTTGTTTTTTTGCCACTCTATTTTACCTCAAACATAGGTTGTCTTCACATATTAACTTCCACGATATGTTTTTGTTTAACAGTCAAGATGTGTGTCTCAAACTGAGCTGATACGAACATTACAAGATCAACTTGTGATCGCCAAGAAGAAATTGCAGGTATCATAGGGATCTTGGGTTTCTGAAAAGACGAGTTACTAGTACAAGTAACATGTTTGGGTTGTTTTCCTATGCTAGCGACATTGTCGAGTGACTTTCATATTATGTCTCAGATGTCTGATTTATCTGCATTGGAGACAAGAATAGAATTTGAAGAGCAAAGAAAACTTATTCATGAATTACAAAGTCGTCTTGCGGAATAAAAAATAAAAATAATTGAAGGAGAAAATCTACGTAAAAAGTTGCATAATACAGTATTGGTAACTGAAAGGTAACGTCCGCTTTTTCTGTGGGGTACAACCTTTGTTGCCTGAAGATGGTGTCCATGCGGAACCAAGAGTTTTTTCTTATCCCACGGCACTTGAAGTGCTTGGACGGCGCATTGATTTGATCAATTCCCCGTCCAAGCACTTCAAATGTCGTGGGATAAGAAAAAACTCTTGGTTCCGCATGGACACCATCTTCAGGCAACAAAGGTTGTACTCTACAGAAAACGCGGACTTTACCTTTCAGTTCCTGCAGCAGATAAACTTTTAGTTGTGAAAACAACAAAATGCTTGCTTATGACCAAGAAAATATACATTGCAAAATAATTCCTTACTAATATTGTATTAGGTAACTTTTTAGGTAGAATCTCTCCTTCAATTATTTTGACTTCTGATTTCGCAAGACGGCTTTGTAATTCATGAATAAATTTTATTTGCACTTCAAATTCTGTTCGTCTCCAATACAGATAAATCAAACATCTAAGACATAATATGAGTGTCATTCAAAGATGTAGCTACCATTGGACATCAACCCAAACATGTTCCTTGTACTACTAATTTGTCTTTTCAGAAATCCAAGTTCCAGATGATACCTGCAATTTTTTCTTTGCGATCACAAGTTGATCTTGTAATGTTCGTTTCAACTCAGTTTTGGACACACATCTTGCCTCTTGAAAAAAAACATATTGTGGAATTTTATATATGAAGACACAACCAGTGTTCGAGGTAAAATAAAGCGGCAAAAAAACAAACCTCCAACTCATTTGACTTTAATGTTAGGGAGTCCAACTCAGCTAAGGATTTTCCACTAAATTCTCACTTGCTGCAAATCTCCCCTAAGGTGCCCCAATTCATTCACAAGAGCTTTTTTTTGCTCCACAGCCTCATCTTGAGAAACCTAAATATAGTACAATAAGGAATAAAAAATGAGAGGACATCTCCAAATAAAAACCATCCACAATCTGATCCCAACATGGCAATTGAGATCATTAAGTTGAATGAAGAATCAGCTAGATAACCACACCTTGTCCAAGAAAAACAATTTCCCAATTAGACTCAACATAGAGTTGCAAGTTCCTAGGGATGATAGATACCAGAATGCATAGATATGGAGATAAAGAAAGTTAAATCTGAAGCAGAAGCTACCATTAGACCCAGGTGGTTTGTCAAAAGTTGTTTGAGGATTGAACTACTAAGCCACTTGTTCGAATGGAAAAATGTACTATGTTTGCCATATTTAAGCCACTTATTCGAATGGAGCAATGTACTGTGTTTGCTATATTTATGTATGTATAGTCTCCCTTTTCACATTTATGAGTCCCGCTAATTACAACCAATGAATTTTGAGACAGATACAAAGTAAAAAATAAAGGCCTGTACATGTTTACCTACCACACATTAAGCGCTATACCACCAAATCATAAAGAAAAATGACTGATTGTTGCCAAAAAATGGACTATGTAGGAACCTACTTGAGATGTTGTAAGCTGGTCCTGCAAGGAAGTATAATGAGCCCACAAGGTACTGGGCTTCTCGACTACGACAACTCTCTCTTTGTCAACACGTTTAAGGGTTTCATTGGTTGTAGGCTTGTAGCAAGCTCTAACTAGAGTTTATTGTTGTATTGTTGCATTCGCGTGTAAATATCATTGAGTGAAGAAATCTGCAAATCGAGCAAACACCAATGAGGGCGTGATGAAGTGATTTATGGACAATGAAAGGAGATAAATGATCATTTACTAATTTTGAAATCACATATCTATCCATTACCTTCTGATTGGCGCTTGAGTTCTCTTGTTGAGAAATTTGAACTTCTTCAGAGAGTGAAGCTTGCAATTTCTCTGCAGCAGCTTTAGCCTCTTTCTCACTTGCCAGAGATTCCATTGCAGCCTAATTGTTGAATTCACAATGTAAGTTCTTCACAGCAAGCAACTAAGAAAATGGAAATAATAATTCTACCAGTCTTACAAACTTATCAGATTCTTGCTTCGTAAATCCATCTTGCAAAGATGCATAACTTGTTCTCAGCTCGAAAATAATTAAATTCAACTCCTCTTTATCGAATTATTTATAGCAGCAACAGCTCATCTTTCATCATCACCTGTAAGCGAGGCGTACTTTATGAGAACAAGTAGAATCCGGATAAAGCAAGACATATCATCCATACGAAGCTAACATATTGATGTTTAGCTTTAGAAACATAAAAAAAAAAAAAATTACGCAATCATATATCAAGTCATGCACGCCTATCATTCATCCTCAACACCAATAACTTCACCTTAAGGAGTGTGTATATCACTGGTGGTTCTGTTTTTGTTATTACCTGAAACATTTTTTTTTTTCAAATTAAACAGTTGGGTATCTTAATTGTTAATGGAAAAAAAATTGGTGTCACATACAGCTTGAACAAACAACTAAACAATGACTAGTTAACACTGCTAGCAAAGTGTAAGTTGGGGGGCGTGATAAGAGCTTGAATGTGACCATTTATGCTCCCCGATTTACATTTGCTAAGTCTATAATCATTCTACTTGGAGACTTATACATGTGATGTACGTTTCAGGTGTTGACAGCCAATTGTGATTGATTTGGAGCTCAATGACGAAGGTTAGAACATATGGATGGAAGTTGAAGCGACGGACCAAGGCTTGGAGGCTAGAATGGGAGTGAATATGCCGAAATAAGTACCCACAAGTTGTTCTTGCATGTGTCCAGACACAATTCTGCATGTGTCCAGAGCAATATCCTGCACATGTCCAGACAGATCCTCATGTATCTGGACGGATGGGATGCAGGATGCTAACCTTGACAAAGACAATTTGCTAGCAATTTCCAATTTTCATCTTCTTCCAGCCTTTTACCAAATGGATGTTTTTTTTTTTTTTGACATCTTCACAAGTAGTTAATTCAAATAGATAATTCCAATTCATTGGCCATCATGCAACAAATGTCATGCAAATTTACCTCATACCAATTCACGAATTTTTTCATTAGACATTAATTCAGCTGAGTTTAGAATGAAAACATCAACAATCTAATTTAACATCTGCAATCTAAGTGACTTGCCGAGAAGAGGAAACCAGTAAGTTGAGTGGCTTACTTAGATAGTCATCCTGATTTGACTCAAATGAAGGGGCAAAGATTGCAGTGGAGTCTTGAACAATTGGAAAGACAGAAAACTTGAATATTATGGCAGAATGGCAGATCCAAAAAATCTTAAATTGCCATGAACGTGCTGTCTTGAACATAACCCTTACACACAACATAGGCACACACACGCCGCACACATCATTTTCCAATAGAGGGGGGAATCTAAGAAGCATGCACACATCATTTTCCAAAATGTGTCAAATTTCGTGGAAGAATGAGACCAGTTAGCTTGGAATTTATCAATAAACGAAATTTACTTCAACTTAATCAAAGTCAACATGAAAGTTACTTGGTCCAAAAATGAAACAAACTTGTTCTCATCATCGATTTATGGTTTCACTTTCAGAATGAAGATTGTGCGGATGGGATGCTTCAGGAATATAGAACCAAACAAGGGGGGAAGGGTTGGAATTTTAAAGGCTCATTAACCGATTTGCGGTTCATTATAACTTTATTAAATAAAACGCAACCATGTTAACTTTATTCCCGAATTACGTGAAGTCGTGATTAGGAAACACGTTTTCTTGAAAACATGTTTCATTTTCACGCTTTCTCCATTGGTTAAGACCAGATTAACTGCGAAAATTAAGTTAATCCTAATCCGGCTTGAAAGCGTTGTTTAGAAACTTACTTTTATAAAACGTGGCTCAGGATCACACTTTCTATAATACAATTGACCTGGGAAAGACAAAATACTAACAGCTCCTTTGGATTGTAAGATTTGGAGAGAAAAGAAAAGAGAAGAAAGGAAAACCCTTTCTCTCCTTTGTTTGGATGAGCAAAAGGGTGGGAGAGGAGGAGAAATGGTGAGAAACCGGAGTCCCTTACCCCCCCATTTTCCCCCTTCCCGTTTCTCACCAAAAGTGGCGAGATTAGGTGAGAAACGGGACTCCGGTGGCGAGTGCGGGCCACCCCGTCGTCGGATCGTCGTCAAACTTCCACCGTTGTCTTCGTCTCGTCGAGGAGGAGCCGGATCTGTGCTTAAAACTCCGTTTCGAGGTCGCCAGAAATTCGTCGGAGAGTCGCCGGAGATGAGGAAGATGACCGGAATGGGAAGGAGAGAAACCCGTTTCTCACACTTGTTTGGTTAACACAGGAGAAACTCTTCCCCTCTCTTTTCTTTTCTCATCATTAAGAGAAACTGCACCACTTTCATTTCTTTTCTCATCCCTCCAGCCAAAGGGGCTGTAAAGGCGTGCTTACCTAAAAGCGAGTTTACCAAACATGCCTTTATTAGTTTGTTTGCCCCGGTCCAATTATATCACCTTTAGCTGTTTTATGCCCAGGTCTTATGGCAGTATGGTGTACATAAACGTAACATGGCAAGCTATGAAGCACCGACACTTCTAGAGGTCGCCGTGTCCACGTATTGGACACGGGGACACGGCGACAGCATGTCCCACGCGGGGACACGTATTGGACACGCCACGTGGCGTGTCCCTTAAATTAAATTACTTTTTAGAGGGGGACACTCGGGGGACACGGCATGGACACGCGTGTCCCCCTTATACACACTCTCTCGCTGTGTATATGTATATATATGGATGTATGTATTGGTATATATATTTCCGTTGAGGGTGTATATCTTACATTATGTGTATACGAGTATATATATCAGTAATAACAGTGTAGATATCTTACATATCAAAAGAAAAGTGTATATATCTATGTATATATATTTATTATATATTGTTATTGCATACATATATGATTTATTTATACATATAATTAATTAAATATTTATTTATTTTTGCCGTGTCCCCCACCGTATCCGTGTCCATTTTTTAGAATTTACGTGTCCCGTGTCCGTATCCGTGTCGGTGTCCGTGCTACATAGATGGCAAGCATAGATAGACAAAATGGTACAGATAAGTGAATCAAATTGAATTCAAACAAATTTTCAAATAAAATTGCATTAGCAGATGGAAATCCATGTATCAGTATGTAGCAAAAATGAGGAATGTGATTAGAAGGGATCTTGCGAGATCCTCACCTCCAAATTTTAAAGGAAAATATCTATTTACATAGTTCTTTATGCAGGGGCCAATATTTAGGAGTCTTCAATATGCAAATAGGCCATACTTTTCAATTCCGGCGATGTTAAATAAATGAAAGCATTTTTTTAAAATAATTTGGTATGAAACAGTGTTTTCAAATCGGGATACGTACCGTGTATCGTTTTTTTCATTGTATAAATCGTATCGGGATACGTATCGCATGTCTTAAGATACGTTTGATGGAAGAGTAGGAGTTTATAATGTTTAGTTAGACAAGATTTTGGGGGAGGGAGAACTAATTAAGGCAAGGGTGGGGAAGGAAGGTATTTATGTTACACTTAAACTCAAAACTCTTTTTTTTGGCTTGGTACAAAATGGCCAGAACCCATCCATATTTATACTACTCAATGGAAGGGTCTAGTATAAAGATATTTTCATATAAGATAAACTTTGAGGCGGATTCTAGAATTGCATATGTAACTAATTCACACAAAAAAAAATCTAGATATTTCACAAGGATATTGTAGAATTTCTAGAAGATAGATATTATAGAGCTTCTAGAAACTAGATATTTATATCTACTTCAATAATATCTTTCATCTTTGAACTTTGTCAATTAGGCTTATTTGGACTTTATTTTTCTTGTGCCAAAATACTAAATCTAGTTTATTCTTCAACAATAATAATCATAATTAATATACGATTAAAATTAGTTATATCTAATGATATCAACAGACTATACTTACATTTACAAAAGTAAAATGTTTTTAAGATGCAAAATTTCAAGTCTCTCAATTGGGGATTTGGGGTCTATCACATTAAGGCTTTTTGCTGCCTTAGCTATGGAAAGAAAAGAAGAGTTTCTTTAAACTTTTGACACATGCTATTATATGATGCACTCTCTTAAATATACTATTGGTGATGCTTTTTGGAAAAAAAAATTCTCTTTCTTTTGGTTGGTTGATGGCTAACACAAATATCCTTGTTCACCAAAACAAATATTCTTTTTTTCCCTAGTATTTTCTTTTTGTCAGCTGACAAAACTATTTATTTTTTGACATTGTAGCAAACTAAAAAAAAATTGGGAATACTATTTCAATTACAATGGGTGAACTTGCCCTAATCTCCTAATGAGGTGTAACATTGCCCTTGTATAATTCAGGCAAAACACAATCGAATTATGGTTCTTTCCTCTATTCAAGCTAGCCCTATATTGAGGTTGAATTTCTATCAAGTGTTTGAATATAGCCATAATTAGATCAAATGGTTTAGATTAATACGTTTGGGGTTCCGCTTCTTAAAATAAGGTCAAACTTTTTTCCTATAAGTAATCGTAGGATACGTACCAAATCAGGATACGCGTATAAATCGTAGGATATGTGATCGTATCGTAGGATTTCTATACAAAAAGGATACAGGATGCGACACGTATCGTTTAATGAAAGAGATGATACGAATTGTAGGATACGTATCGTGTATCGTAGGTTTTCAACAACTACGGTATGGAACAATTTATAGCAGCCCAAATAGCTAGGTTGCCATCAACTTGTGCAATATATGCAGCAAATTTTGTTGTTGCCATCTGATAATTTAGCATACTTCTATGGTGGACCAGCAACTAGGAAAATGACGGGGAAAAAGTGAGATGCTAAAAAAGTCTCATCTCTGAAAACCAATTGAAAACCTTTTATCCACAATTTCTACATCTGTGGGGACATGGATATTATTATATATATGGAAAATGCTGCAATACATGCTCCTTATTTGGGTGTGTATACACACCCCTATAAAAGTTAGGAATTTTTTGTAAATGTTACGATTTTTTTTATAAAAGTTATGAGACACACCAAAATGTTATGAATCATAGAAAATTTTACGAGTCATATTGCTGAAAAGTTACGAAAAACTAAAAAATGTTACAATTGCCGATGAGGTGACACAATCTGGACCATACAATACGTGCATATGATACACACTTTTAATGGGTTTGTATTGTAGCCATTTCTTACATATATACACATCGAGTGGTGTCTTAAAAACTTACTAAATCCACAAATCGATACGAATACACATGACCAACGATTTTATTAATTGGTTTAATATACTAAACGATTTTATAATTGGTTCAGTATAATAGAACCCATGAGAGAGGACGTGAGAGAGAGGACAGACCTGTAGATCAGAAGAGAGAGAGCGATGAAGGCAAGAGAACACAGACACTAATTAGCGGCGATGTCGGCGGGTATACAGAGGAGGAGCTCGAATTAATGGGTAGTGGCGAAGCTGGTAAAGAGAGAGATGGGTACCAACACGTTATGCACAATCTTGTCCTCGTTGTCTTCCAGTAAATTCATAGGTACCAACACGTTATGCACAGAATGGTACTGACGGCGTGTCGGACTCACTTTTGGGTTCTACACGAATAATCCGAACCGTTCATTCATCTTAAAACAATTTTTTGAGTGGCCTCACAGAAAATCAGCTCAATCTGACTCACGTAGGTGGTTAATCTGAAAATCCCCGTTTCATTCAAATTCGTTTTTAGAGAGAGGTTTTCAAAGTACCAGAAGGTTTTTAAAACCGGGTTCTAAAAACCCAACCGAACATCGTGTTTTCCATTAGTTCCAGAGTATTCTGTCATGATCCAAAGGTTCTGGTTAATTGGAGAAAATGGGAAAAAAACTGTGTCGAAGTACCCCAAATAACCAAGTACTACAACACAGGAAAGTTAAGTGAAATCGTCTCATTTGTTTTTCTTCAAGTACGTGGAGTATTTTTTTTTAAATCTTAACTTTTCAATTATTTTTTTAATTTTTTTATCGGAAATAATGTATTTTTAATAAGTAATACAGTTAAAGAGTGTAACTTACAACGAGTTTATTTTATCCCACAATTAATTGTAACTATTAATTTATTGTAATGAATGGAGAAAAAATCAAATTTGAAATTAAATAACCGTTCAAAATTTGAAATTTTCCCTCTATCATTATCTAATTTTTTTTCCTGAAATATTATTTTTTTAACATCTAATATAGTATAAATATATTTATGTATTTATTGTGTATTTATTTTAATTATTATGTATTTATTGTGTACAAGTAGAGTTTAGGGGTGCACACCACACACGGTCCGGATTGGACTGGTTCTCTACAAATCCAGTAACCGGACCATTCCAACCAGTTCTAGAAAATTAAGAACCAAAACCTATCAATACACATGAAGAATCTGTCCAGATCCAAACCGCAAGACCAGATTGGTTTTGGTTTGGTTCCGGTTCTACCCGATTAAGGAAGACTTTATCACAACAAATGAGTTCAAAAGATTATTTAGAATTTAGAGGACCAAAACAAACTCATAAAATAAATAAATAATTATAGGATTTTATAAGATTCATAATCTTGTACATGTATAAATATATTTAATATATATATATAGGATAAGCTTCCAATGAGGGTCCCTCATTGGAAAATAAAATGCGGACCTAGCCTTTTTTGTGTTTCCGGACCAAATTTTGACGATCCGAACCGTTCAATGTTTTTAAAATGCATTTTTAAGGGCCTCCGCGAAGATTCGTCCAAAAAAATACCCGGAAGGGCTTCATCCGATCGGTTTTTGTTAAAAACGCTATATATAACGTTTTTAAAAAAAACCGATCGAATGAAGCCCTTCCGGGTATTTTTTTTGGACGAATCTTCGCGGGGGCCCTTAAAAATGCATTTTAAAAACATTGAACGGTTCGGATCGTCGAAATTTGGCTCGGAAAGGTGAGGTCCGCATTTTAACTTCAATGAGGGACCCTCATTGGAAGTTTATCCTATATATATATATTATACAATCCTGTTCGGTTTTAACCGTGGTTCTTAAATTGAGAACTAATAATCGAACCATAATTACTGGTTCTTAGATTTTTAGAACCATAACCAGACCAATAAACCATAGAACCTAACCAAATAGACCGGTTCGGTCTGGATCGGATCGGCGGTCAACGGCGGCTCCAAGAATATTTCTAAGAGTGTTCATAAATTCTTATGCTCTACTACCTCTATAAACCACAACTAAATATACACAAAAAAAATTCCATTAATATCGACAATGCCACTAAAAAACAATAACAGATAAAGTATATTACAATTGCCCTCGACGAGTTTTCATATTTTGAAACCGTTGCATAATAGCCTTGTTGGTGTCGTAGAGAAGGACGAGAAGAACAAGAACTGGAAGTCTAGAACCCTTGAATGAATTCACTTGATTTTTTATTACTTTCCCATGCCTATTTCTATTTGGGCTTTAGTCTTTTGGGTTTCAATTTGAACTGAAATTGGGCTTTTTTATTGGCCAAAGTGTTCAATACTTGGGCTTTTAGATGTTCAATTTAATAGGGTTGGGTGTTCAATTTAGTTTGGGTAGGGTGTTCAACAATGGGCTACCTAAAAATTTCTACATGCATTCTAAGATTTTTTTTTTTTTTTTTTTTTTTTTGGGGTGGTCATGTGACCATTGAAAGGAAGTTGTGCAGCCGCCCCTGTCGACGGTTATATTGATTTTCTTGTGCACCCTAGTAGAGTTGTTATCGGAGCAGACTTCAATGGCGGAGGCAGCCAAAGTCTAGCTGCCCCTTGAAAAGGTAGTTCGCACAATTTGGACTAGCTACCTTTTGAAAAGTCTTTTGGTTCCAATATTTCCAATTTTGAAGTTCTGAAACTAATGAAATGAAATGGGGAACTCTTTTGGTTCCCTGATGAATGGAAATTCAATTTCCACTCTATTAGGATAGGATCCCTGGAAAGCAAATGCTGTAAAAAACAGTGACATATTTGGCAAAACACAAATCCGGACACGGATGTGTTTCACTACTTCAAACCAAAAACTGTGATTCTGTTCCCATTTGCTGCTTTCTTTCTATAAACATTTGCTTCTTTCTTTTCATACAATTGCCATATATCAATTCATGTATTTACCATGTTATTGCAGGAGGATGCCTATATCAATTGCTGCGTGCCATAGGAAGCAATTCCGAGTCATAATGGAAGCTTACAATTGATGTTCAAATATCAAAAGAAGGCATCAATGGAAACTCAGGTGTCAAGGCTACCCAAAAATTGGAGATGGACATCCTGAATTGGGCTGAAGGCTGAAAATTTGTCAAAATCATGAAAGGTTGGCTAATGGTTGGTTTCACGCATAAAAGCAAGCTGTAATATACAATTTTAATATTCAATGATTGGGATATCAAGTTGTAATATGAAGTTGTAGTATGAAGTTTGGAATGTTAAGTTGTAATACCAAGTTTGGAATATGAAGTTGTAATTTGTTGGAATATGAAGTTGTATCATTGTTGCTGTCCTTGTTAGTTTTATTGGTATTGTTGTTGTTACTTTGAGACGCGAGGTGTTGGGCTAGCCATAAAAGCAAGTGATATGTTACTTGCATTCGTGTCATGAGAGATGTATATCAAGTATCCATATCAGTATTTTTTTTTTTTTTTGATCGGCAAGTATCCATATCAGTATCCTGTGTCTGTATCCGTATCTTGTCTCCACATTCGTATCATGTGCTCGCATCCGTATCCTGTGGCCATATCTGTATCATGTGTCCGTATCCGTACGTGTACCCTATGTCCATATCCATGTCCGTATCTGTATCTCGTATCCGTATCCCGTATCTCGGGAAAATTTTGACATGGTTGCCTTGTTTTATGGCCTAACCCGACACCTCGCGTCTCAACTACCAACAAATAAATGAATCATTTCATCCAAGTAAATGACACATTCCATCCAAGTAAATGAACCAAGCAACGGCAATACAAGTTGCTCATGTTACATTATAAAGTGATGCAAAAGCCCAACCGGTTACAAAGTAGTCACAAAAACAAACCAAAAATACATCCAAGTACTTTAACTTAGGTTACAAGAGGTGGGTAGTACTGAAGCCAAGTACAGGAGGTGGACCATTTTTTCCTTTTCACTCACCCTTTACAATCTGCCAATACATGGCAACAAGAATAAAAACTATTGCTTGATCAAGCTCTTCATTCTTTACGAGCATTTCATGGTTGGTGATGATCATCTCTTGGACCTTTGACACTAATGCTTCATTGTTTGATACCAAGGAATCCTTGCCAAAAGGTACAGTAGATAAGGAATGATTGAGAAGAAATGACTGATTGCATCTCTAAGGATCCGAAACACATCCCAACCGCATATAAGGAAGCATATCTGAGACAGCTTCTTTCTCCTTTCCAACATACACCTGAGATAGGAACATTGCGAATGAAATGGGGCAGTAGAACAACTGTATAATTGAAGTATGGGTCATAAGTAGATATCTTCATACGTGGAAAACTTGCACTGAGAAAGACACACCACCAATACAAATTAGTGGATACGCAGGCTTAAGCTTTAAGGTATCAAAACTTATTCACCGTCAATCAGTAGCAAGATTCATCTTTTGAACTTAGATATACATTTAGAATTGAATACAAGTACCCTTTTGCCTCTAAAGGTCAATTGTCCATCACGTATCTCATGCTTAAGGACATGAACTAGATCAATTGAGCTGTCCCAAGTTTTCACCGGTCCTGCACGAAAACCATATTAAGTCGTATGTGGAAAATCTAGAGAAAAAATCATACGACAATTCCAATCTTTAGGCTTGCATTACATCCTTCTGATAGCAGACAACACAAACTTCACTTCGAAGGCTACCGTACTGGGAAGGGATTTACTAACCATGGGGTTTTGAAGTTATCATTTCGGAGCCAGCAAAAACAGTTTAGGGTTTTCCCACCATGGCTGCAAAAACAGTTGCCCCACAGGCCCTCAGAATTGACCAAGCAAGAACAATATACTTAGAAGGCATCGCCCATATAGAAGAAGAGAATGCTGCACTAATGTCCATAATCTTCAAAACCTTTCTGTTTTTTAGCCAAATCAGAAACAACCCCAGTTTACATTAAAACAAAAAAGCACAAAACTTTTTTGAATCAGAACATCAATAAACACCCAAGACCATATTTGCCACACAAACAGATACAAATGAAGCAAATATAAAAGAATTGAGTATGAGACAGTGTAAAGAAGTGATAAGAAAGTAGGGTTCTGAGACACAGAAGCCGGATTTGATCATTAACAATTCCATTGAAGCTCCAATCAGGTCTGACCCAACTGCTATCTTCAAGTACCAATCCCAAAACTTCATTTCTTTCACCTTTTCCCCCCCTTTTTTGAAACCGCATAATCGGGTGAATAAGCTTCTTGAAGTTTTGAGCTCAATACTTGGACTTGGGTATATAAGAAAAGGGTCTGAGGCAGTGAACAATAACTTCCCTCGTGTATCATCGCTGTCACAAGCAATACACTGTAATTTCCCACAACATAATCTAGACTCACTGTATTGGTCCCAAAGAAGCTTAGAATGGTTTCCCTTCAAACCAAGTACCTTCCTACCAAACTCATTGGTTCCATTTTCAGTATTGTTGCAGAAGATTTGAAAACTAACCGTAAGATACGCCATCGTAGTATGATTCCTATGCAAAAGAGATACAAGGTGGGATAAGTATCATTTTCTGAAAGAGACGATACAAGCGGAGGATACTTTATCTGTGTATGATAGTATCGTACGATTTTAACTACTATGATAGACAATACGAAAATCAGCATGTACCAATTCATTATTACAGATAGCAAAGGTGAATAAAACAGATAATAATATGATGGGAAAAAAGACCATATTTGAACTGAGGAATAGGTAAAGCAAGCAACCATAGGCCATAACTATCAGAATAGGGAGCTAAGCATAAGTTGTGCATATCAAGATTATTGAATAGAACATTGGGTTCATAACAAAATCATGAACAGATGTCACTGGGAAGACTGTAACCATTGAGAATTTGAGACCACCTTCGGCGATTGAACATTCACCATTGACTATCGGTTTCTTTTATTTGTGTTTCTTAGTGAACTGAAACACTAGGCCCCCATTGCTCGACCAAGTGAGCTTTGAATGAGCAGCAGTCCACGTCGCTTCGATTGACCGGACCTCTAAGTTGCCGACCGTTGTCGGAGATGATTCTGATCGGACGGGAAACGTACAGGGTAAATGGGAGAGGGAGAGAGTTTCACCCACGGTCGATGACAACGCTAGATTTATGTTCAAACTTGTTATTATGGTTTTGTTTCAGCACAACCATACCTATTTTAAGAAACATAAATTCATTAAGATCAAGTACTAATAACTAGTTTCCCAAAAGATTTTATCAACCCTCCTCCTCATTTGATTTTATCAAATCTTGATTTTATCTTTGATAAAATCGTTTGGGAAACTCACTCTAATCCATTTTCAAGTGACATGAAATTTTTACATGATTTGTTTGTTTTATGTGTTCTAAAATATCACTGATATAGATAGAAAGCCTACTCAAAATCCCCTAAGAGTTAGTTGATATGGAAGGGAATATGATTCAATGTATTCAAATCCATTTTAAGAATTAGAAATTCATTTAGATTAAGTACTTTATGTACTTTATTTACGAGATATTCGTACATCATATGTGTTATAATAATTTCTACAATAATAATGTCCCGGATCATTAAATAATGGTCGATATTGGTAGAAATTGTCGATATAGTACCCTAGATGTCTTAAACTGAAATGGTATTCTTAAATGAAGTCGTCTTGGGGGCATGCCACAGGTCCCATGACGTGGAAAATATTTATAAAAAACCTCCTCAATTCTTTTTCCTTCCAACGTCGTTTTGAACCTTTCTCCCCTCCCGGTCGATACAAACACACAGGGACGGAGCTAGGATTTTACTTTTGTGGTGGCGAAAATATGTACTTAAAAAATAAAAAGACAAACTGCATTATGAGGATGAAAGTTAAAAAAAATCTAGTAGTGGCGAGTCTATATAATTGAGGGATAAAAAAATATTTTCCATATAATAATTGCATATTTTGAAAACCTTGTGGTGGCGGCCGCCACTACTTGTCCCCCTCTGGCTCCATCCTTGCAAACACAGAGAGCGTGAGAGAGGGCGACGACCCACCCAGGTGACCACGATCCCCACCGCCGCCGACCACACCACCTCCAGCGAGAGAGGAACAGCTTGGAGTCACACGGACCAGCTTCGAATCATGCCGACGAGCTTCGAATCGCAAGTACGGGCTTCGAAGGCCTCTCTCACGCTGCTCTCTTTCTTCTTGGTAATTTTGCACAAAAACTAAGGTTTCAATTTCCTTGGCGTTGGTTCGAGCCCCAAGAGGGGCGCGGTTGTTGTCTAACTTACTAACACTACTAACTCCCCTTCCCGCTAATGTATATCGTCTGGCAAAATTTTTTTTTTTGAGAAACCCTTACTAAAAGGTACACCGATCGTGTACTGGAGAAACGACCATGTTTGCGTTATGGATCTTGTGTCCTTGGAGAAAAATTTGGATATTCCCACCCATGGTCATCCTTGTCGGTGTTATTGGTGAAGTCAATAGTTCATGTTTGTGACATTGTCGGGGCTTTCAACTAAATATACAAAGGCCATATGAAAGGTCCAAGACTCCAATCTGGTTAGATCTTGTCGTAGTTAGTATAATCATTCAAAAAAGTCTCATAATTTCACTACTATTTTGAAACTTCATTAAAGAGAATTGCAGATTGACAGGGTATAGGGCAGATGCATTATATATAGGCATTAAAGGTCGGGGCACACGTGATACGTGTGCACATCGAAGTTTGACAAAAAATATACACATAAGCATCCGACGAATTTGTGTTTGCCTTCAATTTTTGCTTGGAGTGTTGTAGCTACCGACTTAGTTTTTTACTGCCTATGCAAGTCGAAATTTGCCCAAAAAATTTGTCCAAAGGAAGGTGGCCCCACTCGTTCAATTTATTTTTAAGTAGGTAAACATAAGTTGGAAAAACCAAAAACCAAGGAATTTAATTTTGTTACGCACTTCTAAAACAACAAAGTGAGAATACCAATGCCAAGTCCGCCAACCAAAAAAATTCAAAATATCGGCCAATCTTCAAAAAAAAAAAAAAAAAAAACCTGACTGGCTCTTATTTTGGTACTCAAACAAAAAATGAGAATACCAAATCTTACTTTCTAAGATTGGACTTAAAATAAAGGCATGTACTTGTGTCAATCGGCTGCCACGATCTTCTCTCACTTGCTGCAAATCTCCCCTAAGTCGCCCCACTTCATCCATGAGCTTCTTTATGCTTCACAGCCTCATCTAGAGAAACCTAAACATAATTGCAGTTAGGAATAAAAAATGAGAGGACATCTCCAAATAAAAACCATCCACAATCTTATCCCAGCATGGCAATTGAGATCAAGTTGAATGGAGAATCAGCTACATAACCACACCTTGTCCAAGAAAAACAATTTCCCAACCAGACTCAACATAGAGTTAGTTACAAGTTCTTAGGGACGATAGATGCCAGAATGCATAGATATGGAGATAAAGAAAGTTAAATCTGAAACAGAAGCAACCATTAGACCCAGGTGGTTTGTCAAAAGTTGTAGGTGGTTTGTCAAAAGTTGTTTGACGATTGAATTACTAAGCACTTGTTCGAATGGAACAATGTACTATGTTGGTTATGGTTATATTTATATATGTACTAGTCAAGGCCGATGTGTTGCGCACGTCACCGTATGCTCAGTGGTGAAAGAGTGTTTAACGATCAAAGCTACTGTTTGATTTTTACACTAATAACCTATTGTATAAGCATTCTACCCTTTTGCGGGAGGACTTTGTTTGGTTAGCTCCGAAATGGAAATAAACCTTCATTGAAGTGTACTGCATTTTCCTCCAGCTTATGAGTTTTGTAAGACCCAAGACAGCCATGCTTCAAATTATCAGTCTTCGGGCAAAACCAATATGAATCTACAACAATGTTATGAAACAATTGATAAAAGCAGCCACGGGGGACAAGATTTAAAAGCTAATAACTGACAATTCCTTCTTGATCATTCCTCCAGTTTTGTGTCCTAATAAGTTGAATAGGGCAACAAAGTGTGATGTTGCATGCATTAGACATGCATACACGCACAAAATGATGAGCTTGGGAGCATACACGCCAGAGTGCTCTGGTGTGAGCTGCTCATTTAATGACAATGGAGCCTCAGAGTCGTAGTTGGCTTAAATACAATCTGCCTACAAACATTAACTTAAACTTGCACATTGGTAGCTGAGTAATTTAAACCATAGTACTCCAACGAAAAAATATTACAGACACTTGATAAGGCCACCTACAAGGCAACCACCATCGGAATGGTAGCTCCTTTGAAGGATTTTCGATCTATTATTTCCAACAAAATTAAGAGAAGGAAAATCCCAACTGGTCTTAACCACCGAGAATTCTATGGATCTTGTATCAAATAAAATCATGCTTATATCTATTCCGCCTTCCCCTAATTAGTCCAAGATGCACCCAACATCTTAGCCATGAACCCATAACGGTCTGCAGCTTCATCAATCTGCAGTGAAAGGAAGGCCACATTTTGATAATACAAAAAAAGAAGGAAAAAAAAGAAGAATTAAAAGAAGAAGAAGAAGAAGAAGAATAAACACAAACTAAGCTATTGATGATATCTCATGCTAGGTAAGATATGCTCTCACTGAACTAATGAAGTCATTTTACCAAGCACCTGGTAATGGAAAGTTTACATTACTGATAACGAGTTGGATTGTACAGTATGCTGCCGGACACTTTTTGGGCGACGAATGGAAATCATTAGGTTCTACATCTAATATTGGGTAAATAAGCCTCCTGTATCGCTTGGTAATTGGGTTACAGATATATAGCTCACTTCAGTTGCAAATTGTCCATGTAGGAAACCAACCCACGAGATGAAGCAATGAACCAATTGGGTGTTTCGATAAGGGGGAGTTCAATGTCATACGACTTTTTAAGGAAGGGATCATAGGATATATCAACACTTTGTTTGGCATGAGATACAATAAAAAGCAAGTAATGGAGGAGGAAACTTTGTATATATGCCATACCTTGTCTCTATGTAAAATCAACAATCCACAATTCTCTAAACGTATCCCTTTTGCTCTTTATCGCCCTCGCTTCACTCTCGCTAATTAAAAGAACCTATTGGCCCGAAGGAAAAAACTTCAAATCTCTATAACTCGGGAGCTAATTCCAATGAATCAGCATTCAAACGAAGCACACAGGGAGACAAAGATAAGCTGCACATTATATCTAGATGTATCAAGGAACAATACTATTCCGCTCATGAAAAATGAATTTCTATCCTTTCCATTTGTATCCAAGTGCAAGATGGCCACAGTGCTTTGCTCTGGCTACAATAACAATGCATGATAACAACATTTAGTTGATGGCAAGAAAATCGTGATATCAACTCCAGAATGATATTACCAATACTTTCAAGGCATCGCATTAGAAGCTAGTTTTCACACTTATCTAACTATACATCTTGCCCTTCTGCTAAAAAATAATCAAGATAAGAGTTTGAAGGACAACAGAATGTCAATACACCATCCTACAACATGGATTTATTTACCCACATGCATATCTGGCAATCATGTTTGCATAAACTTCGCGGAAAATCATGCAAATAAACCAGAGAAGTTCTGTAATTTGGTTTGAATGGTTTCAGCACCAGTTTCCCTTCATGATAATCAGTCCAATACTACAAGCCAATCTGATTAGTGTGGTGGTCCCATTATCACAATATCAGGAGAAGAACTTTTGGGCATTGTCACAATATCAACAAAATTATGGAATGAGTAAACCATGTGACAGCAATGGAAAACGTGCTTGCATCAATAAGGCCAATGACAACGGAGTTTCAAAAACTTAAGTTCCCAGAAAATCAAGTTGGCTCCCAATATTCTATCTTTTGAAATTCTTTTGAATCATTTAAGTTCTTTTCAATTTCCCAAGTGTCTTTTAAGTTCTTAAGAGTACATAATTTTTAGTAGCCAAAAGTCTTTATTTTTCATTAAGTTATAGGCTATAGCTTTGAAATCGTAGTTTATTCTACCTATGTTTGGAGGGATGTTCTAACAACTCTATTTAATCCTTTGCTAATGAATGAAATGACAGAGTTATGTGTGTGAGTTATAGCCTTTGACTTGTGAAGATGAATTCTTCTTTTATGTTTCTGCATCTTCGGTGGATTCCATTGAGTGGTAAGCATTCCCTAGCCCTGTATCCCTTGTTACACCTCGGGTGATGATTATTTGTATCCCATTTTGTTTACTTGGGTGGTGAGCTCTTTTATCATTTCATTTTTTCTTCCATCCCATTTACAAAACCCGGCATCAGCCAAAGAGTAGGTCGTATTAAAATTATGACTCCTAAGTAGGTCACAGATAGAGATTTTCAAATCTTTCAAGTTTGGAAGGGCTGACCAGGATATCAGAGGTTCACCAGAGAATGGGGATACCTCTCACAGGCACAAGAGCAAGCATTCATTGGATGAGAACCTCCTCCAGTCACTACTTTTATTATGCCGTATTGTTATGATCTAATTAATAGAAAACGTCAATCACATACCAATGGTGGAATCAACTGACCTGTTTCGGAAAACCCAATTGTTGCGAAGAAAGATAAATTTAAGTTTGGATTAAACCATCCCAATACTCCGCACAAAACATAGAGAGTTAATGTATTGAACACAAGACAGCTACTAAGAAAGAACCATCCACTTCCTTGTTTGTTTGGTTTGCATTTTATGCACAAATTGAACACTTCCATTACAATATATCTCGCCCAAGTGTCATTTGTGCACAAATTGAACATTTACAATGATATATTATATCTTAAGTCTCTTAGTCTGAGTTTATTTCTTCCTAATTATGGAGCACAAAATCAATTTCTGTCAGTAACAGTAACCTCAGTTCTGTTCAATATCATATAACAACGATGACCCATAGGCATCCATGATACCACCGGGAGCAAAATGCTGAGTGATTGACCAGGCCTTCATGCATCAACTACAACAGCCATTATTGATGTATTAACAGTGGGGATGTAACAGAGAGGACCAATAATTCAGGTATCAAATGTCAATGATTTTTCTACCAGTTCTTAGTATTCCTGTTCTCTATTTTGAAATTTCAGTAGAAGAAAGTCACATCTATAATGTCCACAACAATGCAGGACCCAGGGATTTATTTAGCATGAAGATGGAGATACTGCCTATCTGAGGTCCTTGATTTATAATGCTGCATATACGATCAAGTTGTGATTAACATGATATACAATAAATAGTAGTAGGACGAATAACTGAACCAAAAGGGTTGTGATACCTAGTTTGCAGGACACCGATAGAATGCCTTGGCTATATTTTTCCCTGTTTTTGTTGTAGGTATTAGGCAGGACCCAGCACCACAGGGACAAGAAAGATCCGGGGCTGGAGGATTTGATGTATGACTCTGGCTCTTGAAACCCGAGTTATTGGCTCCTTCATTTTTTGTCACTCCACTCAAAGAAACCACAGCCCCCATTTTCCTGAGCCAATTATTGGTTACACATGTTTAGAGAATGTGATACAAATTTTGCAACTATAAAAAATTCATAACTAATGCAAGTGATAGAATCGCGTGCATTCAATCAACCAACCGGCAAATGTATTACTTACTGAAACCTACATGTTTATAGGAAGAATTTCTTCAATTATTGTTTCTGTGATAACCGCGTGTAGTGATCAAAGGCATCTGAGCTTTAGGTATATGCTCCTTATATTTTCAAGAAGAGACGAAAAATAGTCGCTTTGGTTGGAGAGACCATTCTGCTCGTCCAATACCCAAGTCAGACCTCAATACATGTTAAAAAATATCATGTTTTAGCATTGACATTTGTTCTCATTTCTTCTGATTTGTTTTGCACTTTCTTTATCTTTTTTTTTTAAGCAGGACTATCTCTAACAATCTGAAACTGCATCTTTTCCTACTTATGGTAAACATAACCTTAATTGACATTGATTGCTATATTTTTTCCATATCAATTATGAAATATGGAGTTCATTTTTTTTTTTTTTATTGCTCACGTATCTATCCATGAAGGTAATATTCTGTTCTATCATACTACTACCATGTCATCATTCTACAAAAAACGTCTAGTTTTCACCATAGATTAAAGAAGTCAACAGATGAACAAAACACAGAGAAGACATGCTAAGAATGAACTGAACATGGATGATGCATTTCTATTATTGCGATTCATCTAATACATGAATTCCTACACATTTCACAACGAAAAATAGAATAAATGTTTTTCGCAAAGTGGTGGCTTCATCTGAAGAAGATTCTTATTCAAAATTGCACGTCAAACCTTATCCTCCTCCCCCAAGGTCACTTACTCTTGCAGATGAAAGAAGAATATCTAAGAATCTGATTCTTCAATACAGTTCTTCAATATAGGTAGTAGCACTTTAGCATGACCCTATACCAGTAGTGTTTTTTTTTTTACCATTCGAAGTAAATGATAAGGAAAAATAAAAATAGAAAACACATCAAACTGACGATGCGGAAACAAATAAGCAATCAAAATAGAGATCATAAAAGTTCATACCCTAGCTAACCAACCCACAATCTTTGGTAGATCCTGGAAAAAAAATTAAAGATAAAACAAATTTTACCGAATAATCCAGAAATCTAAAACCTTAATTATGATCAATGCAAAAGAAAGACCAAATGGATACAATCGAGGTCTCGAGATGATTATAAGTTCATTCAAATTGAACATAGACAAGCCTTAATTTGAGAGATGGTGAGAGGAGCTTTTCGGTCGGCATTCTCCATAGTGCAAATGGATGTAGAGAGAGATAGAGGATCCAAATACTTATATGAGTATCACAAACCAGAGAGAGATGCGGTGGTTTTTTTTCTCCACATCGACTTTATTCCTCAAGCGCAGTGCAAAAAGCCTTGAAATATGGCTGCAAAAAGCCTCAAAAAGTGGAAGAAGAATATCTGGAAAGATTGCAGTTGGTGAGTAGAAAGGCGAAACAAGATAAATGGGGTGGAAAGTAATCCCAAACTTACAATACTACACAACCCCAGACCCCGGTCTTAGTTGCAAAGCCAAAGTGGCAGATGGAATGCCCGCAGATCCCCCCCCCCTTATTTTTTTATGTATAGGTATAGATGGTAATCCATTTTCACATTCTTCTATGGGTCCTGCTGATTGCAACCGGTGAATTTTGAGACGTATACAAAGTCACAAATAAAGGCCCATACATGTTTACCTACCACACATTAAACGCTATACCAAGAAGTCATCTTTTTCAATCAGTCCATAGTCTATTTCTCCGCAAACTTCAGCCAATCGCATGCTGTAGATATTACTTTCTCCTGTTGTTTCTTCGAGTATACCATCATTCACCTATTTAGAGTGTTAAAAAGGCAATTATACTAGTTGGTTATTCTTCGTCCTAAATATAGTTCCCTCTTCGCAATGTAATTTATTCCTTTAATTTAATTAGTGGCTCTGACACTTGTGTTGCACATGGTATGTTTTGTTGCCCGGCCATTGGCCTTATAATATTTCAATTTTCACTATTAGCAATGTTAATTCTTATCTAACACAATTACCTGATCAACCAAAAGATGATCCAATTCTTTGACATCTTTCAGGGATTTCCGTAGCTTGGAGATGTCTCACTTCAATAATCTTGGAATGACATATGCATTTTGTTGATCTATGATATTGGACTACTCGCAAAGGTAATACTGCACAAGTCATAACAAATTCCAAAGTTAAAAATGCACTAGGGTTGCAATTTTTACTTGAGAACTGACACTAGTCATATTATATTTACCATTAACAACAGAGAACATCATTCGACTTCCTTGGAGTTTTCATGTTCTTCGTGAATAGACTTTCAAAAGATAGTTTGCAATAGCTCCAACCCCGTCATACTCTTTCATGTTTTCTAGGTCTTCCATGTAAGGAACATACACCCAATTCACGATTGTTCCAATTATAGTGAAAAACAGTGTAACACAGAGGAACAAACAGATTAACCTGGCTACATCATCGATATCATCTTTGTGGTTGTTTTTTATGAATTTTCGTAAAAACGTTGCCATTGATAACCTATTTTCCTCAATTTTCCATTTTCACCCAACCCCACATCTTCCAAAATACTTTATAGAAATTCTTTTATCAATACATGAAATCCCAAGAATCAACTTCACCTCATCATTTGTCATCTTAACTATTTTCCCACCAAAAGCTAAACGCTCTACCATTCAGATCATAGGACTCTATTATCTTCTCGACAACCTTCTCACACTTCTGGCAGTGATCAACTACCAATTTCTTCTTGACAATTGCCTCAATCAACAACCAAAAGAGTGTTTTCTTCAAGACAAGTTTATGTGCATCCATTAGTGGGAATTCCTCTACCAATTTAATCATCGCTTGCAGGTTACATCTAATTGCATCTGTTGTCGGGTCTGTTGTTTCTCAACCACTTTTTTTTCCCTATTTCTCATCCCACTACATGTAATTACTGCACAAGTTAAAAATGGTTACGAAGTAGATGTGGGATGAGAAACAGGGCAAGAGAAGTGGTTGACAAACAGCAGACCCAACA
Organism: Vaccinium myrtillus; assembly: GCA_016920895.1. Lineage (NCBI taxonomy): Eukaryota > Viridiplantae > Streptophyta > Magnoliopsida > Ericales > Ericaceae > Vaccinium > Vaccinium myrtillus. Next base: position 3,920,777 of record CM029273.1, on the reverse strand, counting down.
AGCAACATCCAATAGATGTAACCTGCAAGTGATGATTAGATTGGTGGAGGAATTCCCACTAACAGATGCACACAAACTTGCCTTGAAGAAAACACCATTTTGGTTGTTGATTGACCGTTGACGCAATTGTCAAGAACAAATTGGTAGTTGATCATTGTCGTAAGTGTGAGAAGGTTGTCGAGAAGATAATCAAGCCCTTTGATCCGAATAGTAGAACGTTTAATTTTGGTGGGAAAAAAATTAAGATGACAAATGATGTGGGGTTGGGTGAAAAAACAGAAAATTTAGGAGAATAGGTTCTCAATGACAAAGATGAAGATGCTTTTACGAAAATTCATAAAAAAAACCACCACCTAGATGATATCAATGATGTAGCCAAGTTGGTCTATTTGTTCCTCTGTGTGACGCTATTTTTCGCTACAATTGGAATAATCGTAAATTGGGTGTATGTTCATTGAATGAAAGACTTGGAATAGGTGAAAGAGTATGATTGGGTAGGAGCGATTGCAAACTATCTATTGAAGTCTATTCACAAGGAACATGAAAACCCCAAGGAAGTCAAAGGATGTTCTCTGTTGTCAATGGTAAATATAATATAACTAGTGTCAATTCTTAAGTAAAAATTGTAACCCTAGTGTATTTTAACTTAAAAATTTGTTATAACTTGTGTCAGTATTACCTTTGCGAGCAGACCAATATCATAGATCAACAAAATGCAGACGCCATTCCAAGATTATTGAAGTGGGACATCTCCAAGCTACGGAAATCCCTGAAAGATGTCAAAGAATTGGAGCATCTTTTGGTTGATCAGGTAATTGTGTTAGATAAGAATTAACATTGCTAATAGTGAAAATTGAAATATTATAAGGCCAACGGCTGGGCAACAAAACATACCCATGTGCAACACAAGTGGCAAAGCCACTAATTAAATTAAAGGAATAAGTTACAGTGCGAAGAGGGAACTATATTTAGGACAAAGAATAACCAACTAGTATAATTGCCTTTTTAACACTCTGATTATTGAAATGGGACATCTCCCATCATAGCATAAGTTTTACTAGACCCAGTTTGGCCATAAGCAAAGATGCAGACCTGCATGGGGAATAAATTCACCATTATCATTCTTTATGAGCTCGAAGAAGTTACACATACAAGATGATCCATGATGAATGCAAGATAGAAGCACCAGTATCAAAAATATGTCAAAACTTGTAGAGTGAAAAAGGAAACTCAAACGTTACCAAAAATATAGAGAGAAAAAGGAAAGCAAAACCTAAGAACAGTCTAAGATTGAGTTGAGAAGACAATGGCTAACAATTCCTTGCAACCAAAGATTCGAGTAATGAGAACTTCAATGGTAGCTAAAATAATTATTATTGTGCAATGGTATCCAAAGATGGGTTAGAATACGTCACTAGTTGAATTAGGAAATATATCTACAATTTGAGTAATCTAGGCTGGCTCCTCATACAAACCCTCTCAAGCATGGGTACTCAAGAAAACACATCATCTCAGCTACTGGTACACTGCATGATGCATCTAAACTTCTTTCTCAAAAGTTTCTAATTTCTATACCGCTTTTGTAACCAGCTTGTACCAAATACTTTTCCCAGCCCCTTCATGTAACCAGCTTGTACCAAATACTTTTCCCAGCCCCATCATACCGCCATGAAGTTAGCATAATGGGTTAATTAATGTGTTTAGTATCCTTTTGGAATTAAGATCTGGCATGCAGGTTCTTTTACTTGATGGCATTAAGGAAAATAGTAATTGCAAATTAGCAATTGGTCTCTCCCTGGACATCCAGTACAATTTTTTAGTGGTAGGGACTCGTACAACATCGGTGGTGGATAAGTGGTGGGGAATCAAGTGGCGGTGCCAAGACCTCACAATAATTTTCGGCTACACTCATCATTTGTATAAAAATGGATTTGATATTAAACTACTGTAGAGAAGTCTAACCCATATCAATAAACCAGGCATTAAATTCCATCACCATAATCATGAACAAATTTTGATTGGTTGTGCTTAATGAAGCAAGTACTATTAGAGCAAGTGCAGCAAATTAGGCAAAATTTTAGCCAAAAATGCTAGTGAATTCAGGTGCATATTTTTCCTTATACGGTTTTACCTACCCACATCTTTCTCATCACTCGAACACTCTTCTCTACTCCTATCAAATGCTATAAAATATTATCATATATACAAAAGTAAACATGTATCTATACACACACCCCATCTTCTACACCGTTCAGGGGGGCTAGACCGGAGATAGATCGATCTCCCCAGACCTTTTGCCACAGACTAAATCGGTGAGGGCAGAGGTGGATCATGCTTTAAACCAAAATCCAACAGGACTCAAAATCAGATTACCCCTTCTTCCCTGGTGGAACCTAGCTTTAAGCATGTGGATCGATCTCTGCTTCTTGTTCTCCACATCACATGTCCAAACCCAGAAGCAAATAAACCCCTAAAAAAAAGATGCTTCATCGTTGCAGAGAGAGACAGAGACTCGGAGAGAGAGAAGAACTGGAAGGATTTCTAAATTACTGTAGGGTAAATTACATTAAACCCCCCTAAACTATAACCCATTAGCACTTTGCCCTCTTAAAGTTTAAAATTCAACACTTAACCCCCTCCAACTTTCCAAGCGTGTGCGAGTTGACCCCTTAAGTTACGGACCTCCACTTTCCCAATGTTTTTTTGAAAATCCGAACCGTTAGATGTGTTTAAAAGGTGTTTTCAAGGTCCAACGCAAAGATTTGGCAAAAAAAACACCCGGAAAATTGGGTGTAGAATTGGTCAAATCGTTACTGTTGTTAAAATGAGCTATAATTTTTCTCAGTGGCACCTAAAATATATTTTAATAAGAGAGTGGTTTCCCGAATGGATTCCACAAAAGCGGTGTACATTTAATGTACAAAAAGTGTTGTATCCAGATTTTCCAAAATTTATTTGTATTTGTGTTGGGAAGGTAAAAGTCTGCTGGAGTCGTAGTTGGGAAAAGAAAAGGGCAGATATAGAGAAGTAAATGTAGAGGCCTTTATTGAGCTTTGTCTGGGAAATGACATGACATGAAAATAAACCGAATCCGAGTGAATCACTGATTGAAACCGGCAACAGATCCTTTGGGTCGGGTCAGACGGTTTGGGCGGACTATCCGAGTTGTTGCACACCCCTGGCATGGGTTGTACTTGTAGTTCCATGGACCCACACTATTTTCTGAGGGTTTTGTTTATCCTCATTTTTTTTGTTACATTTTGTATATCCTCATTAGGTGAGCGTGAAAAATTTTGCACTCTATTTATTAGAGGCTAGGGCACATGCAATGTGTGTTCAAGCCGAACTTTGATAAAAAGGACCACATGAGGGAGATAGGATCGGAAAAAATTACTATCAAGTTGGCTTTTCTTTTGATCGTGTATGCATCGCAATATCATTTTTTAACAAATAAACAAAAGAAATAAATTTCGCATCAAATAATTGGCAGGGAAACTTCACCAATTTTTTTATTATAAGTTGGGATTACAACTGTTCCCAACTAATGCAACGAATAATTTTTTTCCGTCCAAACAAAAATTTGTTCTCATACACGCCTCGCATGTGCCCGGCTTTTGGAAGTGGTGCACACACGAAACATGTGCAAGTGAAATTTTGTTAAAAGATACACAAATAAGTTACAATAATTTTATATTATTTTCAAATTGTTTCTGATATCGTAGTATTATTTTTTTGCTAATACTCCAAAATGAACATCACACCGACTATTTATGCATTACAATAAAACTAGCATGAAACCGTGATATGCACGGAGAAATTAATAATTTTGATATTCAAAATATATCCACAAATAAAATAAAGGATTGATCTATGTACCCTTGGTATAGCCAAAAGCCACTGGGTTTCGTTGGATTAAGGTGTTCATTGGTAATTTTACTCTTTCCCCCATAGTTGTTTTGGTTTTATTTTTTCTCTCCAACGATCTCCCCCCTCCTTCTTTATCTTGTTTTATCAGTAAGCTAGACAAAATCAGTCAAGTAAACTTATTGCTGAATAACCAACGGGGGCTAGCTCAGTCGGTCAGGGCTCTTACATCTCACTAGGTGGCCAGGAGTTCGAATCTCCATGCCTGCGTGCAGTGGCTTTTCCTTTCTTTGTTTCTTTCCTTGTTTCTACCCTGTAACGAACTTATTTCTTGTATTAAGTTGTTGGGCTTGGTTGTCTCATGGACTCTCACAATTCATGTAGTGTCCCGGGTTGGTATTTTGTACTTCATATGTGATGTAATTGATCTCTCTTCTATCGATTGGCAAAAAAAAAAACTTATTGCTCAATTATGCTAAAGACATTTCACCCACAGTTCCAGTAGCAGCAATAGTAGAGGAAGAATAATAGATAAAATATGAGGGCTTGCAATGGCAAGTGCGAAATCTAAAATTGAACATTTAAGTATAGAAAATCGTTCTTAACCTGCCTATTTTTGGAGAATCATAGTAGCTTTTTAAAATTATGAATTATTTGTTGATTTCACATGAAATTCATAAATTATCAGATTATTAGTTAGATTATCTCAAGTTTGTAGAAATTTCAACTTTTATATGAATATAGGTGAATAGACATTGCTAGTTAAGATTTGGGTGGGAGTATCAGACTGTTTATATTCTTTTTTAAAACTAATATGAAATTTCAACATCTGTCAGTCTGTACATATTTTGTCATCTCTAATTTTCTGAATATGTGAGTTAATGAGATACGTATGTAAATCATGTACTACTACAATTAAAACAACAAATTTTTTTTGATGCTTATACAGTTTAACCTCTTTTTTTAGTAACTAAAAAAAAAGAATTATGTGATGTACTAATTCCCAATTATTGTTTTTCCATCCCTCGTTTTCTATCTCTAAGGTATCAGTCCAATGTAAAGCAAAACTTTTTTTTTTATCGGCAATGAAAATTTCATCAACACATAGATAGAATATAAAATTAGTACAATAGGAAAGGAAAAGCATTAAAAGAGTTTTGAAGAATATGCAAGACTCTCCAATGTAAAGCAAAACTAACAAAAATTAATAATAAAGTTATACATTATACATCAAACGTTTTTATTCATGCTTGTGAACAAATGAGTCTAATTTTTTTACATTCTAAATCTATTTTTCTGTTCTAAATCTATTTCCTCGACATACGCAGTAGCCTTAAGTTCAATATAAGCAAGAAAAGTTAAACAAATCTATAATACGGGACAACATACTAACATGGGCGTTATCTTCTTCTGTGTTGACGTTGAAGATAAATATGAGATCAAATACAGCTCCGAAGCTAGCACAGACAATACCCTAGAAAGAGGTGAAAAATAATTAGTTGATGGTACTCACTTCATTTTGAAGCACAATATAATCACATCAAAACAGTGAATCAAAGTTCAACATGCGTAGCTTAATGAAAAATAAAAAAAAATATACGCAACATTTAAAAATTTGGCCATGCAGATTTATTAGACCGCAAAACAGTTACTTTAAAAAAATTATTTACAACAATCTGTACAGAAAAAAAACCAGCAAAGAGCTCACTAATTTCTCGTATAAGAGAAGGGGTGATGAAACATAATCAGGAGACCATTGAATTTGGAGTTCTTTCAATGAAATTGGGAAGATGTTGATATTTTGGAGAAATGGAGAAATAAATTAGTTGTAGGTGGAGTTACTTTCCATAAATTGTTCAAATATTGAATTCGGATTTTCAATTTCAACACAAATAAATTACCCTTTCTAGTTAGAATTATAATTGGATTGAGGACTTGAGGTATCTAATAAACATCCGATCAAGAATTGGCATTCCTATCAATACCTACCATTTACAGATTAAAATTCCAATCAGTCATTGGTATTGCTATCAAATAGGATATTATAAATTAAAATTCCAAATATCAAATAGTAATAGTAGGAAATGTTGAACATGATCTTTGTATTGTTTTCCATGTTTGAAAATTTTATCCCACAAATCAAGGGTTTGATAATTTAAAGATTTAATTTGAAAATTTAACAAAAGGATAATTAAGTAATTGCCTTACACATTAACCTCCCAATGTTGATGCCACTTGTCGCAACCACGTCCCTCCTCGCGAAAACTCATACTGCAATACTATATTAGATATACATAACACATGGTAAATTTAATGTCACATTAGCTTCTCTCACCTTTAATTGCTTTTGTACTTCCCGTAAAATTTAAAAAATAAATAAATAAATAACAGGCGATGGCAGTGGAATAAAATTACATGTGGAAGTTGAAACAAAACTTTCATGTAAAGAAAAATTGAAAAATAAAAAAAAAGAGAGAAAAAAAAACCTGGTAGAAGAGTCATTTTTTCTCTTCCGACGGGTTGTAAACTACCGTTTTTTCCCCATTGAAGGAATTGTGACTTGCAAGGAGACAATATCTAAGAGTATCTCCAGCAGAGTTGGATCCTCAACAAATTATCTAAAAAATGTGCCATATACACATATAGCTAGGAAAAAAATATCACTTCTACCCAACAGACTAGCCATTTCATTCAACAAAAAAAACTACAAAAAAAATTCAAAAGGCTCAAATCTGTATCATCATTGCCTCCTGCGGTGAGACACCGACCGACGACCACACACAGACCATACACATACAATCACTGCCACCAACCACCATCACCGACCCACCACCACCATCACCGACCACACACAGACCACCATCACCGACCCAAAACCGACCATAAATCCGGCCAAAATCAACACACACACACACACACACAGAGGATAAGGCTCAAATCTGTAAATCGTCACCACCTCCCGCCATGGCTGCAACCACAATTACATGTAGGCCCTCCGAGTTGACCCTCCATGAAATCCGACCAAAATCTAACTAAGTCTCAATCTTGATCCTCCATCTCCAACGATCTTTGACGACATCGATCGTTGAGGCAATGCTGGGGTGAGGGCTACAGTGCCTCGCTGGGGCAGGCGAGCCAAAAAGCAAAGCTAGGAAAATGGTGAAGCCATGGCGAGCCTATTGGGTGCTGATTTCGGGGGAAAACTCGCTAATTTGGTCTCGCCAAAGAACATGGCGAGACTGATGGAGATGCTCTTAGGACAAGGGAATGCAACCTGACAAACGCCCTGGGGGTGTTGCACTAAGGCAGTTTTTAGAATAAACTGGTTTTTCACGGTTTTTTATGTGATGTATTTTAAGAGAATGACATGTCTTGGTTTTTGAAAAAAAACTGGTTTTTTATTAGTGGAACACCCCCTAGTCTCTTTATTGTATCATAAAGATAAAGAATACAATTTGGCAGCTGGGCAAAGATCTCATATCCTTGTGTACCTAGGAATTAGAGGCATCGGACGAGTTTTAGATGATTCTGGGTTAATGATTTGAGCAGAGTTTTGCTTCTCTACAGAGTTCGGAAAACTATTTAGTCATGTTCTAGAATCACCATGCTATCTTATTAAGTATTAAAAATCATGATCGATGTGAGCGCAATTACTTCTCTATGGAACATCGATCGCAGTAACTCAGGATAAATTCCAATGGTCTAACCAATCAGGGGGCTCACCTTTTTTTTTTTTTTGAGAAATAGGAAGAAATTTCATTAGATAATAACCAAGCCATACATCAAAGTCCCTTAACAGAGCTAGACACAACTAAACAACAATAAAATAAAATAAAATTACACAAGATTAATAAGCCTATTTCCACTGGAAGGCCGAGTAACATATCCATCACCGGTGTCCGGGTGTGGAACAAAAGAGGCTAAAGCATGCTTAGCGAGAAAATGAGCTCGCTGGACATAGCAACGTGCAACCTTCGAAATTTGACAAAAAGACATCTTCGAGATTTCTTCTGCTAGGTTGCGCAACAAAAACGTGTCATGATGATGACACTCAGCCTTCCCTGCCATCTGCATTATAGCATTAAAACAATCAGTATACACATAAACCATATTATAATTATGACTTACTGCCCATTTAATGGCTTCGTAACAAGCTTGAAGCTCCGTTTGGATAGGAGACAAAGTATAAGTAGATAATGCATGCTTCTCAATAAGAATTCCATTGGGTTGACTAGCCGTGATGCCAATACCACTCCAATCCTGGCCCTCCTTCCAAGCACCATCCACATGGAGGTGACAGACCCGTTGTTGAGATTCAGATGTTGGACAATGTTTAATAATAAAAGTAGGATTATTTGTTGAAGGAGAAGAAACTGCCGGAGCTAGAGTTTTAGAGTTGTTTAGCCAATTGGAAGCGTGTAAAAACCATTAGCACAATCCTTAGCTACACCAAGAGTAGAGTTCACATTGAATTGCATGTCTGAGAAAACCACTTGATTTCTGCTTTTCCAAATAGCCCAAAGGATAGAAATATAAAGGAAGAGTTTTCGCTTGTCCTTTTGGAGCTGAATTATTATATTTAGTAGCCAAGCAATAAAGGACCCATCCTGAGAAATACTGGTAGAAGGATTTTGGTAATCACTATTCTCCCAAACAGAGATAGACTGTGGGCAACAACAGAACAGGTGCTCAATAGTTTCATCAGCCATCGCATAAAGAGGACATATTGGGGAAACGTAGTGAAGACGCGAAGCCACGTTCCCTCTTACTAGCAGGATTCCTTTGAGGCATTTCCATAAAAAGACTTTAATTCATTTTGGGATATCCAGATTCCAAAGCAAGTTCCATATATTATACCCATTCTGGATCCAAGTAGGATTGCCAGAAGATGGCTGAGAAGACCTTTGCATATCATACAGAGATCTATAACCGTATTTAGTGTTGTAGATGCCTGTATTAGTAAAGGGACACATGAGTTGGTCTGGGCAGCTACTGATAGGGAGAGGAATAGCTAAAACTTGTCGAACAAGAAAATTGGGAATCATCTCCCTAACTCTATCCACATTCCAAACTTTCCCATTAGCTGTCTCTAGGGGTGTACAAGAAAACCGAAAAAATCGTGAAACCGGACCGAACCGGTCTATTTGGATTGGTTCTGGTTTTAAAAAAATAAGAACCGGATATTTTGGTTTGGTCTCTGGTTTCATAATTAGGATGGTTTGAACCGAACCGGTCCATATATATAAGTAAAATATAATATAATACATACACTCATATATACCCCACACACTTGATAATTTTGCCAGCTTTAAGTTTTAACGTTGCATCTGCCATATATATCAACAATGATATACGAGAGTATTCTAATAGTTGGTTTAGTTATTGTTGGAGTTCTTAATTTATTTGTGGGTTGGTTTAGTGGTAGTAGTTTTACGAAGAAATTGAAATAATTTTGTGGACAATTTTTTTTTGTGGCAATTTTTGAATGCTAACATGGTTTAGAACCGAAAACCGAACGAAACAAGACCGGTCTAATGGTTTGGTGTGGTTTGGTTCTATATGTGTAACGGTCTGGTTATGGTTCTCAAATTTTTGGAACCGTTAGATATGGTTTGGTCCCCGGATTTCTATAAAACCGGTCCAAACCGGACCATGTACACCCCTAGCTGTCTCATTCATAAGAAAAGAAACCTTGATGTTATCTGAGCCACTGAAAGGAACGAGGTGAATAAGAGGCTTATCAAGCTTAGGGATCCATTTTTCATGGAAAATATTAATTGACGTCCCATCCCCGACTCTCCAAGAGATATGTTTAGCAATTAGGTCTCAGCAAAAAAAGATGCTTTTCCATGGGGGGCTCACTTTTTAATTAGGCAAGTGATTATCGTGCGGCTAGGTGGCAACATAGTTGGGATGCTTTTGCTCGTTGTGATGCCGTATTTCCTCGATCCTTTTAATTTTTATAATCCGTTTCCAAAATTAATAAATTTCTCTTTTTCTTTTAAAAAAACTTTAAAAAAAAATTTAGGCCGATTCAAAGAGGCAAAAACGTGGGACCTCGGATCTGACTTGATCGATCTATCTCGAACCATAAATAAAATCGCCAACAAGTGACGCTAATTACTTGTCCAAATGTGTTTGTTTAGACCAGCAAGAGAGGACCAATTATTATTGTATGGCAAATTGCAAGGCAAGCTTTTTCATTGACTCGGCTTATTTTTTAGAAAAACAACTGGAATTTCGTTATGCAAGCCAAAACCACTAGATATTTCAAGAGAGGAATAATTAAAATAAAGTTTTTTTTTTTTTTTTTTGCTGAGATTAAAATAAATATATTGCGTAGCACAAGTATATTAAAAATAAGAGGTCTGGTAGAGTACATGAAAAGAATAGATGAAATGGAACATGAAAACGCATCCAACGGGTGAGATTCACCCGGTAAGTTGGATGTGTTTTCATGTTCCATTTCATGTTCCCAACACTTTCTCTAAAAATAATGCGTGATAACCCCAAGGAATTGACAAAGTGGTCTTGTCTTGAGAGTTGAGACTTAGGGGTTTGCTCCCACTTAAAATAGAGGTTTGATTTCTCTTGCTAGCAAACTCTTGGGGTCACTCGGTGGTTATACCAGGTCGTTATTTCTAGGGTCCCGAAAGTAGTTGAAGTGTGGACAAGCTGACCCGGACATCCGGTCATTTCAAAAAAATAATAATAATAATAAGAATGCGTGATTATAATGTGTAGCCCATAGATTGGATAAAGCTTAGAGAAGGTATATATTCTGGATAGGTGAGAAAAAGTAGTTGTCAAAGAGGGTCCTACCTCAACCAATTCAATCTCATCTCAAACAAATTCTATGAAATTTAAAACCCATAAAGAATCTATTTTCCATCATATATTTGCGGGCCAAACCTTTCTATAAATAACATCATCTTCTAATACAATTATACAAAGAAGGGTGAAGAAAAAGTAGAAGAAATGGCAGAAGAGCAGCTTGTGAAAACCAGGGTTGTCAAAATAAACTCTGAAGAAACATGGAATTCCTTCATCACTCAAGCAAAAAACCAAGGTTGCCCGGTACGTAATTCCGATTCTTGTGCTGTTAAGTTAGAGGTGCAAACGAGCCGAGCTTTGTAGTATTCAAGTTTGGCTCTATTTCTAAAGGAGTTAAAAACTCAAGCTCGAGCTCAGCTCGGTTTATTTACTTAACGAGCCTTTGTAAGCAAGCCGAGCCTTTTTGAGCCAAGTCGAGTTTTGTAGTGTTGAGATGGGCTCGTCTAAATGAGTGGAGCCAAGCTGAGCCTCGAACTGCTCACGAGCAATTCTGTTCGTTTGCGGCTTTAATTCTTGTATATTATACTTGCATCAGAGATGAAAATTAATCCAATTTCCGTAATGCTTTTTCCTTCTTCTGTATTGCAGGTTGTAGTGCATTTTACTGCTGACTGGTGCATGCCTTCTGTTGTCATGAAACCATTTTTTGAGAACCTGGCCTTAACCTACCAAGATATGCTATTTCTGGTGGTGGATGTCGATGAAGTTAAGGTAATTTCATCATATTTAATTGAGAACAACATGAACTTAATTGACACAGGTTTTTGGGTACATATCGGAACCATGACTCTTAATCGCTACACAATTTCGCAAGGTCCATCACTAAGTATACGGAAGCGACAAGTGTTTGCGTTGGTCAAGAGTCGGGGGACGTGCAACATGTATTCATGTCCCACAATCACTGAATAATTTCTCATACATTTCACGTGGTACGTCCAAAATAATATCCAAGACTAGACTACTCTACTTTTTTGTTTTCCTCACATCCAATTATTATTCGGCGGGCCCCACAATTAGACATTGTAACAGATGAAATACGAATTCCAAATTTGCAATTGGTATCTCTCTGAACATCCAGTACAGTTTTTCTATTAGAAATTGACTTAATTGACTTAAAAATTAATTTTATTGCGTTTTATGATATAAGATATTTTCTCACAATAAATCAAGTAAAAAAATCAACTAATTAAACCAGTTGCTGACTTAAGTTATTTTCTGAAACAATCCTGACTCCACAAATATCTGTGGTGGATAAGAGGGTGGAGAACCAACAAGTGGCGGTGCCAAGGCCACTCAATAATTTTCGGCTACACTCATCATTTATATAAAAATGGATTGGACATTCAACTACGGTAGAGAAGTCTAACCCATATCAATAAAACTGTCATTATATTCCATCACCATAGTCGTGAACAATTTTTGATTGGTTGTGCTTAAAGAATCAAGTACTAAGAGTTTGTTCTACAAAATTGACTTACGGGTTGTTCCGTTAAAAATGTTTTTAGAATAAATTAGCTTTTCATTGTGTTTTTTATGTGATGTATTGTGAGAGAATGACCTGTCTCGGTTTTTGAAAAAAAAAATTGTTTTTGGTTAGTGGAACACCCTATTTCAAAACAAACTTATTACTTTTTACTATAAGACATGCAATTCTCTCACAATACATTAACTCCAAAAGCTAACTTTTTTTGGGTAAATAAAAAAAAATTTGGGTAAATTTCCAAAAGCTAACTTAAATTAGTTTCATTGATTTATTCAGTTTGTGGAACACCCCATTAATTGTTATTGTGATTTACTTTGTTTATATATATAATCAGGAGGTAGCCTCAAAGATGGAGATAAAGGCCATGCCCACCTTTGTGTTGATGAGGGAAGGAGCTCAGGTGGATAAGCTTGTGGGTGCAAACCCAGATGAGATAAGGAAGAGGATTGCTGGTTTTCTCCATTGATTTTCCTTTCCTTGATCTTCTTCCACGAGTTGGATTCTTATTGTGGGCTGATTCATCACTTTGGCAATTTCATCAGTTGAATAAGTTGATGAAGATTGTAATCAGGATTTGCAGTGTGCTTTCAATGTCCAAAATGAGTTGACAGATTGTTGTATTTGTGAAGTTTTCTGAAACCTTTTGTTATGTACTATATGTTTGTTAAGTCTTTTGGAAATGGCTACAATACCTTTTTTTTTTTTTTTTTTCTTTTGATCAGATAAACGTTTGTTAATCGGATTGACATGGTTGTCTTTGAGATTACCTTCTTTCTTTACTTGGAATGCAAATAACACGTTCCCCCATCATAACAAATGAAGGTGTTCGAATTTCATGGATGCCAAATATTCCAACCTTTGGGTTCAATGAAGGATTTATCGGTCGTTAATTTCTAGGCTCCAAAACTAGTCGAAGTGTGCGCTAGTTGTTCAGGATATCCGGTTATAAAAAAGGTAAGGATAACAAAAATAGATTGCTTCGAGGAAAAATCTCGAAAGGCTGTTCAATCATGTGAGAAAAATTTCAGATTAATAGGAGCCAGGAGGAGAAAGTGGGAATTGGGATCATGACCAGGCTTTTACTATTTTATGTTTTGCCTTTACACCTTTTGTCTGTCCAAGGATTTTAAAATATGAAGTCTATCCAAACAACGTTAAATCATATTGGTGGTGCCCCCGATGCCCTTTCTTTGGGGCTTATTAATCGATTTGTATTTTTTTTTTAAAAATTATTAAAAAACAAAGTGGGTTAATTAATCTGATTAAAGTGTGTTTAAAAAAATTTTTCATTTCACAGTACATTTAAAGTGTGTTTAACAAACACGCTTTTAGAAGATGTGTTTGCTAAACACGTTTTCTCATTTTGTACAGTGGTTGTCAAACCTGCCAAAAATTTCTACAATCTCAGGGCATCAAACAAAAAAGAAAAAAAGAAAAAAAAAACGTGTGTTGTTAACCCACCCAGTTCTGTCCAAGGATTCAATTTTTTAATAAATGATTTAAAATATATCATATGTAAGTGTTAATTGCACAATGATATTGTTAAAGTGTTGTTAAATATTTGTGAAGGTATATAATAATATGTATGAAGTACAAAGTTGACCCACTTTTTCTTCTCACTTTTTCCTCTTCATCTCTACCTCTCTCCTCCCTTTCTCTGGCGCTAGCAGAGGTCCCCACTTTTTCCAGCCACTTCTTTCGGTCCCCCCTCTCTCTCTCCCCTTGTGTAGTTATCTGCACACACACAGTTATCAACCCCAGTATTTCTTACACAAATTTTTCTGACTCTAGCATCAAGGTAATTACACTGTTGGGACAGAAAAAAACGAAAAAGCATTCTAACTGGTCTATTTCTTACACTATTTTTACACTATTGTCATGACTGCAGATGCCCTCAGTTCCCAAACCCATAACCCACTGTCTCTCTCTTTCTTCCCAAGCCCAGATCCCACCGTCTCTCTCTCTCTCTCTCTCTCTCACTAGAGCTTTTTTTTTATTTTTCATAAACAAAATAATTTTTATGTCCGTAATATACAAAGAAAAAACAGGAAATTTTTTTTTTTTTAAAACAAAAAAAAAACGTGGAAAAATAATAATGAACAAAAACTAATGAACAAAGAATAAGACCTCCGCAGTTCCCTATTTTCTGTCCCTATTTCACAAAATCCGACGAGTAGAAAGGGCAGTTTTGGGAGAGAAAATGAGACAGAAATAGAAATTCAAAGTAGATGTGAGCCTCTTTTTCATTTCTTGAATGGAATCGATAAAAATTATATCAAACTTTCGTCAACTCATTTTCATATCTTTCCCCATTGATTTACCGTTTCCTTATCGACTCATTAACCCATACTATGCATAATTAACTTGAATACGACGCAACTCGAATTCATTCCACTGCCAATGGAATCGATAAAAATTATATCCTTTCGTCAACTCTGTATTACTCTTTTAGTGGATTATGAAGAATACGGTGCTCTAAGATTATACATACGTATTTTTTTTAGTTTTATAATTAGTGTAATTATGTTGGCATTGAAAATATGTACAGTTTTTATTAGGTCAAATAGGCTGTTTTTAGTAACATTGACATGTGAATATACTTGCAATTTTTCAAAATTTATTGGTCTATATACTTAAATTGGGTTAACTCTTAACACTCTGTTTCAACACAACTTAATTTAGTATTAACATACATGACACGTTCAAGCTAACAAATGTTGACACGGAACCAAAAAGATATTAAATACGAAATGATATAATTTGATCACAATACAACATGATGCTCACCCTCCGTAATTCTACATTTACACTGCACGAGATATTTTGTTTGCATATTACACCAATAGACTTAGTTCATGAGCTATCAATTTTCAATCAAGTTGATTTTTCACGTGAATGATTCACTTGACGGGATTTACAAATTACTACAAAGTAAACAATTCCAAAATTATTGGGGGCTCACAAGGAACTCCAAAAGGCCCAAATTTGACCAAACTGAACCATAGGACTTCGTCCCAACTATAGAGCCCAATCCAACTTTCACCAAGGCTTCAGACTATCGAAGCCCACCAGGTTGCAAGCCCAGTTACACTTCAACGTGGTCACCCTGGTACGGGTACTCTTGAGAATCTCAACACGCCAAATACTCCCCAATCCCCATGCCCCATTCGTCAGATTGACAGATACCCTTTTCTTCTCCTCCTCCCTAAACCAAACCCTCTGTTAATTCTTCTTCCTCCTCACAAACGGAAAAATCATCAATAATCTCGGCGATTAATCGGAAATGGTTTCTCCGGAGAACACCAACTGGCTCTTCGATTACGGATTGATGGAGGATATGGCTGTCCCTGATGGGAATTTCTCTGTTCCAGCTTCTGGGTTTAGCTGGCCCATTCAGCCCTTGGACGGTTCATCCAACTCTGGGTATGGTTGTTTTTTGATATCTTGTGTTGTCAATTGGCCTTAACTGAGATTAGATCAAGTGAAAAGACTTGTGGGTTTCGTGCCTTTTTGGTGTTTATTTGACTTCTTTTTTGCTGGTACTTGTCAGTTTCTTTTTTTGGTTGATAAATTGTCTATATTTTTTATTTTTATTGATACCCGTTTGCCAATTTTGGTATTTATTCAGCCCTTGGATGGTTCCTCCAACGTCGGGAATGGTCTTTTTTTGGGATATCTCGTGTTTTCAGTTGGCCTTAACTGAAATTAGATTAAATGGGAAGCTTTGGGGGTTTCGTATCTTTTTTCCTTTTTGGTGATTATTTGACTTCTTTTTGTTGGTAATAGCCATTTTTCTTGTCTAAATTCTGTAAATGAGTGGTGTTTAGTGATACCCATTCGGTTTAGTCATTTTCTTAGATCTTGTGTTTTCAGTTGGTCTTACTGCAATCAGATCGAATGAAAAGCCTCGTGTGTTTTTCGTATCTTTTTGCCTTTCTGGTGATTATTTGACTTCTTTTTTTGTTGGTACTAGTTAGAATGGTTGGTTTTTAGTGATAATACCCATTTGCCAGTTTTGTTTGTTCTTGTTTCTTTTTCTGAATTCCTCTCCGTTTCTTTTGATATCTTGTGTTCTCAATTCGTTTTAAATGAAATTAGATCAAATGAAAAGCATTGTGGGTTCCGTATCTGTTAGCCTTTGTGGTGATTATTTGACTTATATTTTGCTGCTACTAGTCATGTTTCTTGTATTTGTTTGATAGATTCTCTAAATGGTTGTTTTTCAGTGTACCCATTTCCCAATTTCGTTTGTTCTTGTTTCTTTTTCTGAATTCCTCTCGATTTTGGTGCAAAAGAGTGTTCTATATTTTTTATTCTGTTGTATTAGGGGAGTTGTTTTGCTTCTCTGAAGGGGGGGAAATTTTGATGCTATTTGGGATTTTTTGCTATTTAGGTGCATGTTATTTTTCAGTCCCCAATTTAGTTTATATGTCGGCTCTCTTTCCAGTGGGACTATTTGGGGTTGTCTTGTATGCTATTTTTCGCATCTTTTGTACATTTTGGTCAGTGGTCACCCACTTCCATGAGGGAAAGTAAATGACATTTTCCACTTTATTTCCACTTGTTTGGTTCTTAGAAGGATGGGATAATGGTGAAGCGATCAGCAACTGGCATTCAAGTAACAAAAGAGTGAATTACTTATATAAAAAAAAAGTAGCAAAAGATTGAAGTTCAGAAATGATCATTAATTGTTGTCAAACGATATTCCATTCCATCATGAAATTGTTATCCCGGGATTAAGTGGCAGGGGTGCATGGTAATGAATCTCAAAGAGGGGTAACTTTATTATTTATATCTTTAACACGCCCCCTCGCGTGTATCCAAACTCTCTTCCATAAGCAGGCTAAACACGTGTAAATTTTAATCATTAAGTAGGCGATGAGAGTCGAAACCCAGGATCTATTGCTTGCTTTGATACCATATTAGATTGTTAATCACCAATTCATCTAAAAGCTTAAGCTGTTAGAGAGAAGGGTAACTTCATTATTTATATCTTCGACAAACCTGTTGAATCAATTTTGTGCCTTTAGATTGCCATCTAGGGACCATCCATTTTGCTTTCTTATTTGGCCGTAAATCTTGGGGATTGTTTAGTAGCTGTGTTTGTGTAAAACTCACTGTGCTCTAGGAAATATTCAGGGTGTAATCCACTGGTAAAACTTCTGGCATGGAAATACCCTAGTTAGTTTTGGAGTTTTTAGAGGATTATCTTGGTATGGAAGATGGGATTCAACTTTCAAATTCAACGAAAGCTATGTTAATCAATTCGGTGATCAGGGGCAGAATGGTGCACCCCACTTACACATTTTTACGGATTATGAAGCTTGGCTGAAGTGGCTAGAGTTTTAGTCCATTTAAGTGGCCATGTTCAGTTCTTGTATAACATGGATGTAATGTAGATACTTTTTAATTGTTCTTTTCAATTTGTTTACTAACTTCTTTCACTCATGATATCTGGTATGTGTCCAGTGTGGAAATCGACTCATTTGGTGAATCAGACAGTTGCAAGGAAACTGGCACGAAGAAGAGGTAAGCATCATCTTCTATTGTGTCTTGCATACATACCCCTCTCTCTCTCACACACACACGCGCGCGCACACACTCACTCACTCACACACACCCTGCATCTAACTGAAACCCACCTCGGGCACCTCCAATTGATCCAAAATTTTAGCTGAACCAAACCCACTCACAGAAATCAAACCCAGACCCACACCCAAATCAAACTCTTGCCTGGGGTAAATTGAAATTGCTTTAAAATTACCAAACTCTTTAGTTAAGCAATTGATTGAATGGAAAGAATGGAGATTTGAAAAGCAAGTGGTGGTGGGTTAAGGTGGAATCGCTGGATCTGCAGCTCATTTAAGCCAACCATAACTCTCTCTCTCTCTCTCTGAAATGGGTTAATCAACTACAGATTTCAACCAAATTCATCAAGTTTCAGTGGTAGCATCCTTTTTCCGGTGTTGGCGTTTGTGACCCCTGATCATCTCTCTCTCTCTCTCTCTCTCTCTCTCTCTCTCTCTCTCTCTCTCTCTCTCTCTCTCTCCAACGATGCAGAAGGCTCATGCCAGAAAGTGGTGGGGCCACGTGGGGGTGGTTTTTGTTAATAAATCGGCCGGATATGTTTTGGACAGGTTGGGGGTTTTCTAAAATTTATCCTCCTGCAGTCGGATATAGATATCCTGGGGAAAACATATCCGGGTGGGAAAAAACAAACAAACACAGGATATACCACATCCGGATTTCTATATCCGGGCAATGGCCATATCCGGCTCCCATTTCCCTATGCTGAACAAGCGTAAAAATAATAGTTTAGGTGCATGTTAGATTCTCCTCACAATCTCAAGCAAGGTATGAAGGTATCCTTACAAGGTAGCTTCATGTTTCGATGCCAAAGGAATCTTAATGCCTCCTCTTAGCTTTTCTCACCCCGTATCTGTCTTTCTTGTTACAGGACAAAACCTGAATCATATTAGATCAATCAAACCAACCCTTAGGGACACATAGTTGATGTCATGGGTACCCGTCATTTTCATTTGAGTTTTTATATTGAGTATTAGCTTTAAGCCTTAAATTAATCACGATGGGTTCATGGTAGCAACCGCTCTTGCTGAATCTAGGTGTCTAAAATTAATAATACTTGAGGCACATGTTAGATTCTCCTCACCATCCTAAGCAAGGTATCTTGACAAATTGAGATGTTTGTTTTGCTGCCAAAGGAATCTTAATGCCACTGAGCTTCTCTCACCCTGTATCTGCATTTCTTACAGGACTAGACCTGAATCATGTGGTGCATCAAGTTCCAAAGCTTGCAGGGAGAAGCTGCGGAGGGATAGGCTGAATGACAAGTGAGCTTGTCAACTTTTTAGCCTATTTTCTCTCTTCTTCCCTTCTCTTTCTTAACCAATTCCATTTTCCTAGGTTTATCGAGTTAGGATCTATCCTCGAGCCTGGAAGGCCTCCCAAAACAGACAAGTCTGCTATTTTAGTTGATGCTGTTCGAATGGTTACACAGTTAAGGGGCGACGCTCAAAAGTTGATGGATTCGAATTCGAATCTCCAGGAGAAGATTAAAGAGTTGAAGGTGAATATACTTTCCCTAAACAACGATAATCTCCTTTGTTCCTCTTTCTTCTTTCCTCCCACTTACGAGGAAAACCGGGAGATTTCGGCCTGTTTTACTAAGCAGCCATTTTTACTTCGATAGGCTGAGAAGAATGAGCTACGTGACGAGAAACAGAGGCTAAAGGCTGAGAAAGAGAAATTGGAGCAACAACTGAAGACAATGCCTGCCCAACATGCGTTCATGCCTCCACATCCAGCAATCCCAGCTGCATTTGCCGCTCAAGGTGGCAAAAATTTCATGCCGGTCGTCAGCTACCCAGGTGTTGCCATGTGGCAGTTCATGCCACCGGCTGCAGTGGATACCTCACAGGATCACGTGCTCCGCCCGCCAGTAGCATAGTTGGAGCCCTGGCCTAAAATGGTCTTGTTTTTTAGTACCGTCAACTCGTCAAGCGCTCATTTAACTTGTGATCGCTGTTGTCTGTGTTAGTCTAGTGCTGAAGTGTGTTAACTGGATTTGGTGGTTGATTTAATACCTCTGTTGGAGTATTTTGAAACTTGCACAAGCTGATGCTGTTGTTCACATGCAAATGGGAATGCTGGTGTTTACATGCAAATTGTAATCTGGCAGCCTTGTGAATTCAGCTGCTCATTCTATTGTACTATTTTGTTGTCAGCAGTCCAATTATGGCAGTCCTATGGTGTTTTAGCTGTGAATCTGTGAATGTGGAGGCTGTAGGAGCAACATTTGACGATGCTGTTAGAGCACTAAATAGTTTTTGATGGAGAAAACTGCATTATATAAATATGGTGGCATACATTACTTCATGGGTCCCACGTAACCCAAAGATCTCAATTGAGAAAACTTGAAATCAAAGGAATTGAACCAAAACCACAAAAATCTCAATTTAAAATTTGAAATCAAAAAAGGATTTGAACCAAACAATTGCTCCGTTTGGTGCCAACCTACAAAATAAATTTTTTATGCATTTACTGGAGGTGATCAGCTTTTTTGAAATGCCAAATGGATATAAGTTACTTTATGTATTTATAAGATACGTATTCTCTTCAATGTCACATAGTTATATGCAAAAGACGTAACCATACTTATTTCGTGGTTGAAATAGAATTCTCAACGTGTGTTGCGTAAGAGTATGCATACCCTCACGAAGAAGTTAAGAAGATTTGAACTCAAGCGTTGAATGAAGAATCCCAAATGTTTATGCGTTAAAAAAATTACTTGGTGGTAGAAGTGATCACCTTTATAAATGGATCATGCGTATCGTACAATGTCATTGGTTTTCGTAAAAACAATCCTCATCTGATTACAATGTCATTGGTTTTCGTAAAAACAATCCTCATCCGATTACATAACTATCAAGTTGAGTACCAAACTCGATTAAATTGATTTTCAAGTAAACTTCACCAACCCTCCATGAGATTTTTTATTAATAGTAAAATAAATTTAGACTTCTTGAAAGATTAAAATGACAACTAGGCTCTCTTGCTCTTGAAACTAGTATTAACTAACTAACGGCAAGTGAAATTTACCCTTGATTTTTCTATGTATATACGATGGACTAGTGGGATCATAAATTTGACAATGGGTAAAACTTGATGACAGCTTTTCAGACTTTTTGCAGCGTTGAAAAAGGAACCAAAGATAGAGAGTAAGAGAGATGTGTCAATGATATCATGCCTTATCCACAAGTGTCTTCAATTTATGTCCTCAAACCATTAGCTTTCTTCTTGATTTGAATTCTGCTCAAAATGGCTCCTAGCCTTCTCAAAATCAACTTACAAACCATCCACACTCCAAACCATTCTTTCCAATTACAACTAACCAGAACTCCTTTCCTCTCTCTTCCATTCCCAAAACAAAACCATCATCCCCATGTCCACCTCTCTTTCTTCCCTTCAAGAACACTTCTTTACAGGACAAAATCCTTTTCTCTCTCCATCCATTCTTCTCTCTCCTCCCCTACCCCTCCCACCACCAAAGATGAAGCCATCCTCCAAGCCAAAACCTGCCTCTCAGCAGCCTTACAAAAGCCTCTCAACAACCCCATACTGACAGTGAGAGCACTCAAGAAACTGAGTCAACCCAGATTCCAGGTCGAAATTCCAGTTAGTGATGATTCATCTTCTTCATTATCCCAACTGGCTTTCCAAGTGTTTGGAGAATCACCCATCAGAAGAAAAGGACCATCAGTCAAGATTCTAATCATATGGCCAAATCCCACCTTAAAAGAGGCTGCTTTGGAAGTCTTTAAGTCTAACTCACCGAATTTCGTCGAACACCTGGACCTTTCATCAATTGCTACTAGTGTGGACCCTAGAGTTCTTAATTCTGCTGAGGTGGCAGTGTTCTTGGCTCCAGAGGCTTCACAAGTGGCAGTTATGAAAAGGGTAACAGACAGTTTGTTCCCAAAACCAGTAGTGATTTTCAACCCTGGATGGGGGTTTGAGGAGGAGAGCAATTTTGGTAAGTTGAGTGGGTTTGTGGGCTCATTTAAGGTGGTTTATTCATTCATGGGATTGGGGGTTACAGGGGTTTTGAGTAATAGGAAAGGTGTGGTCTTCAAGTGTGTTACAGATGGTGTTTTGAGTGGTGAGAAATGGGCCATCTTTGTTGAAGAAGGAGGAGAAATGAAACCGATTTCGAAGTTCAAATCCCGACCATCAATTGCTGAAGTTGAGAATGTCTTGTACAATGTGATGGCTATTAACTCGCCTATTACGAAGTCTGTAAAGTTTTTCAAGGATTTGGTATCAAATGTAACAGGTAAAAAGTGAAGTCCAATTGAAAATCTGGAAAATTTCCTTTCCTGTTGTGCAATAGAGCTCGAGAAACTTCTTTGTGAATCCTGCCTGACTGAATGTAGTTGCACTTTAAATGTTAATAAAGCCGCGTAGCATTGATTTGCTTGCTTGGCAAAAAATGTGTATCAATCGAATCATATTTCTGGTTCTTTCTTGCTTTTGATGTCTAGAATTCATTTCTGAGATCTTTGCCCTATGTTGTTCTGTCACGAACACAAAATGAGCGATGATTCTTCTTTGTATGATCGCATGCTCAATAACCACATATTCTACATAGTAATGCTACTATTTCTCCATGCT
Source organism: Vaccinium myrtillus (assembly GCA_016920895.1). Taxonomy (NCBI): domain Eukaryota; kingdom Viridiplantae; phylum Streptophyta; class Magnoliopsida; order Ericales; family Ericaceae; genus Vaccinium; species Vaccinium myrtillus. The sequence goes on along the minus strand of CM029273.1, from coordinate 3,898,405 downwards.
TTTGATACTTGGTGTTGTATTCTTTATGGTTAAGATTTGGGACAGATGTCTATAGAATGGTAGGATTGAACTAATCTGTCATAAGTTGCATGAAAAATATGCAAAGACCAGCGATCAAAAACTCTGATCGATCAGCTAGATCTCGACCTCCACCCTTCTTCATCTGCCTGGCTGGGCTCGCTCATTGAAATTGTTCGTTCCTGGCTTCCGCACTTCGAGTTCTTCTGCTTGCATTGACCTCTCTGCCAACGTTTCTAAGATGGGGATTCAATTACAGATATGTATAGCTTGAGATCTTCTTGTTGTGCGTAATTAAAGAATACTTTAGTCTAAGATCATTCAGAGATATATTGATACTATAATGTAGTTCATAGCATTTCTTGATAGAAATCTCCAGTATTCTATAGAAACACAATCAAATATATACCACAAAGGAATAATGACTCAGAAGTAGGATAAATAACAGTAGAGTTCCCATTCCCAAGTAAATTTATTTTTGTTTCGCAAATGTGGAGAATGTTGAAGCCTTGGAGCCAATAGAGACCGCATTTCTGAGATAATTCATACAAAAATGGTTGAGAACGCTTCCATTCGTATTTCACCATAGATGTATCTTTTTTTTCTTTTCAACGTGGTTTTCCTGGCCTTCTGTCAGTTTATTCATAGACATGCCCTCTTCGTTAATTTTACATTGCGACCACTACATAGAATAATGATGGTGGATTATACGCCAGGCATCGTAGAAGCAAATTCGCCACAAAATTTAGAAAATGTTGTACGTTGTTAGATTTTCCCATTTCAGCTTTCGAATTTTGTTGGATCTTAAACTCATGGTCTTACAGTTCGTAGTTCTCATGGAGGAAACAAAAATGAGGGCGTCTCCCATCTTGTGTTTTATGAGGTTATTTACATAGTAGCATTATACATTACTTTCATCAATACTCAAAAGGTTGAAAACTGCAAACTCTTCTCAAAAATTGAAAGATATATAAGCAAAGAACACGGAGCTCAAATCAAGGAAGTAGAGTTCATAAACCACGATGCCTGGTTCTCATCATCTCCTGTCTTGAATTTGTGAAGAACTCTTTCCTGCTTTCGGTTGTACATATGCCAGTGCATTCTTTATCATCGTTAGGGCTAACGAATTGCTCACAGGATTCGTACTAAGATGCCCTAATATGACAACCTTTGATGAACTTATCAGAGAAGTTCACGTACTTGGACCATAGTGGTCGAAGCTCAGGGAATGCTATATCCAGCCAAGGTTTTGCTCGACCATTGAAATGGATTACACCGGCACTTTTAGCATCTGCGATGCTTGTATTGTCTTGGTACCCCAGGCCCAACATGTGCCAAAAAGGATCAATTTTACGGACATGACCATGGAATGCTATTAGACCTGGAGGTAAAGTCCCTAGCTGCCACAAACTTAGGTCTGATTTCAAATTCTGCATTTACAAAAAAGAAAAGAGCTGATTATGCAATTTAGCTTCAAAATTGTGAATCGTATGATTAGGGAATTAGTCTGTTTGTACAGTAATCTACGAGAAAAACACTTTCTTAGGTTGTTTTCTTACCTCTTCGAGCCAGTAATGGTATGTGAGGCTTATGTTGGTCTTCCTCCAAGCCTCTAGATCAAATATGTTCATGCCATAGGCCCATGCACATTCATTGGGGTTGAAATTCTTCGATATCAAGGGATGGGAAAAGTTCAAATAGCTCTTCAGCCGCTTAGACATTACATATTTATCGTCTCCCCTGCATGTTTCTACTGCTCCATTTACTTTCCCATTCATGTCAATGTCCCATAGAGGCGAAAGATCAGTTTGAATCACGATATCATCGTCCAGGAATACCACCTTATTGAGACTAGGAAACAACTGCAAATAAAATTTATGCATTTGGAGCAACTGAAATTAGCGAATTTGATACATGTATGCATTTGAGCAACTGCAAAGAAAATGTATGCATCTGGGTACTTAGCATTTCCCGATCAAAAACAAAAATGCCACGGTCACATCCTTCTAGCTAAAAAATCTGCATAAAAATCCTATAAGCGTATCAGTTTCTTAAATATTTACCTCTGGTAGATGAATTCGAATGTGATTCATCAGCGAATTGTACTTGGGACTGAGCGCTTGCAACTTGGCAGCAATGACTTTGGGCTTCTCAGTGTTATTCGCAACGATTGCTGAAGACCCGCCTCTGAACTGTGACCGGACTTTCTGGTCCTTTTCCATGGCCTCCAGCACCGGGACCTTCCCCTTAGTAAACCAATCAAAATGATGCAACCCTTTAACCTCAATGATCGCTGGTGTCAATGGGTGTAACGAAAACCAAGCTTGCATCGGAGAAAGGGTCTTTCTGTCCGTAATTATGTGAAGAACAACCTTATTAGGGTGCAAGGAGTTGTGAACGAGAGATGAAGCGACAACTGAGGCAGCCAGAACGTTGTCTGAAGCGAGCACGAAGTGGAAGAAGGTGTTGTCAACGAGAGAAGGGACCAGTTCAGGTGCGGGGAGCTGGAGGCGAGCGTTGGCGTTGGTTGAGTGCTCGTTAGCTAGTTTTAGTGCAAGACAGTGAAGCTGTTTCGGTATGCTGCTGGAGGCCACATGCCGGTAGAGGTACTCCTGGATTTTGGCTGTTCTAGTCCTTTGTTCAAGGAGGGTGACCTGAGAAAATACAGAACAATTTAATCACAACTGATTCTCCAAGTTTGATTCGAAAAACTTAACGAGATTCAAAACGGGTTGATTAGCTTCTTCTGGGTAGATCTCAAACGAGCTTTAGTTGACTGATCACGAACCAAACTCGAACATAGCTTAGTTTTTTGTTTGTTTTGCATATAGGCTTATCGAGGCATGCACGTTCGAGCTGATCTCAAGAAACAAACTTTTTAAAAATATACTGTTCAAGTTTGGTTTGTTTACATAGCGAACATATCTCCAACGAGCTTTTAATGGACTAAACACGAGCCGAACTTGAGTAGTTCAGTACCATGGCTTTGAGCCTGGAAGCAAATGTCTTGGCATCTGGTCTAGTATCTTTCATCTCAGCAACAAAATCTTCTAATGTTTGCGGAATTTCATCCTCTCCTTTTATTTCATCTTCCTTCAATGGTTCTCCTAAAACTTGGTAGATCACTTGAGGAACCTTTCCACAAAACAAAGAAAATTGAACTTTTTATGTCATTTCATTAATATGATAAGCATGAAAATAAATTGTAGGTATGATGATAAGGAAAAAGGCAGAGTGGAGAGATTACAGTTGGTTCAAGCCTTCCCAAGATCCTTGGTCCTATTTTTTTCCCCAAGCAGCCTGACATTATTGCAGCAAATTTGAATTATCACTACCATAATCAGGAAAAAAATGGACAAGAGTCCCCTAGTGTGCCAATACACTACGGGGTGTAGGGCGCCTCGGTGTGCTGATTCAAAATTTTATCATCGTGATATGACTTGTTCACTTTATTGATGTGTTTGAGCAGACATGAAAATTTAATGAGACATTCATATGATCAATATAAAATTGTCACAAGTAATTTTTTTTTTTTGGGAATTATACAAGTCGTGCATTTTTGCATAACTAATGTTGTCTCACTGAGGAGCTAATCGGTTTTGATCAATTTAGTTTTTTACCCTACAAATTGCTAAAAATTGGACGATTCAGATCATGATGTCAAATTTTCTATTGAGCATTCCAAGGCACCCAACACCGCGTTAGTACACTAAGAGGAATGATTGATGAAATTAGAATTTATTAAACGAATTTCAAAAAATCTATTTCTCCGACCCGATTGCGAACACCCCATAAGAAGCTTACGAGGTTAAAAAAGTTAGATATGCAACTTATATTGATAAAAATCAAATAGAAATAATGTAGTCCATTGGTTAAAAAAATAACAGATACAATAAATGACCCAAAAGGTCCGAACACAAAAGCAACAAAACAAAAGAAAAATAACAAAATAAAAAGCGGCAAAAATAACAGCTGCAAATTAATATCTTTACCTTATATATATTGAATTATAACATATGTGTCTAAGCCAGTTTACGTGTATTTTGACTAATCCTAGAGACTAATATAATTGTTCACTAGCGGGACTCAATTAAAGACGGGTCAAAACCCGTATAAACTAGCCTCGTAATTTATAGTGCATGAAACTTTACGTACGAACCTAGAACCTTAGGATTGAGCAAACTTTTAAGTCTTAGGCATTGACCACCGGCTAATCCTCGAGCTTCCTTCAAAGTATACTACCGTTTCATTTTTCCAGAAATGTATCTGAGTTTGAGTAGTTTTACGTACGTACCTATAGTAGAGCACTTGGATTCTCCATCGATGTTATCCACGGCGGTCAACACGAACACGAACCGGAGAAGAAACGTGAAGAACAAAAGCGAGTAGAAAACCATGCGATACGAAAACCTTCTGGACCCAACCTTCACTTTGATAAACTCCCTCAACCCTTTCGATGGCAATACAGTCACGTGCCGCAAACTCGGCGATATGTGAAGCTGCATTCCGACGAGAAAGAGAGAGAGAGAGAGAGAGAGAGAGAGAGAACAACAGTAAAATCGCTCGAACGAGGACGAAGATGATCTATCAAGAGAGAGATGAATAATGCAAGTGCGCGGTAGCTGTAGTAAAAGAGTTGGAAACTGGGAAGTTGTTTGGAGTAGCTATCCATTACCTAAACTTGCTTCATATTTAGATTTTACATGTGTTGTATACGGAGTATGTTATAAGAAGAGAGTTGTTTGAAGGAAAGAGACATGGGACTGAGAAAAGAGGAGACTTGTGTTTGATTCTCTTTGTTTTTTTGGTTTTTTTTGGAGAGAGAGAGAGAGAGAGAGGGAGTTGGTTTGGTGTTTGCTTGGCTTTGACTCCAGATGAGGAGCTATGGCCTATGGGGTTTGACGCAAACAGGGTTTCTAAAATGGAAAAGGACTTTTACCCTCTTTCTCTCTCTCTTGACTTGACTGCGGGAAGTGACCCGAGGCGGAGGCTTATAGGTTCATGTAGCATGCTCACGTAATGCTCCGGGATACTTTAACATCATATATTTTTGTGAGATTAACGACTAAGTATATGAACCCTGTATAAATGTATAGTGAAGAAATGTTGTAGAATACTATATGATTGTGTTGTAAGATTACTGAATGAGTACTGTAGGTTGAGATACAAGATTTATTAGGATTTGGGGTATCTGTAGTGAACCAAGCCACTACATCTCCGTAGTAGATGTGACAATTTTCAACCCAACCCATGAACCCACCCAAACCCACCCACTCAAAACCCAACCCAACCCACCTATATTTTGATACGGGTTATAATGGGTGAACCCAAATTAACCCATATATAGATGGGTTTACATGGGTTCAAAATGAGTTTCACCATTTTGAAGAGAGATATATACCTTAATACTAATTAATATTCTTAACTCGTTATCTTTTCCAACAGTTCGAAGATGTCTTGGAATTTCTGGAGACAGAGTTGCCTCCTAGAAAGAAGCTTTGAGACAGAGTTACCCAGAGCGTTCATCTTCCTTCTCTCTCTTCACTCATTTTGTTAATATTTGAGGAGGAACTTTTTGATGCCGAGTAGGTATGAACGACGTGGTATCCTCTCGCGCGCATTTAGTCATCTAAAAATGCAATGGACGGTTCGGATTAAAATATATTTCTCTTTTTCTTTTTTTGAATACATCCGGTACTTTCAATCCGGGGTATCCGTTACATTTATGGACAGCCGGATGTAAGCGAGCAGACAACATGTGGTACACGCTCGGCATTTCAATTTTTTTCCCTATTTGAGAGTCCGATTTCAATTTGGATTTCCAAATTTCAACCTTTGAACACAGAGAATCGAGAGCCGCCTAGAGAGAGAATTCGTTCAAATATGAGACAATTTAGGCCAATTTTTCAATTTTTTCCCTATTTGAGAGTCCGATATCAATTCGGAAATACAACAATCATAGTTTAATTTAGTTCAATTTTTCTGGTTCATTGTAATTTGCACATTCGTTCAAATATGAGACAATTTCTCAGCTTATTGCAAGAAAAAAAAATCATGTGTGTTTCGATAAATAAAATAAAAAAAAAGGTATGGGTTGGGTTGGGTTTGACTTGACTTATTTCAACCCAACCCATATTCAACCCATACACTATTGACCCATATTTAACCCACCCATATTCAACCCATAACCCATATCAACTTGTCTAAACCCAACTCAACCCACCCATTTGCCACCTCTGCTCCGTAGTAACCTCAATTGTTGGCCCTTTATAATCTATATTTAGAATCGAAACTGTATAATATGTCGGGAACGTTGAGTAAATTATTCATTTTAAAAATCAAATTAATTGGATATTAGTAGCTATATGTTCGGATAACATTTATATGAATGACCAATATCATTTGAAAAATAAATTGTAAGACAAATTTACCTCGTTTACCAATCTCCGACAATCATAATTCTTTTACCCATAATGAATGGTTTCAATTTTAAATGAAAATTTTAGAAGGTCCACAATTGAGATCACTACGCAAATGTAGTGATTTGGTTCACTAAGGGAACCCCATGTCCTATTTATTACTGCACTAAACCTTGGGATTCAAGGCCTAGAGTAAGACGTGTGTTGTTATCACAACAAAGAAATTGCTTTCATAAAATAAATGAATAAATTTGCAAAATAACATTTTTGAAAATACAATAAAAAGTTCTTCTTCTTCTTCTTCTTTTTTTTAATAAAAAACCAAAGTGAACCCAAAAGGGCTACAGAGGAAGTGACGATAATGCTAAAACCACAAGGAAACAGTCCTGCAGATATGAGACCCAGCAAAGAGGATAAGACGTCTTAAACACGTTAGATGCCTCCCCAAAAACCAAACCAGAGCCTTTTATGAGAAATAATGTCCAGTTAATAGGGTGTCCATGTAGGACAGAGGGGGCTGATGTGTATCCCATGCACAGCATCGTGCTGTGCAGCCATGGCGCGGCTGCGCTAGCACCTTTCCGATAATCGGAGATGTTCACCGTGTAGACCTCGTCGAGTACTACAAGTTCACAAAAAATCAACTCGATCGGATAACTTTAAGAACGTTATCGGAACACAAATACTTTGAAAATAAATGGAACACAAATGGATACAAACACTAGATCAAAACCACTTTTTCATGTTGTTTGTGCTCCGATGAGGCACTAAAAGATATCTAATCAAGTTGATTTTTTGTCACACTTGTAGTACTCGACGAGGTCTCGACGAGGTCTACACAGTGAACGTCTCCGATTGTCAAAAATATACCGGCGCGGCGCCGTCGTGGTACTGCACAGCACGGTGCTGTGTATGGGGATGCACAACACCCCCAAGTTCCGTCCATGTGGATGTGTAGAGAATTCAAAGGATTCGTGGGAGTTGGAAATGATGCATATAAACACCTTCTCCTTCCAAAAACTCAGCCAAACTCCAAGTTAATACCATCGCTCCATCAAAATGCCCGAGGTGTGTATGATTCTGAGTGGGGACCAGCACCAGAAGTAACTGTAGAATACAAGAAGGCATTCATTGGTGGAACACGGCTATAATGCCTTTCGAGTGTAAGATCTTCATTGCACTTAGAGCCATCGAGGTATTGTCTCCGCCTTTTCAAGTAGGGGTCCATCGAGAATCTTTCCACCCAGTCCCTAGGATTCGATTCGCGCCTAGCCTAATTCAAACTACTTGCTCGAAAGCACCTTATACTGCTAAATTGCTAATGTCTTTGCTTTCTTCCTTTCGGAGCTTCATATCACAATTTTTTAACCACCAGCTAACTTTACCAGAATTCAAAAATTACTCTTTCTAACCTTACTAGGGTATCCCTCTTAATCAGAGTTAGGAATACCACAAGAGGGCCACATATAAACCTCGTGATATCTGAAATGTTAGGAGTCGCCCTATCCCCCTAAATGTTCCAGCCGAGGATTATCATTAGGACTGTGGCTGTTTAGGGTGCATAATGAGGAAAACAAGCTCTATTTAATAATCCATGATAATTCAATAAACATCAATCAGGGTAATTGGATCGTGTATTAATAAAAGCACATAATAATATTATTTGCGGTTTAAAGCATAACACTGCTAATTGGAGGTCTTCGTTTTTTCACTACAAGTTCTCAATGTCAAATCATATTTCTTCCTAAATTAACAAAAATAGATAGACAGATCATAATTAATTAATTACAACTCGCCTTGTTGGGTTGACCCAAAATGGAACCTGTCTCGTCTAGAATCATTTAACATAGAATTTTCACATCTAAACAAGAGAATTCTCACATCTAAACACAGAGCAATTCAACCACTTCGTCTAAGTTTGAAGGTACAAACTGAGCTGGTATGCTTCAAAGGAATACCATTTTTTCTGAAAAGAATTACTCCCTTACCAGATTATTTCACAAAGTAGGTATCACAAATCCAAGGGGCAGTAATTCTGCATAAACCCTCTGCCTAGCTTGTGAAAGGTCTTGATCATAACCAATCATTTGCAAACCTCTCCAAAGTAGCATGCAAGACAATCAGGTACATACCACGTGTAATTGATAGATGCAACTAGGTGTTGTAAGATTGCATATAAGTGAAGGCCATGTTTGTTTGGGAGGATATGGGGGTTGGGATATGGGGTGAGTTCGAGTGGGTCCTTAAATCCAACGTTTGTTAACTCTTTTGGGGGTGGGATTTGAAATCCCCTACCAAATTTAGTTCCAGTCCGTACGGTGAATAGCAACATCTGCTTCCTCTCTTTCTGATTTAGCAAGGGTTGGGGAGAAACAACTGCTCTGGCGACCTTGAAAGCAAGCTCCCGCGATCTCGAAAGCAAGGATCGGTAACCTTCTTCTCCAAAATAGGTGTTTCAAATCTGTTATGTTATGTTTTGTGTAAAAAAATGAAGGATTTGGAGTTCTTTTTTCTAAAGCTTAACAAAAAGAAAGATTAGTGGACGTCCATAACATCTTTACTTTGATGTCTATTTCTGCTAATTGAAGATATTAATCTCTATCGGAATTTGTATCGGAATTTGCTCTGTTTACTACTCCATTACCGTCTATAGTTGTTGTTCCGTCGCGATGACAATTTGATCTCTTCTATCGTTCTTGGAGATATCGCTTTGAATTTGCAGTCTATTCGAACTTCCGCACTTGCTTATGCAAATGAATACAGGGAAAACCATGAGGTTCCATGACAAGGATGAAACTACAAAGAGAATTTTGCTAGGAATAGCATAAGAAACAAAAGAAAGAGTGCACCCATCTAAAGAATTGGTCTTTAAGATCAGTTATGTCAAAAAGTCAAAACAATAGGAGAATAAACAATAGGAGAGAGAGAGAGAGAAAGCTGGTGGTGCGCCGGCGTCGGTGGTTCTTCAATCTGGTTGATCTCTTCTATCATAGCACAAAAAACCTAGGGTTTGTCATGTAAATCGAACTAGAGAGAGAGACAAAACAAGAGAGAGAGAGAGAGAGAGAGAGAGAGACCATGTCGTGTTCCAATCTTCTTCTTCCTCGCAATCGCGATCTTCTTCTCTCCTCCTCGATCTCTCTCTCTCATCTGGAACGTGATTTGGGGGAAATAAGGTGGAAGCTGGAAATGGCTTTTAACCCGTTTTGAGTTTTGACCCGCGAACTAGGTGTTGACCCGGTTTTAGGCCCCCGAAATTAGATTTTAGATCTGAGCCCTTGGATAAGATCCAAGGGTTGTGAGGAGAAGTCCGGAATTTAGCTCCCATAAGGGTCCCTTATGTGAAGTTTATATATATAAAAACTATTTTAAATCATTTATGGGTGGTAGTTTGTAAAAATTTACACACTTTTTAGGTGCGACGAGCGTACTTTGTCTCGAACCTCACATCAATATATGATGGAAAAAAAGACCTAGGACATCACCGCGTGATGCTATTGGCCACTGACTAATGTTTGAATTTTTTGACCTCTCTTGAATTTTTTTTGTAATACTATGCTTCTGGGCTATGGAAATCGCAGGAAGCCCAGCCCAGTCTAAATTGCTTGACCTAAAAAAATGGGTTGATAAACAATAGGCTCGTTAACAGTCCCGTGTTATGCTACGGACTCAGAATCATGGGCCGAGTCCAGAAGAAGTACAAAATGTTGAAATGGGTTGATCTTGGCCCAGCACGGCCTGGGCCAATGGTATAGTTGTGAATTGTGATTATTGTTGAGTTACGTAAATACACTTTAAATGAAGGGGCTTTTAGAGACCGGTCCTGTGAGCAATGACTCATACTTCACCAAGTCCTGGTACAATTACACACGGAAAATGCACTGTTAATTGTGAATTAACAGTGCTCATTAAGTCCACACACGGAAAAATGCACTGTTAAAATTACACACGGAAATCCATTGTTCATTAAGTCCTCCCAATACTGTTAATTGTGGAAATGCACTGTTAAAATTACACACAAAAATCCATTGCTCTTTAAGTCCTCCCAATACTGTTAATTGTGGAAATGCACCGTTAATTGTGAGTTTTGACAAGAATTAACAGTCCTAATTCCAAAAGTGCATTATTAATTGTTGTATCAAAATACTGTAAATTGTGAAAATGCACCGTTAATTGTTAACACTAACAGTGCATTTCAACAATTAACACTTTTTGTTTCAACAATTAACACTGCACTCTCGGAATTAGCACTGTTAATTGTTGTCAAAATCCACAATTAACAGTATTCTGAAAGTGCAATGTTAACTGTTAAAACAAAAGAAGTGTTAATTGTTCAAACGGATAAGTGGCAGGACCCAAGAATAAGTGGCAGGACCTGCCCAAGACTCTCTCCCAAAATTGGGGCCGGCCCAGCATTTTCCGTTAAATGAAACTTGAAGGGACAAAAACAACATTTTCGAGTCTCTGGATTCACCAATATTCAATCCAGAGACTCGAACTCGGGAGTCTGTAGAGAGCTTGCTCGTAGTGAGCAATCACAACCATCTGTTCGACAATCAAGTGATCAACGGTCTAGATCATCTTACATAAAAGATAAGTATTTTACATATAAGATAATTTCATTTAATTTTTGGAACGTTGATTACCGAACGGACGACTATGATTACTCACTACAGACCACCCGAATTCGATTGAAAGCCGCTCACATGTTGAGAACTTTTTTATTTGAGTAGATGGATGAAGCAACGTCAATCCCTTTTTAAGTGATTTAAATAACTAACCCGTTAACGCTATCGATAACAAAGAAATAAAAGAAATGTTAAAAGCCGAAGACTGGGTCATTTGCTTCGCTCAGGGGCCGGTTGAAATGAAGTTCCCAACTGTCCATGTGCCGGAGGTGTCACCCTAAGCTGTTCTTATGTGGTTATTACGTTTGTCAACATTTATATCTCTTTGCATATATCTAATGTTTAGATGAATGAGAAAGGATTGGTTGCCATTTGTGGAAGTTTTCAATTTACTTTAAAATTCGAAATCATTTATTTTTAAACTCTGCTGAGATCATCAATAATGTCACAATAAAACTGTAGGTACCAATTGGTAGGTACCAATTGGTATCCACCAAATGCATATCGCGTTATGTGGAGTCCATCTCGGAGTTTCAAATAAATGATCGAAGTCGCTCAATTTGTATAAAAATGTTTTTTTAAGGAACCTGAAAAAAAAATCAGTTTGGTCGGATGTCGGTAAGAGTTTGATCGATTCTTCGTTCAATTTAAATTAAACGAAGAAGAATCGAAGAATCGATCAAGCTCTTACCGACATCCGACTGAGCTGATTTTTTTACAGAAATCCTTAAAAACGTATTTTGAATAAGTTGAGCGGCTCCGATCATTTGTATGAAATCCCGAAATGAGTCTCACACAACGCATTGTGCGATTTTTGTGCACCAAAATAGTGTATCCATGGCAAGACTCAAAATACGTACATCAAGGAAAATCCTAATAACAACACATTAAGTTGTGAATAAGGGATAGAAGAAGAAGAAAAACACAATTTTGATACACCTTTAACAATTTTCAAGGTACTTTTAACACATTAAAAATTAGATCTTTTTATCATGTTCCTTCCTTATTCACAACCCAATGATTTATTAGCATTTCCCTTTTAACACACTTTGACTTTGTTTGTTTCGAGTTTTGAGATCGGTTTTCTAAATTATTATTCAATCATTACTCGTATTTCTCTCCGATTATTATCCTAATTTTTGTAATTATTATTCTCATTTTACTATGTATATCTCTCCAATAATTACACCCATTTTCAATAATTACTCTAAATTCTTTCTCCAATCATTACTTAAAATTCAAACCAAACAAGCTCTTTTAATTTTCCGAAGGACAATGCTAGAGGTACATAACCTTTTGTACATAAAATGTACAAATTAGTTGGTTTTGGACTATTTCGGGTTCTACATAGATGATCGGAGCCATTCATATTCTTCAAAATAATATTTTACTATACCCGTAAAAAATCAGCTCAATCGAATATCGGTAAATACTCCATCTTTTTATACAATTTTTTTGTTCAAAATAAAAAATTAATAAACGGATGGAGCCTTTACCGAAATCCGATTGAGCTAATTTTTTATAGGATACAATGAAATATTATTTTAAATAACATAAACGTCTCCGATCATCTGTGTAGAACTCGGAATGGTCCCAAATAAAAACCTTTGTACATTTTATGTACAATTCCCATATTTTTTTCGTTTTCGGAATTAGAAACGTATACAATCAGTTCTTTTCCCAAAGCATTGCCGCAGACCGACAAAACCTCACCTGACAAAATTCCTCCTCCCTATTTCTTTCTTGCCCGCGATCCAATGCACGGCTACGATCCTCTCCAGCTTCCCCAACCCCGTCGTTTTCTCCAACCTCATCGATCACCGTCCATTCATTCCCAGGGCTCTTCCAGTCTCCCATAGGCCACTCCTCCGATTTACTTCAATCAGCGACCAATGATTAGATTCCCACCGAAAGCATTATCAACTGGGCCCCAATCCCCTTCGACTTGCCACACACTTTTACAGTTTTACTACTCTAAAACAGAAGGAACTTCAGTTTTAGCCCCTCGATTTATTTCTACTACTTAATTCATCCTCTATTTATCGATTAAATCAATTGAGTCCTTAAAACTTTTGAACTTGGTATCCAGACAATATAATTTTGAATACCCAATGTATTTATACAACGGAAAAGCCTAGAGCCACTAACTATGTTACTAATTAATGTAGTGGCTTAGTCATGTTGACGAGCCTACCCATGTTTTGCAATATGAATTGATGTGATGTTGTTATGTGTAATATAAATGTATTAGTACTTTGTAAACTATTTAGTGTCTGTGTATATAGTACTACTCTTATTTAAAAGCAACCAATTCCTATATTGAGTTTGATATTTGAGCATTATAATAATTAATTGAATTGGTGGTTAGTGGAAACAATTTAGTGCTAACCACGAAGTGCATATCATATATGATAAATATATGGAGAGCATTTCAAGCAAAAAATATAACTATTTTCTTTTTTATAATACAGTTAATGTTATGAAGTCATGGGTGTCTGACCAAAGATTTAAGAACCCATCCATAATACATTGTTGATTGTTGTTGACATAGTAATTATAATTAATGCTTTCCATTTTGCTTCTTATAAATATTGGATTAAATCAATCATTTTTGTACAATTGAGAGCGGACAGAATTAAGAAAAATGAAAGAAAAGAAATAGACAGAAAGGTAGTGAGAATATGAACAGTCTGGAAGACAATCCTATAGTTCTTAAAAAACTAATATTCAATATTTATCCACTTTTCTGCACTTCTCTTTTATTATTTGCTTAATTTTATAACAGTTAAGACCATTGTCTTTATAAAAAAACAAGAATTTTTTAACAAGATGCCATCCATAATGTAGTGGCCCGAATATACTATGGACTGGGCCATGGACTGATTGGCTGGGGCTAGACGTTTGTAGCTGGATTGTCAGACGGCGCTTTTGATGGACCGAAGTTAAGTGGGCCGATGAGGATCCCACCATGTTCTGTATAGCCGATTGGGCTATAGAACGTGCTTATGGACCGAATGTGTGTCAAACTGGAGGTCAAGGAAGCTATCCATTCTGCAAGCGGGTATGGGATCATGGGGGGCCGAAGGGCCAAGAGCTGAAGAATCTAGCCTGGGTCACCCCATGCGAATCTAGATCACATCAACAGACATTTGGGTTTGGTGGTTTCGGATCGGACTTATAGGTCCAACCCATGAGACAACTCAGAAGGGCCGTTCAGTAGTTACTTGAGCATGTGACGAGGGCCGCAAGGTGCTTGAAGGGAAGCTTCTAGAACCTTCTAGATGGCTATATAGCAGAATGTCATTTCCGATGTCACGTGACTGAAGCAGTCAAGTCACCACTGACGTCATGCACTCGCGCTGAGCACGAGAGACTTGGAGAGCTGGTACACCATTGCCTATAAAGTACTAGGGAAAAACTCTAGAAAGGTACACACTCTTTTGATCTGAAACTCTTGTCAAGTTGCTCTCTTTCTCTATTGGTAACTTGACCATTGAAGTGCCCTCATGCAAGTGGCTTAAGTGGCACTAACTGGTTGCTTATCTTTTATGGGTTTGACGAGTTTGGGAGCCCCACCCCCCACCCACCCACCCACCCATGGAGTGGATAATGTGTATAAAGTGTATCGATAAATCATTAAAAGGTGATTGATAATGTTGTCAGCAAAATCATTTGATGAATTGTTGTTTACTATTGAGTACACCAATAAAATAGACCAAAAAATTATAGTTAGACTATCCGTTTTAGCTTTATAATTTATTAGAATTAATTTTTTGTCTTTATTCAAAAAAGAAAATTGTCTTTGTTATTTTTGTGACATGTTTTTATGGATTATTTGTTCATTTTGAAGAGAGGAATCTAAAAGTTAAAAAATTATGACCAAAATATTAAAAGAGCTCACTTAAGACAAAAAATTATCAAAAGTAGAAATTTTACTATATTCAGAATAAATAATTTGATTTATATTCTTTTTATTTTCCTCATTACTTTGTCGAGACAAACCATTGATCTACAATTTACTTTTTTTGCAAAACTAACAAAGATTACATAAAAAAATTAATAAAGATAAAAAATAATTATTCATTCAAAATTATTAAGCCAAAAACTCACACTAAATGCCGTTTCAAAAAAAAAAAAAAAAAAACCTCATTCTAAGGGCATCTTCAACCCATCCTTCATAACTCCATTTTTGCCTCCATTCCTCCATTTTAGAGGAAAACCTCTCCCCAACCCATCCTTCATTTCTCCCTCCATTTCTCCCTCCATTTTGGAGGATTGTTTTTCACTCTCCAAATATGGAAGATCAAAAAATTATGGAGGATCACCTCCATTTCACTATTCATCCTTTTCAAATTCCTCTTATGTCCTCTTTTTGTCCTCACCCTCTAATAATAAAGCTAATGTGTTTGAGAAATAGATGAATAAAGATTATTGGGTTGGAGTTCACATGAATAGTAAACTCTTTCAAATTCACTTTTTGGATATAAAATTTTATTTTGATTCTCCAAAATAGAGGAATGGAGGTTATTGGGTTGAAAATGACCTAAATGGATAATCATTTGAAGAGTTAAAGGACTCAATTAGGACGAGTTTGACAGGATTTGAATAGTTGAGGGATAAAATTAAAATTTAGCCCTAGCTTTAAAATAAGACCCACCCCGTTTTCCCACGTGTATCCCACCCCGCCCCACGCAACGTCCCTCTGCCTCTGCCTCTGCCTTCGACAAAAACCGCGCCACTGCCGTCGCGCCAACTATACGGTGGTTCACGGTGTCCAAGCGACACCTCCTCCGCCGCCTCTGCCTTCGACAAAAACCGCCGCCTCCGTTGTCGTAGATTATCTCCACTGCACTCGATTTTCCCGGCCCCACGTCCCTTTAACCTGGCCTTAGATCTGGAAGATTCTAGAACACTCCAAGTTTGTCCTCATTCTCCTGAAGTTCCTTCGAGATGGAGTCAATTTTGGCTCGAGCGTTAGAGTATACGCTCAAGTACTGGCTCAAGTCTTTCTCAAGAGATCAGTTCAAGTTGCAGGGCCGAACTGCACAACTCTCCAATTTAGGTATGGTTTTGTTCCGATTGCATTGGGTGTGTAAATCTAGGGCTTAGATTGTTTGATGAGAGAGAAAGGCTGATTTTTTTGGGAATTTGAAAAAACTTGTAAAGCCTGATTCGATTCATAGTAAGAACTGGTGTGGGTGTGTGTTGCATTCTTTATTTCTTTTCTTGATTGTTCTTTGCACGTTGTTTGTTTGTTTGTTGATTTGGCCGATTTCTCAAAATTTTGATCTGATTTATCGGAGTTTCGCAGATATAAACGGCGATGCTTTGCATGCCAGTCTCGGATTGCCGCCGGCATTGAATGTCACGACGGCGAAGGTCGGGAAGTTGGAGATTATGGTTGGTAACTTCTTAATCCCGTCTTAATTGTACATTCTGTCAAATTTTCTTCAGGGGCGGCTCCTTAAAAAAATGTTTTAAAATTTTGAATTTTTAACATATAATTTGATTTTTCGTCGTTGCTTTTGGTACTGAATTACTCATACGTAGCGAAAGTAAATAAAAATTCACTGTTATGTTTTTGCTACAAACTAACAGAGCCTTAAATACTTAATGGTTATCCACTAGTTTTTGGCTGATTTTATCTAATGAATATGATTGATGTGAATTTTGAAGCTCCCCTCTGTGAGTAATGTACAACTAGAGCCGATTGTCGTGCGAATTGATAGGCTTGATCTGGTTCTGGAGGAGAATGATGATTTGGATGTAAGTAGCAGCTCAAGTAGGTAATGCCATTCTTCTAGAGCTTAATGTTAGGTTCAAGGGTAGGGTAAGATTTTAGCCTTTTAGTGAGGTCTAATTCTTTTTGTTTGCTTTTCTGCCTGTAGTGCACAGTCATCACCCAGCTCTGTTAAGGGCAGTGGTTATGGATTCGCAGACAAGGTTAGCTTCTATCATGTGCAGTTCACTTTCCACTCGGGCAAGTTATTTAGCATTTAAGGACAGAATTACCTCGATCATGCAGTTTATGACTTCAAGTTCAATTATTTGGAGTAAATGAAACTCTATAGCTAACCTCGAGTAATTATAATGCTTGTTGAATTTTAATTGAGTAGCTAGTGTTCTTTATCATCTTTCAGTCGTGGAATTCGGAAATGGCTTGCTTTACTTCATGTCCCTTTAGTGCACCACCTTAGCTGGGGCAAAACATCCATAAGAAACTGCATGTATATTTTGCTTTTCATTACTGGAACATTTACCAGCACTTCATTTTTATTAAAACCTGTGAGCTGCCAAACAGTTACTTTAGTCTCTATGGAGTTCTCGGATATGGAAGCCTTTTTCAAATGAGTTCATTAGTACCGATCAAGCCATTTAAATTCCTGTTGAATGAAATTATATAAAGAGGCACCAAACATCCTCATCTGATGAGCGAAACTATTTTCTGTGCTGGAATTTATGATCTTACCTGTACACTCAATGCTGTTACCTCATATGTTGGATATATTATTTGAGCAAGAAACGCATCAAGCTCTTTAAATCAATTTAAGAGCTGATTTAAATCATGCCCCTCAATACTAGAATATGAGATAGATTTCTTTCTTTTTCCCTTCTCAAAAAACGTGACTGTATTTACTTGCATATCTCCAATATCCACATTGTGTGTGTGTGTGTGTGGGAGGGAGGGAGAGAGAGAGAGAGAGAGAGAGAGAGAGAGAGAGAGAGAGTTATTGGTGGTGCAGTGCTTATTGAAGCTTTATTGGCGAAGTTTCTTAATTAGATACTTGTGTACATAGGTGTATGTGGATATGTGCCTTGCTAAACTGTTTTAAGTGAGAGAGAGAGTGTGTGTTATTTCACAGGAATCCCTTTGTTGTGAGTGAGAGTTATTTTCCAGATTCTTGGGTCCATTCTTTGATTTATGATCACACTGTCTGTTGGACCCATTTTGTCAGATTGCAGATGGAATGACGTTAGAAGTGCATACTGTCAATATTCTACTTGAAACTCATGGGGGCGCTCGTCAAAAAGGAGGAGCAACTTGGTGAGTGTCCTTGCTCGAGGCCACTAGTTCTTTGATACGTTGATAACCAGTCATCTACGATTAGGGCTGCAAATGAGTTGAGCTCTCAAGCAGCTCATGGCTTGGCTCGATATGAGCTCGTTTGAACTTGGTTCGCTAAACAAACAAGCAAGCTTGAGCCATAATTTTCATCTTGATAAATAAATGAGCCGAACCCAAGGCAAAAGATGCTCTGCTTGAATGAGCTTGCAAGCTGACAACCCTGGCATACATATGCATATACATGTGTTTCTAACCTCGTACACAGTTATAATTACACTCATTCATATGTATTTGAGCTACGTGGCAGTAGGTGTGCTGTACGCAAGAACATAAGTGAAGCGTTGAACGATTAAATAAGGGTGGAGTACTTGCCTCTTGAACTTCATTTTTCGATGTGGGACAAACTGAATATGCATATACATGTGTTTCTAACCTCGTACACAGGTATAGTTACACTCATACATATGTATTTTGACCTACGTGGCAGTAGGCGTGCTGTATGCAAGAACATAAGTAAAGCGTTGAACCATTAAATAAGGGTGGAATACTTGCCTCGTGAACTTCATTTTTCGATGTGGGACAAACTGAAGAGTAGTGGAATGCGTGAAGCGGTGAAGGTTGCTTGTGTTTGTTAGTCCCACATCGTCCTTTAAGGGAACTCACAACAAATGAATCCCTTATAAATTAAGAACCGAGCACCCACATTCTATTCACCTGCTTCGTCAGCTCCTCTGCTATCGAGCCTCTTGAACCGAGCTTGAGCCTTGACAAACTTGTGCAAGCCGAGGTTGAGCCTAACTTTCATAGCTGGAGCCGAGCTCGAGCCCACTAATTATAGCACAAGCCGAGCTCGAGCAACACAAAGCTAGGCTCGACTTAGCTCATTTATAGCCCTATCTATGACTCTATTTATTCGTCTACATAGTCCGTGACACAAATTGGTAGTTGTAACTGTCTTCAAGATTTGCTTGGTTATCACAAACTTCTAGGTCTTACTGCCAAGTTGCTGTATTGGATAGAAATGCTTACCTTTTGAAAACATTATCACCTTAAGCTGATACAGTACTAGGAGTACCTTTTCATGGTTTACAAAATCGTGGTCATTATACATGTCTGTTGAACATGTTGATATCTTGTTAAAATAGGCATTTGATGCTCTCTACAGTCTACAATAAGATCAGAATTTAAAGGTTTTGTCTAACAGATTTAGTCCCACTAATTGGGCAATGCTTTGTTCAGTTGAGGCAGAAGCAGTACCCTCGTGAATGTGTGTTTCCCAGACGAGTAGGGGTTAATTATCTTATTATGTAAATTCCGTTTCTTACACTTGTAGGCACTCTGCCATTTTACTGTCTGGGTCTGTTTGTATGCTTGATTTGTCTAATTCGTGATCAATCAGGGCATTACCTATGGCATCTCTCACTATCCGTAATGTTCTGCTCTACACTACTAATGAAAGTTGGCAGGTAATGTTCCAAAACTGCAGTACCATTTATCTCTTGCCGCTTACCAAATATTTGCTTACTGGAACAATCTTCCGTAACAGGTTGTCAATCTGAAGGAAGCAAGGGACTTTTCCAGTAATTGCAAGTTCATTTATGTGTTCAAGGTAATTATGCTAGCATTGTTTTTTTTTTTCCCTTTTGAGTTTTGCAATCTTCATAGCATAGGAAGAAGTTTAGGCTGCATGAATAGAGAAAAAGAAGTCATGCCTAGGGTGGGGTTTACTTGTTCAAACGGCTATCTTACTTTATTCTCTTGTCCATCTACAAGCATAGGGGTGCACGCTTTCCTAAATTTTCCATCTCTGAGTCTTTCTGCAACTAGTTTTTACTACATTGTTAGTCTCTGCTAGTGGTGTAGTAGTATACTACTGTTGACATTCTTGATTCTATGTAAGTGATGCCTTTTTGAATTTGTATCTAACCAGAAACTTGAATGGGAATCCTTATCTATCGACGTTCTGCCTCATCCTGACATGTTTTCTGATGCTCATTTTGCGTCTGCCCAAGACGGATCCACCAAGAAAGACGACGATGGGGCAAAACGAGTGTTTTTTGGTGGGGAGCGATTTGTCGAAGGAATATCAGGACAAGCTTATGTAATGCTAATTTGACGCTTTAAGTTTTTCTTATTGAACTTTTTTTTTGATAGAATCCAGTCTTATGGTAGGATAATTGTCTATAACTTTGAAATCATGATCAGATCACAGTACAGAGGACAGAACTAAACAGTCCGTTGGGGCTTGAGGTTCAGTTACACATTACTGAAGTTGTTTGCCCAGCTTTAAGTGAACCAGGCAAGTTAAACTTTTAAACTCTTAGTCAGATTATCCTTTGGTTTCGTTATCAATAGCAAGGTCTTAAGACATCATAATGTGAGCAGGATTGCGTGCTCTTCTGCGCTTCTTTACGGGATTATCTGTTTGTATAAATAGAGGTGATTTGAATCCAAGCAATCAGCAGGTATTGAGTTGCTGTTATCATTATGCTTTGGATCACATTTACTACTAAAATCGCTCTGTAGTTAATTGGAAGCGGATAGATAGTAACTGATTTCTCTCTCTCTCTCTCTCTCTCTCTCTCTCTTCTCTCTCTCTCTCTCTCTCTCTCTGTGCATGTGTGTGTGTGCCCTTTCAGCGTGCTACAGAAGCAGCAGGACGTTCCCTTGTCTCTATTATTGTGGACCATATTTTCTTTTGCATCAAAGATTCTGGTTAGTGTTTCCTTGCCTTTGAAATATCTAGTTCTTTTTCTTTGTGTGGAACATATTTTGCAGGAAAATTAGATGGTTTTTTGAAATCTTTTAGAAACATGCCAAAACAAGTGGCACATAATAATAGTTTCCTAACCAAGTTATTACTAAAATAATGTTTCCATAAATTAAAACACTTAATATCTTGTCCTACATCAGCTAATAATTCAATTGATTTTAATTGCAGAATTCCAGCTTGAACTTTTGATGCAGTCGCTTTCCTTTTCTAGGGTATTGTTCCATAACACTTAAAATAGAATTCACAGATTAAATCCGTGCTTCTCCATATTCCCATGGTCCTCATGCTGTTCCATTTTCTGTTTATTTCCTATGAGTGGTTTGCCATCACATGTTGTGTATGCTTTTTGCAGGCAAGTGTTTCTGATGGAGAAAATGGCAGATGCTTGACGCAGGTGAGGATAGGCGGACTGTTTTTAAGGTATAATTCATTGTATTTGCTTTTCGTATACATCTCTTGCTAGTGACCAGTTTTCCTTCTTTTTATATCAATAGTTTATTTTGTTCTACTTAGCACGTTGGGTCATTCTAGGCTTTCTAGCTCATTATTTATATTTGATTCCATTCATTGGTTTCTGTCTGAATATTTCTGAGAGCAATGCTAGGGACACATCAACGTGTACATCCATTTTTAAATCCCTCTTGCAAGGGATGGTGGGACCTACAACACAACTTAGAAGGGCCCCCATCACTTATGAGAGAGGATGTTAAAATGGATGTGCACTTTGATGTGTCCCTAGCATTTTTGTATTTCAAATGAATTTATGTTTTCAATTATGTTAAGACGTCAAAATTTCTTTATTTCACCAATGTCATTGTGTAATTCTACACAGTTTTACCAATCTTTTTCGGAAAAGTTTCGGAATTTTTTGGTCTTCTAGAGTTCTAGTGTTGGCTTCTGGAAGGCAATTTTATTTGTTGAGAGCAAGCATAAAGTATGGCAAATAGTATTATCTTTCGCACTTCATGGGGTTGGTTTTATGTACTCCTTATGGTCAGCGATTTTACGACTGATTCTTGAGTGAACCCTTAAAATGCAGGGATACCTTTTCACGCCCTCCATCTACTTTAGTGCAACCATCAATGCAGGCTGCTACAGAAAGTTTTTTGCATACTCCAGAGTTTGGTATTGTTTGTCACTGCTTTGTTCTGGAAGAAGTTAGATCCAACTATTGGGTATCAATCTTGTAGAACTTGACTGTCAGTAACGTTTTTGTCTTTCTTATTTTGTTTAAACAGGTAAGAGCTTTTGTCCTCCAATATATCCCTTGGGAGACCAACCATGGCAATTAATTGAAGGTATTCCTCTGATATGCCTTCATGCGATTCAGATCCAGCCCTCCCCAGCCCCACCATCTTTTGCTTCACAAACGGTTGTTGATTGTCAGCCTCTTATGGTATGGAACTGTTACTCTGCGATAGACCTCTTAAGGTTAACGTTAGTTTTGATTCTTGAACATCATTTTTGGTATCTATGTTCAGATTCACCTTCAGGAGGAATCCTGTCTGAAGATTGTTTCCTTATTAGTTGATGGAACTACGGTGAATCCTGGTGCTGTTTTATCAGATTTCTCAATTAACTCCATCAAATTCAATCTCAAAGGCTTGGATATCACTGTTCCTATGGACGTGGAGAACCCTATCTATTCTGTGGGCAACAGAAAACCTAATTTTCAAAGCTGTTTTTCTGGAGCAAGGCTCCATATTGAGAATTTGTTTTTCTCAGAGTCACCTTCCTTAACACTCAAGCTACTGAACCTGGAGAAGGATCCTGCTTGCTTTTGTCTCTGGAAAGATCAACCGATTGATGCTAGCCAGAAGAAATGGACTACTGGAGCCTCTCTCCTTAGTTTGTCTTTGGAAACATGTGATGATGCAACTGGGCTACAGAGTTCTCTTAACTCGTCTTCACCATTGTGGAAATGTGTTGAGCTGAAAGATGCTTGTGTTGAGGTGGCTATGGCTACTGCAGATGGCAGCCCGTTAATTTTTGTTCCTCCTCCAGGAGGCCTTGTCAGAGTCGGAATTGCTTGTGAACAGTATTTCTCAAATACATCAGTTGAGCAGTTATTTTTTGTCCTGGATCTGTATGCCTATTTTGGTAGTGTCGGTGAAAAGTTAGCCATAATTAGAAAAAGTAGCCAAATGAAGAGAATTAGAAATGACAGTTTAGGTGGAAGAATAATTGAAAAGGTTCCTAGTGATACTGCTCTCAGCTTCGCAGTCAAGCTCCTCCGATTAAGATTTCTGGAATCTTCCCCTGCAGATATTCAGGGAATGCCGCTGGTTCAGTTTCTTGGAGAAAATCTATTCGTCAAAGTTACTCACAGGACCCTTGGTGGTGCAATAGCTATTTCATCCAGTTTATGTTGGGAGAGTGTTGAGGTGGATTGCGCAGATACGGAGGGGAATTTATCACATGAGAATGGTGTTCCTTTACCTTCTGTTGAAAATGGTATTCTGATGAACGGGAATGGACGCCCTCAACTGAGAACTGTCTTCTGGGTGCAAAAGAGACTGAAACTTCTATCTCATGGTAACACTCAGTCGGTTCCATTTCTGAACATAGGGATGGTACATGTAATTCCATACAGCACACGGGATATGGAGTGTCATAGTTTGAGTCTCTCAGCTTGTATTGCTGGTGTTAGACTTGGAGGAGGAATGAATTATGCTGAAGCCCTCTTGCATCGATTTGGAATACTTGGAGCAGACGGTGGTCCTGGGAAGGGCTCTCTAAAGGTTTAGAAAACTTATCTGCAGGACCTTTATCGAAACTTTTCAAAGCATCTCCTCTGATTCCAGATGATCTCCAAGAGAATATGAACAGTAAGTTTCTTTTGGAAAACCAAAGTCTGCCAATTCACTTTTTCACTTCGACTTATGATTCTTATCACTTATTGAATTTTGTCTTGATGTTATCCCGGAATCCTTATTATGTTGCCCTACATTGCCCCCAACTTTCCTTGTCATCTCAGGAGACGGGAATGACGATGCTTTCTTGCACTTGGGCACGCCTGATGATGTGGACTTGACCATAGAATTGAAAGATTGGTTATTTGCCCTTGAAGGAGCACAGAACAATGCAGAAGGGCAGTGGTCACACAATCATGGAGATCTTGACCGAGAAGAGAGGTGCTGGCATACAACTTTCGAAAAATTGCGAGTGCTGGCAAAAAGTAGCCCAAAGCATGTTGCGAATGTAAAAGAAAAATCACATCAATTACAGAAGTACCCTGTTGAAGTGGTAACGGTGAGAAAGTGTTCCAATATATCCCTTCAGGCTATATGAATTTTTTTTTTTGAACATAATCGTTTTGGCTGTTGTCAATAGGAAGTGAACAGAGCATTGACTTTGAGCTAATTTATGGTTTATTGGTTGTAGATTGCTTGCTTCCCTTCTTAATGAGTCAAATAACATTTAAATATGTCACCAATATTTTGTTTGCATCCTTTTAGAGAGATGATGGCCTGTGAACATTTTAGTCCACTAAAAGCTGCAATTATAACAATTTGTTTATTGAAGTAAGATCACAGGTGGGTGAGTAACTTTAGAATTAGTAAACAGGGAAGTTGTTTTCATACCAACTTAGACTCTTAGTTTGTCTCAAACCAAAGCGCAAGTTATTGAGCGTTTTTGAGAATGAGGGTTAGTTACAAACTTGCAATAGACATCTAAACTGCTCCAGGACATTTAGGAACTGGTTCCATTTCAGATTGGTTGGCGTTGAAAGTTACGATCAGACAATGCAATCTATGAAGGATAATACCAACTTTTCACATCAGCAGCTGACCATAGCACAGCACAAGCTAGATTTAGAAACTTCACATGCTATGGCTTATTCTTGAGAAGTTTAATATTGTTTTCCATGTGTTGACTTGCTGTTCTAAGAACATGGGTATTTGGGTGGGTCTCTGTGTAATATGTAAGTTTGTTCATGGATTGTGTCGTAGCTTATGGTCTTCACTCTTCAGTTGTGCAGCTTGTGTTGCAAATTAAATCAAACTTAATAGTTGGTTGTATCTGATGAGCATTTGCTAATAGCCGTTTGCATGACAGTATTGGTCTCAATTCACAGTTGAAATAATTCTTGCAGGTTGGTGTGGAAGGTTTGCAGATCTTAAAGCCCCATGCACAAACACGTGTCCTACAGGATGGATTACCTCTAGAAGGCCCCAAAGAGGCTGTTGACGTATCTGGTGGGATAAATTTGGAATCTAGCATAGTAATATCTGAAGATGATGTCGATATAGAGATGGTGAAGTGGATGGTGGAAAACTTCAAATTCTCTGTTAAACAGCCGGTAAAGAAGAATTTTGTAACTATTTTACTGCTGTTTCTTATGATAACATGTAGTGATGAGTCTTATTCGGTAGATTGAGGTGGTTGTGACAAAGGATGAGCTGAAGCACCTTGCTTTTCTGTGCAAGTCTGAAGTTGATTCAATGGGTCGCATAGCTGCTGGTGTACTTAGGGTTCTGAAGCTGGAGGGATCGATTGGACAGGCAGCCATCAATCAACTAAGCAACCTAGGTATGCTCTTGTTTAACATAAGTTAAGGGTTTTTAACGTCCTACCATCATTGACATCCTCAAATACCAGATAGACTGAATATGGTGTTTTTACCAACAATAGTTAATAGCAGGGCTTCATGATTGGTACAGGATCATTTTAATTGGGGAGGTATAAGGGAGGACTGTACCTAACTCTTATGCTATAATAGTTGTTTAAACATTTGTTAGCGGTGAAGACATAAATGGGACTATTTTGAGTGTACGGCTTTTTATTTCGATCACATGCATTTTCAGTCCTTGACCAATGTTATGCTAATCAATCCATCAATGACCAAAAATAAATAAGTCTAGTGAACATTTTCAACTTTTAAAAGCTTAACGTTTGATGAAAATATATTAGCCCAATTTTTAAGGAGGCAAAACTCTTCTGTTTTTCATGGTAAAGATTAAATCACAGGCAGTCGAGCATTGGAATTGTGTAAATACACACTTGGAGAGGAGCTGCTAATTTAGCAAATGTGAGAAAGGAAAAAAAAAGGGTAGATGATGTTAAATGTGATCAAAGAAGGAGAACAAGCGGAAAAACAGAAGATGATAGAAAATTAGAAACAGAAAAACAACTGTGCTTGTGTTTGAATTTTCAAAATTAGAAAAACAATGATTGTGACGACAGGAATCACAGAATGACCAGTTGTGTAATTAAAAGTGATAAACAATATGCCTCAAAGAAAGTCCTTTCTTGCAAGTTGCAAACACCAGGTATGGAAAGATCGACGACTCTGTATTACCTTCTACTCTTCTTGATAACGAATGAAGAATTTAATTAAGAAAGTCTTTTGTCAGTGCCTGGTATCCGTGGGCTTAATGGGGATAACCTGGACCTGGTTCAAGATTTTGTTGGTTGTTAAAGATTGTCTCCTCTGCCTATTCTTCTCTGAAGCTTATTTGAGCATATGAGTGATAGGACCTTACTTTCGTCGTATCCGATGTTCATGCAATTCATGACTTGTTGCAGGAAGCGAAGGGTTTGACAAGATTTTTGCCCCAGAGAAGCTTAGTAGGGGCAGTACTGGACCTTCAAATGCCACCGGTGAAACCTTAGAGTCGACAGTGGCTTCACTTGAGGAGTTGGTAGCAGATTCTCAGGCAAAGTGTGCGGCTCTTACTGCTGAATTAGGCAGTGTATCTTCCATTCAACACCTTTCTGAAATTGAACAAATTACGCAGAAACTTGAGAGTATGCAGAATTTATTGACAAGATTACGGACTCAAACCTGATTGGCCTTTTTCCGGTGATTCTTGTGTGTACAATTTTGGGATAAAAGTATCCCAATCGAAGAGTTTGTGCATTCTTTCTGTATATAGATAGGCATACAAATACATGATGTGTGTGTGTGTACCAATTAGGCAAATAGAGGGAAATTATATCATCGATCCAACTGGAAATTTTGGATTTCAGTTTTGTAATGAACCTATATTTTATAAGATAAGATGAACATGTTTTGTGCTTTGAGCCAATGGTTTCCTTGTGACAATTTTAGTCTTTATTTCATATGATTGGATCCTTTTGTAGTTTACCATTCCAAAAGCTAACCATTCATTTCATAATCCACCCATTATTTGTCAGCAAATCCATGTTAATTTATCGCTGGACTTTTCCTTCATTTGATTTTTTTTTTTTTTTTTGTCTTCCCCGCCTTATGTTTTGTTTCAGTTGTATTTGTTTCACACCGTAGGCTGTAATTTGTTATCAATGGATTTCTTGCTCTTCCAAATAGTAAAAATAAAAAAATCCATTTATATAATTTTTTCGGATCGTAATGCAAGGTTATGTTTGGATCATGGATTTGTTAAGGGGTGGGGTCAGCCCCTTGTTGAGGAATTTGGTAAGAAATGAAAAGAACAGAGAAGGATTCTTACCACTTGTTTGGATAAATAAGTGAGAAATGATGAGGGCGTGTTAATGCAATAATTGGTTTCGCTCCGTTTCTCAGCAAAAAATGATGAGATTTCGTGAGAAATCATAACCCTTTCTTTTCTCACGAAATCACACCATCCAAAGGAGCCGTTATTGAGACCCCATGTTGAAAAAAAGATATTTTTTCCGTTTATCTTGCTCTCTAAAGAACTATCAACAATAGAGACAAACCACCTTATCTTCTTCCCCTCAAACTTCCATGGCTTCCACTTTTGTTCCATTCCTCTCTCCTACTCATACTCTCCCTCTACTTCACCCATACCCAAAACAAAAACACTTCACCATAAAATGCACTTCAAGCTCATCTCCTGAACCTGGCGACTTCCCACCCCCAGGCTCTGAAACCACCAACAGCGCCGAAAATTTCCCCATTGAAAAGAGAAGAAAATCTGAAATAACAAGAGACAGAAGATCAAGAATGGGTCTAGTAAAGCCCGAGCCACCGAATTATGAGATAGGGTGGAAGAGAACGAAGCCGATTCAGGTGGAAAAGCCAAATGGGTATGTGATTATGGACTTTCTGGAGAAGTTTGTGGTACTTTTGGATAGAGAGTTTGGATCAAAAACACTGCTGGCGAAAGCCGGAGAAATCGTGGCAGAGAGGGCACGAGAGGAGGCAGAGGTGTTGAGAGAGGAAGGAAAAGTTGAGGACAGGATGGTTACAGAGTTGTCTAGAGTGTTGAAGTTGATGGAAATGGATTTGGCTATGGTTAGAGCTGCTGTGAAAGAAGAGACGATGCGTGAGAGGCTTGAACAGGCCAAGGCTAGGTGCAGGCAAGCTATTCTTGTTGCAAATTCTTTTTGATTTTTTGTAATGAGGCAACAAAGAAAGAAAATAAGCTGATTTTTGAGGTGAAAAGTTTGTCTTTTAAATTTTAATGAAAACTTTAAGAAATACACAAATTAATGCACGGATTTAGGCTATTTTCAGTTACTGTTTTCGAAATCAGTTTTGCATCAGGCGAAATACTACTATTCTGAAGATGGACTGGACAAGATTTTCGAAAATTGTTCCATGGCAAATTCTTCAAACTTTTGGCTAGTGGAACGCGTCTTTCTCGAGTAGCTTGATTTTTTTTGTACTGTCATATTTAATGTGTCTGAAAGCAATTTGTATATATTGGAACCCCATTTTTGGCGATGGGGAGTTCTAATCATGCCAAGGAACGAGGCAAAGGCAGCCTCTAATTTGGCCATCTAGAAATTAGGCCGAGCTCTCACTATCCTCACATCGTATAATAACAAGGTTCTCGATTTCTATAAATATACAAAGATAGTTTCCAACACCCGAATAAGTTTTACGATTGTATTCTGGAGTTGGTTTCGGAACATCTTCATCGTTCGTAATCAAAGAAAATGCTTCTTTTGCCCTCCAAATTTAAGGGTAACTTAATGAGTTGGAAAGGCTGCTACTTCATCTCCCAAGTCATTCCGAATTCTATTTGTAGTGGAATTCAATATCTCAATCAATTGGGGTCGATCGGATAGAGTTCCATAAAAGCCATTGGAGACAAAAACTTGAAGCATGCTAAATAGACGATTTTCATGCCCTGAGTGGTCCAATTCGAAGCATGTAATATCCACTCTCCCACATTGTCTGTCTTTCCAATTGAAATTCTGTTGTGTATGTTTTCAATAGTGGTGTTAGAGCATGTTTCTAATCTCACGATCATGCTCTGATACCACTGTTGGGAATTATTTAAATACGGTGCAATTATTTTAACAAAATGACTAAAAAGTCACCTTTTTGTAGTATTTTTTATTGCCACGAACATTCACGCACTTTATTATAGTATTTTTTTTTTTTGTAAAAATAGTATTATATATGACTATGAGTTCAATTAATTTATGAAAAAAAGTTCGGATTTTTTCTTGAAAAAAATGTGTCTAGCAAAGCGAACAAGACTCAGCAAAATGATCACTCATTTCAATGATTTACCCATGAATCAAATTGAACCAAGGTTGTGTTGGGATTTTTTGGCCCATGTGTTAATGCACACTTGAAAAACAAATTTGAAATGGATTGGTAGTGGTGAGAAGTCCTCGGATGGTGGTATGGCCGCATAATGTTTTTTGGCCGGCTGTGCATTGTTCCAAGGGCATTTGTTGCTTCCTCAAGAATCCCAAAGGTCTCTTGTGCTTTCTAATTATTTTGGCCATGCATTGTCTATATATATATGGCAGCATATGTGTGAGTAGTAACAAGAAAAGAGAGAAAAAGAAAGAAAAAGTGTAGTGTGTGTTGAGAGATTTTGTGTGAGAATATTGGTGAGTGTGTGTGAGATAAAAATATATGTGAGTGTGGGCTTGGGTTGGGAATTTTTTTTATCTCATTGTAACTCATCCGATATATAGTGAAAATTGTTATCTCTCCCGTGGACGTACCCGATTTTGGGGAACCACGTAAAATTGTTTGTGTTCTTTGTTTCGGTTTATTTGTGCATGTAGGTGTGTTGTTTGATCGATCCATAACAGGTTGCACAACACAAACAACAAGTTCAATTCATGTGAAATTGGAGGTTCGCCTAGTCGTTAACTTCAGGGTCCTATAATTAGTTGAGGTGACAAGTTGATCCTAACATTCGGTTATCCAATATATAACAACAACAACAACAAATTCAGAATAGATCCAACCAAAGAACTCACGCACTGTTCATCAAAACACGAGAGAGAAGCCCGAAACCGGACCACAGGGAAAATGGGTAAAGTTGTAGTAATTGAACTAGCCAAGGCCTCACCCTCACTATCCCACATTGACTAAGTACAAACTTCTCTAATATATAAATAGGCGAAGGATGGTTTTTCAATAATGAATTAGGTTGTGTATTACAGTTCTTCATTTGGTACCAGAACTTGTTCTCGATTCTTAAATCAAGATCAAGAACCTGCTCTGATACCAATTGTGAAAATTAATGTAACACCTAATTATTTTTGGCAATGCTAAGTTTAATATCTTCTAAGGTTCAGTTCACATTAAATTTTTTGGTCTTCAAACTAATGTTGAAACACCACTTGTTTCCTCTAAAAATACCATCCATGTCTTCTCCCTAAATTAACTATTTTTTATTATTTGCATTACGTAATTTTTTATTTAGGTTTTCGTTGTGTATTTTTTAAATTAATCATTCGTCTCGACCAGATGAATCTAAAAAGTAAGAAATTAAGTCCAAAACAAGTTCAGTAAACAAATTTTTTCAACTCCGGTACACATCTTTATATTTTTCTGATTCCTCTCGACGAGACGAATGATTAATCCAAAAAGACAAGTAATATACTATCATTTAGTCGATTTAGTTAGTTGAAATGACTTGTCTTCAGTTAAGTACAAAATACCATTTATTCCGTTTAATCAACAGTTTGAAGCCTTGAACTAAATAAGTGTAATATATTTTAGTCGAGGAAGAGGAAGAAAAAGAAAATCATTGAGGGAAGGACTTTCATTCTCTCTTTTTTTTTTTTGGTAAATGAAATATTTATAAACCAACCGACTCAAAAAAATCATAGGGAATGAGCCCACAAAACAGGGACCTGTACAAAGAAACTACCACAAAAAAGAAACACAACTAAGGGGTAGCAGATCCAAGAATTCTAGTTGAGATTTCATTCTCTTCTTATTAATCGTAGTCACCTAGGAAAAGAAAATAGGAGAATTTCAAAAAAGCCCCTGACTATTCGAAACAATGTCTCATAAGCACCTAAGCTAGCTTTCTTTCATAAATTTCAAATGAGCATGTGTTTTTCTCTTTCCTTCATCAATTCCCACCCTAGCTTTATTCTCCATCCAAAATCTAACGGAATGACAGACATGGCGCTTACTTGGATATTGTTGGACACAGGGACGGAACCAGAATTTTACCTTTGTGGTGGAGAAAATATGTAATTAAAAAATTAGAAGACAAGCTGCATTTTGAATGTTCATCCACTTTACAAAAAATTATGATAACATAAAAACTTTAAATGTACATAAAAACTTTAAATGTTTGTCCTATGTACGTAAAGTACCAAAAAAGAGTAATTTCGGTTTAATCTATCTACTAAACTGAGGCATCTTGAATTGTGTTCGAGGCTCTTTCATGTCGTTGAAAGCATCGATGATAGACTCAGCATCAAAACTTAAGTCAATATCCCTCTCAATGTACGTGATCAAGAAACTTGCCAAAAAATCATCCTTCATCCTATTACGCAATCTAGTCTTCACAAGTTTCAATGCCTGCTTCGTTGTAGCCGTTGAAATGGGCAAAGTCAATACAAAACAAATTAATTTGTCAACAAGAGGATAAATTATGGACTTTCTTGTTTTATTCAACACTCGACATAACTCTGAAATAGTAGTCAGACTATCAAACTTTGGATGCTTGAAAACATCGAGCTCATAATTTTGCAACTGAAATCTAAAGTGTAGTGGTGGCGAGTCTATATAATTTGAGGTTAATTTTTTTTTATCGATGTAATAATTGTATTTTTTTTTAAAACCTTGTGGTGGCGGTCGCCACCACTTGTCCCCCCTTGGCTCCATCCTTGGTTGGACACATTGGCTTATATTTGGCAGTGGGCATGGACATTAATGGAGCATAAATTAATACCAAAACAGGCAAATGGGTTGCAAAATCACACTCATTCAAGGATGAACGCTAGCCTAGGCGACCGCCCTATCCAACTTTCAAAATTTATGAAAACTTTTAAGTTTAAGAAAAACACAAATCAATGCATGGATTTAGCCTATTTTCAATTACTGTTTTCAGAATCAGTTTTGCATCGGGCAAAATACTATTCTGAAGCTAGCTTGTTAAAGGTTTCCGAAAATTATTTCGTGGCAAATTCTTCAAACTTTTAGCTAGTTGAAAATTATTGTAAAAGGTTCTCGAATAGCTTAATTTTTTTTTGTTTTTTGTTTTTTGTTTTTTGTTTTTTGTTTTTTATTTTATTTTATTTTATG
Source organism: Vaccinium myrtillus (assembly GCA_016920895.1). Taxonomy (NCBI): domain Eukaryota; kingdom Viridiplantae; phylum Streptophyta; class Magnoliopsida; order Ericales; family Ericaceae; genus Vaccinium; species Vaccinium myrtillus. The sequence continues at coordinate 3,866,073 of CM029273.1, read as the reverse complement.
TAATATCAAATTTAATGTGTCTGGAAGTAAGTTGTATATATTGGAATCCTTTCTCTGGCGCAGTAACGATGCAAACTAGAAGCATGTAGAATAAGACCCATACAGCAATTTTATGGCATTATCTAGAAATTAGGCCGAACTCTCACTATCGTATAATAACAAGCTTATCGATTTCTATAAACATACAAAGCTAGTTTCCAACACCCGAATAAGTTATGCGATTCTATTCTGGAGTTAGTTTCGGAACATCTTCATCGTTCGTAATCAAAGAAAATGTTTCTTTTGCCTTGCAAATATATCTAAGGGTAAATTAGTGAGGTGGAAAAGCTGTTGCTTAAAAGCAGGGAGACAAAAAAACTTGAAGCATGTTAAAGAGACGATTTTCTGTTGGCCTGAGTGGTCCAATTCCAAGCATGTAATAGTAATACCCATTCTCCCACATCGTCTGACTACAAACTTCTCTATCATTACAAATAGATGGAGGAGGGATTTCTGAATTAAAATTCTATTGTACTTGTTTTCAATAATTGGTATTTGAGCGTGTTTCTTGAAATGAGAAAGAATTTCACGATAAAATCATGCTCTGATACCAATTGTTGGGAATTGGTAAAACACGGAGCAATTTTTTTTAAACAAATGATAAAAATCCACGGTTACGGTTAGTCTTTTTTATTGCATGAACATTCACGCACTTTATTATAGTACTAGTGTTAGGCTACGTGCTACACACGTAACCGTGTGTTCATTTTTGTCGAGCTGAGCTGGTTAATTATTACTTCCCCCATTTCTTTTTTAGTATAGACATATCTATTTTGGGTTGTCCCTTAATAAGTGTGTGTTTTAAAAAGTTAATGATAAAAGTTTGTACAATTATCATTTTGCACTTTTGAAAAGTTAGTGGGTGAAAAAGTAATGAGTAAAAGTTGAGGATAATTTTGGAAAGTGGAGGTCAAAGTTGATGTGTTAAGTGTAACATGGAGGTAAAATTTGATGTGATGGGTGATGATATTTCTTTAATAAGTTGGGTTTACGAAGCAACAAACTTAAAAAGGGACGGAGGGGAGTACTTTTTTTTATAATTTTATTTTTTTTTAAAAATTACAGAGAGATATAGGTAAGACTGATTTTTTTTTACAATTACATTTTGGGGAACTGTGATTGTGAAACAAACCAAATGGTAGTTCATGGTGCAATTGTGCACAATTGAACTAGGATATTTTTTTTCCTTTGTTCATTTTGTTAGTATTTTCTTCCTAATTAAACTGAATAAAATGACCAACAAACCCCTCAACTAAAACCCATCTATGAAAGACCTGATGGTGTCTCCACTACTAATAGCTTACACATGCCGCCAAAAAAAAGAAAAAGAAAGAAAGAACGTAGACAGAAATAAGAGAAAAGATGCACCTGTGTTCACACTTGTCTCCCCCAAAATTTCAGAAATGCCCTTTGACATATGGACAAAACCCAGGCAAAAAAAAAGGACGTAGAAGGAAACCTCAAAAGTCTGGTAAGGACAATACGGTAATCATGCAAATTCTTTCAAAATGACCTAAATACCCCTCCTTACAAAGCCACATCACCTCTAATTATAGAAAAATAAGAATGCTTTGGACATTTTCGTTATATATTTTTTCGATTAATCATTCGTATTGACGAAAAGAATCAACTAAGTTCCAAATACATTTTCGCGAAAACAAGAAAATGGGTTCCAAAATCACACTCACTAATTCCCTTCTCCATACTCTCTTCTCTCTAAAACAAATCTTCATGATTGTACGCTATAATTAAGTGTGGAGAATGGCCGACACATTGATCCCATTTCTCTCTTTCCAATTCTTCGTGATCCTCCACACTAATTAAGCTTTATTGTTCGATGTAATTTTTTGAAGCATGAAATAGCCACATCTAAGGATTCACTTCAATTTTGGCTCTCCTTAATGTAAGCTAACTTGCTAAGGCCTGAACCTCACTATCCCACATCGGCTAATTACAAATTTCTATTTCATATGAAATAGAAGAGGAAGGTTATTGATTGATGAATTAGGTTGTGTATTAGTGTTCTGCATTTGTATCAGAACTTGTTCTTAAATCTTATCGTAAGACCTGGCTCTGATACCAAATGTTGAAAACTAATTTAATGCCTATTTTTTTTTATTATCCATGCGGGCGATTTTTAGGACATTTATCACTTTCAGAAAACAAAAATGGGAAACCAACCCACTAGTGTAATATCTTGGAGCAAAGTAGTGATAGCAACGGTTTGTAACCAAGTGATGCTTTTTTTTTTTCTTTGTATTTCGTTTGAAAATTTGTTTCGGATATATCTGAATCCAATCCAGCTAATCTGATAGGAATTTGGATTATCGAATTGGTGTTATCGGATTCGGATCGTATCCAGATTTAAACCGGCCCATTGACAGGCCTAATAACACCCAACTATTTTCATCCATAATCCATGCTAAGTGTAATGTCTTGTAGCCAAGGAGTGATGGCAATGGTTAGGTTCGGTTCGGTTGTCGTAAAATCACAACAAAAAAGAAATTTATAATTATTAAAACCAAAATTGTAACCAAAACCGCAGGGTTCCCTTTTGTTATCCGAACCCATGTGAATCAAATCCTTAAGTCACCAAAATTTTGTCTGCAACTGGAAAAAAAGCAAACGGGAATTACTACCCTGTGCAACTGAAATAAGTGGGCTATGGAGAGAGAGAGAGAGAGTGCCCTATCTGAGATTAGCTGACTGTTGTATAAAAATGTAACTGAGATTAGTTCTGACTCTTGTGTTTTGGTCATTATTGAAAAGGAGAAGCAGTTTTGTTTCTTCCATCGAAAGAGCTTTATCAGGAAGCAGTTCTGGTTGATTCACCGAAAACCCAATTCAGAAAAAGCCAGTTATTGGACCTTCAATGATACGATGATAGAGTCAATTCCAGCGAAGGCGTCTTGCCGTCACTCAATCTAGCTGAGGTTGAGTCTACCTGCTCTGCTAAAAATAGTAGTAACCACTTGTAAAGTTCATGCTTTCTCAGATGTTCTTATTTTGTCAAAAAAGAGAAAGGGGTGCAATGCAACGCCGAACTTTCTCAGTAATAAATTGAAATAATTGGCTATTTGGATACAAGGCTTTAGCGACACTACAATGCCGATTGCACATTCTTCTCACCTCCTAATTTTCATTTCCTACTCCTCATTTTCAATACACATGAATTTTATCTCCCCGCCGTTTCCTTCTCCTCCTCCTCCTTCTTCTTCTTCTTCTTCTTCTTCTTCTTCTTCTTCCCTGTAGGGGAGGCAGGCTCAATGTAATTTTCGTTCTTCTTCCCGGTAGGGGAGGCAGGCTCAATGTAAGTTGCTTTCTTCTCAGGCTCAATGTAAGTTTCTTTCTCCTTCCCGGTAGGGGAGGCAGGCTTAATGTAAGTTGCTTTACATGCTTTGATTACACAGCGAACGTGGGGATCATCTCTCGGTATTTTGTTTAGCATTTTTGTTGCGGATGTGTGATCCCCTGAAGCCAAAAGGGCTTGATACATCCTGCACATGAACCATTAAGTCAAAAAAAAAAAAACAATTATAATTAAATGAAAGCAAAACCATAACTTGTTTCAGATTTGTAATGCCCCCAAATTGACATGGAGTATTGCTGAAATTCCAAACATTCGATTCTCTCAAATTATGCAAGATATCACCAAAATGCTAAATGAGACAAACTTTTCTTCTTATCATTCACTTGAGCTAATTATACTTTGATTCCACTATATTCCAACGGTGAGAAAATAACCAAAGAACATTTTATAAGACCAACGTGTTAGTGACAGTATTTGTTAAATATATAGGAGACTGATCAATAACAAGAAATTAAGGAATACTTGCCTTAAGTAACTCAAAACGTTATAAGGAAGCCCAGCTATCTGATACTCTTTCCAAATTAAAAGAGAACTCTGTCGATCTTTGGCACTAGCACAGGCGCTAAGAAGGAAATCAAGACTTTTTCGCGAAGGGCTAACATCAAGCTGTTCCTTAATGGCTTGAAGCAATTTCAGACCAAACTGCATATCCACACGCTCTGACTCGGCAATTTTTGAAAATACCTGCTTCATGGTTGCCATTGAAACTAAAGAATTACTGACTGAACCCTAATATTTCCAATATAGGTAAATAAATCACGCAGTAATTCTTTGAATCAAGAATTGAACATTTGAGTTTGAGGTCCTTGAAGTTTCCCAATATGAAGTATTGCGGCTATTGCCTCCGTTCCATATTCTTAGTCCTTTGTTCACCGTTTCAGGAATATGGAAAAATCGTATATATTTACGTATAAATACATGTATTATAATTTAGATAATATTAAAAACTGTCCAAAATAACAAATAGAGATCTTTTAATTGGTTAAGAAAAACTCAAGATTTTCCCGAAAAATATATTCTCTGTTGATAAGATTAAAGGGTATGCCTGTTACCAAGAATATGGTACGAAGATGGAGCGTTGTACTTTCTATTGTGATTACAAAAGTAAACAACTGAAACCTCATCAAAAATAACTTCTGTAGCGACTTCATCATCGCAGAAGTTGTCCACTAGTTGCTTCAGCAAATCAACTGCAGAACTAGACCAAAGAAAGCAAGACATTTAATTAAGTGGGTAACCACAAGAGCTCAATCAATAAATAACTTGGTCTCACAATACCTTAAATGCTTGAATTGTACACAATACGAAATGACTCTGCAGCAGCCATCGATCCACTGATCTGAATCCTTTAAATCCTCAAGTAGTTGAAGCAATCTACTCAACTGCCCTTCAGTTTGAAGGTGACCCTGATGGGCAAGTAACGAATTAGTCTTGATAAGGTAGAACACAGGAGGGATGCATTAAGAATCTTACAATGAGACATATGATGGCTCTGGGCTCCAGCTTGCATTCAGCTTCTTTGATTTCTTCACTAACTTCAAGGGCCTCAGAAATCCGCCCATGTGATGCAAGAGCTGAGGCAAGTACACTTTTAAGTTCATTTAAGCTCTTTACGGGTACTCCTTTGTCCAAGACTACCTACAACCATACACGGGAACTATGATGCTATCTTCATAGATATTTTCACTCTAAAATATCACGAGGCCCTAGGTCACTAACAGCACAAGGTTCCAAAGATAATACAATGCGAAATACCACTTAGTTAACCAAAATTGGAAGGTGCAAAAAAATTACCAATTGATTGCAAAAACTTCATACAACAATTGGGAGGAGGGTGGTGAACCAAGTACCTCAAAAAGGAGATTGGATGGGTGAAAAGCAAAACCATGTGGTTAGAAAGTAAATGAGGCATGGATAACAAACCAACGAGGACACTGTTGCACCATATTTCTTACAGAAACAGAATTTAGGGCTGAAAGGCCCATTTCCTTTTTACAGTTTACTTGTTAAGTACTTAGTAACTGTAATATTGGATTTGCATGGGGAAAAAATTTATGCTGATGGGAAAATATATTTTATTTCTTAGACGGGAGCAATGGTGACCCTGAAAATACTTAAAAAGGTTTTAGATTGAACAACTTTGTAAGCCATGGTTGCAAGTGTTTAACTTCGACAAAGGCATAATTGGATAGTACCAAAAATGACAGTTCATGAGCTTTGTGACCACAAGAAACACATGCAAAATCAGCAGAGATACTAAAACGTGGCCATGCATCACTCTGAGTGATGACCAGAGATACTAAGAGGTGGCCATGCATCACTACGAGTGATGACCAGATTAGCAGACAAGAAGATATTTTCCAAGGTTACAATTGAACATGAATTAAGGGCGATATTTTTGCTAAGCAGTTGAAATTTTGATGTTGAACCTCCAGAAGAGAATTCAGCTAGTTGATGTGGAAAAAGAAACGAAGAAGAAAAATCAAACCCTTTCCAGTTTGGACAGGTAGAGTGATCCAGAAGCTATATAAAAGTCATTAAATATACCTGCTTTGCCTTCTCAAACTGACCGCAAGCAGCATATGCGTTTATAAGTGCCATGAAGATATGCTTTGTAATTTGAACCCCAAAACGCTTCATTTCTTCGTAGTACTACAAGAAGATCACTAAATCAGCCTCCATAATGGGATTATAAATTCTTTTCTTCTTCCATTTCTTTTTCCTCCCTCTTTTGTAAGGAAATGGCAATATGAAATGGTTAAAAATCATAACAGTAGCAAAAGCATAGATGATCACAAGAACAATTTGCTCAATCACCAATCCCATCATAATCATGCTTCATACAATACCATTATTGACTAATCCCATAACCTCCACCCCTTCGAAGAAAGAAACTTTAGAGACTAAAAGTGACAACACTAACAGTTTTCTTTTTCAGATGTTAAACCATATTCCGACATCTTACACAAGGATACATGAGATTGCCTGCTCACATCATGCAAAGATCAAACAGGCACCCCAACGTGACCTTCAGAGGTTATCAGAAACTAAGCTCTATGAAGCCCATGTAGAATATTAGAGAGGCAGATCTACAATTACAGAAGTCCAATGATGTTACAAACACTATATTCTACCAAAGTAACTGTAAGCCATTTTGATGTGCACGGGTTATTAAATGGACTTAATGGCTAAATAGTTTTCAAGAGATGTATGGGCAGTAGGCCATCGCAAACAAATGAAATGAACAAAATGCTAACTTAAATCACCAAATTAAAACCCATAGCCTCATTATGAGAGGGAAAACTTATAATCAACTTTTAGACAAGAAGTGTGCAAACTTCTACCAGACCCAATGTAAATGAATCAGAGATCATAATCTACTTGCAGAATGGGTAAGATCACCAAAATATAGTATAAACTACCTTAACAATATCCTCCTCATGGACACAGTTCCCTATAAGATAGGTAAAAGTCTGAGAATCAGGTTTTACAGTTGCATCCTCCATTTCTTTAAGAACCCTTAAACCAGCATGAATGTTTTTCTGCAGAGAAATTTTGAAATGAAATAGGTCAAGCAGAAAATCCACAATGCATTATAAGCAGGAAATCACACTAGAGCTTAAACACCTTTTGATGCTGACTTGACTATCCAGTGCATAAAACAAAAACTGTCACGGAATCTTGTCAGTAATAAGTAGCCACAGTTACAATGCCTCCAGAAACTGTACAAATGTCAGTCACACGCTCCAGTCTAAACAACCAACACGTGGATACAGAAGTATTACGTTATGGGTTCGCATTTGCAAGGGAATTAGGAACAAAACTGTTAAAAGCATCCAACTCAAAACCAAATGGTTATGAGTGGAGAGGCTACCCAGGCTCATATACTAGACTCGGAGGTTATAATTAACTAATGTGGGACAAGCTCTAACACTCACCCACACGTGCGACCCCTGCCCTGCACGTGCAACTCCTGACCCGCACGTGGAGAGTTAAACATCGGATCCGCAATATTGGGATCACAACAAAACAAGGTGCACTTATGGCACAAGCAACGGGGTAATAACCAAGAGAGTCTTATCCAAAATCCTCTGAAAGCCTAGCTCGGATATCATGTGGAGACTCTATATCCATCTCAGAACCAATTGGCAATGAGTGGTGAGGCCCAATATTATATTAAGTGATCACCCATTCCTTCCCCAAGCAATGTGGGACAATATTTCTTAACATCCCCCTCACGTGCAACCGCATTTTGAGGTCTGTCACGTGGCCACTTTTTGGGTCCTATCATCGTGCAACCTTTTTTGTTGGCCTGTCATCGTGTGGTGTGGATTGTGAAATTTTTTTTTTTTAAATGTGGGGTGCAATGGACCCTGCTCTGACACCATGTTAAAGCATCCAACTCAAAACCAATTGGCTATGAGTGGAGACGCCGCCCAGGCTCATATACTAGACTCGGAGGTTATAAACTTATAATTAACCAATGTGGGACAAGCTCTAACAAAAACCAACACTGGACAGGCAGACACATTGGTTTCAATTGCACAGAAAGCTCAACAACCCAGTCCATGAATTTGGTCCCCTTTCATCGCAAACATTGGCTTCCGACATGGTTGCACCTAGATCATGACAAGGCTGTCCAATCATCTTTGCTTACGAAGAAATAGGTTATAACAAATTTATTCTTGTGGAATATTGGCCCGCAATAGTTTGCAGATGGCAAACTGGTCCAATCCCTACAAGTTCCAATTTCAACCTGAATTCAGCATTTGCTACTTTAGCTGTTTGTAGTGTCAACATTAGCATCCAGTTCAAATTTCAGGCGAAGATAAAATCGTAACCTAATTTGCCTAAACCCACTCCATGAAAGGTCCCATGTCAAAGAATCGGACGAAATGCTCTGTAGTTGAGATCCAATAAGTGATGTGGATATTCAATTTTCAATGTGGGAGAGTAAGTGCACCCACCCACCCACCGACACACCCACACACACACACAGGGCTGATCCAAACATAATTAGAGATTGTCTCCAAAAAATAAAAAACAATGGGAAAACTAGTAGACCCAGGTTAAAAAGAAGATGAAGACAAGACCCTCAATGCGATTTAACTTTTTCTGAAAAAGTTGAAACACTCCTATGCAGTTTGGAATACAATCCAGCTAGTTTTATCAAGTAACAAAGGGGTAGAAATGATGTCCCATAGGCAGACAAATAACACCCTTTATCCCATGAAGATTTTCACATACCGCCATAGATTACAGCATAATACCACAAAAAACCCACCATATCTACTTTGTCCAGAAAGCTGCGAAAATGGTGGCATCCATAAGTCACTACAAACATGCAAGTATAATGTACTATGGGACATATATTCAAGCCATTTATAAGGAAAATTGATAAAAGCCACATCAACCAAGACATAAGCCTGCAAAGAGGTGAATAAATGAAACGCTGTCGAGTAGTCATAAAGCAGATTAGTGATTGATCATAAACACAAACACACACACACACATAGACAAAACGAGGAAGAGAGCACACTTGAGAGGGTTATGCATGAGATTCAAAAATCACAGAGAATCTTTAAGGTTGAGTGTAGCGTCATTTACTCTTATTTTCTGATTCCAAATGAAAGCCACCAAGTAAATCAAGAAGATAAACACACAAGCTAATGAACAGCACATGTATGCCCCTGACGAGTAAAATTGGGATGCTCGGCAGGATAAACAGGATAGTACCTCGTAGGCTCGTACCAAGGTGAATGTCAAGGATAGTATGAATGTCAAAAAAATGGATGAAAGCATGCAATGCAAGCAACAGCTTGGAACAAGAAATATTGAAGCTGACTCTATTGACTTGTAGAATGCAGCACAAAACCGTATAACTCGAGGGAAAGTAATTTGCGCAACAATACTAACAATGAGTTTACTAGCTGTTGAGAAAAATAGAAAGGCTCAACAGAGAAGAAACCGAGGAAGTCACCTCCCGGAAATATCCTGCCATTATCGCATTGTACATGCCTGATGTAGGCACCAAATTCATATTATCCAGATCTTTGATCATGCTGTACGCACCTTCAAACTGCAGCGAAGGAAAGAGGAAGAAACATAAAACCGTTACATGCTTCACTAGGTAATCAGAAAATTTATCAGAATATAAAGTGTAAACCAAAATGCAACAAAAGAAAACTTACATCTTTCATTTTTACCCTCAAAGCAATCATAGCCCTGACGGTCTCATTGTTCGGCTTCAAGTTGTTATGACAAATCGTCGAGTAGATACGATGAACCTTAGAATCATAAGACAGAAAGTAAGAGTACTCTCAACTTCAACTGAAATGGCCCCAAAATTTCCACATTTAATAACTGGAATCCCTGATAAATACTACGATACACTGGCCTCTTCATAATATTAATGGCAATATCTTTTGTAAGCAGACAAAAAAGTATGACGGCATTTAATCAAATTCTGGTCAAAAGTCCAAACTCTCCCAAGTAAACTCCTGGTCTGAATAAGTTACCCACTAGTGAACTAGCAGCCATAAAAACTCAAGTGACAAGGATGGCAACAGCTAGAGAAATAGATAATTCAAAAGAAGACCGAGCATATAAGTTCAAGGAATCTGTGTCAACTACAAATTTAGGTTTTAGACCTTAAATCATCAGATGTCTAGCATCATCCACAGATCCTGTTGGGAAAAATGAACACATATCTCTATATCTGCAAATGTATGATGCCTAACTATCCCATACTTGATTTGTTGCCCAATTGCCAGACAACCTGATAGCAAACCCGTTATGTCAGGGTACCAGAGGTGCAGTATACACTTTACATCGGCTTCTAACTAAACAATGTGTCACCCATCAGACTGGCCTGCATTTTTGTTGTCAGCAGCATGCTTATCCTTGATTTGCCTCTATAACTTCGTATCGCTAGAAAAAGTAAGACAATAGCAATGCATTCACAGTTTCTTCCCGTTGAGGAAAAGCCCAAATTTTATACACAACTCAGGCAAGTTACTGGCGGTAATAAAACTATCTTCTACAATATCCACACAAGCATTCATACAAATGCCTTTAATGGATACAATAATGGGAGACAGAAAAGGTTAATAAGAGGGAAGCAAGAGAGAAGTCAAGTTACCAAATTATAGTCACAACTCTCCTCACATGCGCATAATATCGAATGAAATGTCTCTATTGATACGGTCAAACCTGCTTCAAACATCTGATCAACTATATCAAGAGCTACATGTGCCTACATAAAAATGATTAAACATTTGTCACCTCAAAGTAACATACAAAAGAAAACTCAAAGACTTATAAAAGTCACAATGCCAACTAGATTAATTTATACCTTCAGCGAATTGCAACAATACCCAATAAGCTTCTCGTATGCTGCAGAAGAAGGCACCACCTCCAATTCCACATGCAGATGCTTAAATTTTGAAATTATATCATCAACCTTCAATGTACAATAGGTGAGCATTCAGGAGAAGAACAACTTTAAAAAACAACAAAAATAGAGGACTCAATGATCAAACTGCTTAGAAAATCAATCTCGTCACATGGACTCTTCAGTCTTCACAATATATGCAAATCCCGTACTGGACATTGGACACTGGGATAATGGTGTGAATTGGCAACCAACACATGTACCCAATTTAGCAGCTTGGATCTTTCAATTCTATGACTATTTGAAGGGGGGAAAAAGGGTCATATATGCTAGAAAAGAAACATGTCCAACCTTCTACCTAAAGGGCAAACAAAAATTTGCATTTTTCCTCAACTATTTGCTATCAAGCAACTCCAAATTATGTACACCACATTGTCAACAATGTATTATAATGTAAAAATTAAAAAAACTGTTCAGGACGTGTCCAGTTACCCATAACTAACTTCCGGACACATATAACAATAACCTCATGTATATGTTTAGGAAGGCCCGACACTAAGACACACACCTGCAACAGATACTACCTGAGTTCATGATACATGGAGAATCAATTCCCTTAAACATTGATAAAACATTTAAAGAACTAATCGAATCCCTTCGCGGTCGTCCGGACAGCCATGCTGCAAGCTGAAATTTGGCTTCACTCCCCAACGTCAAAAACAGGCCCGACTTCAGGGCATTAACTTTGAAGACTCCTTTATGTTTAATTTCTTCAGAATAAACAAGATGGCAGTGCTAGGTCTGCTTAGTGTGGCAGTGATTCCAGGAATTGCCTTAGCCAGGGCCTTGTATGCACATATTCTAGCAGGTCTCACATCTAAGAGTCGAGAATCACACGCAAATGCTGGTATTATCGCTAAGCATGTTGGTTTTACAAATTCTATTCAGGTATTTCTGATTGAGTTTCCTTCTTATGAAATATGTTAGAGCAACTTACAACTATGTTGCTAGTTTCCCAAATCCTGCATGATTGTATTTGGTTCTTTTGTAGATTTCCTTCTTTTTATTAACATTTTTGTTGGAACTTGTGGGTCATATGGAGAGGTATTGAGAAGTTCTAATGAAGGCCAGATGCCGAGCAGAACGGAACGGAGCGAAATATTAGGGTTGTAATAGAGTAGGACTTATAAATACTCTCTATTGTAAAAACCCTAGCCGACTTTTATCATAACAACAGACTCGCTCGCTCCCGCGGAGGTACTCAGTTTTGGGGAACCACGTAAATCTTGTTGTCGATTTCTTTACTGTTCTTATTCCTTGATTGTGTGAGTAATTGATTTACGCTAACAATTTTCGACCAGATGAATTTTAAATTTTATCATTTGGGGATCAAATGATGCCATTACATCATACATGTGCTAGAAGTATAAAGTAGATTCACTGTGTCTTATGTTCTACAGTTATCTTTTTTTCTTTTTCTTTTTTTTCCCATGGACATAATGATGAGGTTTCATGCGCAACATAGTTAGTGAATGTCCGAAATATATTTGAGCTTTAAAATTTTTGTTTAGTAGCTGGCCTCTGTATTCATCTTGTTTAGTGTACTACAATGGGTTTGACTTAACACTATCTAAATAGGCCATTGCACAAGTTAGGACCGTCTACTCATATGTTGGTGAGAGCAAGGCCCTCAATTCCTATTCATCTTGTTTATGGAATGATATGCATTTCATGGGCCCTAGTTTTTCTAAAAAATTTACATGACCTACCTGACAAGTCAACCAAGGCTTAGAGTACAAAAATCTAGAAGCTTCCATTCTTTAATGAAAAAATCATGCAATGGGCGAAATGAAGTTATTCATGAATAGCTTGAACACGGCACGATAATGTGCTCGTTCATTCATCTTATGAAGCGAATTTGAGCTCCATTATCTGGTGAGCTGAGCCACAACAAAACCCAAGCTTAGTTGTACCGGCTCATGATGCAGCCACCAGTTAACACAGCTAATAAGAGCTTCTCCTACATTGGTTAGTTATCATCTCCAAAACTAGAATAATAGCTCTCCACTCAATGCGTACAGAATTTGAGTTCGATGTTTTGTTATGGTATGAGAATGCTTTTAGAGGCTTTTGGGAAAGTCTGTATGGGTAATCCACAATCCTAGAGAGAAATAGAAAATACCCCAAGTCACTACTTATTTCATTCAAATTTGCTGTTTTAATAAATTATAGGGAATTCTATTGGCAAGAAATTAGAAAATACTATCCTCCGTGACTCCTTGTAGATTCTAGACATGAACACCTTAGAAAAACAGACAACTGCTCATCACCAATGTTCTACTAAATGTTGAGAATATAAATAATATAGTTACCCCTCTCTCTAACAGCTTAAGCTTTTAGATGAGTTGGTGGTTAACAATTTAATAAACATTATCGCTTCACTTGAAGTAGCAGTCCATAAACATGACGTTTAAAACACCTCAGAAAGAACTAAGACTGATCACTTAAGTAATATTATTTGCCAGGAGTTTATGCAGGTCATAAATTTGAAACTAAAAGAACAGATTGCTAGTAGTGCAGAAATGCCACATAAAATTGTGGCATCGAGGAAATTACCAGTAGTATTCATGAAAGTTCCTCACCGCTAAGTTTGGCACACTAGTTGCATAGCTATAGATGAAGTTTGAGATACTTTCTGCCCCAATATCTGCATTTATCAAGATCTCCACATGAAAAAGATAAATAAAGCTGCGGAGAAACATAAAAACTAACGGTTTTGTTTTAATTCTGAAACACAGGAAAAAGTGCTAGGGACCTAAAGTGTTTGGCCATGATACATGGAACCTCCTAAATTTTGCATCTTGCAAGTCCCCGTTTCGGGCACTCCACTAGGCCTGCTAGGGTAAAGCATGGGTCCGATGGCATAGTAAGACAGTCGAGCTTAGTACTTTCCGCATTTAAACATTAATAACCATGCATTTCCTAAACATCATTTTGTTAAATAAGTATTTAAGACATTTCAAATCTACCCTTCCTGGTGTCTTTGGACAATGAATAAGATGAATCCTATTATAGCCCCATATCCGCAACTGAAGACCATGCCCGGGTTCATGTGACATAAGCCAGATCCTCAAAATGAAGAAGTGATTGACCTTCATGATGAAAAAGACAACTGTTTCACCTTTTAGCGAGAAAATCTTATTGGCCACTGATGGCTACAGTTGAACTAAGTAGTTTCCAAATTTCACCAGCACCAAAGAGCAAACAAGACCTAGATGCCTTATCACATTTCAACATCATCAAAATGAAAGGATCATGGACGTACCACAGCCTTTTAATGCCCTAATGAATTTCTCCGCGAAGGACTCCAATGAAAGCCTCCCCAAAGATCTGAAGATATTTGTCAGATTATCCAAAGAGGAAAACTTCGTTATGTCAACAATCTCCAGCAGTAGCAAAAGCTCTTTCTTCCGGTCACTCTCGAACAAGGCCAACAAATAATGTTCTGCAAAAGCAGTCACACGAAATAGGATTCGAATTTAGACCAAACAAATGAATAATTTCAAGACCATAAGTTGCACAAAAAGACTGTTTGAAGTTTGATGCATGAACTCGCAACATACATTGTTGTGTTCTATTTTTCATGTTTAAAAGCACGTTTTGTTAAGTTAAAATGTGAATCTAGAAAGAATTAAGCAAAAACACATTGAACAGGCAATAGCAGATAATATGAAGCATAAAACACCAGAATTCATAAACCTGACCAAATAATGGGCACTAAATTAGTGATTTCTACTTTCTAAACATCTCCCCTGCAAAGCCATGCAAGATGATTAGAGTTTCACATCTTAAGAAGGGGCCAATATTAACAACTAAAAAGCTAATGATTATGTGCAACTATATCAAGGAGATATAACAATCTCATTTCGATGTGAGCTTCAACTAAGTTCAACAATCATGAAAAAAAGGGGAGTCCGGTGCACCAGGCTCCTGGCATTGCAGGGTTTGGGGTGGATCACATATATACAATACAGGTTTATGTTTGCATGTGGACAAGTTGCCTCCATGTTTCGAACCGATGATAAATGGGTTACAGAGAAGAAACATGGGTTACAGAGAAGAAACATGGGTTACAGAGAAGAAACATCATTACTGCACGTCTGCATCATGGGTCGACTCACATTCATAAAATTGCTAAGTAGTTGTTAAAGCATCCAACTCAAAACCAATTAGTAATGAGTGGAGAGGCTACCCAGGCTCATATACTAGTTTTAGAAGTTGTAATTAACGGTAACCCATGTGGGACAAGCTCCAACACTCCCTCACACGTGCGACCCTTGACTCGCACGTGGTGAGGTAAACAAACAATTCAACACATAAGACAACTGTCAACCATCAACGACAAACAAAGGGGGAACAACCATCAATGACATAGTCTTGTCCAAAAGCCTCCGAAAGCAAGCATCCAACTCAAAACCAATTGGCAATGAGTGGAGAGGCTGCCCAGGCTCATATACTAGTTTTAGAGGTTGTAATTAACTAATGTGGGACAAACTCCAACAGTAAAATAAAATGGTTGTAAAATGGCAGCAATAAGCTTCAAGTGCTCAATCTGATCACCAAAGGAGGGTACAACTTCCCACTTTTCCCCGACAAATTTCATATTACGTAGAAACCTATATGTGTGCCCAATTATACCTATTAGACTAATCTATTTATATTTGGTTAGTTGCCACTTGCCACTATATGCCCACTGCCCACTATTTTCCTAGTTTATGACATACTAAGTGCCAGTATGGTGCAAGCCTCTGCCCCTTATGTCAATATCCATGCTCGGTGATGTTCAAAACCAATGAAAACTTCTAAACAAATAAAACAAACACAAACGAATAGGACAAATAATTGCATTATCATGACATAACTAAGAGACAAAAAACCATTAACCTTAATCTAGTTCTAGGCTACTAACTTTGTTGTGTACTTGTTTCCATACAACTAAGTTTGTAAATGCAGCTGGGGCTGGTGAATTTCAATACCTTATAGCAGAAAAAACTAAACAACAATATAAACCACATGCCAAGTCACAAACCTTTAAAGTTGGTGTTGTCCCCCTCATCATTAGTCACAATAAGATCACAAAGCTCTTTTATTTTAACTTCATTATTAACCCTAATCCAAAGCAACATTTCGTAGTAAGCAACCCTTGGCAGAGAGTTTGAATTGCCGTCAAGAAAAGCTCCACAAAAATATTGGAATTCTTCTACCAGCTCCATGTCGATTAAAAGCATCAAAAATGGACCGTAGCTTTCTTCCTCTAACTGAAAACCTCTTTCCCTCATTAACATCAAAAGTTTATATGCCTTGGTAATCTCTTGTAGCCAAACATCTTCATCTAGAGTTTCCCTGGCCTTCTCTATGCAGAGTGCTACTAATGCATTAAATTCTTTGACACCAGTTTCCCTTCCCAGTTTACCAAAAACCTGAATAGTAGCATCTGTCCCCAACTTTTGGCCACACAAATTAACTAGCCTGTCGAAACGATGAATTTGGGTGCTCTTAAAAATCCACTTTTGTTTCCTGTCACGCGATAGTTCTTTGCGGCGGAGTGAGATGTTACTGTGTGACAAGCTTGAGAACCATGGCATCCCTAAAATACTTTCTATATGTTTATCATCATTGTCCTCTATCGAATCAGATGAAACTTCCTCGGATGTTGAAGTACCTGCAAAGGAAATCAATGCCGTCAACAATGTTAGAAAACACGAGAGAAGGACATCAAACCCCCTGAGCGCAAAGACACTATCGTGTATTAAAGAGGAGCTTATAGACGTATAGTAATAGACGTACACATTGCAAATTGTATCCTGAAAATTTGTTTGGTTGTCCGATAATAATAAGAGTAACATGCATGGAAAGAGTAATTCACATGTTCCAATTCAAGTACAAGCTTTTGCAAAATTTCCCAGGAGAATATTTTGACGGAATGCAAGAATATAACCAAACATAAAAAACTGCACTCTCCCATGAAATCAGAAACATTTAACTCGAATGGGTGTAAAAGATGCACTTTACATTTGTACATCAAAACGTTCTCGCGTATCCTGCCACAACTAGACATATAAAAACCTAAAATACTTCTTTCCCCCAAATTGAACCTTAGGCTAGGAGAGTTATATGCTAGTCTCATGCAGTTCTTTTCCAATTGTAATGATTTCATCTTTAGATCTTTGTGACAAATGAAATTTTCCTTTGCCGATAAAAAAAAAAAGAAAAGAAATTGAGCATCAAGTTATGTCTTCTACCCCAGCAGCCAAACTGAGCTTCACTTATTGTGTTTTTTCCAAACAAAATAATGAACAAAAATACGGAATACGTACCACACAAAATGGAAGATATCTCCTTTGATAAATACTTCGTCTTACGGCCTGCAAACAACAGCCAAATCACTTAAGGTATCTAAAAAAAACTCCATCTGTCCCATTTTGTTGGCCAAATCATATAAAAGTATCTACTCCATCTGTCCCATTTTGGTGGCCTACCACGAAATCCGTGTCATTTTAACCTTCAAAAATAAATTACTTTCCTGGAATAATCTTCTGATATGTTGAAAATTTTCATTGAGTACTCTTGAACATGGAAAAAAAAAAAACACTTTTTATTTTGCCAAGCTCAAAATGGCACGACTTTTCGAATAAAGCAAACAAAACGGGACGTAAATGTACTGAGTCTCGCTATGGTGAGAAAGTAGAAGAAGCTTAGGGGAAAAGCGAGAAGGGGTATTACCAGGATACAACAGAGGCGCAATATTCAAGCTCTCGATTGCCAAATCGCTAAAAGTTTCGGGAACGGAGGCCTTGGAGCGAGAATTGGCGGAGCGTTGTTTGTAAGGAGGAGTTTGGGAGGTGGAAGTGGAGCAGGAGGAGGAAGTGTCGATTGATGAGACGAAGAATTTTAGGGTTGAGTCGTCGGCGGAGGACTTGGGTTTGGAGGTGGCGGCGGCGGATTTGACGGCGGAGCGGAAGAGGGAGCTCAGGTTCTTGAATTTGGAGGCGGGCATTGGTGATTCTCTCTCTGTTGCGAGAGAGAGAGAGAGAGAGAGAGAGAGAGGATTTGGTGGGAGTGTTGGCGTTTTAGGTTTTCCCTCCGTTTGGGAAGGGGTGATTTGGACAACTCTTAAAGGACCCCTCTGCATAGAAACTTTTTTGAATCCGAAATTTAGTTGGGAATTTTCTGTTTTGGTAAATTTCACTTATCTCCCTGAAGTTCCTCATAAGTGACAATTAATTGTCAGATTGGTTTTTTTTTTGAACAGAAATTGTCAGATTGGTTGGGAGAGAATTTTGGTGTGAAGAAAGTAAGTGAAGAGTTTGAAAACAAGTAAATCTCACTTATCTCCCCTGAAATTTAATAGTCTTCCCTTACTTTTAAAACTAATTATCAGATTCTCCCTAGTCGTTACTTTAAGGTTAACGGTATTAGCTTTTTGCTTAAAATGACTGTAGTACCATTATCATATATTTTGCACCTTATTTTTAAAAAAATAGACTTATCAAAAAATTTAAACCATTTTTTTGTTTTAAAAAACAGCTTTTTAAACAAAAACTATCGAAGAGAATTTTTTTGTCGAAAATAGTTTTTGAAGGAAAAAAATTTTAATTTTGAGAAAAAGTTTTTTTAAAACAGTTTTTGAAGTACGAAAGTTTTGAAAACATTATATTGGAGGAGACAAGTCTTGATCTACACCGTTCATTTGCTGGAATCAATGGTTTAGATATATTTTAAACTTTTACTGATAAGAATTTGTGAGAAATTCATAACCAATAAATCTACCAATAGACGATCTAGATCTAGATTACCCCTCGAAAAGTATGAAAAGCTAAAAAAAACCTTAAAAGCCAATTAATGAAACGAGGTCCGAACCCACTTCATGCCAGGAAGCGGAGAAAAATTAATACTGCTAACATTTGCTAAGCTTGTTTTAAAGACATGATTCTAGGACCGTTTATGTTTATTCAAGTTATTCATCCTACTTATCGAAAAAGAAAATAATTGTTCAAGTTCTTCTCTCACTAATGGGAATGGCTACAATACACACTCATTCAAGGTATGTACCATATATATCTATTGTATGGTCCATATTGTGTCACCTCATTGGTAATTGTAACATTTTTTAATGTTTCGTAACTTTTAAGCAATATGATTCGTAACGTTTTTTAATGATTCATAACATTTGGTGCGTCTCGTAACTTAAACGACACAGCACAACGGCTATTGGGCCTCAACTATTTTATATCGCAGTTTGTTGTATAATTTGGTTTAGAGCGTTTCATTCTAAACATGAGAGGAGGCGAGAAAAAACACTTCTGAGAGAGAAGGGAGAAGACTTCTATTATTTATTCTTCGATTATAGTGGACAGATGTGGCTCCCGTGGTTTTTTCCTCGCGTTAAAGTTTGCCACGTATATCTGTGTGCTCTTTCTGTTTTATTATGCACTCTTTTCTGTTTTTACTATTTTTGTGAGACTGTGACTCTAATTTTCAAGATCCGTAGGGGTATTGTGGGTTGAACACGTTCTTCTTCGAATCCTAATTGTTCACTGATAAAAAGAGCGAGAGAGAGAGAGAGAGAGAGAGAGAGAAGTTTAAGATGAAAATTTGAAAAGCAATCATAATCACAGAAAACAAAAAACAGTACTCCAAAAGCTTCTACAATAGTATGCTAAGTCAAATGTGTACAAATTGCTGAAATAGATACTTAGATAGTCATCTAACAATCAATTTGGTTTTGAGCTTACACAAGCGATACACCAAAAACTGATAAACTTCACTCTGTGAAAAGATCTGTGCCAACTGGAAGAAAAACAAACAAGTAGTGACATGGAAAAACAACGCTATCGTACGGCACATGGTCCTAACGTACGGCTGATTTGGCATGACAGCAATAACTCCGGTAGCGAACGCGACCGCAGTTGAGTGAAGCGCGATATATGCAGGGATGGAACCAGGGAGGGGGCAAGTAGGGGCGGTCGCCCCTGCAAAGAAAAAAAAAACCTCTAGTTTTATATAAAAATAAATAAATTTTCCTATTAATTATATAGGCTCGCCCCTGCAAAGTATCTTGGAAAAAAAACTCGCCCCTCTGCAAAGTATCTTGGAAAAAAAACTCGCCCCTGCGTAGTGAAATTTCTAGCTCCGTCCCTGGATATATGTGAGCAAAGTGGCGGTAACAAAGTACAGGTTTCCTTGGCAATAACAGATCCCCAAAAAATAATGCAAGCCGCAACCATGGAGGTGCTCATCGCCATAGAATCGGAAATGATGAAGCACCTAAGGCTTTCGCCCGATTGCAGAAGAGCCTCCCCTTGGTTGGGTCCCTCGTTGTTGAATCCTCCGGGCATAGTGAAAGCAGCAGCGAATGTGACTGTTGCGATCAGCGTCGCGACCATTAGGAGGGTGTGGCCCATTTCCTTGTAAGTTTGCATTTTTCTGGCAGCTTCTATTTCCTCACTTTCGCTTACGGAAATCTTTATGAACGACTTGTTGTCGGGTATCGCTCGTTGGCCCATGTTGTTCTTGGCTCTTGGATCTGCTCTCCTGTCCCACATTAAGTACCGTACTATCTGGGTTTTTCTTTCCTTTGCTGCCAAATGCAGTGGTGTGTTTCCCTCGTTATCCGCTTGGTTTATAAGCCCCTCTAGCTCTATTCTTTCCAAAATGCACATTACGACGTCTAGTTTTCCACTTAGGACATCGACGTGAAGAATGTTCCGGCCTCTTAAGTCCAACAATTCCCCTGAATCGGGACAATGGTGAATGATGACTTTGATTACGTTGGTGTGGCCTTCGGAGGCTGCGATGTGAAGTGGTGACTGACCTTCTTTATCTGACCTGTAGGCCGTGACAGTATCAAGTTGAAGCAATCTTTGAACTGTCTTGGCATGTCCTGAGGACGCGGCATATAGTAGAGTGGGGTTCTGCCGTGATTATCGGCTTCTTTGATTAGTTGTGGTTTTGCTCTTACAAGGGCTTCCATGACATCTACATAAACAAATAACATGAACCTTGATTAATAACACAAGCACATACAAGTGAATTCAAACCAACATAGCGGGGGCGGACGCAGAATTTTCTATCAGTGGGGTCAAGAATCTACAACGGTTGTACATATTTCATTTCTTGGGGCAAGATCTAGTGAATCGAGTGCTGGTTTTTGGGGCATAATTACCAAAATATCCAGAAATATATGTACACGTCTATAGGAAATTTTAATCCAGTGGGGTCAATTGACCCCCTTGCCTCTTCTTGGATCCGCCCTTGCATAGCCCCGAAATATGGCAAGTTAGCCGTTTGTCATTCAATATCATTTTGGACACTATTGACATTAAGAAATACAGAAATCAAATTATTGGATGTTGTGGTCGGTATATTATATCTTTGAAAGCTCAAACGGAGAGAATAAGCGGACTCCATGGTATAATAAAATATCAATTACAAACACGTAACAAAACCACAGAAAAAAGATGCATGAAATGCAAAATTACCGAAATGTTCCTCTATAACGGCAGCATGTAGAGCTGTTTGGCCATCAGAGCCACTGTCAGCCGGGGAGGGAGCCGCCATCAGTATCCAGTTCACAATTTCCAGCATTCCATCTCTAGCAGCCAAAAACAACGGGGACTCGCCTACGTTGTTAACCAAACATGCGAGGCTCGGATCAAGCTTTATCAAAAACTCGGCCTCCCTAAGATGATGGTTCCTCACAGCCTCATGCATAACTGTATTGCTCCTTCTCATCCACCTTCTTCCTTACGCCCAATATTCTAAACAATTGTACAGTTTAGTGTTCTGGAAACATTAACTGTTAATCAGAACTTATCATTTTAGCACAATGATCATTACGTGCCTCACATGGTAGAATCAAAACCGTTCATTTTGTCTAAATTCATTTCTTAGGAGCCCATGTAAAAATTGAGTTCAATCCAATATCGGTGAGCTCTTAATGTAAAAGTTCAATTTTTTTATCGAGAATTTTACCTATATCTGATTGGGCTAAATTTTTGTTTGCCCTCCTAACAAGTGAATTTGGACATAATGAATGACTTCAATCATCATCGAATTAAGATACAGAATGAGTACACCATCGCCGAAGGTGAACAAAGCGAGGGTGAAGAAATTTACTCTCTCATCTCATAAGAGGTGGGCTAAGGACACTGTCTTAGACTCTTAATGGTAATACATAGTTCTCCCCTCATGAAGGTTCAACAGGGTACTATCCCCAAGATTCAAACCAAGCGCTCACAAACTTCCTCGTCTAGTGTTCACACACAAACCTAGTTGCCCAACCACAGAAAATAAAATAGACAAACTAAGAACTTCTATATGAAACTCATATATCTCTTACATGCATACTTCTCAATATACGGTTATTGTTGTGTGGTTGGCCTCCGAAGAACCCCAAGCGTAACCAAGGCTCGTTGATGGTCATGATAATAGAGGAGACGTAACAAATCAAACATATGTAAAAAAAATAAATAAATAACCATAAGGAAAAATCAAATTACCAACAAAAGTATGAGAGAGTAAAAAATACATATTGGTTGGGCTTACGATTGTTGTAAACCTACTCCACATGCACACGAACAAAAGAAGATTCCACTAATGTTATGGGAAAAATGCTCCAAAAATCTACAATGGTGGCAAACAAATTCTCACATAGAGAAACTTACCATCTCAAAAATATAATTAAGTTCTCTCACCAAAAACCGTTTGGAATGTCACAACAAAACTCTATCTCATCAAGCCTCATGCAACTAGGGTTTCAACCAAGAAACAACGAGATCTCCATGAGATCGCCAAAAAAAATGGAGTTTCACTAGGTGATCGAAGGCCAGGGCGGTCCCAAGAGAGTGCAAGAGGGACTCGGAGCCCTGCACAATTCCAAGTATCTTTATGTATTATACTAATTTTCTTAATTAAGAAAAATTCCATGGGATTAGCCCCTACAATTAGTCTCTTGAGTGAAAAAAAAAATTCTTAAAATTTCTATGTGGAGGGTAAAAATTCCTAAAATTTCAAGTTATCAACATTTTTTAGGTTGCGTGTATAAAACCAAACGGTGGTTACACACATGCACACAATATTGTCTCTTCTTGAGACCTCACAAGTAGTGATATGTACTTATAAAATGTATAATTTGTTATGAGTATGAAAAGACATATGATTCGGGCCCCTAATCTACACAAATTCTGCGTCTGCCACTACCAAAGGCACATGCCAAAACAAAGATCTTCCTAAGGCTGGAGTCTACCAAGCCCACCAAAGCGGGGCAACGAAAGAACCATGAAGATTTAAACAAATTAAGAACCCTAACTGAGAGAGTCGAGCTACATCTATAGCCAAAGATTAAAGCTAATTGTTGGACGATGATTTAAACAAAGAACCCTAATGGTTTAATATGTTCTTATCTTGTAACGGTAAGTGGTAACATAATGGAAGGATAATAATATAACAACAACAACAACAACAATAACATAACACATTAATACAAGATAAATATTTTTATATTTGTTCATCTTAAAATGTTTCGACAAGAAAATGTATGAGTCAATCCGAGTACTAATTTACTTAAGTTTGACTCGAGAACTCAACAAGCTCAAATGTCTTCAAACTTGCTTTCTTTATTAATTCGAGCAATCTTAAACAAGTTTTTATCGAGCTAATCCAAGTCCAACTTCAGTGCTTGTCTTCTTTAGTACTATGTAAGCTATGACATCAATCCAAGTCCGGAGACTAAACAAGCTAAACAATTTCGTCAACTTTCATTTCTAGAGACGAGTTTTTATTGAGCCGATCCAAGTCACCCTTGAGTTACTTGTCTTTTTTGTACCGTGTAAGTTATATCAAAGGTGACTTGGATCGGCTCAATAAAAACTCGTCTCTAGAAATGAAAGTCAATCTCAAACAAGTTTTCGAGCTTGAATAGTCCAAGCTCGAAATTCTCCTTTTTTGTTTAAGATAAACTTGAAAACTTGAAAAAGCTCCAAGGATTCAAATAATTCGGCTCGTTTACCATCCCTAACAAACAGAAAATGTGAGGCAAATTAAGTAGAATGCAATTGTTTTTTTAACCCGAGAAATGCTACATACCGCAAGTGGGAGAGGAACTGGGCTGCACTGTCGCGTCCTAGATTTTCTGCCAAAATAATACTACCAAAGAAAGACTAGCTCGGAAGTAAACGTTCAACTTAACTGCCAGCTTCAACACCGACTTCCATTCAAAATTATATTCTTTACGGATGTTTGCACCACCAGCTTTTGTGAACTCCATCAAACATACATTGCAATAATATGAACTATTCATCATGTAGGGCCTGCAAAATAATATATCTACGAAAAAAAATCAGCTTGATTGAACATTGGTAAGTATGTCAATACTTGAATTTTGGTTTAAAAAAGGGACGGCTTAGATTCTGTTAATAGTTTTTAAGTTAAAATGTTCATGGCCGTCTGTTTTTATTCCAAAATTCAAGTTTTGACATACCTATCAAGGTCCAATCAAGCTGATTTTTTGCGTAAATACATTATTTTATAGTCCCTACAAGATAAACGGTTCAAATTATTGCAATGATCGCAGGTCCCACATTGGGTGGCGCAAACGACATCCCTATAGAAGATCAATCTCCTTTCATGATGGTCTTTCGCCTGTACAAAGAAAATTGAAATACTCCAAGGTGGAACCGTTCGAGATTTTCAAAATATGAATGGGTTTTTTTGCGAGTTTTTGGAAAGCTTTGATATCCCTTGAGAATGCTCATTTCTCATGTGAGGTTTAGTCCCACGTTAATTAAAGTGGCTTATATATGGGAGCACTTCAAGCTAGTTCACTTTATTAGCTTAGCTCTACACTGGCTTGGCTTCTAGGGTGCTTCGCATCGACAACCGGCGAAGTTGGGGTGCTCTGCACCCATGGTATGCTAAACTGTGGGTGCGCGTGCGTGAGCGTGGTAGTGGGATGTGTGGCTGCTTAGCATGCAGCTTCTTGGTAGTGGACTGTGTGGCTGCCATGTAGCGCTTTGATGGCGCACTTTGATGACGTGGATGCTACGTGGCGTTCATGTGTCATGTGTGATGGGGTAAAAAACAAACTTTGCCATTTGCTCAAATAAGAAGGGAAAAAAGGGAATTTTGGTCCTTAGTTTTCACAATAGACATCAATTTTGGGACAACCCAAAAAAAAAAAAAAATACTTGACTAACATTAAGGGACGTAAATAACCTGAATTTAGATAGGAGCGGAGCTAGGATTTGAATTCGGGACTAATATGAGAATGAAGAAATTTTCCCAATTCCTTTCTAAAAGATAAAAAAAATTACTCAATTACCAACATATTTATTGTAATATCCCAAGTTTGGGGGGTAGATGACGTTTAGTCCCACATTGGTTGTTTACATGAGTGGTCTTGGGTATATATGTGGGCTACTACTAGTACCTTGGGCTTAAGCATTTTGGGCTATGTAGTGTGGCTAGTGGATCAAATCAAGGTACTGGGCCAGTGGACTTCATGGGGCGTTCCAAATGGTATCAGAGCCCCGCCCTGATCCAAGTGGTGGGTAGGATGCGCTCTACCACCACGGACACCAGGGGAGGTTGTTGGGACTATGCAACGAGGACGTTGCATCTCTAAGGGGGGAAGATTGTAATATCCCAAGTTTGGGGGTAGATGGTACGTGTTTAGTCTCACATTGGTTATTTACATGAGTGGCCTTGGGTATATAACAAATCATGGGGGCTACTACTAGTACATGAGTGGTCTTGGGTATATAACAAATCATGTGGGTTACTACTAGTATCTTAGGCTTAAGCATTTTGGGTCATGTGGTGTGGCTTGTGGATCAAATCAATGTACTAAGTAGTGGACTACATGGGGGATTACAAATGGTATCAGAGCCCCGCCCTGGTCCAAATGGTGGGTGGGATGCGCTTTGCCATCACGGATACCAGGGGAGGTATGCAACGAGGACGTTGCATCTCTAAGAGGGGGAAAATTGTAATATCCCAAGTTTGGGGGTAGATGGCATTTAGTCTCACATTGGTTGTTTACATGAGTGGTTTTGGGTATATAACAAACCATGTTGGCTACTACTAGTACCTTGGGCTTAAGCATTTTGGGCCATGTGGTGTGGCTTGTGGATCAAATCAATGTACTAAGTAGTGGTCTACATGGGGCGTTACATTTTTAGTTCTTAAATATGAGTCCATCAACTTATTACATGATAAATGGATCCTAGGTATTGACAAGCCTCGAACCTGATTCTCTCAAAGTCTTCTTTCTATTGCGTTAACGCCGACTGATCGAAAATGGGACTTAGACAAGATCTCAGACATGCTTCCTTCCTTTCTCATCCCAAATATTCTTATCAGTGGGCATCGAACCGGATGGTTATATTTGGCCTTTCACATCTTTGGGGTAGTATTACTCTAAATCTGGGTACCAGTGTGCTTATGACATGAGCATGGGTATTAATTCTATCGCAGCTTCTTCCGTGTGGATTTATTGATGCAGTAGCCATGGAGGAAGAGTACCTTAGGCATTTTAAGCCTAGGGTGGCAAAATCGTAATTATGCTACTATGGAATTTTGTGTTGGGCCCACTTGGGTCGGACCTGAACCGGCCCAAAGATCAAGATCCATGGCTTGCGGCCATGGTGTACGTCATTTTTCGGGCTTTCGTCTCTGTTTAGGGCTCTAAATGACCAAATTTGCCGTTTAAGAAAAGATTTGACTTGTCAATTACTTGGGCAAGGAAAATCTGAATTAAGCTGCGTTTTTGGGAAACATTCTAGAATTTTCTCTAGTTTTTTATTTTGCTATTATTTTCGAATTTTTCATTTTTGATAATTTTGCATTAATTATTGATTTGGCTTCCTTTTCAAAGCAATCAATTAGGGTTTCCGGTTTCTTATATAATAAGTTGTACGCCTTAAGGGAAAGACAGTTTTTTGAGTATTATTGAATGATAAAAGAATATAGAGAGCGTTTTCTCTAAACTTTCTTGTTTGTGTTCGATTGTTGCACGTTTTTTTTGTAGTTCATAAGGTGCCCTGCATCATTTATAAAAGATTATATCGTATGGAATTTGGTTTGATATTTGGATCTGCTTGAACGCATTAAATTTTTTATTTGGAAGCGCTTAACGGGAATCTTACCAGTTAAAAAGGATCTCTCGAATCAGTTCAATGGCATTCCCTCATCTTGTCCTTCATGTGACTGTGAGGAAGAATCCCTAGATTATTTGTTTTGCTCTTGCCATCTGGGATACTACTGAGTTTCGCCAATCTATTCAATTAGGCACTTCCTTTAAAGATTAGCTTTTAGATTGGATTATTCGACTTTAGCTGGATAAATGAAAACTCTTCTTCTTTATAGCTATGCTTTGGGCCATCTGGAAAAACCTATGCTCTCTTGTATTCTCAAATACTCCTTTTTGCAGTGATGTTGTTTGAAAAATCCTAGATCGCCTAGGTTTTATAATTTGCCAGGTTATTTTATCTCAATAAAAAAATAACATCAATCAATTATGAACCAATCACAAACAAAAAGCAATTAAACAGATGAACACCAGATATACGTGGAAAACCCCAATACGGATAAAAACCACGAGAATGAATCAAACACTATAAAATCATTGTGTAGTTACAAGTAATCTTACCCTACGATTTGAATCACTCACAATCGCTCTAAGATGTACTTGCCGAATCCTCGTACACCACACCCAGTATTTGATTGTCGCTGCCTCGAATCCTCGAGCCTTCCAAACGTTCTTCCGGCAATCCACCGGAAAACAACTTGAACTTGATTATTGATTGATGTAGAAACCTCTTGAAGCTTTGATTAAAGTTCCATCGATCTTGTGCTTCGAGATTCACTCTCGATACTTTAGGGTTTTATGGCTTTGAGAACAAGCGGCTCTAATATTCTTTTTCAGCCGACACCCTAGATCTAAAACCGTGATGTTTTTATAGAAGATGCCATTCCGATCAATCGCATCATAAGTCGATTGATCGAACTATTGTAGATCCGATTCTTTTTGTAGCTGCCGATTAAAAACCCGATTGATCCCTCTATCAATCCACATGCTCTGAAACTGCCTCCACGGCCTGTGCTAAATTAGAGTTACCCGATTGAGAAACCGATTGATCCCCTGGTTGATCTTTCCATTCCGAATGCACCATATTGATCAGGCGACAACCGACTTAACTACTAACTCTCAAATTACATTAGAAAGAGATTCCAACCCACAATATTCTATGTTTGAAACTTTTTCCTCTGCGTCCAAGTGATATACAATATCATGTAGAAACATATTTCTTCCTAGAATTGTTATGTATTCTACTACCAAAGTACCAAATTTACTGATTCCCTTCTACTGTTTTGTTGTTTACTCTTTAATAGTGGTTTCACTCATAAGATGTTAGTAGAGATACGTCTTTGAATCCAAACTCTAAACGGTTATCATGGTTTCCCACACTCTTGCCCTAAATGTGTCAACCATCTCTATCATGACGTCGAACGTATTACTAAATAAACGACTCAATGAGAACAGTTGGGATGTTGCGAAATTTATTACTGGTTAGAAGTGGTTCGTCTTCATGTCATCTTAGCATTTTCTTTGTTCTACGTGGCCGCTCGGGATGGTGTTTGACTCCTGGAAGTAAATTTTTTGTTTGTGTTTTCATTGATGATTGTGGTTTTATTGTGCTAGAATAAATCCATGTTTTGGTTGAACTTGAAGGGGGTGCACAGTGGCACTGTATTCATAATAGCAAAAAGATTTATAGCCTTTGAGTTGCCCAGAGGATAAACTAAGGGCATTGCGATTGGGGCCTGTGGATCAGATGAGAGTTCCTCTGCCTCAACTTATGTCAATGAAGCGCTTGATGGATGTGGCTTCCCGGATTGTCCTTGGCACCCAAATTTCTCTGTTTAACTTCGTCCGCAGTGGGTGGGAGAGAGAAGACAACATATGAACATCAAGTGGAGCAAGGTGGCATACTCTCCAAACAACCAAATAGAAGAATGATTTGAACCAGTAACAATAGCCAAACAAAGGTGATGGCTGGCCAAGCAAGAAGCACAAAAGATCCTTAACTCTTGCTGTCGTTACAAGCCTAAGGGCAGAAGGTGGGAGAGTACTTAATTTGAGAGTTCTCAAGAATCAACTTTGGGGTTGGTCTATCTATCTGTTTATGTGTCTGAGTGTGTTATGGGAAAAACCAAAGAGAACGAACTCTTAAGTCATGAGTTTAATGTTGCTTTTCCCTTACTTTACAAGCTAGAGTTTGATCGCACTAAAACCCTTTGCACGTGGTGGACCATTATTCTTCAACAGGAGTAGTTCCTCATACTTCTTATTTCTGCAATTTCCGCAATCTACTACTATTAACCTAGCATGCATTTCCTTTGAGCATAAATGGTTCTTTAAATGACCTCAATTGACAAGACATTTGTCAGCCAAAACGGCTCATGAAAATCAGACCAATCGGCAGCATTTAATCTCTCTTCTTTTAAATGTCTCCCAACCGAGACCAAGATCAAGAAAAAGGGAAATTTTTCTTTGAATCGAGGTGTAGATACGGTACTCATGTATGCCAAAGCACTGAACTGTAACCCATGTTTGCACCGTCCAGCATTTTCAGTGGTGGATGGCTTTTCTTTATTTAGTTTCCCTTAATTTTTCTATGAAATAGGGTTCGTGGTTGCCATATACTTACTTTTCAACGTTGCCCTGTAAAAGATGCAAATTAAATTAATGTTCCCAGTCATGCTCTATATCAAATCTCTCATTGGTGCTACTACTTAGTATCCACTTTCTCAAGATTTCTGAATTATATAAACCAGCTTCTTTGATTGCTTTTGTTGGTAAGACTCAACGTATATGCAGGGGTGTGGGGTGCTCAACATGCATTAACATGTTGCTGCTTGGCTGTGGAGATTCAGTTTGCAGCAAGATGTGCCCAATATCGTGTTTACGAGACTTTTGGAATAGGCTGGAGAAGAACTTTTGCGTGCTGATTTCACTTAGTCTACCGATTTTGCGGTTTTGGCCTGAGCAACATGGAAGCATAGAAGATTGCATTGCACAAACTACAAGAGAAGTGAACCTGGTGCAGTAATAGAATATGTTTTCCTATTTCTCGAGTTCATGCTACTTGAAAGGAGTCATGCGCTAGCCTGACACTGTTGCAAAATGGTATTCTCCTCTTGGTGAGGTTTACGTATTTAATGTGCTGGTATTTGATTTTTTCTTAAAGTCGTACAATATACATCAACGTGGTTTAGTGGTGTAGTTAGTTAGTGGGTTATACAACCAAAGGGGGTTTGATGTCTCTTCATGGACTCGAATCCCAAACCTCCCGCTTAACAGGCAAGAGGTATAGCTGCTTGTGCTCCATGGTGTTTTTATGTTTATTAGAAGTTGTGGAATGGTACTGTGTTGAGGGCTAAATTAGAAGATTTGAGCATGGGTGCATTATACTGGAAAATGATTCGAACAACACGATTATTGGGGTCACAAGCATAAAGAGAACCTTTCAGTTCGAAAAAAAAGGCCTATCACCAAGAATCAACAGAAGATGCTACCAAGGTCTAAATAAACATTTACTAGCTCTTGTACATAATTTGATTAAGAGATTTTAGTATATCATGTGTACTTTTGTAAAAGAATTTATTTTGACATCTTACTACCGAATAGGGTTGAAGAATTTATTTAGACATCTTACTAGATCTTGTGCTTTTGTTGCTCTAATCCGCACAGTGGTTAGTCCATGGAAGCTAGCTGACTATACGCCCATAAGCTTGATTGGGTATACGTACATACCATACAAGATTTTGGCAAAGGCGTTGGCTGCTAGAATTAGAAAAGGCGATTCCAAGAATTATAGCTGAAGAACAATCTGCCCAATGACTCATTGTTAATGAAGTGGTGGAGGTTTGGTGTGGAAAAAAAATCATTATGGTAAAAGGTAGTTTGTGCAAAATACAGTTCAATGCTGAATAATAAATTTGCCTCCTTCTAAAATGCAGAGGTGTATGTCTTTTGTGTGGACAAACATAGTAGCTATACAAACCATCAATAGCAATGGACTTAATGCTTTTTTTTGAAAGGATTTTTGGCTTGTTGCAGACACTTAAAGGACAAATTTCCAAGCCTATTCAGTTTAATTCTAGATTAGAATATGACATTAGCGTAAGTATTTGATCTTCAGAAGCGACAATGGGTCTTGGAGCTTTCATTTCAAAAGAAACTTGTATTGTATGTTTGGGACCAACAGGAGCTTACTCAGCGAGGTAATTTTACAGCTTGAGGGAGAATCTATTAGGCCTTAGCCTTAGGAGGAGGCGGTAAGAACTTCTTTCGCATAATATTGCCTCCCATAGAGTTCAGTTATTTGCCTGGTTGTCATGCCAAAGCATGGTCGAGAATTCATGAGTCTCTCTGTAGAAGGGGAATTTTAGATAGTCAGAATGCTGGCTTGCATCACTTATGTGGATCTGAGTTAGAATCAGTGGATGACTTGATGTTACGGTGTGATGAAGTTTTAAAATTGTAGACTGCAATGTTCTATTGGTGGGGTTTTCGATCGTGGTGACAAAGTTGAACTAGAACGACGTCGAAGGATTATTTGAAAATTGATTCCTTCTGCTGTCATTTGGTCCGTTTGGTTAGCTACAATGGAAGCATATTTCAAAGGAAGATCATCAATTGGGAACAGGTGTTGGAAAAGAGTAAGTTAACACATTTTTAATTTTTGGTGAAATCAAAAGAAACAGCAAAGGACATATCAGTGAAGACTTTCCTTGAAAGCATCTTCGTAATGATTTGCACAGCGGCCAACAGCTGCTCTTGCCTACGGATATTGCTGCTATCTACCTTTGCTTGGATGAGTTGTTCTTTATAAACAAAATTAACTTCACGTGCAAAGCACATGTACCACTACTAGTACTAATAAAATTCTGACCCCAGACCGGACAAAAAATCCATAAAACACAAATGTATCGAGACAATGTTTTGGCTCTTTCAAAACAAAGAAAAGTTCGTGAAGAAAAAATGAAAAGGATTTATAATCACAGAAAACAAAAACAGTTACTCTCTTAAACTCTCCAAGGTGCTTACTGCTTAATCCTCTTATATAAGGTTCAATGCAAGTTTTGAGAATTCATTTCCTTTGGAAGTTGTAGTATGGAAGAATATAGCACTTTCTAGTCACAAACTCATTCAAAAAGTAAATGATAGAAAAATTTCAGCTGACAAAGTTCGAGTCTCGCCAACTACAAGACTAGCGTGAAGGACCCTTTGCCCGTCTAGTACCTAGGTGGTGCCATGGTACCGCATGTCCTTCCAGATAGTAGCTATGGCTGGAACCGAACATTCCACAACGGATTGAGAGCCCCTGTGGTCACGCGGCTTGGAGGACTACCTACATATCTATATAGTATAGATTGATTGATCATAACAAGTGTGCTTGAAAGTTGGAATTAAATGCCATGTCCAAGCAAATGGCAGGTGACTTAGTGGCAATTGGCAAACATACCCATCAACAGAACAAAGCGTCAAAAACAAAAACTAAAAGTACTCCTAGTAAAGAACTATAAAATGAGTCCTTAAATTATGTAGGGTATCTCTTTTTTGAACAACAGAATAAAATTTTATAATAAAAGCATAGACAAGGATTAAAAGGAACAAGCGCAAGCGGCATCATAACGCAATGGAAGCTTTCCAACGAGGTTGGCACCGTAACAAGCAACAATCATATGTCACTCATGACCTAAGAGAAAGTTGATGAATAAGATATCAACCAAAATAAAATAAAATCTTTAGCAAAGTCCACAAGTGCAGTTTACCCAAAAAAAGAAGTCCAGAAGTGCCAAAAACAGGTGGCACAGACATGACCCCCACTGGAATCAATACTGAATTAGCAGGGCAGCGCAGCAATTGATAATCCCCCTACAACCAGAATCATATAGCAGCATATGAAAATTGAGCAGCAAGCTTGAGAGGACAGCATCATAATTAGAGAACATAAAAAACAAAGGCCTTTGAAGAAGTATCTCATAGGTAGCCCTTCCGAGAAGCAGCATCATAAGCATTAGCAAGCTTCGTGGCAATGTTATAATGGCATCAAAATACAGCAAATACCAGTAGCCCATCAGCAGCTTCCATAGTAGTAGTATCATGATCAGAGATTTCCAACAAATAGCAGCAAACAAAGCTTGATGTCTTGTTGCCTCAAGATGACATAGAAACATCATAAAATAGCTGCAGAATACATCAAAGCTGGCTAAAAAGACCAAATTGACACGAGACACAAAGTACACAAAACCTGCAGGGCAAGACAAACATAAGGCAAGGACAAAGACAAATACAAAACCCCAATGATAAAATCAACACAGCCCTGCTTGACCCAAAACACCCCAGAAAACCAAACACACATGGACACAGAATCACAACCAAAATCGAAAACACCCAGACTCCCAAAAAAGGTTACCACCACCCCAAGAAAAGCCAAAAGACCTGCCACAAGATTTAAACCCCAAAACACAAAACAAACCCACACCAGTAAAGACATTAGATAGAACAGCCAATCAAAATGGGATTCTCAAAGATAAACTTGGTCCTCATGTTCCAAATAGACCACAGAACAGGCAAAGGTATGGAGTCCCAGATCATCTTTTGCTTTGGCTTGAGCTTCCTGTTAAACCACCAAGTCAATAAAGCTTCCAAAGATGGAGGTACCACCCATTGAATACCCCACACAATAGTACCTTCGTCCAGATTTTCCAAACAGGGTTGCAATGTTATAAGAAATGATCAAGTGTTTCCTGTTCGATCTGTATTGCAAAACTTGCAGAGAATACCCCCCTCTTCATGTACAATGCCCAATCTGTGTAAATATACTGCAGCTTTGACCCTGTCAAGTTGAACTAAGCATGCAAAACATTGGACTCTATAAGGGACGACTTTTTCCAAATTAACTCAAATACTTGATGAGAAGAAGAGATAGTTGTTCTTAAGAGGTTGTACATTGAGGATACAGAGTATTTGTTAGAGCTACAGCCTTTTTCAAATTAATATGGTGTAAAAATGCAACTACAATACTTTATTTTTAGGAAAAGTTAGGTTTCCATATTTGAGAATGTAAAAATTGAGTTTTCTTTTTTTTATATTGCAACTTAAATTCCCAACAAAAATTCACGAATTCCTCTGTTTATGTTCTTCATTGGCCACTCAGTTACGAATGGTTCCCTTCGTAAACATGAACACTGCGCCTAAATTTGATTCTGCTTTCACTCTCTCCATTGCAAACCCAAATGCCATGCTTAAATTTGATTCTCCAAAATCTCTCTCTCTCTCTCTTAAATTCTTATTTCTCCACTCGCAACAGTCAACCGATATAAATCAATCCATCAAATTTGAGAGGGTGTAGGAGAGGGTTTCTGACTCTGGTGAAACACTGTTTTGTACAACCGAATACAACGCCTAAATTTGAATCTCTCTCTCTCTCTCTCTCTCTCTCTCTCTCTCTCTCTCTCTCTCCCCCCCTTCATAATCCGAAACACCACCCCTAAATTTGAACTCTGCAAGGATTTCGGCTAGGTGGATTGGGCTGGAGTTGACGCCACGTTTAGGTGGAAATGTGTTTTATTTTAGATGTGACTTTTTAGGCCAAAACACAGCTTATGCTTGTGTACTAGAGTCACGCAACGCATGTGCAATTAGTTAAGAAAAAACACCCCTGTGTTGGCATACTGCATACATTGTTGGAAGACCGAAATCCTACATTTTAATCTTGATGAACACGTAATTACAACTTGTCATCATGCATGCTCCATGCCAATTCAAATATGCTATCCCTACCACTGTAATTTACCTTTTTTGGCAAACAGCAAAAAAACTGTGCGAAACAAATTTTGTACGCATCCTTTAGAGCAAAAAAGTTGAGAAGGATAGATCCAAAGATAAGAAGATCAAGATGAGAAGGAGCCATTTCTATGAACATAGAGACATAATTAGCAGGAATACGGTGTTTTGATGTTGTTTAACTGTTGTTCAATGTGTGGGCAATTATAGGAGGATAATATTTGCAACCATTTTCTAATTTGTCCTGACATGCAGTTTACCATGCCATGTTGAAACAATCATAAAAACTTCTCTTTTTGGTCTTTGGTTTGCGACATAGCTTTACAAAAGTGTTCACACTAAAAAAGGGTAGCCCCTTTCTATATTAGAATAGATAAATAGTTTAAGTAATTCGCAAAGTTTTGACTAGATGGAAAAAAGCAACTAGTGTCATGAAAATAATACACAACCTTAGAGCAAATACCAGTTAGAAAAGCACAGTACAAAAATGGAGAACCAAACCCGAAAAGTGAAGGGACAACAGGAATACCTAGGCCTTTGGATAACCGGTATCAAGTAGTTGTTCTAAGGTAATCGTGATGAATGGGGTCTGCAGATGTGACTTCTGTTTAGATAGAGCCACAGAAACTTGTTGCATAGTTGGTCGACACTGCGGGCTAGAGTGCAAGCATGCAAGTGCTAGCTTTACAGCAAGAACAACTGATTCCTCTTCCTGATTCCTTGGTAGTGGGATTCTTTTATCCAATACATCTTTCAACAAAATACTGGAAGAAGATGGTGATGACGAACCCAAAGATGATGACGAAAGAGAAGAGATGAGATCTCCTGGATGCCTCCCCATTGCAACTTCCAGTGTTAAAACTCCAAAGCTATAGACGTCTAACTTCTCATTCACCTCCATTGTGTAAGCAAGTTCTGCCCAAAGAAAAGAGGGGTACGAGGAAGAGAAAAAACAAACAATTAAGAAATTGTTCAGGCAACAATTTGCAGATGTAAAAATAAATAAATAAAATCATGACACTAATATTGGTTATTGTGATGAACTGTGCAAGTACCTGGAGCAGCATATCCCAAGGTTCCAGCAAAGGAAGTCCAATTTGGTGAGTGCAGGTTCAGAAGTCTAGCAGTCCCAAAATCGGAAAGATAAGCGACACTTTCTAAGTCTAACAGAACATTCTTGCTTGATATATCGCGATGGATGACTGGGGGCAAACAGCCATGGTGCATATATGACAAAGCATCTGCCAAACCTTTAACAACATTCACCCTCTTACCCCAATCCAAACTTAATGCTTCTTCCTCACAGCTTAGTTTCTTGTCCAAACTCCCCCCCTCCAAGAACTGATAGACCAAAAAAGAGTGTCGTGGATGTGAACAATAACCAAAAAGCCTTATGATATGTCGATGTCGTATCTCTGTCAATGCACAAATCTCACTCGTAAAACTTCGCAGACTAGCCAAGTCGCCATCTTGTGAACCATGAAACTTCTTTACGGCTACAACCTGACCACTTGGCAGATCAGCTCTATAAACAATGCCATGTGCACCTACTCCAATGCAATACTTGTCGTCGAAACTCTCTGTTGCTTCGATGATGTTTTCAAGAACCACTTTTCCATCGAAGCTCCAAATCTCAAACAAATCTTTACTAGTTGCTCTACTTGGCTCAATTTCATTGTCTCCCATTTGGTTGCGATGAACCAGGAAAATCATAGCAACAATAAGTGATGAAATTGCCAATATGGGAATTACAATCGAAAGCACAACTTTGATAGGATTTCTCCCTCTCTGCTTTCGTGAGCATGGCACCAAACTAGTTTTATTGCCACACAATCTATCGTTATTTCGGTATGCTTGAAATGGAGCATCTTCAAATGCTTTTGTGTTGGGCAGAGGACCCTCCAAGTGATTGTAAGATATGTCAACCGATGTTAAACTTGATATCCTGTTGAAAGAGGAGGGGATAGAACCACACAAGAAGTTGTGGGACAGATTCAGTGTCTCTAAACTTTGCAACATCCCGATCTCTGGTGGTATCTTTCCTGTTATTAAATTATTTCCAAGATCGAGATTTTGAAGATAGTGCAGGTTTCCTAATTCATAAGGAATAGTCTCCCTGAGAAGATTTCTGCCCAAGTTTAAGTTCTGAAGCTTCAAACACTCACCTAGCTTTGCTTGAATAGGTCCACTAAGATTGTTTTCGGATAAGTCAAGATGTTGAAGACTTGACAGGCTTCCGATTTCTGGTGGAATATGGAATGAAAGTTTGTTATTGCTAAGAGTAAGATTGAACAATAAAACCAACTTTCCCAATTTTTTTGGGACCTCACCGACTAGATGATTTGAAGAGAGGTCGAGAAAATGTAACTTGGTTGCACTTGCAATGCCAGATGGTATGTTTCCAGAGAGGTCATTGTTGGAGATCTTTAGGCTAGTCAAATTAGGTAACTGTTCCCATTTCTGCCAAAGCTCACCATAAAATTTATTATAGCTGAGATCCAAATAATCCAGGTTTGGGAGTGCCTCAAAAACTTCTGATATATGCCCCGTCAATTGGTTTCGTTCTAACCTAACACGACGTAACTCGCTACAATTTCTTAAGCTGTTCGGGATACGACCTGTTAAGAAGTTGTTCACTGCAAGAAGATATGTAAGTGATCCATGAACACACATATTTGGCGAAAGATGACCTGTGAGCTTGTTGAAGCTTACATCAAGAACCTCTAGATATCTAAGATTATCTAGTTCCAAAGGGATAGATCCAGAGAGAGAGTTCGAACAAAGGTATAATTCTGTTAGGTTTTTCAAGTTTCCCATTGAAGCGGGGATTGATCCCGTAAGATAATTTGTTGAAAAATCAAGGAAATTAAGAGATCTCAGCATTCCTACTTCTTGAGGGATAGATCCAGAGAGATTGTTCCAATAAAGATTAAATTTTGTGAGTTTCTTCAAATTCCCTATTGAAGTGGGGATTGACCCTGTGAGATTATTCTTTGACAATTGAAGATCGGTGAGAGATCTTAGCATCCCTACTTCTTTAGGGATAGATCCAGAGAGAGAGTTTCTAGAGAGGAACAATGCTGTGAGCTTTTCCAAGTTTCCAATGGAAGCGGGGATTGACCCCGTGAGATTATTCATTGACAAATCAAGTTCAATGAGAGACCTTAGCATCCCAACTTCTTGAGGAATGGATCCAAAAAGATTGTTGTGATTGAGGTACAAAATTGTAAGATTGCCCAAGTTCCCTAAAGACGCAGGAATTGACCCAATAAAGTTGTTCCACGACAATGAAAGAACAGATAGAGACCTGAGCATTGCAACTTCTCGAGGGATGGATCCAGAAAGTTTGTTGTCAAAAAGGATTAACTTGGTTAAGTTATCCAAATTTCTTATAACTAGAGGTATCGATCCCGTGAGATTGTTATAGCACAAAGAGAGATAACTAAGAGAGCTGAGCAATCCTACTTGTTTAGGAATTGGTCCCGAAAGATGATTTTTTGACATGTCAAGAAAAGTGAGTCTCAAAAGGCTGCCAATCTGTGAGGGAATTGTCCCATGTATTAAGTTGTTGGATAGATCAAGGCTAACCAGATGAGGGAGCAAAGAGAAGTTAAGCTTAGAAAGTGTACCTCTCAAACCAAAGCTCCCTAGGCTTAAATTGGTTACTTTAGTGGCCTCGTTGCAACCAATTCCATCCCAAGTGCAATGACTACTTCCATTCCATGATGAAAGGAGAGATTGGCTTTGATTGTCAAGACTAGCTTTCCACATCAAGAGAGCGGTTGCTTCACTTCCTTGATCTTCCGCAACTGTTGCAGAATTAGATGAAGAGACAAATAATGGAAGGATGATAACAAAAACATACATGAATCTGGAAGGAACTATTTGGAAATTGTGAACCGTCTTTCCTAAGGATGCCATGGCTGGTTGCATTATATACTACAAGCTAGGAGTAGCAGTAGTTGCAGGGAAGGACGAAATTAAGCTTTAATTTTTCATACCATGGGAGGAGTATTTATAAGAGGATCTGGGGTGCTCGTGATCGGCTCTGGTAATCGCATCCGAGCCATCTATCGCAATTGATTTTTACGTATAAAATACTCCATCTGTCTCTTTTTTTAAGTGTGTTATTTCATAAATCAATTTATTAAAGAAATATGGAAAAGGCTACAATACACCCCCTTATTTGGGTGTGTATCATACACACCTCTGTAAAAGTTACGAATTTTTTGGAAAAGTTACGATTTTTTTGTAAAAGTTACGAATTTTTTTTGCAAAAGTTACGAGACACACTAAAATGTTACGAATCATATTGCTGAAAAGTTACGAAAAACTAAAAAATGTTACGATTGTCGATGAGGTGGCACAATCTGAACCATACAATATGTGCATATAGTACACTCAAATAAGGGGTGTGTATTGTAACTATTTCCAATATGGAAAAGGCTACAATTACTTATTTTACAATTGCTTATACTTATTTTACATCAACTTTTACTTTGACTTTAGTTCTTTTACATCAATTTTTATCTCTATTTTGCATAATTATCGTCTACTTTTATCTATTTATAACTTTTTACTCATTAATTTTTCAAAAAGGTAAAACGATAATTGTACAAATTTTTATCTGTTACATTTTTAAAACACACACTTATTATTGGACATTAAAAAATAGAATATTTTACAATTAAAAAGGGATGGAAGGAGCATATAAATTGCGAGCTTGAGAAAAAAGGGTAAATTTCATTGACCTCCCCTGAGGTTTCTGACAATTACAGGGACCTCCCCTAAGGTTTCTGAAATTTCATTGACTTCCCCTACTTTTGAAAATAAAAGTCACATACCTCCCCTGCCGTCACTTTATGCCTAACGGTGTTAATTTAGTTGGTAATTTGACGTTAATGCCCTTAAATTTGAACTTGACTTTATTTTTTTTCTTGTTTGAGATTATATTGCATAAAAATTTCGAAAGGCGTGAAAAAGTAACTTAATTGTTTACTTTTTTCTTAGAACTTTCTTTTCTTTGACACAAAATTATTATTATTTTTTAATATTTTAGTTCTCATTAGATATATTTTCACATTTTGATAATAAAAACAAGAGTATCAATAATTACCTAAGCCCATTGCTTGCATTGATGGATTTTTTTTTGAACTTTTTAGGTTTCTTGATCTTTCTCTAAATTTGAAGCTCTAACTAGACTCATTTTTCTTCTCTTTTTTAACATATTTTACCTAACCGCGCTAATATGCACACCCTTTTAGGAGAACCAAGCATTTCAGTATTTTTTTTACACCAATTCAAGGATCCCGTAATACATTATTTTTTGCGTGCCTAAATCAAGGTTCTCACAAATAATGGATAGTTGTCCCATAATAATAAGTATATTTCTTTTTTTTTTGCGTGCATAATGTATTGATTAAGTTTTTTTTTTTGGGTAAAAAATTCGACTATTTTGTTTTCTCAATTGGATACTTGAATTGGTGCAAAACAATTATCCAAAAAAAATCATGCTAATAGTTTTCTTTTCTTTTTTTTTGGTGCAAAATGCTTGTTTCTCCTTAAAGGAAAAGAAACATAAAAAAGTAAAAATAAATAAAACCATCAATGCAAGCAATGGGCTTAGGTGATTATTGATATTCTTTTTTTTATTATCAAAATGTTAAAATATACCTAATGGGAAGTAAAATATTAATAATAATAATAATTTTGTGTCAAAGGAAAGAAAGTTCTAAGAAAAAAATAAACAATTAAGTTACTTTTTCATGCCTTTCGATTTTTTTATGCAATATAATCTCAAACAAGAAAAAAAATAAAGACAAGTTCAAATTTAAGGGCATTAACGTCATTTCACCAACAAAATTAACACCGTTCGGCATAAAGTAACGGCAGGGGAGGTATGTGACTTTTATTTTCAAAAGTAGGGGAGGTCAGTGGAATTTCAAAAACATTAGGGGAGGTCCCTGTAATTGTCAGAAACCTCAGGGGAGGTCAGTGAAATTTACCCGAGAAAAATTGATCTGTGTGCAATATTGTCAGAATATTTTCCATCACACATTACTCCAAAGTCCAAAAGATCAATCCCATCTAACTTGCCGTGTATGGAGGGGTAGACTTGGCGTTGTCCCGGTCATTTTTTTTCCCACTTTCTCGAACACGTGATAATGTCTACATCACGAGAAAGCTACGGTACACATGGTGTATCATAGAATATTACATACTCGCTCTGTTGCAATTTATTGAATTTTTTTTTTGAAGGATTTTGAACATCATCATTATATTCGTCAATATTTTTTATTTTCTCTTTTTACCCTTTATAATATAATCGTTGCTCGTATTCGTCAATATTTTTTATTTTCTCATTTTACACTTTACGATATCATCATTGCTTGTATTTACATTCAAAAAGTAAGGATAAGAGAGTAAGCTCATCATTTTTTGGTCTACTTTTCAATTGAGACAATCTTTTAGGGACAATAAAAAGTGTTATTTGCGAACAAAAAATAGACCGAAAGAGTACTTTTTTTGTTTATGGTCCGCATAATTTTGGTGTATGGGAGGCATGTTTTTTGGTAAGTTATAAATGGTGGTGCACCTTGAAAAGTTGAAGATTAGTACACATGTTTTTGGTGTACTAGTGTTTTTGGCGGATAGTATGCATATTTTTTGACTTATTCGTTACACATTTTTTATGATATCAGTAATGTGCTTTTTTTTTTAAAGTGACAAATACGAGTGTACAGGACAACCCAAAATACCCGGAAGGGCTCACCATTTTTCCGTGCGGACCTCACCATTTTTCGACTTTCCGGATCAAATTTTGACGATCCGAACCGCTCAATGTTTTTAAAATCCGTTTTCCAAGGTCCACGCGAAAAATCTTCGAAAAAAAAATACCCGGAAGGGCTTGATCGGATCAGTTTTTGTTAAAAACGCTATACGGACCCTTAAAAATGCATTCTAAAAACATTGAGCGGTTCGGATCGTCAAAATTTGATCTGGAATGGTGAGGTCCGCACGGAATTATCCTAAGGGAGTCCTTAGTAGATCATTATCCTATATATATATATATATATATATATATATAGGAACAACTTCCAATAAGGGTCCTCATTTTAAAAACCGCGGACCTTTTTCAATTTTTTTGCGGACCAAATTTTGACGATCGAACCGCTCAATGTTTTTAAAATGCATTTTCCAAGGTCCGCGAAAAATATTCAAAAAAATACCGGAAGGGCTTGATCACCACAGTTTTCGGTAAAATACATATGTACTGATTTTCAAAACGTGTGGATCAAGCCCTTCCGGTATTTTTTTTGGACGAATTTTCGCGGGGGCCCTTAAAAATGCATTTTAAAAACATTGAACGGTTCGGATCGTCAAAATTTGGCTCGGAAAGGTTAGGTCCGCATGGTAACTTCAATAAGGGACCCTTATTAGAAGCTTATCCTATATGTATATATATATATATATATATATATTGTACCTCCTCCGTCCCTTTTTAAATGTCTCTTTTGAAAAATGTGTATTTTTGTTAACGTTAAAAAATGGAGTACTTATAATATTTTTAAATTTTTTCACACTAAATTAAAGTACTCACTTTTATTGGTATAAAACAGATAAAAAAATTATGTATACAAATATATCTTTCGGGAGTTTGAACTTGCACGTATTTTTATTGTAGATATTTAAAAATAGATGAAGAGAGTATTAGTTACGGTATCTTTTTATTTATTTATTTTTATTTTTGGAGAGCGTACGAAATATCCGATAGGATTCCACAGCCACATATGCTTCCAAATTTTGGAAATTATGCAGATCATAAGAGGATGACTGAGACCATTAAATATTTAAATGCATCTCTATATCTCACTATTCAAATTTGAGTATGACATTTTGAGAAGTTTTTGTAATTTTTTCCTCTTTCATTTAATTTTGGAAAATACTAAAAGAAGCCCAGTGGGCTTTTGTTAAAATTTAAAAAGTATATTAAAATGTGTGAAAAGTGGATGAAAGTGTCTTGGAAAGTTTTAAAAGTGTATTGAAGGGTTTTTTTTTGTCTTTATCTGTGCTTAATGAAAGCCCTGTGGGCTTTCGTTAGCAAGACTGTTTAATTTTTTATATTTTTTTGGAGGGACTAATCATTTTTTTTAGAGATTTGGAGACCAAAATATATGAAAGTGTGGGTTTCTATATTTGGAGACCCAAAAGTGAATTTGGACACCAAATCTCTAAAAATGATGATGGGTTCCTCTAAAATTCTCTGATAAAATACAAAAAATAAAGAAAAGAAAGAATAAATTGCAAAGTTTTCGCTCAATATGTCACATCCGGTCTAAAAAAATGGAGATATTATGATGCATTGAGGAGAACAATTTGCAGAGGTCGCCAAAATTGACCGATACCAACTAACATGTGTAGCCAATAAGGGTCCTTTGGCAAAATAAATAAAGCGGTTTATTTTTTTCTTTATTTTAATTTTTTTTTTTTTGCATTTGTTTGGGGTTATTTAAAAAAAATTCATTTGTTAATTTTGCGTCGATTTTTTGTAGATTATTGGTTCGTCTAGACGAGAGGTCTAAAGAGTATAAAATTATTAACTACACTAAAATTTTTATTAATAAAGACAAAAATAATCTAATAATCCACAAAAAATTGAATTATTTTTGTCTTTAGTCAATTTTTTTAGTATTTTCATAATATTTTTTACTTTTTAGATTTCTTTCGTCATGACAAACTAATAATTCACAAAAAATCGACGCAAAACTAGCACACAAAAAAAAATCAATAAAGACAAAAAAAATGGTTTATTTTTGCCAAAGTACCCTTTGTGTCGATTTTTTTGTGAATTATTAATTCTTCTCGACAAAAGAAATTCAAAAAAATACTATAAATTATTGACCAAGCTTAAATTTTTGTGAATAACGAAAAATATAAGCCAATAATTTACAAAAATTTGAATTATTTTTGTCTTAAGTGAACTTTTCAAACAATTAAATCTTAATTTTATAGTATTTTATAGATTCTTCTCATTAAGACAAATCAATAATTAAAAAAAAATCAACGCAAAATTACCATCAATCTGGATCGGGCGTGGACTTGACTTTGAAAGTGTTGTGGTTTGGGGCGGCGTGGACTCGTCGTTGAAAGTGTTTTGGTTTGGGGCATCAGAACCTTTCAACCTCTACTGTCAATGTCAGTCTGCCGCGCATAGAAGGGTGTGAGTTGACATTGACTTTGACCGGTTCTAACACCGTTTTTCACTTGGCCCCACATAGCAGCCTACCTTTTTTTTCTCTGATCTCCGTTTATAAAAATACTACTCTATTGTATATACTTTTTGCGAGATGGATCCATGAAGCCCACTTTGAAGACCCATATAAATGATCCGAGCTATTCATTTATTTTTTAAACAATTTTTTGAATC
This sequence comes from Vaccinium myrtillus, assembly GCA_016920895.1. Lineage (NCBI taxonomy): Eukaryota > Viridiplantae > Streptophyta > Magnoliopsida > Ericales > Ericaceae > Vaccinium > Vaccinium myrtillus. The sequence goes on along the minus strand of CM029273.1, from coordinate 3,821,927 downwards.
TGTCCTAAAAAATTAGCTCATTCAAAAAATTGTAAGTGTTGATCCGTCTTCTAATTATTCATTAACAATTTTTGGATTCTAAATTTTGACAGAAGTTTGAAAGAAAGTTACAGAACTGGATCAAGTACTTAAAATTATACGATTGACCTGATTTTTTTTCTTGGATGACTCAGAGAATAATTTTAGAACTAACAGATGGCTTGGATCATTTAAATGGGTCTTTGAAGTGGACCCCACGGACCCATCTCACATAAGATATGAACTAAAGAAGTGTTTCTAAAAATGGAGATGAGAGAGAGAAAAAAAAAGGAGGAACCCCCACCGAAAAAGTGAAAATTGATTTTGAAAAACCAAAACCAAACAAAAGTCATTGGGTCTCAAACTAGCACGTCGTGTTATGCTCATTTCTTACTGTCGTGATCAGTTTAGTGCAACTAAATTTTTTTGGGTTACTTAGAGCATTCCCAACAATGAAAACAAAATTCTCCCTAAAATGATTAGTCACATCTATCATTTTAATCACTCACATCAATATCAACACTCCAGTAACACTATCTCTCTTACTTCTCTATTATTAAAGTATGATTTCTTTTAGAGGGGAGGGAGAGAGAGAGAGAGCGAGAGAGGTGAAGAGAAGAGATAATTAAAAAATATTTGGTTAATGAATAGTAGCTTAACAAAAAGGGATGTATTTGTTAAGCTACTATTCATCCATGTATCTTAGCAGTGACGACTCCAGAAAATTAAAATAGGGTGTTCAAGATTTGTCTTAACTATACTAGTTCTACTAACTACTATATAGATACAAAATTTTCATATATTTGTGTGAATAATAATGCCAAATGATATGAAAATACATAAGATATCACAAATTTTCTTAGCGAATTCTATGTTATTAAGTCATGTAAAACTAAATCAAGAGATAAATACACTAATATTTATTGTTTCTAAATAGGTTCGCACGGATATTTATTTTTTCTCATATAGAGAGGTGATTGTTGCTCAAAGAGAAGTCATAGGATGATATCAATACAATATATACTTGTTTTTCTTGATTTTCCTAATTTTTGTCGTAAAGAGTTTGTACTTTGTTTTGAACTGGTGTATTAAGGATTTTCTTGTCAATTATCAGGATTGATGAGTATTCATGGTATAAAATTTAAAACAAAACCTGATGTAAATGTTAAAATATAAAAGGTTTTAGAGTGTACATCGACCATCTACGGAAAGACTTTAGAGTTTAGTTAGTTGTTTACATAAAATTAATTTGTGGGCTGATTTGTTGAGCTAAGTGTTCAAATATTTGTGAGTAGGGTGTTCAACAATGGTTATACTAAACTAAAACTAAAATTTTTGCATGTATTTTAGAACAATTTTTTTTTTTGAGAGTGTTCAAGTGACCACCCTTCAATTAAGGTGGAGCCACCTATGTATCTTAGGGAGTCTGTTGCAATGGATTTTGAGGGAAAATCTTGACACAATAGGGAAAAACCCATTTAAGAAGCCTTTTTGGGAGTTTGTTGGAAATGCTCTAAATAACTTCATAGATGGTCTACTACAATCTTAATTTTCTAATTATTTTTTCATTTATCAACTAACGCATGGAACAATTTCACAAAACTTGCACCCTACTTCCTATTTCCTCTCCTTCACACCCCACTTCCTACAAAAGCACACGTCCCCAAAACAGTTCATGTAGAACAAATGAAAAGGAAAAAAAAAACGCGGTTAACCCCCCACCCCATCATCAAAACTGCTTTTAACTGTAGCTTCCCCCTTATCCTGAAAATGTGAGGTATGTTTTTTAAATTTAGACGATTTTATTTTAAAGTGATTAAATAATGTAAGTGGTATAGGTAAATGATACTGTATTAAACTAGCATTGTGTCTGTTCAACGCACGGATACAAAATAAATAAATAAATACATTGTTGACTTATTTTTTGTTGTCCCGCGTATCGAACGAGCACAACGCTAGGACTTCTCAATGCAAATGTCATTTGCAATGGACACACACTAATTTTCATCGATCGGAGTTCATGCATATGTTAGGTGCATAAAATTTCAGGGCGCTTTGGGCAATGTTTGGTGCTCATTATATCTACTTGCTTTTGAACTTCTATTAATTACTTTTCTTTTTCTGGGCAAAAAATAACTTTTTCATTCCTTTTTTTTTTTTAAGCCCATTCCACAAGCTGATTTAAACACAATAATTAAGCCAATTTGCACATTCATAAGGTTTTCCAGTACACCAAGTAACCATAATACAAGCCCACCAGAGACTGCAAGCCGATTTGCACAATCATAAGGTTTCCTCCAAACAGTACAACTTTTTGAAGAAAAGAGGACATAAATTACAAAATCTCTCCTTAATATGTCACTTCCACTCCTCATTTTAGAGAGGAGAGCTTATGTTGGAGATGCTCTTAACTAGGGGAGGGGAACTTAAATATTGGTCTTCCAAAAGAACCTTGACTTATGGTTATCATCCCGCCCTAAGTTGTGTTTTCGTCTCCAAACTCAAATAAACCCAAATTTGCCCTTCGTTGTATATTTATTATGTATTTTAGGACTAAAATGTATAGTACTATATAGGTGTAGAAAAATAGGACAATTATCTAAATTTTGGGGTCATGTGCTGTAATTATGGAGATATTAAGGGAAATAAATCCCCCAATTTTCGGTGCTGTAATTGTTGAGATATTGAAGGAAACAAAGTCCCCCAATTTTCAATTTAGTCCATACACATCCATTTGAAACCCTTCTTTATGCAATCGCCTTACCAGTCCTCGTTCACCATACTCCATCGTCGACTGTCGTAGATCACACTATCCTCCTTTCTCCATTGCCATCGATCATCGTCCTCCACCGCTATCTTTCATCGATTTCTTCCATCTCCGTCGACAATCACCGGGCCAAGTATCAAAACTCAGTCGACTTGCTTAATTTCCCGAAAAGCCAATCATTGGCTACAAACAAGGATGTCTAATGGCGCGATTTAGTAAGTGTTTTCGGAAAAGGACGGCTCGTTCTTTGGTGACAGAGCAAGTAAGAGGAAGACCCAAATGTTGCCTAGGACTGGAGTACGAGCATCAAGTTTTCTGCTGTATTTCATGTCCTATCAATTTAGTCTACTAAACTACTTTGGTGTTACTTGCCCTAGAACTTTGCAAATATTATGTTCTTCTTCTCTCTTTGAATTTTTTGATAAATATAACTTCTTTAGTCTGTCGAGTTTTAGTAATTTTACCATAATAGTTTAAATATGTTCTGAGCATTTATTTTACCATGATCCAAAAGTCCAAGTTAACTAATCGTAATGAAATTACCACATTTACTATTTTGGGACTGAATTTACCACATGTACTCTCTCTCATCTCAATCCCCCTTTGTAGTCCCTAGCTCTCAGCTCAATATAGTTCTAAATTGTGGGTCCTGTTGAATTTCAATGTATTATTTTAATTGTTCATATCTTCAAATCAAATCTATAACGTATTAATTTATTGGTAATATGAATCCTATTCGGTAGATTTTAATTAGTTCTTTTGTATACAAAATTTTTAAAATTTATTAGAATATTATAAATTGAAAAATGTGAACAATTAAAAATTACACTGAAATCCGAACCAATCAAACAATTTAGGAGAGATGGAGTAGATTCTTAAAAATTGTTAGTAGTAAACGAAACATCCAAACAGCTCCGTGTGCTTCGGAACAATATTATTTATCATTAAAGGTACGTCATCTAACAGAAATTTGGAACATGGTGCATGGATAATATTGTTCATACATATACTACTAGTAGGAACATGGTGCATGGATATCATAAGTAGCTACTACAAGGTTAAAAACCGCCGCCGCCTCGACCACCTCTGCCTCCTCCGTGACTGCCTCCTAGGGACTTGGGAAGGGGACCAAGGGGACCGTTGCATAACTACATCCGTAGCGGCAGTCACCTCCGCCGTCTCCACTCCCGCTGCCACCTCCGCCTCCATAGCCACCACCATACTTGGCGTCATCTACCCCATTAGTCTGTTTAGCTGCACATGAATGGCAAAAATTAGATGAAGTCGTCATCTACCCAATATCACACAAGTTCATGATCTTACTCCTAGTCACTCATTCTCTTTCCAGTTATAGCCGAAAACCAAGTGAAAATATGATAGATATGAAACAAAAAGGCCAATCCATTATCCATGCCTCAATCAACAAGGTAAAAAAAAATCAATAAAATTAGTTTAGATAAACTCACTAGAAGTCGAAGTCTCAGCCAAATCCCTAGCTGTTACCTCCGAGGTAATGAGAAGAACAGTGGCAAGAAAAATGCCAAGGAAAATAATCGTTTTTGAACCCATTTCTCTCTTTAGTTGATGCGATGAAATTGGATGCAATGAAATTGAAGTGCAATTTTGGCGTCCATTTATAGGCTCTGAGACACTATTTCAGTATCTGTGAATTTAGGGGTACAAACGAGCCGAGCCATCAGCCAAGCCAAGCTTTTAGTGTTCGAGTTCGGCTCGTTTGTTTAGCGAGCCCAAAACTCGAGCTTGAGCTCAGCTTTGTCGTAAACGAGCTGAGCGAGACTAATTTACTTATCGAGCCTCTTTAAACGAGTCAAAACCTATAAAACAAGCTGAGCTTTTGCGAGCCAAGCCGAGCCGAGCTTTTGGGAGCTAGGCTCGGCTCTATTAATAAATAAATCGAGCCGAGCTGAGCCTTAACGAGCCGAGCTGCGAGCTGTTCGCGAGCAACTCGGCTCATTTGCAATTCTAGCTGCGATAACAAGTTGAAAAGTATTCGACACGTTTTTTGAAAAGTTTTTGACACATTAGCCAGTAGCCACGACATATAAATAGTGAGACATTGACCTTGACGGAGGGGGCTTTATAACCGAGAAAGACGCAAGGGGCAGATGGAAAATCCATTTTATGACGATTATAGGAGAAATATCACATATAATTGAAATAATCACCAAATGTTAGAACAAAATAACGATGCTCGTAACGTGAGGGCATCGTAACAGGCTTCACTAAAATAATGAAACGTTGTTGCAGCACTTGCTTTACCTATTTCTCTTTTGATGAAAAAGAAAAAAGAGACTCCTAAGAATCTTACCCTATCGTCGTCTTCGACTTCCATAATCATGATTTCGAGAATAACTTCTTCATCATCACCCATATAATTTAGGCAATCTCCTTGGGTTTTGAGAGTGAGATTTTATTTTTGGGTTTTCTGTTTTAGTTGGCTTTCTTGCTAACTTTGGGGCGTTGTTGTCATTCTCCCTTTGGTACTGGCGGCATAAGATTATCATAGTGAGGTGACGCATTCTTCGTGGGTATACTATTGCTCCGGCTAAATGGCTTGTGCTTAAGTTCTTTTTAATCTTTATAATTTATTTTCAAAGATTAATAAAATACATCTTTGCCATTAAAAAAAAAAAAAAAGGCCATCACTGATACGGACTACCAAGAAGACTTGCGCAACTGATACGCAGAAGACGGTCGTCTTTGATTAATTGACGAGGTGAGCAGTGATGATGGTGATGGTGACGGAAGACGCACCAATCGTCGAGTATCCTGACTCTCGGGCTAGGGTCTTCTTGCTAGATGACGACTTTGTTTGAAAAATATGATCTGTCTAATCATATTTATGAGTGAATTAGAAAATGTCTCCAAAATAAACCATATGGAAATAAATAAATATACAGGGATATATATCCTACCTATAGTAAAAGTAAAAACTCTCACTCATCTTTCGGCATTTCTTTTTTATGCCCCTTCTGTCTTTAGATAGCTCTATATTCCCAGTAAAGCCCTTAAATGCCCTTAAGGATGCATTCCTTTTGTCGGCCATATTTTCTCTTTTTTTACTAATAATTGGTACCACTTGGTGTAGAAAGCGTGAGACTTAAATGCATGGGTGGAAAAAAACAGCATTTGTGGAAATGCATGTGTTGAAAAAATAGCATGTGTGGAAAAAATAAGATTTGTGGAAAAAACACATGGATCAAAATGGGACACGTAGATAACAACTCATGCAGGTCTATTTTTGTTTTTTTCTCCATATCTACAAATACACAGAACAATTTTGAAAATCCCTCTCTCTCTCTCTCTTCAAAACTATCTCTTGGTTATCCATCCATTTACATCGGCGATTTCAATGAGGCATGGTGCTCACAACTGGTGCTTGACCAAACATTCGACCTTCTTTCAATGCCCAACTTCTATTTAGTTTTACAGTATACTGCTGTGGAAATGTATGACACAGTTTAGCTTAATTGACAAAATAGCAATTCGAATAGTCAAACCGAGTACTACTGAGTTTTTTAGTAGTCGGACTCGAATATTTTGGTTCCAGGATGGATGGGGGGCAAATTAAGTGTTCTTTAACTCGGGAAAGGCTACATACAGCGGGTGGGAGAGGAGTTGGGCCGCATTGTCGTGTCCTAGATTTTTCTGCCCGAAGAATCAATAAACACTAGTTCAGAAGTTCACCTTCAACAACTGCCAGCCTCAACATTAGGACCACAGACTTTCATAGTCGTCTTTGGTTTGTACAGATACAATTGAAAGGAAACAGAGTCGCGGACAGGTCATGTTCTACATAGTTTAGCATAACAACCATGTGCAATGATTTTGGTTCTTTGCCTAGAAATGAATCAATGATGTATGAAAGGATTACTTCACAAGAGAAACGAATTGATAAAATGATTAAATACCCATTCTTAAAAGGACACGGGAAATTTATAAAGAGCAAGTGAACTGTGGATGTATTCTCTAAGATAACATGAGGGTGTTTATATCTTCCGTTAAAATTTTCATAGAGACCGAGGAAATCCATATCCATATGTTCACAAACGTTCGATACATGATTTGCACAATGGTAGCCCAAGAGGGTTAAAGGGTAGCTTGGCCTGCAAAAAATGGTTGCAGCTCCAACACCTCGTTTGCGGTTTTTCAATTCATGGACTGAAAGTCTGAAACCAAACTCAATCCCTGATCTTAAACCCATCTCTGATTACTCCATATCATTCACCCAAAAATGATGAATACACAGAGCCAAATTTAACCTGTATCCATCTACGATATAGAATCTGACGAAGATGAGTTCATCCCCAGAATCAGAAAATACCTCATCCTCGTCGTAATCAAGCCAGCAGGTCCTATATATACCATGAGTCGCTGACACTCACCTTTAAGAGCACCCTCTAACTCCAGATTCCTACACACTTGAATATCAAGAGGGGTGAGTTCATCACACTTGGTAAGGAGAGCATGGAGTTCATGGTCACCAAACCGGCCCAAACAGAGTTCGAGTTTGTGGGAGCATGCAAAAACTGTGTGTTGCGGAGAGCATTCACTGCATCGGCTATGTTCTTGGCTCAAAATTGCCGATAGCTGCTACCCCAAATTTGTTCTTGGGTCTTGGATCCGCTCTCCTGTCCCACATTAAGTGCTGTACTATATGGGTTTTTCTTTCCTTTGCTGCCAAATGCAGTGGTGTGTTTCCCTGATTATCTGCTTGGTCTAGAAGCCCCTCTAGCTCTGTTCTTTCCAAAATGTACTTTACAACGTCTAGCTTTCCACTGGGGACAGCAACCTTGTAGAATGTTCCAGCCTCTTAAGTCCAATGATTCTACTGAATCGGGGCAATGGTGAATTATCACTTTAATTACGTTGGTGTGCTTTGGACGCTGCTACATGAAGTGGTGACTTGCCGTCTTTATCCAACATTTATACTGTGAGTCTGTGACAGTGTCAAGTTGAATCAATCTTTGAACTGTCCTGGGGTGTCCTGAGGACGCGACATAGAAGAGTGGGCTTCTGCCATGATGATCGGTTTCTTTGATCAGTTTTGGTTTTGCTCTTACAAGGGCTTCCATGACATCTATATAACAAATAAAATGAAGCTTGATTACTAACACAAGCAGCTACAAGGCGAAAATTAGCTTGCTCGGATTTCCATTGCTGTGGAAAGGAAACCATGCATCATTTGGTAAAATGTGTCCAAACCAACAGAGAGAGAAAATATGGTGTCTAGTTAACCTTTACAGTGGAATTCCTACTGGGACACTATTGCAACTATGAAATGCAGAGACAAAAGTTCAGGTTGTTGACATAACAGAAATGGAATTTGATGGGCGACAGACAAAATTACCAGAATGTAACTGTTTGAAAGGCAGCGTGTAGAGCAGTTTGGAAGGGCCACGTAGGAGGAAAATTAGCTATGTGGCCATTATAAGGTGAAAAAATTATAGTTTGCTTTGATTTCCAATGCCACGCTGAGGAAATCATTGATCAAAAGGGTGAAACCTGAGCAACGCCATAGCACCAGAAATGACATGAAGCAGTTAACCATTAATGATTGAATATCTTTCTGGTCACTCTTGTCATTAACAAAAGCAGACACCAAATTAAAGCATTACAAAGAAGGGTGAAGTACAAAATTACCTGAATGTCCCTCTATAACGGCAGCATGTAGAGCTGTTTGGCCATCAGAGCCGCTGTGAGCTGAGGAGGGAGCAACCATCAGTATCCGGTTCATAATTTTCAGCATTCCATTTCTAGCAGCCAGAAACAATGGGGCCTCGGCCACGTTGTTAACCAAACAGGCCAGTTTTGGATCAACCTTTATCAAATTTAAGATGATGGTTCCTTACAGCCTCATGCAAAACTGTGTTGTTCCCCCTGTTTCTCAACCTCAGCATCTCTATTCTGTTTGGCCTATTTTTTATCTCTCTAGAAGATGAAGATAAGATCTCTTCGACAAGAAAACAAACTATGGCAAAGTGGCCAGCTCTGGCTGCAACATGTAGAGGTGTGTCTCCGTCCAAGTTTGGCCGACTAAGGAGGGACTGTTGTCGGTTATAAATCTCGGAAACAACATTTTTGTTTCCAAACCACGCTGCAATATGAAGAGGGGTGTTTTCATGAGGAGTCAGATTTAGAACTAGGCAAGGACTCTCTCACCGAGAAATTGTTTGAGTAGTAAAACCACGCCGCATTTGAATTCATGTGGGTGGCCCGTGGCTTTAATCTAAGTATGTGATGAAAAAATGAGTATTATGTAAGCATGATGCACCCTCAACTAGTAAGATGTGAATGCATGGCCGTTCATTTTCAAATTGTGTGATTATATGTGTACCAATGACCCTGTCAAGTAGGAAACGCAAAAATTTCAACTAGTCCATTCTGAACTTCTAATTTCATGGGTGTAGAAACCTTTTCGTCGACCTTCTTTCAACGCCCAACTTCTATTTAGTTGTACAGTATACTGCTGTGGAAATGTATGACACAGTTGAGCTTGACAAAACAGCAATTAGGAATGTACAAATATTGTTGAGTGAGTACTGAGTTATTTAAGCTTGGCTCGAGCAACAAGCTAAAAAATGTCTTCAAACTTTATAGTATGATTATAAATTCGAGCCAACCTCAAATTGAGTACTTGGTTGTTAAAGATAAGCTTTAAAACTTAACAAGCCTCAAACAAGCTTTTTAGTTTATACTCGTCAGACTCAAATATTATTCCAGGATGGATGGGGGGCAAATTAAGTGTTCTTTAACACAGGAAAGGCTACATACGGCGGGTGGGAGAGGAGTTGGGCCGTATTGTCGTGTCCTAGATTTTTCTGCCAGAAGAATCAATAAACACTAGTTCAGAAGTTTACGTTCAACAACTGCCAGCCTCAACATTAGAACCACAGACTTTCATAGTCGTCTTTGGTTTGTACAGAGACAATTGAAAGGAAACATAGTTGCGGACAGGTCATGTTCTACATAGTTTAGCATAACAACCATGTGCAATGATTTTGGTTCTTTTCCTAGAAATGAATCAATGATGTATGACAGGATTACTTCACAAGAGAAACGAATTGAGTGCTTATTGCTTAAGATTCAACAGTTGGACTAGACTCGAGGATTGACATGTAAAATTGTACTATATTTTGCACACTGGATAAAGATACAATGCATCGGGGTTCAAAAATAGATCTCCCATCACGAGCCCTGCAGAGGCTGAACTAGTTTTTTGGCATAACACCAAGAAGAGCTTTCCAAATCCTGCCCAACCCATCTTTTTCTTTGACTAGTAAAGGTAAAAGCCTGCCTCAAAGGGTCTGCATCTTTGAAAGCAAGGCGTCAAACAGCCTCATTTAGACATGTTTACACTACACAAAGCCACACGAAATACAATGTGAAACAAAATAAACATCTGATCGTGTTAGGGCTTATACCTATAGCATGCAACAGATCGATCATTCATTGAAAGGGAACAACAGAGTGGAAAAATATAATTCAAGTCCAAATTAAAGCATGCGAAGCAAAGAACAACCTTCACCTAGCATGGTAACTGTCAATTACAGAAAACTTAAATCTTGCCCAAATAAGTTTCTGACATTGCTGCCGTGACGCTTAATTAGAGAAAACCCATACTCATATATATGCAAACATTTCGAACCATTTGCGAGTTAATTCTGCCAGTGCTAAAAGACAAAACAAGAGAACAAACCTCGCTTAAACCCTAGATTCTGAAACTCGAGCAGAGATGGAACAGCGGAGAAGATGACAAAAAAAATTTGGACCATTTCTCGATTTGTGCGTGTCATCCTTGCGCAGGGGCCATGCTAATCTTCTCTGTATCGTTCCAATTTTATCGGATGTCCCCGAAGGGACATTCTTCTTCTGCTTCGCATTGTCATATAAAGGCTTCTCTTTGGAACTAGCTGGTCGATGTGGGACGAAACGAGTACAGTACTTATTACCTACTGTTGCCTCACATGTCAGAGTCTAGTTTCTTCCATCTCCAAACTTTGTGAGCTCCACCCTAGGGATCCCAAATTTCCAACCACTCACTTCGTTAACTTGATGACACTGAAGTAGCGTGCAAAAAATCAATTTGATTGAATATCGATAGATAGAGTAACTAATAGGATCTTGTTTTATAAAATGCACAGTGAAAATAAATTTAAACTGATATGGTCCACTTGTCGGGCAAATAAAATATTGAGGGATAAAAAAATAGAGTGGATAAGAATTGGATGTGTTATAAGGAGGATCAGTTAAGGAGGGAGATAAACTTATACTTGTTTTGGGTAGTATTGTAGTAGTTAATATGGGTTGATAATAGTTAATAATATGAGAAATTGCTTTTTTGCCCTCATTAAATCATTGCATTGTGAATAGAAAATGGTTTGAGAGATAATTTGGTTTTTCTACACACCCGGATAAGCTAATCCTAAGGTGGGGGTGTTGTTAGCTCAGACCCTTTAGGGGAGTTATCCCCCCTACAAAAACCTTCTTGCTTCTCCTATTATTCCCTTATCCCCTTTCTTATCCCTGAAACAAACATGTCAATAGTTCAATGTGTAACACAAGACATGAATAATTATTATGTTTATCCGATAAATTGATTTTCTCCACATCAGTTTGTCTCATCGAGGTTTACGAGGTGAATTGTTCGAATTACTATCGTGAGCCTTGTGGAGCTCACAAAGTAAGGTCTTAAGAAAGTCTTGAGGGGAGTTTATCCTTGGGCAGTTGGGCTTGGGGCTCACGAAAGGATAAATGGGAATTGCTTGGAAGTAGCTCGTGAAGTATACTAGTGTTAAACAGAGTCCCATTCTTATGTTGTCAAATTCCAGCATGTTGGGTTATTCTCTCTTATCCTTAACTTTGATTTTGAGGACCCAAAATAATCATTCTTTTGATTGATTAGAAACTACTCCATCATTATTGTTGGAGATATGCCTTGAATTCAAGACGGTCGAAGAAAGGTGCAAAATTTGGTGCTAAAAGTCGTTTTCTGGACCTATGGTCCGGACCAAGGAAAGCCCCGTCCGGACCAGTGGATTTTGGGACATTTTGGGACATTCTGCCTCGGTAGTCCGGACCACCGAAATCCCCGTCCGGACCACCGTCGGTAGTCCGGACCACCGAATCCCCGTCCGGACCACCGTTACGCGAATATGTGCGGCTGCGCGTTTTTAAAGAGGTTTTGACCTAATTTTTTGTACTTTCTTATAAATAGGAGCCTTGTGGCCTCCTAGGGTTTAGTCTTGAGTTGGGATTTGATATATCTAGGGTTTGTGTGTGTCTCTTTCGTGTGTGTGAGACGTTTGATGCTCTGTAGGTCGCGCCTCAGAGATTTGTCCCTAGATATTGTGTGGATGCTTCAAGTGAGAGTTACGGGTATAGCCGGCTCTGTGTATTTCTCCCCATTGTTAGTGAATCCTCTTGCTCTTTCCCCGTGGACGTACCTCTAGAGCTCCGTGCTTGGGAGGGAACCACGTAAATTCTTGTCTCTTGTTTTCTTGTTGCTTGTGTTTATATTCTCTACTTCGGGTTTCGGCACAACAAATTGGTATCAGAGCTCCGGGTTCAAACCGAGGCTTGTGTTTTCCGCTGCGTTTGTGTATTTGGGGTCGTTTTCAATGGCGACTCGCTTTGAAGTTGAGAAGTTCGATGGGCAAAGCGCTTCTTTCAGTTTGTGGCGTATCAAGATGAAGGCTTTGTTGGTGCAACAAGGAACAAGCAAGGCTTTGTTGGGGGTGTCGAAGAAACCTGCTGATATGCAGGATAGTGTGTTTGAGGATCTTGATGCGAAGGCACTCAGTTCAATACAATTATGTCTAGCCGATGATGTGCTTCGCGAGGTTGGGGAGGAAGATTCGGCGGCCGGTATTTGGTTGAAGTTAGAGAGCATCTATATGACGAAGTCGCTAACCAACCGGTTGTACTTGAAGCGCCTTTATACTTTTCGTATGAAGGAAGGTACGCCCATTAAAGACCATTTAGATGAGTTGAACCGAATTATTATGGATTTAAAAATATTGAGGTTGTAATTGATGATGAAGATCGAGGCCCTTATTGTGTTATGTTCTTTACCCGCATCATATGAACACTTTGTGACTACTATGTTATATGGGAGGGATACAATTTCCATGGAGGACGTAAAGTCTAGTTTGTATTCTAAAGAATTGAGGAAAAAGGTATCCGGTGAGAGTAGTGTTCATGATGATCAAGCTTTGGTGGTGCGGGGAAAGGCGGGTGGGAGGGATTTGGGCAAGAGAGGGATTTCTAGCTCTAAAACCACATATATGGATGGAATACGGTGTTTTTACTTGTAAGAAATTCGGGCACAGGTGAAAAATTGTCCGAGGGTGAAGGACAAGTTTGTAGAGAAGGGTGTTCTTTGGTTATGTCGAAGATGATCCGGAAGGGTTTGAGGTCGCCATTGCTTTGTGATGGCGATGTCGATGTACATTGTGAAAACATGTGGATTCTTGACTGACTGGATGCTCCTACCACATGTGTCCGCGTAGGGATTGGTTTAATACATATGAGGCGGTTCACGGTGATACAGTTCTTATGGGGAATAACATGCCCTGTAGAATTGTTGGGGTTGGAACAGTCAAGGTCAGGATGTATGATGGGATTGTGAGAACATTGCTTGGTGTTCGGCATGTACCAGATTTGAAGAGGAACCTTGTCTCTTTGGGCGCTCTCGACTCCGTGGGTTGGAAGTACACTGCTGAAGGTGGAGTCTTGAGTGCGTCGTTGGGTGCTCGGGTTTTTGTGAAGGGTCAGAAATTGGGTAACCTCTATGTGCTTGATGGTAGTACGATTGTGGGTGCTCCATCGTTGGGGTCTTCATCTGTTGAGAGGAATTCAGGTTCAACTATTGGGAGTATGCAAGAGGGCATACATGGCTCTGCGGTAGAGTCGGTTAACTCCGGGTGGACTTTGAGCACATTTTCTTTGGCATCAGTAATGGATGCATGTGGTCGACATTTGGTGGAAGATGGTTGCTCGTTGGTGATTGACTCCGTGAGGGGAGTTGCAGTGTTAAGCTCAAGGTGGAGCTTGTGGAGGCACGTGTGGCTGGGTTTACTCAGTAGTGGAAACAAGGTCAAGCAGAGGTGCTTGCGCCTTGTTTGTTGGTGCCATTGATGTGAGCCCCGTGTGGGGGGGTTTTGCCCGAGGAAAGGGCGTTGTGGGAAAGAGCGAGTGTTGAGAGGATTGCACTATGTTGTTGGCTTGGAAGGGAATTCAAGTCAAGGTGGAGATTGTTGGAGATATGCCTTGAATTCAAGACGGTCGAAGAAAGGTGCAAAATTTGGTGCTAAAAGTCGTTTTCTGGACCTATGGTCCGGACCAAGGAAAGCCCCGTCCGGACCAGTGGATTTTGGGACATTTTGGGACATTCTGCCTCGGTAGTCCGGACCACCGAAATCCCCGTCCGGACCACCGTCGGTAGTCCGGACCACCGAATCCCCGTCCGGACCACCGTTACGCGAATATGTGCGGCTGCGCGTTTTTAAAGAGGTTTTGACCTAATTTTTTGTACTTTCTTATAAATAGGAGCCTTGTGGCCTCCTAGGGTTTAGTCTTGAGTTGGGATTTGATATATCTAGGGTTTGTGTGTGTCTCTTTCGTGTGTGTGAGACGTTTGATGCTCTGTAGGTCGCGCCTCAGAGATTTGTCCCTAGATATTGTGTGGATGCTTCAAGTGAGAGTTACGGGTATAGCCGGCTCTGTGTATTTCTCCCCATTGTTAGTGAATCCTCTTGCTCTTTCCCCGTGGACGTACCTCTAGAGCTCCGTGCTTGGGAGGGAACCACGTAAATTCTTGTCTCTTGTTTTCTTGTTGCTTGTGTTTATATTCTCTACTTCGGGTTTCGGCACAACAATTTTAAGGGACAGCACGCCTCCCGTTTCCCTTTTCCCGTTTCCCTTACGATGTTGGTCCCTTAGAAACTTCAACTTTTAAGGGACAAGATTAAATCCATGTCCCCATTGAAAATAACCTTTTATTTTCACTATTGCCTCTTTAATCCCACTAATAAAGTTATCTATTGCACAAAATAGACAATGGCTTGTATCATACAAGTTCCATCCGTTTTTCAATACAGTATGCCAAGTCAAATGAGTACAAATTGCTGAAATAGATAGTTACCTAAGGATAAATTTGGTTTTGAGCTTACACAGGCGATAAACCAAGAACTGATAAACTTCACTCTGAGAAAAGATGTGCGCCAAATGGAAGAAAACGAAACAGGTATTGACATGGAAAAACAACCCTATTGCATCGCACATCCTGCGGATATACGGCTGATTTGGCATGACAGCAGTAACTCCAGTAGTGAACGCGATAGCAGTTGATTGGAGCGCAATATACGTCAGCAAAGTGGCGCTAACAAAGTAGTAGAGATAGGTTTCCTTGGCAATAACAGATCCCCAAAAAATAATGCAAGCTGCAACCATGGATGTGCTCATTGCAATAGAATCGGAGATGATGAACCACCTAAGGCGTTCGCGTGATTGCAGAAGAGCCAGCCCTTGGTCGGGTCCCAAGTTGTTGTTGAATCCTCCGGGCATAGTGAAAGCAGCAGCGAATGTGACAGTTGCAATTAGTGTTGCAACCATTAGCAGTGTGTGACCCATTTGCTTGTAACTTTGCATTTTGTTAGCAGCTTCTAGTTCCTCACTTTCGCTTGAGAAAATCTTTCCAATTGAGTTTCCATTGTCGATAGCTATTACCCCCATATTGTTCTTGGCTCTTGGATCCGCTCTCCTGTCCCACATTAAGTACCGTACTATCTGGGTTTTCCTTTCCTTTGTTGCCAAATGCAGTGGCGTGTTTCCCTCGTTATCCGCTTGGTCTATAAGCCCCTCTAGCTCTACTCTTTCCAAAACGTACCTTACGACGTTCAGTTTTCCACTTAGGACAGCTACGTGAAGAATGTTCCTGCCTGTTAAGTCCAACAATTCTCCTGAATCAGGGCAATGGTGAATGATCACATTGAGTACGTTTGTGTGGCCTTTGGAGGCTGCAACATGAATTGGTGACTGGCCTTCTTTATCTGACATGTAGACCGTGCCAGGATCAAGTTGAAGCAATCTTTGTACTGTCTTCGGGTCTCCTAAGGGCGCAGCATAGTAGAGTGGAGTTCTGCCGTGATGATCAGTTTCTTTGATTAGGTGTGGTTTTGCTCTTACAAGGACTTCCATGACATCTAAATACCAAATAAAACGAAGCTCGATTACTAACATGAGCACATACAAGATGAAAATAGCTAACTTAATTCTCCAGTTCTGGGAAGGGAACCATGGATCCTGGGGGTAAAATGTGTCCAGAATCCAAACAAACAAAGGATGAAAATAAGGCATCTAGTTAAGCTATTATAGACAAATTCCTGTTATGATACTCTTGCAACTAGGAAATGAAGAGACTAATAAAGTAGAAAATGATGGGTGAGGTACAAAAATGCACCTGCACGACGGCAGCATGTGGAGCTGTTTGGAAGGGCCGGGTAAGAGGAAAATACCTGTGTGGTGATTATAAGGTGATTTTTTTTTCCTTAATTTCCGGTTCAAAGCTAATAAAATCATTGACCAAAGGGTGAAAACATGAGTCGCATAAGTAACCACCATAATACCAGAAAATGGCATGACGTTAACCATTTGTAAGTCCAAATCTATTGGGATATTCTTGCCATTAACAAATGCAGAAACCAAATTAAAGAATGTTGTTAGAACAAAAACAAACTTAAAAAGATGGGGAAGGGCAAAATTACCATAGTGTCGCTCCATAACGGCAGCATGTAGAGCTGTTTGGCCGTTATAGCCACCATGAGCTGAGGAGGGGGCTTCCATCAGTAGCCGGTTCACAATTTTCAGCATTCCATCTCTGGCAGCTGCATACAATGGAGATTCGCCCATGTTGTTAACGAAACAGGCCAGTTTCGGATCAACCATTATCAAGAACTCCGCCACTCTAAGATGATGGTTCCTCACAGCCTCATGCAAAACTGTGTTGTTCACTTTGTTTCTCAACCTCAGCATCTCTATTCCTCTCTTTGGCCTATTTTCTATGTCTCTAGAAGATGAAGATAAGATCTCTTCAACAAGATAACAAACTGTGGTAAAGTGGCCAGCTATGGCCGCAACATGTAGAGGTGTGTCTCCATCCAAGTTTGGCTGACTTAGGAGGGACTGCCGTCGGTTATAAATCTCGGAAACAACATTTTTGTTTCCAAACCGTGCTGCAATGTGAAGTGGGGTATTAACATGAGGTGTCAAATTTAGAACTAGGCCAGGATTCTCGTTGAGAAGTTGTTTGAGGAGTAAAATGTTGCCAGTTTTTGCTGAGTGGTATAGTTTCGAATCCATGGTGCCTGGTGGTTTTCCTATCGAGCCACCAGCATCTCAATTCATGTGGGTGGCTTTAATTTGAGGTTATTTTGATTGCCAATCTATTTATATTTGTAAGTGCGAACTGTGAAGCAGGACAACCTCAACTTATGAAATGTGAATGCATTGACTGTTCAATACAATGAATTACAATGCTAGGTGCCCATGAGCCGGTCAAGTTGGAAATGCAAAAATTTCAACTAGTCCATTTATGAACTTCTAATTCTTAGGTGTAGGACCTTCTCGTGTACCTTCTTTCAATGCCCAAAAAACTAGTTAACTGTAAGGTATACTGTTCTGGAATCTATAGGTCCAGTCAAAATATCCGTTAGACAAAACAGCAGGTAAGGGTATGAATCAACTGAGATGAATAGACTAGTGAGTTATTCAAGCTTAGTTTGAAAACTAAACAAGCTGCAAAATGTGATTAAACATTATTTATTTATAAATTTGAGCCGATTTGTAATGAGTTTTAATCAAGCCGATCACGAGCTCAAAGTTGTAGACCTTGTGTTTGAGCCAATTTGTAACGAGTTTTAAGTACGGAGGTTTTTAAGATAAACTTGACAACTTTAAAGGCTTCACAGACATGATCGAGCTAGGCTTGCTTTTATGAATTTTGTCAATCTCAAATGAGCATTTGACGAGTCATACCCAAGTCGTCCGAACCCAAATAGCTAGCTTGGCTTTTTTAGCAGCCCTATCAATCGGGAAGAATGTGGAGTGAAGTATATGTTTCAGCCTCTTAAGTCCAATGATTCTACTGAATGGGGGCAATGGTGAACTATCACTTTAATTACATTGGTTGTCAAGTTGGAAAAGCAAAAAATTTCAACTAGTCCATTATGAACTCCTAATTCCATGGGTGTCAAGAAGGACCTTTTCATCGACCTTATTTCAACGCCCAACCTCTATTTATTTGTTGTACAGTATACTGGCGTAGAAATGTATGACACAGTTGAGCTTGACAAAATATTTTGGTTCCAGGATGGATGGGGGGCAAATTAAGTGTTCTTTAACTTGAGAAAGGCTACATTCGGCGGGTGGGAGAGGAGTTGGGCCGCATTGGGCGGCGGCTGGTGTAGTAATGCTTACAAGAATTTGTGGTAAGTTGTTTTTTCTTATGAATGATTCTCGTTTTCTTATGACCATTTGTGGCGTTCTTGTGAGTTTGTTGTGGCTGGTAAAATTTGATTATGAGTTGCTTTATGAATTTTGTGTTTCAGCTTAATTATGAATATTTGTTTCTAAATATAGTAAGAAAAACAACCTCAAAAGTCCAAAAAGTCTCTCTTAAGACAAAAAGCCTCAAGTCATAATAAGAAAAATAATAGTTCAGAAGTAAACGTTCAACAACTGCCAGCCTCAACATTAGGACCACAGACTCAAGAATTGACATGCAACATTCAATGATAAACAAAATAAAAAGCTGATCATTTTGGGGAAACCAATACCTACCATGAAACATAATTTACGGCAACAGAGTGGAAAAATAAAATTCAAGACCAAATTAAAGCATGGGAAGCAAACAACATCCTTCGCCTAACATGCTTACTGTTAATTACAGAAAACCTAAATCTTGCCCAAATAACTTGGCTGAGATTGCCGTCGTGAAGCTAGTTACAGAAAACCTAAACTCATAAATATCTCGAATTTCCCATTATACAAACATTATCGAACCATTTGCGAGTTAATTCTGGTAGTACTAGAAATCTAAAAACAAGAGAAGAGACAAAACCTCGCTTAAACCCTAGATTCTGAAACTCGAGCAGAGATGGGCAGCGGAGAAGATGTCAAAAAAATTTGGACCATTTCTCGATTTGTGCGTGTCATCCTTGCGCAGGGGCCATGCTAATCTTCTCTGTATCGTTCCAATTTTATCAGATGTCCCCGAAGGGACACTCTTCTTCTGCTTCGCAGTGTCATATAAACGCTTCTCTTTGGAACTAGATGGTCGATGTGGGACGAAACGAGTACAGTACTTGTTACCAACTGTTGCCTCACATGTCTCAGAGTCTAGTTTCTCTACGTATGTGGGATGAAATCCAACCGTCGATCTCCAAACTGTGGGAGCCCATTTTGTGAGCTCCACGATAGTGATCCCAACCGCTCATTTTGTAAACCTTGATGACACTAAAACCACATTTTACTAACTCAAAAAAGTCACAAAGTAAGCTTATTACGAAATTTTTTTAGACAGTCACTCTCTCATAATACATCACGTGAAAAGCCAATAAACTTCCTTAGTGGAATATCTCCTAAATGACATGCAAAAAATCAATTTGAGGAGTGTGGTGGGAATGAGAGTCTTAAGGGGAGCTTCTCGTTAGGCTTGGGGGGCTCACCAAAAGATACATGTGAATAAGGCCTCATTTCGCTAAAGGTCTTTTTGGTTTTTTAAGACTTTTTTAGTTGATATACTGTGAGAGAATGACTTGCCTCGAAAAACATAATAAATCAAAAAATCAAAAAGTTTCTAAATAGAACGGGCCTTACTTGGAAGTAGCTCGTGAAGTCTACGGGTGTTAAACAGTCCCATTCTTATGTTGTCAATTCCAATACTCCATCGTCACACCAAGTTGGACCTTTTAGAAACTTCAACTTTTTAAGGTGACACGATTTCATATCCCCATACCTTTTATTTCCACTATTGTCTCTTTAATCCCACTAATAAAGTTATTTTTTTTTATTACTTATAAGGGTAAATTTTTTTAAATCCGTACGCTTTTTTAGTTGACTTTTCAAAAATGCCTAATATTTTGAAACATCCAAAAATAAAATAGAAGACCACAATTGTGGGACGAAAGGAGTATTTTGAATCCTTATCCTCTATTTATTTCATCAAATTTAATTTAAGTAAAGAATAACTCTGAAAATTTACCTCTCTCTCTCTCTCTCAAAGAACAATTGCTATGGTAGTGAATATTGGAGCACCAAAAATTGTGTCTTGAAGCAAAGGCAGAGGCTCCTTTTGTATAGGTGAATGAGGAGTCTACCCATTCATTACAGAAATCAATAGGGCAAATGAATTCTACAATTGAATTCTGATCTTGTAACTCCCAACATGAATATGAATTTGAATTGAGGAATGAATGCCATTCAATCTCAATCATGGGGTGTATTAACCAGCCATAATCGCGTGTCCATAAACATGTATAACATCCAACTTTGTGGGTCCTTTCGATTGACTCGAAAGACCCTCCGAACGCCTCGATTCATTCACATCGAATTTATGAGAAATTTCCAAGAGTAACTCTATGTTAGAACTCTTTATTCAAATTTTCAATTAGATGTAATAAGACTAAATTGCCGTTGTTATTTAATTTATGAATTTTTAACAGATAAATTATTTGAAAAATGTGTTTTAATAACATTTCCAAAAGTTGGAGCGTTACAACTTTGGTGGTGGAAATTTTGATGAAAGTTTAGAGATTCCCTTAGTTGAATCTAAATTACATGTCTCGTGAATCAAAAAAAGGAGGAAAAACATTTTAACAATCAATCATTTCTTAGAGGGAGAGTTAAATAGGGTTCCAGTTCAGAAAATTTACTTATGTTTCCATCCTAGTTTATTTGAATCATTATTTTTCATCTTGAAATTTAAATAAACCCCAAACTACCTTTTCTCTCTCCTAATTTTTAAATATTTCTCTCTCCAAATCTTTCCTAATTTATCTTAATCTCTCTATCTTATCTTTCAAATCTTCTTCTATCCTAACCTTTTAATTTCCCTAATATCTCTCATAAAATTCTATCCCTAAAATCTCAAAGAAAAATTAAACAAATTAAAATAGAAACTCGGCCCACAAACATAGTAAAATTATTTACCATGAATCATGTGTTAATTTATCATGTTTACAACGCGAAATCACCGAAGTGCTGAAGTGAATCAATAAACCATTTTTTATTGTATCAAATCACTCAATATGGTATATCAGTAAACCATGTTCACATGTCCTTTATTTCATGCAGTGAATATGGTTTATTGATTTTTTTATTTTTGATAAACCAATAAACCGTCTTTCATTGTATCAAATAACTCAATATGACGTTTCAAAAAAAAAAACTCAATATGGTATATCAATAAACCATATTCTCGTATCCTTTATTTCATACAGTGAACATGATTTATTAATTTATCATTTTTACTATGACAAATAACCAAAGTGATAAATCAATAAACTATGTCCATTGTAATAATAAACATTTTTTAAAACACATGTGAATATGGTTTATTAATCAACCACTTTTACTAATATAAATGCCATGAAATATGAAAACAAAATCTACACCATTAAACCTTATTTACGACCTTAAATGCCACGGCTTACAAAGGAGGTTTTTGAAACCATCTACCATTGTACGGTATGTGGAAAACAGCCACCAATTACACAAAGAAAAACTAGGGTTCTTAAACCCAAAACCGAGATAAAAAAGAAAAGAAAAGAAATGGGTTTAGCTTTCAAAGTCCGACTTATTAATCCAAAGGCACAAACAGAAGGACTAATTAAAGGCAATCACAAACCATTACTGACCCAATATTACATAAGGACCTTGGTCGGTTCTAGATTTCCAACCATTGGTCTTCCCTTCTTCTCACCGTCTCATCCTTCAGCCTCACATATCCTTGTTTCAGATCCATTTTCCTTAACGGCAGCAGCTGTGCATGTGGTGTGTATATATTATGATCAATTGATTGCATCTTGAACGGCGTAGTAGAACTCGGAGGCGGCTGCAATCTCTGGGTGAAGAAGATTTCTCGATCTAGAGAGAGAGAGATTTTAGGGTGTGTTTGTGGGATATCAGGGAAGGGATTTGAAAAAATTGGCGTGATATATAATATAAGGAAATCAAGCAGGATGTGATTTCCATACTAGACTTTTTGGACTAATAATGGACTAGCAATGGGCGTGAAAACAAGGAGTGAAAAACAGAAGTGATCCTGGATTTTTCAGACCAATTATTAGTAGTATATATTATTACTGTAGTATACAATATATACTACTAATGGAATAAATAAGGGCACAATTGTTCGATTAACACATTTCATGATGTGATCATAAGTATTCAAACTCTATAAGATGAAATCATAACGATATTATTGATAGAGGATGCCTAATTAAAATTATCTTTCTTATTCCTACTAAAATTACTAAAAACGAGTTACCAATTTTGTTATATTTTTCATCTAAAAAAGGCACAGACAAGTTCAATAAAATTGATCATGCTTTAAAACTAAGTTTAACAAATTAATTGAATTACACAATAGTAATACAACGGTCTACATTTCATCTCCATAGTAGTTTTTAGACAGAAAAGGCGAGGTCATGGTCACTCCCAACCGCTATACTCCTCCGCCATTGATTTGGATGGTTTTGCGATATATATTTTATATTTGACTTATTTTTGTCTTTCCTAATTTGTATTAACTCTTTTGTCAAAACCAATAGTAGTTGGCTAAAACCTTGTTTGGGATATCATACCTTATCAGCTTATTGGCTTCTTACTTGCTAGTTTGGACTAACTTTTTAAGAGCTTATCGATACGATTTTTTTGGTTCTCCTCAAAATTTTTTTTTTTTTGGGTCATTCGTCATTCTTAATCTATTACATCGGGAGGGGAGAATGAGACTCGATCCCGGAATGTAGTTTGGGGCATCCAAGAGCTCTACCGCGTGAGCTAGCCACCACTTGCGGTTGTGTCCTCTTAATCGGTAAATATTGTGGTTAAGATTGTACAGTACATAATATTTTTTCGTCTTGACGAAAGGAACCGAGAAAAATATAGATTAAAATTTTAAAAAATTCATATAATACGACAATTTTTTGCGCCTCTTTGGGGCTTCTTATGGCGACAAACAAACAAACTACTATATGAAGGAAAATGGTGTTTATCCTTGGTTTCCTTTCACGAAAATTGTACCGAACTCAATACTCGATAGGCAATAGCCAGTATCATACAAGTTCCATCCGTTTTTCAATACAGTATGCCAAGTCAAATGAGTACAAATTGCCGAAATAGATAGTTATCTAACGATAAAATTGGTTTTGAGCTTACACAAGCGATAAACCAAGAACTGATGAACTTTACACTCTGAAAATATCTTTGCCAACTGGAAGAAAAACAAACAGGTATTGACATGGAAAAACAACTCTACTGCATGGCACATGGTATGGATATACGGCTGATTTGGCATGACAGCCATAACTCCGTTAGCAAAGTGGCGCTAACAAAGTAATAGACATAGGTTTCCTTAGCAATAACAGATCCCCAGAAAATAACGCAAGCCGCAACCATGGAGGTGCTCATTGCTATAGAATCAGAAATTATGAACCTCCTAAGGTTTTCATGTGATTGCAGAAGAGCCAGCCCTTGGTCGGGTCCCAAGTTGTTGTTAAATCCTCCGGGCATAGTGAAAGCAGCAGCGAATGTGACTGTTGCAATTAGTGTTGCAACCATCAGCAGTGTGTGACCCATTTGCTTGTAAGTTTGCATTTTGTTAGCAGCTTCAAGTTCCTCACTTTCGCTTGAGAAAATATTTCCAATTGAGTTTCCATTGTCAATAGCCATTACCCCCATATTATTCTTGGCTCTTGGATCCGCTCTCCTGTCCCACATTAAGTACAGTTTTATCTGGGTTTTCCTTTCCTTTGTTGCCAAGGCCCAAGTGCAGTGGCGTGTTCCCCTCATTATCCGCTTGGTCTATAAGCCCCTCTAGCTCTATTCTTTCCAAAACGTACCTTACGACATTCAGTTTTCCACTTAGGACAGCTACGTGAAGAATGTTCCTGCCTGTCCAACAATTCTCCTGAATCGGGGCAATGGTGAATGATCACATTGAGAACGTTTGTGTGGCCTTTGGAGGCTGCAACGTGAAGTGGCGACCGGTCTTCTTTATCTGGTGTGTAGACTGTGGCAGTATCTAGTTGAAGCAGTCTTTGAACTGTCCTGGGGTCTCCCGACGACGCAGCGTAGTAGAGTGGGGTTCTGCCCAGATGATCGGTTTCTGTGATTAGTTGTGGTTTCGCCCTTACAAGGACTTCCATGACATCTAAATACCAAATAAAACGAAGCTCGATTACTAACATAAGCACATACAAGATGCACATAGCTTACTTGATTCTCCATTGCTGGGATAAGGGAACCGTGGATCCTGGGGAAATGTGTCCAGAATCCAAACCAACAAAGGACGAAAAAAAAGGCATCTAGTTAAAAGCTACATATCATAGTAGAATTCCTGCTATGATACTCTTGCAACTAGGAAATGCAGAGACTAATTCTTAACATATTGACATAACACAAGTAGAAAATGATGGGTGAGGTACAAAAATGCACCTGTACGACGGCAGCATGTGGAGCTGTTTGGAAGGGCCGGGTTAAAGGAAAATACCCGTGTGGTGATTTTTTACT
The DNA here is from genome assembly GCA_016920895.1 of Vaccinium myrtillus. Taxonomy (NCBI): domain Eukaryota; kingdom Viridiplantae; phylum Streptophyta; class Magnoliopsida; order Ericales; family Ericaceae; genus Vaccinium; species Vaccinium myrtillus. The sequence continues at coordinate 3,797,329 of CM029273.1, read as the reverse complement.
TTTGAACAAAGGGATAAATTTATAACTAAGAAACTGCCCAAAGGGCTCCAAACACCCATCTGGAGCCCTCTGTTGAGAAAAACAGTCCACAACTTTCGGGATATCCATATAGATTGGGAAGGAATAGATTGAGCAATACGCATGACGGGTAGAGAAAATTCCACGCAAGGAATAAGAAACTCCATAACAGGGGATAAAAACCAACTAAAAATATTAAAAACTCCGGTCAACAGAAACGACTAAATACCAGTCACCGGAAACAAACGGAAAGACGTAAGGCTATCTGACATCTCACTGCTCAACGAACAAGATATACGGGGTGGGTGGGGATGGGGGTGGGGGTAGCGTAGAGTTGAGGAGGCGAGGGTTAACAGAGAGGAGTGGAGGAGCACAGGAGGGGTGGGTGGAGGAGGCACAGCCCCCTCCCCCCAGAAAGTAAAACCTAGTTTCTAAAAGTTTAGAGCTCTCTCTCTCTCTCTCTCTCTCTCTCTCTCTCTCTCTCTCTCTCCCCCATATGTGGTGATTATAAGGTTTATTTTGCTTTAATTCCCATTTCAACGCTAAGGAAATCACTGATCAAAGGGTGAAACATGAGTGATGCGTCACAACAAAAGCAGCTCCCACTTTTCTAGAGAGAGAGAGAGTCCTACTTCTCTCTACCCCTTTTCTTCGAGATCTGATTCTCCCTTGCCCCCCCAGCCCTCTTACTCCCCTTTCTCTCCTACCTCTCAACCTCTCCTCGTTAGGGTGTGCACGCTGCCCATCTTAGGTTGCTTTTGCGGCTCCGATTCTGGTACCGGTAGTCCGGTCCTCTTGTCATCCTCCGTCGGCAGTGTTGATCCAACAAGCTTGGTGCTGTTCCGGCGCGGCTGAAGACTTCTTGGGGTGGCTTGGCGCGGCGGCTATCGGTGGAGTAATAAGGAGGGGTTAGAGCAAAGTGGGTTTTTAGCCGGCGGTTCTCAGTCGAATTTTTGTACCAGTCTGGTTCTCCCCAGATCTGGTGGGTTTGGTGGTGGGAAATAAGCGACTCGTCGTTTCTTGGGTGACTCGGTTTCGACTCAGTGTTACAGCTGAGTTGGAGTTATGGGTTGCAATCATGTTTTCTGGGTTTGATTAGTTGCTTTTTTGTTTCTATTTTATGTCTGTTTTTGTTTCCGGACTGGTTTTACGAGTTTTCCGGTAGTTTTTGAAGATTTCATCTGGTTTATTTGTTAATGGATTGGGCTGGGCTTCCCCTTGAATGCTTCACTGCTGAATATCTAACAGACTCTACGCCGACACGCAGTGTTGGTCTACCTTGTGCAGTATGATTCTCTAGAGCTTGTACGCCCCTTTGTGGTTTGTACTCGTGTCTTGTATTCGGTTGTTTGGGTTCAGTCCTGTAATTTGTTTGAAATTTTGTTTGAAATCTTCCATATATGTACGCGGACTTCTTTGATCAAAAAAAAAAAAGTGATGAGTCACATAAGTGACAACCATAATACCAGAAAATGGCATGACGTTAACCATTTGTAAGTCAAAATCTTTTGGGATATTTTTTCCATTAACAGATGCAGAAACCAAATTAAAGAATGTTATTAGAACGAAAACACAGAGAAAAAAGATGGGCAAAGTGCAAAATTACCATAGTGTCGCTCTATAACGGCAGCATGTAGAGCTGTTTGGCCGTCATAGCCACCGTGAGCGGAGGAGGGGGCTTCCATCATTAGCCGGCTCACAATTTCCAGCATTCCATCTCTAGCAGCTGCATACAATGGAGATTCGCCCATGTTGTTAACAAAACAGGCCAGTTTCGGATCAACCATTATCAAGAACTCCGCCACTCTAAGATGATGGTTCCTCACAGCCTCATGCAAAACTGTGTTGTTCACTTTGTTTCTCAACCTCAGCATCTCTATTCCTCTCTTTGGCCTATTTTCCATGTCTCTAGAAGATGAAGATAAGATCTCTTCAACAAGAAAACAAACTGTGGCAAAGTGGCCAGCTATGGCCGCAACATGTAGAGGTGTGTCTCCATCCAAGTTTGGCTGACTTAGGAGGGACTGCTGTCGGTTATAAATCTCGGAAACAACATTTTTGTTTCCAAACCGTGCTGCAATGTGAAGTGGGGTATTTTCATGAGGTGTCAAATTTAGAACTAGGCCAGGATTCTCGTTGAGAAGTTGTTTGAGGAGTAAAATGTTGCCAGTTTTTGCTGAGTGGTATAGTTTCGAATCCATGGTGCCTGGTGGTTTTCCTATCGAGCCACCAGCATCTCAATTCATGTGGGTGGCTTTAATTTGAGGTTATTTTGATTGCCAATCTATTTATATTTGTAAGTGCGAACTGTGAAGCAGGACAACCTCAACTTATGAAATGTGAATGCATTGACTGTTCAATACAATGAATTACAATGCTAGGTGCCCATGAGCCGGTCAAGTTGGAAATGCAAAAATTTCAACTAGTCCATTTATGAACTTCTAATTCTTAGGTGTAGGACCTTCTCGTGTACCTTCTTTCAATGCCCAAAAAACTAGTTAACTGTAAGGTATACTGTTCTGGAATCTATAGGTCCAGTCAAAATATCTGTTAGACAAAACAGCAGGTAAGGGTATGAATCAACTGAGATGAATAGACTAGTGGGTTATTCAAGCTTTTATGAATTGTGTCAATCTCAAATTAGCATTTGACGAGTCATACACAAGTCATCCGACCCAAATAATGACTTAGTTCAGAAGTAAACGTTCAACAACTGCCAGCCTCAACATTAGGACCACAGACTTTCAACTGTTGGACTAGACTCAAGAATTGACAAAATAAAAAGCTGATCATTTTAGGGTTCATACCTACCATGAAACATATTTTACGGCAACAGATCGATCATTCATTGAAAGGGAACAACAGAGTGGAAAAACAAAATTCAAGACCAAATTAAAGCATGCGAAGCAAACATCATCTTTCACCTAACATGGTTACTGTTAATTACGGAAAACCTAATCTTGCCCAAATAAGTTTCTGACATTGCCGCCGTGAAGCTTATCTTGACTTTCGCATTATACACCCATTATCGAACCATTTGCGAGTTAATTCTGGTAGTACACAAAAGAAAAGAGGAGAGAACAAACCTCCCTTAAACCCTAGATTCTGAAACTCGAGCAGAGATGGAACAGCGGAGAGGATGACAAAAAAATTTGGACCATTTCTCGATTTGTGCGTGTCATCCTTGCGCAGGGGCCATGCTAATCTTCTCTGTATTGTTCCAATTTTATACGTCTTCTGCTTCGCAATGTCATATAAAGGCTTCACTTTGGAACTAGCTGGTCGATGTGGGACGAAACGAGTACAGTACTACTGTTGCCTCACATTGGGAGAGTCTAGTTTCTCTACCTCTCTGTGGGATGAAATCCAACCGTCCATCTCCAAACTGTGGGGACCCACTTTGTGAGCTCCACAATAGTGATCCCAAATTCCCAACCACTCACTTCGTTAACCTTGATGACACTAAACTGACGTGCAAAAAATCAACCAAAAAATCAATTTGATTGGATATCAATAGAATGAAAGAAATGAGGGAAAATGGTGTTCATCGTTCGTTTCCTTTTCCGAAAATTGTATTGGAACTCAATACTCGAGAGACAATAGCTTATATCACACAAGTTCCACTAGTTTTTTCAATACGGTATGCCAAGTCAAATGAGGGTGGGTGTTGCGGTCAGGTGAACAGGCTCCGATCGGCAGCTGGTGGGTGTTTTCAACTCCTATCCTCCTTATCTTCTCGGATCTGATAGCGTGGTGGTCTGTGGCAGTTTAGTAACAAGAAGGTTAGGATAAGGGGTATGTTCAGCTGTCTTTGTCTCGGTTGGTTTCCCCAGCCGACAGTGTCGTCCCGATCTATTGTCCCCAAATTTGGTGAGTAGTGGTGGGGGGTAAATAAACTTTTGGTTGTAAACTTTGGAGAGCTCAATCTCCATCGGGAATATGCTCTACTTTGAGTCAAAGTCTCCAGATAATGGTGTGTATCGACGTTGTAAACTTTGGAGAGCTCAATCTCCATCGGGAATATGCTCTACTTTGAGTCAAAGTCTCCAGATAATGGTGTGTATCGACTTTGAAGGCGTTCATTCCATTGAGTAGACATATCGTCATGGCATACTGGTTCAAAGTTTAGTTGCTTTGCTCACAGTTTAATTACTGTAGTCCAACGGGTCTCAGTCCTAGTGATTGTAGCCTTATAAGTACTTCATTGCTTGTATTTTCCTGATTACAGTGGTATTGCTTGTATTCTCCTGATTAAAGTGGTTTAGGGCTTGTATTTTCCTGTTATATTCTATAGACAATTCCGGTTAAATTTCAGTTTTGGCGACGAAATGAATATTCCGAATTTAAAAAGAAAAAAAAAAAAAGACATACCAATCACTTTTATTACACGAACAGAATCAGCAAAAAATAGTCTTGTATTCACATTACATCAGGTGTAGCAATTTATAGGAGAATTGCGCGAGGTCTTATGCTTTCCCAATGGCATGTTCGAATGTTGAATCAACAGACAAATAAAGACGAAAATTGGGGTATTATTTTTTTGGAAGAGAATGTAATTTTTTCTTAAACTAACGGATTCAAGAACTACACAACCCATTAAGCATTAATGCAGTCTGCGTAACATGTTGCTTTACCAACCTTGTTTTCGCAAATATGCCGATTAATAGCTCTAAAACCCCCCCTGCAATCATCAACAAACAATTTGGACATTCATTTCGATATCTGGGATCAGTTTCAAAGAAACAAGATACTTACAATTTCTACACCCTTCCTCATTCCAGCAAAATTTAAGGATGATTACCTCATGACGGTAGGAAACTAACTCATGCAATGGGGTGAACACGAGCAAAGTACAGTAACTGTTTTCAAAATTACAAAAAAAATAGCAAGGAACCGGCTCCTCTTCAGTTTGGAACCTCTCCCGTCTTCTCCAGCTTCAGATTTTGGAATTTTAACATAGCAATTGGTACACGAAAATTCTGGCATTTTGACAAAGCAATGTAGAAGAATACAAGTTCAGCTTGAAATTAACTCAATAACACAACCTTCTGAGCATCTGGGAAACTTGTTCAATTGATTCATGACCTTTTGCCGCCGCCGCTGCTGCTTCACATCCTCTGAGTCCATACGCAATGACCAGGTATGCAATGTCAACCTTTCCAAAACTCTTGCCTTTTTTAGCAGAAACCTTATAAACCGCATCTCTACCGTCTTCTCATCAAAATCTACAATATGAACAGTTTTGAGGGAAGATGCGAAACAGGAAGGTACTCTTCTGACCCTCCACTTATCCTCATCACAATAGTTGAAGCCCTACGAGAAATAGATGAAATCAATATAATAAGTGTGGAATGCGGATATCATTGAAAAAAACCAATCGTGAGGACAGGAATAAGCCGGAAGATTAGAATTATAGTCTCCACTCTCCGGACCGGATTTAACAACGCTGTTCGGGACTGTGTTGAAAAGATGGATGCAAATATGCTTTTTGTTGTAGACCATTAACATTTTTCCCAGAGAAATGATACTGATAAAATCATGTGGCTGTTGTTACAGGATCAAACTTAATTTTTCACATAAACACAGGTCAGAGTCTACAAATAAACGGTTCAGTTGATGAAAAAGAGACCCTTGGGGTGTCCCACGGGCTTGGACAACAAGGTTCTGTCCACCAAGTCGAATGTAGACAAACCAGTTCCTCTAGAGACGTACCTCCTCAAAACTAAGAAACTCCAGCTTAGGTGATTTTTTCAGTAGGTCCATCAGAACAAAGGAATGGCTAAAGAATTCTGAATCCAGCACCAAATGGGTCATGTTGTAAAATGTAGGAAGAAGGTCCAAGAGATTTTCAACCGACGCAAGGTACTTGGCACAAAAAAATAAAAGAGAGAAAAAATTAGAACTGTACGAGCTGTAAACATAAACCAAGGTACAGTTAACAACTCCAGCTTTTCCTTACGCAAATAATGCAAATTAAAGAAGCTAGCATACCTGGAGAGTTTCATCTGTAATCGTCAATTTCTTAACATTGAAAATCTCAGTGAGTAACCTGAGCATCCGAGGGGTAACGACTTCCTCCGGGATTTCGACTTCCTCCGGGATTTCATATAAACAAATAGATGCATCAACTAATGAAAATAGGTCGTATAGATGAAAGTCAACCACCAGCCAAGAAATGCAACGGAGATGGATAAGATTTGCAGCATAAATCTTGGTAACACAACTGAGGGCATCCACTGGCCACATGCCATTGTCAATAGTCAATCTCTTCAGTGTGGGAATGCAAATCGTTATAGTGTTTAGATTCTTCCATCCACAGTTCACCAAAGCCAACTCCTGAAGCATTGGGCAACTAGAGAAAAGATGTTGGGTGGAGTAATCATCTGAAAATGTAACGTATGAAAGTTCCAAGGTTTTAAGGTTCAAAAATCGAGTCAAACTTGGAACTTTCAAAGCCCAGTCCATAGATAATTTTAATACCACTAGGGATTGACAAGTGAAAAGGCAGCAAGGCAATATGGGCTGTGTTTTCCAATGTAAACACAGATTAAGCTCTTCAATGTTGTGCCTTATGGAAGCAGAGATCCATGCATTAACACGAGAAGAATTCACAGGCTTCTTCGCTGTCAGAGTAAGACTTTTAATATCTGAAGCATCATGAAGGAGAAGAACTCTGTCCACGAAATCAAAGAAACTCCAACCTATCTTTTTGCCAGCCAGATGATACGGTTCCTCCAAATCAATGTTGGCAATAGAGGTCCACAAATGTACCCACTTAGACGATAATATCGAAGTTCGTATGGCGTCTTTCGTAGAGAGGAAGGAGAGGATGTGATGAAGAACATTTTCAGGCAAGCTGCTGATTATATCATTGCCCTCACCGACACTTTGTTCTTTTGCAAGGTCTATGTTTCCAGATGAATGTGGATGAACACTCTTTCCCATTCACCTTCTATATAAAGGGATCTAAAAGTCATTGAGCAAAAGACATGAGTCACATAACCTAATAAGCCAGGAAATTTATAGTTCATAACGAATAGCAAATTAAACGAGTGATTAATGGAAGCTGAGACTGTTCTTAGAAAAACTACCCCGATCCAAAGAGTTTGCTGTCTTAATCAAAATACGAGCACAATGCGTGTCAAATAAAATGGTACAAATATGATATGTGCCTTGCTACACGTGTTATTTCTACTTAGTTAAAAGAATAGTGCCAAGTTGTAATTGTTTCTGTTTTGCTGTTTTGTTCTGTTAAAAAAAAACTGCCACTTGGCGGTAAAGTTGGTTAGGAGTGGTGAGTCATTTCTCTGTTTTGCTAGCGGTATAAAAGTAGTGGGAGATAGTTCGTTTGGGATTCTGATTTTTCTGTTGTAAACATTGTGAACGAGAGATCCCTTTGTAAACCCTTGGACGAGAGTTCCATTGGGTCATTTTACCAAACACCTGCAATTCCATCACTTTTCTCCTTTCTTTCAAGAGAATTTCACTAGTTTTTTTCCCTTTACATGAAATTTCACTAGTTTTTCTATTACACTAGTTTCTTTTCCATTTGTATCGCGAACCTCCATAGCACCAAATATATCAGACCACAGCAATAACTTACAGATACTGATGAGTAACACTGTACATGAAAATATATATATGCAAAAGACCTTGCTTGAAGAAGTTGCTCTTTACCCAAAAAAACACATACAAGTAATCAGCTTTATATGCATACACACAGCTAGATGCACACACTAAAATTCAACCCAAGTGAGAAAAAAAAAGATCCTGAAAGCATCAAATCAACTAATTGAACAAATCAGCAACACCGTGAAAATCCACCGTCTAGTCTAGTATCAATGGGAAAGATGATTCCGCTACAGAATAAGCGAATGGAAGTTGTTACCTTTGACACCCTAGAAACAGTGAAACTTGAATCTGAACCTCGTCCTTTCTGAGCTCCGAAGAACGGATTTTTAGGGCTCTTTAAACTCGGTGTGTGGGTAGCTTCTACAGAGGTGATTTTGGGGGGATAGTCAGGAAAGTGATGTGGTCACCCGTTGGAGCATCTCCAACTAAAATGACACTCGTTTCTTCTTTGATTTCCAAGAATAAATTTATGAAAATGACACTCGTTTCCGCGAGGACCCTTGAAAACATCTTCTGAACACATTGGACGGATCGGATCGTAAAAAAAAAATTTGGATCAAAAGTCCGGATAAGAAGTGGAAAATCCGAACCGTTAGATGTGTTTAAAAGGTGTTTTCAAGGTCCAACGCGAAGATTTGACAAAAAAAAATACCCGGAAGGGCTTGATCGGAGCTGTTTTTCACAAAAACGCTATATTCAGATCGTCGAAATTTGGTCCGGAAAGTCGAAAATACCCCTAGGTCCGTAACTTAAGAAGTTAAGGGAGTTTGGAGGTGAAGTGGACTGTATATATATATATATATATATATACACGTACTCTCCGGTCAAGGATCCCGGAAATCCCGGATTGAAGCGTTTTGGAGCATTTAGAAAATGTTTTTGCATGATCCGAGCCGTCCAATGTGTTCAAAAGGTGTTTTCCAAGGCTCACGCGGGAAATCTTCAAAAAAAAATACCGGGAAGGGCTTGATCCACGCAGTTTTTCGCAAAAACTGCATATTTACAAAATTGCGTGGATCAAGCCCTTCCCGGTATTTTTTTTTGAAGATTTCCCGCGTGGGCCTTGGAAAACACCTTTTGAACACATTGGACGGCTCGGATCGTCAAAATTTGATCCGGAACTATGAGATCCGGACCCAAGGGTCCCGGACAGGAGAGTTCCTCTATATATATATATATATATATATATATATATATATATATACAATCCCGATCTCCTAAGGGATCCCTCATACAAAATTTGGTGCGGACCAAGGCATTTTTCAACTTTCCGGATCAAATTTTGACGATCCGAACCGCTCAATCTTTTTAAAATGCATTTTCCAAGGCCTACGCGGAAAATCTTCAAAAAAATATACCCGGAAGGGCTTGATCCAAGCAGTTTTCGGTAAAACTGTATCCCTTAAAAATGCATTTTAAAAACATTGAGCGGTTCGGATCGTCAAAATTTGGCTCGGAAAGGTGAGGTCCGCACCAAATTTGGTTAAGGGATCCCTTATTAGATCATTATCCTATATATATATGGGACTGTGTTTCTCAAGCAGAAGATGGGACTGTGTTTCCTCCATGAACGGCGGCGAGGGTCTTTAGTTTTGGGTTTTGATCGACTAATCGGTTATGTGAAACCCAGAAATCCTAGCAAACCCAAATTCCTCAACACGACAGTAATACAAAATTCCTCACATTTAGGATTTCCAATGATCGAAACCTTCAGATCTACAATTGATTTTACAAATATGACGTGTAGGGTTCGCATATTTTACCTTCAGATCTATAGCTTTCGAAGCTTCAACATCGTCGTTCATGGTGACTATGAGAGAGAGAGAGAGACCCCTAGGTATTACACCATACCATATGTATTGGACTAAAATTGTGCTGGGATTGTTAATCCCATGCGATTTTTCAGGAACCAACCAAGGGACTAGGCGGGATTGGATACAAATAGTCCAATCCCAAGTACTTAATACCCGAATCAAACGAGGCCAAAACACATACATCTAGATAAAGAAGGACTAAAGGTCAGCGAGAGTGAGGGGTTGGAATATTGAACTCATAACTAACTAAAGATGAAAGTCAAATTAAATAGAAGAACCATAAAACAGAAAAAGCAACGAGGAAAAAGAATTCATACTTTTATTTTCAGATGTCTGTTCCAAATTAACAGGATCTCCAAAATACTATAAACCCAAAGTCATCGGAAGAAGGCCACCACCTGCAAGGTTTCACATCAGTTTAACTGAATAGCGCAACCAATCATTTAATTACCCAAGAGATTAGTGATGCTCAATTTGATTTGTTCGTTTTCTTTTCTTCAATCAAAACCCAATCAACCGTAGATGGATTTTCCAGATAAACACCAACGATTCCAAAATTAAAGCCAAAATTACAATCTAGACTACAGCCTGAAACCACAATCGAAAAGCTACCGCTCTCACTCAAATACCAAAATGCATACAGAGATATAGAAACCCACAACGTCACCACGATTTTAAGACATTGGTATAGGGTTTGTTTTCTTGTTCATTGAATCAAAAAGAGAAAAGCTAAAACAAACATTTTTGTCAGACGGAAGAATACAACTATAAAAGTATGAAGAATTACATCAAATTTGAAACAAAGTTCACAATTAATATAAACCCAACCCAACTAAAGCCCCGTTAAGGGAAAAAAATACCCAACAAACTGCCTTGATTTTGGTTATATTTCATCTGTATGGAGAGAGAATGCAAAATGATGGAAGGCGATAAACAGGAAAATCAAAGAACCCTTACCAGACGAAGAAACCGCCCCCGATTTGATCGATTTCCCAGCCATGCAAACATTTATTTGTTGGAAGAGAGACGTAGAGGTAGAGAGACTGAGGCCATGTTGCACTCAAGTGTTTTTTGGTTTTTTAGTTTTTTAGTACCCTTTGTTCTACTAAAGTGTTTTTTGATTTTTTAGTTGTAGTTTATTGTAAAGGGTAATTTAATTTTTTTGGGAGTTTTTTTGTTAGTGGAATAGAGTGGTTTTAGAGTTAAAACAAAACCAATTTTTTTGAGAGTTTTTTGTTAGTGGAATAGAATGGTTTTTGAATTAAAACAAAACTAGTTTTTTTAAGTTGAACATGGCCTAAGAGAGGGGACGACGGGTTCTAGACTTCTAGCAATCGGTGAAGCAATGAGGGGGGAAATTTTTTGGGTACCGAGTGGGTACCACGTGGCCGAGCCCACATGGTACCCGAACATTGTATCCGGGCCGTCCAAAAGTGTATTGGACGGCTGAGATGAAAACCCTCTCTCTCCTCCTCTCTCTCTCTTGTTTCTCTCTTCGTAATCCGAACCGTCCAAAACCGAAATGGACGCCACAGATTGCACGAGTGGGTACCACGTGGTACCCGCTCGTCACTGAAAAATTTCTCAATGAGGGGGAAGGGGAAGGGTTCCAGACGTCCAGTCATGGAGCGTCGGAGCACAAGTTGTAATGGAAGTGTTTACCAAACACGTCTTCTAAAAGTGTGTTTGGTAATCACGCTAGCTTTTACTATTTTTTTTTTCCCCTCGTTTATAACATACATAAAGCGTGATTACGAACCACGTTTTTAGAAAGCGTATTTGGTAAATATGTTCTCAAGCCGAATTAGGCTTAACTGGTTTAATCCGTTTTAACCTACTGTGAAAGCGTGAAACGGAACCACGTTTTCCAGAAAACGTGTTTGTCAAAAACGTTTTCACGTACCTCAGGAATAAAGTTTAAAAACACGTGTTTTAAATAATAAAGTTATAAAACAAATCGCAAATCAGTTAATGAGCCTTGGCAATCGGTGAGGTAAACGACGTCGTTCCGGAGAAAAATGGCAGAACACAACAGCCCTCGTAATCAAGTAGATATCAGAAGGAACGGATGGCAACTCGGTAATATTGTCGTACCAAACGTGAACAGTAACTCCAACTAATTTGAAAAAACTGGTTTTTTGTTTTTTTTTTCATTTTGTCTTTATTCAAAAAAAAATTGCATTTGATAGTTTTGCGTCAAAATTTTGTGATTTTTGGATTTATCTCGTCGAGACGAATCCAAAGAGTATAAAATTATGGTCAAAAGTAATAGTTTTTTTATTAAAGCCGAAAATAAATCAGTTTTTTGGATTATTTTTCGTCTTTATTCACAAAACTTTAAGTTTGGCTAATAATTTTATTCTTTTTAGATTCTTCTCGTCGAGACAAGCCAAGAAACCACAAAAAAATCGACCGAAAACTAACAAATACAAAAAAAAAATGAATAAGGATAAAACGAAAAATACCAAAAAATCAATTTTTTCAAATTAGCCAAATCACGCCATAGGCCCATAGTAGGGATAGGGATAGGGATAAGGATAGGGAAACCAATGTGACAGTTTCATGACAATTATATCTAGGGTCTCAGTTTGGGAATGGCCTTTATCTTATATTCTTCATTAATCCTAGACTAAATATGATTAATTGAGATCATGGATTACAAAAAAACAGAATGACAGTCCACAGATGAACATTTCTTCCATAAAAAAATTCACATCTCTCTGGTAAATTAAATAAAAATAATAATTGAAGGAATAATTCAATGTATCCCCTGGCTGGATTGGCTTTGTGAGCTCTGTCAGAAATTAAGGCCCTTGTTCGTTTTGGATTTCAAGACTTGATTTTTTCAATTATTATCCCTATTTTAAATTATTATTCTTATTTTTCTCTCTCTAATTATTAACTCCTATTTTTAATTATTATCTCTATTTCTTCCTATAATCATTACCAAAAACCAAAACCCAAACCAAATACAACCAAGATGACTTCCGTCCCAATGGTTTTCATCAAGATAATTACACAACATTGGCTAAGTTTGACCAAGTTTTTACTGTAGGAGCTTGTTGGCACAGTCTTTTTTGTTGTTCACTCTTAATTGTGTACAAGATTCAGGGTCAAATTTTTACTGTCTTAATTTTTGTCTCGACAAGTAGAATTATGACTTGTTGGGTTTTCTTATCATCTTATATAAAATTTTTTCAAATTTGCTATATATATTTTTATATTTTCCGATTCCTCTCGTCAAACCAAAAATATTACTGTAAATTTGACCCGAATCTTGCAAAAATTATGATAAAAGAACTTAAAATACCATACCAAAATCTTCATTTGGGAACCATTGGATGTTTTGCTCATTGAAACAAAAAATCAAGAGTTGCAACCCCACCATACATAGGACATGGGAAAAAACTCAAAAAGAAAATAAAAACAGATCACAAGAAATGAGTCTGATAAAAAGTCAACTAATAAACACCAAATTGATCAACAAAACAATAGCAATAACCAAAGCTCGCCCTCTGCCGCACCGCATCTCCGGTGCACCGGAATTCAGCCTAACACCCTTCTGGTTATCCTTCTCCCCCAAACCATCGACCGCCACGTCAGCACGCACCACCAAATCATGCTTCTTAGTCTTCCAAGACCAAATCTTGAACCTAAACGAAGTAACCAAACCCACCCTGAATACCGGCTGCGACCCGTTCGAAACAGCCCCGAAAACCTCCCCCCACGGCACCCCGATGGTCTCCACCGTCCCCGTCCGGCGAGCTTTCTTGTGATGCCCTTGGTAGAATCCAGCAAACGTCTGGTTGGCAATGGGGAAGTAGGTTTGGTTTGAGCTCGTGTAGTAGTAAAAGGTGAGGTTGAGGGTGTTGTAGTAAATTCCCTTGTCGGTGTTTTTGTTATCGAGCTCGAGGTCGAAGAAGATGGAGGTGTTGGTGGTGGAGTTGAGGGTTTTGTTGAGGGCAGGAACGTAAAAGTCTTGGATGGAGCAGACTGGGTCGGAGGCTGCACGGATGCCGAGCCATATGAAGAGAGCGGTTAGGCCGGAGGATAGTATGAAGCCGCAACAGCCCTTGCAACATCCGCCGCCGCCGGAGTTTGCCATGTTGAAAAGTGGGTTTGCGTTGACTTATGGCTGGATGGCCAATTTTGCGGAATTCGTGAGCAATTTAGTGAAGTAGAAGTCTTTGTTTAATACTCCATAGTCTTTGTTTATTCTTGGATCTGGGCATTGTAATCTTTGTTTATTTACAGGAGGACTGCGCCTAATGCTCCAGTCTTGGAATTCTTCGGAGTTTGCTCCGTCTTAAAATTTCATGTTTAAAACATTTTAGGCGCTGTTAACTTTTCTTTGGTGAAAGTTAATTGATTCGAGATATGCAAGCTGGCTAGACACCTTGTTATATAAAAAAAATTAATAACTTAATGCTACAAGAATCATGCTTGGTCATATTTGTTGGAAATTTTTTTTGAATATAATATTTTATTTAAAGTGTAAATGAAAATTGTATTGATTTAGAGTTGTGTCTTTTTAGTGGCACTTGTTCGTTGTGGACGAACGCGTCATTTCGTGAACAAATGTGTCTCTTCACCCTGGTGAATATTCGTAAAGTCACCAGATAGCTTATATATAAACTCCTCAAGTTGATTTTTTTTAAAACATTCATTGAGTCAGTGTCCTTTCATTGGAGAGAATACAGACACAAGTCTGATTCAACAGACCCATTAATTGTAGTGCTGCTTCTGTGGGGAGTTTGATCTAGTAGTGTTGGGAGATAGACGTCCATGCAAACCGTAAGCACCGTAATGGCGGCAAATCTGTAAGTATAGAGTGTTTCGCTAGCCTTGATCATCATTTCATTCTCATTGATTATCAGGTTTTGCGTTCTGATTTTATTGAATTAATATTTTCGACTGTATCACAAAAAAGTAAACATATTTTCCAACAATCTGAAGACAGATTCTGTTTGCTTTTTTGTGATTGCGTATTTCTCTCTAAATGTTTCTGTAGAATAAGAAACTTTCTGAAAATACGTACAGCGCGCTCATGCATGAATTGTCTTATTAGTGATAAATTTCATGTTTATGGCACTGATAATGAAATTTTACATGTGATTCTTCCTTCATATTACTGTTTTGTGATTTGCACTCCAATCGGTTGGTTGCGACGTTTGGTAAAATGATGCTGAAAAAAAAAAAATTTGTCTTGATAAATTTGATACATTTCACCTTTAAGTTTCTCGAAATGAATCGGCACTACTATGTAGGCAACTTTTCACACTTGTTAGCAAAGAATAGTTTCGTGATATGTACTTTAAATTTTTAAAATCCTTGTTACGATACGTTTTAACGATATATTATATGTATCGGTTGGATTAATGGTTTGAGAAAGATTGAAATCCAATTTCCGAGTTTCGGACTTTCTAGTGATGAACAATAAAACCTAGGTTCTGATAAGGGACTGGTTGTATGTGCAAAAATTTCAAAACTTTCTCTTTAATTGATGTGTTTTGAGTTCATCTCCATATATAGACATACATATATGGGAGAAGGCAGAAGCCTCTGTTTTTCATTTGTTGATTTTTAATTGTTTTAGTGCGACATGATGCATTGTTCAACAACCAATTTAAACCAAGAGGCAGGGGCGGATGTACACTGGGGCTGGGGTGGGCCCTGGCCCCCCGCACTTCGGAAAAATTAAAAAAATATATATATATATTTTGCTACGAATAATATAAATTTTGAAGCAGGGAACTTTTTACCAACAGTGAGCTTTGGCTCAATGGTTAGTGTGCCTTGCTCCACACTATCATCCTGAGTTCAATTCTTCTCAGGTGTTAATTGCAACTATAATACTCATCTCTCTCTCTCTCTCTCTCTCTCTCTCTCTGTAAATTTTTTTTTATTAATTGGAGAGAAACATGACAGCTTTGGACATTAAATTTTTTCCCAAAGTTTAGCATTTTCTCTCTCTCTCTCTCTCTCTCTCTCTCTGTTTGTAAATTTTTTTTATTAACTGGAGAGAAACATGACACCTTTGGACATTAAATTTTTTCCCAAAGTTTAGCATTTTTACTCTATGTTTCTTTACGGACTATGGTAGGAATTAATGTACAATAAAAATTAAATCACCAACATGTCAATTTATATAATCATATGAATATATTACGGATTATTCATCTTTTTATATGTAATTATATGACTTCTTAGTAATTTTTTCTTCATATTTTTCCATACAACATGTAATTAGTTTTTCATTGAATGGTGCCACCCCGTGGCCAAATCTAGGCTCTGTCCCTGATTTCCAGTGTCTCAAATTATCAATGTTTACATAATCGTCAAGCTTGCAATTGCAAAGCTAATTTGGCAACTGTTATAACTGATTTTTAAGGACCGATGACGAAGGTTAGTCCTCTATCCGTAATGCCACCTATGACCTATGAGAGGGCAATTCTGGCCTCGTTGTAGACATTGACCGAACTATCAAATGCCTATGGCTTATGCCCCCGGGTGGGAAATCCTGGCTCTGCCACTGCCAAGAGGTGTGACTTGGGGGCTTAAAACAATGAGGATGTGTGACCCTTGCGGTCAAACTGTGAGACCGAAAAGGTGTGACTATTGAGATCACAGAAGGTATAGCCATTGAGTTACATCAAGAGATGTGATCATTTGATTTCAATAAAGTGGTGTGACCATTGCGTTTAAACCAAAAGACGTGACCATTAGGGGGAAAAAATAATTTTAATAAATTGACTCCTTTTATATCCGTGAAACTATTTTTTTGTGTTTTCTTCCAATAACAATTCGGAGGCACCGTTTGGTGTAGCTTGGCCAATGGTTGTTTGTTTCAAGACGACGTTAGGCAATTTTTTCAACAGTGACCGTTGCAATGTTCCATGGTTTGGGTCGAAACCAAACTCATTTTAGTTTCTTCTTAGAAACATTTACTATCATATTGCCTTGGTGGGTTTTTCAAAATCTTGTTATGTACATGTATTCAAACGGGTAGTTTGGATATTTTAAACTTAGAGAAGTCTTCTTTTTTTTTGTGTCTTAGAGCAAGTACGAGATGGTCACTTGAAAATTCAAGATATAGGAAATATTTAGTTCCTAAAATCTTGAATAAAAGATATATGAGTGCTTGTTGCACTGACCATGACATTAAGGAGGAAGTATTTGATGTTGGGTTTACACCCAAAGATGTGAACATTGGGTTTGAACAAACATGTGTGACTATTGGTGAAAAGTCACAAATCGATTGAATATTTTAAAAAATCATCGATAAGCGTGACAATTGGTAAACAAGTCACATATCATATGACATGATAATAAGTCATTTGGGCCAAATCGATTGGAAACATTAAAAAAAAAAATTCATGTTTTAGATTATTCAGAATTGAGCTTCGATACATTTAGCAAATGGGCTAGTTATGTTAGATTTGGCATGAAAATCGAGATTTGGAACATTTTAGTTTCCATAATTTAGAGAGTTTGGTAGTTATCAGATAACCTCGACCCACAATTTTTTTATTTTTTATTTTAACATAAAGTGAGTTTGGTTTAGATGTTATGGAGAGTATCCAATGAATCTAAAAGAGTACATAGAATGCGTGTTGCATTTTACATTAACTCGTGAAAAATTTGAGTATAGAGTTACTCAATATTGGATGAGGTACTCGACGTGGGGGTTGTTCTTGTTGATGTCTCTTGAAACACAAGAGATGAAGAGCGAGTTTTAACATTTGTTTGCCTCATATCATAAACTATGAAAATTATTTTGATAAATTCTGAATGGATTTCAGAATTGTGAGGGAAGTAATATATATAACTTCATAATTTCCATAAAGTTGCACTATTGGAATGTCCAACTATAGCTTGGAGAATGAAGTACTGTGCTATGAGTATCGAATTTAAAGTTTTAGAATCCTAAGGTGGATTTAATTTTACATTTGGAGTGCAACAGTGATTTGGAAATCCTCACGTGTGTGTAGTATGGTCTACAATGGAGTCTGATCAACTCATTGCGTAAGACAAAGCTAATAAGTGGAGTGGCTAAGCCATCTCTTAGAGGATGTTCCAATGTGGTTCAATTCTGTGCCAGAATTTATAATACGATGGTCATTGGTAGTTACAAAGGCATAGAGGACCACGAAGAACAGTAAATCTCGATATCGTAGACATGCACCGTTAAACATTTATTTTCACTAAAGAATGAGTTAACGAAATAAATGTAGTGACATTTTTTTTTTGGGTGGTCACAAGTATGTTTGAGTAAAATACAAGTATGAGTTAATAGTTGTGACAATGATACCTGTCCGGACTTAAAACAATCATGTCAAACTATAGGTGATTATGTGAAATTCTAGATTATCACATAATTGTGGGGGAAGTGATGCTTTTTGCAAATAATTCGATTTTTGAAAGTAACTCATACATGCTTTTTGAAAATTACTCATACGAGTAATTTAATTCTGTGCCAAAAATTTGCAGATCATTCTTTGATTGGTGTTCGTAAGTTTGACACTCAACGTTAGAAAGGCACATGATAGTATGGTAAGTCCTAACATGATAATTGCACACACAATACCATACAACACTTTGTTCTCAATTGAAATTAGCACCATTGAAGGTCAATAATGAAATACGGATCCGTTAAGTTAACGAAATCTTACCCACTGTTTGGATAAATAGGTGATAATTGATTAGGCTTGTATGTAAATCAAGGTCTATTTTGGTTAATGGGTTTTGTGGCCATTGAGAATCTTCGCACATGATCCAGTTAGTGGAGTCCCTGCCTTCGCCGTTCGGAATTTGAAGTTGGGTGCAAATTTTTAACAAATTTTTATTAATGGGTTTGAACATAGTATATCTGTAAGAAATCTGTCCATCTGTGTATAATTTCTTCGTAGTTTCGGTCGTGCCGTCTCATAGCAGGTGTTTAGCAGATATTAGTTTTTGTGGAACAATTTGGTTAAAACAGGTGATGTTGGCCTCTAGTTGTTGGTTTAGGAGGCTCCTGCTTCTTTGAGATGTAAATAATATACGATTAACATTGTTGTTTGGGTGGAAGATGTCTATGTAATGTTTACTTGTATTAAAATTATAGCACTTGTATCTTTTAAAACTGTGATTAACATGTCATAGGGCACCTAAAATGGAAGAAAATATCGACGAGAATCTTGAGCAATGCTCTTCGAGTACTGTTAGACGTAAGAGGTCCACTTCTACTGTATGGGATGACTTTGACAAGTTACCTCCTGGTGTTGATGGAAAAAAATGGGCCAAGTGTAATTACTGTGGTAAAAAATATCGACGAGAATCAGGAACTTCGAGTTTACTACGTCATAATTGTCCTAACAAAGATCCTCATGACTTTCATCCTTCTATTGAGATAGATCAGGAGAGGTACCGTCAAAAAATGGCTATGGCAATTATCAAGCACAATTACCCTTTTAAATTCGTGGAACATGAAGGAATTAGGGATATACATTCTTATCTAAATCCCGCATCAAAATCTGTGTCAAGAAATACGGCAAAGGCTGATGTGTTAAAGCTATTTGAAAGGGAGAAGGTAAACTTGAAAGGTGAATTGGAATCTGTTGCAAGTAAGATATGCCTAACATCAGACCTATGGTCTTCGTTAACTAGTGATGGCTATTTAGCTTTTACAGCACACTACATTGATGAGAATTGGGTTCTACAGAAAAAAATATTGAATTTTCGCCATGTTCCTCCTCCACACAATGGTCCGATTTTGGCTGAAAGAGTTATCCATTTATTGAAAGATTGGGGAATTGATAAGAAGATATTCTCCCTCACATTGGATAATGCGAAATATAATGATGGTCTTGTTGATGTATTGAAGCGTCATATTTCTTTGAGTAACTCCTTGGTGTGTGATGGTCAATTCTTCCATATACGTTGTAGTGCACATGTGTTGAATCTTATCGTTCAAGAGGGATTGAAAGTAATCGATGCAGTTATATATAATATTCGAGAAAGTGTTAAGTACGTTAGAGGTTCAGAAGGAAGGAAGATTAAATTTGCTGAGTGCATTGCTCAATTACCTTCAAGTTGTAGTAAGAAGGTTCGACAAGACATTATGACTAGATGGAACTCAACATATCTGATGCTTGAATGTGCCCTAGTTCATCGTCTTGCCTACTCTCAATTACAGTTGTTAGATACAAATTACAAGACATGCCCATCAGAAGACGAGTGGCTAAGGGTTGAAAGAATAAGTAGGTTTTTAAGGCCATTTTATGAGATAACTACTCTATTCTCCGGATCTCGGTATCCAACTGCGAATTTATATTTCCATGGGGTTTGGAAGATACAATTTCTCATTAAGGAAGAGATGGAGAATTTTGATGATCTTATAAGTTCCATGGCAAGAAGGATGAAAGGGAAATTTGACAAGTATTGGGAATGCTATAGCACGGTGTTATCATTTGCCATCATATTAGATCCTCGGTACAAGTTACAATTTGTAGAATTTTTCTTTTTAAAGCTTGATTTGGTGAACTGTTCTGATCGAATCAAAACCATCCGCGAGAAGCTATATTTACTATTTGAAGACTATGTGAGCCGTTCTACCACTTCTACTTCCAATCAATCATCATCGGCATGCAATACAAGTGGAGGCAATCAAAATGGTCCAGTTGATGTAATGGATGTGAGTATGTCTAATTTTGTCTAATGATTATATGCGCACTTTCTAATTCATATGTTTGATAACTCTTAACTGCATAACTTTGTAGGAGTTTGATGTTTTTGAAAGTCAAGAATGTGGATTGGGTAGAGTTAAGTCAGAGCTAGACTTGTATTTAGAAGAGCCTAGACTTGAGAGGAAGAAAAATGTGGATTTGGATATCCTTTGTTATTGGAAGGCAAATAGCTCTAGATATCCAAACCTCTCATTCATGGCACGTGACATTTTGAGTATTCCGATCACCACGGTGGCTTCGAGTCGGCTTTTCGGTATTGGAGGCCGTATTGTAGACAAGTATCGCTCTTCAATCATACCCAAGAATGTAGAGGCGTTATTATGTACTCGTGATTGGCAATACAATGCAACGGGTGAGCAAAATATAGTTGTCGAAGATTTGGAGGAAGAGGAGGAAGAACTTGTGGAGGATTTTGGAGAGAGAGTTGCTGCACTTGGCACTATATGACAAGGAGATTGGTTTTTGTTGTTTCTATTCTAAGTTATTTAGTTGATCTAGTTTCCTTCTCAATTCGATTGATCGGCGAAAGAATGTAATCTGGTTCTATATTTCACAATCTCAAACTTCCTGTCATTTAGTACTTGAAATTTTGTTCTCTTATGAAGTATTGATAAAACACCAGAATATGTACGGATATAATTTCCTCTGTTCTCCACTCATATACCTTACATCGAGGGTTCACATAAATTGTGATGTTCAGTTTCTAGTTAGTTCATTTAGCTTTCCTTTTTTCTTGTTATACATATGGTATTTGGGAGTCTGTACGCTTAGTTATGAGATCGCTGCCCTCTACAGCACGGAATATTCATTACAACTGAATATTCATTACACAACGCATATTCTTTTCTCTTTTTTTTTTTTTTTGGGTTGGGTTGGGTTGGGTTGGGTTGAGTTGGGTTTGGCTTGACCCATATTCAACCCACCCATATCGAACCCATTCACTTTCAACCCATATTCAACCCACCCACATTCAACCCATAACCCATACCAACCCACACAAACCCAACCCAACCCACCCATTTGCCACCTCTACCGTTAACCAAATGGTTTTGACCAGAGAAAAAATGATCATCGGGAGGAATGGGTTTAAAGCCTACCAATTAAAAGCCTCTATAACGGCAACCCAACCTAGCTGACTGGAGATCTCAAGATCTAGGTTCAACGGGACAACCGAGTTATATGAGACTTAAGAGTATCACTGAGGAGATATATCTCTACAACTCTTTCCTATGGTGAAACAGTGATGCCTGAAGCGATTTAGGTTAAATTTTAACTTTTAATGATTCTTATATCTTGGTAAATCCAAGTGGGGTATATTGCAGGATACTCCAAATAAGAGATCACCTATGTGAGTGTGAAGTGAGCCGCTTCTATGAGAATTTTAAGGCTGAATTCTTTAAAAAAAACACTCTCTGAAACCAGTCGCGTGTTCTAGGGCCAAAATGGGGACAACCGTAAGAACCAACTGTGTTCGGAAAGATTCTGTGTGTTGACTATTGTCTTGGCTTACACAAACGGCTGAACAGTTCAAGACATCACGTTCACTGGTTAGCTAGTAAGTCTGATAGTTATTCACAAGACGAGGTTCAAAGCCAAAAGCTACCTAACCCCATGCAAGAAATTTCCACATGTACTCTCTCTATTGTTTGCATTGTTTTTGCATTTGTTATCAAGTCAATTTCATTCATGTGGGGGATTGTTGGAGAATTTTTTTTGAATATAATATTGTATTTAAAGTGTGAATGAAAATTGTATTGATTTAGAGTTGTGTCTTTTTAGTGGCTCATGTTCGCTGTGGACGGACACGTCCTTTCGTGAACAAATGTGTCTCTTTACCCTGGTGACTATTCGTACAGTCACCAGATAGCTTATATATATGGCATCATTCATTCACTTCTCAAGTTGATTTTTTTAAAAGCTTTCATTGAGTCAGTGTCCTTTCATTGGAGAGAATACATACACAAGTCTGGTTCAACAGACCCATCGATTGTAGTGCTGCTTCTGTGGGGAGTTCGATCTAGTAGTGCCGGGAGATAGACGTCCATGCAAACCGTAAGCATCGTAACGGAGGGCGAGTCTGTCTTAAGTACAGAGTGTTTCACTCGCCTTGATCATTATTTCATTCTCATTGATTATCAGGTTTTGCGTTCTGATTTTATTGAATTAATATTTTCGATTTTATCCAAAAAAATAAACACTTTGTTCACTTCACATTTCCAAAAAGTTTTCCAAAAATATTCCTTCCCCATCTCTCATCTCTCCAATCATTAATCATATTTCTCTCTCTACTCATATCCTTTCATCCAATCATTATTTTCATTTTTCTCTCTATCTCTCTCCAATCATTACACATCTCTCTAATTATTACTTTTTCCAAAAACTCATCCAAACACTATCTCAAAAAAATTCTCAAAAAATTTCTTCTCAAAACTCTCAATCAAACACAGCCAAACATATTTTCCGACAATTCGTCATGGATAATGATTGCATTACTTAGGATGCAAATGAAATGATTGTGAAGATTCGAAGTGGTTAAGGCTCATTTAAATTTGATTCGGATACTAAATGAACTGAACCTTAGCCTCAGTTTTAGGCTCGTTTAATAAAAGAGCCGAAATTGAACATGACAATATTTGACTCGATTAAATTCACAAACCTAAAGTACATATGTATATTTCATAAAAATTTCACAAATAACATTAAGTATGTATATACTTTACATGTACATAATGAAATTTTTATGACTTAAACATGGCTTATTAACCTTTTTGGTCCCCAATGTATTGACCGCGTCTCATTTTTGGTCCCCAAAGTATCAATTGAAAAAATTTAGTCCCCAACGTTTAAAATTTGGACCAATCAAGTCCCCAAGTCAGTCTCCGTTAACGTTTCCGTCAAAACAAGGGGCAGGATCGTCATTTCGCAACCCCTTATATATACCACGTCTTCTTCTTCTTCTCTCTCTCTCTCTCTCTCTCCAAAGACCTGGGAAAAGAAAAAAAACACGACAAATAATTATTTGAGCGACGTGGTATCAAATTGAATCAGCAAGGAAGACGTAAAAAAACCCAGCTTCAAAAGGACCAAAACTAGACTTTTTATTAGAGCAATCAATTGAAAAAATAAAAAAGAAAATCATCACCTAGAAACTTCATCCCCTAATGGTCCATATGTGACCATATCTGCAATAAAACCAACATTTCCTTCCTTGGCCACCAGTTTCCGGTCGAATTCCGGTTACTCTCCTTCATCCTCAACTTTGTCATCTTCACTAAACCCACCTGAACTAGTCCCACCAACACCAATAACTTCACCTCCACCACCACTACTGTTGCCTCGGGCTTGGCTCGCAGTGACACCGCCATCGCCGGTGGGGTTCCCTAACATGGCAGAAGTGCCCAACATGGGGGAATGGGTTTTTTCCTCTCTCTCTTCTCTGAAGAAAACAAAAATAGTATACATATGAATAGGAGGGGTGAATTCCCAAGGGTTTATATGATAGATATGGGTGTGGTAAATTTTTAATTTATTTCGGGATCAGATCTGCCTATCAATCTCACCCGAATAGAAGAAGAGGTAAAATGCGTTAGACCACCCGACCCGAGCGGCGGGTGCCGAGTGGGAAGTAGAGGAGCCACTGGAACAAAGTCGTTTTGGAGCGGCGCCATAGCCAGCGGGTGTCGCGGATCTCGGCGGCTGCGAAGAGGAGGATGCCGGTGAAGATGGTGGCGGAGATAAAGGACATGGAGAGGGAGTGGAGGGTGAGAATGGGGCGGGAGCGGTGGAGGCGTGAAGCAGCGAGAGGAGGTGAGAGAGGGAGAGGAAGAGGTAGAGGGAGACAGCGGTGAAGTGATCGTTTCCCATCTCCCGGTTTTATTTTCACTTTTTTTTTAGGTAAGGCGGAAATACCTAAAATACCCCTTGTTTTAACGGCAAGGGATAACAGAGTTAGTCTAGGGGACTTGATTGGTACAAATTTTAAACTTTGGGGACTAAATTTTTCCAATTGGTACTTTGGGGACCAAAATGAGACACGGTCAATACTTTGGGGACCAAAAAGGTTAATAAGCCACTTAAACATGTATAAACTTAAGAAGTACAATAAACTCAAAGTTTAACATATTTTTGTAATTTTATATACCATGGGTGCTTTGGAAAAAAGTTGCGAACTAGGTTTTTGGTTTTTTTCGTTGTCTTTATTCAAAAAAAAAAAAATTCATTTGTTAGTTTTGCATCAAATTTTCGTGGTTTACGGATTCGTCTCGACGAGACTAATCTAACGAGTATAAAATTATGGTCGAAACTAATATTTTTTTTAATAAAGCCAAAACTAAACCAGTTTATTGGTTTAATTTTGGCTTTATTAAAAAAAAATTAAATTTAGACCATAATTTTATACTCGTTGGATTCGTTTCGACTATATAAACTATGAAAACTTGACGCAAAACTAACAAATGTAAAAAAGATTTGAATAAAGACAAAACAAAAAAAACCCAAAAAACCTTTTTTTACTTTTTTGCCAAATCACCCCATGCGAAGACTAATTTAAGTTTAACTCACCGAGTTCATGTTGATTCCGTCCGTTCAACCTCAACAAGACAACAACTAACGGCGAGGCCCGCAATTATTACTCCATTGTTTCCAAACCCCGTTTACTAGTTCAACGATAGAACAGGTTGCTGAGTTTTTTAAAAAAAAATTATTGAGCGATCGTGAAGCACGACACGACCCACATTTATTTGGGTCCATTATTAGGTGCATGAACCTACTACCCAATTAATTGGCCTTGGTGATTAAGGCTTAGAATAGGGTTTATTCGCTCTTAAGATTTTGGACTCGCAGATGCTATCAACTCTGGCTAGACTTTTATCTGTTTCCCACTAATGGATGGATAAATTGGATCTTTACGGACTAGTCGAGATACGTGTAAGCTAACTTAAACACTCTAAATTAGTATGAAGGAAGTTGTATCACTAAAGCAAGATACTCCGCCTATATATGAGTCTCATTAAAATAAATGATATTAAGAGATTTTGAAGTAATGTGTGGCTGTGTATCAAGGCCATTCGGGATTGGGAGTGCAAGGCAAGAGGGACAGAGCTCCAATCTAGTCTTTGCGGGCCTGAAAGGCTGAAACATTGATCTAAATAATTTATTCTGTAAAGCTCATCGAATACACCATCCATGTTCAAAAAATAGACTAGTCCGAGAGGTACATGAACAAAATGATTAATACAAGAAAATAAACGATTCTAATTATTACTGTGGGCTCAAAAAGAATTCACGGTTGTGTTTGGTTTGGGTTTGGGTTTTTGTAATGATTAGAGGGAGGAATAGAGATAATGATTAAAAATAGGGGTTAATAATTAGAGAGAGATAGAGAGAAAAATGTGAATAATATTTGAAAATAGGGAAAATGATTAGATAATAATTAAGAAAATCGGGTCTTGAAAACCCAAAACGAAAAACCCAAAACGAACAAGGCCCACAAAAGCTCAAAACTATACTAGGCTTAGAGCGAGGAGACTAAAAAACTGGCCAAGTTGGCAAAGTATCCCCTTGCCTTGTTAAAATATCTCCACCGTCTAATAAACTTGAATGGTGGATTGATGTGCTACACGTGGTCCATCGATAGATACATGAAGGCATAATCGAAAAAAAATTAGTATGAAATGAAATAAACGATTTCAATTATTAAGGGGGCGTTTGGTAACATTTTGTTTTCTGTTTTTTTGTTTCCTAAAAATTACAAGTAAAATCTAGTTTATTTTTTATAAAAAAAAAAAACAAAAGAACTTGTTTGGTAATAAAATTTCTATTTTTCTATTTTTTGTTTTTAAACGACCATGTTTTAAAAGCAAGACAAATCATCTTTTTTTGTGTTTTGAAAATTTCCAGAAATTTTGAAAACGCTTTTAATAAACGCAAAATATAAATAAATTACCACAAATTTTTGTTTTTTGTTTAGAAAAAAACTAAAAACAAAAACAAAAAATAAAAACTCATGAAACAAAAAAAGGAGTACCAAACACCCCCTAAACGATTTCAATTTATTGTTGGGGAAAAACTCAAAATTATACATTGAATGGGACACTAAAAGACGAGAATTTTTTTGATGCAAATAGAGTACCCGCACACGTGGTGTCTGAGCGTTCATCTCAACAATCTAAAAGTATTTTGGGTCGAATCAAATTTCACCCTCCCTCTATCTTCTCTCTCCTCTATCTCTCTCTAACATCCGAACCGTCCAACATATTTTTAGACGACCGAAATGCACACTGATTACCACGTAACCGGTACTCAGCCGTCACCCAAGCTTTTCTCCTAAAATAAAAGTCTTGCAAGTTGGCAAGGTATCCACTTGTCCCACCCTGTAAAATAAATTACCCGATAATGAAAGGTTAGCGTTCCCGTTGCGTGTTGGATTGGTGCGCTACACGTCGTCTACCAAACGTGGCGCCCTTCAATTGGCCAATTCTCAAAGGGCATTGGTCTATTCTCAAGGGCTTCTTCGTCACGAAGGATACCCTCTCAGCCATTTAAAAAGCATCGTTTCCATCCCAAATCCTTCACATTGCATTCTCCTCTTCTTCAATTTCTCCTCTGAGATTCCCAGCTGCGATCGTTTCTGAAGCCCTCCTCTCTCTCTCAAGGTATTTTCTGTCCTCTAGTGTTCCTTATCTGTTGCGCTTGATGATGTTTTCGTAGATCGATAGATGTAAACTCAGATCTCTCGTGAATTAGTTTGTTGATTTGTTTTCTTCAGTTGTTTTTTTCGAATCTCTGTTTTGTTAATATTCTTCTGATCTGTATGCTTCCCTTTATACCGTCCACGATACGTTTGTAGATTTGTATTTTACTTCATCGCTCGTTTTCGTCTCCGATACCTAAACTGGAGTTTTGTTATCATGTTATTATTGAGTTGTCAATAGATGGTCGGATCTATCGAAGTTGTTTCCGATTGTTCGTAGTTGCTTTGTAGATCCTGTTTTGAGAATTGATAGATATTTTCCCGATCTGTTTTTATCATTTTGCTTTTCGACGGTACGTACAAGTAATTTCCTTAGTCGTTGATTCTTTTTTAAAATCCAGTACACTTGTTTTTCTAGTACACCGCCGAAGGTAAATAGATTTTTTAGATCTGAGTCAGGTTTTTTTTTTTTTTTACCCCGATTTCTGTTCATTTTGATGGTTTCTGATTTTGATTCGCCGTGATTTTTGGTCAATAGACGGTCAGATTAATCAATGATTTTTACAATTTGTACACGAACATATATGCCCTATCTGCGTTGATGATTCTAGAAATCGATCTGATATGTTTTAGTCATGTTGCTTTTTTGCGCTCTATGCGTAGATATGATGTTTTGCTCACCGTAGGAATTTTGCTTAATATACAGATTTGTTGATTGTCTTTTGGTATATCTGAACACTATATATATGGTTTCTGATTTTGGTTGGCCATCGATCTCTACAGATGCAGATCTTCGTGAAAACCCTGACAGGAAAAACCATCACTTTGGAGGTCGAAAGCTCTGACACTATTGATAATGTCAAAGCTAAGATCCAGGACAAGGAAGGAATTCCCCCAGACCAGCAAAGGCTTATCTTTGCCGGCAAGCAACTCGAGGATGGCCGTACCCTTGCCGATTACAACATCCAAAAGGAGTCAACCCTTCACTTGGTCCTCCGTCTAAGGGGTGGCATGCAAATATTCGTGAAAACACTTACTGGAAAGACAATCACTTTGGAAGTCGAAAGCTCTGACACAATTGATAACGTCAAAGCTAAGATCCAGGACAAGGAAGGGATTCCCCCAGACCAGCAGAGGCTGATCTTTGCCGGCAAGCAACTCGAGGACGGCCGTACCCTTGCCGATTACAATATCCAAAAGGAATCCACCCTCCATTTGGTGCTCCGTCTCAGAGGTGGCATGCAAATATTTGTGAAAACCCTGACGGGCAAGACCATCACTTTGGAGGTGGAAAGTTCCGATACAATTGATAACGTTAAGGCAAAGATCCAAGATAAGGAAGGGATTCCTCCAGACCAGCAGAGACTGATCTTTGCCGGGAAACAACTGGAGGATGGAAGGACCCTAGCGGATTACAACATCCAAAAGGAGTCGACCCTGCACTTGGTGCTTCGTCTGAGGGGTGGCATGCAAATCTTCGTCAAGACATTGACTGGAAAGACTATAACCTTGGAGGTTGAGAGTTCGGACACCATCGATAATGTAAAGGCGAAGATCCAAGACAAGGAGGGGATCCCGCCGGACCAGCAGAGGTTGATCTTTGCAGGGAAACAATTAGAGGATGGGAGGACTTTAGCCGACTACAACATTCAGAAGGAATCGACCCTTCACTTGGTGCTTCGTCTACGCGGGGGAATGCAGATTTTTGTGAAGACATTGACCGGGAAGACTATAACCTTGGAGGTTGAGAGTTCCGATACAATTGATAATGTCAAAGCGAAGATCCAAGACAAGGAGGGGATTCCACCGGATCAGCAGAGGTTGATCTTCGCAGGCAAGCAGCTGGAGGACGGCCGCACCCTTGCTGACTATAACATCCAAAAGGAATCCACTCTTCATTTGGTGCTTCGCCTCCGAGGTGGTTTCTGAGTGTTGTCGCGGTGATGTGGGTACCAGTGGTTGGGTCGCAAGTCTGTGTGTGTGGTCTTTGTTGGTCTGAGCCATTGTGTTGTGGCTTTTAAAACTGTTATTATGATTACTTTTCTGCTTGGTTGGTTGGGTTTGAGCCATTGTTTTGTGGCTTTTGAAAACTATATTTCGTAGTAGTATTTATGTTGGGAAGGTTGTGTGACTGTGTGTGTGGTCTAAAGAACCCTAGTAAAATAAAAGTTAAAAAAGTTTTATGAGTATGTGAAAATAATTTCCTTTGAGCTTCATCTTGTTTTTTCTATACTTGATTTAGTTGACTTAAAACAAAGTGGAGTAATTTTAAGCTTCAAATCTTAACTTTTTAACCTATTTGAATCTGTAAAAAAATTGTTTTACGAAAAAATACTTACTTTAATGGTGCTTCTATGCAATTATTAAAGTCAATTTAGCCGCGGATGATAAATTACTCTACAATTTGTTTAACTAAAGTAAAAAATTAACATATATATTGAGTTTTTAAGTAGATAATACAATTCATCATAATTTTGAAATCTAACTCTGTTGATAACAAACGGGGTTAAGAGATTGGAGGCTCCATATAGAGTCAAAAAAAAAAAAATATTCGAATAATGATTCCAATAATAATCCATCAAGGGCTCGTTTGGATGAGACAATCAGGGGGATAAGGGGCTGATGTGATGTTTAGCCCATGGTTTGGGAACAAAAAATACTCCCGCACTAAATAGCCATGGGCTAAATAGTCGACCCTCTCCTCGTTCCGCCCGCTGGCCTATTGGGATAGCAGCCTTCGGGCTTTACCTGCCATTTATATTAAAGAATTCCGGCTCGACCCGGGAAAGCCACACTAAATAGTCAGGGAGAAGCCGCACTAAATAAAAGCAGGGGGAGGGGTGCTTATATTTAGTCAGGGCGGATATACCACCTCATTTTACCTCCCTACCCCCCATGCAATTCCTTTGGATAAAAAAATAAAAAAGTACTTCCACACATAAATATTTATTTTTTTAGCATGAAATTAAACTACTAATGGAGATCTTTAATTCGATAAAAAAAAAAGTTTAAATTTTTTTACATTGGTCGCTTAACGTTGGGTTCATACAAATATGATTTATAAAAAAATTACTTAACATGATTCATAAAAAAATTACAAGATAATTTTTTTGTTTTAATTCTAAAACTTGATGAAGAGATGATTCTTAATTTATACCATAACTGAATATTGAAATGAATTACTAAATATGATTTATAACATAATATGGTAAATTAATATTACATAAAATAATGATTTACCACTTGAAAAAATATTTTACCTTAAAGCCAAGGGACCTTAAAACTCAAATTGTGCGGAGTTCTATAAGAAAATGGAGTTTGAAAATTATTTTCCATATATTGTTGGTGAAAAATCAACGTCACGAGGTTCAAGCTGATTCCGTCCGTTCAACCTCTAAAACTAAAGGCATAGCCCGCAATTATTTATTGTTTTCAAACCCTGTTTTTTAGGCCTCGTTCAGTTGTCAAGAAAGTATAGTATGGAAAATGATGGGAAAATCAGCTTTTCCATAACTTTTGGGGTGTTCAGTTACCAGAAAAATAATGGGACCCACAAAACTATTTTTCCCACTATGACTCACTTTCCCTCAAAATGCATCCCGCAAAAAGGAAGGAATTATGTGTCGTGGGAAAATTTGCTCCTGCCAATTACACTTTCCTGGAAAAATGTTTTACGAAGTGAACACTTACAGAAAAGTAAATTTTCTTTTCCTTTACTTCACTTCATTTCATTTTTCTCATGATTAACTTTTTTGCGTAACATTTTTGACAAATGAACGGAGCCTTAGGGTTTTTTTCCCCAAAACATTGTATAAAATAGTGGAGTTAGAGGGGAATTAATGGGTTAACAACCATAGGGGATTCAATATCTCTACATAGACTCGAAAATCAGACCTTCCTCTTGGAAGCCAAGAGGTACAACCAGATGGACTAAAAACCACATCTCCCGTTCCCTAGTTCAACGACCACCCTTTTTCTATTTTTATTTTTTTAAGGAACAGCACGACAGATAATATTGTTAGATAAACAAAGTATACGACCCAAAGGCCTAACCAAACACAGTTACAAAAAGACACCAAAGGTCCAAAGAAAAAAACTAAGAAACAAAATAAACTAAGAAAAACAAAATAATAATACTAACAGCCGTGTTAGAACCACTGATCCACTCATGGAGGTGGTTATAATTAAACTTTTTTATGGACTCACTAGGTAGGACATGTGCTCGGCCAATAGATGAGTCTCGTAAAAATAAATGATATTAAGTGATTTTGAAGCAATACGTGGTTATGCATCAATGCCATTTGAGGAGCTTCTGTTTAGTCTTTACCGTGTTCAGTCTTATTCAGTTTTGGGCCTTTATGAGCCATTTTCAGGCACACAATAATGATCGAAATAGTTTATTTTGTAAACGTTTTTTAATATGTCATCCACGTAATGACTTAAAAAAGTAGTTTGATCTAATATCAATAGATACATGAACAAAACAGATTTGTGAAAGGAAGAAACTTATTTTGTTAATCAAATTTTTTTGTACAAATGAATTTTGTTTATGTACCTAATAATATTCGATCAATTTTTTTTGTACAAATCAGTTTTGTCCCACATAAATCTGAATTATTCAATTATTTTTCCTAAATATTTTCGGAGAAACTTTTTATTGGACTCTCAACATTTTCACAGTAAAGAACTGGACAAGTTGGCAAAGTATCCACCTGCCTTGTTAAAATATCGAACGCTGCTAGGTACAACCCTTTTTGCACTTTCCTAAAATTTTGAAAACTTTGGCACCATTTTGGGGACCCGTTAAAAATTTTAGGTCAACGCATTATGTTATGCATCCGAATAATGTCTATTCAATATTCTTAAAACATTTTTCCAGCTTTTAATTTGAAACGGTTTGTAACGAAAAACAATTTTAAGTTCAAATTATTAGACTTTGGTTCAAGACTTCTAACCGTCCGATTGAGCTGATTTTGGTGGGTCCCCTCGGAAAAATGTTTTAAGAATATTGAAGCAGTTCGGATCAATTTTTCGTGTGGGTACAAAGCGGGTCCCGAAGGCGTGGGGAATTATTGCATTTTTCCTAAATATTTTCAGAAAAAAGAGTGTACCCCAGGTTTTCCGTAAAATATCTCCACCGCCTAATAATAAACCCAATGAAAGGTTAGTGTTTCGTTGCGTGTTGGATTGGTGCGCTACCCGTCGTTTACTAAACGTGGCGCTCTACAATTGGTAGATTCTCAAGGAAAAATTTATGGGTACCCTACACGTGACCGAGCCTACGTGGTACATGAATGTTGCATTCGGATCGTTCAAAAGTATATTAGACGGCAGATTGAAATTCTCTTTCTCCTTCTCTCCCTCCATAATCCGAACCGCCCCCGAAACGAACGGTCCACGCGAACCGGTACCACCAAGTGTTACCTGTTCGGCACTAAAAAATTGCTCATTCTCAAGGGCTTTTTCATCCAAAGGGAATCACTCCCAGCCTTTAAATAGAATCGTTTCCGTCCCGAACCCTTCATTCCATTCTTCTCTCAGATCTCATCTCTCTTCTCTTAGATCTTCTGCTGCAATCGGTTCAAGCCCTCCTCTCTCTCAAGGTAAGGGTTTCTCCTTCTGTCTCCTTAATTCGATGTATTTGTTTTCAATACCTGCGGCGCTTGATGATATTTTGATCGATTGAGATGTATAAATTCGGATCTCTCGTGTAATCGTGTTGATTGTTTCTCAGTTGCTTTTTTTTTTTTCTCTTTCGAAATCCCGTTTTCATGATTTGTAAATATTCTTCAGATCTGTTATGATCCGTTTGTAGATGTATATTTTCCTTGATCGTTTTTTTTGTGTGTGTGTCAGATCCCTTAATTTTACGAGGTTTGGGACCATTTCTGGAATTTAGTTATCTTGTTTGATTGATTGGTCAATAGATGGTTAAATCTATCCCAGTTTTGTCCGATTGTTCGTAGTTGTGCTTATTCACGATCTGTGCAGACAATTATTTTCCTTTTTCCTTAATCGCTTACTTTTTACTTATATCCAGAACTCGTTTTCCATTATATTGACCTTTTTTTTTGTTGTGCCAAATCTAGCAAACAGTCCAAAGTAATTATGGATTTCGAGATTTGAGTTAGGATTTTTGCTGATCTCTGTCGAATATGATACGGATGGTTTCTGCTTTTGGTTCGTCCTATTTTTGGTCAATAAATGGTCAGATATATAAATTTTGTGTGCAGTTGTTCGTAGTTGCCTTTTAGATACTGTCTTGAGAATTAATAGATGAATTATGTGATTCATATTATTCATTTATTCCCGATCTTCGTTGATGAAGCTGGGAATCGTACTGATACTTTATGATCTTTTTTCTTTTTTACAATCTATACTTAGATATGTTATTTTGCTCAGCCGATGACTTGTTTAATATACATATCTGTTGTTTTTCAGTATAGTGACTTCTTGCATATCTAACACGCCTGTCAAAAGTAAATAAGAAATTTTCAGATTTGAATTACGGTTTTCCCTGTCCTCTGTTGACTATGTATGGGTTCTGATTTTGATGTACGGGTTCTGATTTTGGTTGGTCATTAATATTGCAGATGCAGATCTTTGTGAAAACCCTCACCGGTAAGACCATCACTCTTGAGGTGGAAAGCTCTGATACAATTGATAATGTCAAGGCAAAGATCCAAGATAAGGAAGGGATTCCCCCAGACCAGCAAAGGCTTATCTTTGCAGGGAAACAGTTGGAGGATGGGAGGACCCTAGCTGATTACAATATCCAAAAGGAGTCGACCCTTCACTTGGTTCTTCGTCTCAGAGGCGGTATGCAAATATTTGTGAAAACCCTCACAGGGAAGACCATAACCCTTGAGGTGGAGAGTTCGGATACCATTGACAACGTTAAGGCGAAGATTCAAGATAAGGAGGGGATCCCACCAGACCAGCAAAGGCTTATCTTTGCAGGGAAACAGTTAGAGGATGGGAGGACCCTAGCTGATTACAATATCCAAAAGGAGTCGACCCTTCACTTGGTTCTTCGTCTCAGAGGCGGTATGCAAATATTTGTGAAAACCCTCACAGGGAAGACCATAACCCTTGAGGTGGAGAGTTCGGATACCATTGACAACGTTAAGGCAAAGATTCAAGATAAGGAGGGGATCCCACCAGACCAGCAAAGGCTTATCTTTGCTGGAAAGCAGCTTGAAGATGGACGCACCCTTGCGGATTACAATATTCAAAAGGAATCGACCCTTCACTTGGTTCTGCGTTTAAGGGGCGGTATGCAAATCTTTGTTAAGACCTTGACAGGCAAGACTATCACTTTGGAGGTGGAGAGTTCAGACACAATTGACAACGTAAAGGCAAAAATTCAGGACAAGGAGGGTATTCCGCCTGATCAGCAGAGGTTGATCTTTGCAGGGAAACAATTGGAGGATGGAAGGACTTTAGCTGACTACAACATTCAGAAGGAGTCGACCCTTCACTTGGTGCTTCGTCTTCGCGGTGGGATGCAGATTTTCGTGAAGACATTGACGGGGAAGACCATCACTTTGGAAGTGGAGAGTTCCGACACAATTGACAACGTAAAGGCAAAAATTCAGGACAAGGAGGGTATTCCGCCTGATCAGCAGAGGTTGATCTTTGCAGGTAAACAATTGGAGGATGGAAGGACTTTAGCTGACTACAACATTCAGAAGGAGTCGACCCTTCACTTGGTGCTTCGTCTTCGCGGTGGGATGCAGATTTTCGTGAAGACATTGACGGGGAAGACCATCACTTTGGAAGTGGAGAGTTCCGACACTATTGATAATGTGAAGGCAAAAATTCAGGACAAGGAGGGTATTCCGCCGGATCAGCAGAGGTTGATCTTTGCCGGGAAACAATTGGAGGATGGAAGGACTTTAGCTGACTACAACATTCAGAAGGAGTCGACCCTTCACTTGGTGCTTCGTCTTCGTGGTGGGATGCAGATTTTCGTGAAGACATTGACGGGGAAGACCATCACTTTGGAAGTGGAGAGCTCTGACACTATTGATAACGTGAAGGCAAAGATTCAAGACAAAGAGGGTATTCCTCCGGATCAGCAGAGATTGATCTTTGCAGGAAAGCAGCTGGAGGACGGCCGTACCCTCGCTGACTATAACATCCAAAAGGAATCCACCCTTCATTTGGTCCTTCGCCTCCGAGGTGGTTTCTGAGCATTATCGTGGTGATGTGGTATTTGTGGTACTGGTGGTTGGGTCATAGTCTATATGTTGTGGGTTTTGTTGGTCTGAGCCTGTGTAGTGACTTTTAAAACTGTTATGTTTACTTTTCTGCTTGGTTGGTTGTGTTTGTCTTTCGTTTGGTGGGTTTTGAGCCATTGTTTTGTGGCTTTTGGAAACTATATTTCGTATTTCTGTTGGGAGGTTGTGGATGATCTGAAGCAGACTGGCATGTTTGGTCAGTGTTCAATTCCTTAATAAATAATGTTTGAAGTTCTCTGTGGGAATTCTATCCTTGAGGTTAACGTTAGATTATTTTGCTGTCAAATTTATGCATTGAAGTATGTTAAGTCTTTGAATGGTATCCATAGCTAGGGCATCAATCCAACAGCAGGATAGTTGAGCTGCTAAAGGGTCGAACCTGTATGGGTTTTTATTTCAGCTATATCTCAAGTCATGGTAAGCTTTAAATTTACGTGTCCATTCCTAATTTCCAGGTTTCAGATATAGTTCCTCAACTTGTCCAGAACTTTGGTTACATCGTTTTGCCTTTAGGAACATGTTACCATCGGATCCTGGTGATTGTTGTTGGACCAGTGATAGCATCGGTTAAGTAACAGCATTCCTGTGATATGTAGAAACTTTGTTGGGACTAGTGACTAGATTTTCCTCTTATGGTAACTTGGTTGAGTGATTTACCACCGAGCAACGTTGAATCCATATAAATACGGAGAAAATATAGAACCTCAAATCTTCGTTCTAGACTAGCCTTTGCAGTCTTTTTAGCAGTGGAAATCTGTAGGCGAGGTTTTGAAGCTCCAGGACTTGGTTTCACCTCCATGCGTGAGCTTAATTACAGTTCAGAGAATACAGATTTGTGGCTGCCAAAGAACTTGTGGAGAGACAAGAATGTCGGCAGCAGCTAGGAGTCGGGCAAACAAGTGTGAGGTCCCATTCAAAGTTGAAGGGCTGGTTTGGTTAAGGTGTCAGGGCAAAGCCTCTAGGAATAGGCTGAGTTAAGCGAAGGTATTCTTTATGAAAGTGACCAACCAAGCGACAAGGGATCACCTAAGAGTCTTCCTTATGAAAATGACCAACCAAGCGAAGAGCCGAAGAGGGTTCACCTAAAATATCAAAATCCCTTGGGCTGATTCGGTTCGACATTCCCTGTTTCAATGGCGATGATTATAAGGGTTCCCCTCAATTGGCAATTACCAATAACCACTGGCTGGCGGTGCTTGTTAAATGTTTAAATGTTTTACCCAATAGTGCGGTTCTTGATTAAGCTCAACTGGAGCAAACGAGCTTCAAAGGTTCCATCTTGTCACCCGTACTTATGGTTCCTTCTTCCAGCAGCTGATGGGAACACGCCACCATCTTTTCACTGGATAAAAACCATTTTTTCATGTTATTTGTGTTCCGATGAGGCACTAAAAGATATCCGATCAAGTTGATTTTTGGCACACTTGTAGTATTCGATGAGGTCTACACGGTGAACGTCTCCGATCGTCGAAAAAATGCAGCTAACGGGACTTGGGTAGGAGGGTTGTTGCTAACGGGACTTCAGTTGTGGAGAGAAGCCTCACGGATGCAGCTAAGTTCGGAATACAAGAGCAAAAGAGATTATTTGTAAGCTTAATTTTATTTCTATGGATTCTTGACTTCTAGTCGAATGTTTAAACTATTTTAATTTATGACAGGCTAAAATCCTTAACTAGGGTTGAGGATGAAGCCCCATTAACAACTATTAGTCATATTCATGAGAATTGATTTGACCTAAATACGTGGTTTGATTATTAATTTAAATTGTTCTTACTCTAAATCAATTGTTACAGATAAATTCTGGACATGAGTTCAATCATGTTTTTCTCATGATTTAGAATTGTCTTTAGCATTGAATACTGGTTTTTCATTGTTTACTATAAAACTGAATAAAAGTTACCTAGCTTTTGCATTAGATTTGAGTTTTGTGCTTGTAATCTAAGTAAAGTTTTGGGTCTTAGGTGGTGTTTGTTGTTGTGCTCAATTCGTGACAACCATTATCGATTGTATTCAATTCGTACAAAATTGAAACGACAGAGTTCGATTGAGAGAAATTAAAAATAGAGGGACCAATTCGAGACAAGGGTGAAACTAGAGGGACCATTTCAATAAATTTTTCTATAATTTTTTAAAAGAAAAATAAGTAACTCATGTATAAAGCGAATTAGTACATCTACGTATTCTTTCTTACTCGGCAACAAAAATCAACACATTTACATACTAGTATACACAAAAAATGAAGACATACTTGAAATAACTATAGTATCTTATATAGTATAGCAGAATGACTTTTTGTGAGGAAGGTTCTCATCGCTACAAGTGGCATAAAATAGTTGGTTTGTCGTATAGGATTTTGAGTGACACATGTGACAATAATTCAATTACCATAAGTAGGTAATTTCAAATTTCAAGCAAGTTCCATGATTTAAGGAATCACCACTCAAGATTTGTAAAGAAAATAATTTGTCAAATAATTTTAAATTTCAAATACTCATCAATCAATAAATTCTACAAATGAAACAATTAATTAGCTAATTAAAAATTTTAAAATAATTTAAAAAAACACTCAACATTTGCAAATAAAAACAATAATCAATTAGTTTTAAATTTCAAATACATCAAAAAATTATAAAAATGAAAATGGCCATTCCCTATTTTCTCAACCATCAGTCTAAAAAACTCTTAAGTCTCTCAATCCAACCAATTGTATTTTCGTGCAAACCTTATTGTTGTTCTTGTACTTTGGCTAGGGCCATGGTTGGCCTGGTGCAAATGAACAAATAACCCATGTTTTGGTAACGGTGAGTTAGTTTGTAATAATTTTTTTTTTCAGTTTCTATTAATTGGTATTCATTTAAAAAAAAATATTTAATGGCTTTTGATGTCGAAATTTATGTTGGTTAAAAAATGACTCGTCTATTACAGGATCGATGTGAGAACCTTGATGAGAAAATCAATCAATTGAAATAGTCAAAACAACATTTTGAACGCAAAAATGGTCAAAGGGTTACATAATTGGAATATTATTCTCAATTTAGCAGTAAGTGTCAAGTTAATAGTTGCTATTGCTAAGATCTTGAAAGGTACAATACTAAATTACTATATGACTATCAGATGACAAATAAGATCTTAACAATTCTTTTAGCCAATCTTTCTTGAGTTTTGTGGGATAGAATTTGCTCTCTTCTTCTTCTTCTGACAAAGTGTCATATAGTATTATATTCTACTTTACGACAAAATGATGAATATCTATCTAACTTAAACAATTAATACTCCATATGAACAAAATAAAAAGCCATAGAATACAGTTGAATTATATTGTCTTGCATTGATCTGTTTCGTCTTTTGGGGAGCTTGTTAAGAGGCAGATAAATAATTGGTACATCCAATAGAATTGATCTTGGATGCAGGGCTAGCCCTGAGGCCCCTGACATTGTGGGAGCCTAAGTCAAATTTCGGAGAAGGGGCCCTAATTTTTGTTTTTGGGCTTATATGCTTGGTACTAAATTTTGTTCTGGTATGACGTATTGGGTAAAAATAGTTGGCACTTGGGCCTTATTTTTACACCTTTTGGGGGTCTAAGGCGGACAGTCTCTTGTGCCTTGGATTAAGGTTGGCTCTGCTTGGATGGGTGGTTTACATTGTTTCTAAGTGTGCTCTAGCCCCAGTCCGATCCTAGCTTTATGTTGTCACAATATATATTCTCTAGCTACAAAGTTTGCTCTTGGTTTTCCGCGATTCTTAATTTTTCTCATACAGATTCTTGTGTTTTGGGAACTATGATTTTATTAAGGATCAGACTAGGCGTACAGAAATTTGGTGCACAGAAAATGTACGGATCGGCTCGGGTGGGTCCCACACAAACGATCCGAACCGTTCATTCATCTTAGATTAATTTTTCCAGGGGTCTCGTGAGAAATCAAATCAATCGGACGTGCGTAGGTGCTTGATCTAAAATCTCCCCGTTTCATTTTAGAATGAAACAGGGAGATGTTAGATCAAGCACCTACGCACATCCGATTGAGCTGATTTCTTGCGGAACTCCCACTAAAAATTATTTTAAGATGAATGAACGGCTCGGATCCTTCTTTTGGGACCCACAAGCGAGTCACCAAGCCGATCAGTACGTTTTTTGTACTCCAAAATTCTATACCCATTGAATTACCCTTTTATTAAAGAGGTTTAACTTTAATGAACTCTTTTAATTCTAATCAATAGACCAACGGTGGACTTATTATTTAAATTGTTTTTGACTTTTTCGTTCGGCCATATGCTAGGTTGTGGGGTCAAGGCAAGTGGCCTTGGCTTTGTTAATTTAGTTTTGAAGAAAGAGGTCATGAGCGGAGAGAGACAGAGAGAAATGAGAGTAATAATTACAAAATAAAACTAAAATCATGAAACAAACAAGGACCTTGTCTCTCAAAAAAATTTTTTTTTTTAGTGTTTTTGTTGTATGGAATTTGAATCATTAAAATACAAATTTTTGTGTCAAGAATTTAAATGTCAGTCTTTTCTTTTAGCAAGGGGGTTTTTTTTTTTTCCTCTTAACTGATTAAGACCATCCTCATTTGGCTCTCCACTTTAACTTTTGGGTTAAAGTGGAGAGTCAAACCCCAAAAAACCCACCAAAATCAGCCTCTCTACTTTCTCTCACTAAATTATTTTTGCTACAATACCGCACCAAATTTGGTGCGGTACTGTTCACGTACCTAATGTATTTTTTAATCCATTTCCTTCTGATGACTGTGCCGCATTCATGGGAAACATAAGAGAGAGAGAGAGAGGTGTGGGCCAAGGGGGCAGAGTACTTTAAGCTATAAAGGTTCTAGTTTATTATTTTTAGTGCACGGACAACTCTCCCCGCCGGGGAGATTACTTTTTTAGGAGATTTTTTTTTTTTTTATAGATTTGAGGGGAATAATTTAATATAGTAAAGTTTGGATAGATAGTCTGATTTTTTGAGTTTTTGATAAAGTGCCTTGCTAAATTGTAAAAGGTGTTTTTGTGGTTAAATTTGGTGTTTTTTTTTGTGAGGCTGATGAGGATGCTCGAATGCATTGATTTTTGTGTCAAGAATTTAAATGTCAGTCTTCAATTACAAAATAAATCCGAACTCTTCCATTTCACCTTGTTTTAAAAAAAAAAAATAGTTATAGTACTTAATCAAAATAACAATGAATTTACTAGCCCAGTTTGCAAGCACTTCTAATCAAATTTATATAGCTTACCAACTAAAACATATATCTACAACTTATATTGAGAGTTTTTTAAGTAGATAATCGAAATCGTCATAATTTTAAAATCTAACTCTTTTGATAACACACAAATTCAAATAGTAGTAACTCAATGGATTTTATTTATGA
Source organism: Vaccinium myrtillus (assembly GCA_016920895.1). Classification (NCBI taxonomy): domain Eukaryota; kingdom Viridiplantae; phylum Streptophyta; class Magnoliopsida; order Ericales; family Ericaceae; genus Vaccinium; species Vaccinium myrtillus. The sequence continues at coordinate 3,756,841 of CM029273.1, read as the reverse complement.
GTCGTAGGATATAAAATCTCACATTATATATAGATAATGATTTTTCAAGAAAATTTTCATTGCGATAGATATTTTCCAAATATCAATCAAATACAGAAAAAATATATTTGGTGAATTTATGTTTACATAAAAAACAATTTATACTTGGAAAATATTTTACCTTAAAACAAAGGGACATTAAAAATCAAATATTGGAGAGTTCTATAAGAAAATGGAGTTATATAAAAGCAACATTGAATGTCGGAACCCATATATGAAGAGCTACAGGCTAATTATTGGGTGTCTCCATTTGTGGGGCCGTTAGCCCTCAAGAAGATGCTAATTTTGACCGATAGTTTAGAAATTATCCATGCTATATGTAAGGATATCAATGCTAATGTATCTATTATTAGAAGTGTGGTAGGTGATAATATCCACTAACTTTTCAAAAAGGAATCTACTTTTAAGGACACATAGGAAATATACCCACTAACTTTTCAAAACACACACTTATTAAAGAATAACCCAAAATGAAAGGTTAAACATTACTCTATCCGTCCCTTTTTAAGTGATACATTTGGGAAACGTGTGTTTTGTGGACGTTTAAAAATGTACTTTCGTATAATGTTTTTAATTTGTTTTTGCACAAAATTAAAGTAATCAATTGTGAACAAGAAGATATTGTTGATGTTTAGTATATTTTTTGCGTTACAAATTGAAAATTTTAAATTATGTAACATTTTAATTAAAATTCACATTGAAAGATTAAGATTTTATTTTTACATAATTTTACATTCAATATGGATCTCATTTTGTAGATCTCTTCGAGCAGATTTGCAATCCACATTTTTTATATACCCCCATTATCCTAGAACTGCGGTTAGAATCAAATTCGAAAAATACATGGGCAATTAATTTTCAATCACATGTGTTATTTATAAACACGCTTTTTTTTGTCCTCTTACGTTTTCCTGTTAAATATAACCATATGAGAGGTTTATTTCACAAATCCATGTGAAAAAGGACAAAAATAAAATTGTAAAATCACTACTCAAAAAACAATTAGTAACTTGTATTGTATAGTGTCATGGGAACTAAAAACGAAAACTATTATTGTAAGCATATATATATAAACTAAATCAAAAAATTCGTTTGTAGTAGTTCGCACTTAAATGATACATGATTTGGGTCATCCTAAGTTTCATGTTCGAAATATCATAGGCACTAAAAACTATTGTGGGAACAGTCTATACTAGACTCAATGCTACTTTCAATTATCCCCTGTTAGTGAAGGATAAAATTGATTTCTCCTGAATTGGTTGAATTGTTCATAAGTTGATCTGGATTTACTGAGTAATAAATGCATATTTGTAGATTTACATATAAATGTTGTTTATCACATCATTTTTAAATTGTATACCATTTCCCTAAGTGAATCGTTTTTCAATTTTTTGATTAACATTCTATTTAGGATTAATAGAATAAGTAAAAAATAATAATACCCGAAGTTAAAGTAGTGCATTAGAGAAAAAATAGCGTTAAAGTATGTCCATGGAAGTTATAATAAGACCAGAACTAAAAATCATGGGTAAAAATCTAAAATAATATTTAAATTAGGAGGAAAGGCTTGATAAGTTATAATAAGACCAGAACTGTTCAATTTGTTTAAAATATGTTTTAAGGGTTTTTGAAAAAAAATCAGCTCAATCAGATATCGAGAAAGAATTGATAAATTTGTTAAAGTTTTGGTCCGTTCGAATAAAGAATTGAAGTTTTAATGAATCAATTGAGCTTTTACGGGTATCCAATTGAGCTGATTTTTTTCAGAGACCCTTAGAAAAATATTCTAAACAAATTGAGTGGATTCGATCACTCACGTGGGACCTCGAAGTAGGCCCTATATGAGTAAGTGTGACTGGTATGTGATTGAGAATATGTGCCTCTAGACTTTCTGAAAGGGAATACGGCCAACGATAAAGTAGGCAGAGTGGACTGGCCGACGTATATAGCATCAAAGTATGTATATTTGAATATAGCAAGCGCCATGAGACGCTGGTTAGAATTTCCGAACAAGATTTGGATGACATGTACTTGATACACGGACACGTGTAATACGCTTACGGGCATGTAGCTTTTCTGCTCTGCTCTTCTTTTGGTTGAAGTACTTTCTACACATGCTTGCGTGGACAATCTTGATAGTTGATACACATATTTCCATGGTATGTCAATCTTGTTTTTCTTTTTGCTTATTCTTAGCTGGACGATGATACACGTACAGAAGCTGGGGACTCGAAATTGTACCGATCGCACACGGGGACCCACTTTTGGGTCCCACACGAGTGATCCGAACCGTTCATTGTTCTTAAAACATTTTTCCGAGGGGCCCCACCAAATTTCAGCTCAATCGGACGGTGGGAAGTGCTCCAACCAAAGTCCCACCGTTCCAACCAAACCCAAAAGTGGGTCCCCGTGTGCGATCGGTATAATTTCGGGTCCCTTTTTTCTGTACCCATATCTTTATCCATTCTTAGCTAGTGTTGAGAGCGAGACGAAAAAAGAGAGATGGGATAGCGGAAGTTCTAAAGAGAGAAAGTTGTTGAGAGAATTCTTAAAAAATTGGTTTTTCGGTTTTTTTCGTTTTGTCTTTATTAAATTTTTTTTTGCATTTGTTAGTTTTGCGTCAAGATTTTGTGGTTTCTGAATTTATCTCGTTGAGACGAATCCAAAGAGTATAAAACCAGTTTTTTGGATTATTTTTCGTCTTTATTCACAAAACTTTAATTTTATACTTTTTAGATTCCTCTCGTCGAGACAAGACAAGAAACCACAAGAAATCGACCGAAAAAAAACAAATGCAAATTTTTTTGAATAAAGACCAAACAAAAAAAACCAATTTTTTCTTTTTAGCCAAATCACCGGTTACCTCTAGTGTTAAGAATTACACAACTATTAAAACAATTTACGTGCACTATTACATCATCTTCTTTTTATATGGAGTTATAAATGGGTGAATTGTATTTTTCTAAGGGTTTTGCTAACGTGTGCCTAATAGGTATACAATAAGCACACAAACAAATAAAAATAACACACACTCCAATACACCTTTTACACTTTTCAATACACTTTCACATATTCTTATACACTTTTCACATATTTCAATATACTTTTCAAACCTTAACGTGTGCCTTTTATGCACACGTTAGAACACGTTAGCATTTTTCTTTTTATAAAATCTGGGGCACATGTCTGTTTTGACCAGGATATGTCATGTCCTCCTTCTTTTGTCCCCACACTTGACTTGTACGTATCTGCTGGACATAATTGGACATATTCCTCCCTCCTCCTCCCCTCTATTTAATCCTTCTCATCTCCAAGCCCCTGTCAACCTTAAAGGATAAAAAAAAGGGTATATCCTTGGGATGTTTAACCAGGCCCCTATCAAAATGAGAGAGTCGATGTTCCTTCGTTGTGTTGGATCTCCAAAGTCTTTCCTGTTAGGGTTAGGGTTCTAACAAATATTTGCATGCCACCTCTGAGACGGAGGACCAAATGGAGGGTGGATTCCTTCTGGATGTTGTAATCGGCAAGGGTACGGCCGTCCTCGAGTTGCTTTCCGGCGAAGATGAGTCTTTGCTGGTCTGGTGGAATCCCTTCCTTGTCTTGGATCTTAGCTTTGACGTTATCGATGGTATCGGAGCTTTCCTCCTCAAGCGTGATGGTCTTGCCGGTTAGGGTTTTCACGAAGATCTGCATCTGTATAGATCGATGGCCAACAGGCAACAGGCCAACCGCTGAGCAAAATAGCGTATCTACACGCATAGATCGTAAAAAGACAAAAAGATATATTTTTTTCATTTGCTAAAGATTTAATTTAAATGGTTTTCTGTTTTAGCAAAGATTTTAAGGCTCTGTTTGATAATTAGGACAAGAAAGTAAAATGAGAGAAAAAGAAAGGGCCCCTCCCTTTGTCTGGATTGGGAGGAAAAGGGGAGAAAAAAATAAAAAAATAAAATTATTTTAACTAAAAATTTTCCTCTTAACTTTGCTTAATTCTTAAACTAGGTATTAAATAGAGCGTTAACAAATCGGATGATAAATGATGTATTGAGCGGAGATTTTATGAAAATTGACTTTTGTCTAATACAAACAAAAAGTGATTTTATCCACTACTTAAAACTCAATTTTTATGAGATTTCTCATTCGCTAAAATAGGAAACAACCCTGGTATCGGTGCGATTCCTAGCTTTATCAACAAAGACCAACAGTTTTTTTTTAACCATCTATTGACCACAAACAAAACGTGATCCCGAAATCAATAATTGACGGTCCCAAATCTCGAAAAATTAAGGTATCCAAGATAAAACAAAAAATAAGCAATCAAGGAAATATACACCTATAAATTTTTGTGTATTATTAATTCTTCTTAATAAGAGAATTGAAAAATAAAAAATTTGAGTTTCGCACTCAATTTTTTTAAAAATAAAGTAAATAATCATTATCATCTTTTTTTATGATACTTTTTATTACTGTATGATCTTTTTGCTTTTTTATGCATAGATATATTTATTTTAAATTTGATGATACTTTTATTATGATCTTTTTACTTTTTTATTCATAGTTATGTTTATTTTGCTCAGCCGTTGACCTTTTTTAATTTACGATCGGTTGTTTTTCAGTATCGAAAATCCAGCGGTACCGATGCCATGGTACTGACCACGTACCGATCGGCGTTGGGGACCCCGTTGTGGATCCCAAACGATTAATTTGAACCGTTCATTCATCTCAAAATCAAAATTCGAGTGGGCTTACGCTTGAGTCGATGCAATCGGACGGCTTTAAGATGAATGAATCGAGATCTTACAATCGTCTGATTGATTTTGAAATTTGATTTTGAGATGAATGAATAGTTCGGATCAATTGTTTGAGACTCACAATGGAGTCCCGACGCCGATCCGTACGTGGTCGGTACCATGGCGTCGGTACCTATAGAACGGTTTCGTTCCGTATAGTGACTTCTTGCATATCTAACAAGTCTGTCAAAACTCAAAAATAAAACTTCTAACGGATTTTGCAGGTTTGCATATCTAACTGGCAAGACGATCACCCTTGAGGGGAAAAGCTCCGATACCATCGGCACGTCAAGGCAAAGATCCAAGACAGGGAAGGGATTCCCCCCGACCAGCAAAGGCTTATCTTCGCCGGAAAGCAGCTCGAGGACGGACGCCCCCTTGCGGGTTACAATATCCAAAAGGAATCGACCCTTCACTTGGTTCTGCGTCTAAGGGGTGGTGTGCAAATCACTTTGGAAGTGGAGAACTCCGACAAGGAGGGTATTCCACTGGATCAGCAGACTAGCAGAGGTTGATCTTTGCAGGAAAGCAGCTGGAGGACGGCCGTATCCTTGCCGACTATAACATCCAAAGGAAATCCACCCTTCATTTGTTATGTTTGTCTTTTATTTGGTCGGTTTCAGCCATTGTTTTGTGGCTTTTGGAAACTATATTTCGTATTTCTGTTGGGAGGGTGTGTATGATCTGAAGCAGACTGTGGCATGTGTGGTCAGTGTTTAATTCCTTAATAAATAATGGTTTAAGTTTTATGTGGAAATTCTATCCTTGAGGTTAATGTTAGATTGTGGAAATGCTGTACTTGAGGTTAATGTTAGATTGTGGAAATGCTGTACTTGAGGTTAATGTTAGATTGTTTTGCTGTCAAATTTATGCATTGAAGTATGTTCCAAGTCTTTGAATGATATCCTTAGCTAGGGCAAAAATCCAACTGCAGGATATGGTATGTGATCAGTTCAATGTTATCCTAAAGACATTTCGACTCTCATGGCCTCACCCCCATTCTCACTTGTATGTCACTAAGTAGATAGGTTCATAGTGGCTGACTTTCGAGGTCTAGAACCCGTATGGGCTTTATCTATGATCTATGGAGAATGAGTAGGATATATACTTCTATGGTTTGTCAGTTGTTCGTAGATGTCTGGAGTTTTTGGAGACAGAATAGCTGCGCTGCTTAAGGAACATGTATGTATGGGTTTTTATTTCAGCGATCTCTCAAATCATGGCAAGCTTTAAATTTACACGTCCATTCCTAATTTCCAGGTTTCAGACATAGTTGCTCAACTTGCCAGAACTTTGCTTACATCGTTTTGCCTTTACGCATATGTTACCATCGGACTCTGGTGACTGTCATTGGACCAGTGATAGCATCGGTTAAGTAACAGCAGTCCTGTGATATGTAGAAACTATGTTGGGGCTAGTGACCGGATTTTCCTCTTTTGGTAACGGTGAGTGATTTTTCACCAAGTAATATTGGAGCCATGTTCATCACTTGAACTTAATTTCATTGAAGTGTATCGGAAGGCTATGAAATAATGAACCGCAGGTGATCTGATGTAAGCTTTCCTGCAAACAATGAGTAATTATCATGCTTTTGTGATTCCTGGTACTGTAAACTCCATTTGCTCGTGCACATGACTCTGTAGCTATTGATGGGCTTTTAAGTTTTACCAAAATGAATTCTTGTAAGAGCAGACAGAAATCAGCACTTCTATATTGAGTGGAGTGGATTATGTTACATGACTGGCAACAACTATTCGTTTCTTTTTTCCATTTTATCTTTCAGAACTTGTTTATGTAGGCCATGTTTTCAAGGATGTTGAGTACCTATCGCGTGCTCTGTTGGTTGTAGTCATTTGGTAATAGGTTTGTTATTGTTCCATCTTGGTTTATTTTTTCTTGTGGAGGACAAAGATCCTCTTTGATTTTGTGCTTTGGATTTTGGAAGTTATTGTCTTGTTGTAGAAGTTGCATTTTTAAGAACCGTTTCTCTTGCAGAATTTGAATTGTTTGGCAGGGGTGGAAAATTGTTTTGTAGAGCCAATAAACAGACCTCTGGTCCACCCCACAAGCATATACGGAGAAAATATACGACCTCAAATCTTCATTCTAGACTAATCTTGCCGTCTTTTTGGCATTGGAAATCTGTAGGTAAACGAGCTTCAACTGTTCAATCTGATCACCCATACTTATGGTTTCTTCTTCCAGCAGCTTTTGGGAACACGCCACCATCTTATCAGGTAATCTCTCTCTCCCTTTATCCTGATACTTGATCGCTATTACCGTCTCATCAGCAAATCTCTCTCTCCCTGACCCTGATACTTGATCCCTAAACGCTTTGCGATATTCATGGTCTTGCATTGCTAAGATCTATTTCATTTTTGGGGAGCTTCTTAAGAGGCAGATAAGTAATTGGGACAACCATAGAATTGGTCTTGGATGCAGGGCTAGCCCTGACATTGTGGGAGCCTAAGTTGAATTTTGGAGAAGGGGCCCTAATTTTTCTTTTTGGGCTTATATGCTAGTTAGTAGTTACTATTTTTTTTTCCTGATCTGATGTATTGGGTGCTAACAATAGTTGGGCTCTTATTTTTACACCTTTTTGGGGCCTAAAGCGGAAATCTCTTGTGCCTTAGCTCAAGGTTGGCTCTGCTTGTATGGGTGATTTACATTGTTTCTAAGTATTCTCCAGTCCCAGTCCAATCCTAGCTTTATGTTGTTGCAATTTATTCTGTAGCTACAAAGTTTGCTCTTTGTTTTCTTGTACAGATCCTCGTGTTGGGAAACTATGATGTCCATGTAATTTATAGGGTTTGCTAGTTGTCTCCTGAGTTGTGGAGCACAGTGATGACATGCTCCAGCGCTTATCACATTTGTGCAGGCATGTATATGTTCTGTACCGTACAGTTTGCTTTTGGTGTACACATTTTTGCATGGGTGTGACATATTTTTCTTCATCTGAGCCCATTTCAGCTTCAGCCATTCAGGGATCTGCTTCCAGTTGGTTTTCAAGATCACAACTTCGAGTACATTTTCTTTCAGCAGAATATAATATGGATTATTCAATGTTTCAGGCTCTTGATTAAGTTCAACTGCAACTAAGGCTTGGTCCCCTTAATCATGGTAACTGAGGCTTCTTCACTTTTTTTTGTGTGGGTAAAACAGCTTGAAATAGAAAAAAGGCAAATCGAATATACAGCCTACAAGGGGCATACCCCAGGAGAAAGGCTTCTTCACCTTGCCAATTCTCAGGTTATTGCTTAAGCTCAACTGCAGCTAGGGGTTTCCCTCTGGTTTTAAATCCTTACAATCCGTGCCTGAGGTTTCTTCTCCCATCTGGTCAGGTATTCTCTTTTCTCCCTTCCACCTGGTGATCCCCCAAATATTTACTCTCCCCATGATCTTGTCTTCCTTAGCTTTGTTAAATTTTTGAGATTTTTGCTTGTTAGGTAGTGATCTATGGTTGGATGGTATGGTTTGTACGATTTCGAGTTTCCCTGTTTTCCTTTCTGATTCTCAATTTTTGGCTTACGCAATTCTTTTTTACGTGGATCCTAGTTGTCGTAAATGTTCAATTTTATTTTTTCGAAACTAAGACATGACATGTTAGTCCTGGGGCTTTGGCAGTTGCCGCACATGATGTGCTTATTATGCTACTTTTCTCCGGAAATCTTGTAATTATTGTGGTGCTCAGGCAATGTTACATTTTTCATGCATAATGATTATGTATTTGGAATTTCTTTTTCAAGTTGTAGCGCCTCATATTTTCTGTTTGACTTTTCTACGTTTGACATGCATAATGATTATATGTGTTTGGAAATTGTTTTTCAAGTTGTAGCGCCTCATATTTTCTGTTTATCTTTTCTACGTTTGAATAGCTTTAAGGGCCTGTGAGAGCAGGCCCGAAGAAAAAAAAAAAAAAACTAAAAAGTGGGATACATAGTAGGTCATAATTTTGGTACGACTTGGTACAAGGCCTCAGAGGTGCAAAGACATGATAGACACAATAATGTGCTTATTATAAAATCACCGTACCCTTATCTCTGGCTAAAAACTAGCTAGAAGGGTGAGCTTTATTTATTATCACATATATAGCTGGGTCGCTGCCAGATTTTAGAGCCCGTAGAAGCATCATTGAGAAATTTTGCATTGTTGGGGGCTGAGGTTGCACTTGGAAGGCAGGTTTTCAGCCTGCTGCGTCATCTTTCTCATCTCCTCATCCTGCATCTTGCCTTGCCCCCTCTGTCGCCTCACTGCCTCCCTCACGCCCTCGCACCGGCACTGCTCGTCGAGGTTCTGCAGTTGCTTGCAGCACTGGCGGAGTTGCTGTTGCTGCTGTGGCTTCTGGTCGTTGATCATTGCAACATCTTCCTCTCTCCCCTGTTGTCGCAAGTACCTCTGACAGTCACGGAGGTTTTGCTGCCTCTGGATCTGTTTGCTGCAGCCCTGCTGTTGTTTGGGATTCGCCTCTTCAGCTTCTGTGGTTGTGATGGTACTGGTGGCCTGGGCTAGGGCTAAGAGGGCCACAAGGGAAGCTACTAGGATTGTGAGCTTGGCCATTGTTGTTCTGTGATATATGTGAGAAATGGGAGTTGTGGTGGTAAAGAGGCGTGGTGGTGGGCTGTATTTATAGGAGGTTTGCGGGTTTGCATGGCTCGGACGTGGAGAAAAGCAACACTAGGCATTTGGGTGGGTTTTGGAGGGAGTTGAGGTGGGAGAATAGTTGCTTCCACGTTGGTTGACATGCAAATACTGCCAATAAAAGAAGTTGTTTTGTTGTAAGTTCAGTTAGGAATGCGTCATCTTGAGTAAGGCTTGTTTCAAAATGTGAGCTTGGCCATTGTTGTTGTGTGATTTATGTGAGAAGTGGGAGTTGTGGTGGTAAAGAGGCGTGGCTGTGGTCTGTATTCATAGGAGGTTTGTGGGTTTGCATGGCTCGGACGTGGAGAAAAGTAGCACTAGGCAGTTGGGTGGCTTTTGGAGGGAGTTTGAGGTGGGAGAATAGTTGCTTCCACGTTGGTTGACATGCAAATACTGCCAATAAAAGTAGCTGTTTTGTTGTAAATTCAGTTAGGAATGCGTCACCTTGAGTAAGGCTTGTTTCAAAATGAACCAGTCTCAAACGAACTTTTATTGAGCTAAATATTAGGGAAGTTAGTATTGTTCTTTACATACGAGGAAGTAAGAGCGATATTACTTTCTACATAGAGATTTAATGTTATTAAAGGAGAGCATAAGTACACAATGAGAGAATAAGTATAATACATGATTTCATTTTCCTAGAATTTTGAACTATAATTTTCATCTCACTAATAGAAAAAGGTACTCTATTTGTTAGAATTGTATGTATATTCTGGATGTCGTATTTTACATTTACCATTATGATTGCGTGGACTTTTTGTTTGGTCATGAAGGCAACGAGTTCATTGAGGTTTGTTGAATTGTGATTTTTGGCGTCCATAGGATTTCTGGAGGGTTATGGGCCCTTCTATTTTCCAACTCCAGAGTATGAAATTTCTTGAGAAAAATGAAAGAAACAGTATTGTGGCCAAAGGCGCTGTAAAGGTGATATGTTTGTTTTCTTGTCGTTGAATGACATGAAAGTCCCAGCTTTTTTGCCAAGGCTGGGGTTGTTCCAATCGGTTTTTAAAACGATATATTGTGAGAGAATGACCTCTGTCTCGTAAAGCGCAACAGTTTGGAGTTTAAGCCAGGAATTGGTATATTTTGCAAATAAATCGCTCTCTTTAATTTCTCCTGAATTTCCTTCAAGTTCCACAGGAACAGATAACTTTACGGTTATTTCACAAATCAAGTAGTGGAGTCCTTATAGTTCTGTTCTCTTTTCTTATTTCTGTCAGTTTTTCCCCCCTTATTTGTTTTAATGATAACAGTCAGTTTTTCTTTTTCTCCTTATTTTTTTGGTTTTCATGTTTATGGAATTAGTTGAATCTCTCTTTTATGTGAACTCGAAAGTTTTGCTGTAACGGTGAGAAGCATGATGCTTCACCAGGAAATGTTGTTTAATTGGGCTTTGCAGACATATAAGCTGCTGCAAACTTTATAGCTCTGCGACAAAATCGAAAATTTCAAATGTGAAAAGAAGGAAAGAAGATCATAAAACAAATTTCATACTAGATCATGATGACTCTTCTTAGTACAAGGCCTCAAATACGGATAAACACACGTGATCATGTGCTTATTAATACAGCCACTCTTACTTCTAGCTGAAAAACCAGCTAGAGAAGTTGAGCTTTATTATCCTGCACATGGCTAAGTAGCTACAACATTATTGCTGCAACAGGGGCCACATTTAGAACAAGGAGGCCCGGATTTGGCAGCGATGAGGGCTGAGGTTGCACCTGGAAGGCAGGTTTTCTGCCTCTTGCATCATCTCTCCCATCTCCTCCCTCTGCATCCGGCCCTACTGCCTCTGCTGCCTCACGGCCTCTCTAACGCCCTCGCACCGGCACTGGTCATTGAGGTTCTCCAGTTGCTGGCAGCACTGTTGGAGCTGCTGCTGCTGCTGGGGGTTTGGGTTGGTGATCATTGCCACGTCGTACCTTCTTGCCTGTTGCTGTAAGTACCGCTGACAGTCCCGGAGGTTATCCTCCCTCTGAATCTGTTGGCGGCAGCGCTGCTGTTGCCCAGGGTTCTCCTCCTCCACCACCGTGGTGGTGATGGTGGTCCGGGTTGCTTGGGCAAGGGCTAAGAGGGCTACAAGGGCAGCTGCTAGGATTGTGAGCTTGGCCATTGTGATTCTTTTGATGTGGATGTTATGGGTTGGAGCTGTGGTGGGTAGGGTGCGGGTGGTATGTATTTATAGGAGGTTTTGGGTTTTGTCTGGTGGGGACGTGGAGAATCGAAACTAGTCAGTTGGTTTGGTTTTGGTGGGAGGTGAGGATGGAGGATTGGCAATTCTAGGTGGATTGACATGCAAATGATGCCAATAATGGGTTGTGTCTAGTTATTTAATTGCTTTTGGAATTGTTGAATGAATCCATTTTTTGGTTGCTGGTACACTGTGTCCCTTGCAAAATGAGAATTATTTGGTGGAGATCAAAGTTTTTTTTTTTTTTTTTTGGATGATGCTAGAGTTAAAAAAAAGACCGTCCAGATACTCATATATCTGTTTCTCCGTAATTTGCTTTTAACTGTAATAACTGGATAGGGAATTCTTATTTCACTGAAACTTTGTAATTGAAGTTATCTTTATTAGTTTGCTCTTATGTATAGCTTGAATTCTTTTTTGTATTTTCGACATCTAGCTCATGATATATTGTGATCGAACCCAAGTATTGACAAAGCTAAGGTATTTTAGAGTGGGTAGGTGATATTTTGTTTCAAAGCTAAGGTATTTTAGAGTGGGTAGGTGATATTTTGTTTCAAAATTGTTTGTCCCAAAATTTCTTCACATTTTAGTTCTCAATATGTCACTTTTTTACATAGGAAGATAAAGACATTATGGAGACGAGAATCTCATGTTTGATCATGGAATGTCTACAATGCAGAGTTATTTCAAGATTGCTTTGATTTGGAGATTTTTTTCAAGTTTTGGATCAATAGTTTTTTTCCTTTCTCAAATTGTTTAGTAACTCGTGTAGGTTGAGACTGACTTGTTCCAATCGAAATGAACCGGTCTCAAACAAGCTCGAACTTTCTTTTATGACCTGACTATAAGTCGAGTTAGATTAATATTACCTTTTTTTTTTTTTTTTTTGTGGAGTAGACAAGTAATGAAGTGTTGCTTTCAACTTAGGGAATGAGGATTATTGTCAATGTCTTCTGAATTCAGCTACTAAAGTGTTACCATTTGTTTCTGTTTCCATTGAATCTTGTTCTTTATCTTTCTTTCTTTCACTCCAAAGTTTGAAATCTCCTGCAAAAATTGTAAATAACACTTGCGTGTTTGCAATTTTCACGTCCTTGCATGATATGAGAACTTCATTCAGATTATAGAGAGGAATTGGATTGTTGTTTTGGCCTTTTAGTTGTTATCCTGAAACCAAAACTACCTCTTTTATTGGCATAAGGTTCAAATCCAATGGCATAAGGTTCAGATTATTATACAGACTTGCAATATCTTTCTTCTATGGCAGGGAGCTACTACTGCCTTCTGAATCTCTGATTCTTTCTCTGCTAAGACTTACTGACATTTCTTTTCCCTCTTCATACCCCATGATTGGATCAGGTACTTGCTCCTCCCTCTTTGATTTTACACAGATATCTGGTAGCTGGGAAATTAATGGCATTATTTTCCCCTCAAATCTTGGATGCTTCAAGCAACTTTTCTTTTGTCATGTTTTTGTTGCACTTCTCCCACCTTTTAGCTATGCAAGTTTTCTGGCATGGACGAATGTTTTTAATTATCTTTTCTGTCTGGTTATCGTGTTTACCATTTTATTTTGCCTTTTCATATGATTTACTTTTTTTGCTTTTTATTTTATCACCATTGTAGTTGAAATTTCCAGAGGGAATCACTTGAGGGTAAAGACGCTGGAAATGTTGAAATGTGCATCTTCGGGGTTAGATGATACGTGAATTTGTGATGTCCTTGCAAGTCTTCAGTTTGTGGCAAATGTCTCCCAGATTTCCTTTGAATTCTACTGTTACCCTATATTTCCTCCGTACATTCTACATCTTATTTTACGAGTCAAGTGAAGTATTTACACTTATCCTCGTCTCATTTCTGCCTTTCACAGTCTTGTTTTTTATGTTCTCATTTCTGCCTTTGTTGCAAAAACGGTCTTGTTTTTTGTATTTTAGTGGATGCATGTATTATGTGGGTTTTCAGATCTACTCAAAGAAATTGATCTCTCTTTCTTGTATGCAAAATTCGATGCTTTCTCTGTCGGGGTTAGAAGTACGGTGCTTCTTATTTGTCATTGCTGGCATATAAACTGCTGCAAACTCTATAGTCCCTCAAGAACAGATCACAAAAACAACGAAGAAAAAGGAAGTAACTGAAAACTAATATCATAATATAGATATAAGCACTCTCCTTAGTACAGGCCTTGAAGTTGAAAAAACACAAGACAAACTTAGACACACGATAATGTGCTCAGTACTGTACTGTAGCCACCTTACCATTCTCTCTGGTGGCCCACCATATATAGCAGCCTCATTTTAGAACCAGGATGATTGGATTTCGCATCATCTAGGGCTGAGGTTTTCAGCCTCTTGCATCAACTCTCTCATTGGCACTGCTGGCAGCACTGGCGGAAGTACTGTTGCTGCTGCGGGTTCAGGTCATATCCTCTTGCCTGTTCTTGTAAGTACATGTGGCAGTGGCAGAGCTGTGGAGATTTTACTGCCTCTGGATCTGCTCGCGGCAGCACTGCTGTTGTCCAGGGTTCTCCTCCTCCTACATGACGGTGGTGGTGATGGTGGTCTTGTTGCCTGGGCAAGGGCTAAGAGGGCTCTAAGGGCAGTTGCTAGGATTGTGAGTTGGCCATTGTGATTCTTTTGACGTTGGCAGTGTGGTTGGAGATGCGGTAGGTAGAGTGGGGTTGGGGTGGTCTGAATTGATAGAAGGTTTTGGGTTTTGCATGGTTGGGACGTGGAGAATAGAAAATCTAGGTAGTTGGGTAGGTTTTGGAGGGAGGTGAGGTTGGAGGATTAGTGCTTCCCACGTACTTTTACATGCAAATGCTGCCAATAAGAGGTGTGGTTTTGTTTTGAAGTGCTTTGGAATTGGTGAATGGATTGTCTTTATTACTGGAACTATATCAATCAATCAATGAATACTTTATACAAATGGATTTTGCAAGTTCAATCTCTTAACCCTAAATTCCTAAGAATTTTAATTTTTGAAAAAAATTGGGAGAGAAAAGGTGGACGTGGGATGGGGGCTGGGGAGAGAATGGGATTTAGAGAGTTTTTTTTAGGGGGAAGACGGTTAAGTTTTTGCTTTTCTTTTTATATTTTCATATTTTTTTTTAAAAAAAAATATTAATATTTTTTCTTCTTGGTTGATTGCAACTTAAAATCAATCTTAATTTTTCTGGAGTCACAATAACTATTTTTTTTTTCTCGTGCAACGAACGGACACATCGTTTTGAGTTATATTAGAGCCAAAAAAATGACCGTCCAGAAACTAACATATTATATATTCCTACTGGTTTTATAGGAATTAACTTCTCTAAATGGAAAAATAAATCTGTTTTCCATATTAGTTCTTTTATGGGTCTACAAAAGCTATGGTTATCTCTGAGTTGCATGGGTGAGATTTGTTTGTGAAAGATTTTTCTTTGAAATTCATCCAAATTGAAGTTCTCAATGTATCATCCTTTTTGAAGTGCAGATTTGCTCAATGTATCATCCTTTTTTGAGTTTTTGGTTGAAATCTCATTTTGAATCTTTGAAATTCATCCAGATTGAAGTTCTCAATGTATCATCATTTTTGAAGTGCATATTTGCTCAATGTATCATGCTTTTTTGAGTTTTTGGTTGAAATCTCATTTTGATACTCTTGTTGATACGTATCATCCTTTTTGCCATCTCATTTTGATACTCTTGTTGATATGTATCATCTTTTTGCCGATTCCAATTGTTTGAAACTTGGAGCTCGTTTGGTTTGATTAAATGTGGGAAATGACGCTAGATATTATGATGGGTGCAATTTGAATGTCGTTGCATAATAGTATCGAAGTATCATATTTTGGTCTTACAAGAACTTCATGTGACCTGTTCTACAGGGGTAGTAAATGCACTGAGCTGCTAACTCTCTGTCTCTTTTCTGCTCACACTTGTGTTTTTCTTCTCCCACGATCCCACACCATTGGTTCAGGTACTCCAGTGGCGGCTCCAGAAAATTTTGATAGGGTGTTCAAGAATTACCTTGACTCTTCTAACTCTACCCAAGAGTCATATTTTAAAATTTCCCATACGCTAGTGTTTATATTGTTAGGAAAAAAATACATGACATATTAAGAGTTGTTCTCAGTAATTTTTTATATTTGAGCCAAGCAAGATCAAAACGAAACATAAATACACTAATATTTTTTTGTAAGAAATTATTTGGTGGGTAGGTTCGTACGGATCTTTTAAAACATATGCTATTGTTTTTGGAGATAAGAGTTTATTGTCGTTTTTTTGGAGAAGGTGCACGATAACGCTACCGATAAATACATTTTTCACTCTTTATGTTTGTCATATTTGTCATTAAAATGTGTACCTTGTTTTGATCTAATGTATTATGTGTTGAATAGTAAATATATAACATGGATCACTGGGTGTTTTGTGTATAGGACTACATATGATATAACAACAAAATAGCAAAAAATATTAGGATGTTCAATTGACCACATTTTCTTATATGCGGAGCTGCCTATGATTGGGTTGTAATGACTTGTAATGTGGGTTGTTGAAATGGATTGATTTGCGAGCTAATTTTTTTGGCGGTGTTCATTTAATTTTGGGCCGGGTGTTCATTCATATTTGTGATGGGTGTTCAAAGGAATAACTAACCTAAAATATTTACATATGTTATAAGAGAGAAAACAAATTGGGGGTGGTCAGTTGACCATCCACACTTGGCTGTGGAGCCGCCAGTGAGGTACTCTCTCTCCCCCTACCTCTCTGTGATCTGTTTGATTTTTGACAGATTTGCCTATCTGATAACTGGTGAAAGAAATGGAATCGAGGAAGCTTATTGTTTATCTTGGATGGGTTTCCGATGGATTTGCAATTTATGAAAAGAAGTCAGTTTCTTTTTTGCTAGCATGTTAACTGTTCATGCTGCTAACTTTATAGCCCCACGACAAACGAAAATGTTAGAAAATGAATCTGACCCGTTCATTTCTTTTTCCTGAACGTTTTCGGAGAAACACTTCCTGTACCCCAGTTCCCCTATACCCATCCCTCCACAACAGAAGAACTCCCGAGAAACACTTCCTATACCCTATCATACCCACAACAAATACTCACAACAAAAGAACTCCGAAAAACAACCAAGGAAGAAAACTGAAAACATATATCATAGATTCATTATATAGATCACAAAACACTCTCCTTATTACAGGGCCTCGACGTCGAAAACACAAAATACACACTTTAGAACACACACGATAATGTGCTTATTACAATAGTCACCTTACTCCTATCTCCAGCTAAAAGCTTAGATAGAGGGGTGAGGTTTATTATCATCATGCATTCACATAGCTACTATTCAGAACATGGAGGCTCGCATTTGGCAACGTCTGGGGCTGAGGTCGCACTTGGAAGGCAGGTTTTCGGCCTGTTGCATCATCTCCCTCATCATCTCCTCTTGCATCTGCCCCTGGCCCCTCTGCTGCCTCATGGCCTCCCTCAGGCCCTCGCACCGGCACTGCTCGTCGAGGTTCTCCATCTGCTGGCAGCACATGCGGAGCTGCTGCTGCTGCTGATGCGGGTTCGATTCGGTTCTGATAATTGCCACCTCGTCATACCCTTCTCTCATTTGTTGTTGTAAGTACATTTGGCAGTCGCGGAGGTTATCCTCCCTCTGGATTTGTTGGCGGCAGCGCTGCTGTTGCCCCGGGTTGTCCTCCGCCTCCACCACGGTGGTTGTGATGGTGGTCCGAGTGGCCTGGGCAAAGGCTATGAGGGCTACAAAGGCAGCTGCTAGGATTGTGAGCTTGGCCATTTTTTTATGCTTTGAAATTGCTTCGATCTTGTGGAAAATGGTGTTGTGGTGATAGATGGTGGTGGAGGGTTGTATTTATAGTGGGTTTTGGGGTTTGCATGGTTGGTACGTGGAGGAAGGTGAGTTTTGGGGGCTCTGGAGGGAGGTGAGGTGGCTGGATTGGTGCTTCCACATGGATGGACATGCAAATGCTGCCATGATTATAGACTGCATGTGTGGTCGTTGAAAGATTTTGGAGTTGGTGAATGCATATTTGTTTTGTTGCTGCAGTTTGCTTTTCTATAAAATTTGTTTCTGTGTTGCAGAAATTGAACTGTTTGGTAGAGCCAAGAAACAGATACTCCCTCCGTCCCAATTTAAATGTCCCCTACGGGAGATCGTGCAAGTTTGACCTTAAAAAATAAAATACTTTCAGAACTATTTTTGATTTTTTTATACCGTTCAAAAGATCTCAACGAATACTTTTGAATGGTGTAAAAATTTTTGAAAAAAAATATCTAGAAATATGTTTTCTTTTAAAGTTAAAATGGCACGACTTTATGTAAGTGATATTTAAAATGGGACACAGAGAGTATATATGGATGACAAACAGATATATGTATGATTCACATGGGAACCGGATTTGTAGTTAACAATTATCGTACTTGGTTTCACTTTTGATCATTTAACGTGGCGTTAGCTACGTGCAATGGTACTCCCAATTATTTATGTAGCGACGAAATATCCAGTGGGGACTATCATTCACTTTTGATGGGGAGTTGAGAGACAAAAATAGTACATCATATAGTGGGGTGGCGATATTTTATTTCCAGGGAATGCCAAAAATTGGCCATGTACGAAAGCCAAACATGGAAGATTATGAAGACTATCTTTCACTTTGATCTGGGTTGCAGTCAGTGGATCACTTTTTCCACTTGATAAAATCTGTTAAAATCAACAGTTAATTTTAGCAAATGAGAAAGAATCATTGCTAAAATAAAGATTCTCGTGAGAGGTAAAATCGTAGATTTTGAATCGATGATTTGAGCAGATGACTTTCTTATTTGCTAAAATCAACTGTTAATTTTAGCAAATATTGATTTTATCAAATGGAAAACTCATATAAATGTTGTCAAGCGAAAATTCTTTATGTAATCCATCTAAATAAATAGTTGCATCTATGTAATGACACTGGCACATAATTTGAGGTTCTCAGACTATATGATGTTTATTTGCCTCCATAATAGAAATATTTATGTATAATTAACGTTGTGTGGGAGCACATAATATGAGGTTCTCATATATTTTTATGTTTTTGTCCTCCTAGTAACAACAATTAGAAAGGGACGACTAGGTTAGTGACCTAATGTGACATGGGCTCCTAACCCTCGTGTAATGTTCGGTTGGGAGGTATTCTTGCAAGGTAGTCACTGTTCTTCGCAGGCTGATAGTAGTCTTCTTGAAGCAATTTTTGTGTGCGAGGACATTTTTGTTTACGATCACGTGAGGAAGATAGAGATCGATTCACCCACACTTTTGCCAACTTGACGACCACCTCAATGGTTGTCATGTTACAGTTGAGCCACTTAGTCCTCTACTCGTACGATGGGTTCCTCTCCCTCTTACTTATTTACTATTTTTTTTACTGTCATCTCTATCTAATAATTCAACGGTTTCAAAGAAGGGGATGGGATAGCAATGAGATCCAAAAGGATATAGCGAAATCCGTGGGTTGGCCTGAGATTTTTTTGTAGTTGGTGAAATGTGCAAATCATATTATCATGCTTGTTAACAAAAAAATTCCCACGTACTTTGACATGCAAATGCTGCCAATAAAAGGTTTTGCATGGTTGGGACGTGGAGAATAGAAAATCTAGGTAGTTGGGTTGGTTTTGGAGGGAGGTGGTTGGAGGATTAGTCCTTCCCACGTACTTTGACATGCAAATGCTGCCAATAAGAGGTGTGGTTTTGTTTTGAAGTACTTTGGAATTGGTGAATGGATTGTCTTTATTACTGGAACTATATCAATCAATCAATGAATACTTTATACAAATGGATTTTGCAAGTTCAATCTCTTAACCCTATTCCTAAGAATTTTAATTTTTGAAAAAAATTGAGAGAGAAAAGGGGGACGTGGGATGGGGGCTGGGGAGAGAATGGGATTTCGAGAGTTTTTTTTAGGGGAAGACGGTTAAGTTTTTGCTTTTCTTTTTATATTTTCATACTTTGTTAAAAAAATATTAATATTTTTTCTTCTTGGTTGATTGCAACTTAAAATCAATCTTAATTTTTCTGGAGTCACAATAACTATTTTTTTTCTTCTCGTGCAACGAACGGACACATCGCTTTGTTCAGTTATATTAGGGCCAAAAAAATGACCGGCCAGAAACTAACATATTATATATTCCTACTGGTTTTATAGGAATTAACTTCTCTAATTGGAAAGATGTGTTCAAGTGTCAGATTCATATAATTTTTGTGTCCAAACTATTCAAAATTTCTTAGTATGTTTCACTGAATACACGTGGTAGGGCAATGCCATCCAAAACATATCTGATACGGATCCCATGTCCTTATTCAAGTGGCGAGCATCCGACACTAGTAATTTGAACATTTCGACTATGCTCCGGGCGGGCTTAACCCGCCCCACACCCACCCACGGTGTTAGGATCGAATCACACACGCACACGATATACGAGTATAAACAGTAAAAGAATTGACACAGAGATATACGTGGTTCCCCAAAATCGGGTACGTCCACGGGAGCGGAGAGAGTAGTCGTTTATTTGATGATCAAGTTCTTAGGGTTTTACAATAGAGAGTTAATATACGGCTGCCACCTCTATTCCAACCCTAATCCGCATTATAGCCTGAATACCCAAACCTTCGGGCCTACGTACCGTGGGTTGGCCTGAGATTTTTTTGTAGTTCTTGGTGAAATGTGCAAATCATATTATCATGCTTGTTAACAAAAAAATTCCCACGTACTTTGACATGCAAATGCTGCCAATAAAAGGTTTTGCATGGTTGGGACGTGGAGAATAGAAACTCTAGGTAGTTGGGTTGGTTTTGGAGGGAGGTGAGGTTGGAGGATTAGTGCTTCCCACGTACTTTGACATGCAAATGCTGCCAATAAGAGGTGTGGTTTTGTTTTCAAGTGCTTTGGAATTGTTGAATGGATTGACTTTATTACTGGAACTTAGTTCCTGATTTGGCTAAATTGAAAAAACTGGTTTTTTGGTTTTTTTTCGTTTTGTCCTTATTTAATTTTTTTTTTGCATTTGTTAGTTTTCGGTCGATTTTTTGTGGTTTCTTGGTGTGTCTCGACGAGAGGAATCTAAAAAGTATAAAATTGTTAGCCAAACTTAAAGTTTTGTGAATAAAGACGAAAAAAATCCAAAAAACTGGTTTATTTTCGGCTTTATTCAAAAAATTATTATTTTTTACCATAATTTTATACTCTTTGGATTCGTCTCGACGAGATAAATCCAGAAACCACAAAATCTTGACGCAAAACTAACAAATGCAATTTTTTTTTGAATAAGGACGAAACGAAAAAAAAAAAAAAAAAGTTTTTTCAATTTAGCCGAATCAGTATTATATCATTTAATCAATGAATACGTTATACAATTGGATTTTGCAAGCCTCCAATCTCTCAACCCTAACTCCTAAGAATTTTAATTTTTGAAAAAATTGAGAGAGAAAAGGGGGACGTGGGATGGGGGTTGGGGAGAGAATGGAATTTAGGGAGTTCTTTTTTAGCGGAAGATTTTTCTTTGAAATTCATCCAGATTGAAGTTCTCAATGTATCATGTATCATCCTTTTGCCATCTCATTTTGATACTCTTGTCGATATGTATCATCCTTTTTGCCAATTCAAAACTTAGAGCTCGTTTGGTTTGATTAAATGTGGGAAAATGACGCTAGAAAATATGATGGGTGCAATTTCAATGTTCTTGCATGATAGTATCAAAGTACTCCTTCCGTCCCTTTTAAATGTGTTACTTCGTAAATCCAACTTATTAAAGAAATATCATTATTACACATTTCACATCAACTTTTTTTCTCCACTTTACACTTTTCACATCAATTTTTACCTCTACTTTCCAAAATTATCCTCAACTTTTACCCATTAACTCTTTACCCGCTAACTTATCAAAATAGCAAAATAATAATTGTACAAACTTTACCCATTAACTTTTCAAACTACACACTTATTTAGTGTCAACCCAAAATAAAAATTTAAACACTTCAAAAGGGACGGAGGGAGTATCATATTTTGGTCTTACAAGAACTTCATGTGACCTGTTCTACAGGGGTAGTAAATGCACTGAGGTACTAACTCTCTGTCTCTTTTCTTCTCCCACGATCCCCACCATTGGTTCAGGTACTCTCTCTCCCCACCATTGGAATCGAGAAAGCTTTTTGTTTATCTTGGATGGGTTTCCGATGGATTTGCAATTTATGAAAAGAAGTCAATTTCTTTTTGTTTTTTGTTGCATGTGCAGCTGAAGCTGCTTCTTATTTGTGGTTGCTAGCATGTTGACTGTTCATATGGCTAACTTTATAGCCCCATAACAAACAAAAATGTAATGTTACGATAAAGAAAAAGTTTATCCGAAAACAGAAAAAGAAATGAATCTGAACCGTTCATTTCTCTTTCTTGGACATTTTTGGAGAAACAAACACTTTATGTACCCTATCATCCCTCCAGGACAAAAGATAAACAACCCACAACAAAAGAACTCCGAAAAACAACTAAGGAAGAAAAATGAAAACATATATCATAGATTCATTATATAGATCACAAACACTCTCCTTACTACAAGGCCTCGGCATTGAAAACACAAAATACACACGATAATGTGCTTATTACAATAGTCACCTTACCCCTATCCCCAGCTATAGAGGGGTGAGGTTTATTATCATCATGCATGCACATAGTTGACTATTTAGAAGATGGAGGCTCGCATTTGGCAACGTCTGGGGCTGAGATCGCACTTGGAAGGCAGGTTTTCGGCCTGTTGCATCATCTCCCTCATCATCTCCTCTTGCATCTGCCCCTGACCCCTCTGCTGCCTCATGGCCTCCCTCAGGCCCTCGCACCGCACGCTTTGCTCGTCGAGGTTCTCCATCTTTGGCGGCACAGACATGCGAGCTTTCGTTGCGTGATGGGTTCGTTTGGTGATCATTGTCACCTTGTCGTACCCTCCTCTCATCTGTTGCTGCAAGTACATCTGGCAGTCGCGGAGGTTATCCTCCCTCTGGATCTGTTGGCGGCAGCGCTGCTGTTGCCCCGGGTTCTCCTCCGCCTCCACCACAGTGGTTGTGATGGTGGTCCGGGTGGCCTGGGCAAAGGCTATGAGGGCTACAAAGGCAGCTGCTAGGATTGTGAGCTTGGCCATTTTTTATGCTTTGAGAGTTGGTTCTTGTCAAAAATTGAGCTTGTGGTGTGGTGATAAATGGTGGTGGTGGGTTGTATTTATAGTGGGTTTTGGAGTTTGCATGGTTGGTACGTGGAGGAAGGTGAGTTTTGGGGGCTCTGGAGGGAGGTGAGATGGTTGGATTGGTGCTTCCACATGGATTGACATGCAAATGTTGCCATGATAATAGTTTGTGCGGTCATTGAAAGATTTTGGAGTTGTTGAATGCATACATTTGTTTTGTTGCTGCAGTTGCTTATCTCTAAAATTTGTTTCTGTGTTACAGAAATTGAACTGTTTGGTAGAGCCAAGAAAGAGATATGACAAACAGATACTCCTTCCGTCCCTTAAAGTTAGACACTTTCATTATTCCAGCCCTATGAAAAAATTGATTATTTCTTTTAATCTGTAATGTTTTATATAAGCAATATGGATCTCGTTTGATAGATTTCAATTAGTTCTTTTAAACAAAGTTCTGAAAATCACATAAAACGTTATGAATTGAAAGATATAGACAATTTGAAAATGGCACGCACTCCCGAAAGTGTCTAACTTTAGGAGACAGAGGAGTATGTAATAAGGTTCTTACAGCAACCACTGCTTTTTCAACACGTCATCAAAATTGATCCTATTAACAAGGACAAAAATTGCTTTATTAAACACAGGATAAAACCTCTTCCTCTTTAATTATGGTTGTCAGTACTCAGTGGTACTGAAGTAGGAGTCTGTGAGTTTAGGCTGGATGGTTTCCTTAATTACAACAATGCCATTTCAACTAGGCATAGGACATGCCCACGTTGCTCATCCTATTTATTTTTTCCGTTAATTTTTTACTTTCTTTTTTTTAACAAGGACATACCCAGCTTTGTCTAGCGGTTACGGGATCACACAAGATTGTAGCGAGCCCATTCGGTTGTCCATCTAGGTTATGAATGCTCGGATTTTAATCCAAACAATGAACGGCTTAGATCATTTGGAGTTTGGATTAAAACTGAGATGTAGGTGCCAAAATGGATGGCCGGATGTGGCTCACTACAACCATGTAGTTACCCCACTACAGGGCTCCCGCTCTTTTGTCAAGCTCGAGCTTGGCTCGGTAACTAAATGAGTCAAAAATCGAGCTCGAGTTCGATTCTGTGGTAAATGAGTTGAGCCGAGTCGAGCCGGATTCATTTACAAAACGAGCCTCTATAAACATTCGCAACTTTTAAATGATAATTATCAAAAAGTGAAGTGTCTTACAAATGTTGAGAATATATATTTTTATCATACAAATTTAATTAACAAAAAATTTAAAAATTGTAACATGAATTTATTTTTTGAAAAACATTCAATGTATGGTATACAATAGTTCTCAAAATACATAAAACACTCCTACCAGTTACCGATATTCGATTGAGCTCATTTTTGTAAGGGTATGCTTATTAAATATTTTGAACGTCCATATAAAATATGAGTTTTGTTAATATTTGCCCTTAAGGCACATGATAAAACACATGATAATGCTCATTAAATGAGGTCAATTAAACTCCACTATTGTAGAAAGTAGTGAAAGTAGTTGGATATTGGATAAAGAGTAAAATTTGTTTTTGTAGACCAAAATACCCCTTAATTTTTCCCTCCACTCCATTTCATTTGTGTTCCCTCTTTTTTAATATTGCCCTTTCACCTTCTTGTCTTTTGACATCCACGTAACCCATTTTCCTACTAGTAAACAGTAGTAACCCAAACAGCCAATCAAAAATCATTGGATATGTATTTTTCTTTGGCATCCACGTAAATTTTCATGTGCTAATATGCTTTTCATGTGCTAATATGCATTTTCCGGTCAGTTTTAATACATATCCAATGATTTTTCGATCAGTTAATCTTTTTTTTTTTTTTAACACGATTCGATCAGTTAATCTGGTGGTCAAAGAAAAATACCTGTCCAATGATTTTATTTTTTATTTTTTGGCTCAGTTATGTCCAATGATTTTGGACAGGCTGTTTGGGTTACTACTTTTTGGTAGGAAAATTGGATGCCAAAAGACAGTAAGTTGAAAGGGCAAAATTAAAAAGGAGGGAACAGAAATGAAATTGAGTGGAGGAAAAAATTAAGGGTTATTTTGGTCTGCAAAAACAAATTTTACTCTTCATCCAATATCCAACTACTTTCACGACTTTCTACATTAGTGGAGTTTAATTAACCTTATTCAATGAACATTACCATGTGCTTTATCATGTCTCTTAGGGGCACATATTAACAAGACTCATAAAATATTAGTTCAATCGGATATTGGTAGGAGTATTTTCGAATTATGCAACCTAGAAAACACCACCACAAGGCTACATAACTTAGAAAACAGTGAATTTGAGGTGGGGCCTGGATTCGAAATCCGGCTGCCTTACAAATCCGGCTTCATCTCCGACATCCAAATAAATCGTTTAAAGTGGGTCCGTGTTAGAACTCGTGCTCAATTGTAGTAAAAAATTAATAATAATAATTGTTGGCCATTTTGGGAAAAAATTTTAAGATATATTTCCGAGGTAGTGTTTAGTTTGATTTTTGGAAATGGTTTGGGAATTGATATTGGCCCTCCCCAATTTTGATATTGGCTCTCCCTTTTTTGTCTCTATTAGGTGAAGTTACTAAACCACCATTGTATTTTGAGAGCAAAAGATAAATATAATTATTTAGTGCAGGGTTGGTTTGATAACTTCAGCTAATAAAGACAAAAAATGGAGTATCAATATCAAAATGGAGACTGTCAATACCAATTTTCAATAGTTTTGGGATAATAATTGGATAGAGAAACGCGAGAGTAATAATTGGAGGGAGAGTAATAAGTGGAGAGAGAGAGAAAAAAAAATGCAAGTAATGATTAAAAATAGGGCTAATAAGTGGAAAAAGAAATGTGGACAATGATTGGAGAGGGGAGAAAAGTAGGAGTAAATTACTTTTGAAATTTTTTTCAAAAATAAAAACCAAACAAAGTGGCTAGTTTTTTTTTGGTCCAAGGAAAATTCAAAGACTGGCTAGCTTTGCACCAGCTACATTGAGCTGAAAACATTTGGCTAAGGGGCCCACTTGAAAACTTTTTAAAGATGTGTACCTTACCTCTAGAGTATATGGCCTATTTGCGTGAGCTGGAGAAAGATCATTGGGGGCTGCAAAAATCTTATTTACGGAGCAGCCATAAATAAGATTTTCTCATACAGAGTCCGGATCTAATCCGGGATCCCTAGGTCCGGGACTCATAGTTCCGGATCAAATTTTCATGATCTGAACCGTCCAATGTGTTTAAAACGTGTTTTCAAGGGTCCCGAGCGAAATCATCCAAAAAAAAATACCGGGTAGAGCTTGATCTAAGCAGTTTTTCATAAAACTGTATATGTGCAGTTTTTGTGAAAAACTGCATGGATCAAGCCCTTCCCAGTATTGTTTTTGGACGATTTCTGTTAAAGACCCTTGAAAACACTTTTTAAACACATTGGACGGTTCGGATCATGCAAAAACATGTTTTAAAACCTTCAAAACATAAAAAAACCTCCAATCCGGGATCCCGGATTGGATAGTTGGCGTTCTCATACATTCACATGGGAACCGGATTTGTAGTTAACAATTATCGTACTTGGTTTCACTTTTGATCTTTTAACGTGGCGTTAGCTTTGTAGTACTCCCAACTATTTACATAGGGACGGAATTTCCAGTAGGGACTATCATTCACTTTTGATGGGGAGTTGAGAGACAAAAATAGTACATTATATAGTATAGTGACGATATTTTATTTGTAGGGAATACCAAAACTTGGCCATGTGCTAAAGCCAAACATGGAAGATTATGAAGACTATCTTTCACTTTGATCTGGGTAGCAGTCAGCGGATCACTTTTTCCACTTGATAAAATCTGCTAAAATTAGCAGTTAATTTTAGCAAATGAGAAAGAATCTTTGCTAAAATCGAAGATTTTGAATCAATGATTTTAGCAAATGGCTTTTTAAAATGGGAAACTCATATAAATATTGTTAAGAGAAAATTCTTATGTAATCCATCCAAATAAACACTTGCATCTATGTAATGGCACTGGAACATAATTTGAGGTTCTCACATTCTATGATGTTTATTTGCCTCCATAATAGAAATATTTATGTATAATTAATGTTGTGTGGGAGCACATAATATGAGGTTCTCATATAGTATTTTTATTGTATCTTATACCTGTTTTTGTCCTCCTAGTAACAACAATTAGAAAGGGACAACTAGTATAGTGACCTCATGTGACATGGGCTCCTAACTCGTGTGTAATGTTCGGTTGGGAGGTATTCCCCGAATTAATCTGAGCTATTGATCGCCGAGCACGGATGGCTCGGATGGGGACAACATACATACTTTCCCTTAAGGGACAGCACGCCCCCCGGCTCCGTCTTGCAACGAAGTCACTGTTCTTCGCAGGCTGGCAACCCCATTAAGGTGCAAATTAAACAACGTTGTCTTCACACACAAAAATTGCTTCATGAGGACTACTGCCACAAGTGAGTTTGTGTTTAGCATTTTTGCCAACTCGACTCATGTTGTTACAATTGAGCCACTTAGTCCTCTACTCATACGATAGGATCCTCGCCCTCTTACTTTTTTGCTATTTTTTTTACTGTCATCTCTATCTTAAAATTCAAGGGTTTCAAAGAAGGGGATGAGATAGCAATGAGATTCAAAAGGATATAGCGAAATCCGTGGATTAGATTGAGATTTTTCTGTAGTTCTTGGTGAAATGTGCAAATCATTATCATGCTTATTAACAAAAAAAATTCCCAAACCAGGACCCAATTGTAAAATTTTGCTTCTCTCATTTCTGAAAGGCAAGTAATAGAAGTGAGCATGAACCGGATTAAATCGAATTAGTGGTAAACCAAGAACCAAATCAACTCTTATGGATTGAAGGTTTTGATAACCAAACCAATCTGTGAAATGCATAAAACAAACCCATTCTGTTTACAAGGCATTTGAGGTAACTAAGATTCGCGTAAAATATTAAAAACAAAGCTTGATTTTGAATAAAAAAATCTCAAAAATCACCAAAAACCAAAGTATCATTCAAATGTCATGCCTAAAATTGCTGTTCGGATCGATTTTGAACCAAAACCGTAAACATAAATTGCAAATCAATCCATTTGTTTCATTTTTCCCGTTTTATAAACCAGGACCAAACCAAACTATAAGAAATCGAACCAATTCGGAATTGATTCGCGGTTCAACGGATATTTTGCTAATCCACAGCTGGTAGTAACAGTATCAGGCTTTTTTTTTTTTGAACAGTATCAGGCTTTCTTTGAGTCTGGATAATTTGCCTAAAACCCCATTTCTCTCACTCAATGGCCCGAAAACCCCATTTCTCATTCAATGGCCCGAAACCATATCCGATCCTATCCAACACGGAATTTGGGCTTTGTTCAGCCCATATCCCACCACATGAGCCCACTGTCTTCCAACTTCCAACCACCGGCGCGTGAAGCATCCAATGCGTCGGTATACATAACTCGTGTTCCTCACTCTCTCATTCCTCCTTCGCTGCAACTTCTCTCTCCTCTCTCTCTCTGCTCAGACTTTATCCGAAGTTGGGGTTTCTTCTCCGGCCGTCGGATCAGGTATTCTCTCGCTATCTCTATCTACCGCCTGCGCAATTATCCACGATCTTACCTTTGCAGCTTAGATCTGTTTGATTTTTAACGTATTTGCTTGTTAGTTAGCTTAGAAAAGTAATTGAACGTCGAAAAATTTGATCTTTTTCTTTGGACGGGTTAGCGAACCCGAGGATTATGTGCTTATTGTTCCTTTTTCTCGATTGCCCCAAATTTTGTTGAACTGAGGTGTTTGATTTTTGATGGATTTTTTGCTTGTTTGTTAGCCGAGAAAAGTAATTGAACGTGGAAAATTTCATCTTTTTTTTTTGTGGATGGGTTAGCGAACAGAGGATTCTGCGCTTATTGTTCCTTTTTCTCGCTTGCCCCAAATTTTGTTCAACTGAGCTGTTTGATTTTTGACGGAAAATTTTGATTTTTGCTTGTTTGTTAGCTGAGAAAAGTAATTGAACGTGGAAAAATTTGATCTTGTTCCTTGGTTGATGATTTCCAATTTTCTTTGTTAATCGTTTCTGATTCTCTGCTTTGTGGCATCGAAATATGCCACTGCAGCTTATGAAGTTAGCTCTTATGGTTATGTTATTTGTTTTCTGTTGACCTAGTTCTCTCGTAAAAATCGTTAATTTTGTTAAACTGAGCTGTATCTGTGCAATTTCCATGTAATTTATGGGTTTCGGTGCATGAAACGACTTTTGATTTAGTGAACACGAGGATTATGCACTTATAGTCCCTTTTTCTGGCTTGCCCCAAATTTTGCTAAACTGAGCTGTTTGATTTTTGATGGATTTTTTGCTTGTTTGTTAGCTGAGAAAAGTAATGGAAACAACGTAATTTATGGATTTAAGTCCATGATTTTTGTTGCGGTGCTTGAAACAACGTTTGATTTTATCGTACACGAAGATTGTGATTTTGCCTTTGTCCGCTCCTGCTGTAGCCTCTAGAGTCCCCCAAAATTAAAAATTGAAGTTAAAAGTCATGGAAAACAATTAACTTTCCAGCTTTCCCATCAGTACATGAAACCAACAGTGTCTTTTGGCTTTAGTTTCTGAGAAGTTAGATTCTTACGGTGAAAAGATAAATAAAGGAAAAGGAGGTTGTGTTTGGGAAACACATGATATTTTTAAGTCATAGACAAGTACCTCAAGTTGAAAACGCTGAGAGAAACACTTACAGGAGCGATTAAGCTTTCACAAGCTATGAGCCGTGGCCCTTTGAAAATTGGGAAATTGGAAACAGAAATTGACAAGTACCTTAGCTAAGTCATAATCTTTGGTGTTAATCTTTAACGGGTCAAATGGATTTATATCTGATCAGTCATACAGTCAAGTGAAGCAGAAATTGGGAAAAATACATTTTTCGGGTTAAGTTTTTCTTCAAAAATGTACTTATGGTGTTGGCAATGGGGAGGAGGCTATGGCAGAAGCGAGCACTGTGGTGAGGAGGCTATGGTGGTCAACCCTCTGTGGTTTTGGAATTTAGGAAGGTAGGATTCCTGTATACTTGTTAGAATTTAAGAAACCTGGTACCTTTCTGCAGAAGGCATGTTAACTTTTGGAACTTTGGACTGGCATGCTAGTAATGACCTCGTATATGAGATCTTTCTTTATCGTATATTTTGTTCCTGTTGCACATCAAACATAAGGAGTGAGAAGGTCTACAAGGTTGATGCTTAAATTGTTTTATATTGTTCCTATATGTTGATGAATTTTAATAGCATTCTTTTTTTAATGCTTATTTGGCTTTCACCCTCATCCAGGTCTGAGTATTGGAGTTCAGCGCTTGAAATATTCGGATTTTGCATCTGTTCAAATATACAAGCCAAGTTTCATGTCTGAACTCGACATCCAGATTCCTTCTACTTTTGGTACTTAACCTTTATTTCATTGTTGGTGTTTATTTCGTCTTTTCCTTCTTCAATCTTTATTGTGACTTCTGTTTTTATGATTGAAGTAGTTCTCTGTCCCCCTAACGAAGTGGGATTACCCCCACCTCTCTTTTCTCTGAACTCCCACACCCACACGCACGAATTATTTAAATAAAAGTGTGTGGATGTACTTGAAGAGAAGATAGACTTCTAAGAAAGTTTCCTGCTATCTTGTTATCTAGATCCGTTTGCTGAGGCAAATGCTGAGGATTCTGGTGCTGTGTCCAAGGAGTACGTGCACATTCGTGTACAACAGAGGAATGGTAGGAAAAGCTTGACAACTGTCCAGGGGTTGAAGAAAGAATTCAGCTATAATAAGATACTTAAGGACCTCAAGAAGGAGTTTTGCTGCAACGGCACTGTCGTCCAGGACCCAGAACTAGGCCAGGTTTATGTCATTAATTGTATGAACTTTCTCAGTATTTTTAGCTGGATGGTCCTCTTACATTGACATTGTTGATTTTCTTAAGGTTATTCAGCTTCAAGGTGATCAGCGAAAGAATGTCTCTACCTTCCTTGTTCAGGTAATATCTTGCAAGTCCATAGTATTGTTTGTTTCTGTGCCGTGACGTTTCTATTTGGTTATTTTTTGAACTTGTGCTCCACATTCTTCATGGTTAACAGGCTGGCATAGTGAAGAAGGATAATATCAAAATTCATGGTTTTTGAGCTGCAACTCACCATTCACCCTGCAGTTACTGGCTCCCTTATGTTAGTGCAAGAATCTGAAGTTAATCAGAGACCAAACTGTTATAGTATATCTCCATGCTTGTGTGGTACGAACTTCTGTGTTTGTGGACTTGTGGTGTCCTTAGTATTTATAGAATTTGAATAATGTGCTTTGGGATGCTTCTTGATTTTATTCTTATGCCAGATTATGACTACCGTAAACAAGAATGTCTTAATGTGTTTGTGCTCTCTCTGCCTCTCAAAACTGGACTTACTTGTTTGGTACTCTGATCAACTAATTGACACCACATGAAAAGTAGAATATGTTTGCAAAGTATTTATGTGGGAATGATTAAACTGCAAATAATCTTGGAATGGATTCTACTATATGCAAAGTATGACACTCGTCGATGGTATGGCCTGAAGAAAACCGCTGTTCAAGCTATCTCACCCGGTACGAGACCAGAGGAAACTGAAACGGCCATTGGTTTTAATCAAATGACCGTAAATTGGGGGGCGCTTCAATCTAGGAAGAATGTACCTCTAACGAAGTAGGAATTGAATTAGGTTATACATTAACTTAAAACTCCCGAGCACTGCTGTCTGAAATAAACCCCTGGGTTGGCAATGTCTTTTGCATTGATTGAGTGGGTATTTGGCTAAACAGGAATCGAAGGCACTTTGAATTGTATCAGAGAACTGGAATTGCACCACTTTCCTAACATCGTATCCGATTGCAAGTTTGTCTCCAGAGGGATGATTTTGCAGCTTTGCGAAATGTTTGTGAAGTAGCAAATAAGTGCACGGATATATTGCCAAGGCAGTGGATCCGGCAAACAAAGGCTAGGAGGGCTCATAAACGAGCCCAGCGGTCAATTAGTCGAGCTTGATTTGAAATCTTGACGAGCTTTCAATGCATGTCTAAACATAGTTTATTTATGGCTAACCGAGTTCCAATGAGCTGTATTGAAGTTGATCGCGACTTGTTTGAATTTTTAACACATTGTAATAATTTAAAAGAGCCGAAGCTTGTTTAAATTCAGTATGAAAGCTCAACGATTGTCGCAAAAAATTGCAAGGTTAGATTTTTAAAGTGACATTGATCTCAAACGAGTTTTAAACGAGTTTAGTACGAGCTCAAACTCAAGTAGCTTCAATTGTTTCTCGATCCTAACAAAAACTTAAGCATTCTGAATTGTGCTAGGTCATGCATATTGTCCCCATTGCGTAATTCAGGGGTTAAATGCTCAAAGATAATTTATTTTAAATCACCTTTAATGACAATAATTCTATGCGGTGAACAGCGGGGTTTTATATTGGAAAGGAGGAAAAAGAAGGACCCAGGTTCCATGTAGGGTCTCTTTCGTGCTACACGGTGTAGCGCTCATCTAAGCTCTCCATCTCTGCGATGGTTTAGAGTCGTAGAAGCAATCTCACAGGTAAAGAGTTAGTAACAAATACTCTATATATCTGAACCATTGATTGCTGAGATGAACAGCTGAGATAGAGAGCACTACACTCTACAACGCGGATGGGGCACTACAGGGACCCGATTTCGAACAAGAATCTCCATAATAATAAAGAAAGTTTGTGCTACATTTTCTCCTCAATAACTCCTTTCGGTTTCTACTAAGTATAATGTCGGATGTCTTTTCGGAAAAATTGGTACTCCATACTCAACCACCATTACCAACCATTCCTCAGCCGCTTTCTGTCAACTACCATTCTCCTTTTCCTTTCCCACCTTCCATTCTTCTACCAAAAAATGACAATTTTCTGTGGAAAGATTCTCTCTTTTACCTCTAATTCTCACTCTCTCCACCTATTAAGACATCCAATTCCCTCCATTTTCAACATCTCCTCCCCCAAGAAAACCCATATTCCACAGTCCATACAACTCTGTTTCTTCTCTGTTCCTTGAGAAAATATGGCTGACTTAGATCGCTCCTCGAAAGATACATCTGTGGACTCCAGAGGTATGATTGAAAAAATTATTACATGGGTTTGGCGTCTCCAACTCAACTCAATTATATGTCGTCTTCATTTAGTTACTGTCCCTGTTGAAAAAATTCTCTACAGTTCTTCCCCTGTTTGGTGGCTGAGAAAAGGTGAAAAGGAAAACCCTGTTTTTGTCAACTAGTCCACAGAGATCGACACTGTTCCAAATTGATTTTTCTCTTGAGAATCCAAATGGGTTTTCTCCAAATTGATTTTTCTCTTGAGCATCCAAATGGGTTTTCTTCTTTGTTGTTCCTCTCCTGTTTTCTTGGCTTTTAAGAAATTTTTTAACTTATCATGTCCAAGGCCAATTAGCCCAGTTTTAGTGGGTTGCCTATAAATGGTGGTGAAATGTAATCAGAGTTGTTTCTTTGAATTGATTTTCAGTCCAGGATTTCCTATATGGGTGCTTCATCTCTACTCAACTGGTTTTCTGAGAATTTTTCAAATTACCCGGCGGCAGCCAAGCCTTAGGCAATTAAGGCCAAGGCCGTGAGGAGTTTTAGGACTTTTAGCTAAAAACGGAAAATTAAATCCCAAAAAGGCCTCGTGTTAATATTTCGCCTAATCTTTGCAACCCCTTATCTGCTTTCTCTAATGTAGAGGATGATAGTCAAGACTCCGAGCTTCAATTCTCCGACGACGAGGAAACGCTTATTATCAGGATGTTTAATCTTGTTGGGGAGAGGTTAGACTTCTGTTCTATTCTTGTTTTCCTTCCTCTTCTTTTTTTTGTTCTTTCAAATTTCTGTGGGTATGTCAGTATGTTTAAATTTTAGGAGAAAGGAGAATTAATTTTGCGTTTGTTGCATTTCAGATGGTCTCTAATTGCTGGGAGGATTCCCGGAAGAACAGCTGAAGAAATCGAAAAATACTGGAATTCGCGGTATTCGACGAGCGAATGAAGTGTTGAGAGAAAACCAACATATTAGTGTAGAATTGTGTGTCTATATAATGGTCTGTGGTGCATAAGTTAAAGGGGAATTTGGAAGTGGTGGTACTGATTGGAAAAGGAGGAGAAAGAGGTTTGGCCAAATTGTTTTTAGGGTTTGGCAATGGGCATGGTAGGTTCAAGTCAGTACACACAAAGGGAAAAGGGGAGCTCAAATTACCTAATACCGAAATCACCGGCGGAGGCAAAATATTTTTGATTGTGATATCGGTATTGAAATTGCACGGGAACAGCGATACAGAATCGTTCCGAAACGGGTGATTTGGTGCAACATGGCTGAAGAATATTTTGGTGTCTTTCTTTCCAAAACAAAATGTTTTGGTGTCTCTCTTCCTCTCTCTTGGTGTACATAATTGGTGATGGGATTGAATGAATGGTTATCCAAGTACTCTATAACATTCTGTGTTGCAGGAAAAACCTTAGGGTTACGTACATATCGTGGCTCAATATTTTTGTCGGGAAAAATACAATACGAACGGCGTAATTCTAGAGAACAATTTTAGATTACATGAACATGATACAAAATAACAAGCAAACTGGGTCCTGTGAATTATAACCTCGTTAAAAGAGATTTGCTGCCTTCCCGAGATGGTCGGAGCCAGTTTGTGACTAGGCCACAGTCTGCGGAACACCACCGTTACCCGTCTTGGTGAACTAAACTCGTATTGTCTCTCACACGCACACGTAAAGAATGAAAACTCAGAAACAGCTGCTCTCTATTGTACTGATTGATTCGATGAATCAAGAGAAGGGGCCTCGGCGAACTCTTCATAATGCCCAACTTCATTCACCGAATTGAAAAACGAAAAGGTTATCGCTACATGGCGAAATGGAAAAACCAGCTCTAGTTTTTCGTACTCCTTATAAACTTTGTTGGATACCATTGTTTTGTTGAGAGATTTGGTAGCCCAAATTTCCCCATAAGACATCTCAGTAAAGAGTCTTCGCACTCCCCTAAGCCTGGTTATCTTTAGGGATGGGAATTTTCGGCACGACACGAGAACATGATACGAAGTTAGCTGGTTAGGGTCAGATATTTCTGACATGAAACACGAATATGACACGACACGATAACACGAAATGTTCAATAAGTCGGGTTAGGGTTGAGAGAATTCTGACACGACACAACACGAGAATTTATGAAAAGACACGATAACACGACACGAAGTTAGTGGGTTAGGGTCGGCTATTTCTGACACGAAACACGAATATGACACGACACGATAACATGAAAAAATAAACAG
Source organism: Vaccinium myrtillus (assembly GCA_016920895.1). NCBI lineage: Eukaryota > Viridiplantae > Streptophyta > Magnoliopsida > Ericales > Ericaceae > Vaccinium > Vaccinium myrtillus. The sequence goes on along the minus strand of CM029273.1, from coordinate 3,721,583 downwards.
GTGGGGTTAGAGTTGAGAAAATTCTGACACGAATACGAGATGACACAACATAACACGACACGATGCCCACCCCTAGTTATCGTCAGCAAAACCATACAATGAAGCCATAGCTTCACCCGAAAATGTAGAAGATTATGAAGTGGAGAAATAAGAAAGAGCAAAACAAAACACAACCAAAAGGTACATACTTATATGAATAGATGTTCATAAGGCATGCCTAAAATACATGGTTGCTAGCTACCATTAACTGCACCCTTCTCCTCCCCTGGCGTTTAGGAATACGAAGTATGAAGTCGCAATTACTTTCGCACCTAGCATAATTCGATAATTCATCTCTGTTGAAAGAAAAATCCCCATGGCAAAAGACCGTCATGTTCTCCAATACCATTGCATTTTTCAACAAGTACTTCACCAAGTTCATCTCTTCTTCAGCACCACAAAATTTGTGAAAGACGATTGTCTTAAGGCAACAAATCAAACATTCAGGAATTTGCAGCGGTGGGATCCAGTGGTATTTATAGTCACGGACTTTGCAATTATACGTCACTCCCCCGGGGAGAGTAATTCCCTAATCAAAAGGAGAGAAAGGTTTAAATACGCCAGGTACAGAAAAATGAGAAATGTTGCAATATTTAAAGCATTACAAACTTACCTCCCCAAGCACGAGAACTTCTAGTTTAGGAGAGCTTTCAAGCAAATTCGGCAACAGTACAAGGCCATTCAATTCGTCCAAACCTAGCTCTAGATGGACCAAGTTACTAAATGTTGGCAAATTGGCAGGATTAGCGTAGTTGAGAGTCTGCAAATTAAAGGTACTGATATTATTGGTCAGAGATGAAAGCGAATAATATAACATCTAGAACGAAGAATTGCACGAGAATGCTTACCTGCAAAGTATAGCCAGTTAACCATAGACGCTTAACATTTGAGAGACTTCTAAGCAGCCCATATACACCATTTCCATATTCCTTCTCTCTTTCAGGAAGAAAAACATACTTAAAGATGCTCACACGTGCTTCGGCAAGGGAGGAAAGGTGATTAATCAAAATTTTATCTGATGCGGAATCGCGTAAGTCAAGGTGCTCAATGTTTGGAGCATTAACCGTGACCTTGCCCTCGAAATTTTTACCAAGATCTTTATCCTCTTTATTGAGACCGACTTTCAATGTCAACCTTTTCAGCGAAGGCACAGAAACATCTAGAGTCCATACATGGTCAATACCATATCTAATGATCTCCAACTCCTCAAGGGCAGGACAACCAGAGAAGAGCCTTTGAAGGGATTGATCGTCCAAATATATAAGGGAATGGAGATGAAGGGTCTTGAGATTTGGCAAGCGAACAATATCAGGAACATTAAACATAAACCGACCTTGTATCTTTAAAACAACTAAGGTTTTGGAGGTGAAAAGACTCGGAGGCAACTCACCAAGCTTGGGCACAGGGAATAAAGAATCGTCATGGTTGTATCGGGTGAGAAACTCAAGATCGAGCTCACGAACATGGCAACTTAGGACAGCACAAACCCATGAATAAAAACGATTAAGGTCGGTTTTTCCATTACAGGACAGCCGAAACCATGGATATAAGAATGAGAGCGAAGGATTAACAGGAGCCTATCAACAAAATTGGTGACATTGGTCCTGGACTCAGGCGGCCAACGGGGCCTATTGAGCAAATCAATGACAAGATCGGGGAGTGAAAGCCAAAGGTGCTTCCATCTTTTTGCTAAAGCACTTGTTACAACTGTATCTTCTATGGGAAGAAAAGAGAGAATGTGATAAATAATCTCTATCAGGTAAATTGCTGATCCTGTCTAAGTTGTTTTCAATAATATCTAAATTACCCTCCTCAGAAAACTTCTCATCTTTCAAGCCTTGAATCGGCGGGGTTGAATCCATGAATATCTAAGTAGTACAACTGCACAAGGAAATTAAAACCAGACAACACGTATTTAGCTAACTGAACTGAACTGAACTCTTCACCAAAAGATCGAAACTAGGGTTGTTGGCGAACCCAAAAAAAAAAGTAGCTTTGTCCATTGATATGTGTTGTTTCATGTTTGTCTGGTCTTAGGGATAGACATAGAGATTCTAGAAGCTTTGCTCTGAAATATGAAAAATTCTAAAATCAACCTATTGGACTGACATTAAGACTTGAAAAGTGTATTGAGATATGTAAAAAATGTATAAGAATGTGTGAAAGTGTATAGGAAAGTGAAAAAGTACATTGAAATTTGTGTGTTTTTTTTGTTTTCTTGTTGCCTTATTGTCAGCCCAGTGGGCTGACAATAGAAAAACCCCTGAAATATTGAGTATTAATGGTTATTGGGCATGTGTATGGTCTGGCCTAGTGGTAGTGTAACATCATCTAAGGGGTGATTTGGGAAAAAAAAGTAAAAATTAGTTTTTTTTTCTTTTTTTTTTTACTTTTGCGTAAAGTTTTCGTGATTTGTCGAGACGAATTCAAAAAGTATAAAATTATGGTTGAAACTAATTTTTTTTTAATAAAGCCAAAATTAATCCAATAAACTGGTTTATTTAGTTTTTTTTTCCGGCTTTATTAAAAAAAAATATTAGTTTTGACCAAAATTTTATACTTTTTGGATTCGTACCGTCGAGACGAATCAATAACCACGAAAACTTGACACAAAACTAACAAATGCAAAACAAATTTGAATAAAGACAAAACGAAAAAACCGAAAAATCAGTTTTGCGCTTTGTTGAGGTGATGGGTTCAAATTCTATGTAGAAGATTCTGATGCCTGTTGTTTTAATTGGTTGGATGGGTTAGAGTAAATTAATTCGTTTATCCTATTGGGGCATACACAATGTGCTCCCTAAAAATTGCTCATAAATTGTATCTTAAGGTGTCCACAAAAACATAATTGGGGTCCACTTTTCACTCTTAAGGCTTGCTAAATTTAGAGATAATATGTGCCCTTAATGGGCTAGCAAGAACATTCTTTGTTTTGTGAAAAAAATTCAAAAAAGTGTGACACCCATACGTAGATAATTCATATTAAAAAAAATGATTTAAAGACTTTGAGTCCAACTTAAAGTTAGCTACAAAGCTATCTAAATTTAACTATTGTGGTAAGAACCAAGTTTAGGTTTTTGGGTGGACTGTGAAAGGATGAATGATCAAGACTATTTGGTACGATCTTATCTAACAGACAAATGTAATGTCTATTCGTTGTGGAAAAGTAAAGATGGGAATCTGTATCACTGGGGAGTGTTAAAAATCAACGCCCCAAGATTTAGGTCTTGTTCTCCAATAGATTTTATCTACTCGTGAAGATATTTGATAAAATCTGTAGATTTTTAAGATTTTTGAATGCAAAAATCTACAAATTTTATCAAATGTCTTCACGAATGGATAAAATCAAGGGCCTTAGAATCCTCTGTAATGCACTAGAGAATCGTAGAAAAGTCCGAAAGGGGTGAGAGTATTTTAACAGTGGAGAACTCTCAAAAGGATTGAAACATAGGTCCATAATGTTTGACAATGTTCTAGAAAGAACCCACAGAGTTTCGTGGAGTTTAGGAGGATTCCGAAAGATTGTAGAAAACTGTAGAATAATTCATTATTATGCTAGTCTTGTGGATGCATGAAGAAGAAAAAAACATTGAGTAATAGAATTCTAGAAGGTAAATGTGAGTCCTTGTGTGCAAATAAAAAGGGATGCCCACTTGAGAGAGCATTTGCCAAACCGGAAACCTTCTCTTCCTCTTTCTCCTCCAAGCCCAAAACCTTTTTACTTCAAACCCAATCCTGTTTTCATGGTGTTTCCCTCTTCCAACCCAAAATCGCCTACCGTATGAACAAACTCCTAAATAGAGTCATGTAGTGGCGACAATAAGAGAGGTAACGATCTGAATCTGAACCGTAAAATCGGTGTACATTTACAAATACTCCAACCGAGGGGTCTCAATAACAACCTCATATTGATACATTTATGCAGGCTCTCCGTTGGTGCAAGATGATAAAAGTGGAACTTTCAAGACATGTCAAAGGCAATCGCATAAGAAAGGTATCTAGTGAAAGATTAATTAGTTAAACTTTTTTCCGCACGTAGAATCTGTAAGCTTAGGTTTTGTTTGGTTCTTGTGGAAAGGAATGGAAAATAAAAGAAAATAAAAAGGAGGGGAAATGTGAAGAAAGTAGATTATTTTCTTCTGCTTGATTGTACTGAGAAAGTGAAAGAAAATAATGAAGATTTTTTTTTTTTTTTGTTTGTTTGGCTTCGAGAGGAAAATAAAAAGAATAGGAAAACTGGCTTTTCTAGTCTTCTAGATGTTTTTTCTCTCCAATTTTCTTCACCAATTTCCTTTCTCTATAATTTTCTTTATAGGTTCCTTTCATTTTCTTTTCTTTTTCCTTAAATTAGAAAGCAAACAATCAAATAGGATTTTTTTTTTAATTTTCCTTCCTTTTCCTCCATTTTCCATATGTTCCAAACAGAGCGTTAGTTGCTAATTAGTTCTTTTTTCCCTTGTCTCTCTTTCAATCACAGCGAGGCAATAGAAGTTGTATGCTCACTGAACTCATCTCTGAAACTGTCCCATCGAGGTAAAACCTCAAAGGTGACTACATCGTTCTCGCTCCTCAAACAGAAAGCACCCTAATCTGAAAACCTACCACCTTAGAACCCCTTAGAACCCTATTTTAGATCAAATAGACCGATGGAGTTGGATTCAAAGGTTGTACACTTGGGAGGGGATCGATTGAGCTCTCCCCTTGTAGAGTTGGCACTGCAAACTCTAGCCTTTCCCCCTACAAAGATCGTTGTTCCTGTTGTTGCAACTGTAAAGAGGTGTTACAATCGTCAAATCTGGACTTACCTTCCCAAGTTGAATTTTGATCAAGACCTCGTATTCCAGGGGGAGAACACCGAGAGTTTGCCATTTCATAGGTGGCATTCTGAGCTTGTTGTTCTGCCTATCCAAAAATTCAAGCTACCTACTAGGATATCGAGTCAGAACAGATCACTGGATAGATCTCAGAGGCGGTAAGATTGAATCCTCTTGAAATTCATTTGAACTTTTATGAAGCCGTGCAACTCCCCGAGAACTAGCTTTCATGTAATTCCATCCTAACCTTGTACTGAATTGTCATGTAGTCATCCCTAATGTTTTGCCTCGTAATTTATTCTCTTCCCTCCGTGCATAACCATTTCAACCGCCACGATTTTTCTAGCGCAAGGGATTTACGGACTAATATTTTGCCCCGTAAATCCCATGCGCAAGAAAAATCTTGGGGTTTGAAATGGTTATGCATCCTAACTGTGTGGAGGGAAGAGAATAAATTAGGGGGAAAAACATTAGGGAATGACTACCTGAGAGTTTAGTACGAGGGTTTGGATGGACTACATGAGAGTTCAGTTCAAATGAATTTCAAGAGCATTCAATCTTGTCGACTCTGAGATCATCCAGTGATCTGTTCTGGCTCAATATCTTAGTAGGCAGACAACTTGAATTTTTTGGTAGGCGAAATAGCAAACCTCAGAATGTGACCTACGAAATGGCAAAAGGTAATTTCACACTGATTCTCCTCATGCAATATGAGCTCTTGATCAAAATCCAAGTTGGGGAGGTAAGTCGAGATCCGGCCATCGTACCACCTTTTCACAGTTGCTACAATAGCAACAACGCTCTTCGTATGTAGACGGACTAGAATTTGAAGCGCCAACTCTACAGGGAGAGAGCTCAATCGATCTCCTCCGAAGTGTACAACCTTTGAATCCGACTCCATCGAACGATTTGATCTAAGATAGGGTTCTAAGGTGGTAACGTTTTAGGTTTTCAAATCAGGGTGCTTTTCGTTTTAGGCGTGAGATGAGGCAATTGATGGCTAATAGATTTCTCCTCTCAAATCATGGACAATTGGTGTATGACAAGTACTTGACAAAGCTTGCCTACAAACACGTTTCGAGATCATTCAAGGAACATGTCAAGGGATCCATCTAGTTTGAATCAGTCGAGCTCAAAAATACAAGCAGCTAGTCAAGGTGTTTCAACATTAAGTTCAACACTTCCTGAGTGTTATGATGGAGGTGAGCTAGCAGTAAAGGAAAGAAAATCTTCAAAAAATGGGTTGTGGGGTCTGGGAACTTTTAATTCCATTTTGAGGAATTTAAAGGTATGTTTCAAGCGTGAAAATTTAGTTGGTGCGGTGTTTTAGTAAAGCTATACACCCTTCTCAAACCCCTCCACACACGGTGAGCCTTGCACTAGGTTTTTTTTCTCCCGTTTCTCTCTTTGAATGTGGTGCTATTGCAAATGCAGATAATGTGGATATTTTTTCCTTAATAGAATGTAAAATGTGTTTCCTATTGTAATTTGAATGTATCCTTGTACCACTTATTTTTGTGATGAAGTGTCCTGGTTATCTGAAGCTGTCTTGTAGATAATTTTGGCGTTGCAGCAGTACTGAGTCTACTGACACACGTCTATAGCTGATCTTGAACGTGTGATTGTGCGGTGTAGTTTGGCATCTTGTTTTGAAAATAAAATGTCTCCTCTTCAGTATGTTGTGCAAAATTAGTGCATTGTCCCTTCTTTTGCGTACTCTGTTATTTTCTTTGCTGCTTCAGGTTTTTGTTTTTTCTTTTCATACCCATCTCTAGTTCTCACACCTTGTTAGTTGCTGCCATTTTTTTATTCAGGTTTCCAGCTCGGGTTTTTTTTACTTTTTTGTATCCATATATTAATTGTTGTGACCACTTTTTATTTTGATTTCTCCATGGTTAAGGTAATGAAACATTTCTCGATGATGTGTAGGCGCTTAGTACTGTTGCTGCTTCCGGGAACACACTGCCTATGTTTCCCAATTTGACTCAGCTGGAGTTGGGCATTTCCTTCTGCTGCGGTTGGCATTTTTCGTCCACAATTTTCCGTGACTCGCCCATCTTGGAGAGGATTTTGATTAGTAGGGATGTACTTCATGGAGGTCCGGTGGGAGTAGGGGGAATGAACTGGCGACCCCTAGAATTCCTTCCCATTTCGCTTAAGGAAGTTGAGATTTTGAATGTTGCCAGTTCATTCCTCCTACTCCCACCGGACCTCCATGAAGTACATCCCTGCTAATCAAAATCCTCTCCAAGATGGGTGAGTCACGGAAAATTATGGACGGAAAATGTCAACCGCAGCAAAAGGAAATGCCCAACTCCAGCTGAGTCAAATTGGAAAACATAGGCCGTGTGTTCCCGGAAGCAGCAGCAGTACTAAGCGCCTACACATCAGCGAGAAATGTTTCATTACATTCACCACAGAGAAATCATTAATCAGTGGTCACAAAAAAGTATAAAAACCCGAACTGGAAACCTGACTTAAAATAATGGCAGAAACAAACAAGGTGCCAGAACTAGAGATGGGCGCAAAAAGCGAAAACAAAAACCTGATGCAACCTCACCCTAGAAGGACAATAATAGAGTACAACAAATGAAGGGAAAACGTACTCATTTTGCACAATATAGCAAAGCCATGTCATACATACGCACGTACGTGCCTAGGCATGTATTGAACGTGCACAAGCATGCTGTGGTGCGCAACTTGTGGTGAAGAGGAGACACGTTATCAATGTCATTTCAGAACAAGATGCCAAAATTCACCACACAATCGGACATTTAAGATTAGCTATGGGCATGTACATCAGTACTGTTGCACACCAAAATCATGTACAAGGCAGCTTCAAATAACCAGGACATGTCATTACCCAAATATCTGGTACAAAAAAATATTCGGATAATAACAGCAAAGACATCTCACAAGTTATCTATGAAGAAATATTCACATTAACTGCAATTGCAGTACCCCCAGATTCAAAGAGAGAGAGAGAGAGAGAGAGAGAGAGAGAGAGAGAGAGAACCCTAGTGCAAGACTCACAGTCACACATAGGCCTGTGGGGTCTTGGAAGGGTGTATCAGCTAAGCTTTACTAAATGTTTATGACACCATTTTTTGCACCAATTGTGTGTGGGGTCTGGGAAGGATGTATTAGCTTTACTAAATGTTTTTAACACCATTTTTAGCAAGAAATTGCCTTCTTATCTAAGCTAAACTTTCTCTATTTATAAATAGGGTTGTATCCCATGGACATATTCAATTATTTAATTCAATCATCAATAAAATTCTAGAGTTCTCTCTATTTTCCTTGTGTGCAAGGTGTTTATCATTTCTCTTGTATATTCAAGAGTTCGTCTAGTAGAACGATATATAATCAATTCGTCTACTAAAACGATATTTAGTCTTCTTCCTCTACAACGATGCGTCAAAGTGGGAGATAATTAAGATAACTTTCCTAGACCGGCCCATACTTTTTTGTCACCTTAAGAGCATTTCTGATGGATTTGGTATCTTGTGTTTTAGTGGTGTATATTAGGAACTAGCAAATAAAATTGTATTTTAGGTACTATAATGCATGTATTATCTTTGTGTATTAGAGTGTGTTAATTTTGAGGTGTGCTAGCATGTTTGTCATGTTTGGCAAATGAGCTACCAAACAATAAATGGGTCCCATCTCTATCAATTCAAACTCCAACTATAAAACATAAATGCCCACTAATCCTTTTTATAATTTGACATTAATTTAAAGAGTTTAATGAATTAATGTGAAAAGCTAACACACTACTGACTTACCCAGAGTTAAGTTTCTAATGTCTTCCCAATGTCTTAATACCAGAAATGATACATAGTTTGAAAAATGGGTAAAAGTTTACCCACAAATTATCATTTTGTCCTTTTGAACACACACAAGTAAATGGGCCCCCACACACATTTTGGAACTAGAGGTAAAAATTGATGTGTGTAAAGTGGACACAGTTGATGTGTGTGTAATGATGATGTTTATTTAATAAGTTGAATTTTGTAATTGTAAGGTTTGCCTTTACACACACTTGGGACCCACCCACTTTTATTCATAACTTTTAACAAACTTTTAATACTTTTTATTCATAACTTTTTAACAAACTTTTTAATACCCAAATATAGAGAGGCCATTGGAGATGCTCCAAATAAATCCTTCTCCGAAAATGTTTGATTTCAAGTCAACTTAAATTTTCTCATTTCACAAAAATCAAAATGTAAATTAATCCCTAAATACAAATGTTGATCTCATTGATAAATATAAAAGGCTGAATTTACCCCAATGTTTCACCTTCAATATACTAGTTTTTTATTCAAATCAATTGGATCATATCAGCAATTCCACAAAAAATGATAAATAAAATATGCAATCTACACAAATTTTCTTACAATTTGCTAGGGTCGGCTGTCTGAAGGCCCTTAGTTGACCCCATGTCTTAAATCAGCCACAAAAATTTGTAATGGAACGTGAGCGTGTATTGGAGACTTTCCCGATGGGTAATCCTTCATCAAGATGTTTTGCTAGTTGTAGAAACCAGACTTCGAGCGTATGGTCTCTCCTATTGCAAAATCAATTCCCGGTATCCGAAACAATCATATTATTTCTTGACTCGACCAAATCATGCTTTTATTCAGAAAAGAAGCTTTAGGTTTGCCGTCACGTCTTCTTTGCCTGCAGCAATGGTGTCAACAATGATAAACCAATTTGTATCATAAACAAGAAATAGGAAAGGGAAAATGTCTCAAAACAAAATGGAAGCTGTAATCAGTAGTTAGTGACTGCATAACTTAATTTCTCGCAGTTACATTTGGCTAGCTGCTTCTTTCAAGCAACAGCTAATTACCGGAGGATCCAGATAATCATTAATCTAAAGTTCTCTCGTCCTGCGTTTGTTGAGTGCTATATCCTAACCAGAAAGTTCTTCTCTTTTCGGAAGGCATTAGGCCTCCTAGTTGGATGCAGCCATTGAGAAAGTGTTGCTATACAAGAGATCCATGATGTAGAATGCAAATTGCAGCTACTTACTGGAACATGAATATATTCCAATTAACATATCATTTGCAATCTCCTCGTGTTTCAGCAATTATATGGGTTCTAGGTTTTATAACTTTCGACAGGTTCATTGCTCCAGCAAAAATTGCCGGGATTATGGACATGTTTTGCTTTTCTCTCCCCTGCTGTTTTTTTTTTTTCCCCTTCATGATTCAATTTCTCCTGTAAGGTATTAATTGCAGCAATTGTAAGAATCCAGTAAAACCAATTTAAGAAATATAAACTACCTTTCTCAGATACTTCTTGTGAAGTTTCATAGCCCCAGTGCATGCTTTTCTGGCATCCAGGTTTCCAGTTATGTCATTCAATATCTGGAGAAGAGCGAGAGAGAGATGAAAAGTTGTAGAGATGTGGCATAAATAGAAAATGTTGTTGCATGATCCACTGGGTAAATGAACAATGTGTGCGATGTCGGCATCTAGTTACTGATAAGATAGGTTTAGGCCGTTTTGAGAAAGGGTAACCGTAAAGAGAGAAACAGATTCAAACACCTAAAGGAACTCCAATAAGTGTTTTTTATGAAATCTTATGGAAAAGGAGAAGACCAGTAAACCTTCCACGTAGGGTTAGGACAATGAATCAATGATATACAGTCAGGACTTCTGCAGGTTCCTTGCACATTGTTGTTAGTAACTTAGTATATGTCTATCAAACTAGTAAAGTAGCCTCATGGACAGCCACTTCCATTTCTAACAAGTTGCATTGGACATAGAATGGCATGAAATCGGTGAACTAACCTTAACTACATCATCTAGGCCTCGGGCCTCTGTTAGTAACTTTGTGCTTCTATCTTTCAATACGCTGGCAACTAGGAAAACAGAAATCGGTAATGGGGCCACATCATTTTTCACTCCACGTCGCATATTCTCTCTCTCATACTTCCCACATTGCCGTGTTGACTTGGCTTTTCCTCTAGATCCCTCTGATTTTCCAGTAACTGAATCAGGATCCTCATATGCAGAGAACATGTCAGGGTCATATTCCAGAGCCCACATCATCTGTTTACAAGTTCAGAAACGTGAAAAAATTTCATTAAGGAAAAAAAGGCACATATATTATGCAAAATACTAAAACTCTGTTAGACAAGTGGTCTGGAGTCTGGACACCAACTTTACTGGACTTTCATGTCTACTTTAAACCTAGTGATATAGATATGTTAATACATGTTTGTAATTAAAATTCCCTTGCTTTGACAAGCTAAAGTTACATGCCACCTCTATTTAGTACTACATAATTTCTATGTTAAAATAGCTCACCCATACTATATCTCAGTGCATCTCTCTCTAGTGAATTTTAGTTCCATAAGGTATCAAATAGGTACTCTTTCTCATTTCGAGTAAGGGATTGACAGATTTAGAGAGAAAAAAAAAAATCTATAAGCCATTTCGAAAAAAACGTATGCCCGATATGAAAGGCGTACAAAAGGTGCAAAAAAGGCACATCTTGTGCGGATGCCTATAGGACAAGGCCTAAGCCTTTGGAGGGTGAAGTTTTAATTCGAAAGCCTCGAGGCGTTTTGTCGTAGCCTTGCTTTGAGGTGAGCCTCAACTTGGCCTTTGAAAACAATTGCCTGACCTTTTATTCTACATTTTCTGGTTTTGGGATGGACTTATGTACTTGTTTTAGGATAAGTCAAAATGTACTCTCCTAATTTGGGTAAATGATACTTCTTGGTCCCTCCCCAACATTTCCTCTGTGCTAAATCTGGAATTAGAAGTGACGTCTGACATTCATGAAATGAAATGAAAAAGATTACAAACATCCTAATCTATCCTCCATGATCATGCTTGCGTCAATGTTGCTTTTCAGGATTTCATGTGCCAGGATGTCCTTGTTGTGTAGTGTATGTCCTTGAAGCATGTCTACATATATAACACATAGGCAAGCAGAGCAGCTTGAATTCGGTCTGCGACTCTGCGTATTTCTTATGCACATGAAATCCTCCCAAATTTTGACTTGCAAGATCACAGTCATATCCAGGTGGAGGACTTGATTTATATGAAGTAATATTTGATCTCTAGATGTCTAAGACAGCTCATCCTAATAGTCAATTAAGTTTAGCTCCAACGAGAACTCAAATTTTCATATGCAGAAGGACCAAAATAGCAGTGAAATCTAAGATAATGAAAAAAGGAAGACAGGCGAACTCAAATTTACTTGGCGAAGAAACAAGAAATGTCCAAACTCCAAACCCTAGGAGAATCAAACATCAATTTCTTCTCCAGGATACGTACCAATAACTTAAAAATCCCTTAGTATGGTTCCGGTTCAAGTAATTTCATTTTGTATAATAACAAGATCTAAGAGAGAGTGAGTGAATCATACCTCCCAAAGGTACAATGAATCACCAAAAGAGAATTCTCGTCGAAACAAAACCATAAGCATCCGGAAAGCAAATAAATAGTCACCTCCACCTAGTGTCTCTGTGCTCCAAGACCAGATGACATATTTCAATTGCAGTATAGCCAGCAATTTCATCAATAGACGTTCAAGAAAGAAAAAGAACTCGTGATGCATTAGTTTTGAACATGAAAAAAACGGAGGCTCTGGCTGAGAGTCTTAGAAAGAAGGTAACTACATTTGTTTTACTTTATCGTAATGAAACACAGAAAATAAACAACATTGAGGAATGACCTACTGTGTTAAAGGTGTACCTAAATGCTGATGAAGCTTTGGATCAATAACTTGAGTTATTGATGCCAAATTACTGAGTTGTACCTCCACCCCAACAGAGTTTTCAGTGCATCTGAAATTTCCTCGCTTTAAAATTCCAAACAAGAAGCACATCATAAGCAACAATCCTTTGTTACAAACAAGAGAAGGTAACATTGATAGCGGTAGCTACAACCCGCGGCACATATGCAAGTCATAAGTGCAAATCGAGATCACATAATGCAGACCAAAATTAACAAGACCACATAATGCAGCTAAATCTCAAAGGAGCTGAAAGGAGCTGAAATAGTTCAAAGATATACTGACAACGACATATAATCTGCTCTAGAACCTCATCAGTGACAGGTCAGAGAAACTAATCGCCCTAAAAATGGAACACACTGCATTCAACTTGGACCAAAAACTCAAATAGACCAAACCTGTTGGTATAGAACCTTAATCTTTTCAAGTGTTCTTTTAGGTAGAAACATGGAAATTCTTTCTACTTTGAGCTCTGTTACGCTAGATGGCAAGAGCTTTTGTTGTTCCAGGAAGTCAGAAAACCTTGAACAATATCTATTCCGGTGACTTAGGCCCTGTTTGGTCATTGTTTTCAAAAACAGTTTTCAAGGAGAACATTCACAGCCTCAAATTTACTAGAACAAGGTGATGGTGACGAATTTCAACACGTAGGTCTGTCCCTTCTCAGGTTGTGAGACGGGTGGTGTCATGTTCTGGTTGAATGAGATGTAATCATTGTGCGCTTCCCCTCTTGGAAGTTAGAAAAACAGAAGTTATTCTCATCTTTGTGATCCATGGGAGCATCATAGTGAATATCATATCTTTGAAGCATATTTTCTGAAGTAAGTCCACACTCCACGTGCTGATCTAATAATCAAGCGACAGGTTTAAATTGAGAATGATAGGTCACATGGGTTATATAAAAACATACCAGTCTGCGCATTAAACGTTCAAAGCACCAAAATGCATCTGCTTCATCGTCAAGGAGAATTATCATTGGGGAGCAAAGGTCGCTCATTCCTGGTCAGCATATACATAAATGGTATCTCAGCACCAACAATCTGATAAATCACTGCCATTAATGAGGAAAGTTATCGGGAAGAGTTCAGATAATCTTGTTACACACCTTGACAGTAGCCAACATCTGTATCAAACCAGGCATAGACAGCCAGAATATCCCAAAGTTTGGACAAATTTTCTTGCTTCTCGTAGAAAACTAGGGTTCTGTCAGTGCGAACCACATCGAGACCTAGCATGGATATCAGTCCAAACATAAAAATGTTACAACAATATGAAAACTTCATAGGGTTTTACCATATGTGCTGCTTTTAAATTTTAATGAGTCATCAGAATTTGGACCACAATAGGAGAACCAGTGGACGCAGTGAAGACAAAGCAGATGACCTAAATATTCAGTACTTAAATACAGGAATCACATAGTAGAAGAAGCGAAATCTAAAACAAATCACGAATAAATAGGTAATTTACATTAGACATTAAAATGTATCACCAACCTATTTGATGTAGCGTAAGCTTCCACTGGATTATTTTCTTGTCCACCTCTTTCACTGTTGCCGAACTATGGGAAGTGCCTGTATTTGCATGAATTCGGGCATTAGCATCTGAATATGAGATTAGGTGGTTACGGGCTTAAATTTCTTCACATTACCATTTTCTTGGGGAAGTGAAGCCAAACCTTTGTCTGGACTTGCTTCCAGAAGCACAATAGGATCTTGAATAGGTTCACCACTATCTGTAATCACTGGTGCCGTGATAAACCTACCACTTCCAATAAGGGGGAATATTAGCCGGCACTCTTCTTTTAACACAGCATATTGACCCCTGAATTCGCCCAGGAACAAGAATTAATTGCTGGCATAAGGTACTTAAAAAATTGTGAGGAGGAATCGTAGGGCAACACAACCAATCTGACAAAGGGAGAGCTTAGAATTTTTATTTTTATTAATTTTTTTTTATGCAAATCCAATCAGCCTTTTACAATCTTATCAGCTTATTTGCACGTCAGCAACTAAACTGTGTGATGTATAGAAGTCAAAATTCACACTCATTCAGGACAAGGACATACGAAAAAGTTAAGTACACATAACAGAAGTCTTCTCAACCAGATTTAGGGGGTATACGTTAATCTCTGTGTCAAATGTCACTTCATAAGTCTGTATTAACTATTAACCAGCATGGTCGTATGCACCAGTCCCCATTTTGACAAATGATTTTTTTCTTGCACCACATCAAATAAAACCAATGGGTTGGTTTGCTCCTCATCTTATCATCATCCGTACCATCAATTGATGGATTCCAATGCTGTGAATTTCATTCTCCACAGCATACTTCATGGTACGCTCTCTCTGCAGGCCTCCCAGAAGTCTCTTCTAATGCTGACTTGGGAGAAACACGCCTTGTTGGATCTTAGAGCTAATCAACTTTTATCTCAAAACTTGTAGAAATGGCTTTGAAGCATAAACCATAAAAGTGCTGCTTTTTGTGTTAATAGCCATCATCCTATAGTTTTACATTAAATAAGGCACATCTATCTCCTTGTATGAAAGATACAGAGTGGCTTTGTAGTAATAGAGGCCATTCTTTCTAGGCACTTGGTATAATTTTAACATTTCTATTGATAAGGGATTTCTCATCTACTAAACAAGGCTTGTTCCCCATAATTCGCGTAGTGAAACCTGTAATAATTTCATAACATTGAAAATAGAATCGCTTTAGGGTTACAATGACATTCTCAACTTAAGTAGGGTGTGACAAAGAATCATACTACATAAATACATATCTTAAATGTGGGACGCCAACCGGAGCTTGGAGCCTTCATACATACTGGCACCAAATGCCAAGGGTTGGAACCCACAATATGATCTTGCCAGCTAATCCTAGGACAAAGTACATTAATATCATGCCTATATTACAAATTTCGAGGGTCAACATAATCGTTGAAAGCTAAAATGGCCTCAAAAGACCTAGAATCCTGGAAGTGACGAATGATGTTCCTACTAATATCCAGCAGGAGTTAATATGCAGGAAAGTGAAGTGAGGAAAGCCAACTACCTTCGACGTTGCCGTATTTGCTCTCGTTCATCAAATGTGCTCTTAGGATCATAACAACCAAGTAGAAACTCCCAAACTTCACCTCTAATTAATGGATGGATCCCCTAATTTCGCCATGATTACAATATGAGGTGTCAAACAAACGGTAATATTTGGCAAAAGAAAGACATCTATGAAAAGAATAAACACGAAGTCGCGTATTTGCATTATGCATTTTTTACGAAAAAACAATGCCTTGGTGCATATTTGGAATTTTATATGGCCAGGTAAAGTTCATAAAGTTCACACTTTTATCAGGGCTCCATCCAACACCAGTTAGCTGGGAACTAGATTGCATGTCATGGTTTACGCAAGGATCATGAAACACAAAACTCAAGCGCAAGATGTGAATGAAGAATTGACAGGACTATCTACTCTGAAACTTGGAACATGTGTGACACTCGAAAAAATGAGTCCATACAGTACAGCCAAATTGATTGAGAAAGGCCGTAAGAAGAAATTTTTTGGTTACTGGCTTATGTCTACTTTTCCCTTTTGAGCAAACTAATCATACCGTATTCAAACACTACCGACAATCACATCAATTAATTCCAAGAAGCATCTTAACATGGGGAGCATACTGCTCTTCACATACTTGGGTAATGTTCTTGTGGCTGTTGAAACCATGGATAAGAAAACTTACCCCACGATGTATTCGACCAAGTGTCCTGCCTATATCAAGATAGCCATCTGGAGTAAATGCAGCATGCCATTTTCGCACACTAAGAGTTTTGCCAGCCTGATGAAAATATTTGAAGTCAGTAAATTACTAACTAAACCACAGAAAATTAAATCAAAAAAAGTTGTTAGGAGTGACTCGTGACTCTTAAACCAAATACAGTAACTTCGTTTCATCAGGAATCATTATAAAGCCCATATTGAAGAATTTGTCACTACCAGTTATCTCTTTTTCCACAAAGTTTAAAAAGCTATAACTCGCATCGATCAGTGGCCAGCTTACCACAGGTCCACAGCTGGCATGAGCTGCAAGTCGTGATCGGTAATATATTTAGTTCAAAAGTTTCTACTTTTCTTTTTCCACAAGTAAGTTACTAAGTTTTCCGCAACATTCCGTCCCGGAGATAGAAAAAGTGGTCCTCCTCCTTTCCCATTCTAATCCAAATCACTCTTCAAGCATGTTCACACTTGCAATTTCTAGAAAAGGGAACCTAAATTCCTTTCCTCTTATCTGCATTTTAATTCTACTCATTTCCAATAGTGTAAGACTAGATGCGTCGACACATTTATGGCATTTGATCTCTTTATGAAGAACCTTTATCTGATGAAGTATAGAAGCTTAAAATCCGGCGAGAAGCCCCATCCTTCTAAACCTTCACTTTTTTCAAGAATACAATTTTACAACAGAAGTCAACCAATCCTTGAGGAAAATATAAAGCACCATAAATTCTGAATTAAAATATACCATGTCGAAAAACTAGCAAAAATCAGTTCCAAGCACAAAAACGCACTTATATTGACCACGTTATTAAGGGCAAAAACTCAAACAGCAATCTACTTCTCTTTCATTATAACTTTTCCTATACAAAACAGCATTTTGCCCAGTTCTCAACCATATGGATTGAAATTCAGCATTTACTACGTTATCAAATGATCATAGGTAATCTTTAAGAAGAAAATTGGCAATTAAGGAATCAAACAAACCTTGATTTTGAATTTGGTTTGTGGTACATCACTGGTGCATTCAGGCCGAACCTGATAGAAAGAATCAGCTGGAGTACCAGGGTCCCGCCACATTCTCGAAATACCCAACAAAATCACTCAACAGAACACCAAAAAGAAATCAAAACCCCCTAGAAAACCAGCACCCAATGAGAGCTGAAAGAATACCCAGATCAGATTTCAGATAAAAAATCAAAAAATGATCCCAGATCAAGAGAAAAAAAAAAAAAAGGTTCAACCAATGAACCCAGATCAAGAAAAAAAAATGGAAATGGGTTTTTTGGATTTTGCTTTTGTTTTTATGTGTTTGTTGTTATATATTTGGGGTGGTGGGCCGGCGGGGGAGGACGGAGGTGGTCAAGACCTGCTGGGTCTGGGATGGGATTTTTTGGAGGGGATTTTTTTTCCTTTTTTTCTTTGTTGAGTTCATTTGACGACATCAAACGACGACCGTTTAACGCGTTAGTTGAGTTGACGTGGGTGAGTTGTTTTCTGGTCCGTGTCTGTTGGTTTTGTCTCCCTCTCCATCATACCTGTACGGCTGTATGTATGTTTTTTTTTAAAATTGAAAGTAAATAATGGAAAATCTCTTTTTGTCACATCATTGAAGTAGTATTTATTTAGAACAAAAATCTTTAGTACACATATTTTTTCAACCACTTACTCCCCACCACACCCCTCTCGGGGCTTGGTGCTTAAAAACCCCACACCACATGTGAGAGGGTGTGTGGTGGGGAATCTGTTGAGAGGGTTGTTTTTTTTCTATTTAGAGACTTTCAAACTTTATATTTTCCGATTGAAAATGCACAACCGCGCTTGGGACCCGCTCAACGGTGAGACTTTGATTCAAGTTTTTTAACCGTTCGATTGAGCTGATTTTTGGTGGGCCCCTCGAAAAAATGTTTTAAAAACAATGAGCAGTTCGGATCAAATGGGGAACCCAAAAGGGTTTCCGATTCATAAATGATTTTCGGTGAAAAAATGGGGTACTAGTATTTATAAAAAAATAAATGAACTTTTTCTCGTTGTACAAAAAAAAGTAGTACTAGTATTTATAAATACACTTTTTCTCGTCACAAACAGTAGTAGATATTAAAAATAAACGTTGTTTTTTCGGCTGTTCGACGTGATCTGGTCCCTCAAAAGGAAAATTTTAGTACTATTTTTGTAATGTTCCAGTCAAATACTCTCATTTTTTTTATGCAATAAGTATTCACATCATCTTAATTTTTATGCAAACACATTGCTTTCTGTTAATTATAAAGTGGAGTTACATGTATTCTCAACAATACCAGTCAACTTATTAAAAAAATATGTATCATTTCAATCCACTTTTTATCAACCCATTAAAAAATCAAAAGGGCAAAATGATAATTCTACAAACTTTTACCCATAACTTTTCAAAACACACACTCCGTCAACACCTAAGTATCATTTCAATTTTATCAACAAAAAAATGGTGGTATACTTCCTCCGTCCTAAGTTGCTCATCCCTTATGAAAGCTCCAAAATTGTGAAAAAAGACTAACAATATATATATAATTTGTGACAAATGGTGTCTAAGTTACTACTTACCAAAAAAAAAGTTAAAGGAATTACTATATAAACACACGGGTTAAGTTTACTCAAAAAAGACAAGAAATAACAACCGTAACGTTAAGTAAAACTCATAACTATAGATTCTTCTTATGAAAATAATTCTCTCATTTAAGTATGACGTGTTTCATGCACTAATGTAAATTTCTGGGTTCGCCAACGATGGGTTCTAAAGATAATTTGGAAGCAAGACTTATCTTTTACTCAATCTGGTGATGGCAAAACCCATCAATTGGTTTATCTACAACCTTAGACTCCCTGTTCGAAATTCGTTTTATACAAACAAAAAAAATCGCAACTTTTTATTCTTACTTTCACACCGCTAGCAAATTCCACCATTTCCCCGGCTTGAATCTTGTTCAATCCATAAACACATGCAATCCCATCTCCAACTAAGACCGCTCGACCGATCTCATCGACTTGAAATTTGTGTAAAAGTTGGTAATTCGACTTTCTAATAGAGTACAATCAATTCGTAACATTTTTAAGGAGGTGTTTGGGAGCTTCTCATTTTCAACTTTTTGGTTTTTTGCCTTTTCAACTTTTTGGAATGTATTTTGAATTTGATAGAGTGTTTGGAAGAAATGTGCAGAATGTATTTTGAATCGATAGTAGTGTTTGGGAGATAAATGATCAAAATGAATTATGCATTGATTGTTTACCATTTTGCCCTTGTTTCTTTATTACTATAGTATTATAATGTATATGAGTATTGTTTTTAGCAAATTTTTAAAGTTATATAGGGAAATAATTTTTTTAACTATTCCCGCAAACATTGATTTAATTTTTTTGTTGGAATTTTTTTTTTTTGTTCTTCCTTTAATTTTGGTTAGAATTATCCAGTACGACAATATTTTTTATACCTAAAAAAGATTAAAAAACATTACACAATGTCCAAAAACAACAAATTAAGGGTACAAATTTTGACACCCCCAAATTGATATCGACACTTTTTTTTTAATCTTTTAGTGAATCTTTTACACATAAAAATTTCACTAAAAGCAAAAAAAAAAACGTGTGAATATTAATTTGGGGGTCTGGAAACTACTCCCCTTTTAACATTATAACACAAATTAAGCCTAGAAATTAAAATAACAAGATAAACATATTCCAATAACCTTACCATCTCTCTCTCTCTCTCTCTCTCTCTCTCTCTCTCTTGTTCTGTTGTGGTGAAGAAAACGAAGGAAAAGGGGAAGATGAACACTTTGAAAGGGTAAAATGGCCTTCCTTTAGTGATGAAAAAGGAGAAGTAGAACGAGAATGGAAAAGCTCCTCAGGAGCTGTTTTTAACTTCTGCTCTCTAAAATCTGAAAATGAGAACTTGTTTTGACAAAATGAGTTTTTTTTTATTTTTGAGCCAAACAAGCAAAACTCAAAACTGCAAAAATGAAAAAGCAATAAAGAGGTTCCCAAACACCCTCTAAAGGTGCATATGATATGCAATCAAATAAGAGTGTATATTGTAACATTTCCCTTAAACAAAAGACTGGGAGAGCAATCCAAGCCTATTTCTATAATCATTCTTTCCACGGATCCGATGACAGAACCAACAATTAATGATTGGCTCTGTCTACGACGATTTTTTTTTTTTTTTTTTTTTTTTGCGATGAAATTCTTACGGTTCTTATTATTTCCATCCTTCCACCCATCTAGATACAATTTTAAATAAGAGATCTGCTCAGATGATTTTTGATCCTTTTCAACACTCATTTCTTTTCCACATGAAAAGTATTCCTTCAACAAAAATTAAACCTTAAAGTGGATTCCTCTCTAAAGTGGCATATGAAAACAGTCTTCTTCTAGGAATTAGATGCAAATCTAACCCAAACCACAAGATTGGGATATTCTTCATAACAGCCACGCAAAGTATATATATCTCACCTTAGAATAAGTAGCTAACAAGGTAATTTCAAAAAGAGCTCAAGAAACAGCCTAAGCTAGCTTTTTCTCCACAAAAGAGTGCACCCAAATTATGCTTTGCACCATAACCCAAGAAATCCAAACAAAACAAGAAGAATAAAAACAACCAAAAAGGAGCAAAAGCTTCACTTCCACAACTTGTAAAATTTTGCCTACAAATACCCTAATCATGTTCCCATTCTTGTCCATTGGCTTCATCACCTCTATTTGAGTTTTCAGTTTTCTGCCTCTCACCCTTTTCTTCTCATCCAAATGGCTCATAATCTTAAACCATTTTATGCTTTGGGGCTCTTTAGTCTTCTTCTTCTGTTGGTCCAGAAAGGTGGTGCATATGAGTTCAAGGTTGGTGGTTCCAATGGCTGGACAATCCCCAATAATTCAAATGCACTGAATCAATGGGCCGAAAGTAGCCGGTTCCAAATCGGAGACACTCTATGTAAGTGAAAATTTACCTTTTATCCTATTTCATTTCGCAAGTAGACTACTGTCACGGCTAATCATTTTTTGTCATCAAAATTTATATTTATGCTATCTAGCACACTCTTAACCGTACTACGACGTAATGCATTTCAAAGTGCATGGATCTCAAAACATGATCCACTGACTGAATGGACCCACTGATTCACCAAGTGATAAAATTAGATGGTATGTGCACTAGTGTTAACAATCATCTAGGTCGTAAAAAAGTTACCGTTCTAACGACACAAATAAGATAGGTCTCGTTTTGATGTTTGGCCTGAGATCACCCTCCTCTCTCACACTCTTGAAGCACCATATGGGATGGACACGTGGTGCTTCTAACCAATGAATGACAGACCACGGAAAGGAACGGATGGACCCGACTTTGTCTCTTACCCTACCAACCAAGGTTTGTCGAATCAACCCCGTCTAAGATGCAATAAATAACAATTCATACCTACTGTGAGTATGGTCATAAATCTATAAAAGAGTCCCGCTACAATTACTTTACCGACTATCTTAATTTGGCTTATTGGATACTAATTAAGCCCATTTTTTGTGTTTGTGTTTCTGTTCCATTGCAGTGTTTGTCTACCCAGCAGACAAAGACGCAGTGGTTCAAGTAAACAAGGATGACTACACCAATTGCAACACAGCAAACCCCATTGCAAAATACGCAGACGGACACACCGAGTTCAAGTTCAAACAATCTGGGCCTTTCTACTTCATAAGTGGAATCAAAGACAACTGTCTCAAGAATGAGAAGCTGGTGCTGGTTGTCTTGTCAGATAGAAGCAACAAAACTTCGACATCTTCTCCACCACCACCGGCCGCTTCTCCATCCCCACCACCAACAAAGACGACTCCGTCTCCGGCACCCGCTGCAGAGAACTACCCGCCCCCGCCGGAGATGACCCCATCTCCGGAGCCAGCAGCCGACGGCGGCAAGCATAAGAAAAATGGTGCAACTTCGGCCATCGCGAGTTTCATTGGGTCCATGGGGGCTTTTCTGGGTTCCTCTCTTCTTTTGGTTCTCTAATTTTTCCGTGATTTGGTTGTGTGTTTGATGGAGATATTTGTGCATTTTGTTTGTTTGTGATTTTCGTTACCACCTTGATCTCGGGGTTTATACATCAAGGTTTGTTTGTATTGAATATTCGTTGTTTTATACAGTTGATAAATAAGCAGGGTTTTGCATATCCTGGGTTCGATATTTTTAATCTACCATGCAATAACAATGTACAAAAGAAACTAAATTGATTTTACAAGAAATTTCTTGTTTTGTTTCATATTGTTTGTGTAATTAGATACAACACAAGCGAACTTTGAACATGGGCCAAAAAGCGATGCACGTGAGTCTCACACAATGCCTGCAGGATTCAGATACATCGGACGGCTCCAAACACGTCAGAGAATCCGGAACCAAAAAATCAGTAATTCAATGTTTTAACTGTTCATAGAATGAATGCGTAACATGTATAAAGAGAAGAGAGGATGGAATAAAAGAAAGAGATTAAAGTAAAACATTAGAACAGAAAGGAGTATTGGCAGATCGATCCTTCTCTAGGAAGAGGTATTTTCTATATTAGCAACCGGAATGTCTAACTCTTCCGGTTTTCATATTTATCCATGCACAGTTATAAATCAAAATTACAGTACGATCGCTTGATTGCACTCAAGTTTTGAATTACACGGGCAATCGAAAAAAATTCATGTGTATCAACTAAATTTGGATTTCTATCAAAAATTCTTTCCAAGTTCAACCTTTTTCATTAGTTTCATGGTGTTGTGCACAACTGAATCCAGTATCCCAGCAACCTGAAATCACCCAGGAAGACTGTCAGAAACAAAAGATTTGACGATTATACGAGAGAAGGGGGAAAAGGGAAAATGAGTTAAGCTTACTAACCGTGAATACGCCACCGATAATGGCACAGAGATTAGTGATGAAGTGCGAAAAGGACTTCGAGTTTTCGAGTATTAATACCTGATTAAATAGAAAAGTTAATACGAGGCCAAATGAAAAAACAGTTGCGGATATAAATTAGAATCCACTCTTATATGAACATGTAATGGAGTACTTCAAACCTGCATCGGAGATAGTTGAAAATGGAATTTAGCGACTGGGATATCCAAACTGTGTACGAGACTGCTGTGAGCCGTGTACTCGTACTCCTGGACTGCTTTGTTCTCATAAAGAGTTCTTCTTGTTATCACCTCTGTCTTCACGATTTGAAGATAATGCTCAATCTGCAATGGAAACAGTAAGAAAGATTATTAAACAAACAAAAAAAAGAGGAAAAAAGATGACTCAGAGTTCAGTATAGTAATTAAACATGAAGAATTCATCAGAGTTTACAAACACCAAGATTCTTTGAGCCTCTCTCTCTATATCAGCCGATACAACTTCTCTCTCCCTCCATGTCACAACACCAATAACATGTCATCCTACGAAGACGTGCTAATGGCCAGGAGCAAAAAACAATTGTAATACCCCAGATTTGGGGGGTAGGGAGTGTATAGTCCCACATCAGAAGTCTACATGGTTGATCTTGAGTATATAATAAACCATGTAAGGTACTACTGGTACCTTGGGCTTAAGTATTTTGGGCCATGTGGTTTCCCACATCAAAAGTCTACATGGGTGATCTTGAGCATGTAATAAACCATGTAAGGTACTACTGGTACCTTGGGCTTAAGTATTATGGGCCAAATGGTGTGGCTTGTGGATCAAAATCAATGTACTTGGCCAGCGGTCTATTTGGGGCTTTACAAATGGTATGATAGTGACATGTGTACATGACCAGGTGGGTTATGGCACCGGAGAATAAACCCGGGAAATGCCATGGTGACTCTAATCATTAGGGAGCAGACCCAGTAAAGGTTGTGGTGAGTCTAGTGCTCAACCCCTCGCGACGACTCGAGGCTATAAAGGAAGGAAGATTGTAATACCCAAATTTGGGGGTAGAGAGTGTTTAGTCCCACATCGGAAATTTACACGGGTGATCTTGGACATATAATAAACCATGTAAGATACTACTAGTACCTTGGGCTTAAGCATTTTGGGCCATGTGGTGCGGCTTGTGGATCAAAATTAAGGTATTGGGCTAGTCGTCTACATGGGGCGTTACAACCTTATGGGAGAATGACAATGACCAATATGAGTAAGTTCTTTTTTGGTAAGTAACTTGGGGTGAAAGATATGTAAACGGAATAAGAAGAACTTACAGTAACATTAGCATTTGAATCACCCGGGAGGGTTATATACTCACGGCCATTCAACTTGTCATGACTTTCACCAAGATGAGGAACTACTCGCTTCATATCCCTCAAAACTTCAGGAGAGATCTTCTTACCAAAGGAAAGATGGTAAATGATGTGCGACATGTTCATCTTAGAGGCATCGAAAGAGTGGGCCCCTGAACGAGCTGATATGACAAGGTTGCCAGGAACCTGCCAAATACGTATGAGGAGCATGAAGAGAATATTCCAGCTATAATATGGACATTGCGACACAGCCATTAAAAAATATATGACAGGACACTGATTTCAAACAAAAATATATGACATCCTTTTAAGTGGAGACTTTGCCTTCTTTACACGCACAAAACCTTCGATTCTACATCCTCCTACTAATGGTGCAGGCCTTTTTGCATCATCTTGATTATTTTCTAACGCCAGCTGCTGAGACTCCAATGGAATTGGTGCAACCAAATTTTCCATTGTCTGCAAAGGAATGGAAAATCAAGATCAAGTCATGTTGCACTCACACAGTGGGAAATTAGGTTTCCCTAATATCAACAAGTTAACAGATGAACACAGCCGTTCAACCAGAACTTTCAATTACTTTGACCAGAGTGTCTGTATCTCGATCTCCATGATATGATTCATGATCATGTTGCCCATGGTCATCCCTAAAGCAAGTGAGACAACAAGATAGTCTGTTAGGCGGCAGAAATTAACTCTCAAGAATCAGACTTCATTCATCAGGTAATGTGATATCTTAGCAGTACTACATAATTTTAGAACAAAAAAGCTTTGAGGTTCTTTTTATAGCCAACAATATAATGTTTAAAACCAAAATCAGGTAACATCTGAAATTAATGCACAAGTATTGAACCAAAAAATCAAATCAGCCACCTCTCTCACTGTCTCCCCCATTTCCCTAATTTATTTCATACACTGTTGTCGTTTGTAATTTTGGCTCCGTGTCACCCAGGTAAGGTTTAGGTCAAGCATTATCTTGCCCAGTAGATTGTGAATGAGCTCAACTTAAAACTATATTTTAGCAAAGCTACAGAGTGAAATTTCACTTAAACCATAATTCAATGCCAAAGCAAGATTATGGGATTGACCCAAGAGAGGACAAACTAGTGCACCCACGAGACCTGGATGTATGACGGTATAATTGGGGACACAAACAGGTATATAACCTGTTCTATTCTTCAATGCAAAAATGCTCTGTACTTATTTTTCTATCTTATTCCACAAAAGGTTCCATCAGATGTCAAAAGATCATGAAAATTCTGGTTTTATGCAAGTAATGGGAAAAGGACATGAAAAGAAGAACGCCATGTCTGTACAATAATTGTACACGAGGTTGCATTGCTGAACTGTTAAGAAGAACAACAAGGGATAATGCATCACTAAGGAACATAACCAAGATTTGGAGTCATATCCGAATTGATCGCTCGAAAAAAGAGCAAGTCCTAAAATAGGGTTCTATGTTACAACTATATGAAGTTTGAAAGAATCACAAATAGTTTGCTAAAGACAGTAAAGATACATAGGAGTATGACATACCTAAGATCACTTCCTTTACGGAAAATGCGAATAGATGGATACCCTTGTATGTGATGCCTGAACATTCGGAATGACATTTGGGTTAATGGGAAGCAACAATACCAATTAATGGAAGCAATAATATCAATCTGAGCGATTATACAAACCATGAAAGCATAGAAAGAACAAAATTGATAGATGAGACTTGGGTAGGAGCAAAGGTTGTATGCCCATTTAAAAGATTTACCACCGTAAATGGAAGACCAAAGAAATGGGGACACATTTTCTGGAAAACCCAAGCATCAAAGAACAAAGTTGAAAAAGTCAACAAAATTATGATAAAACGACACAGGTTTGAGTCCTTGCGGAAATCCACAAGGATTACAGGAAGTTAATCCAGAAGAAGCATAAAAGCATAAAAATAAAAATAAAAGGCATAAAAGAACATAACTGCATTTCTAAGGAGTAAGGGCAAAGCCCACGTAGACTTAACACAAGCCTTCAATAATTTAGTCTGAAGAGTGGTGACAATAGATAAATCAAAGATCAAAAAAACGTTTGGACTTTCTGAAAAGGTAACACGGAAATGAGAAAGCATAATATCTCAAATCTGGCAATGAAGGAAGACCACAACATCCATTGTCACGTTAATCCAAATCCAATTACAAGACAGGAAAAAATTGATGTAAGGAAGACCTTCTACACAAATCAGCTTCTTCAGTGCAATCAACCTTCCCCAAAATAATGCGGCCATCCATTTCTGGGTCGTATCTGGAAAATGAGTTCGACATCAGATGTAATGAAGAACCTAGTCAAAATAAGGTTAGTTTCTGCATGTCAAAAAGGATAAAGTGGTACGCTATTCTCCGGTTATCATAAGGAAAAGGAACAACAGGATGCAACTAGACCTTTCTCTAACAATCCTGGCTGCTTTCTCCCATGAAGGTTTCTGAAACAGACAATAGAGACAGAGGCAAATGGCAGTAAAAGTGTTAACTATGTTTGCAATAGTAAAATGTGGAAGCTGAAATGCATACTTGCCAATCAATTCCCGCGTGCGAGGTCATATAACTAATTAAAAACAAAAGAAAGATTGAAAATTAGCAAAATAAGGACAAGACTTGTTCCATAGAAGTAGTAAAAAAACTAAAAAATCTGCATAAATATATTCTTGGATGTTGAGGAGCTAATTTCCTTTTATCTCGTTGTACTTTGTGTATTTCGAGTTAATAAAATATCTTTTTTCTGTTAAAAAAACAAAAAACAAACAAAGTTTATTTTCAAACCGGAATATTGGAGGACAAGGAAAAATGCAAGCATAATTAAGGAGAAACAGATGAGTTTTACAATTGAACATTTTCCATAGCTCCCCCGGTAGGTAAAAGTAAAATCACATCTAGAACACGTACGTCAAGAGTAGGGGTGGAACAGAAAAACCGGAGAACCGGACCCGGACTAGACCGGCCATTTTGTCTCCCATTTTTTTCTCTCTGGTTCAGTCCTGGTTTAATAATTCCCCCAAAAATAAAAACCGGTTTGGTTTCCTGTTTCAATGGCTAAAAAGCCGAAACTGGACCGGTACTATATATATTTTTACAGCCCTGTTTCAAACCCTAAATCTAAATTTCCCCAAGTCTCCTCTCTCGGTCTCCCCGACTCTCACCTCTCAGACTACCAGTCAACAACTCACCGCGCCATCGTCAACGCCTACCACTGATGCCGGTCCAGCGCCATCATCGTCATCGTGCCAAACCAAACACCATGACTCTGTCTCTCTAAGGGGTGTTCTGAGTTAAGATCCACCTTTTTTCCCGATAAGTATTAAGATCCACCTTCTTCTTCTATATCTAGAGTTTACTAGTACGATTACATGATTTCAGTGTTGGCTCTTTGTTTGATTATGATTTCGAGTGTGTTCAGTGATTTTTTGGTTCGTTTTCAGTTATGATCTTTCTCGATTATGTTTTGCTGTTCTTGATTCTGTTCTAGCGTTCTTGATTCCAACCAAACCGGCCAAACTGGTTGAACTGGATCAATATAGTTTTGACTGGTCCCGGTTTAGAGTTCTCCAAGCCTAAAAAACCAGTTCGGTCCCAAAAGTACCTCAAAACAGGACCAAACCGGACCAGTTACACCCCTAGACAAGAGTGAACCCGGTCTTATTGCATTACTGTGGCTCATGGATCTTGAGAAACCATTACAGAAGCACTGCCTCTTTCCTATCCATTTTGTGAGGCAGGGACCAAGAAGCCAGAGTGGAAGCCCTCTTGGCCACTCTCAAAGAAATCAAGAACAAATATTTTCTGAGGGAGAAGAAAAATAAGAAAGCTGCAGCAGTATTATCTATTAAAGGACTTCATGACAGTAAAACAAATAGGACAACCTGAGTTCATGTCTCCCCGGTACTTTCACATCAAGCAAATCCCAAAGTTGTGGGCCATCTTTTCCCACATTGCCCTTGGAATTGTTCAATGTGGTAGTTCCTTTACTAGAGTCGTCCAAAAGCAAGAAGGCCCAGTCTATAGAGGTTCATAGTTTGACAGATATTTAAAACAAATAGGCCTACTATGTGGTATATATTGAGGGGATATGAAGCCAAGAGGGAAATCAAATCCAAAAAGTTTGAGGTTTTATGAATGAAAGTTCAAGAGGATTTCTAGGGGATGTTACTAAAATACTTATCATAAAGCCCATAAAAACTTGAAATTGATATAATGAGACAACAGTATCAACCAGAGATATCAGTACGTACTAATTACTATTATCTAAGTGGCCTTTGTGTATAAGCAAACCAAGCCCACTGAAACAAGACTCCAAATTATAAGAAAGCAAAGAAGATTGAAAATTACCAGTCGGTTACTCCAATAGCACCAAGGAGCATAAAAATTGACAACCAAAATTGGGTACCTGAAAACAAATGTTAGATGTTCTCATGTTATAAAAATCTCCAACAACCAAAAATACAGTCATTCGAGGCTGTAGGAATAATATTTAGTCCTCTTACCTATGTGCAATAGTTTCAAAATTACGTCCATTCAGTATAACAGAATCTTCAGAATACTCTTCATCAACTTCATCATCGTGCTTAATAACTCTTGGCATTACCCCTGACTGATACTCGGAACCAGTAGGTTTTAAATTTGAATCAATTGGATATTTCCGGAGGGTTTTTGTTACATTTAACCTGTTCTGGAAATGCGATGACACAAGTTCAGTACGGCTCACATCGCACAGAGAGGGCAAAAGAAAATTAACTCACAGTTAACAATCAGAAAGTAGAATGGATGAGAGAAGGACAATATTATTATTATTTTTTTCCTTTTTTTGAACTGCAAAAGAGTGGGAGGGGGCAACCAGCAGAGCAAACCCCCCCGGGGCGTGACCATAGGGGCTCCCAACCCGCTAGTGGAATGTCAGGTTAGAGCCATAGCTACTGTCCGTGAGGACAGATTGTCAGCCTGTCACCACGGCACCACCTAGGTACAAGTGGGCATAAGTGTGTACCCCCACAATCCCTTGCCACTGGCAAGACTCGAAACCAAGTCTCCCCTGGGAATGTGAGGCACCCTGCCCACTAGGCTACCACCATCGGTGATGCTACACAAATAAACAACTGATAGGCCATTATGCAGAATCTAAGCAACAATAAATTGGGAACTACTCAACTACCAAAAATGCGTACAGGTGTGCCTATAAAAAAGACACCTCAAACATATACATATGCAATGTCAGATAAATTGGAAGAAGATGGTGGAGGAAAATGTGGTTGGTTTGGGTGTGTGAGTACCAAGGAAGGTTAGGATATCGCACTGGGTTTAAGTGTTATACCTGTTGGAATTTATCCCACATCGGTTAATTATAACCTCGAAAGCTAGTATATGAGCCTGGGCGGTCTCTCCACTCATTGTCAATTGGTTTTGAGTTGGATGCTTTAACAATACCCACAAAAAAATAATAAAGCCCCAAAGCGAAATTTATGAAGTACAGGCTTTTAGTTTGGATGTGATTAGTCCATAAGAAACTTCACGAAGAGTATAACTAAACTAGAGAAGAAGCTTGTGAACACAATTTTAATGAAGGTTCCCATATTGGCAATGAAATGCTATATTGCGCCTTGTGATGAGCACCATTTTACCATTGTAATGCTCTAGTGCGCCCTGGTATTAACAGTTATTCGTTTAATGCATGACATAGAGACATAGCTACACCTCACATTGTAAACAAGCGGGCCAAACCCATATACCACAGGACGTGCTTCCGAAAACCCATACAAATTTCAGTATGTCACATATTTCCCTTTCATGCTATATTGCAATTCGAGGTTCAGCACAACCAATTTTTGTTTAATCAATCCCTTGAATATGTTCAATGCTCAAATTTACACTTCATGAAGTAATGAGTATTAATTAAGTGACCGAAACTTACTGTTCCCAAGACATCACTCAGGTCAACAGAGGCAAATTCACACGAAAGTGCAGGAAAGCTACAACAACAACAATAATATAATGTTAGACAAACAGACCAATCAAAAGAAGATTGACATTTCAAACTGAAAGCAGAGACATTAACTGAATATGACATGCACAACCTACATACTGTACATAAGGCAGGCTGATTTTCAACTAAAATAAATAAGACTAAGCAGAAATATTTCACAAGAAATGCATAGAACATTTTCGGGAGAAATATGAATCAACACAACAAATAACTACGGATATAGGTGACAGAGGTTTCCCCACCAACATAAATTAGGACCTCCATTCTAGTAAAAGCATCGAATTTGCGTCCAATTGTTTCATACAAGTAAGACTAATGTGGGATATTACCAGTACTTTTCACAGTATTTAACAAATAGATCACAAAACAAACGCAAAAGGGATGATGCTTGTATGAAGAACAGAATGATGGTCATTACACCATACCTCATATTGAAATCAATGCGCAAGAATTCCCCATCAGAATTTCTGTCAACAATTACAGATGGAGCTGTGCTCACTTTCAAATAACTACTAAATTCCTGCAAAAACCAAACTAAGAGTTCATACTACGTAACACAAAAACCAAAACACAATTAAGCATTGCGTAAGTTGTCCTAACCTCCCCTGAGGTTTTTGCAGGCTAACCTACTATGTCAGAATTTGTACCCTTACTATTTGCAAACCAAGAATTTAAAACTTCCTACTGACTTACCATTCTCTCTTCCTCCTCTCTCACAACCCCAATATGAGACTCCATAGGGATCTCCACACCACAAACCAAATCTATCCCCCACTTTCTCTATCCACCAAAACAGCAACACCGCCACTCCCTCCTCTATCCTTTCTCCAACCATCACCACTCCAACCACTAGCACCCACATTCCTCTCTAAGCCACCATCACATCACAATAGCCACCAAGTCCATCAACGGTGTGCCCCTACTTTGACCAATTACATCACCATCACAACCAGAAACACCAGCCCCCATCCAATCCTTCTACAAACTATCTTTCAGTTTTTATACTTCCTATGGGGAGCAATTGAATTAGGTATTTACGAAAATGCTTCCATTCGATGCATGTTTGAAGCTCGCATTTAAGAAGTAGGTGCCCAAGTACGCATCAAATCGACAAAGGCTGATGACAGTGACGTAACAGCTATAGTGCGATGGCAATAATGTGATTGAAACCTTAAATTTGGTCCGGTTTGATGGATGGAAAAAATTTACATGGGGAGTACAAATTATCAGCAATTTTAAGATCAGCAAACTGTTAAGTCTTTGTTAGGTAAGTAAGCTGTATCATTGATTCCTAATACTGCAATTGGAATTTAGCTTTGCTGCAACACTTGGTTTTTGAAAGAAGAGATGCAGGCAATCAGCTCCATACCTAAGGCCATGTTCCACTAAAAAAAACTAGTTTTGTTTTAACTAAAAAACTACCCCATTCCACTAAAAAAACCCCACAAAAAAACCACTTAATTCCACTAACTTAAAAAAAACCAAACCACTTTAATCATGTAAAATTACGAATCTGCCCCCCTTTAAACCCCTTATCCTTTGGGTACAAGGGTAGCTTGGTAATTTGGTAACACAACTCAAAAAACCAAAAAGCTAAAAAACTAGTTAGTGGAACTAGTTGGTTTTTTTGTAAAACTAAAGATCAAAAAAACCCAAAAAACCAAAAAACAAGTTCGTGGAACATGGCACTTTGTGGCAAAAGGGAGAGTCTTGCCTGGCATCACAACGCTTGTGGCATTTACATTGTGCAAGTCAGGATATTCTCTAGAGTACCCTTTAAAGCAGAAATCTAAACCCCCAAACCCTGGTTCCCTATGTATAAATTTCCTGTTGCGATTAAAAGAATTTCCAAAGTTATGCTTTTTATTTGAGCTTCATTTATATTAAAGTGCTCATGTCTTTGTGTGTATTTATGGGTAGCAAAAGTATGCGTGTACCATGTGAAAAAAATAGGGACAACCCCATTGCAGTTAAGTAAAGACTTGTTCAATGATAAGATTGTTTAGCGTTGCTACAGGGTCTGGACTGGGAGGTATGGTGAACGCTGGGCCAAAGATGCCGGTGGCCGTGGAAACAATTTTGTGGCAGCATTAATGGTGTAACTTCTGGTCTGTAGTTTCTGCTTTTGTGGAGAAGAGAGAGGCAAGGAGAATTTAGCAGAAGGCCAAATTTCGTATCTAGGAAAAATTTAGGGCTGATCTAGTAAAATTCTAATAGTTGACTTAATGATCAACTAATCGGCGGGGATCAGTTTAATCAGAATATAAAGTAATAACAATCAAGAAAGGGACAGTAATTCCCTCTAAGTCTGGGGTATTCATGCCTTGGGGGATGTCACTGTAATTTACCCTTTACCATTCTAGTATCTCAAAAAGAGAAAGGATAGTTGATGCAGCTAGGAAATGAAGTGAATTCTTACAATGAAAATAGGTTAATTAAAGAGTGCAAGAAAGAAGAAAAGAAACCAACAAAATGCAAAAGCGAAAGTAATCCACTTGAATCAACCATCTAAGCAATGATGAATAGTCATTATCTATATATCCAATCCACGTATCCTCAATTAAATAGAAATGAACTTCCTACCATTCCAAATAAAAATATCATGGAAAGAGTGGCTAGTATGGATAATCCAGCACCAGATAACGATGCTTCTGTCAAATCTCTGGGAATTTTCCTGAGAAAAAAAGAGGGTTGTGAATGAAATTAAAGTGAAACACACAACAAAATGAATAATCTCAATATAAAGCATCATCAATAACCATGACATGACAAACATATTTTGAGAAAAACTTTTATTCTGCCAGTCTACCAAAACAAGAGAAAAAGAAAAAGAATATATGAGGCAACAAGTGGTTTATCATCTCCTCGTCTCCTTTCTTCTACAAAAAGATTAACGACGAAACACTTGTTTCTGAAGCATAAATCCAGGATCTGTATGCATTTGCCAATAATTTTGAAACAAAACCAAAAGTTGAATAACCATCTTATGCGAAGGGGATCTGAAGCAAGATACAGGCATGGAGTTGTGGTTCATAATTGCTTCATTTCAATCTTTCTTCTTTCGCGTCGCAGAAGAAGAGGTCTCCTCTTTCGAGAAGGCAACTCTCAGGAAATAAAAAATAAAAAAATTTCAGTAGCATTTTGCACAACCAAAGTGCGCACATGCTAATCTGAAGAGACATGCATCTAAGAAGTCTGAATTGTCTATATTGACCATCAATACTTTCAGTGATGCATTTGCTTGCCCCTTCAACAAGAGAAACATGTTTAAGTTGTCCTTCCTCTGCGTAAATTTCTCAAGTCCTACAAATCACCACCTGCAATTCTCCCTTCAAATTTATCCCATAAGGTGAAAAGGGCATACAACCTATGGTTTTTGCATGCTTCTAGGAAGTAATAACCTTTAACTTCTTAACAATTAGCTAGCAAATCAATCACTCGTCAGGAATCACAACAGTCATACTAAAAGAAAAGCAGTGTATCCTGATCCAATTTTCTAATGCGAAGTGGACATTATTGACATATATTGACATTCCAATATGTCCTATCACCGAAAATAAAAGATAGTCCACAAACCACGCATCTTTTTAGGGCAGTCAGTACAAATCAGCAACAACCACCTCAATGCCATCCCTCAACCACATGGCAAAAATGCCATCCCTCAGGCATAACAGTCATGGCTAAAAAATTCAATCCGAAAACCAGCAACAATCCAAAGCTGCATATAAATACTAAATTCAAATGGAAAACCAGACATTTGTTATAAGCATTAGGTAGTAGCTAGAAAAAGAATTCAAAGCTGAAAAGAAATAAGTTATCCAAAACTTAATAGCAAAAAGTCAGAAAAAGCAATTCTTGTTGAAAAGTAAGAGCAAGATTGTGCTTGTAAAACTCCACATATTTCCTTAATACATTATCTAAACCCAAGGGGCATGTTTGACAAGACCAAAAAACATGTACATTTCCTTAATACATTCTCTAAACCCAAGGGGCATGTTTGACGGCCACAAAAAAACATGCAATTCGCCTACACAGTCCATGGAAGATCAGTTCGAGAATTTGAATGCAACAACTAATGAAGGGATTATAAATCAGGTGGATAATCTATACTAAAAAACATGAGATTAAAACTAACATGCCGTGGACTGTAGAGTATACTAATCCCCCTAGTCACATAATCCTTCAGTAGTGCCCTGCGCTCGCGGTCTCAATTCTCACTCTCACTAATTTTAGTTGTTTTGGATGCTTTTGAAAGGCGATCGGGCTCTCCCGTTCGCAAATCATGTGACAGCTAATCCCTCACCACTAGTTCAGACTATCAAACTTGGCCAATAAGTTCTACACCTATTACAATTTACTTGACAAGAGCATTCAAACAAAGACTAACCAAAAGCAAACTCCATTGAGAATCACAACCTAACAATTCTCGAAAAGTGACAAGCCTGATATCAACTTACACATACAAAACGGAAAAATAAACAAATAGTGTGAATCCTAAACACGTGCTACACGCTCCTCAACTCATGGCTATCTATCTCGGATCTAAAAACAAATTCACACTTATGAACACAAAATTCCGCCAGAAGAAATCGAAACATAATCAAATTTGGCCTAACAAAAAAAATAATTAATCAAATTTAACAATGAAGCAGATATCTCACCTGTAGAAATCCACTGATTTGAGCTTGTGCGTCGAAATCATGGTTGCTAGATTGAGCGACGAACACAGCTAAATTTTTCTAAAGAGCGTAACAGATCTGCTTTAGAGAGAGAGAGAGGGAGACTTTAGTTCATCGTCTGGGTTCCGAATTTGCCGGGAAGGAATTCCGGGCTGCGGTTTGTACGTTTGAGTTAAGAGCATTATGTCGCTAATTAATGAGTTGAGGGTTTCTTAATTAAACACAACTGAAAGAGGAGAGAGAGATTACATGCTGTAGTCTGGTGTAGCGTTATTTATTACGTTGAATGATCTTTGACGTTGATCTAGTGGGGTCCAAAGAATCGACGGGTATGGATTAGTGCTAGGAATTTGTGATCGTGCCAATCTCGTCACCCAATCGCACCGGAAAGGAAAGTACTATTGCAAACGTATCTTGCAACCAAAAGGTCCAGTCCAAAATATACGGGTCAACTCCTTCGACCAACTTGACCTTACCTTTTTCGGGGTTTTTTTTTTTTTTTTTTTCTACTTTTGGAGTTTTTGTCTTTATTTGAGTTTCGATAACAATTTTAGATATTTTTTCGATTCTTCTCATCTTGACGAGTCACACAGTTAAGGAAAATGACACCTACTCGTGCTTTTTTTTTTTCTTTCCGTTTTTATTCAAATTGTAAATATCGTAGGAACTTTTAGTACCATTTAAAACAAACTAAAAGAAAATACAAGATATATTTAATTGGACAAAATAAATCGATAACAGTTAGTTGAACGGATATTTTTATTTCTTTTTGAGTTTTTTTTTTTACTTTTATCCCATGACTATTTACATTTTTTTATGTCATCCCTAAACTAAAAAAATCCACATATTTCGCCCCTAAACTATTTAATTGCAATCCATTTCGTCCAAGTGTTAACCGCATCCACTTTTTTGGACAGAAAATAGTTTACGTGCATTGATCTGTCAGCACATATTGTGGCGTGGGACCCACTTCGGGTTCCCACATGAACAATATAATTCGTTCATTAATTTTAAAATATATTTTTGAGTGACCTCATAAAAAATTTGCTCAATCGAATCGCTCTTAGTGCTTGATCTTACTTTTCAATTTTTGATTCAATATTTAAAATTAATTAAAAATTAGAAGATTGGACCAAACACTTAAAGATATTCAAATGTGTATTTTAGCCAACGACTTGCCCTAGCCTTTACCGATAATAAAGGGTGATATTGAGGTGATTTTTTACAAAGGCCACTTGAAAACATACTTTTGAATAATAAATATACGAGATTGTTCAGGTGGGACCCTGGAGCGGGCCCACGGAGCGTAAACTATTTTCCATCCAAAAAATTTGATGTCATTAATGATTGGACTAAATGGGCTGCAATTAGATAGTTTAAGGGTTAAATTCCTTAGAGACCCCCTCATCTTTACTCATTTTCCACTCAGACCCCCTAACCTTTAAAAGTGTCCAAATTCACCCCCTCATCTTTCACCGTTAACCATATAGACCACTTTTGTTACACAGCCGTTTGTTGCTCCCTGTTTTTTTACATTTTTCAGATGAAAATGCCCTTCAACACACTGTTTTGTAAATGTATTATATTGTATATGTATATGTATATGTTTATAAATATACATATGGAGTCGCATTTGTCCATCAAGAGCCACCATTGAAGCCCAATCCCAAGCAATCGACTCCATCTTCAACCTCTAGCAAAATCCATAAACTTTCAAATTCTCACTCCTCTCACCAAAGTGAAGGTAGATAATCCTCTCACTTCTCTTCCTAAGTATGTTGGAGTAGTTTAGAGTAGTTCTTAGAGATTCAAATGAGCCCGACCGGACAAACCATAACTCAATTTTGAGTTCACTGCAAGATTCACCAAATCGATATTATTTATTAGATCGACTACCGATATGAAATTATTCTTGTTGAAGATGACTTCTTTGGTATTATTTTTTATGTCTGAATGATATTATTGTTATATAAAACCACTTATTTGATATTATTTTAGTTCTGTTTAATATCAATTCGTTCTTAAACGAAAAGGTTATAACAATTTGATAGAAATTTAGATTAAATGGTATAAAAATTGGCTCTTTATTAATAATCGAATATTTATCTGAAAGAGAAAGAGAGAGTGTATTGTTTCCTTTTTATTATGTAATTTGTTTTGTTTTCCACAAATTAAAAAAAGATATACACATATTTTTTTTTTTTTTTTTTTTGGTGTGTGTTTTTAAATGAAACAAATGTAGATATTTAGAGGAAAAAAAAATTGAAAACAAAACATGAACACTCTAATTTTGAAATAAAAAAACAAATTCACTAAATTTTATTTTTGAAAACAGAATTTTTTTGTAAACAAACACACTAAAAAAAATAAAAGAAAGAGAGAGGGGGTGACTGTGGATGATTTTCATAGATGAGGGGGTGAGTGTGGGTGTTTTTTAAGGGGTATTATAGTCATTTGTCGTCATTCCGTTAACGGAGTAAGAGGTGTTTTGCATTTCGCTTAGATGAGGGGGTGAGTATGGACGCTTTTAAAGGTTAGGGGGACTTCGTGAAAAATGAGTAAAGATGAGGGGGTCTCTAAGGAATTTAACCGAGTTTAAGGGATAAAAAAAATATTAAAAAAAAACTCTTTCTTTTTTAATCTTTTTTACTTTTATACCGAATTATCCTACTTTTTAATTCATTTTTCGCACAGGAAGATCATTTACTCCATGATTTGCTTGAATAAAGACAAATAAGAACCAAATTTCAAATTATCCATTACTTTATATGGCAATGAGCTACCTAAACCTAACCTTATACCTATCCTTATGGACCCAAATCCCAAATTATATTCGACATTTTCCCTCACAAGTTCCATCAATCACCATCCAAATAACCACCCACGCCCACATCCATGGTTGTCTATGTGAATTGAGTAAGATTAATGGAAGGAGCAAAAAGTGGTGGATAGTGGAGGACACAAGGGGATATCGGGAGGTGCTCGGGTCCTGTAAAATATCAAATATTTCATAGATTATATAATACTTTTTAAGGTCAATTTAGAAATATTCTGCGGGACTAATCCCTACAAGTCTCTAAAAAAAATTTAAAATTTCTACACGTGTGGGAAAAAGTCTTGAAATTTCAAGTTATTAATCATTTTAGATTGTGTATGAAATTAAATGACAAATGCATATACCCATAATTTGGTCTGTTTTTCGAGCTCCACAAGCATCAATATATGCTAATGAAAAATATTTTTTGCCATCAATATGGAAGCACATGTGATTCGGGCATGTACTAGGCCTAAATCCTATATTTGGCACCAGTTGTGGTGGTAGTCTATTTAGTGGTAACCATAACGGCGCAACAATGGATATAGATACGAGGGATCCTAAAGAGATGGTGGGAGGAAATGGTGTGAAATAGGTTGGGTGAAATCTAGGGCTTGTGTATTTTTGGAGTGTATCATAATTTGTGAAACGTGGCAAAATGAGTCGACATGTGACATTTCGTGTCTTCTTTTACCATGAAAAAGAAAATGAAAAAAATAAACACATCATGTGCTTAATTGACAACACTTGAAGTTTAGAGGTCCATTAGACATTATATTGAAAGGTCAGGAACTACTTTGGAATTTCCCCTATAAAATTTGATCTCATCGTCTCGGTGCGCAAAACAGCTGCAAAGAAATGGCTATTCGTGCACTCCTCAGAGCTTTCAGAGATCGTTCAATCACTTCCCGCATATCCTCCAATTACAGACTCGTATGTTCTTTTGCTCTTCCTCCCACTAGATTTTGATAAGATGGAATACATATGTTTTTGAGGTATCGCTTTCCGTTTCTTTACCAGAGATTTGGATTTAGTTGATTCAAATCGTATTTGCAATCGTTGGATGCTTCTCTCAATTTCTGTTTGTTCTATCGTGTATTAATCTTTGGTTGGGGGAAGGTTCAAAGATGAATTCAACTTACAAAATTGATGTTCTTAGATCAATGAACTTAATGCTTGCATTCATATGCTAAAAGCAATGTTAAAGCAGTAGTCCATTTGATAGCAACGTATTTTTTCCATTTTGGGTGTTGATATTGAAGTTGATGTTATCCTCATTCTTGCTAGGGGCGGGCGGCTCCACGATATTAGTTCAATGTTGGCAAAAAAAAAGTAGAGATATTTTTTGTACACAAAGTTCAATATAAAATAACGTATTTAGTCTGGTTGAAAATTTTGTCGTTTTTTTTTTTGGGAGCTATTTTGTCTACTTATGCACGAATTGAAGTGAATTTTCATCTCCTTTAGCTACAAATGAATAATTCAGTGCCGACAATATTAAAGAAAAATCAAATCATATGTTAAACATACGGAACTTTAGTGCATTTTTTTAGCCTGGGGGTTGCATTTAAACCCTTTCAGCCATGATATTGCTGCCCCACTTCTTGCTACCAATCAGCAAAACATGAAAAAGAAACACCAGTAGAAAATGTAATAGTGTTTTGAGTTTGAAGCACCTTTTGGAAACACAAACTTTTCAATTTCTTTTGTACGCTATCACCAATTCACCATTGTAAGCGATATTCACCATCGCGCACTTCTTGTCCATGTTATCACCAATGCTAGGACAACTAACGTATATGTCCGGAAGTTAGAATCCCCATCACTGGTGGTGGTGGTGGTGTTAGATCACGCATATTTATTCAGTAAACTGTCGCTTCTTACTGCAATAGTGAACTTAAGCACTCTTGTATTTAGTTTTGAACTTAGTACATAGAAAGTGAACAGGCGGATTATGAATCTTCTTACTTATTTCATTTACTTTCAAGATGTAAGTCCACGGTTCATTTTAGTAGTCGAAGTTTTCTGTTATAGCTTCAGAAGGACATTGCTGTGCTCTTGTACCAGGAGAGAAGCCCAAACCAGCTTTAACATTTTTTTTTTTTATTCTCTTTGTCTTTTACAAAGTGTAGTTGCCATATGGGTATCATTTCTAATGTTACTCTTCTTGATAGCTTAGCACATTGGTTTTAGCTGAACATGAAGGTGGTTCTCTCAAGGCCTCATCTGTGAGTGCAGTAGAGGCTGCAAAATATCTAAGCGAGGACAATTCTGTTTCTATACTACTTGCCGGATCAGGCCCTTCCCTTCAAGAAGCTGCTGAGCATGCTGCATCATGTCACCCTTCCGTTTCTCAGGTAGTTCATATTCATTGTAAAAATGAGTTAGTTTTATTGAAACAGATCCTGTGGGACTTTCGGCATGTGCTGTTGTTCACTCTTGCCTTAATCATTCGGTCAATGGCTATACTGTTTACGGCCACAAAATTTGAAGTCAGTTGCAGCCGAAGTATTTGTGTTAGGGATTTCTCGTGGTCCTAAAATTGTATTCCCTTCACATGGCTTTACATGGTTCATGAATCAAGCAGAATGAGACTTGTAAGTCTGTAAAACGAATGTTTTTTCGGTGTGGTTCCATCCTTGATGCTTTCTTCTAGAAGAATCGAAGTTTGATCACAAAACTTGTCCACTTCTGCTTGGGTTAAATGCTTTTTGTAGTACAGTTCATTTGCTGTTGAAGTGCTATGGCCGTCATCAATATTTCACTGCCAACCAATAACCTAGGAGGTTTTTTTAGTCTTTCTAATCTGCAAGAAGGATCATTAAAAGTGGGACCGCAAGGTGGATTGGTGTATTATAGTTTTTGTGATAAATGATTGTTGGCTGCTACTGCAAGGTACTGTTGTGCAATTCTGATTGTATTAGATGATTATGCTGCAGGTGCTCATGTCTGATTCAGATAAACTTACATATCCTTTGGCAGAACCTTGGGCCAGATTAGTCCATTTGGTCCAGCAGAAAGGCAGCTACTCACACATAATTGCTGCTTCAGGTTCTTTTGGAAAAAATATACTACCACGTGCAGCTGCCCTTCTAGATGTTTCTCCAATTACGGATGTCACTGAAATTTCTGGATCCAATCAATTCATCAGGTAATTTCTTTTGTTGCCTCCAGTTTTGAAATGGACAATTTAATTACATGCCTGGGAATCGGGATGACCTTTCCCTCTCTCTCTTTTTCTCTCGTTGCACCTTCTGCTTGCAGTTATCAGTTGATCAATTGCTATGTTACATCAGCTCTTAACAATGAATCAAATACCTGTGTTAGGTGCCAAAGTACCATTAATCCAATGCTGGTCTGCTATATACACCCATACAAGTATATGCACTTCTGTCATGGCCATGTACCCTTCAAGTAGAGATTGGACGGGCCAGACCCCTAGATTCATACCCGTACCTGACACATGTACTTGAGTCCACATAAATCCATTGTTGCCTCTAAGCTTGGAATTTGTCTCTACAAGGTAGGGTGTCCATCAAGAAATTGTGCAACCTATTTGGCTTTCATCGCATGAAAGGAAGCAACTGCAGCCTTTTGCATGTCAAAAAATTGACTTAGATTTTGTTCTCAGTTTAGTGAACATCAACATAAAGAGAATGTTGGTTGCAGTTAGTTTATATCACCAAAAATCACAGCTGTCAGAAAAAACTTGCATATAAGTAAATAGAATCACAACAATTAACAGCACAGAGAATGAAATCATGGATCCCCTACAGGTTACAAGGACACGAGTTCCACAAGCACATGGTTGTTAGGAAAGAAACATAGCTTAAAGCACATCAAACAAGCTTGTCAAGTCTTGTTTGGACCCAGGCAAGGGGTGATGGAGAGAATTCATGTGCCTTTTGAGTAGGCCTGGGATCACACTAACTTTGGGCTCGACTGTCAAACCTAAGAGGATTTTCTATGGATTAATTGAATGGTTTTCTTGCAAATTGCAGGCCAATGTATGCTGGAAATGCTCTTTGTACAGTTAAATATACTGGTTCAAACCCTTGCATGTTGACAATTAGGTCCACGTCTTTTCCTGTGGCTCCATCA
This sequence comes from Vaccinium myrtillus, assembly GCA_016920895.1. Taxonomy (NCBI): domain Eukaryota; kingdom Viridiplantae; phylum Streptophyta; class Magnoliopsida; order Ericales; family Ericaceae; genus Vaccinium; species Vaccinium myrtillus. The sequence continues at coordinate 3,679,350 of CM029273.1, read as the reverse complement.
GATAATGCAAGATCTAGTGCAGCTCCAATTCTCCAGGTTGACCTCTCAACCTTTGGTGAAGGTCTGTTTATTACATCCTAATGCGTAAATGTCTTTATTACTTGAGAGTTTACATGTGATCGAAATTTTCTCAAGATGAGAAAAAATCAATGTTCATGATGTTTGTCTTGCATGTTGCAATGATCCTGCCTTAATATTTTAGGTCATGAACTATATACTGGACATTTGCAGATTGGAATAATTTGGTTGGTCATAGCCAATTAAAACCTACCACATCTCATAGCATGTGAATTTTCTATTCTATTTGCAGATGAAATGGGGAAATCTAGATACATGAGGCAAAGCTCTCAGGATACAGAGCGGCCGGATCTTGGAAATGCACGTGTAGTGGTTACTGGGGGGCGAGGGTTGAAGAACGCTGAGAATTTCAAAATGATAGAGAAGCTTGCGGAGAAACTTGGCGCAGCAGGTTTTACTATATCACATACAATTGTTAGAATAGATTAATTTTCATTTTCACCTGTAGTTTGCTTTTCCGAGGAAAATTATCGTAAACAAGTATCGAAACCTCAGATGTTGTTTCACCTCCACTGCTGCGTTGTTAGTGGATCGGATTGAGGGGTTTTGTCTGCCTCACAATTAATTTTCCCTGGACATCTTTTGCCAGGACCATTTCTACCTTCTGCTGTCATCTGGTTATGTGGCATTTCAGGTTTAGTTTTTGTAGGGACTTGTGTGTTTTTGTTGGAATGGGCAGGTCTATGCATTTACCACTGTTGCTCAAGTGCCAAAATGATCCTTCTGTCCCCCTTGTCTTTGGCTTATTTATTCTACCCCTTCTCCCAACACGATTTTATCGCGCACACATTGGATTAAATTGCCCCAGCCGGATAATTTGTCTGGCCCTGTTTCCAAACCATGCACTGAACTCATATGGCAAAAGGATTATTCTCCAACCTTGCCTCATTATGCGGTGAAAAGCATGCCCCATATGCACTTGCGAGTCGTGAGTGATATTTTATTTTCATTCAAGATGCTTTAACTCGGTTTAAATTTCCTTTTCTCTTCCCTTTATGCTAAAGGAATTGGCATTGCTGTCATTATTGCATTTTTTCTTTGAATGGACATAGTAGGATTATATTGTTTTGACTACTTCCTCTGTTTGGCACAGTTGGAGCCACTCGGGCAGCCGTGGATGCAGGATTTGTCCCCAATGAACTCCAGGTAAAAACTTTCATGTTTTTCTCTTCTGAATTTAAACGAGTCTTATGACTTAGTGTTACTCTCTGGTATTAACCAGCAAGAAGATTTCGTATATTTTTACTTCTGAACCATTCCTGCTCTCTTTTCATGCTAATGGTCACTCATCCAAGCAAGTAAACAAATTATGCCATTATGCAATTAGATAGCATTTAATTGCCCTTATCGGAAAAAAGATTACGTTTAATTGTTGTTGAAATTGTAGTCACAATTCCTACTAAATATCATATCTATGAGGGCGCTCGATAAGATTGTTCTCCATAAACGAACGTCTTTAGATAAGGGTTTGTGCTTGCACTTATAAGCTTGAGTTCTAATGCCTGTGGATGGTATTTAGGTGATTTGAATTAGTAAATTTTGTTTTCATTACAATAAATCCTGTAAATCTCGTTACTAAAGTGGGTTTTCTTGTCAGGTCGGTCAAACTGGAAAGATTGTTGCCCCAGAATTGTATATAGCTTTTGGTGTTTCTGGAGCCATTCAACACTTGGCAGGCATGAGAGATTCTAAGGTCATTGTTGCTGTAAACAAAGATTCAGATGCACCAATATTCCAGGTTATTTTTGAACTACTCTCTCTCTCTCTCTCTCTCTCTACACACACACTCTTAAGAACTTCACATGGAACTATACAATGCCCGTACTTATATTACCAGAATCCCAACCCAATCCATCGATACGGGTATCAACCTTCTCTCCGTAGGATTTGCACCCACAACCTACTTAAGTGCAGCTGCACAATCGTTAGGCCAGCTATCCTAAATCCTACCCACAACCTACTTAAGTGCAGCTGCACAATCGTTAGGCCAGCTATCCTAGTTAACTAGTCTCCAACGGCAATGTAAGTTTATTAGTGGTCCTGAGTTAAATGTTGGGAAAAGGGCATGAAATAGCTTGGCATCTCTGTAACCAAATTTGAATAGAAAGCCATGGTACCGTGTCCGTTAAATATCATGTTTCATTCAGCATTATATCCAAGACGCCAAAAAGTAGTTTTACGCTTATACTACAAGTGTAAGGTAGAGACAAGCCGACTATTCAAAAAGCAGTTGCAGATTAGAAACAATTTCGAAAATATATTTCATTGTTTTCAAATATCTCCCACGGCCATGTTACTAATGGAAGTGGTCGGGGGAAAGCAGTATGTTAGGTGATGAACTTGCTTTGCCTTAACATTTCTGAACGAGAAGCTCACCCCTACGTGCTGGATGATTTTGAGTTTTGATTCACCTTTTTCAATGGACTCTTTAATTGCAGGTTGCGGATTACGGACTTGTCGGAGATCTATTTGAGGTGATCCCAGAGTTGTTACAGAAGCTTCCTGAGAAAAAATAGAATCCGTTATTTGTACCCCAAGTTCCTTGATTCAGTTTGTTGTAAGCTAGGACCCACAGAATAAAGCCTAATAACGAATAATCACGGTACTTCATATTAACATCCCACCGTGCCTGATTTCTTTTCTGAAGTTGTAGTTTTTTCCCGTAGTTAGTAATATTTCTCCCGTTCACCTTTCTCTGAATTAGAACCGAGTATTTGACGTCCAATCTGATTAACCACCACCCAGTTATGTTCGTTTGCACGTTGCAGTCTATGGCTTCATTCCTTTGGGTATGCGTATTTTTCGTTGGTAACCCTTAAACCCGGTGGTAGGGGCACAGTCAGCCGTTATAAATTTGGGCACGCGAGCCTGTAAAAAAGAGTTGGACACGATAGTTGAGTTCTTGATTTTACGATTTATTTCGGTTACAAGCTAGAACTCTCCAGCTATTTTTCAACGTCGAATATTACAGATAATTTGTCACTATTTTGACCTGCTTTTTATTCGAGTTACTGGTGATTGGTCCTCAACCAAGTCCAGGGCAGAAATGAAAGATCAAATTTGTAAAGGTGGGAAGTCGAGATTGAAAACTCGTATATCTTTGTAGAATTGCAAATATGATTAGTCAATTTTTTATTGCTGTTCGTTCTTAAAAATGAGTTGCTGTCCAAATAGATTCATTTACCGAATAAGTTCCTTGCCGCATTCAAATTTAATTTTGCAACAAACCCTCAAAAAATCCGGTGAACCGTGAAATTGGGTCGGGCTGAACCGATTCATACGCTTTGGATTATAACCGTGAAACCTGACACAGATTTTCATTTTGAAATTATGGATTAACATAACTGGACCGTGAATTTTTAGTTTATATAAATAGAAAAGAAATATGTATACACATATATAAATAATTTTAACACTATTAGACGTTAAAAAAAAAAAATTATCTAGTGTAGTATTTTTCTTATTGTGTTATAGGGCACAGTCATATACTAATATATAGGGGGCAAAGCATTATTTTTATCTGTAATGTAAATCTTTTTGTTACTTATGGTTGTTATATGAGTGGCTTAAGTTCTTAATCTTATTTTTAAATGATGATTCTTTTTGCTTACTGGTTTGCTTCCAATTTCAAAGCATTGCTGGTTTAGAACCTTTAACAGTTTAACCAATATGTTTTTTTTGCTTGTGGTTCTTGTACAGTAGTATTTTTTTTTTTTTTTATTTTAGGCTTGGTAGTTTCTAGTTTTTTTTTGAAAATCCGTTGATAAAACTGGAACCGATCCGTAACTCATGATTGGATTGGATTGGAACCGAACCGTAAGACTTTTGGTCTAGACGTTGATTGTATTTTCTAAAAACTGTGACTCATGGATTATGATTGAATTCCTAGGTATCCGATCTGGACCGTGAGAACCCCTAAGCAGCCAAGAATAATCTTCCAATAGCGTCTTATTTCACGAAGATATAAATAATAAATTGTCATCTAGTTATTCAAGCAAAGCGCATCTAGTGTAGTGGTATCATAGTACCCTCCCACGGTACTGACCGGGGTTCGATTCCCCGGATGCGCAACCCCATTTCAGAATCCTTTTTGTTCTGTTTTCTGGGAATTGGAAAAGCTTAGTACTATGCCCGGTTCACGCTTTAAGTCCAATTTGTCCTCCCGAAAGCTCTAATTTTTCGCATAATGGGTCATTTATTAATGTTTAATGTCAAGTGTTCTCATGTTGATCAAAACAACTTTGCTAATTTGGTCATCGGCTCGTGTTATCGGTTCACCTAGTACTAAGTTTTAGTCCAATTTTATACTTTTTTCGTGTTGTAGATTTTGAATTTTGAATACGTATCAATAGATGAAATTATACATTTGTCTTTTAACATTAGTCTCGAATTAACGGCGTTCCTTGGTTCGATACCGCGATCCGAAACCGTCACCAAATGATGAGCTGTTGCGGTGTGTTCTAGTTAGTACTTAGGTTCGGGAATCTTGAAGTTTAAGCTGGCAATGTCGCAATCATTTTTCGACCCTTCAACAACTTACCGGCATCTACAGTACTTTCACGGAAGCGGGATCCTGTAGTGAGCTAAAAATCTGAGCGTTCATTATTGAGATGGACGGTCGGATGGACTCGCTACACTCCTATAGTGAGCCACTCATTATAGAGCCCCCGCTCCCGTACTTTCATCACATATTCTAAAATGAAAACACTATTTTTCAATTATAGATTTTTTAGAGAGCGTAGAGCTGATGCTTTGCCTAATGGGGTGCTGGATTCCCTTTTAGGTGACAAGTGAAAGCATTTATCCCCCAACTTATTTGTTCAACAATACTGCTGCGGATATAACATCCAAACGCAGCATTCGGACACAACACTCACATGGGGTGATGAGATCCACAGATCGGACCCACATATGGGTCCCACCCCCTGTGAGTTTCTGGTAGCATATTGCAAATGGACATCGATCCCTTGAATCGAATTGAGAGTTGCTTCTTATATTTCTTTGTATGTGTTAATCTAGAAAGCTATCAATTCTTGGATTGGGCTTGTCCGTACGATATGCTATCAATTCTTGGATTGGGCTTGTCCGTACGATATCTTACCCTTGACTTTTATTGAGCTCCAACCAATTAACAACGGAAATGGTCTTCCAAATTAGTCGGTTTATTGGGCTGGATACGGAATTATAAACCTATGGAATGTAATAATAAGAAGAAGTGGTTTGCAAGTCAGTTGACCGCAACTGCGAATTTATTGATATAGCTACTGAATGTCAATTTGAAGATCAAGCGCATCTAGCTTAGTAAATTCTCGGGTCCCGGGTCCTGTAGCGTGCATCCTAATTGTCTAACTTGGCAATCAGTTGTTAGAATTCGCGGATGCTTTTTGGTAAGAAAACACACTTTTGGGACCCGGAATCCTACATTCTCTCGTGTGTCTGGATCATATAAGAAAAAGAGGAGGACAAAATTGGAGAGTTTCAAGCTATAATTTGGATTTTGTACTTGTGCTCATTTTAAATCCAGAGTTTAGTCGTGCGTGTACTTTGGAAATCGTGCGTACTTTGGAAACTTTACGTAAGACACTCTCTTTAATGAAGGGCAAACACAACCCACCCCCACAGCAAATCCTACATTCTCTCGTGTGTCTGGATCATATAAGAAAAAGAGGAGGACAAAATTGGAGGGTTTCAAGCTATAATTTGGATTTTGTACTTGTGCTCATTTTAAATCCAGAGTTTAGTCGTGCGTGTACTTTGGAAACTTTACGTAAGACACTCAGAGCAGCTCTAGAATTTAAGTTCAACGGTATCAAAAATATATTTAATTCACTTATTTTGGTTTTGTACGAGTGCTTCACCGCCAACAATACTAAAAGAAAAACCGTACGTCTTATATGTCAAAAAACACAAGAAAATTAGTGCATTTTTTTAGCCGAGAGAGTTCGCTTGCACCCTCTCAAAGGGTAGCGCAGCCGCCCCTGGACTGAACAAATTTGGTTTTTATGGTTGATGGAAGAAAATTAGGTCTAGCCCTGCTCTAATTAACGGGTATACTATATAGACGGTGGAGTTTTAAAGGGAGCAATCTCAACCACTGAACTGTGTCTGAAAATGTCATGGCTTTGAACAAGATAGTTAAAATTAATCAGAATCACATGATCAGAACCACTCTATTCACAAGATTGTACAGGTTGGAGAGAGAGAGAGAGAGAGAGAGAGAGAGAGAGAGAGAGAGAGATGCTAATTACTACCCAATTCATCACTTCCATCATCATCATATATCATCAGCTGTTTGGCTGCCACAAAGTGTTATTTCCTTTCTCCTATAAAATTCAGAATGTCAAAAAGCATTTTGTTAGGTATGAAAATAAACCACGCACTGCCGACACCACCATAAATATACTCCTATTAATTACATGAACATTTTTTTTTTCTGGAAAGAAACCAACAAAAAGAAAAATGATTGCTGTACCTCTGAAATGTCTGTAATACCCTTCTCATTTCGATTCGTACCGAGTTTATCCAAATAACACAGCTGTTGAAGAAAATTAAAAGAACATATCCATTATAAATACTTTTGAGTAATATTATATGTCGGGGGTCTTTAATCACTAGTATATTTTTATACCACTACATAGTTGGATGCCATATTATACTAGATGTTTATAGAAAACAGCATTAATTAGCAATTTTGCTGCTAAAAATATAAGAATAGTGATATTTATGTTATGTTTCTAAAGTCTTATAATGTTTGTGTTCTTTTTAGTTACTGATATCTAAGTGATGCTTTTGAAATCTTGTTGCAATGTTCGTGTTGTTTTGGAATATTTCTTATAGATCATGAGTACTTGTATTTGTTTTTGAAATGTGATTTGAAGAGTTTTTTTTATTTTTATTTTTGTTCGTAATATTCGTATAGGGCACCAGGGGCAGACTAGGGGATGCGAGAGGGGTGTTAATTTACCCTGCAAACCCCTCAACTTTCTTACCAATTATAGTACACGTTTTGTTTTCTCCCGGTGTAAATTTGTTGTTAATTTATGAATACACGTAGTTTGGTCCCCCACCCCACCCCACCCCAACCCAACCCAAATTAAAGTCCCACGTCCACTTTTAGGGCACCATTTTTCATTTTGCTTTTCATGACCAGCCCTCGAGAGAGGGAGGGAGGGAGAAAGTAGAAAGTTATGCAAACTTAGACCCCACATCAATAAAATCACATGACAGCATATATCACACATGACAGAGGGATAAGGGAGGGAGGGAGGGGAGGTTTTGATGCTTTAAAAAGCCTCCATTGAAGCCCAATGTGTTAAAAAGGTGTTTTGTTGGAAATCTTCAAAGGAAGAAGAGAGTTGAAATTTATGCAAACTAAAAGAGGAATAAAATACAAATCTCAATGAACACATATATCACACATGACATGTATATATAGAGCATTGATATATATGCATTGAATATACTAGAAGTATAATTCATCTGACCTTGGAACTATTAACAGGAGAACTAGCAGTATCCTCCAAAGCATGATCATGATGATCATGATCAATATCAACCAAAGCACCAACCTTAGTTGTTTTCCTCTTCTTGAAACTCAAACTCTTTTTACTGCTTTTATCCACAAACTTCTTTGCCACAGAGCAGGAGGAAGCAGCATCAGAAACTAGAGAAGGGCTTTCATACCCAGAAGAAAAAGAGCTATTATGCTCATTATTATTACACAAGAAGTCTTCAAAATAAGAAGTCCAACTACTCTCTTCATCACCAAACTCTTCTTCTTTTGTTGTTGGAGGGTTAGATTTGCTCATAGATGTCTTTGAATTCTCCATCTGTGCTAAATTGAGCTGATCAGTACGATGGAGAATTGTGAAGGGGAGAGACCACTTCTCAGGTGATATATATACTGGAGAAAGAGTTTATAAGAATAGTGGAGAAAAATGAAGTCATGAATTTGGAATTTTGGTTGTGGGCCATAGGTAGTTGAGTTGTGGTAGTTAAATTTGGGCAGATGCATGTAGCAGAAAATTATAATGGGGGTTTGACCTTTGTGGTTCTAGATTAAGTTAACATGCACAAACAGAGATTTTGCAAAATCTTAGTATATTCTTTGTCTCATCTGGCTACCCATGACAATTAATACTCTTTTATTACCGACAGTCAGGGTGACCAGCTTACGTGCACCTCGACTCATCTCTTCCCTGATTCGGTCAAAGCTACAGGTCATCTACGCAGGGACTAAGGGGTTAACTAACAAAATATTACTTTATTGTGGCTTGATCTTAAGAATTGAACCATGGTTAATTGTGTGGAGATCAAACCCACCAAATAACTGGACCTAACCTGGGATGATAATTAGTAGTACTTTGAATAAGTCACAAACATGACATGGACCAGTTGCTTGGCCATTTTGTCAATCCAGGAGAATTCTCTACACAATGTACATATTATTATACCCCTTTGAGAAGCATATATATTTGCCCTAATGTTCCTAATTAATCACCAACCAACTACAGTTTGGGCAGGTTTATGATGCCTTTATTGGAAGTTGAAGTTTTATAACAAGGGAGAGGATTTTTTCAAGGGACATGCATGCATCATGTCTTTTCATTACTATACATCTTTTTCTAAGATACATGAATTTATGAAGACCAAAGAGTGACTTAGAGTTCTATAAATAAAGGATTATCCCACAAGGGACGTCGTTTTAGCTAGGGTTGGCGAGTACTAATTTTCACACCCCAGATTGATATTCACGTACCCAACTTTTGTCTGTTGATGAAATTTGGGGTTGTGAAAACTGAAAATCAATGACCTTTAGTGTTTGTGGAAATAATATGTACTCTCTCCTCGTTGCTTTCCGATGTAGTCTAGACAATTAATTAGAGAAAGACTTATCACCATCCTCCACGGAATACTCGAATTGTGAGATTGTATCTTGAAGTGGTATTCGATCATTATAACCACACAATTGCTAGGGAGGTGAATATGGATTTAGAACAATAGTCGTGTCTTCCATAAATTTCATTTTCAAAGCTATATTCCTAATGCATGTTTCATGTCATATTCTAATTATTTAGTATATTTTGTAATGATTATGGTATAAATCCCCAACAATATTGACTTCTCACCTGCCAGAAACAATGTATGTAGATGAAGAAAGAAACCACACAAACACAATATTTAGTTTGCTCCTTCTTCTTCGATAGAGAGATTTTAATTTTCCTCACCTGCATACGTTAATATTTACCCATCTCTATTATTGGTTTTCATTCTGTCCATTGCACTAGTGGGCTCGGTTTTTTTTTGTGGGGGTAAATTATGATCTTATTAGCCCAAACAAACCACAAAAAAAGAGGACCTAGTCCTTGCATATATTGGTTGATTGCCGAACGGACGCGTGATTACTCACTACAGGGGTGTAGCGAGCTTACTCACTACAAGCCCCCGATTCCAATTAAACGGAGCCCAGATGAAGGCATCACAATGCATAAATGTATCCCAATCAATGATGGAGCCAAGAGGTGGCTAGTAAGGGTTGTTGCCCCTGCATACGTTAACTACTACATAAAATTTTGAGGGACATACACAATATTTTGAAGACTACAGCGACAAAATCCCAATTGTCATCTCTTCTTCACATGGAATGATTAAGCTTGAACAAGGCATAGATTTCCAATAAAAACCATTCCATGCATGTGAAACACAAAGGATTATATTGTTGTCTCCATTCTCGGAGTACTCCTTTCCATAGGACATTAATTATTCAAGTGTCATGTCATATCTCTCTCTGTCCCCTCTTCCTTACCTGATCACCTCTTTTTTAATTAGATGTCTGTTCTAGTTTAGGCGTACTTCTGGCGTCCCAATCAATGGCGGAACACGGATTTAAAGCTGGGGGTGGTACCTAGAAACATCAATATCAATAATGTCAAAAAGTACATGGGTCCATAGATCAATTATACATAATACCAACAAGCACCCAAAAAAACGGTTGTCTTCATATATACATTAATCATCCATAGTGTAAAATTCTGTCAAATTGAAACTCGACATACTTTTAAATCTCGAAAATCGTCTAAGATTGATTCCAAACCAAATTTCAAAAGAGAGAAAATTCTTATTCAGAAAAAAAGATATTTGGGAGAACAATTATTATCACAATAGTTTTAGAATATATAATAGTTTTTTGGATTTCTTTTATAGTGTTCAAGTGACAAGGAATTTTTTTGGGAACCTGATGGTCAAGGTTCCAATCCCAAGAGCAACTTAATTGATAGCTTTAGCTTTGGCATGTTACTTGGTGCAAAAATTAAAAGACATGAGACTTGAGAACACATGACCTCAGGTTTAGAAAAGACACACCTTACCACTGAGCTACACCTTACATAAACAAAAATTCTTGACATACATAACATATATACAAATTCTTATTTTTTTTTTTAAAGAAAAATTGGGGGTGGGGGTGGCACGTGCAACACCCCCACCCCTGCCGTTCCGCCTCTGGTCCCAATGCCATCTTTCCACTTAGGAGGAGAGCTCAATTAGAGCCGAAGCACAATTCCGTATAGATTGGCCCCCTAAAAAGTTGATTGAACTAAGGAGGAAGCAAACTCTCACTACAACAAAATTCTCCAACCGCGGCGAATTGATTTCCTCGCCAAAGCATTCGATTTCCCTGCCAATAGTATTCGTGAGGAAAGTTTTCGTCGCCCCATTTCCTTGCCTATTCTTATACAATTGGTGACAAAAAAAATTCTCGCTATATTTTTCCCACGCAAAAACTAACACTGTGTTAAGAAGATAGGCGAGGAGATTATTCGTTGTCATTTATAGTTTAGAAACTAAAAGGAATGCATTTCCAACTCCTTTGCTAGCACCCCAACTCGAACTTGCAACCTCTTTGTTACCGGTCACAACAGCTAACCACCGCGCCAACATCCTTTTTGAGGAAATCAATTTCCGTTGCTAGAAAAGTTAAATTGGCAACGAATTTATTATTTTCTCACCAAATTTTACCATTTGGCGAGGAAATCAGTTTTTGTGGTTAGAAAAGGCGACGAAATTGAATTTCGTCGCCAAAAGGCTCGCCTGATCAATTTAATCTCAATAGGTCAATTTTGTTGTAGCGCCTAAATCGCAGATTTTGACCACGGGCCAGTTGGGGTTTTATGAAAAACATTTACCTGTCATATGTGTACTCTTTCAATTCAAATTCCAAATGTCTCTTAGCCATTTTTATCTAAGCCTCAGAAATACCAGCTACCAATCATCTTATACCCTTTCCACATTAGTATAATTTACACTACAAAGAAAGTATACCCATCATCTTACCCGTGCATCTCTTTCATCATCATGATATCCAGGAAGGGAAAAGAGAAAGGGTTTGCTCAATTGTGTGTTAGCCCTTTTTGGCAATTTGGACAAATTTGCCCTTCAATTTGCCTGCAATTCCAGGCCATGTGGGGTTGGACAGTGGATTGTGGCCTGTGGGGTTGCTAATGGGTATTTCGGTATTTCCACCAGTGTTGTTGATGTTTGCCGCAATTACCAAAATATCCTTCTCAGACTTTTAACATCTCCATTTGTGTCCCTTTAATGGCCTCTATTTTGTCCACTTATTAGAGGGTGTTTTGGTCACTTTGGTTTATGTCTTTTTCCCTGCTGGTGGCGGAGCATGGAAGGGAAAAAACTGACCCCCTTTACTTGGGATGGGATGGTTGAGAGGCGTATGGGGGTGGCAGATTTATATTAACATGGGGAGTTTTGGAGATTTATTGATATCTTGTGGAGTCTATTTTGAGTCCCGCAAAAAGGTTAGCAAAGATTAAGATAGAGAGCTGCTCTTTCCTTTAGGCAGGGGAAGCTAACTCACTTAGAGAGCTAGAGGTTCCATTAAGGGTTCCTCTCTTCTTGAGACCGGATGTCCACAACCTAGATACCTCCCAGCTCTAGCTAGGAGAAGCGGAATGACTCTATTTAGGCATGGCGATCAAACTGCGAATTTTTTTTAAAATGTTTTTGCCTTCGAATTTTGAAGAAGTCCTTACCGGCATCAGATTGAGTTAATTTTTTGCAAGAACCCACAAAAATATATTTTGAGAATAATTGGGGGTTTGAATCATCTTTGTGAGATCCGAAAATAGCCCCGAAAAAATTCATAAATTATTAATCTAAAATTAAGTGGTTCGCTTTACGAATTATGAAAAAGCCGAGCCTATTTTGGAAGAGGATTATTCTTGTAGATATTGACTAAGTCTAGATAGGAGTCTCCAGCGTGTAAATGCATTACGGGGTGTAATGTATTTGGATCTGGCTCCTCTCCAATAATAGGAGAAGAGCTTTCCGTCTGGTCTCTCTTTTTTTGCGCTCATACCAGACCCACATTGATGATCCGAATCGTACCTTACATAGATCTCGTCAAGTACTTGGACCATGTAAAAAATCATGTTGATTAGATACCGTTTGATAACAAATTCGGATCACATTAATCTTTACAAAAATATACTAGACACACTGAATAAAAATTAATTTTTTCCACTTTTTTTTAAGACATGCTTTTGGAGAGAAAGCACCCTCCTTCTCTCTAAACGTTTCTCACACCTAGGGTTTTGCTTGGGGTGGGGTTGTGAGCACCTCCACCTCTTGCCAGCCTCCCCCTTCTCCATCTCCTCTCCCTTTCGCCCTTCGACCATGTCTATCTCCTCTCTTTTTTGAGCCCCAAACTGCCTCCACCTCCACCACTACGGCTCAGATATGTTCCTCTCTCCACCTCCTCCTCTGCCGTTCTCCCACTTCCACCTCAGATAGGCTCTAACCCGTCTTTGTGGGGTTAGATCATGAAAGAAGTGTTGCTAGGATGGCTTGGATTTTTTCGGCGAATAAGTTGCCAAATCCGGTGATGACGGTTCCAATGATAGCGTCCACTCCAGAGGTTCACTGTTCTCAGTTTTTTCGATTTTCATTTCTGTTTGTTCTATTTTATCTCCTTTAACGGAAATTTTTCGTTCCATGCATGGAACTTTCTCTACCTGTGGGTAATATTTCCATGTCCTCGATCGAATTCTTATCAATTCATATGGATAACTCGAAAGTTGTGGACTCAACAGAAAGCAGGTGGGGTTTGTACTTTGTAGCCCTTAGGGAAAATTCTTAGTTAGAGAGAGAGAGAGAGAGTATTGGGTTGGAGTCAGATTTCCTTCAAAAACACTTTTACAGTAAAATATATTGGGTTGGAGTCAGATTTCCTTCAAAAACACTTTTACAGTAAAATACATTCTCAAATAAGAAAATTGAGATAATAGTGGAGTATTGGGTTGGAGATCCTTTTAGACTCTCTCTCTCTCTCTCTCTCTCTCTCTCTCTCTCTCTCTCTCTCTCTCTCTCTCTCTCTCTCTCTCTCTCTCTCTCTCTCTCTCTCTCTCTCTCTCTCTCTCTCTCTCTCTCTCTGTGTGTGTTAAAATTTGGAATCAAAATTAAGTTTATGCAACGTGGGGGAGTACCCTAGCTGGACCAACCCCCTTTTTTTTTTAAATTGGCAAAAAGGATTTCATTAACTTTTGAAAGGGATGCAATGATTAAACGGATCATGGGCACACTGGCTTACGCCACCTGAGAACCATTCCCAAAGAAGCAAGAAGTCAACCCAAACACCCCTCCAATATCGAGAGCCCTAAAACCGTAAAAACACAACCCAGACAAACCCTAACACCAAAAAAACAAATCAAAACTCAAAAGGACAAATTGAAAGGACCAAAAATGAAACCCAAAAAGAACCAAAACCAAAAAATGCCAAACCTTAAGGACAGGAGATCAAGGCGACCCTAGCTGGACCAACCCTTCATGATTATTCCCATTTCTAAGTCTTCTAATAACTAAGCATGAAAATTAAGGACAGGAGAAGGCGATACATGCCAACTACATGTTCCAACCAAAATGTGAGTGATCAATAATAGCCCTGATCTTGCACTATAAAATGGCTTTCCCCATTGTTTGCCCAAATTTTGAACAAGAAAGATCTTGGTAAAAAAATCATGGGACTCACATATACATTATTGGAACCTATTAAGGCCACATAAGTGACAAAGGAGTGACTCCTCATGAGTTTTTTTTTTATACGCAAAAGGAAGTTATTAATAATAATAAAAAACGGAATGTTTAATTACAATGATTAAAAGGATTATGTGAAAAATAAGTATTACGACCTAGACCACATATCCCAACTATTTTTATGACAAAGACAATTAATAATCGAGTTCGGCTTATGAAAAAAATTCAAAGCTCTGGAACGGGGCTCGTTAAACCCAAACGAGCCGAATCGAGCCAATTTACGCTCGGTAGGGCTTGTTAGCAATTTAGAACACAAACTGAGAGGGGAAAGAGACATGCTTTATGTCACACCCCAAAATGGAAAATGACCGGCCGTGAACCACAAGGCCAATTGATGGATCACGAAGCCTAAAAAAATAAAATAAAATATATTAAATATGAGGTCGTCAAACTCCAAATGACCATTACTTATTTTTAAACAAAACAAAGCCAGTGTCTCTCAAACAGAGCACGGGGAACTACCATCCCACGAACCAGATAATAAAATTATCCACCATCGACAAAAACAATCCCATAATTATTTTTACCAAAAAGGTTTAACAATATGCGGAAGCAAATAAATAAAACAATAAAACTTGAATGCAACATCCTATGGAGGTCGACACAATAACTCCCCAAGATGCTACCAGAGTCCTTATCTACCGACTCGATTTCCCTGAAAATGATGGTAGATTAAATCCGTCAGCTGACAAGCTCAGTGAATGGAAATCATGTATATAATAAATAAAGTTCTAAACAGGGATAAAAGTATTTTAACATGTAAATATAATTTGGCATATGGGGTGTACCACAAATCAACAAGTTATATCAATAAATCGTTTTTACCAATAACAAGTCTTTTTGGTGATCACAATACGATATCCAACAACAATGGGGAACCTCAACAGATACCAATTAGTACCAAGTGCCAGTGAACAAATCTCTCAAAAATTGGATCCAATATCGAATCTTAGAGTCACCACGAGTAGGCAGCTTGTGGAACTTTTCCCTAAGAACGATCCGGCGAAAGTCAGCCGTTGAGCATTAGGGTCACCGGCCAAAACACAGTCTCTTCCCTAATGGCCAGAGTCACCCACACACAGCGGATTAATTTCCCTAAACTTCCAATAATAAATGTTCCCATCAATATCCACCAAGTTCTCACCAAAAGAATTTTTTTTTTCGCATGCCAATTAAAGATCAAATATAAATAATTCACGTTTTCAATAACCAAATGATAATTTTTCCAAAAAAATAATTCAAGGGACACGTCGGGTTCAAAAATACGTAACAGGCTTAACCACTCACCTGGACCCAAAAGGAATGAAAATCAGTCACGCAAAATGAGACTAACCCTGTAGCAAAAATGAACCACATATAATCACCAACTAGATCAACGTATACCAATATTGTAATTCCTAAATCTAGGTCTCCATAACCATAAACCCCAAGTGAAATCGAACCCACCAATTGCATAAGAGAATTAATTATTTTCACCAATTGCATAAGAGAATTAATTATTTTCGGGGCACTAGTGTAAAACCAAGAAGCAAAACCCATATCAACTCTCAAACTCTACTGCCGCATACCATCCAATCTGATCCAAGATTGTACCCTATACCCATGTACAACAACAGTCCTATGTGAGAAAACTAAAGAGAAGGAAAAGAGAAATAAGATTGAAGAAGAACAAAAGCAACTTACCCCATCTCAACTAGTCGGTCGAAAACCTCACACGGCGGCTTCTCTCCTCCTTGACTATCAAAGTTCTTCCAAATAATAAACCTAGGCAACTAGTAATTAGCTGATATAACTCAACTAACCAACCACTAAGCCATAATCCCCTAAATTATAGCTAATTAGTTCATTAGAGTTTTTGTCGATAAGTTAGAAAAATAGATTACTTATTATTCAAATTCTAACATAATACAAATACAAATTTATATAATTAATCTAGTACCACTAATTTACCAAAATCAGTCCTACACGTCAAAATTTAGGATCATGCCATCAAAGCCTATAAGATGCACACATAACTAACTAGGAAAGCCCAACTTCTAAATGAAAATAAAAATTAAAAAATAATAATAATCATTATCAAGAATATAGTTAGGGTCGTAACACTTTAAAACAATTATTTTATTTTATTTTTTGATCGACATGCTTCAAAACAATGTTACATGTAGATCTACCACAACAATCAAGAAATCAAATGGAAACAAATAAATCTACCACAATATATAATCAAGAAATCAAAAGAAAAATAACACCAGAGAGAAAATATATTGAGAACTAAATAGCAACTAAATGGAATAACTGGGTATGATCGATCGGATCTGGACGAAGCAACGGAGAGAGGCAACGTGGAGGCGGCTGAGAGGAGGGGGAGGGAACCGATGTGCAGCACCATGGGAAGTGGCTGATAAAATAATGGGTGGGGTAAAACCCATCTGTTTGTAATAGTTAGGGATAAAAGAATAACAAATTGCATAGGAATCTCTCAGCTATAAAATATTTACAGGTAGACTCCTAAAGTATTATTAATTATATTTTGACCCCAGGTTTGCAAGTCTAACCAATTCGAATCCACTTAGGTTCAGGTTCGGCTCATTTATGGAACGAGCCTAATGTTGAGGTTCAAGTTTTGTTCGTTTAGTAGACGAATCGAACTCGAACGAGCTCTTACCGAACAGAGCCTCGAATAGTGCGCGTAGCGGCCTAGTTCATTTACAGCCCTGCTGCGCGAGGTTTTACCCTAGCTTCTACTGTTTCCTCCCTCCAACAAGTGGACGATAGAACTAATCCCCCAGATATTAATTGAAGTGCATATACACGAACACCTTGAGCCATCAAAAGAATTCATGATAAGTAAGCACGTCGAATTAATAATGATGGATCAAAACCATCAAATATTTCGTATTATATATCTCATATTCTAGGGGTGAGCAAAATAACCGTCAAACCTCGAATCCAGTCCAAACCAATCCCAACCGAAGGGTTTGGTTCGGTTTTCTTGTAATATGGTTTGGTTCAGTTTGAAACTGTGATAAATGGCCGGTTTGGTTTGTGGATTTACATTGGTGGTTCCGGTTCCAAACCGATCCGATCCGTATAATATTTATAGACATATCTTTCATATATTATATATTTTTCAATTACTAATTTCCTAATAATGCTTCATTCCACCACCCTATTTATTCATTTCCAAGATTATACCCCTAAATTTCTATATGTGGTAACTTATTCCTATGATTTAGAATACACCAAACATGCATGGCGTGGACTTTATTACTAATCTTTTTGCTAATCTTTTTGCTTGTTAAATAATTTCCAAATCTAGTACTTTATTACTTGGCCCTATTTCTTCACTGATTACCAGTATTCTACTCTTTTTTTAGTTGGTTGATGCTAGGTATTGATTAACTTATCTCTATAATTTTTAAGTATTTTAAATTGTTTATGAAGATAATACCTCAATTTCAAGAGAACCGTGGTTCAAAACCGAAACCTAACCGTATTTTAATGGTTTTGATTGGTTTGGCTCCATGAATTTTATGGGTTGGTTTGGTCCTTTCAAATTCATAACCGTAGGTAGTGGTTTGGTTCTTAGTTTATTATAAAACCGGACCAATCTGGTCCATGCTCACCCCTATCATATTCTGTAAAAATTCAAATCCAATAGGTATTGACCGCAAAATTTCAAACCAAACAAAACATATATGGTCCCTTCACTACCGGAAAAAGTGACTTTTACCGGCCGTTTTGTAAGTTACCGCCGGCAAAAGTGGCATTCCCAGCGGTTTTCCTGAAAATGCCGATAAAAAAAAATTCAAAAAAAAAAATTACGGTATAGTATAAATATATTTTTTTGTTCAAATGACAAAATGCGTGCTAGCTCAGTTGGTAGCACATGCACGCGAGGGGCTCAAGGTCTAGAGTTCGAGACTTGGGCCAAGCATTTCAATCAAATTTTGTGTGCAATGCGGGCGCCACATTGCCTGCCCGCGGGTGCCACATGAGCGCCAAGTGTAATCCTTTTCTTTTCTTTTTTTTTAAATACGTTATTTAGCATTACTGGCGGTTTTAAAACCGCCGCTAATGGCCTGGACTTTTACCAGCGGTTTTAAAACTTTTCTCGGCGGTTTTAGTATTTCCGACGGCCGTATAGACGGGAGTCGTGATTACCGCTGCTAATGGAAATTCCCGGCGGTTTTCTAATGCCCGCGGGTGCCACATGGACGCCAAGTGTAATCCTTTTTTTTTAAATACGTTATTTAGCATTACTGACGGTTTTAAAACCGCTGCTAATGGCCTGGAATTTTACCAGCGGTTTTAAAACTTTTCTCGGCGGTTTTAGTATTTCCGATGGCCATATAGACGGGAGTCGTGATTACCGCTGCTAATGGAAATTCCCGGCGGTTTTCTAATGCTGCTAATGCTTAAATTTGGCGTACTGCTTTGAAATTATAGACCAATCCGATCTTTAGTTCGAGCATACAAAATTAATGGACCTATAGGTAATCATTTAATTGTTAGAAATATAATGGCTCTTTCGTTATTGTTCAACATTCCGGACTCAAAACATATGAATTAAGTGGCACATGGGAGCTCAAGCGAGTTGTTGGTTCGTGGATTCGCTCCCAGATCAGTGTTCGATTCTTAGAGTGTCTATAAGAAAGAAATTTCTAATGACTTCTATTCCCGGCATGAATGATCTGCTTTTGATCAGATTGAGAAAGGAACCAGTCGAAGTTCGTATAAGCTAATCTGAACACTCTTGATTCTCGGAAAACAGGAAAAAAGAATGGCACATGGGCATTCATGCACGTGCCCAACAAAATGCACTAGGCATGCCACACCACATGGAAAAAATGGAACTTTAATTAGAAAAAAGACACATCTTCACATCCTTTTCCTATTTATTCAAAATTAGATCATCTGATGCATGACATAACAAAATAATTGAGAGAATAATTTGTTTATCCATACCCTTTTTTCGATCATGAGTTCAATACTCTGACAGAATCATAAATAAATACTCCCTCCGTTCCTTTTTAAATGATCCCTATCAGAATACGTGCAATTGCAAACTCTCGAAAACATATTTTTTTATATAATTTTTTAATTTTTTTATACCAAATTAAAGTGCTCATTGAGTACTTTAATTTGGTGCCCAAAAAAATTAAAAATGTTCTATGGAAGTACATTTTTTAACGTTCATAAAAATACACGCTTCTCAAAAGTATCACTTAAAAATGGACGGATGGAGTATTAAATACGAATTGGGGGATGGTGCTGTTCCTAAAGGGGCAGCATCCATGTTGTCCCCAATCTGGGCCGTCCGTGTTCGGCAATGGACGGCTCGGATTTGTTTGGTAGCCGGACGGTTCGGATGTATTTGGACAAGATGTGATCCGACCCGTCTATCGCCGAGCACGGACGGCCCAGATCGGATAACATGCATGTTGTCCCCAAATGAACAACATGCACCCCGGATCCATTAAATACTACTATCTACTAAACAGAAAATATTATCAATCATACATGCATGGTCAGAAGTCAGCAGAGGGTAGAAATCTCGCATGAAATCGAAGAATAACGGGAAGTAACTTTATCTAGTAACCATGCATCCAGTCATTGAGAAAAAATAAAAAAATAAAAAAAATCTCACGTACTTATTCATTAAACCAACCACTTGCTAGTTTTAACTTCGAGTGCTCATTTGGCAATTACCGGCTCGACGATATGCCGAAGTACTTTGAGTGAATTCACATTGCATATATGAATCAATGTTCTAGATCTTAAGAACATAATGCGTACGCTCAGTAGACTGTATAAAATTGTCAGACGTAAGCTATATTTTTATAAAGAAAATTAGACAGTTGATTAAGGGTTGCTCTTTTGTAGTTTTCGTCTTGTAAGAGTGGCAGTTTTTCGTAATTTCCTAGATATGAATGTCTAAAAATTTAGGGGACACGAGACCCCGCTCCTACACTGCATCCGTCCCTGTAATCTTTTTCTCAATCCGATCAAGGCAGACCATCCAAATAAATGGGTCGAAAGAGATTTGTCTAAATTATCGGATCATGTAGGACTACAACTGGTTATGCAGCATAGACATAAGACTAATTTCGAGACAAAATCACAACAATATGAATAAGAATATGTTCAAATTTAGGAGAAGGATGTGGACTTGAAAAGCTCAACTTGGCAGTAAGATGGACTCAAATGGGAAGAAATTAACACTTCTGATGAAAGGCAATTAACTTTCAATAAATAGTTAGAAAGCTACTGCAGCCAACCATTGGAATAATGGTTTTTCCAGAAGTTGATTGGATCAATATCCTTGAGAAAATTTTGGGTGCAAAAAGGGTACCCGCACATTTCTGTCATCCAAAAATATTTTGGACGGTTCAGATTTTTCCCTCCCTCTCTCTCTAAAATCCAGACCATCCAAAATATTTTTGGATGGCCGAGATACGCGCTGGATACCGCCACGTGATATCCAGCCGGCATCCAATTAGTTTTTCTCAATATGCTTGGAAAGAGAAGTTGGAACAGATGTTTATGGACATGGTAAGTTTTTTCAAAATTCCGTTTGAGTTTAGACAATTTGAGAATACAAAGTTTTTTTCAGAATATTTTGTTTTTAGGGTTAACATTTCATATTTTTGGGATTCGTCTAAAAAGCTTAAAAAATTGAGCAAAAGCTTAAAAAATCAGTAGCCTGAATTTTTTGGTTTATTTTTTGCTTTATTCAAAAAAATATTACTTTTAACCATAATTTTATACTCTTTGGATTCGTCTCGTCGAGGCGAATCCATAAACCACGAAAACTTGACGCAAAACTAACAAATGCAAAAAAAAATTTGAATAAGGACAAAACGAAAAAACCACTGGGGGTGTTCCACTAAGGTGGTTTTTTTAAAAACTGGTTTTTCACGGTTTTTTATGTGATATATTGTGAGAGAATGACCTGTGTCGGTTTTTGGAAAAAACAGTTTTTTTGTTAGTGGAACACCCCCGGTTTTTACATCTACCCTTGTACTTAGCCTATTTACAAAATTACTCTCATGCGTAGTCATTTTACCAAAATACCCTTGTACATGACTAAAATACTGTACTACCCTTATACTTAGCCAAATTACTACTCCATCCCCCATGTTTTTCAACATATTACATTACTACTCCTACACTTCATTAGATTTCGTTTCCACCCCTATGTTTACAAAATTGCACATTGAACTCCATTTTTACTAAATTATTAAAAGCTACCTAAGGCTCGCGAAATATTTATGAAACCTCCAAAGAGTTAAAAGAACTTACAATGAAACCCGAAAGTCACAAGGACATATCCAAACCCTTATGTGTATTCATTTCTCTTTACGAATTGTTGTTGTTATACTATGCTATCATGTATATTCCTTCCGCTTTATGAACTAGTACTATTGCTTTACTATGTAATTACTCCAATGCGAAACATTTTGAGGTTGTTGAGCTGATAGAAAGGATTTAGCTCAAGATTGGTGTACGTATGTAGAAGGTCACATAGACATTGCTAAGTAGATGGACAGAGGAGTGTGTGTTGAGTTCTATAAGTTAGTACTAGAGCGGTCTGTTATGAATTGAGTTTCTCTGTAAGGGAGGCTAATGACTGATGTTGTTCTCTATTATATCTGAGTTATTGCACTTGAAGTACCAAATTATAGTTGTGTTATGTTACTTAATGTACAGAACTATAGTTGCATCTGCTCTATGGTACTCAATATACAGATTGTAGTTGCACTATGGCATGACATGTACAAAATTATAGATGCAATCAAGGGTAGTCGATGTACAAAATTATAATTGTGTTTTCATGGATCATAATGTACCTTGCGGTTTAGTTTCATTTCCTTGGGATGGCAGTAAATGCATCTAAATAAGTAGAATTAGGAGGATGGCTTAGTCTAGAGGTTAAATATAGGGGATGTTGCTTAATGTTGAAAATCTAGAAAGAGTATTAAGTTTAAAGTTGGATAACGCATCAAGCTACTTGTTCCTTCCTCTTCAATTCTTTATATTGAACTGTGAATTACTTGTTATGTGAGGGTTAATGGGTAGAAGTTTATATACTGAGTGTCATTTGCTCATGGTATTCATGTGGACACCCCTCCGAGGAATTCGATTCGGAGTCACCACCCGGGTTTTAGCGGATTGTCCCCGAGGAACCAAACTCGAATGACTCGTGCCTTATTTTGGATAAGGTTTAAAACCGGTCTGTCATCACCATAATATCTTAGATTCGGGAGCTTAGTTACGAGAGGCGAAGGGTTTTATGGCACCCCTCTCGCCCGACCCGAGAGTCGGTCTCTACTTAACATTTATGGGATTTGTAAAATATTTATTGTGTAACTTGGAACATGAAAAATGGGAATGGGGTACGGGAAATAAGTAAATGCGGATACAAACAAAGATGCACATGAGATGGTGGATACTTATGCAATATGTACAAAGTGATGATATATGAGATATATTGGGATGCATAAAACAAACTATATATGTAGAACCCATGCAAAAACATTGATTTACATGAACCAAGAATAAATTCAAACATGAACAATAGCATATGATGTCTATTAAGTTATGAAGTTATGTGATAATTTAATCATGAACAGACTGAAATGCAACATGGTGAACATAGACAAAGGTTATATTGAACAGAGTGTAACAAGTAAAGACTACTAGAACCAAGATAGATCTGCTTGCTGACTTTGATTTGAGCCCTCAAATGGGCTAACCTGAGTGCTCAAGTTGACTGACTTGAGTGCTCAGATAGCCAGAATACACAAATAAACTTTTCTCTTTGATGACCTTGATTTACTTACCCTTCTCAAAAACGAGTTCATTCCTTGTATTTTACTATGTTTTAAACTGATGAATCTCTTTTTACAAGACAAATAAACTTTCAAATACACTTTCATAGCACTTCTTGCACAAAACAAGCCACAAGCAGATCTATATTGATATAAAATGATGATTAAAGCCTTTATAAGAAAGTTTTGATAGAATATAACCAACAACAAACATAACATAAACCAACAGAAGAGACATGAGTGAAAAAAAAAGATGATAGTCCAGATGGACTTAAGTGCTCAGATGGGGGAACATGAGCACTCAATCAATTGGACTGATTTGAGTGCTCAGAAGTTTAGAGCTAGACCTTTGAGTTTTCAATCATAATACACTCTTTGCAAACATTCATGGCAGATTTATCAAAAATAGACTTGTTTTTCCCTTTTTCATCTTGTTTTCAAACTTTCCTTTTTATTTTCAAAAGAAAAATGCTTCCAAAAGCTTACTTTTGTACATTGATGAGATATATTTGAGTGAGAACAACCCCCATTTGGGCACAAACAGTCATCAGAATGGATCAAACATATCAATATACCAAAATAATCATCAAAACATGTAATATAAAGAAAGAAAGTTTGATCATTCTGATGGACCTGAGTGCTCAGGACAGGGTTTCTGAGGGCTCAGGTTAACGAATCTGAGTGCTCAGATGAAATCTGTCCATTCGAACCAAAAACTTTAAGAAGTCATTTTTATGAACTTTAAACCCTTAATAAGTTCAAAACAGGTATAAGGAACCTGTCTAAACCTTTTGGGTTCCCTCAGGAAGCAAGAACAACATTTTGACAAGGTATTTCTACCTTTTTGAGCTTGAAACAAGGACTTTTGTGGTGATTTTGGGAAGACACAACCTATGGATGAGTTTCTGGAGTGGAGTGACACCAAGATGAAGGTGTATGATCAAGAACTCGACTAATGGGTAAAGTTTTGGTGTATTTGGTGAGTTTTTAGGCTAGAAACAAGGGTTTTCAAGAGATTTTTCAAGGGTTTTTGAAGAAATATGGAATGAGATGTGGATTTTGGGGTGTTATGGCTCTGGAACTATACCTAACTGACTGTACATGGTCTTTGATGAGAGTTTTTGGTGGAGTTTTTAAGGTATTTAGGCCAAAAATGGACTAAAAATGAAGTATTTGGCCATGGATGTGAAAGATTTTGGGTTTGAATAAGAGGAGAAGGGATGAGAAATGGTAGAGAATGGTCTGATGATTAGTGGTTTTTTTCTAGAGAGAGAAAAGGTGGGTTTTTATAGAGGAAATTTGGGAGAAAATGTAAAATTAACTTGGTTTAGGGAGCTAGGATAACAATTAGTTTTAGGGGTCTAGGAATATAATTAGTATGATTTGGGGCATCTCAATACGTGATATAGTGGCAAAAATATATCAGATTTGCAGGAAATCTCATCATTGTTTCTGCAGGAATCTGTCATGTGTCCCACCTGAGCGCTCACGTTCATGGACTTGAGTGCTCAGGTTTATGGACTTGAGTGCTCAGGTTCATGGAGGATCTGAGTGCTTAAGTGGATGAATGTGAGTGCTCAAGTGGATGGACCTGAGTGCTTAGGTCCAACAAAGTTTCTTTCTTTGTTTTGAGTTTTTGGGCTATTTTGGTGAGTATTTGGGGGTTCTTGGGGAATTGAAAGTCTTGTCCGAGCCTTAATTGTTGTTCTTGGCTTATTCCTCATTATCGGGGATGCTTAGGATTATTCCGGAGTCATAATTGGGGTGTCTACAATTCATATACCCTAGCATTATACGCTAGGTATTGAAGACGGGGCAGGAGTGCAAGACTAAGCCGATGGTTGGAGGACAACTTTGTCAAACTCTGAACCCCCAAGTAGTTGCCGCTCTGTTTCTTTTGTAAAATTTGATTTCAAGTTGTAATCTTGTTTAAAAACTTAATCTATTTTGTTAAGTTGATGTATTCAAACTAGGTGTGAGCATGGGTCGGGTTGGTCGGGTTTGTGTCGGGTTCGGGTCAATTTTGGTCGGGTTGTACAAAAGGGCACCCGAAACCGAACCGAACTACTCTATAAACCGATCGGTTCGGGTGCGTCGGGTTTCCGTTCGGGTCGGTCGGGTTGAATCGGGTTGGCGGAAGCCCTAAATTCCAGATCTTAGGTCAGAGAGAGAGAGAGAGAGAGCAGTAGATTGCACAGATTCATCACAAAATCACACACAGATCTCACGAAGAGGCATCAAACATCAAAGAGACAAAGACTTTGCAATAGCTAGAAACCTAGAACAAATCTGTATAAACATAAATGGTCCACTGGAATAAAGATAAAACAAACATGGAATAAAGATAAATATAGTTCACAGATCTCGCTGTCATCTTTGTTTAGATCTCGTTGTCGTCTTTGTACACACTTCACACACATATCTCGTTTTCGTTGTCAGTGTCTCACTATGGAGTTTTGCGGTCGTCGTGTTATAAAAACAAGGAGAGAGGGTGAGAGATGGTTGAGATGCAGTGTTTACGGTGGCCGGAGACTCGCCATCGGGGAGCAAACCTTCGGGTAGGGACTAGGGTTTGTCGTGAGAGGTAAGGGTGAGCATTATACCCGAAACCCGATGGCCCGAAGGGGTATCAGGCGGTTTCGAACTTATATCGGTTCGGGTCATGGGTTATATTTTTTAGAAAAATCGGGTTTCGGGTTAAAAATTAATGACCCGTCGAAACCGACCCGACCGGACCATATAATATACTAAATAAAAAATTAACATATATATATATATATAGGATTAACTTCCAATAAGGGTCCCTTATTGAAAAATAAAATGCGGACCTAGTCTTTTTTGTGTTTCCGGACCAAATTTTGACGATCCGAACCGTTCAATGTTTTTAAAATGCATTTTTAAGGGCCTCCGCGAAGATTCGTCCAAAAAAAATACCCGAATCGGTTTTTGTTAAAAACGCTATATATAGCGTATATATATATATATATACCCTCCCACAGTTTACACCCCAGAAACTTCAAACCCTATTCGGCTATTCCTATTCTCCTCTCTCTCTCTCCCTCTCTCTAACACAGCCGCCCCCTCTCCTCCTGCCTCTCTCCTCTCACTAGGGGTGAGCACGGGTCGAGTTTGTGTCAGGTTAAGGTGGGGTCAATTTTGGTCGAGTTGGACAAAATGGCACCCGAAACCGAACTAAACTACTCTATAAACCGATCGGTTTGGGTGCGTCAGGTTGGTCGGATTGAATCGGGTTGGCGAAAGCCCTAAATTCCAGATCTTAGGTTAGAGAGGGGGGGGAGAGAGAGAGAGAGGGAGGGAGAGAGAGCAATAGATTGCACAAATTCATCACAAAATCACACACAGATCTCACGGAGAGACATCAAACATCAAAGAGACAAAGACTTTGCAATAGCTAGAAACCTAGAACAAATCTGTATAAACATAAATGGTCCACTGGAGTAAAGATAAAACAAACATGGAATAAAGATAAAATACAGTTCACAGATCTCACTGTCATCTTTGTTTAGATCTCGTTGTCGTCCTTGTTCGATGTCGTCTTTGTTCACACTTCACACACAGATCTCGTTTTCGTCGTCAGTGTCTCAGCTATGGAGTTTTGCCGTCGTCGTGTTATAAAAACTAGGAGAGAGGGTGAGAGATGGCTGAGATGCAGTGTTTACGGTGGCCGGAGACTCACCTTTGGGGAGCAAATCTTCTGGTAGGGACTAGGGTTTGTCATGAGAGGAGATCCGATGCACCCGAACCGATCGGTTTATAGAGTAGTTCGGTTCGGTTCCGGGTGTCGTTTTGTCCAACCCGACAAAATTGACCCGACCCGAACCCGACACAAACCCGACCAACCTGACCTGTGCTCACCCCTAGTGAGAGGAGAGAGGTAGGAGGAGAGGGGGCGACTGTGTTAGAGAGAGAGAGAGAGAGAGAGAGGAGAATAGGAATAGCCGAATAGGGTTTGAAGTTCCGGAAAAAGAAAAAAAAATGGGGTTTGAAGTTTCTAGGGTGTACACTGTGGGAGGGTGTGTATATATATATATGGTCGGGTCGGTTTCGACGGGTCATTAATTTTTAACCCGACACCCGCCCCGAAACCCGATTTTTCTCAAAAATATAACCCGTGACCCAAACCGATATAAGTTCGAAACCGCCCGATACCCCTTCGGATCGGGTTTCGGGTATAATGCTCACCCCTAATTCAAACTAAGCTTCCGTGATTTGACTTTGAGTAAATTGACTTTTTAATCTATTTTATTATTTTGAAACAAATATTTCATTAATGTCTCTGGAAATTCAGGAGCGTTACATATCCATTCAAGGCAGGCCATCCTAATAAATGGATGAAAACATTTGTTTGACTTATCGGATCCTGTATAACTACAACTGGTTGTGGAGGATAGACACATGATTCAGACTGATTTCGAGAATAGACAATGGAAAAGAATATGTTCAAATTTCGGAGAAGGATGTGGACTTGAAAAGCTCAACTTGGCTGTAAGATGGACTCAAATGGGAAGAAATTAACACTTCTAATTAATGAAAAGTAACTTTCAAAAAAAAGTTAGAAAGCCACTGCAGCCAAAGCCACTGCAGCCAAAGCCGTGACAAAACATAGAGTAGTTGTATGTGAGGTCTCACGATTGGGATGGCAAAAGATCCTTGAGAGATGTTATTTCAGAGATAGTTGGCCTAATTTATTCATTTTGAATTTTCTAAGCTTCTGTTATTTGCATGTTAAATTTTTCTTGAATTTTTTATTAGTCTTCATAAGATGAGTACAAAAAATAAAATTAGGATAAAATGGTTTTAAAAAAATCACTAATGGTAGGAAATAATCCAGAACATAAGGGAGCCGAACAAGATGAAGGTTTGGTGGTGACCACGACTCCCCCTCCGGAAATAAGGGAGTTCATGATAAGGGATAGCCTAAACATTAGGCAAATCCTTGACTAATTCCTAGTTTCTTATGCTATTTGGTTATTGTAATCAATTTATTGCACTACTGATGCAGACTGATATCTTTGCTTTTAGCATCTAATATATTTCCGAAGTACCAAAAAAAAAAAAAAAAAAAAGGAAATAATCCAGAACATATAGATTCTCGAATTATTTATGTCTTTCTTGAACTTTTTGTTCATATTCTTTTATCTTTTGTACTTCTCGTCGAGACGAAGTTAAATATTTTGACCAAAACTATAAATAAATAATTAAAAAAAACACTAGTAACAAAGAAACAGAAGTCATCGATAATAAAAATAAAAATAAAAAGTTAAGTTAGGTCCCGTTTCGCTGAGTGAATTATTTGGTTTTTGACTTTCACGCTTTACGATCTGAAGTCAACTAAAAAAGTTTAAAAGGCAAAAAGTTCAACGAAGTTAATATATTTAATACACATCTAAGTTGGGTATGCAACCCTTTTTTTATCAAAATAAAAACTTCTAAACTTTAGCTCAAGGCCTGCACAAGAATTTCGATTTTAAGTTCAATTTGGGTGAATATCAACTCTAGTGCAAGTCCAAGGTGGCACTACTCTAGTGCCTCTTCATTTTATGAAGCCCAAATACCAGGCCCAGCTTAGATGCAACCTCCAGGCCCAGGCGCACTGAATAATTCCTCTCAAAACTCTGGATTTGTTCAAGAAGATAACCACGTCAAATGATAGAGGTCATATCTGGAGCTCAAATTATCGGAATTTCGTCATCATTATTATATATATATTTTTTATTTTTTTATTTTTTTTTTGGCATTCGTCATCCCTAATCTATGACATAGGGGAGGGGGAATGAGACTCGATCCCGGGATGCAGTCATGGATGGAGCCAGAGGGGGACAAGTGGTGGCGGTCGCCACCACAAGGTTTTCAAAAAATGCAATTCTTATATAGAAAATAAATTTTTATCCCCGAATTATATAGACTCGCTATCACTAGATTTTTTTAATCTTTCATCCTCATAATGTATTTTGTTTTTTTATTTTTTAAGTACATTTTTTCGCCACCACAAAAATAAAATCCTGGCTCCGTCCCTGGATGCAGTGTGGGGCATTCAAGAGCTCTACCACATGAGCTAGCCACCACTTGCTTCGGCATCATTATTTGAACAGTATAGTTTGTAGAGATTTTAACCTTATATGCAAATCAAAAATCAAGTTAATCGGATATTAATATCTGCATGCAATAGGGGAGAATTATCTCGTAGGACTGAGATCGAGAAGACGTAATTAATCGGCCTTAAAATTGCATTGCTGTTTAGTAATTCCAAGTGTCTTCAAATCCTATGCATGCATGCTAAGCTAACGCTCTCTCTTCCGAAAATGTCATCTAATGGGCACTCTCGGAATACTATGTGACATTGTTATGTACAGGGATGGAGCCAGAGGGGGGCGTAGAGCGGTCGCTCCTGCAAGGAAAAAAAATCCTCTAGTATTCCATAGTAAAAATAATAATTTTCTTCTGAATTATATAGGCTCGCCCCGGCCTGCAAAGTATTCTGGAAAAAAAAATCCGCCCCTGCATAGTGATATTCCTAGCTCCGTCCCTGGTTATATAGTAATTCATATTTCACACAAATAAAATATCGCCACCATATTACGTGGGTCGCTCATTGTCTCTCAACCACCCAATAGAAATTAATGATAATTGTTCCTACGGAATGATTTGTCGTTACGTAAATGTTTGGAGTACCACGTAGGCAACATAACATTATACTCCGGGACTGTTGAATATTTACTCCATTCTGCTCTCCGAATATAGCGTGATAACAAACCCCATTCTCATTTGCGTAGGGAGAGAAAGAAGTGGAAATCTGTTGAGGAAAATCACATTTTTCCGATCCTCGTAAAAAAAATTTCCCATTATGGTTTCCTTGAAGCTTTAAGGTTTGCTTAGAAAATGAATTTTTTTTTTTTTAATCTGTATTTCTCTACATGCACTCTTTTTTCAGCAGCCTCTTTTAAGATGATATATAACAATTAAGAAATGGTGAGAAAAGAAAGAAATGAGAGATTTTTCACTTGTTATAAATGAATCGAAGAGGTGAAAATGATGAAAGATATGTAATAGTAATTCAATATTGGATTTTTATTGATCTATTTTATTTCTCATCAAATCTCACCAACATGAAGAGATTTGGTGTGAATTACCCGGCCTTTCTCGCAGTCCGACGGTGTTTTCTTTGCGCTTGATGATCTCAAAGGTGTTATATATATAAGGTTTTTGGTTTTGTGTTTTCAGGTGGCAATTAAGATGGACTCTGGAAACAAGTCAGAAAACATGGAGGTAATTTTGTTTGCGTTGTTCTCGATGTACCCTCGTCGAGTTATTAGTAAAATCTTTGTTGCCAATCAAAAAAAAATTCTGTTTACATTGGCCTTGATTGGTGAATTGTATGTTTGTGAGTCCAGCTCGTCTCCAATGGTTGGCGAGAACAACCTCCCGATCCATTTGAAGAGATTGGAGAGGAGCTGAACTCTTGGGTTGCTTTTTTCATCTAACGTCTATGACAAAACCCTGAGACCTTCTGCACAAAATTAATGAAGACCCTAAAATCCAAAAATATATCAAGTTGCGGACAGTGGATGATAAGTAGAATCTGTCTAGATTAGTCGAATTGCACGTAAGTTGACTCAAAATACTTTGAGTTATCCCAAAAAAATATGAGAATTGAGATACAAGAATATGCGTAGATAAGTAAACATGAAGAACCGTATACCCAAAAAGTAGAGCATGCTATGAAAATCTTAGAACACACATTTGCTGATTATATAAGACAATTTTTTTACAAAAAATAAAGAATCCAAAAGGAGATTGAAAAGAAAGAAATGGCGTCAAGGATAGAATTAATGTAAAATAAAAATACATATAAATCGAAAGTTGTTCTCCTTTTTTATCTTTGGTTCTGCATACCCATACCCATAAACAGTACCCAATGATTTCAAAATATGGGCAATTTTCTGGATAAACTTTATGGTACTTATCATTTCCATTGGTTCTACCAACAACAACCAATTGGGGTTCCGGCCAAAAATGTTTTCTTTTCTTTTCTTTTTTTTGTCATTCCTAATCTATTACATAGGGGGAGGGGGAGTTGGACTTGATCCCAGGATACACCGGGGGCATCCAAGAACTCTACTGCATGAGCTAGCCACTACTTGCCAAAAAGGTTAAAGTAACGTATACTTCACATATTTGTTTTGTAAATTTTTTGTTATTGTATTTGGTGGGGTAGGTTTTCACCTTAGGAAAGCAAGCCACCGAAAGTCGCGCTGAGTAGGGTTCCGGCGAGAGACAAGCCACCGAAAGTCGCGTTGAGTAGGGTTCCGGCGAGAGACCTGCAAGACTCAAAGAACATTAGGCTACCCGGCCGGGGTTTGGCCGGAATACCCCTCTGATACTTAAGTCAGAGACTGAATATTGGAGAAGAGAGGAAACTAGGGTTTGTGTGAGTTTGATTGTGTGTACCTTTAGTTGTGGGTGAAACACCTATTTATAGGCTCTCCTTTCCTGTCGTCCAAGATACCTAGTCTGTTCAGGATACACTTGTATCCCTAAATATCCAGAGCTTCGCCCTTATCGGGACACTCGACAATGCCTATTAAGGTAGCTTCCCCGATTAGGGCCGACTCCAATCTCCACTAGATCTCCGTGAGCTTCGCCTTTGTTGGGATACTTGATGATGCTTATCAAGGTAGCTTCCCTGATTAGGGCGGATTCCTATCTCAAGTAGATCCATTAAGCATCTTCTAGAATAATCTCTACGCCGCCCATTGAGACGGTCTATCTCAACTGGGCCTAGTCCGTCTAGGTCACGCTCTTTGCTAGCTCGCTCCGCTAGTTTGGCCCAACTAATTCGGAGGCCTAAAATCCAGCCCTCCTCATTGTAAATGTTCATGTATATATTAGGATTTGTTTGAGAGAGAAGAATAGAGAAAATGATAAAATGGAGTATTGAGCAAATTAATTTCCCCCCTTTATTTTCCTCACATTTCCCCTCTTCGTTATTTTCTCCTCTTTACATATTAATCAAAAAGGTTTTCTCCTTTATACTAACATTTAGTACTTCACATTTTTGTTTTGTAAATGTGCATTTTCTGTTTAATTAATTTTCATTTTGTGTGGTTTTTCTTAATCTTAACCATTTTTTCCTCTCAATTCCAGAGAGAAAATCCTTCACCGATCGATACATCGCTCAAGACCCATCAAAATTCACCAAATGCACAATACAAATCCCCAGTGGAATTAGAAACATATGATTATGTCCCCAGAGCAAGTGATCTTCTCGTATCCGTATCGGTTCGAGCTGACGTGAATAAACACAAGATCACAGATCTTGTTATATCAGCAATGGAGGAACTTAGGCAGTTAGTCATAGAGCAGGAGGCTTTGTGGGTATTTGACATGGAGGCAGGAACTTGTAGCCTAAATGTTGGTGAATATAAGAAGAGATTTAGTCCTCTTGATCCTACATTGGACGAAATCGTTAAGATGATTAAAACAGAAGATCCTATTTTACGGATTCCGAATTTGAATGAAGATGTTGAGGGTTTTTCAGAAGTTGGATCAATGTGCTTGGAAAGAGAAGCTTCCAGAGATATCGGACTCGTTTGTATGAATCCAGAAAACTTGGTCGAGATGTTTATGGATGTGGTAAGTTTTTTTCAAAATTCAGTTTGATTTTGGATAATTTTATACTTTTTGGATTCGTCTAAAAAATTTTGAGCAAAAGCTTAGAAAATCAGTAGCCTGAGTTTTTTTTTTCTTTTTTCCCTAACTTATTTTTACTTTTGAATTTTTGAAATATCAGGATCAGTGGTCAAGGATGTTTTATAGTAATGTATCAAAGGCCAAATTACTTGAAGTCATATCAAGGGGAAAGGGGAGCAGCCTTGATGGAGCGATACAAGTGGTAATTACTAGTGATCAAATATATCTTCAATTCTTGGTTTGAATTTATTGGTGAATATGCTGAATATATTAAGATGTAATTAGATGTATATGTTAGGTATGGCAAACTTTTCTTAGGACCCGGGGCTGTAGTGAGCTTGCTACGGCTTGCTCACTACATGCATGCAATGAGCAATCATGATCGTCGATCTTCACAATCAATGGTTCAGATTCGCCAAGCACTCTTACCGGTAAGAGTAGTGAGCAGGCCCCGGATCCACTTTTCCTAATATGGAGAAAGTTCAAACTTAATTTATTGGTAGGCTTGATTACAACCTCATCCCCACCATAGGGTTCAGATCTTCTCCAGCCTAAGATTTGAAATGGACAGTCCAAATATGAATCATCCATTGGTATTGTTAATTGTTCGGATACGCTTAGAAATACTACTAAGTCAAAAAAAAAAAAATATCACCAATAGGACATACCAGGAGATTCGTTATATCCATATGATCAATTTGTTCCACTAAGCTTACCCTTTTTTGATTCTTTTAGTTGATGTATATGAGGAGATTGAGATGTCTCGTAAAACGTGAAAATATAAAAAAGCCAAAAGAAATCACTTAGTGGAACGGGACCTAATTTGGAGTTAACGATGATGTTTCAGATGACGGCGGAATTTCAGGTCTCTTCACCACTGGTTGAAACCAGAGAGAGTTACTTTGCAAGGTACAGTAAACAATTATCCGTGAATATCTGGGCAGTGGTGGACGTTTCTTTGGAAACTATTTTCCCAAACCCAACTGCAACATTTCTACGAAGGCCATCGGGTTGTTTTATCCAATCTATGGGAGATGGATACTCAAAGGTGAATTCAAAAATGGTATTCTAAATTTACTCTAGTACTTCCACTCATGAATTGTAGAGAAAATAATAGTTTTAAGAACGGGGTGCACATACATCAGGTCAAGCCGAGCTTACAGTAGATAATTATGAGACTTATGTATGTCTGAACCCGGCCTATTATTAATCTTGCTTTGAGTAATATTTTCGAACTCGGTCCTCTTACAATTTCATTTCTCAAACCCGTCCAACTAACCCTTTTATTTCTCTATATTAGTGTATGTAAATTAGAGTTTATAACGATAATAGTAATTTAGTAAAAGTTATTCAAAACAAAGGAATTGATGGTGTTATACATACATAAGTAAGTATGGTAGTGGCTTTTTTTCTTTCTTAATATTTTTTTGATAGGATAAATAAATAATGGACATCATAATTATTATTTTATACGGGTCGAGTTTGATTTTAAGAGATATTTTCAAGACCAACCCATTTACTAAACGGACTTAAAAACTCAAAGCAAGCCAACTCAACGGGATATATATCCCAAACCCCATAAAAATCGGGCTCGGCTAGGGTAACCCGTGTGCGCCCCTAGTTTTAAAGTATATATTTTGGGATTAACTCATGTTTTTCAAATTGTATGTAGGTCCTATGGATTGAACACTCCGAAGTTGATAACACTCTGGTTCACCATTTATTGAAGCCACTGGTCAATTCTGGTTTGGCATTTGGTGCAAAACGATGGCTTGGAACCCTAGCTCTCCAGTGCGATCGCGTTGCGGCATATGCGGATGATCGCGGTATAAGTTTTTACTTTTGGTCTCTCCAAAGCTCTCTCAATTTTTTTTATTTTTTTTTATATTCGCGATTTTATTTTTTATCGTTATGATAATGAAGTTTTCAAAAAAACATTGATACCATGCATGCAAAAAATGAGGGATGTAATTTGACTTGCCATCTTTACCACTTTTGCTATTCTGCAGTTCCTTTAATGCAAGATGGAAGGAAGAGTATATTAAAGCTTGCGGATAGAATGATGAGAAGCTACCATGCCGGTGTAAGTGCCTCGCCGGAAAACGTATGGAAACCGATACCAATTTCCGGTGCCGAAGACATTTTGGTGACCACCAGATACAGTGAAGATGATCCACAAACTCCTCGTGGTGTTTCCATAACGGTGGCAACCACCATATGGCTTCCAAACCACCCCAGGAATGTTTTTGAGTTTCTTCAAAATGGAGATCATCGTAGCCAGGTACTCTTAATTAGAGTATTGTTAATATGTATCCCGTAATATTTGATCCAACAAGCAGTGGTACGGAGTACAGGCACATATATTAGTTGCATACTCTTTTTTTTTTGCTTAAGCAAAAGGATGAAAAAGGGGGTTGCTCGGCTATGGCAATCTTCTTTGGACGTGACCATAAAAATTCTAGATCTAAGGCGGGTCCCATGAGGAACCAATCACCAATAGGTTTTTGCTGCCCCGCCAAGGGCTAGTAGATCACATTCAACCACTCAAACCACTTGGAGTAAGCCATTTGCCACAAGGCTACAACCGCTGGTGGTACAAATATTTGAATACTGATCGGTTCGATTTATGTGGGACCCATACACAATGAACGGCTATGACAGGGCTAGCCTTTGACAATAAAGTGGCCTAATGCGAACTTCGTAGATGGACCTAAATATTTTTACACCAGATCACTTGTTCCAAAAATTCAATGTACCTCTATTCCCGTGCATTTTCAACCTCGTAATTGCAGAATATCATCTTACCTGTGAGATATCATTGTGCAATCATGTGGCTGAAAACAGTGGTACAGAGGGTTTTAAAGTCCAAAAGATTTGATTCCCAAGTTCTTTTTTTTAGGGCTTATACGTTGGGTGCTGAATTGTTTCTTTTGGGCTTATATGCTGGCTATTAAAAACCCGATAGGCCCTAATTTTTACACTTTCAAAGAGCCTAAGACGGCGGCCTCTTGAGCCTTAGCCCAGGACGGATCTCCCTAGACGTCTGTATCTAATTAAAGCATTTTCCTAATAGAAAAGTAATCTAAATTCTCATTTGTTTGGTGTTTAAAATGTAGTGGGATCTTCTGTGCCTAAAACGCTGCACTCAAGAAGCAACTCGCGTCGGTACCGGCCATGATCCAGCAAACCGTGTTTCTCTCATAAAAATCGATGTAAGCTTCACAAACTTCCCTTTCCTGTACAAAAATAGCTCAAATTTTCTGTATCCGAAAACGTTAGTCTCTCTACTTGGAAAGAAAACGTTAGTCTAAAACACTGCTTATTATGCAGACTTTACCACTAATATTCTATCTCCAAGAGAGCCAGACAACCTCGACGGGCTCATACGTGGTTTTTGCACCCGTCGACTTATTCACGATGAATTCGGTGTTGAGTGGCGACAATCCAGACAATATTCAGATATTGGCCTCGGGATTTGCCATGCTCCCAGATCAGTCCAGAACTCTGGGCGAGGAAAATGGTGGGACGCTTCTGACAATTGCTATTCAGGTAGTGGATCAACATTCGTCGACACCAGAGTATCTACCGCCGATATCAGTGTTGACAGTTTACTCCATAATTACTGAAACTGTAAAATTGATCAGGGCTGCAATATCACAGTGATGCATAGATAGCAAAAAACCGGATTTTGTAACACAGGACAGCAGGGCCCGTATCAGTAAATCCGAATGAGATTTACATTTTTGTGTACATGGGTTAGGAATCTTTTCTTCCAATAACTGACTTTAATCCGGAGATTGATTCCACAACATACTGACCGGGAACCCAGCTAAAGTAGGAACAAAGCCTCGCATGAACTGAAGCAACACAAGAATTGATAGCATGCAAGTGAAAGTTGAGTCTCAGACTAAAAGCTTCTCGAAGAACCTATTTGCAAAGCGACTACTACTACACCAAGTCCTGGGAGTACTTCATAGGTTAGGAAGTAGGAACTCGAGTCTGCGAGAAAACCTGGTTGACAGATTGTGTATGCGTTGCGTTTTCCTTAAAAACTACTGTTACATATCAGGCCATGTCATTTTACTTGCTTCTTCTCTATTGGAAATTTCGTGATGCTCCTTAGCCCTTGCTAAATGAACATTAGGACGCTGTAACACAATGATGGTAAAATTTCCACAAAGAAAGTTCCTACCTTAGTTGGGATGTAGATTTGTTCACCATTTTTTAAAATGGGTGAATTGCTGGAAGCAAGAGCAATATGTATATGTGTGTATGTATGTATTCTTTTGGCAACTGCTAAAACTAGCTTCTACTCAGGAAAATGTATTATGTATACCTTTCCATGTGCTCCATTCTTCCTAAAGGTGCATACAGGTACTGCTAAAAGCATCCATCAAAATAATCAAATCGCCGAGTTACAGCTTGATGGAGTGGTGGGGAGAGGGGCGTTGAAAAAACTTTAAAAAAAAACAAGGAAAGACCAGCAGATAAATTGACAAAAATTCTCACCAAAAACAGATCATTTAATGAGTTGTCTAATAACCTCTCCAGGACTCACTATAACGGAGAGAAATCCATAGAAAAGCTGTGATGGTACGACATTTCCTGCCAAATTATCTCTATCATCTTCCAGGAAGGATATCGGAGAAGGAAAAATCATGGAAGGCCGGGCCTGCACCAAAATACATGAAAAGAATTAATCCCGAAAGACTTTAAAAAAGAAAAACAATTGAAATCACACTTCTGCAATCACCAAAAAAATTGGCAACATTTTGACCCCATGTACTCGAAACAAATGGTACATATCAGAATTCCACCGAGATATCTCTATTGCATGTCTGAACTTACCTTCTTGTTCACCTAGAATGTAAAATGGAATATCAACAATCATTTTTGTGGCCCCCTCATTCCAATTGACAGTGCCTGGGTTCTGCATATATCCATGTGACGGTCGTGAAGGACCCAAGATTGACAAGCATATTGCAGGTTCATTCATTAAGCCCAAATAATCACGAGCACGTCTCCAGACCCTCTCATCAGATATTCGGGAACGTGCCACCTGCCATGCAAATCCAACTTAACTTATGCTGCCCAAATTTTGTATTGATATGTTAGGATTTAGGAAACATGTAAAAAATCACAGATCTTGTGTTTCTTTGTTTGCAATGATCCTTCTTTCTGTTTGGATGAGTAGTTTGCAATCATTATTTATCCCATGGTTTTTGAGCAGAGATCATCTTCAACACTTTTTTTGTGTCGAAGGATTTAGTATGATGAGACTAACCTTGGCCAAGGATACCCGAGCCCTTGGAAGCAAATCGCGGTGATGCGTGGCAAGCTTTGCTATAGCAGTCACAACAAAACAAAGGAGTCTCGACTGCGATGATTTTCTTGATGCTGAACTGCCGGAGCTAAGACTTGACTCCGTTAGACCCAATCGACTGCCCAAACAAATGGCAGAAAGATAAGTTATACGTCAGCTTGCGACAGGAAAAAATGAGAAACAAATCTCTGAAAATGAAAGAAGTTAAGAGCTGTAAGAACAATATACCTGGAGGAGAGGTTTTCATACAAAAGTAGTTCCAAACTCTCAAAAAGTTCACGAGCTGCATCTTTGTGAGATTCACCACCCCCTCCATGCTCTCCAATGGCCCAACACAATTGTAATGCCAACTCTGTCTATGATGGGAAAAACTTAATGATGAATAACTCCAGCATCTACAAAACAAGGGAATAACCATTTCTTTCTTTCTATATTTTATTTCTGGACATACTATACTCAACTGACCTTTGCAGGGCTATCATAAGCTTCTCCAAGTCTGTCTATTATAGGTTTCTGCAAAGGGTTTAATACGGGAATCTTTAAAATGCTGAATAACATAATGGACATAATTTTACTATCTGGAAATTCCAGGAAGGTTTTCAGGTCTCAAATATGTTGCACAAGCCCGAGACCAGCTTACATTATTTCAAGCTTCATAGGTCAGAAGCAAACATAGTGAAGAGAGAATTTATAGAAGTTCAGGAAACTAAAAATGCCATCGCTAAAAATGAAATAGCTTAAATGTAGCCTTAGAAGACTAAGACTTGCTCAATTAAGAGTGGCCTAAGTAGGCTAGTGTGGCAGTTTCTATGTCATCAGGTCTCTATAAGAGCAGCACCGAATAGAGTTCCGACTTCCGACATTGTTTCCTAGATACAATATTCAGATATTCTCGTGTACCGAACCAAACATGAGTCATGCAGGATGTCTCCTTGCCCAAGCAGGAGTGGAGACTGTTCAATAGTATGCTTCCAACATACTAATATCTAGGGGTCAATGCGAGACACATGACAGACCAAAGAAGAGGAACTCGTTGACCAAGTCATTACTCCACTCAACTATATTAACTCAAAGCTGACATCCAACAAAAAGACCAAGTCAAGCTTTGCTTTCAGCCAAAATAATCATAGCCTGCTCAGCCTTAACAGATTACCAACCCACATTATTGAGTTCTTAGTATGTTTACATCTAAACTTGCCATCCTTTGGTTTTATTTTTTAGCTGTTTAATATTCAGTTTGATATGTTGATACCCGAATTCCATCAAAAGTTTTATCTGTATTTCTGCTTACTATTTCCACCCCTAAAATACAAATTTGAAAAATGATATAAGGAAAAGCTCCTGCATAACTAGCTTACAACCAAAAAGTTGCAGGCCTGATGTGATGAGGAGAATACCTTGAGAAGTGCGACAAAATCAGGAGATCGATGGAATGCAGCAAGCATGAATTCTAAGAGCCTCTTTTGAACCTACACGGGATAAATCACGAGAAGTTGTAAATCTTTCAAGCACAAATGTAAAACCAAACCTTTAAACCATCATCTGCACAGCTATAGCCAGTGAATTGCAACACAAGGTTATATGTCTGATTTAGTACCAATGGAAAATGAAGCAGCAGAGAAGAAGCAGAGAGAGTACAGAGAAAAAGATTGACAATTATAGAAGGGTAGCAACCAAAGAGGAAGAGGTGGCGAGGAAGAATGCGCCAGAAGAGAAAATGAGGTATAAAATTCTCAATAATTTTGAACAATGCGAAAATCAACAAATACTTGTCACAAACCTTTTCTATGTGTCTTAATACCAATCTCTTCCATAAGTCTTAGCAAACGAAAGTACAGAATTACAATGGGGAACACCAATGGAACTGTATTTCCAAGATAAAAGGTGCACTGAACACTGCAAGAAGCAAGGTGCACTGCATTTCCAATGTCTCAGGCAAGTTACACTCATTTCTTAATCATACCATGCGACATTCACAGGCAAAGATGTAGATGAGTTGCATAACAATACAAGACAGTCTGAACAGTGCACTTTGCGTGAGACAGTATTTGTTTGATTTGCCTTAGAACGCCCCATAAATGATTAGCAAGCTTTAATTCCATTTAATGTTTAGGTATATCGCTGCCCATCTCACTATGTTTTAGGAGGAATAAGATGTAAAAGGTACTTACCTCGTAAGAGAAAATTTTGTCCGGAAATAGATTCGAATTCCTAGCCATAAGTAGAGGTATCAATGCACATATTAAAGCTGCAATAGAACATAAATTTCAAAATTGTCATCCAGAGTGCAAGGCATTTCATTGCTACAATACGATATACCTTTAGTTGCAAAAGGAAAGCTTCAGCTACGATTAATAGATTAATGACCACAAGAGGAAATGTTCAGGAGTAGAGGCTAGTAATGACATACAATTATTGACATCACGCACTGCAATAGCAAAATACACATCAAGAAGTCTGGGAGTCATCTTGAGGGTTTGCTTCAGCCTATCAGAGTGGGGGTTACTAACAGCAACCTGCAGAGCTGCAGCCATTGCTGGAGAACTCGAATGACGTTCCTGAAATATCAAATAGACTGTTATTCATTTGTTGAAGTCTGACAAACAGACCAAGACTTGATTGACACAACCAAGAGGCAAAGGATATTATTCAGTTAAGAGCTTCAACGTTGAAGTCCATTAATATGTTTCAAAATGTATAAAACATCATATGGTTAGTCAATGCATTGTTTTTTTTCCTCCAGTATATCAAGTTCACAATGAGGCAAGACAAAAGATTCAACATTAGAGCAATTTGTTTTATTGGGGAGGACATAGCTTGAAATATTTTCCATGGTTTGAAAGTCTGCATAAGGGGACTACGTAATTGACGCTCACTTTCTTGACCACTGTACTGTTGTAATTGAGAGGATAGAAATCATGTACCGGAATGATGCAGTGTAGCTCTTTTTGGAAAGAAGCTTGGTTTTACCGAATAGTCTGGTCTAGAATATCTCCAAAACAGATTCATTGGAATTTTGGGGTATAATTTTTGCATTCATAAACCTCCACTAATCCTCTAACTTTAATGTTTTTCGATTCAACAAGGACATTATAAGGCCTGAAGCTAATATGGAAGGCATACAGCAAGGCCATCATTCTCATCCTTAAGGAGCTCAAGAAACAACGGATCAGCTACAGCCATCGTATTGCTATCTTCAGATTCAAAGTCTGGTCCTTCATCGCCAATCATTGATCCAGTATAAGCTTCATCCATGAGTGCAAGCAGCATCTGCATACACAGAGGAGTTTGTCAATTGTAATACAAGAGCCCACCCGTTTTCATATATCTTACTGAGTACGAAAAATAACCTCAGGAGCCGCACTCTTCTGGAGTGAAGCTATGCCGCTGCCAATCAATGATCCTGAGCTCCTTTCAACCTTTTCCAATGCCACTACCAATACTGGTGTAAAGAGCACAAAGGCCAATCAGTTTCTCATTTTTCTCTTGACGCCACGTGATCTGTGAAGCACACGTATTCCTATCATAAAAAGCTAACTCTGGAAGTTGATGAAGCCACATCAGCAATTTCAACAGTACATTCCACAGCATGACGAGCATTACTTAGGAACTAGGGAAGCCGAAAAAGTAGGAAAACCAACAAAGATCGCTATATTTACAATCATAACTCGCAAAGTGGAGAACTGTCCTTTTTTTTGTGCTCATACAAAAATCAACAACCTAAAATTCGTGTCCATGCAAAAGGCTTGATGAAGTTTAACCTCTTTCACTCGAGGCCTTTCGACACACAGACCCGTTTGAAAGATCAAGAGATAATAGTAGAAAAATAATATGCGCAACTGATAGAGCATGAAAGGTCAAATTGGTGAAATGAGCAAAGAAAACCATTAAAAAAAGATGAACAAAACAGCAGAATGTAGACAAACTCACTTGGTAAGTCAACGAGAGATGGGAATAGCGGAAGAAATGACCCAGGTGACATCAACGATGGAAAAACTGTTAGGAATAAGTTTTCTAATCTGCATTAGAAAAGGGGGGAAGATATTAATGAAAGTTAGTAATGCCCTCCACTGCTGATTCAAGCCAAACCAAAATGTCTTAGAAGCAATATGTAGGACTGAAACCATACAAAAGATTTAGAGTCCAAACCAAAGTGTCTTCAAATTAAAAAGACAATATCCCTACTGTTCCCCACCACAAATCCATAGAAAAAATTCCCCCAACTATCCTGTCCAAGATAAGGCTCAAAGCCCCCTATGAACAACAAACTTGAAGAAAAATTATTGAGAAGTCAACAGAGGAGAGGTGATGAGGAATAATCCATTCAGCTGCTACACCTCTCTGCAATAAGGAAATAAGACTAAGGAACTCCCAAAAAACCTGACCAGAGGCTGCCTTGGTTATCCATCCTGGCCCCCTCCAAAAAAAAAAACACCACCACCAAACAGTCAACACACACAAGCAATTTGACATTGAGGTTGAACTTCCCCAATTAGTCACTCCAATTACATATAGAGGAATTCAGATAAAACTTAGTAGATGCTGACCACCATAATTATAAATCTAGAGTCTTATAACTCAACCTACTTTGTGGAAGAACAATAAAAGATGTGTTTGATGCTCCTCTCATCTACTTAGGAGAAGGATTTATGCAGTGAGAAAAGAATAATACCTTCTATTTCGTTGGTTGCCCTATAATCTACTTGTGGCAACTGCCAAAAAAGAGCAATAAGAATGATATGAAGAACTTACTTCTCTCCATTCCACGCAATGAGCTTAAGCATTAATGGGAAAAACTGCAAATGCAAGACAGAGGTTACAAGAGGAAGCTGCTACCAATTCCTACAACCATGTTCTAAAAAATGCCCCAAAAAAAAAAAAAAAAAAGTTTAACATGATCGTGGAAAAGATGGAAAATGAACTTATCAACCAAAAAAAAGGTGGCAAAGGATAGATACAAGTACATTAGTAGCTCGTAAAATTAGGACAAGATGACCAAGTAAGACTAATGCCTCTAGGGATAAAGAATAAACTGATTAAAGTTGAAGGTACTGCAAAAACAAATAAAAGGCCAAGCAGAAAAATTGATCAATCATTAACCAGATAAGGAGGGAAAAGATTATTGCATTTCTACTGCTTTCTAACAGCTATCCATTCAGGACACCTATATCAGTCATTAGGCGCTGCAATAAGGCCAATTTTCTCTCTCTACAGTACTGCAACAAAATCCCTCCCCCTATATCAGTCATTAGGCGCTGCAATAGGGCCAAGGGAGCCTCAAAAATAGGGTTGTTCTCCTTCTCCATCTCCTCCCCCCCGGCTCCTCCTTTCACTCTTCTCCTCTTCCTTTTGCTAGCTCCATCCCTCCTGTCTTCCTGATCTCGTTTCCCCTTTTCTCCCATGGTTTCTTCTCTCCACCCTCTAGTTTTTGGTCTCCAATGGTGGTCGCCATGTTGGCGGCGGCTTCTTAGCCTAACGGCTCAT
This sequence comes from Vaccinium myrtillus, assembly GCA_016920895.1. Lineage (NCBI taxonomy): Eukaryota > Viridiplantae > Streptophyta > Magnoliopsida > Ericales > Ericaceae > Vaccinium > Vaccinium myrtillus. The sequence continues at coordinate 3,635,814 of CM029273.1, read as the reverse complement.
CAGACCGCCGGCCAACCATGCCAGTGGTTGGGAGTTATAGGTTTCTGGGCCCAACGGCTAGTGGTTGGGACTGCGCCAGATGTTGGGGATCCATGGTTTTCTCTCGGTTGTGACGGTGCTTGGACGATTTTTTCTCTTCCTCCAGGAGGTGTCCGGCCGTCACGTTGGTGTGGCTGTGGTAGGATCAGCTGGTGCTCTTGCAAGGTGCAGCGCCTGGAGTTGGGTATTTGTGGTCCTTGGGCGGTTGCTTCGGGCGTCGGGTGGATCGCGGTGGCAGCGTGAAATCTGGTTGGTTTGACGCGGTGGAAGCACGCTTGGAGTTTGTGGAGTGTCAAGATGGTGGAGATCCAGGCCAAGGCCTTCTGTTCGGGGATGCTCCAGGAGGTTCATTGGGACGGCTGGTGCTCTGATGGAGGTGCGGCACCTGGTGGTTCTTGGCGGCGGCGTCCAGGGGTGGCCGCAAGCTTGGGGAGAGTTTGTGGAGTGTCGAGATGGTGGAGATCCAGGCCAAGGCCTTCTGTTCGGGGATGCTCCAGGAGGTTCATTGGGATGGCTGGTGCTCTGACGGAGGTGCGGCACCTGGTGGTTCACGGTGGCGTCGTCCAGGGGTGGCCGCAAGCTTGGGGAGAGTGTTAGGTTTTTTTTTTTTTTTTTTAGGTTTTACGAGTTTTTGGTGTGGGCTTGGCTCTTTTTGGGTCTGGCCTTTTCTGGGTGTTTTTTGGGTTGGTTTCTTACCAACTTTGGGGTGGTTTTGCGGGTGGCTTCGGCCGGTGTGCCCTTGACACTATTATCTTTGTAACTTTGTTTCAAGAATAATAAAATCTTTTTGCCGAGAAAAAAAAAATTTAACAATAGGGCCAATTCAGCAAACAAACAAATTACTCAGGTCAGCATCTATGGTCCTGGACTCCTGCGGTCCTGCCTCGTGTTGCATTAATTCCAATGCATGTTGAAAATCTCCCTTCACTTGGCTCAGCACGGATTAGCAGATTAAAAGTTTACAGGACTAAGAAATTACACATAGCGCACCATTCACAACTAAGTAAAGAAAATAAGTCCAAGAGTTACAAAGTACAAAATATATCCAAAGAAAAATGCACCGTGAACCACATAACTTATAAAGTAGACAAAACCTCTCCAAAGCAGGTTTCAAAACTTGACCACAACATTTTTTTACTTCAACATTGCGTCTTTCCGCATTTCACGCAAGCAAAGAAAAATGCATATGAGAAATCACACCTGAGGGAGTAGTGTAGAGAAAGAAGTGCGAAGTTTTCTCTTGTTCAGATTCAGAAACTCAAGTGTCGCCTCTGCAACAACTGCGTCTGCAAACTCCCTGTAATCAAACGTCGTAAAAAGATTGGGATGTGGTGGGTATTGAAATTCCAATGTACAAAAACCATTTTAAACCATTACTTATAAACGGTGGAATCAAGCGAATGTTCATCGGGCACCCTAGGATAAAAGTTCTCTAAATTATTAAAAGGGTACCAAACAACAACAGCTACATGCTTCATTTTTATCTTTTTTTAATAAGCAACAATATATAAAGAATTATTAGTCCCTATAGGATCCAAAAAAAGAGGTTATCTACTTCTTCCTGACGTACCGCGCGAAATAACCAAACCACTTGATGTGGGAAGGCCACAAGTATGGAAATGTCACTTACTAACAGATAATAGCATTTGATCCTGAAACAACTCTACTGAGAAGAGCATAGAAGGTCATCATTAAGTACTCTCTTAGCAATAAAGTAAGAACCAACACAAGTGAGACAACTATTGGTGCTCTATTCACCATTTCCATACCAGAATCTGTGAATCAGGGGAAAGGCTATCATCATTGGGAACCAGGGGAAAATGAACAACAAAAGTGGAAAAGAAGATGAAGGAAGCACCGTTCAGGCTCATCTAAGTACCAAATCTTCGACGCTATAAAATCCTGACCTCAGCCAACACTAAGCAAACACATGACACACACGAAAAGGACGGGTAATGAGTATGTTTCACATCATTTATCTATTTATTTTTGGGGGGGAGGGGAATAGTACGATGGTTTGCTAAGAAAATTGTTTCACAATTTCTTTTCTAAACAAATCAGAAAAGGAAGAGAAGGGAAACACCTTCCTCGCATGTGTTCCCTTCATCATTTCTGTATGTTCTTAAGTTATTGCCTTATTGGAGTATGGGGGCGCCGGACACTAACCTGAAAGGCTGCAACTTTATCCTTGGACTCACTACATTACTGAAGGAATAAAATCGCTTGCCTTTTACTCTTCACTCTCTCCATATGTAATTATGCTCATGGCACTTTAATAAACACAAAAAGAACATTGATTTTCAAACACAGTTCTTGAATGCATCACAACCAAATAGACAATCATTGACAGATGAAACAATAAATTTCGACATAAATAAATTATCCAAGAAGTAGAAACCAAAAAATGTTATACCGGCTCAAGCAAGAACGAAAGAAGGTAATCAGACTAGGTTCAGCATCATGCAAAACCACCTCTCCAAAATCCAGGAAAAATTGAAGTATAGCCTGAGTAAAACAGTAGAATAATAAGAAAATGGCTACATTAGAGTACGCAGGAACTAATAGATAAAGGCAAAATCAAGAACCAAGAAAGCTTCAGTACTGGAAATAAATGGGGTAGTAACTATTTCGACAGTGTCTACAGGCACATAGTTTCTTGCCTTTAAACAGCAACTAGATAAATCCCATTGAGGCTCTGGTTGTTTTCAAATTGTTCATATTTTCCAGTGTTTGGATTACACAAACAAAAAATAAGATTCTTTAATCAGCTAGGTGCAGAACGGAAACTTCCAAAACATACCAATGCATACAACACACAATGCTTCTTTCCACCAAATATCGCAACAAGAAAAGCACAAATTGAAAGAGAGCCAATGACCCAACATGGAGAGAGAGTAAGGTAAACTGAAGCACTGCACACTTTCAAATTGATTCGCACTTCATTAAACTGATGCAATTGATTTTCTTCTGTTCGTCGACTTGTTAAATGCATCTTGATCAGTTTACAAAAAAGATGCAATTTGACTATTAGATTTTTATTTTTTTTTTGCGGCAAACCAGCCAAGCTTTGAAGTGCTCGAGCTCGAGTTTGTTGAAAATTAGTCTAGCTCAAGCTCGAGGTGAGCCTAAATAACCCAGCTCGAACTCAGCTCGTTTGATATCAAGGTGTTTGAGCTTCGTTTACTAAACGTGCCTCTATAAACGAGTCAACCTGTTATAAACGAGCCTGAGTTACACCTAACTCGAGCTCAGCTCATTTACCAATCCAGCTTAAAACTCACAATCAAGCTCAACTTGTCTACAACAAAGCTATGCAGAGCGTAAAACGAGCCGAGACTCAAGCTGCTCGGGAAGACCTCAATTCAAAGGCTCCCTTTGTTTGGATGTATAATGTTTTCTTGTAAATGGTTTACCCATTTTCAGTGTTTGGTTATACAGAATAAGAGTAAATGGGGGTCAAATTGACAAAACTATTTGGAAATCTCTTCCCCTAACTTATCTTGTTGCAGATATGCAGTGTTTCTATGGGTCAACTGCAAGACTCTGTGTAATGATCTTGTATTGTTGGATTATGTTTAACAGGGGGGAGAGGGGGAGAGAGAGAGAGTGCTACGGTTATTTCACATCTTGTTTTACATCACAGTGTACTAGTAGCTTTTATGTCAAACAATTTGCAGAGGATATATTTTTCAACTACAAACAAAACTTCAAAAAATAGAAATGAAAACTTTCTTTTTGACAAAATCGTTTCACATAAAATAATTCCGTTGAAACAAATGGAGCCGAAATGTACTCCCACGAGCAAAACATTTCACGCCAAAACTAACTTAGCCTTGATTATCATTACGCACCATAAAACCTAGAAGATACCGTGATGCCGCCAATAAACTAAATCAACTGAATTTCCAAATGCAAATTCCAACTATTGACAATGAGCACATAAAACAAAGAATAATACCAGAAAAAGAAGACCATTAGAAGTTCGGGACTGAGAAATTGAAGCCACTAAGCGCTGGAAAATCTTGTTCAGCTGTGGATAAACCCTAGCTATCAAATCTTCAGAATTCTCAGCTTTGCATAGTTCGTGAAGCTTCTTCACCTGACCATACAAAAGAACATAAGAAAAGGCACAAAAAACCAAAACAAAAAACAAAAACAAAGTAAAAACAGGGCAGGTTCTACCTAAATTACTGTTTTTGTATGATATTTTCCCGGTTTTTCTGAATTTTAATTAGATTCACATCAAATTTTTTGGATTTGCCATTCGTCTAAGTAAAAACTTAGAACCAAAAGAAAAACTATTCACAAATGATTAACCAAACATTACAACGAAAAAACCAATAAATTATTATGAAAATTAAAGAACTCAGTTTGACGACATGGGTTAGCGAGGGGAAAATACCGAGTTGAGTACTGAGGGATCGGAAGCAGGATCGGTGGCGAAATTGGAGTCTCTGGCAATAGAAGATAAAGTCCTGATGTGGAAATCCCACTCTTTGTCTCGATCAACCATTTTTCTAAACCGAGTGGGAATGGGTTATCTTCTTCTCTGCAGATGGAAGCGAGAGATTATAGCTACTGAAATTGAGAGAGAGAGAGAGAGAGAAGCTGTCGGAAGTTGCAGATCGAACGAGCGCGAAGAGGGGTGACGAGAACAGTTGTTTAATTTAGGACTGTAAAAAAAAAAAAACACACGAACCCAACCGGACGGCAGGTTTCAGGGGATAATGTAAAAACGTGGGTAGCAAACACGACTTCTAAAAGCGCATTTGGTAAACACACCTTTATAAGTTGTGCTTGCTAAACACACTTTTGCCTTTTTCTTTTTGTTCCGTTCACACCATAAGCGTGTTTAAGAGCCACGTTTTTTAAAGGTGTGTTTGGTAAACACATTTTCAAGCCGAATTAGGATTAAGTTAATTTTTTGGGTTAATCTGTCTTAACCCACAGTGAAACCGTATTTAGCAAACACATCTTCACATAGTTCGGGAATAAAATTTAAAAAAAGTCACGTTTTATTTAATAAAGTAACAAAAAAACAGTAAATCGGTTAATCAGCCTTTTTGGATTGGGTCTGTGGATTAATGATCCGAGCACGAATTGAAAAATTAAAAATTGTGACTCGCAGTTATGTCCATAGATTTTCATCAAAAAAATACTAAAAATAATGGATAAACCTAACCATACCGTCAGAATTTTACAAATACTGTGTATAATACTGGGTTAAGAATTACTCATAATTTAACATATTATTCTTTTCTTAATTATTTACCCTAAATAGCTTAATGTTATATAAATACAACCTATGAGTGCTAATTGTTTACAAAATCTCTTTCCCTCTCTTTTGTTTATTAAATGTTGGAACATAGATTTCTCTCAATTTACTGCAAGAAGTTTCCTATGAGGGCTCCCTCACAAAAAAAAGTGCGGGAAAACAGTTGTTAGCCGTTGGATCGCGTGAAGGGCATAGGATCCAACGGCCCACAACTGTTTTCCCGCACTTTTTTTGTGAGGGAGCCCTCACAGGACATGTTCTGCAATTTACTAAATGTTAGTTTGTCTGAACAAATGGGGATTGTAAGGGTACTTAAACACCAGGATTGTAATGTTCTTAAACATACTCTAAAGTCTATATCCTTGTTGGGCTTTGAATTTGGAGCATAAATATGGAATTTGTTTTTTAATCTTATGCAATATAATAATCCATAGATAAACCGTAAACCAAATCGTGAGTTATTTGATTGTTTCGGAACTGGACTATAGACTTTTGGGCTGGACACGAATTGCCTCTTTTTTGAAACCATGACTCGCAGTTTGGTGTTCGGATTCATACGAATCTGGAACATTGACACCGCTTACATGGGCTGATGAGTTGGGCCTAACGATATACATTGACATGATTCATGAAAGCAACCCCTTAAAATTGACGATGGACAAACCACTCCATTGTAGGGTTGCACAACGCCCCGGTAGTCCAACCAACCCGCCCATCCTAGTCCGATTTTTTTAGCGTTTGGGTTATAAATTTAGGCCTATTGGGTTGGGCCGAGATGATATTTTAGGCCTAATTAGTTAATGGGTTGGGTTTGGAAAAATTCTCAAAGCCCAACCTCAACCCGATCTGAATATAATACTATTTTTTAAAAATATATATATATGCATTATATACTTATATGATTATATTTGGTCCTGTAGAAAACTAGAAGTCTCTGTTTGGTGGTTTCTCCTTTAGGGTTTTCTTTCTTGAAGAGTGGCACATCTCTTCTTATTGAAGAGTAAGTTTTATGTTTGTTTTATTCTTTTCAATTTCTGTAGTCTTCCCCTTTTATCTTTTTTGGGAGATATTTAATGGGTTTGTTTTTATAGTATTGTGAGCACATAAAACTTTAAGTCTTACCGGTTGTAACTAATTTTATGATCATTGTGGTTGATTTCTTTATTTTTGTGATGCTACGTTTTAAAAAAATAATGAACTTGTTGGGTGGGCATGGGAAATAAAATAAAATAAAACTTTAATTGGATTGAGTTTGAGAATATAAAATGAAGCTCAATTATTATTGGGCCAGGCTTGAGCAAGCACAAGCGTCGTTAGTATATAGTATAAGCCCGGCCTGAAGTACGTGCACCCCTGCTCCATTGGGATGTAAAACGTGTTTACCAAGAACGCTTCAAAATTTGTACTAAGGGCATCTACAATGGGTTCCCTAAAAATAGTTCTTAAATTGACTCCTTAAGGTATACACATAAACCTAATTGGAGTCCATTTTTCCCTCCTAGAGCTTGTTAAATTTAAAGAGCATATGTACACTCAATGGGCTAGCATATGTACACTCAATGAGCATGACCCACTTATGAAAGCCTATATATAATAAACATATAAGGATAATAGTTGTCTGATATTAGGTTTAATGTCCCACAACCTAGTCTTGTGTATAATGTGGTTTCCTACCTGAGTCGTGGTCTTTAGTTTATGACTTTCTCGCATTGAGTATTGCATATTAAGGCCGGATGTATGGTTTTTTTTTCCCACGCGGAACTCCTAAAGTTTTTAAATCTTTTACGAATAGGCCCAAAAGTACCCCGAAAAGTACCCATTGCCGTACCCAGAAACTCAAAAGTACCCGGTACATTTTTAGAGTACCTCGGTATGTATTTAGAAGTACCGATAAAGTACCAGTACCCAATACAGTATGGTACTAGTACAAGTACATTGGGATTTTGGAAGTACCCGTGCTCTATAGCTTTTCACCATTTATAGACTGCAAAGCAGCCTTTATTTCCTCAACAGACATTGCCCATACTAACTGATCCTGAGAAACCCTTGGTGTTTTCTTCTGAATAGACTGTTGTAATAGATCCTTGGTGTCGCATCTATCCCCAAGCCTTGTACCAAGAAATCTCATAGAGTTGTGCATAATCTCCTTTTTAACCTCGTCAGGCTCATCAAGCAAACCGCATTCTCATCCTTCAAACTAAGAGTTGTATTCCTGGCCCTGTGAGAACATATATAATTTCTGGTGGAAGAACTTTGTATTAGCAGGTCCACATACTTAGCCAGAACTTCCTTCTCCATAGTATAAAGGTTCAAATAATTAGGGGAGTTAAAGTATTGAGACTGAATTTGAGTTAGCTCTTCTTTTAGGTGCTTGAACTCTAGTACTGGCAATAGAAAAGCACTTTAAGGTTTTACAAACATTTAACTATAACTTAGAAAAGACAAAGAAAACGACAATTATCAAAATTCAGGCGAAATTCCCGTTCATAGGTTAAGTTCAACTTGGATACATTTTAATGTTGTGACTTTAAATGGACACATTGCCTCTACAATTTGAATTGCAAACTCAAATCCAGATTATAGATCTCATTGTAGTGAGGGAACCAAGAATCATAATTACTTAGTTATGCATACCCATGAACTAGAATATTACAAAAATCAGTCTCTCTTAGGCATTTTTTCAATCATTTCTTGGACAAACGAACGAAAACCAATCATTTAATTTCAAACAACCATACTAGAAATTTTGGAGTCATTGAGTTCAAATGGTAATCCAAAAGTGCAAAATGGGAAGCAAAACTGAGGATTTTGTATTGTTTTTCATTTTGATTGTGCATCTATCTTAAGAGGGCAGTTTTGACTTATTAAAAAAGAGGTAAATTACATTAAACCCCTCTCAACTATGACTTATTTTCACATAAGCTCCCTAAAGTTTAAAACCCAACACTTAACCCTTGTAAATTATATGAATCATAGGTGTCAAAGATGGCATCAAAGGAAAATCACGATTTACTTCTTATCTTTGAATCATAAGCCCATCACATTTTTTTTTTACCTTTATCCTTCACCAATAACCTCCGCATAATCACCACATGGAAAACCAAACGCAATTAATCACCACAATCTAACAAAAACAATTCCAAACCCAATAATTTCCTAACCTGCGATTCCACTACAAGTGACTCTAATAGTTAGATTCTTTCGTACCCTTGTTAGCCTATTTAGATCTTGGAAAATTACACTTATCTAAAGAGAGAGGGTAATTTCATCTTAAACTCATATTTTCACTCACATGGCTATTGCCGTCCAATATCATGACGTTTTGCTAACAGAAGGAGCTTATTGTCATCACATAAATACATAAAGGGGTTAAGTATTGAGTTTTAGAGATTAGGAAAGTTAAGTAAAATCAATCATAGTTGAGAGGGGTTTAGAATAATGTATGAAAAAAAAAATTACTCCAATGAAAATTGAAAATGAGAGTAAGTATAAAGAAGTAGGTCAATAACCTCTTTCTTGCATTTTTAACAAGAAGGTGACAGCTATTTAATGATTATTTTTTTAATCAAATCGATATAATAAATTCAGATAAATATGTGTGTACAGATTTTATACAAATATGTTGCTTTAGGCCTCCTCGGGGTCCCGCACGAATTATCTGATCCGTTCATATTTTTCAAATAACGTTAACTGATACCCCACAAAAAAATTAGTTGAATCGGATATTGGTAACTCCATTAGTTCATCTAGTTTTTTATTCAAAATTAAAAATTGTATGAACCGATAGAGGATTTCCCGATATCCGATTTAGCTGATTTTTTACGGGGTACAAATAAACATTATTTTGAAAAATATAAACGGCTCCGATCATCTCTGTGAGATCCGGAGGAGACACAAAATAACAAATCCGTACTAAATCTGTACAAAAAAATCTGTACTAATAGTTTAGTCCATAGATTTCCAAGGAAATAAACCAACGCATAGTATATAGTGTGCTAGGCGTAAGTAAGAATTTGTACATAAAATGAATAAAATGAAGGTTGCTTCAAATGTGACCTCCCAACCATGTGGTCCTCTGCTGCTCTACCTCTACCACTGTCATCATCAGTCTCCATTACCCACACTACCAATCCAAACAACCACCACCACCACCATGGTTTCTCATCCTCATCCTCTTCATCAAACCTCTCATTTCAAAAACCAACCCAAACAACATCCCATAACACCAAACAAGAACCCAAAAAAACCATCCGGTACTGCCTGAGTGAACTCTGCCGCCAAGGTCAACCCCACCTTGCCCGCCAACTGTTCGACACTATTCCCCAACCGAAAACCGTGCTTTGGAACACAAGCATTATTGGGTTTATTTGCAATGGCATGCCTGATGAAGCCCTGTTGTTGTATTCCCAGATGGTGTCAACTCAAGGCTTGTGCTGAGGCTCAGCACCTTGACATTGGCAAAGTTGTTCACTGCCACATTTTGTGTTCTGGTTTAAATCCTAGTAGAATTGTATGTAATTCCCTGTTGAACATGTATTGTACTTGCTTGAGCTCAACCGTTGACAAAACGGGTTATGTTGATGATTAGATGTGGCTGGTTGTGTTAACTCTTTTGTGTCTAGAGATCAAAAGCACCCTCTGTGTGATGAAATATATGAAACATTGGAACAATTGGCTTTAACGATGAAAGACGCTGGTTATAGGCCTGCCCTTGGGTCTAAAATAGGAACGATTTCCGAGTTTGAGGAATGAAGGTCATTACATTCTAGATTATGGTTGTAACGCCCCATGTAGACCACTAGCCAGTACCTTGATTTGATCCACAAGCCACACCACATGGCCCAAAATGCTTAAGCCCAAGGTACTAGTAGTAGCCCACATGATTTGTTAGATACCCAAGACCACTCATGTAAACAACCAATGTGGGACTAAACACCATCTACTCCCAAACCTGGGGTATTACAATCTTTACTGAATTTTTTTTTTCCATATTTGTATTGAAAAATTAAATTTTGATATATAGATTAGAAGAATAATAAAAAAAAAAGTAGTAACAAAATTGGCTCATCCAAAGCATAAAATGCTTTGAAAGCCCCAAAAATGGCTTGTGTTTTGTCGTGATGGAAATAGCTCCAACTTTCGCTATTTCATGGAGTATTACTGATTTACTTTCGTATTGATGTACTCTAGTACTCGCCTAAAGATGTTACTAAGAAATTTCTACCTGTTTTGGCGAAAGGAATCTAGAAGTAAAATGATTAAAATCTTAAAATACTTTGCGAAAGACAAAAATAATCCAAAATAGACGGACTTTTTAGATTATTATTTTTCTTTATTAAAAAATAGTTTGGTTCTTATGTTTTTGTTTTTATGATTCATCCTGCCGAGACAAATTAATAATTTCCAAAAAAAATAATGACGCAAAACTAACAAATGCAATTTGTTTTACTAATGATTAAAAATAATTCGGCTTAATTATTAAGCCAAAACACCCTAATCAGTCTATAATCCTATTGATGTACCATACAAAATAAACTTGTGAGGATTAATTGGAGAATTAATTGCCCATAAACTAGATGTATATTCGTGGGGTAAAAAAGTTATTGAATAAGAAGTTAATTTGGATATGAAAGTGACTTCACAAGTTAAATCCCTATTGGTTTTGGACTTCGACAGAGAAAAGGAAATCCTACTCCTATTGGTTTCGGCTGCCTAATTTGCTTCAGAAGAAAACGAATGTACATTAGAAATCCAAATGTGATTATCAAAACCAAGTTTAATCACTATAGGATTAGGATATCATGATCATCTATAAAATAACTCGTCTTCTCACATACTCTCATCTACAAATTTCCTCTTCTCGTTGTTTAAGCACGTATTCTTCCAATAAAATTTTAGAATTTTTTGGTGGTTCAAGCAAGCAACTTAGGGGTGAGAAACCATGTATTCTCTGACGAAACCCGTAATGATTCGAGAGGTATGGGCTAAGAACTTAGAAGATGAGTTGCTTTTAATTGATCAAATTCTTGCAGAATATCCATACTTTGCCATGGATACTGAATTTCCGGGTACAATCTTCCATCCAGTTATCGAGAAACATCAACTCTCTCGCCTCTATCCCGACGAAAACTATTACGTCATGAAGGCAAACGTTGATGCTCTCAAGCTCATTCAGTTAGGCCTCACCCTCTCTGACTCTGATGGGAATCTCCCTGGAACCCATTATTCATACGTTTGGCAATTCAATTTCCGAGATTTCAACATCGATGTCGATCCCTACTACAAGGATTCCATCAATCTGCTGAAAAAACGAAGGAATCAATTTCCAGAGGAACAAGAAATATGGTATTGACTCGGTGAAATTTGGGAGTCTTCTTTTGAATTCAAGAATCTTTTCATGTTTTCCATCGATGGTAACTTGGATCACCTTCCACAGCGCCTACGATTTTGGATTTTTGCTTAAGATTTTGACGCAGAGAGAGTTGCCAGAGGATCTTTGCATGTTCATGAGATTGGTGAGTACCTACTTTGGCGGGGCTGTTTATGACATAAAGCACATGATGCAAAACTGTCCTGGATTATATGGCGGATTGGAGAGGGTGGCCAAAACCCTAGAAGTTGATCGTGTTGTTGGAAATAGTCATCAAGCTGGTTCAGATACTTTACTCATCCTACAAACTTTCATGAAACTAAGAGACCTGTACTTCGGTGGAAAAGCAGGAAAACAAATTTTTGAATTTCAATCTGCGTTGTATGGACTGAAGGTGGAAGAGTAAGCATCCGTCTTCATTTTATTTTGTCTCATAGGTATGTTCGTTGGCGTGTTTCAATTAGGAACCCTAGACCATTGGGCTAGAATCTCAAGGCTAGTAAAGTATGTGTGCTCAATTTTTAATTTTGTTGGAAGCATTGTTTTAGACCAAATGGGTAGAATGTTTATTCACCAATGTTGGAATTATCTATGCCTCCATACATGTGTTTCTTTTATTCTGGATATTGTTTACCGTACTACTAATTATTTTGGAGACGTTTCAATTATGGTACTGCAATTGTTAATTGTTGACTATGAATAAGATATACGAGGGATTTTATGACAACAAAATAAAATAGAAACGGTCTAATGTAGACAATTCAAAAAAAAAAAAAATTGTTTTCCACATTTTGGGTTTTTTTTTTTGGTCTTTGACAGTTTCTCGCCTACGGTGGTCCAATTTAAAAAAAAGTGAAAATTGACGGAAAAAAACAGATTTGCAAAGAAATTTAAAAAAAAAAACCCGAAAATTTACAACATTAGGATTGTTAGAAACTTAGATTCCCCGTCATATAAATTGGGAATGATTTGTATTACGGCTCGATTGTTGGATTTAAACTACAAAAAGTTGAATATAACTGAACCAAACCAAGCCATTTTTTCTGCTTTTTATTCATTGTTGTATTTGTTTGTGTGCAAATTCTTAAACCGGACATCATTACGTACCTAATGGAAAACCTTCAACAACAACAATAATAATAATAATAATAATAAAAGAATCACCAACAGGGCAACACAGAGGCGCAAAGTGATGATTTGCAAGACACCCATGGGCTTGTTTACATGTTTAGTTGTACTGTTCTTTATTTGTGGTGTTAGAATTTCTTACGTAGTTACAATTTGTACTATGTTCGTTAATTGCGTTTTTAGAATTTCTTACATAGTTACATAGTTGCAATTCCTATAATATTTAGAAATACTATGAATGAATCGTGTTATATCTCGAAACTAGACTTAAGTCTCTCCTCTTAGAAAATAGTACTCTAACTTATTGAAATTTGAAAGAACATCCTATAGCAATGAAAATTGTTGTAGGCTTCCAAATTAAGTTGTGTTAAATGTAACAAGTTTGACTTGCGATAATTTAGTTTAATTCTTGTATAAAAACACTATATGTTGATCATGTTTATTAGAGGATGTTGCGAGTGCATGAAAGCCTTGTAAGTTGGGCTAATTATAGATATCACTTTTAAAAAGGGCCCTCCATCTTAGAAAAAAAAATACTTGTGATAGCCTCTTTGTGAGAGATGCTACAATGTGCACCCCATTTTTGGGCCAAAAAATGAGATTTTGTAACAACAAATATGAGTTTTTGTGGGTCACATATGAGATTTTGTGGCTGAAAATATGAAAGGGCACACCATGTGCACCTTTGACCAGATCGACGGACGAGATTGCGCCACATATGCAAAAAGTGACCCCCTATACCGGTCATTTTTATCTCATATGGAGAACCAAAAAAAATCATAAAACCTTCCGTGATTTCTCATATAACATTTTGGGTTTCAAAAATCTCATATATGAAGCAACAAATACTCATAAAAAGTACCACAAAAATTCGAATGAGCCACAAAATCTCATATTTGCAAAAGTCAACCTCATATAAAACGTCCCACAAAATCTCATATGATAGTTTTGGATCAGTAGTGAAAATGTGATACATATTGTGTGTATATATATTGATGTGACATGCCTCATATAAGGTGCTACAGAAATACATATTTTCGCTACATTGAGTCATATGAGATTTTTGTGGAGAACTTGTGGAGGAATATATGAGATTTTGTGACTTTCAAAATGAGTGTTTGTGAAAGAAAATATGAGATTTTTGTGTGACCACTACTGAGTCAAAAATATTGTTGTGTATTGATAGTGGCGTATGTCCATATATCTTACCCACACATTCTCATATAAAGACGAAATCTCATATCTTTCAGCCACAAAATCTCATATAAATTTTTTTTGGACGGTAGTGGACCACAAAAATCTCATATTTTCTTTCACAAACACTCATTTTGAAAGTCACAAAATCTCATATGGATTTTTTTTTTCAAGCGGTGGGCCCGGTGACAACCGGTTTCATATGAGAATTTTTGTTTAAAAACGAGAACTTGTGGAGGAATATATGAGATTTTTGTAGACCACTACAGTCCAAAAATATTGTTGTGTATTGATAGTGACATGTCTCATATACTTACCCACACATTCTCATATAAGGACGAAATCTCATATACTCAGCCACAAAATCTTATATAAAATTTTTTGGACCGTAGTGGACCACAAAAATCTCATATTTTCTTTCACAAACACTCATTTAGAAAGTCACAAAATCTCATATGGATTTTTTTTTTTCAAGCGGTGGGCCCGGTGACCAACCGGTTGCCATTTTTTTTGATTTTTTTATTCCAAAACTTTCTCACATCCATATGAGATTTTGTGGTCTTATTTATTGTGTTTTGGTCTTCTAATATGAGATTTTGTGGCACCAAATATGAGATTTTGTGGGTGTATACGAGACTTTGTGAGTCTCCATATGAGATGCACACCATATGCCAAAAGCATAGGTGCACACTGTAGCAACACTCCCTATTTGTTCAAAGTAGAGTAGCAATGAATCACAATCTAGTTCTAGAAAAGACTAAGACCAAAGGACTTGGAGGGCGTGTTATTCCTTAAGGGACAACGTGCATTTGTCTCTATTCGAACTATCCGTGCTCAGTGATCAACAACAGCCCAGATCAATTCGGTAATGAACGGTGCAAATCTGTTTGGTTCCGAATATATCTGGGTCGTTGATCACTGGCACAGTCAGTTCGGATGGGGACAACATGCATGCTATCCCTTGAAAAAAATTCTCTTTCGAAGAATAAAATTTATACTGTGCTTGGGTCTAAACTCAAGAATGCATCTCTTGCTTAGGTTACTGAACTTTTAAAAAAATTATCTTTCGAAGAAGAAAATTTAAGTCTAAACTCTAAACTGTGATAAAGAATGTTAAATTAAGGGAATTGATATTTGGCAGTTCCTATCACACTTCTTATTTTATATTTATTCGGTGAAGTTATTAAACCACTCTTATACTTTATAATTACATTTTTCTTTTGCTTTCAAAATGTAAGGGTGGTTTAGTTACTTCACCCAATAGAGATAAAAAAAAATAAAAAAAAGAGTGCCAATATCAATTCTATAAATTAAAAGCATAAATTAGTTCAAGTGTTTAAAAAAAAAAAAAAAGGCATTGCAGTGGGGGACCACATTGGCTGTATGGCACTGCTAAAGATTGGAGTATTATTTTTCGAAATAATTATCTTCCAAATTAGTCCATCACATATAATCAACTACTCCTACTTATTTGGCCTACGTATAATTTTCGTTTTAATTATTAATAACCTAGATGAAAAAAAAAATCTTCACAAAACAAACTTACTTATTAATTAATAATATGAATTTACGACCGGTCATTAGTGGCAAAATGTTTGAGCCAGTATATGCTTACCTTGAATAAATTCTTCTATAATCCTGTCAAAGGCAAACCATCCATGTTTTCAATAGGGGGATTCACAATAAATTACATTTTTATAGTCTGACACCAAGAATCGAACACTAGTCAATTACGTGAGGACCAAACTCACCAAACTAATCTTGGCTTATTTGTATTTGTTAATCAAATAATCATCCTAAAAGGGAATACAACATAAGTTTTCATCCCAATCAATTTGAACGGTTATTTTTTCATCCTGATACTTAAACAAACCCAATTTTATCCTTATTTATACAAATGTGATTACTATAATTGGCAAAGATTTTTTGGTTTAAAACATAAAATTGAAGGTCTTGGGCATGTGACTACTATAATTGGCAAAGATTTTTTGGATTAAAACATAAAATTGAAGGTCTTGGGCATAATTATAGAGAAATGAATATCATTTTTTAAATCTACCTTCTCTCCATTTAGCTTTCTATACATGTATGAGATCTAGGGTTTCGAGCTGAGCTTTCACCATGCCTCTTCACTGCCGCACCACCATCACCATCAGGGGCGGAGCTAGCCTAGGGCTGGGTGGGCCCTGGCCCCCCGCAGTTTAAAAAATGCACTAAAAAAATTAAAATTTAGATATAAATTAAATTTTTTTTGCTATTTTCAGCGCATGGTTACTCGTTTGAAATTAAAATAAATGTTTCCAACAAAATTTGAACCAAATTGTTATAGCCTTAACAAAACAAAACAAGCATGACCCACTTATGAAAGCCTATATATAATAAACATATAAGGATAATAGCTGTCTGACATTAGGTTTAATGTGGAAACACTAAAAAATTGAAAATACTTGGGTCCCACTTGGAACTAGCTCAAAAGCTAGCTGAATTTAGCTAATAGTTTAGGAGCCATGCTTCAGAGTCATCTTTAGGAGCTTGTGTTGGGAGCCCAGTAAAAAACTATTATTGATCAAATGACTTGCTAAATTTTAGGAGTCTCACTTAAGAGCCATTTTATAAGCTCATTGTGGATTCCCTAAAGCTAGTAGTGTTATTCTATTGCCATTAGGAAAGCAAGTAACACCTTTCTCAGAAGACGCTAGGCATTGGGAAGAAAAAGATGCTCCATTCCTTTTATTTTATTCTCATTTAGAGCTATGACACAGACACAATTAAAATGTACCTGTTCAAACACAGATTATCCACTATTGTCAATAAATTTTAGAACACATATACATCAAACAATAACATTTTGCAAGTGGTGGCTAGCTCATGCGGTAGAGCTCTTGGATGCCTCATACTGCATCTCGGGATCGAGTCTCATTTCCCCTCCCCCATGTAATTGATTAGGATTTAGGAACGACGAATGACGACAAAAAAAAGGGTCTTCCACTTATACCTTTATTCGTGGCATTTTTGTTTCTTTAAACCCATAAAATCGATTTTCCCATAATTTACACCCGAGTTAATTTCACTTATAACCCTCAAATTATGCACCATTTTTCTATGTCGTCCTCAAACTACCAAAATCACCCATTTCGTCCTCAAACTATTCGATTTCATCCGATTGGGTCCAATTGCTAACTTCTGTTAGAAAAGTGGATGGAAAGTTGCACATGTGCAACTCACATGACCTCCTAAAGGGGCAGAATTGGAAAGTTGGATGGAAAGTCATTCCTCTCTCTCTCTCTCTCTCTCTCTCTCTCTCTCTCTCTCTCTCTCTCTCTCTCTCTCGATGACCTCTCTTCTCTATCAAGTCTCTCTTTTCAAAGACCTCTTTCTTATCAAGTGCTTCTTCCAAACCCATAACAGGGGATCTCCCATCCCCACACCCACAATCCATTCCCCTCAGTGATTCCTCCACTCTCTCCACCGGAAAATTGAGCACCGCCGTGGACCCCCTCGTGGTAAACACCACTTGGTCGTACGCCAATGCTATCACCTCCGCCGAATCAAACATTTTTCCCCAATGCTACCACCTCCGCCGAATCAAACATTTTTCCCAATGCTGCCGCCTCCGCCGAATTAAATTGTAATTTCCAATCATAGCCTACTCCCCTTTGTATTTCCGTATATGAAATCTACACATAGCATATGTTATATGAATTTTCTCAATTATGGAAATTATTTTGTTCGAATAGTTTGGCTATTTGCTGTATTGAACTGATTTCATGAGATTGACAATGGCAATTTTTGCTATTCTATCAATGTTCAGTTTCAAAACACGAACATGTGAGGATTTGGTGAATTGGGTGTTCGATAGTTTGAACATTTTACTTCCCTTAGCTAATGAGACCATTGTTGCCTATGCTTGATTTCTGATTCCTGTCGTTTATTTTTTCCCATCACATTTTGTGACTTGTGATTTCAGGTCAATAGGAAAATAGATTTGATATATGGTGGAGGAAGTGTTGGTTATTGATTTCAGGTCATTATTGATTTTCATAGGACATTGTTCTTGAAATTTTCAAAATGGATCAACAATTCGGGACATTCAAAATAAAAAAAAAATAGACAAACAAATGGGACTAAAGGGACACGAAATAAATTTTGAGGGCGTTTGGAAGGCTGATTTTCAGTTTCTCAATTTTAATTTCTTGGTTTTTTGGCTTTTAGAATTATGGTTACAATGTATTCTGAATGAAAAAATTGAAGTTTGGGTGGAACACTTTTGTATATTCAATTGAGCTGATTTTTTGCTAAGACATTCGAAAATTATTTTAAAATTATTGAACGCGTTCGGGACCCAAGAGTGGGCCCTGCAAACCGATTAGTACAATTTCGGTACATTGGGCTTCAGTACCCATAGCATCGTCCATTTTTAGTGGTTGAGAGATATGTGGGTAATATATTCTGTTGGTCTTTTAGTTAAGCAAAATGAGAAAAATAGAAAATGAGAAGAATAGAAAATGAGAAATCAAAAAATTTCTTCCAAAAATTTCTCCCACCCTATTTTTGGCTTCTCCTCTCTAATACTCCTATAAAAAAAATCAAAACATATTATCGCATAATGCATTCCCACTTTGCGGGGTCCTATAAAAGCACAGCAACAAACTCGAAATTTCTGGCGGACTTTTCCCACCAGTTTCCCACTCTAATTTTGTGCATATAAAAGGGTTCATACGAGTATCAGTTTTTCGCACCCTAGCTTTCGCGCTCAAAGAAAGATAACGTAGCAATTTCATTGCAGTCGGTTATACGCTGAAACCCTAGCATTCATTATCAGGTAATTGATCTTATAATTTGGGGTATCGGCGATTCCTTTTTTAACTGATTCTCTTCGACCTCTGATTGTAAGTTCCGTCCTTTCCCTTGCTTTAGTTATGCGTTTCTTTTTCTTCTGCTAACTGTTTGGTTAATGGTCGGGGAAATCAGTTTACTATAACCTTCGTGTTTTTTTTTCGTTGTTGCTCGGCAATGTTCGAAATCCCAATGGGTTGATTTATATTCCAATTGAGTGTCTCTTTGGAATGCTATCTTGGACCTTGGTACTCATCACACATCTTGTAACGGTCAATATTCTTCTTGGAACTTGGCATGTGATGTCTATTTAAGTGTGTGTGTGTGTGTGTGTGGGGTACGGCTAAGAAAAGAACAAGATTGGGTTGAGAGAGTGTTCTTGCGGAATATGCTCCCATGGTGAACTACTGCGTTTGAACCTAGTGAACACAGGTTTTGGCCCTCTGCTGAAACCGATTGGAAACCCGCTAAACACAAGTCGATCTTGTCAAACCGATCAGTGGCGAGCCCCTAAAATCGTAGAAACGAGGTTGAACGGCGACGAATAACTGGTTTAGGAGAGGGGTTTGGCCGATCGGTGGTAGAGAAAGATAGGGTTTGGTCCGGTTTGAGAGAGAGAGAGAGAGAGGAGTGAATGGAGAAGAAGAGAAGAAGAAGTCGATGACATTTCCGTGGCAATTTTGTAATATGGGGGTTCAAGTTCCGTGTGTTTTTGCAGGTTGCTATTTCACAACCTGCAAAAGTCACGATTGTTAGTTGTAACTAGAGATGTTTGAACCAAATATATAGAACATGGTGTCTACTATTGGGCTGCCACTCCACTTGCCGTCAACTGAAAACTGCACGTTAGTATTTGGTTTTTGAATAAATAAGATTCTACTAAACAAATTTGAGTGGTTGTGTTATATTAGCCATGAGATATACAGTTGAGTAAAAAGCTTTCATTTTGTAGGTGGTTGAGTGTACTATTAACCAAAAACTATAGAAAAGCAATCAATGGTAAATCGAACCATCAAGAATGTGAGATACGTATGCGGCTATGCCTTCAAACCGGAGAGCCTAGGCAGAATAAGCAAATGGAATACAAATCCGAAAGGAAATGGACCAAGACCATAAAAGCCTGCTATTTCTTAGAAGGCTTGCAACCTATGTTACATGGATCCTTCATTTTGGCTGAAGTACCTGTGTCGATGTGTCCGACACGCGTATCTATTTTAGACACTTAAATCCTCTAATTGTCATGATATTTATAGAAAAATAATATCAAATTAATAGAAAAGCGATATTTCTAGTCTTTCACATGGACATGAAATAGCAAAAACATATTTTTCTTAACCTCTTTTTGTTTAAATACATTTTAAAATACAATTTACGATACATAATAAAAAAAAAGTATGCAATACATGCTACAAACAAGTGTTTGATGCAGGGCGCCTTATGAACTACAGAAAAAAACGTGCAACAATAGAACACAAACACGAAAGTTTAGAGAAAACGCTCTCTAGACTCTTTTATCATTCAATAATACTCAAAAACTGTCTCGCCCTTAAGGCTTACAACTTATTATATAAGAAACCGGAAACCCTAATTGATTTGCCCCGAAAAGGAAGCCAAATCAATAAAAAAACGCAAAATTACCAAAAATGGAAAATTCGGAATTAATAGCAAAATAAGAAACTAGATAAAATTCCAGAATGTTTCCCAAAAGCGCAACTTAATTCGGATTTTCCTTGCCCAAGTAATTGGCAAGTCAAATCTTTCCTTAAACGGCAAATTTGGACATCCGGAGCCCTAAACAGCGACGAAAGCCCGAAAAATGACGTAGGCCATGGCGTAAGCGATGGGTCTTGACCGTTGGGCCGATTCGGGTCACACCCAAGTGGGCCCAACGCAAAATTCCACAGCGGCATAATTACGATTTTGCCACCCGAGGCTTAAATCGCCGAAAGTACTCTTCCTCCTTGGCTACTGCATCAGTGTTCATGGCGTGTTTTCGTACCCACACCCAATTAGGAGACACATATCCTAAAATTCTAAGATTTAAGTTTAGGAAGGTGTGACGTTTTGACTCGCAGCCGCACTCCAGTCCATGTAACATAGCTTGCGACTATACATTTTGAGGCTTGATGGAGAGGTTAGTCGTTGATAAGTGGAAGAAAAGGAAAAAAAAAAAATATATATATATACACCGGCGATCCTGTCAAGGATCCCGGATTGAAGCTTTTTCGGTGTTTTGATGCTTTTAAAAATTGTTTTTGGGAAATCCGAGCCGTCCAATGTGTTCAATACTAGAATTTTCTTTCTCTCCTCTCTTTCCAAACCAAACAATAGGAGAGAATTTTTTAAGTCTCCTTTTCTTTCTTTTCATTTCCATAAGTTCCAAACAAACCCGGTTTGTGAAACTCGCGACTTTGGAAAGGCTTCTTCTTGCTCTGATCCCTTGTAGACCGAGTCTTCCAAGTACCGACGTAATCTCCACCCAAAAGCTTTGACCCTCTGGGACACCTAGATCCTTGTAAAGCTAGCTTAGGCTCATCGTCAATTGATGGATTTGATGGGGTCCCATCTTCCCTCCCTCAGACTTGAACAAGGATCTTCTTCTCCCCCACAAGAGTGGGAACCATGACAACACTTGGAGGGTCACATAAGCAATCATCTAACTTAGTACTCAATTCATGAAGTCATCTTGACTATAACACGATGCAAGCACATCTAAAAATGTTAGACTACACAGCAGAAGAAGAATATGGCATACTCTCCTACAAGCAAGCCACTTGGTAGACAAACTTTGTCAAAGGCGCCCCCCTCATTTAGGGAAAAAAGGGGCAAGCAAAAGATGCTCTAAAGAACAAGTTGAATAATTCAGTTTGTTTTCCTGTTGTCTTTAGTATTTCTTACCAAAAATCATGGATTGTTCCATATCGAATTGTATTTTGAGATAGTATTGTGTACATAAGTTCTAAAAGAGTTTTGTTTAGTAACACATTTACCTTTTAGGGAGAGCATTTTTGATGTTATGGATTCAGACTTTGGGAAGAACAGAGACAGGATCAGCAAGTTAGAAGACTCTATTTTGTGTCACATTCTATCATTTCTTCCGACAAAGTATGCAGTGGGAACCAGTATTCTGTCTTCAAAATGGCGCTACCTGTGGACTTCTATACCTAACCCAATCTTGGACTTTGATGAGTCTTTACTCTTTCTGGAGTACTCTGAGCTAACCCCGAACAGACAAGAAGATACTGATTTCAGCTTTCAAGACTTTGTGAACAGAGTATTGCTTCTCGGTGACGTGATGTTGATTAAAAGATTCCACCTGAAGATAAAATCAGCATACAACCTGAAGAATACTGATACTTGGATATTTGCTGCAATTAAGCGGAAAGTTCAAGAGATTGAGCTTTGCAACTGTGTAACGGATATGCACATATTGCCTCCTCCTGTGCTTTTCACTAGCAAAACGCTAACTGTGCTAAAACTGGTTAAGGATATTTTCCTACAGGTTCCTACTTCTATTATGCTTCCAAGTCTTAAGATTCTTCATCTAGATTCAGTGCTGCGGGAAAAGGAAGAATCTTTTGAAACTCTCTTTCTTGGGTGCCCTGTTCTTGAAGAGCTATGCATGAAGAGACATATTTTGGACCCTCATCAGAATCTCAGTATTTCTGTACCTACATTAAAATGTTTGATGTTAAGCTGCCTCCAAAATTATTTGGAAGATGGTTCAGACAAAGGGTGCAGGGTTGTGGTTAATGCCCCCAAACTTGAACAATTTGATCTTGTAGATTATGTGTCAGATGACTTTGAGGTCGAGGACCTAACTTCCTTGTTGACAGCATATGTTGAAATTGGACCTACTCACTCAAGATCCAGATCAAAAAGTTACGGCAACTGCATATACAAGATTTTTAGTGGGATGAAAAATGTGAAGTTTCTTGATGCAACTTTCTTTGTAAGTCTTCTCCACTCGTTGGTCATGGTTTGTTGTTTGTACTTTTTGTTCGCAGGTAGTTGCTACTTGCTGCTTGTAACAAGTGAAGTATTTCATTGGTATCCCTTTTGTTGTATAAGCTCCTTATAAAGAACCTTGCTATGATAACCAGAATAAAACCTGCCGATAGACCATTAGGGGTCATATGTTACGTCACAGAAGTTTCATATGGAATAGGGGGCACCGGGACATTATATAATGCACCTCACAAGTGTTGAGCTAGGGTTTTACTGTTAAATTCTTTTTCAAAAGAATTTAATTTTTGTTTGTCTTGTATGCAGTTTCCCGCCAATGAAAATACTCCGGCTCTACCTACCTTACACAACTTGACACGACTAAAACTCAACGCTGATGGTGAATCTGGCTGGAATTTGCTATTTGACTTTCTTGAGTGCTCACCGAATCTAGAAGTTCTTACTTTCACGGTGTGTTGAGATTTTTTATCACATTTCAAGATATCTCTCCTCTATTTTTTAGCTTATATTTTGTTCTTGTTTCAGATCAATAGCCTCCCAGGCTCAGCCAAAAGTTGGAGTCAGCCACGAAGAATGCCTTATTGCCTGGTACTTCATTTGGAGGAAATTGAAATCAAGGGATTTGATGGACAAGGATACGAGCTTGAAGCAATGGAGTATATACTAAAAAATGCGAAAGTTTTGAAAAAGATGACAATTGATTGTCGATATTCTAATAGAACGGAAGGATTTTGCAATTGGGAGAAATTGATTGGGGTACCTAGGGGCTCGACGACTGGTCTACTTAATCTCATGTTTTAAACTTGTAAGTGATTCTAAATTTCTAATCATTCTTTTCCTTTAATGTTAAGAAGCTAAATCTTGTGCATGGCCTATTAGATATGGCTAAGAAACAGAAGCCACAAGTTAGGACCATTGAAGTATGCGTACCCTATCTCACCTGGTATGAATCCAAATTCCCGTTAGCCCATTACACAGACTTTCTGCCTTGTTTGATGTTTGTGCTGTATCTTATTCACTTTTTACTCAATTTTCCTTTAGCCTTCTGTAGAACCAATCTTTTCTATATATCCCACTTGCTTATTTGCATTAGTGTTCTGACTTGAATCAATCATCAGATCAAATTTGTTTAGATATCAAAAGATGAAGCCTTTGAGTTTCAGTTGTTGGGTTACCAAACTTACTGAAAATTGTTTTACGTTGAATGATGTCAAGAGTGCATGATTTTCTTTACAAGTGGTTATGATCAAAGGATTTTGGTTTTGAATCATAGCTTATTTCATTGGAAAGGTCGTGTAGTATTTTTGTTAACAAACGTTACTTGTCGAGATCAATTTTCATACAATTGATTGAACTAATTGTGATCGATAGTTACTTACTGATCTATCAAGCTAGTCACTGACTTCTTTGTACTGCAGATGCAATGAGATACCAGCCATGCAGGGTTAGTCTTGCTGCGATGCTCTGAGAATAGGCGTCGTTCTGAGTTGCACCCTCATCAGGACGTATGGTAGTCCCTCATTGATGGTGACAACGGAGCCATACGATACTTATGGATCTCTGGATGTAGAAACCTCCATGATACATTGCCTCCCTAGTCTGAACTTGTGGATTCTGTTTGAGGCTTCTAGAATTGTGGGTTTTGAGTTTCTTTGTTTATTCAGATTTCATCTTGTTTAAGGGAGTAATGTAAATATTGTCTTGATCTTCTTCTCTTGTTCTTAGCTTCCTGTTATTGTAAAAGGTTTGGGAGATATGGAATCAACTACTTACCTTTCACCTGACTTCTTCCCAATTCATTGCTGATCATTTTCTGTCACAATGGTTTTATAGTTGCATAACTGAACTTGTTCAATTCATTGCCGATCATTTTTTGGGTTAGCTGAGTTGACCAAGGCTCTTGCATCTCACTAGGAGGTCAGGAGTTCGAATCTTTCCGCATGCGTATAGAGGCTTCTCCTTTCTTTGTTTTTAGCCTGTAACGGACTTATTTCTTATATTGGTTAAATTGTTGGACTTGGTTGTTTTGTGGACTCTCATAATTAATGTAGTGTCCTGGATTTGTATTTTGTACTTCATATGTAATATAATTGATCTCCTCTATTGATTGACAAGAAAGAAAAAGACAATTTAGTACAAACTGCGACTAGAGATTTTTTTTTTTTTTTTTGGTATTTAGGCTGAATTTCCACTAAAGTGTTTCCGGTATTTTTTTTTTGAGATATTGTCTTCTCACTATAATTAAAAGTGAGTGTTGTTTCTATAAATGATATTTTTATAGAATAGAGGACTATAATAATTACAATACTACAAGCTTGTCTTCACTCTTTCAAACCTGTCTTCAGTCTTTCCAAATATTGAGCCCATCATTGCCCATCAAATGGGAACCCTTAACCAGCTAATGCAACCTAATTTTGCACGGATCAACCTTAATTTTCAATATTTCAAACTTCAAACCTCTTACATTGCAAGTTTAAACCCAACCGTAAATTGGTATTTATAACATTGAGTTAACTTCATTTTTATCCCTTGAACTATTCCAAAATTTTCTACTTCACCCCTAAATTATAAAAACAACCCACTTCATACCTTAACTTTTCGATTTCGATCTATCAAGTCTAATTGCTAACTGAAGCTAATAGTTTAAAGGGAAAGAAAATTCCCAAAATCTTGAAGGGCGGTGGAGCATCAGGTGGTTGTGCCCCTAAACCACTCAATAATTAGTCAATAATTACACCAAAAGTAAGAGGAAGATATTATCTTCTAGTGTTTTGTTCTTCCTCAATTTTTGCTCTGGCAAATTTTCAATACTATTTATTTTTCTTGATATTTTCGCCAATTTTTGGAATTAATCACATCTCGATAAGAGGAATAAAGTATAAAAATGTGGACCATAGAGTAAAGTTTATACAGGACGACACTACATATAAAAAAAAGAGTTGTATGGTATTTTTTCTTCTTTACTGAACTCTCTTTTTCTTCTTTTTCCACCATACCCGCCACCAAAAAAATTAATATTTTAAGATCATCTAATTGAGACGGAAAGTCAATTAAAGCAATTAACGTGAATCTAACAAAAAATATAAAATGACAAATTACCACAACAAAAGTATAGGAAAAATAAGTTTATAGGTAAATGAAGGGGTTTTTCACATGGAGGGTGCGTGAAAATAACATGAAATGGCAGTTTTGCACTTCAAGTGAGGGGAATGAGCAAACCACGCGATACTCAAACGACACATTTTCCGCCTAAATTGTTCACCGCCGTTACCAATTAAACTTGACTAGTCCAAATCCGAAAGTTAAGGCATGGAATATGTTGTTTTTATAGTTTAGTGACGAAGTAGGAAATTTTTGGAATAGTTAGAGGGATAAAAACGAAATTAACTCTATATTAGTACGGAGTAATAACTACCCTCTGTCAAAACCCGAGCCCTAAAACCTCTAGTTTTGTTTTCCAGATTTTCCCTCCATTTAGTTCCCGGGAAAAAGCGAGAAAATTTACGCCAAAGATCTTTACTTTAACTTCTGTTGATAGCTGTAAGCCACTGATTCACTCAAAAAGGTCTGCTCTTTGTGTCTTCGTTGTAATTTCTGATTTTTTTTTCCTCTGCTCATTCGTGTACGTAACGGTCCTTGCTTCTATTATCTTCTTCTTTGATTCATATATTATGGGAGAACGATGAACCTGAGTTGAAAGTCGTCATCTTTGATGAGTTTGTTCTTTAAATGGAGTAGATTGTTTGGGTTTTGATTCCTTATGGTAGCTGAAAATATTGTGTAATTTCTAGTTACTGTCCAACACTGCACCCTCCACTTGGGAGCTAAATGAGCTAATAGTTTACTTTTCTCAGGAAAATGCTAACCACTGCATAATATGTAAAAGCGTATTGATATCCATGAAATGTGTGTTTAGATCCGAACTTATTTGGCATTCTGTGAATATATTGTCCACCGCTTAGATACCCTTTTTTTAGGTCTGGATTTCCTGCAAAAAATTCTACGAGCAAGATAGTTGTATTAATGAATAATGGTAATTAGGTTTTGTTTACATGTTTTTGTTAATAGCAGTTTATTTACTTTGTATGATATGTTAATCTTTAGGAACATCGATGTACAATGGATTCGGATATTGGGAAGAGTTTGGATAGGATCAGCAATTTACCAGATTCAATACTATGTCATATACTTTCATTCCTTCCGACAAAAAATGCAGTGGGAACCAGCATTCTATCAACAAGATGGCAGGACCTTTGGACTAGTGTGACTAGCCTCGACTTTGACGATTCTGTGCTCTTCCATGACCGCTATGAATTTGATAGTTGCTATGACACGGTCAATTTTAGCTTTATGAATTTCGTGAACAGAGTATTGCTTCTCCGTGATGTGTCATGTTTGGAAAAATTCCGACTTAGGCTAAAGGTGTTCTGTATTTTCGACGCTGTTATTACATGGATCAGTGCCGTAATTAAGAAGAATGTACCAAAGCTGGACCTCAGCTGCCACTTACATCATTGTTGTGGGTTACCTCGTGTACTTTTCATCAGTAAAACGCTGGTGAATCTAAAGCTGGAGGGGAATTTTTTATTAAGAGTTCCTACTTCCGTTTGTCTTCCTAGTCTAAAAATTCTTAACCTAGGGGAACTGCAATGTGAGAACGAGGACTCAGCCCAAAATCTCTTATCAGGATGCCCAGTTCTCGAAGAGTTGTATATGACAGGGTGTGAGTATCATTATGCTAGTGCAAAGATATGGAATATTTCTGTGCCCACATTGAAATTTCTGTATGTATTTCGTGGCAGCGATTGGTCTAACAGAGATGAATCTGATGACCAACCTTACAAGCTTGTAGTTAATGCCCCCAAACTTGAACACCTTAATGTCATAGATTGTGTGACAGAGGAATTCTCGTTGGGGAATTTATCATCGCTGTTGAAGGCAAGAGTTCTTACTTGGTTGTCTCGCTTAAGGTCTCCTACCAATGATGGTCCCAACACAACTATGCTTCTCAGAGGGATTGCAAATGTAAAATATCTTGATGTAAGTTTTGTCTACTCATTAGCTATACTAGAAAGAGGATGTTTGAGGTTTTTCCCCCCCTCACTTTTTTCAAAAGGATATTGGCCAGTTCCATTTTTAGGTTTCTACTATTTTAGATCACTAAGGCCTTATCCATTGTATGATTGGCTTTAAGATTAAAGTTAGAGTTTTGTGCTAAGCTTTTTCTTATAACTCAAGGTGTGCGGGCCAGCTTACGTGCACCTCGACTAATTATTGGATTACGAATCCGAGTCTTCACTAGCGAGGTCCAATTGAGGCCGGGGTAAAGTAGTGCATAGATTGGCCCAACAAAAGTTGATAGTACCTGGGAGGTTTCAACCTAAGACCTATGAGCAAACTATAAGTCTTAGACCTTTTTTTGATAACTCAGGTGTTCGGGCTAGCTTACGCGCACGTCGACTAATCTTGGGAGACCGATCCCACCCTTCAATAGTGGGAGGCCCAATTAAAGTCAAAGCAAAGTTCCGTATGGACTGGCCCCAAAGGATCTTAGTGGTTTCAAATCTGGGACCTTAGAAGGGAGCAAACCTTGTAAGTCGTAGGTCTTAACTACCATGTGTTACTAGAGGGTCATTTAGAATATTAAGCCGAAGCTTCTTTGTTTTTGCTTTTTTGGTAAGAAATTTCTTATAGAAAGACACCAAAAAAATAAGCCCCATACAATCAAACACCCAAACCATAGTCCAAGATTTTTTGGTAAGAAATGTAAGAAATCATGCACGGATGTGCTTTATTTTTTTATCTGAAAATTGGAGGGTTTTTTGGTTGTGGATTATTTTACGGGCGGAGGAAGTAATTAGTATTAAAAAAAAGGTAAAAGTGTTCTAAGATTCATTCTAATACTTGAAAGGATACATGTTTTCATAGGTTAATCACCCATCAATATCCTTAATACCCATAAATTATACACTTTCATCGATTAATCATTCATCAATATTCTTAATACCAAAATAATACATGCATTTTGAAGAATGACACTGCTCTTGCAACACAAAAATATTCTCTTTTTTTTTGGACCTGTGGGTGCCACATGCCACCTTGCCCCCCCTCCTGAGCTCCGTCTCTGCTTTCCCCCAAGCGTGGTAGATGGCTGCAGAAAAACTTAAAAGAATTTGAAACAAAACCATGGCTGCCCCCCTGAATCATCCCATTCCAAGTTTCTAACTCCTGATCAAAACCGATAGGCCTCCTAAACACCCTACATTGCTCTAGCAGGTTCGGCCAATACGTATCCAAAGAAGGGGCAAGCAAAAAATAAGTGAGAGTAGATTTCATTATCGCCTTCACATAGCACACAAGAGGTATTAGTGACAGTTCCCATTCTACCTTGACATGCCATCCAAAGGATCACTGCCCACCTTGGAACAATTTTTTTTGAACAGCAGCCCACCTTGGAACATTATGTTTAAAACAAACAACCTTGTACCATCTGACTAAGCAGCTTGTATTTCTCAGAGCTTCCCATCCAGACCTTGAGGAAAAACTCCATTCCCAACAAGCAATCCACCTGACCTCATCCTCTTTGTACACTGGTGGATTTAAATCCTCTGGAATGTTGTCCATGATTTCCTGAATTACAGGTTTCCAGACTGTTGGCCATTTTCAATCCCCATCCTTAGTGATGGAGCCCACCTTTGCGGCTAAATACCTACCCAAATTGAACACCACTCTTCTGCCATAATGCCTGAACAATGGACCTAATGGATGCCAATTATCATGTCATAGAGAAATGGAGTTTCCATTGCCAATCACGTATCTTATCCGGCCTTGTTTAATGTCCATTAACCTTGAGGCTTCTTTTTTGTTTATATTGATTATTGAGCATGTACTTTGTCAATGCTGTAGATACTCACCCAGGTTGAAGATTATGTTCTGCCTACTTTTCATAATTTGGCCCATTTGAGGCTTGGTGCGGATGGCATCTCCTTGTGGAATTGGGATTTGCTTAAAGATTTTCTTCACTGCTCACCTAATCTTGAAGTTCTTATTCTTGAGGTGTGTTAAGATCAAGTTCAGGATTTCTGCTATCACTCTCCCCATTTCTTAGCTTCTGGATTTATTTTGTTGTTGTTGTTGTTGTCATCAGGGAGCGAGAATCTTTGATTCAGCTGAACTATGGAGACCACCTCCGCAAGTGCCCAGTTGTTTGGAATTGCATCTCAAGGAAATTGAGATTCTGCAATTTGATGGAAAAGAATACCAGATTGATCTGATAAAATATTTGCTGGAAAATGCTAAAGTTCTGAAGAAGATGACTATTGGTTATCTCGATTCAGGTAGCTGTGTTTGCACCCTATCTGACAAACAAGAAGAGTCAGGTAGCTGTTCTTGCAGGGCATTTTTAGCGTTTCCCAGGGGCTCAAAGACTTGTGAACTTAATCTTCGTTGATGAAATTCAGTGAATTTGCATTTCTGCAAGATATGGGTAATGGGACGAAAGGATCTTGTTGTGTTGCAAACTCACAGGTTGATCCAGATTTCACGTGCAAATCTTTTCAACCATCTGTTGCTTTCTGTATCTTGTGTTTATGCTAAGGATTCATCTTTATCTTTGCTGTTTCTGGGTGGTGTCGGAGCTGCTAGAGTGAGTTGATGTTTCCTAGTTGTGATCTCATTGATTTTTGTATGCATCTTTGGATGCTCCTAGTCTATCTTTGTTTTTGTTCTTGTGTTTTTGGGGAGGCTAATTCAAGTACACCTTTGTTGATGGGGTATGAGGAAAACATAGTTCAAGATTCAGAAACTTCTTCCAGTACTTGTTAATTTTGTCAAAAATGCTTTGACCTCCTGATTTGGTATTACCTTTTCCTTTAGGTCATAGCTGCTTACAGTAGTTGATTCCATGTGCCCGAATGTCTTGTTACAGGGTAATTTGTGCTATCCTTGTGTTTGAATCCACTGTTCTGTCCTGCTATTCTTTCCGTTACTTTTTTTTTTTTTTTGTGATCGCCGACATCGTAAACTACGTCTCTTATGCCTACTTGAAAAGGTTTACGCATCATTGTGGTTTCTGTTATATCAAAGACCGTCGTGAGTATTTTTTTTTGTTATGATTTTTGTGGTGAATTATGCTATCTTGTTGTGAGAAGAAGGATGAAAGTGTTTTCAGTAAAGTAGCTTTGTAATGTCCAGGCCATCACTGTCCTAACGAGGGCTAATTAGAAGACAGTCAACTAAAACCAGAGCAAAGCCCTGTATGGATTGCCACAAGGGCGATAAGTAGTTGATAGCACCAAGGAGTGTTAGAACGTGATACCTAGGGCCTCGGATCTTCTGCCCCCACATTGCTGTCCCACCTCCCTTTGGCCGACACGTGTCCTCTCTAACCCTTGGCTTAACTCTGTTTACTGGCCTTTCCCATTGCTGTTTTTCCATCAACGTTAAATGTCTAAAATATTAGAGATAAACATCAGGAAAATTCTCAACCCCCTCCTCCGACAATCTAGCGCATAAAATCTCTATCGATTTTGGAGGGAAAAAATACAAGATGAAGGAACGGTCCCCTCCCCAACGAGCTCGTAAGCATTTACGCAATCTTTTTGCCCTCTGATTGTTCCTCACCCATTCCCTATTGCAATGTCGAATTCCCTATTGTAATGTCGACGCCGAGGTGCGTGACCCTACTTATAGCCCTCTCTCTATGTTATATCTCGATGTACACACACAACTATGGGAATGCTCTCGGTCTCTCTTTGTTTTTATTTTTGTTTATTGGGTAAAATTAATTCAACTCTACCTTTGTTGTTGGTGTATCAAGATTCCAGAACTTCTTCTTGTACTTGTTAATTTTTGTAGTAGATCCATGTGTCTGAAAGTCTTGTAATAAACCATTTGTGCTATCCTTGTGTTTGAAGCCATTTTCTTGCTATTCTTTCCATTATTTTTTAATCATTACTCAAATAGCATCAATTCATGTTAGATACCATGGCGGGCGAAGGATTTGCATTTAGTAGAGGCCCAGGTCACATGTATTTTCCTATGGATAACAACATATCTATTCCATAATTATATATTGCTACGCCGTTCAAAAAAATATATTATATATTGCTACTTGTGAAGGTCCGAGGAAGAGACAAGATTGTGTGTATGTTCGTAGCTGCTATTTAATTTTCTATGTGCAACTACAAAACATTGATTAATTGAAATTTTTGAAATTATTTCCACATGTATAAAACATTTGTCTTCCAATTCAATCTGTAAATCATATCGGCCATCTATTCTTGTAAAAATAAATATTTACGGCTACTAATATTCTATCAATTTGTTTGTTCGCACGGATGAACTATTCAATATTTCCGGCAAAATGAAAGGTTCAAATCACAGATGAGGGCACTACAGGGACCCTAAAGGCCTAAATCCAATAAGATTTACTTATTCTAGCATTTCCCCTAATTTGACAGTAATTTCATATGAATAATGTAGAATGGCCTTCTGTCGAATGACATTTAGGTCTCCTTTGGGTGAATTGAAAAAACTGGTTTTTTGGTGGTTTTTTGGTTTTTTTGGTTTTGTCCTTATTCAATTTTTTTTTGCATTTGTTAGTTTTCGGTCGATTTGTTGTGGTTTCTTGGCTCCTCTCTACGAGAGAAATCTAAAAAGTATAAAATTATTAGTCAAACTTAAAGTTTTGTGAATAAAGACGAAAAATAAACCACAATGGTTTTTTTAGCCAAAGGAGGCCTTACTAGCGACTCCTATATTATGGGTTCCTTTAAATGTTAATAAATTGGCACCGCTGTTCTCAACTGAGGGACATTGCTTCCCTAAGAGCAAGTGCAGCAGCACTTCTTAAAAAATGATACTCCCTCCGTCCATTTTTAAATGTGTTGCTTCGTAAATCCAACTTATTAAAGAAACGTCATCATTACACCTTTCACATCAACTTTTTCCTCCACTTTACACTATTCACATCAACTTTTATCTCTACTTTCCAAAATTATCCTCTACTTTTACCCATTAACTCTTTACCCACTAACTTTTCAAAAGGGCAAAATGATAATTGTACAAACTTTTACCCATTAACTTTTCAAACCACACACTTATTTAGGGACAGCCCAAAATGGAAAGTTAAACACTTAAAAAGGGACTGAGGGAGTAGTGAACAATGCATAATTTTTATTTTACTTACCCACATCTCTATCAATACTTCAGCAATATTATTCATTTTTACCTTTTTTCTATTATAATATTATTACTTTTATAATATGCTCACTTGTCATTTGTCAAATAAAGGTGGAGAGAGAGAGAGAGAGAGAAGAGGAGGACAGAGAGTAAGTGGCTAGGGAACAAATGTACGCTATTTATACCGTGGTTCTGTAGCAAATGGAAAAATGCCGAAGCGGATAAAGAATCTGCTACAAGGGTGTTTTGTTGGTTTACTTCTCTCCATTCAACATAGAAAAGTACAAGTAGCGATGCAACTGCACACGCTCTAAATATCAATTTATAAGAGCATGTGCATCAGACAAGATAAATCCCCTACCTTCGGTATTTTTCCTACCAAAACCACAATTTTGCACTGCACCAGGCTCTCTAAAAGGAAAGGTAAAATAGCTTTGGTAGCCTTGGCTCTCCATGAGTGCCGAGGCACTGTTGATAAGGTCCATTAATTAAATCATTTTTTCTCTCTCCTCTCTTTCCCTCTCTCTCACAGTCACACACACCCCTATGGGGCCTACATGACACATGTTTACTTTTTACTAATATTTAATAGAGATAGAGAGGAAAGTAAAGAGTATTGGTGGAGTTTGAGATAAAAAATTGGCAAAGTAAAATGCATTTTGACACTGTTTGGTAGCATTTTTTGCTATCCACTGGTGCACTTGCTCTAAGCAAACTCTTTGGCGAGAGTATAGTAGAGTAATTTACAGTTTCTACTTTCTACCAAACTGTGGACTCAAAATCGCAAAGCCAAATATGCATTTTCCCACATACATATCCTTTTCTGAACTCAATTCACATGTTACAAATTCAATTGATTTGTTATACAAAATCACCACCTAACGATGGTCGTTATGATTTTTGAAAATGGTACTCTTTCCAGCGGTACGAGCATCCACGTTATAGAGATGCTAAATTACTAAATTAGCATTTACTAAAGTGTCCAAATAGCCAAAGTTAGTGTACACTTACCTCAGACCTCAGTTAAGGTTTGCATTGCCGTTTATTATAAGGGCGGGCCAATAATGAGAAAGAGTTCATTGGGGGTAAATTTCATATTAAGTTCATTGTGACACTTCGGAGATGTTTGGGAACCTCATTTTCAGCTTTTCATTTTTAAGTTTTTGGCTTTTCAACTTTTTGGATTCTGGTCAGAATTTATTTTGAATTGGTACGAGTGTTTGGGAGAAATGTGCATAATGCATGTTGCAATAAGAGTAGTGTTTGAGAGATATGTACAGAATCCATTTTATGGGGTTTTTTGTTAAGGGAAATTTATCGAAATGGTCCCTCTAGTTTCACCTCTGTCTCGATTTGGTCCCTCTGTTTTCAATTTCACTCTAACGAACCCTGTAGTTTCGATTTTGGTCGATTTTAGTCCAATCGATGACAGACGTTAGAAAAGATGACGAAAATTCCAATTTGGGGATTTTTTGAGGGACAAAACAAACTTTTTGCCCATCCTTCTTCTTCCCCATTTTTAACCCTAACCCTAATCCTTTCCTTGGCCAAAAAAAAGGAAAACAGAACCAACCAGTTTGAAGATGGGGGATTAGATCTCGTTGAATCTCCTTCCTTAGTTTTCTAGTTTTTGGGTTTTTCATCTTACCACTGTGCTTTTTGAAAACCTGTTCTTTCAATCTCTAAGTACCTATTTAAAAATCAAAACTTGATTCATGGTGGTTGCTACAGTGAGGTACAATTTCACTGTTCTCTCTCTCTCTCTCTCTCTCTCTCTCTCTCTCTCTCTCTCTCTCTCTCTCTCTCTCTCTCTCTCTCTCTCTCTCTCCATACTCCCATATACGGGGAAATTTGTATTGAACAAGAGCATTTATGCCAAGGAAGAAATGAGAAAGCTTTAATGGCGGATGATGGCTCTATTCAATTTGGAGGATAAACATTCGAGACCCATTTCGTCGAAAGTTCTCCAAGGATCTTCACTGCGTTTATTTCAAAGGGTTTGATTGACATTGAATCTGTACGAAGCCCAACTTCAATTCTTGATACAAAACCCTTCTCTGCTTCAAGAAACCCATTTTCCCCCAAATCCCCAAAACATGAAACTAGAACCAATTGGGATAAATAGGATTGAAGAAAGGTTGGTCTGGGCATTATTGATGCTTTGATTGATGAACAAGAGTTATATCGGAACCCAAAAATTTGGTTTTGTTTGGCTCCCAATTGAAGAAGAAGATTCGAGAGGAAGAGAAGAGGGGACAATTTACAGTATGTGTTTTTTTTTTCTCAAAAGAAAGGATTAGGTTAGGGTTACAAATTGGGGAAGAAGAAGGATGCGTAAAAAGTCAGTTTTGTCCCTCAAAAAACCGTTAAATTTGAATTTCCGTCATCTTTCCTAACGTCTGTTATCAATTGGACTTAAATCGATCAAAATCGAAACTACAGGGTTCGTTAGAGTGAAATTAAAAATAGAGGGAGCAAATCGAGATAGGGGTGAAACTAGAGGGACCATTTCGATAAATTTCCCTTTTGTTAATAAAAATGAGAAAAGTGGAAAATGAGAAATCAAAAAGTTCCTCCCCACCTCATTTTCACTTCTCCTCTCTAAAGTAAAAATTGAAAAATCCATTTTCTTAGAAATTATTTTGGTCTAAGTCTCCCAAACATTCAAAAATAAAAAATGTGAAAATGAGAAGTTGAAAAGGAGCTCTCAAACACCCCCTTCATAACTCATAAGAACGAGAAATGTGAACCTTGGTGGGTTAATTTCGAATTATGTGAGAGAATAAGGTGAAAATCGTAGTTTTCAAAAATTATGATGTTATTCTTTGAAACTTTACGTCGACAAACGCAGAAGACTCCAAGACGGGGTCAATCCCTAACCCTAGAGTTTCGTCGAAACCAGTCGATTTGACTTGGCAGGTACGTGTTCTGCTCCGTTCTACTTGCTTTTCCATTTTTCCCCCTCCGTTTGGTTGCCGAGAAACCCCATTATCGACATGGAGAGTCTCGGAAACGTAATCGAACGAATCACGATGTTCTGTGATTTTTTGTGTTCCAACGTTCTGGATTTAGTTAGATAATTGGTATGATTGAAATTTTTGTTTTCATAGGTAATCTCTGGAAAGAGCAATTGGTGAAGTACAATCATAATGGATCCACAAATGCGGAGGGGCTTAGAAGATGGAATTAGCAAGTTACCAGACGCCATACTCTGTCACATACTTTCGTTGATGCCAACGAAATATGCAGTGTTAACTAGTGCTCTGTCAAAACGATGGCAGTTCCTTTGGACTTGTGTAAATACCCTTGATTTCGACAATTCTCTACTTTTTCACGAACCTGATGATGGCAGCTTAGCTGAACTCGAATTGTTAAGCTTTACGGAATTCGTGAATAGGGTATTGTCTCTCTCCGATGTTTCGTGTTTGGAAAAATTCTGTCTTAGGCTCGAGTCATTCTGTGACTTGGAACTTGTTGAGAAGTGGATCCGTGCTGCTATCGAGCTCAATGTTCGGAAGGTGGAGCTCCACTGCGGTGAGTACTACAAAAGGAATCCTGTCGTGTTGCCTCCGGCGATTTTCACTAGTTTAACTAGTAAGACACTGGTGGATCTCACACTGGATGGCTCTATTTTGTTGATAGTTGACGATTCAGTTTGGTTTCCTAGTCTTAAGATTCTTAGCCTAGTGGACATTGTATATGAAAATAAGGTCTCGCTTCAGAAGCTTTTCTCTAAATGCCCAATTATCGAAGAATTGCGTATCTCAAGGTGTCGTTCAGGTGCTGAAGGGGAGTTGAACGTTTCTGTTCCCACATTGAGACGCCTGACAGTAACCCGTTTCGGAAATGGGGTTCATGACAGGGTTGCCAAGCTTGTAGTTGATGCTCCAAAACTAGAACACATTCATCTTTCGGATTATGTGACACAAGAGTTCTTGTTTGAAAACCTATCATCCCTGTTAAGGGCATGCATTGTTATTGGAGGGCGCTGCCCAAGGCCTGTCAGATCGACCACTATGCTTCTAGTGGGGATTGCGAATGTTAAGTCTCTTGATGTAAGTCGTCTACATACGTGCTTTTAGAAAGTAAATATTTTAGAAATTTCATTTTCGTATTTTTCTACTTTCTTATACCATGCTCAATGCCTTCTAATTTCTATGATTGGCTGTAAGCCTGAGCTATGGGAGCATATATGTTGCATTGATAATGAGTGTGAAACAGGGTTTATGACCAGTAATCTAAGAAGCACGGACAAGTATTTGACACCGACACTTCTCAGACACTCTCGGACATGAATAAGAACATAATTCCGACACTATTTTTAACTCATTGAATATTTCTTAGGAGTCTATAACTGAAAACTTGGGATGTAATCGATACTTAAAAACTTGCTAACATGTTAGGACCAAAATTTGAAATTCGACATCACTATTTCACTACCTAAGAAGTTGGACATATTTGAAGTTCGCTCAAAATTTGTAGAGAAATGAATAATGTTCATTTAAAGAAATATTTGGAAGAGGAGTTAGCATTTCCTAGCTGCGTCCATGCTATTCTTTTGAAAGATTTCTTGAGTCCCTTGTCCATTATAGTTCTCTGTAACTTCTTGTGTCTTATTTATAAGTAAATGTGGGACGGAAAATTATGTTGCTATGAATTGGAATATAAAAAAGACATCGTCCACCAACATGTCCGTGGTGTATCCTTGTGTTGGTGTCACATGCATGTCCTGTGTACGTATCCATACTTCCTAGACAGTATTATGGATTATCAATTATATGCTGAGTCCTGACTTGCGGAGTGAGATGTTTTGCATGGGCCCATAAAAAAGGTGTCTTATTGTACTCCTCGAGGAAAAGCAAAATTATTGAGTTGCTTGTGTATTTTGTCTCTGGTGCAGTTTTTCACTGAGCTTAGCGATTATGGCCTGCCTATTTTTCCTAATTTGACCCATCTGAGGCTTGGGGGCAGAAATGGCGGCTGGAATTTGAAATTGCTAAATGATTTTCTTGTGTGCTCACCTAATCTCCAAGTTCTTACTCTTGAGGTATGCTGAGAATTGAGATTAATCATCGAGTTTTAGCTTCCATTATTCTTTATTTTTAGCTTCTGAATTCTTTTTCGCAACAGGAAAATAGATTCCTTGTTTCAACCCAGTGTTGGACTCCGCCTGCACGAGTGCCGTGTTGTTTGTTATCCCACCTGGAAGAAATTAGGATCATGAAATTTAATGAAAACGGACATGATCTGGGAGTTTTTGCATACTTGCTAGAAAATGCTCAAGTTCTGAAGAAGTTGACAATCGATTGTCAGAACTCAACTAGGTTCTTTTGTAAT
Organism: Vaccinium myrtillus; assembly: GCA_016920895.1. NCBI lineage: Eukaryota > Viridiplantae > Streptophyta > Magnoliopsida > Ericales > Ericaceae > Vaccinium > Vaccinium myrtillus. The sequence goes on along the minus strand of CM029273.1, from coordinate 3,597,487 downwards.
AAATTAGCAGAATTTCCGAGGGGCTCAACGACATGTCAACTTAATTTCCTTCTATGACTTGGTAAGTCATGTTCCTTCTGCCGTAAATAGCTGTATTTTTATCCTCTTTTTCGAAGAGCTTCAGTACTGTACACTTCCTGAGGACCGGGCCCTGGAAAACTGGAATAGGGTTGTGTATTCTCAATATGACAAGAGGTCTATCTGTATGGTTTATATGTACTATGCTTATGGGTATTTTGTTTACTGGACTACTCTCTGTAATTTGTTTTCGTGTTGATGAGCAGAATCTTTATTGTAATCTTTGAAGTATTGGTCACCTTTTAAAACTTTTGGGCTCAATGGCAGGAAGGAGCGACCAACGTGTCAACCCATTTACCCAAGTATTAAAAATTACAGTTGCATAACTACCGTATGAAACATGGGTGAGACAGCAAAAATGGAAATTGACCAAAACTCCAATTTTTAATACTTCACACAAAATATAGGATTCAATCCTATGTCACTGGAAAACAATTCAAAAAAAAAAAAAAAAGGACAAACGACCAAAAATATAGTAGAATTTTTTTGGGAATCATAAGCTAATCCAGTTGATGGTGGGAATTTTTCGTGCCAACAAATTGTCTGTTTTTTTACAAAATTGGCTGGACTGTTTTTCTCCATTATTCCATTGTCCCTCATTTTTGCTTTTCTTATTTTTAAAATGTTGGGAAAAATACAGTGGCAATCATAAATTCCAAACAACAATTTCCATTGATAAATATTTAGAACAAATTACAATTAAATAGTAACAAATTGGAAATTACAGAAACGGGAAATCAGAAATACAAACAATGCCGAGCATGTGAAACCACTCTCTCCTTAACAAAGATACGCCGCCTACCGTGGATGATATAGGATGAACTGACGTCTTCGTCCCAGGATAAAACGACTAGAACCACTATCCACCGGAACACCACCGTTGGTAGCCTTGGCGAACTGACTTGCGTCTGCCTCTCTCCCTCAAAGACGTTTTGCAGAACTTAGTATGTTAGACGATTTTCTGGTGCAGAAACAAAGGCCCAATGCTGCCTTTATATAGGTGAGAAGGAGCCTCAAGCCTTCAATATGAGATTTGAATGGTGCAATTCAATTCAACAATTAAATTGTGAAACCCCCAACATAAAACCTGAAATTTGAATGGTGTAACCGCAGATAATTGACTGCCATTCAATCTCCATCATGGGGAGGTTACAAGGTGTTATAACGAGCAATAAACACTGTAATATTCAACCATAGACACGTGTAATACGCAGCTTCATGGGTCCTTTCGGTTACCTCGAGAGACCCTCCGAATGTTCTTCTTTCATTCACACCGAATTTCAGAGAAATTTCCAAAGGTACTAATAAATTCTGGAATAAGCACAACAAAAGGTAATTAATTTACTTAAACTTGTGCCCGAGGATAAATGATCATATCAGGTTTCCCCATGTACCAGGATTTGTTTCCTTTTACAATTGGGACTCTCTTGTATTCTCTATAAAAACACCCCCGTTTCTAGAGTTTGTACTTCAATATTTTCTTCTCCTTTTCTTAATTTTCATCACCATCTCAAATAGTATCTTCTCACGACAAATGATCAGTTCATACGGCGAACGAAACGATTGCTGAAGAAGAATTTGCGCGTTGATTGGTTGTGCCGTGCCATAATGGATTACAATAATCGAGTAGTCGATAGTCACACCAAGTCAATTGATTTTATCAAAAGAGTTAGGACTACCTTCGACGACAACGATCAGACATACAAACAATTCCTCGATGTGACGGGAGGATTTGGGGAGGACGGGCACAACAAAGACGTTAACCGGGTTTCGCGCGAAGTTTCGATTCTTTTTAAGAACAAGCCTGATTTATTAGTAGAGTTTTCGAGTTTTTTGGACACCAAGTATTGTCTGCCAGGTAAATATAGGAACGACCGAGACAACAATTATCGGGCATCAATCGATTTTCTCGAAAAAGTTAGGGCTACTTTCGACGACAATGATCAGACATACCTATCGTTCCTCGATATAATGGGAAATTTCGGAGAGAAGAAGCACAATGATATTAACAAGGTTTCGCGACAAGTTTCAGTTCTTTTCAAGAACGAACCCGATTTGTTAGTACAGTTTTCGAGTTTTTTGGAGACGAAGGATCGCACTAGGGAGATCGACGAGAAAAGATTTGAGAAAGTGATCATGATTAAATGTGAAGATGATTTATTCGAGCTTGATATGTTGCGAAAGCGTTATGAATCGGCTATAAAGCACTGCCGTGATTTTTTGGATGATCCAAACAGTACTCTAGTTGAAAAGTACTTGACAGTTCTTGATAAAAGGGTAATTGAGAGGTTATATGGTCACAAAGGTGAAGAGTTTTTGGAACTTTTGAGTGTTAACCCCGTTGGTGTAACAAGTCTCGTGTTGACCAGATTGGAGCAGAAACTCGAGGAATTAACGAGGTCGCGACGGGATGTTAGCAGGTTAGGTGAAGATTGTGATCGAGTACCCAGAAAACGAAGGAAGAAATCGAGCAAATTTTGGGATAAAATGTGGACCGAGGCTGAACCGGCTGACGAAGATGTTAACGAGAGTCGGAATATGGATTGTGGGAACTCTGCTGGTGATCAAGAAGAGCAATGGGGAGCTCAGAATATGGAATGTGGGAACTCTGATGATACAGATTCTAGTGGAAAGTTAAGTGAGTCTTGTGAATTGCTGATGGGTGTGAGTTTGCCGGGAGGGCCTTTGGCCAACTAGTCGCCTAGGTGGTTCTGTGGTGACGGCCTGTCCTATTCGGACAGTAGCTATGGCTCAATTAACCGGACATTTCACAATAGGTCGGGAACTCTTTGAATAGAACTCGGACTTGCATTTTTGTTGTCGTTTGTAATGGTTTTTTATGTTCCAATAAGAAGTATTGTTGCTTATTTGCATCCCTTTTACCCAATCTCATCTTCAGAGCAAGATATTAACTTCAAGAATGGTTATTATATAAGTCTATATATGAACTGGTTGTAGCCTAATATCGGTGTGTCCGTTTTTTTTTTTTAATAATCGGATGTCCGGGTCAGCTTGCACGTATCTCGATTAATTCCGGGACCCTGGAAGTAACGACCAGGCATAAACCCTAGTGGCCCAAGAGTTTGCTGGCAAAGGGGAATCGAACCTGAGACCTTAGGTAAGGGCAAACCCTTAAGTCCCAAGGCAGGACCACGCTGCCAACCATGTTACTATCGGTGCATGCGTTACTAGGACATGTTAGTCGTGTTATATATTTTTGATAATTATTGGGTGCATAACCAGTTAAATCAGCATAGCATTGTTGGTTGTGCGGTTAAAAAATGAAATCCTATGGTTAAATCCTTCCAATTTAGCAATATCAATTTGTATCGTTCTATTCTTGTTTTTTTTTTTTTTTTGGTCATTCGTCATTCTTAATCTATTACATGGGAGAGGGGGGAATGAGACTCGATCCCGGGATGTAGTGTGGGACATTCAAGAGCTCTATCGCATGAGCCAGCCACCGCTTGCCATCGTCCTATTCTTCACATGCGGTTTTGTTTGATCTTTTCTAGTACTGCTTTTGGAAGCTAATATTAATAGTTGTATCAGTGACGGAGCTACATGTATCGGCGGAGCCCGAGGTAACCCGACCCTTGCTAGAATATGATTGTTTAGATTTCATAAACAATTACTTATGTTTTTTTCTTTTTTTTTTTCTTTTTGGTAAGAACAATTACTTATGTGGATGTGGATGTGGATGTGGATGTGGATGTTTTCTCATGAATAAAAAGTTGTTTGTTTTCCTTGAAGACTATGATTTTTTTTTTAAAGAAATAAAAGTATATTAAATCAAAACAATCGGCCAAAACTACCGGCCAACAAAATAAAAAAATAAAAAAAAAACTGGTCAAAACCACAAGCTAAGAAACCATTGGCCAAAAACCACTGCCCTACAAGAGACAAAAAAGTACAAAAAAACAACTAAAAACGTTGGAGCCATCGTCAGAGCTGTTACCGCGCCGCCGCCGCCGCCGTTGTCAGAAGTCTAGATCTGGAAACCCCAGATTCGGCTCCCCCCTTGTCCAAAAATCGGTTTCGACCACCCATGAATGGAGGAGAGGAGTTCAATCACCACAGGAAGTTACCGGAAATCAAGTGGGTGAAGCAATAAAGAAAAAGAGAGGAGAGGAGAAACGGATGAGGAGGAGGTGGAAAGCGGCGGTGGGGGAGAGCCCCCACTTCCCTCTCACCGCTTTGCTTTGTTGAAACATACTGTTTGGATATGATTGTTTAGATTTCATGCTTAAGACTGAGTTTTTCATTTGATTTTAGCAACTCAGTTGCTAGAGTTGCTAAAATCAACAATGATTTTAGTAAATGAGTTCACCAGGTGCTAAAATCATGATTTTGAAAAGAAAAAAATGAAGTGGTTCCGTGTATCGTTTTTTGATTTTTTTCGCACCAAATTAAAGTACTCCTCGTGTACTTTAATTCGGTGTAAAAATTTCAAAAATTAATGCAAGGAAACACTTAATTATTTTATTTGAAATATCATGATTTTAGCACCTGGTAAACTCATTTGTTAAAATTATGGTTGATTTTAGCAACTGCATTGATAAAAAAAAAAAATTGGAAACCTAGGCTGCATAAGGAAAATCTAAAAACTCATGATAACCATGTGAACACGTGGAAATCTATATCTAAGTTTTGGCCCACTCTACGGAAATCCTAGTTCTGTTCCTGGGTGCTACCAATTATTTGAGGACCAGACTATGGGTACAGAACTCAATACACAGAAAATTTACAGATCGAGCTTGGGGATCCACTTTTGGATCCCACATGAATAATCCGAACCGTTCATTTATCTTAAAATCAAATTCCGAAGGGCTCCATGAAAATTCAGCTCAATCGGACTTCTTTAAGTAATTGATCTAAGAGCCCCCGTTGTGCATTTTCTTGTGTCTCTTGATTGTTTGCGTTTCTCTCTCTCTTCATATTCTCTGGTTTGGTTTATTTCTTGATTGCAAAGCAAAAATTACATTTGTTTTCTATTTGTTGCTCGCTTCTGCACAACAATGTACGGAGTACTTTATTTCTGGTCCATGGACGCCCGATGGGCTGTTCTAGCAAAGTTTATTTCTTGTCTTGGTAGAAATCCAAGTTTATTAGTAAATTGATTTCAGTCAATTTCGAAGTGTTGCTTTGGCTAAATATATAAACTAAAAATGTTTTTTTTTTTTTGTGTCTTTATTCACCAAAAAAATTGTACGTATTTGTTATAAAATTGTAGAATGTTTGGGAGATATGTGTATAATACAATATGTATGTATTTTTATTAACCAAAATGAAAAAAGTGAAAAATGAGAAGTCAAAAAACTTTTCTCCCCCTACTTCTGACTTCTCTTCTCTAAACACAAAAATAAAAAACTCATTTTCACAAAATGAATTCCAGCTGTAATGTGCCACACACTCCAAAGTAAAAAAATTAAAAAATTAAAATGTAAAAGTTGCCGCTCAAAAATATCCTATTTGTGGATACCCTTGTTTGATAGTCCTTCCATCTCATATTATTATCCACTAGTACTATTCAAGAAACCTCTTATAATTTAAATCTATAATGGTATATTCAATATTGATCCCGTTTGATAGTGTTCGATAAGTTCTATTAAACAAAATTTTAAAATTTTAAAAAAATTATATCTTCAAAAAATATAAGCAATTGAAAATTGACATTCATACACGTAAATGGTCAAGAAATTCGAGACGGATGGAGTTAAAAATATATATATATTTCCATTTTCAGATATTGTCCACATATGGACAAGTACCCTATTCCAAATCTATGTTCAGAGATTCTCATTAATTGTACACATGGAGAAGTCATCCATAGGTTACTGTTATAGGGAAACTCTATGGGGGAGAAATTAATATACTAGGCCCTGTTTGATAAGAGAGATTGAATTGATGGGATTGGTAAAGGGATGAGATTAGGATTGATATCTGTATTGAGTATTATCGATTAATAGTGAGTTAATCTTTTTGCGGATAAGTACATTCATATATTATGTATTAATGTGGTCGTTGTAATATTATTTTTTATTCATTGTTTCCTCTTTATTAGCTTATATTTTCTCAATCTGTATAATTCAAAACTAGAAAATAAATTTGGAGTGCTTCTCCTCTCTGTCCGGATTTGTTAGTATCTTTTTAAATTTGTGTCAGTTTTTATTGCTTATATCTTTTAATGTGCAACTCAAAAAATATGTAATATGAATATTGTTTAATAGATCTCAATTAGTTCTATAATACAAGTTCGCAAAATCATGAAAATCATAATAAATTTAGGGATATAAGCAATAAAAAATGACCCGAAAGGGAGTAATTTCAAGTGTGTATTCAGTGCAATATTTATCCTACTTTTTATGTGAAATTTCTTTTATTATTTGCTTAGACAACGGTATATTTCACTCATTCCGTCCCAAATTATTGGTCCCTTTTAGGGATTTCAACTAATTAGGGGAACATAATCATTATACTAGTCATACTTTTTCTTTGTTTCTTTTACTCTTCAAAATATCATCATTATATATACGTACTCGCTCTAAAAAAGAAAGGGTACAAGTGAAATTTTATTTCTTAATGTCTCCTTAGTTTTGAATTGGGATAAAAAAAAAAATTAAAGGTAATAAAAAGTGGTGTTTGGGACTAAAGATAGAAGACGGTATTACTATCATGGAACATTGATTGACAACAATCAGGCCTCATTCCATTAATAAAAGCGAGCTTATTCGTTGTTATTGTACAATTTTACGACTTTTTTTTTCTTTTGTTGTTTTCTTGTATTTTAGGACCAATAATGTCCTTTTTTTAGTATAATAATATAAGTTATCCCGGTATACTATATATATATATTTTTAAGCCAAAATCTACTTCATTCCGATAACTCAAAAAAATCAAAAAGGAAACACATCCTACTAAAATTAAAAAAAAAAGTCAGCTTATTCAGAAATCCAAGACATGTCATTATTATCTCACAATACACCACCAACAACAAAAACAAAACAACACATTTCACTAACTTAAAAAACGATAATGATAAGGGTACCGACCCTAAGGAACCAAAAATGTACAGATGGCACACGGGGACCCACTTTTGGGTCCCATACGAGTGATCCGAACCGTTCATTATTTCTAAAAACATTTTCCGAGTGCCCCCACAAAATTTCAGCTCAATCGGACGGTGGGAAGTGCACGAACCAAAGCCCCACCGTTTCAATCAATTGGTTTGTGCACTTCCCACCGTCCGATTGAGCTGAAATTTTGTGGGGGCACTGAAAAACCCTTAAAAATTTTTAGAAATAATGAACGGTTCGGATCATTTGATCCGTGTGGGACCCAAAAGTGGGTCCCCGTGTGCCATATCCGTACATTTTTCGGACTAACTTCATTCGGTACCAAAAAATCCTAGCAGGGTCCCTTAAAAAAGGCTAGCTCATTCGGTAGAGCTCTTGAATGTCACACACTGCATTTCGGGATCGAGTCCCCTTCCCCCCTCCCTATGTAATAGATTAAGAATGACGAATGACCAAAAAAAAAAAAAAGGCCACACATTCCATTAATTTTTTTATTTTAAATACACCTTATTTTTTAAGCCTCTAACAAAAAAAGACAAAAAAAAAAACTTGGTTAGTGGAACACCCCCTCAATGTAAGTCCTCTCTTATGCAACCTTTGACTCTGTGGAAAGTCAAAGGCGAAGTTAAGAAGAAGTTAGAGAGAAAATTGAATTTGTTTTTTAAACTCTCTATTGTTTTTCTCTAAAAACCAAAAAAAAACACGGGTGTTTGGGAGCCCCATAAATTCATAATTTAAATATTTTTTTATTCATTTTTTGCCTTTTAGATTATAGTCAAAATGTACTGTGAATCTATAGAGTTTTTAAAAAATATATGCAAAACACGTTTAGTAAGAGGAGTAGTATTTAAGAGATATGTGTAGAATACATTCTATATGCCTTTTAAATTAACCAAAATTTTAAAAATAAAAATGAGAGGTAAAAAAACTCATATTCCCCAACCTCTTACCTTCGTTTTTTAAGATAAAAAACCGATAAGGCATTTTAGGAGAACTAATTTTTTGTGACTTTATTGAAACTCACCTAACAGGAGAAAAATGGGTGAATCAAAGTGGAAAAAATAGGAATCAAAGCACCACCACTTTTAGATTTGTGTTAATCACAAACACCCTGTTTGTTAGAGGGGGAGGGGATATATAAAAATCCGGGCATTCTATATCCGGTGTTTGTTTGCAATAAGGAACCCGGATAAATTTTGGCTTGGATATACATATCCCCTTGCAGGTGGATTCTATTTAGGCACCCCTTACCATGTCTTAGACATATCCGGGCGCCAATTACAAGCTGCCCCTCTACTGTTGCCCACAAGGCAGTGGTACAGCAGGAGAGAGAGAGAGAGAGAGAGACAGACGGACAGATGAGGGGACGCATGAGAGAGGCAGAGAGGCAACAGGTGGTGTGTCCCACCATTTTACTCACTTTTTGATTTTTTTTATTTGGGACAAAAAGGGTATTTTACATTATCTAATCCTTCATATCCCTCTTCTACAACAACAAAACAAACAAAGTAATTTTTTTATCTCCCATTCTAAAATAATACCCCTCAAATCATATCCACCTCTATATCCCCCTCTTATTATATCTACCTTCACCCCTTATATACATATCCCGCTAACAAACAGGGCGAAAGAGTTTGGTTTAATGGTTAAAGACAGTAATTTATGAATTTGCTCCTACTTGTGATAGTTTTTTCTTAGATTGTTGATTCTGCTCCAGATTCTAAATTTTTACTTTTTTTTCATTCGTCATTTCTAATTAATCTATTATACGGGAGAGGGGAATGAGACTCGATTTTAGAATGCAGTGTGGGGTATCTAAGAGCTCTAGCGCATGAGCTAGCCACCACTTGCTCTAAATTTTTACTTTAGAGAAGTCATGAAAAGTGTTTTGCTACAGTTTTGGATTATAAATTAAACGCTACAAAAGCTGAAGAGTAGTGATTTAGAGGTTGTAAATCGAGCATTTTGCGATGGATTAATCTATTTTTGTCTTTGATCAATGGATGATTGACATTGTTAGGATGATAGGGAATATTTTTTTGCCTTTGGGATAATCACGGTTCTTAAAATTGGTTAAAGCACGAAAATCGTAAATTTAAAAAAAATTAGCTTTTAGGCTTCAAAACAGCTTTGAAATAGTGGCTAAGTTTTACAAATGATTTTAGCAACCCAAATCAACCATGATATAAGCACCTGGTGAACTCATTTGCTAAAATCATGATTGATTTTAGCAACTGAGTTGCTAAAAATCATTTGGAAAACTTAGCTAGTCATTTGGAAAACTTAGCCAATCATTTGCTAGGCATAGTTTTCCAAAAATTTTAGCAATCCAGTTGCTAAAATCATTAGCAAATGAGTTCAGAAGATGCTAAAATTATGGTATTTTAAATCAAAAAAATAAGTGTTTTCGTGTATTATTTTTTGAAATTTTCACACCGAATTAAAGTACACGAGAAGTACTTTAATTTGGTGCGAAAAAAATCGAAAAACGATACACGGAACCACTTCATTTTTTGATTTCAAAAAATAGATTTTAGCACCTGCTGAACTCATTTTCTAAAATCATGCAACTGGGTTGCTAAAATCTTTTGGAAAACTATGCCAGATTTTGGGGTTTTGTCTTTATTCACTTTTTTTTTTTTGCTTTGTTAATTTTGCGTCAAACTTTTGATGATTAAAGGTACTCTCGATGAGAGGAATTAGAATTGGGAAAATTTATGACTTTTACCAAATATTGGATATTTACCAAAATACTTGAGTAATTCTCATAATTTTTTATGAGAGAAATACATAAAAAATAAAAAAAGTTAGACAAAATTAGTAAATTTTTAAGCCAATGACACTGGAATAACTCATAAGTGTTTCTTTAGAAATTGCTTCTATAGCTCCTTTGCAGATTGTTAGAATGCAAAATTTCATAATACGATTTCAAAACTCACATGGGGTGCTTTGGCAAAAAAGAGAAAAAATGGTTTTTTTGGTTTTTTCGTTTTGTCTTTAGTTTTACGTCAAGTTTTTGTGGTTTATGGACGAATCCAAAGAGTATAAAATTAGGGTAAAAAATAATATTTTTTTGAATAAACAAAAATAAACCAGTTTATTGGTTTAACTTTGGCTTTATTAAAAAAAAAATAGTTTCGACCATAATTTTATACTCTTTGGATTCGTCTCGTCGAAACGAATCCATAAACCACAAAAATTTGACGCAAAACTAACAAATGCAAAATATATATATTAATAAAGACAAAACGAAAAAAAAACCAAAATACCAGTTTTTTCTTTTTTGCCAAAACACCGTTGTGTGTTTTGAAATCGTATTATGAAATTTTCCAATGATTTAATTATTTTTTTTATACTTATCCATGCTTTAATCGAGACGTTGGTGTTAGCTGGCCTAACACCTGAGATATCGCATCAACAACCTGAATCGAGACGGTAGTGCTAGTTGACCTGACTCCTGAGATAACAAAAAGATAGACAGTAGTGGTGGCTGGCCTGGCAACTAAAATATATTCGGGTATAGTGTTGTCCCATGTTAGGCGGATCACAGTCGTCTGTGATTAGCGATGAACAACTCAGATTTGTTCGACAGCAGACGGTTCAGATTTATTCGGGATAAAAAAACACTTACGAGTTATTTCAGTGTCAACAGCCTACAAGTAAAAAGTTATTGAATCGAGACCGTAGTGCTAGCTGGCCTGACTCTTGAGACATCAAAAAGATAGACGGTAGTGCTAGCTGGTCTGACACCTGAAATGGATTCGGGGATAATGCAGTTCCTAAAGAGACAACATTCATGTTAGGCCGATCACGACTGTCCGTGGTCGGTAATGAACAACTCATATTTGTTCGACAACAAATGATTCAAATTTGTTTGAAAAAAAAAACATTTATGAGTTATTTCAGTGTCAACAGCCTACGAGTAAAAAGTTACTGAATCAAAACGGTAGTGCTAGCTGGCTTGACACCTGAGATATTAAAAAGATATGCATCAACGGCCTACGAATTAAGTGATTTTAACATTTTTTAGAAATTTAAATAACTCATAAGTGTTTCTTTAGAAATTGCTTCGATAATCTAACTCCTCTGTTCTTACCAAAAAAAAAAAAAAAAAAAAATCTAACTCCTCTGCGTATTGTTAGAATTCAAAATTTCATAATATGCTCTCAAAACACAAAAACTCCAATGATTTTAACATTTTTTTTTATATATTTACCTATGCTTTAATCGAGGTGGAATTGCTAGCTGGCCTAACAACTGAGATATCGCATCAACAGCCTAAATCGAGGTCGTAGTGCTAGCTGGCTTGACTCCTGAGATATCAAAAAGATAGACGGTAGTGCTAATTGGCCTGACACCTGAAATATATTCGGGTATAGTGCCGTTCCATGTTAGGCGGATCACAGCTGTCCGTGATTAGCGATGAACGACTAAGATTTGTTCGACAGCAGACGACGGTTCAGATTTATTTGAAAAAAAAAAAAACACTTAAGAGTTATTTCAGTGTCAACAATCTACAAGTAGGGGTGCTCACGGTCCGGATCGGTCCGGATTGACATGAATCCAATCCTAATCCGTGAGTCACGGTTTTTTGAAAATACAATCCGTGTCCGATCCAAAAGTCTCATGGTTCGGTTCCAATCTGAACCGCGAGTCACGGATCGGTTCCGGATTAATCCGCGGATTTTTAACTTATTCGGAAAAAACAACAAACAAAGGCAGTAAGGCACTAGCAAGTAGCAAATGCACTAAATGGAAAGTTCAAAGTTGGAAATCCCAATAAAAAACAACAAAGGCAATTAGACAGATAGTTATATAATTGAACAAACAAAGACACAAACTTATATTACCACAAAGGATAGCAGATAGTTACTTCCGGTTCACTCACAAAGACAATAGTAGATTGTTACTTCCAGTTCACTCACAAACAGAGAGTATATATAGTAGCACTTATAATACTTTACCCCCCTAGATTTTATAGAGATAACAATATTCGCACCATAACTCTTACAACAGTACAACCAAACCGTAAGTCTGTTAAATTAACAATATCTATATAACTATAATTATAAAAGTGATAAAATTATATATAATAAAAATCTCACGGTCCGGATCGGTTAATCCACGGTTTCAAAATCAAAATCCGTGTCCGATCCAAAAGTCACGGTTTTTTATTTTTTGAATCCGTGTCCGGACCATTAATCCACGGTTAAAATCCAAAAGTTATGGATCGGTTCGGTCCGGACCGGATTCACGGTTCACCGGTTTTTTTGAGCAGCCCTACCTACAAGTAAAAAGTTGCTGAATCGAGACCGTAGAGCTAGCTAGCCCGACTCCTGAGAAATAAAAAAGATAGACGGTAGTGCTAGTTGGTCCGGTAAAACAATGGACACTGACCAAAGGTGCATCGACCACGTACAGACGGCGTCGGGGACGCCGTTGTGGGTCCCAACCGATCGATCTGAGCCGTTCATCCCTCTTAAAATCGAATTTTGAGTGGGCCTATGCGGGAATCGATCCGAGCCGTTCATCCCTCTCACCCCCATTTCATTCAAAAATCGGACGACTGTATGAGCTCGATCCAAAATCACCCACAACGGTCGGTGCAGGTAGAAGAGTTCTAGTTGGTCTGACACCTGAAATGGATTCGGGGATAGTGCTCTTCCTAAAGAGGTAACATTCATGTTAGGTCGATCACAGCTGTCCATGATCGATAATGAACAGTTCAAATTTATTCGATAGCTTCAAATTTGTTTGGAAAAAAAAATATTTATCAGTTATTTCAGTGTCAACAACGTACGAGTAAAAAGTTATTGAATCGAGACGATAGTGCTAACTAGCCTGGCGCCTGAGATATTAAAAAGATATGCATCAACAGCCTACGAATCGAGACGGTAGTGCGCTAGCTGGCCTGACACCTGAGAAATACTAAAAAAGATATTCATCAAAAGTCTACGAGTAAAAAGTTAATAGTATAGGACACGCAGGAGGACTCAGAAAGGCACCGCCATAAATGCTCCAAACAAATCGAAAACCAAACGCGCCTTCTACGAAAAGTGAGAAATATCTTCCTTCTCTGCTCCCATGGCGGGTAAAGCTTCCTTCCGTGTTTTTTAAACCGTAAACCCTAACCAGGTTCGTTTCATTTTATTTCTCTCTCTCTACTACTACCTCTACTGCTTTTCTCTAGTTTCAGTTTGAAGTAAATGGTATACTGTTTGGCTTTCGAGAATCTGCCTGGGAAAAACAGAAATGTTGAGTTGCTCTTGTTATTTTGTTAGATTCAGAACATCGTATTTGTAGTTTTTTATTCCTTTCCTCGATCGGAAGATTCGGAACTTCAATCACTGAGAATGAGTGATGGAAAAAAGAGAGGAGAAAAAAGAGCATTTAGGAGTGGTGTTGAGGCTACGGTGGAATGGGTAGATTAGGTTTTCTGTTGGTAGCTTCTATTCTGTATTTCCGTTGTATTTTTGTATGTATCGCTGGGGAAAATAGTTTGATTTAGGGCCTATTCCTCCTAAGAGCAGCTCCAGCGTTTACCCTTTTTTTTCCTCAAATTTGGTTCCAAAATTTGGGTAAAAGCTCAATTTGGTATCACCCTCTCCAGTCGTTTACTCAGATTTCAAGCCCTAACCGCCGCTGGCCGCCGTACGCCGCCTTCCACCACCAGAATCCCAATCGCCTCCATCACCAAGATCGCCGCCGTCGAGCTCTGAAACCACCGCCTACCACCACGAACGTCGAAACCACCACCGCCTACCACCACCAACGTCTGAACCCACAGCCGAAGTCGAAACCACCACCAACGTCAACCGCCACCAGATCCGAAACCACCACCAACGTCAAAACCACCACTGCCTACCACCACCAACGTCTGAAAACAAAGCCGAAGTCAAAACCACGACGACGACGACAGTGGTGGAAGGTGGTCCGACGAAGACGACGGTGGTCGAAATTTGGTTCAAGGGTGGTGGAAATTTGGTTCAAACCCTTTCTTCTCCCCAAATTTGAGGAAAAATTTGAGTAAAACTCAATTTGGTATGGGTTTGATGCAAGGACTGGAGGTGAGTTTTGGGGGTTTTTACCCAAATTCTGAGTTTGGTTCAAAAAAAGGGTAAGGGCTGGAGGTGCTCTAAATGATTGCTTTACCTTTTTTTTCTTCTTCTGAGTATTATGTTCTTTTCATAAGTTTTTTATCGTAAGTTTCATCTTTTTAAACCGCTTTCGTCGGGACGAATTGCCAATCGAAGAATTTTAACGTTCATCTACAAATATTCAGAAAAGACGAAACTAATATTAACTTTTTTGTCAAAATTCTTAGTGCTTTTTATTTAGGATGCTTTGGCAAAAAAGAGAAAAACTGATTTTTTGGTTTTTTCGTTTCGTCTTTATTCAAAAAAAAATTGCAATTGTTAGTTTTGCGTCAAGTTTTTATGGTTTATGGATGTGTCTCGATGAGACAGAGATGAATCCAACGAGTATAAAATTATGGTCAAAAGTAATATTTTTTTGAATAAAGCCGAAAATAGATCAGTTTCTTAGTTTAATTTTGGCTTTATTAAAAAAAAAAGTTTTGACCATTATTTTATACTCTTCGGAGACGAATCCATAAGCCACGAAAATTTGACGCAAAACTAACAAATGCAATAAAAATTTGAATAATGACAAAACGGAAAAACCAAAAAATCAGTTTTTTCTTTTTTGCCAAAGCAAGTTGGCCAAGTCCAGAGTGTCAGCTTCATGATTTACGTGTTTGTATAGTTTTGGAGAACATCGCATTAAATTCGGAGTTGAATAAATCCCATCCAAAGGAAAAAAAATCGAGAGGCAACAGTTGATGTGAAATATGGAATAGGAAACTCCATTATGACACTAGTTTTTGGTTTCTTCCTGTCAACTCTGTTTCTTGTCCTCACATGAAACACTTCATTTTATATATGCATGCATGCTTGCATTAGTATATGTTGACTTTGGGTCCTTGTACATGAGAGAAAGAGAAGTTGAGAGGGACTTCGCAGCTGCTTTGGAGGTTGGACCTCGATGGCCGTTTCGTACATATATAATATAATCGTACAGCGAGAGTTTGTAGAGCTCTAGAATAACCAGAGAGCACCGGAGGGTGAGATAGTGAAATAGTGCCGATTTCTCCATGGAGCGGACATTCCTCCCAAACCACAGGCATTCTGTGTCCGGCTTGTGTGTGTGTGGTTCCGATCCCCAAGATTATATACACCTTAGCATCCAGAGAGAAAAAGCAGACATATTTGCACACTTACGTCTTTTTTATCAACATTGTCGTTTTTCTTCAACTTTGTTGTATGATGATACTATTCTCTTAAGTTAAATATCTATGGAGCGTTCTTTCTGTGAAGGGTATTTTTCTAGCGTACCTTTGGACTCACCTAGTTTTGCAGAGTAGGAAAGAGTCAAGTGGCAAATAAACGGGCTATTGTATATTGGAGGGTACAAGTCATAGAGATTCTCTACTGAACCAATTTGCTTACATAAAGGGCTTGAATCTCCTTAATAAGAGTGAAATTTCCGAGCCTCAATGTGATTAATTTGTCCATTGTTTTTTTAATATTCGGGTATTTTGATGTAATATCTCCAATGATATCTATTTTTTGTAGGAAATTCATTGTTGTCAAGTAATGGATTTAGACTTTGGGAGAAGCAAAGACAGGATCAGCAAGTTATCAGACACCCTTCTGTGTTACATTCTTTCGTTCCTTCCAACAAAATATGTGGTTGGAACGAGTATACTATCAACAAGATGGCGATACCTTTGGACTACTATCCCTGACCTTGATTTTGATGACTCTGAACTCTTTCACGAATATGCTGATTTGAGTGATGATAGGCTAGAAGAAGTTAATTTGAGATTTCAACACTTTGTGAATAGGGTATTGCTTCTAAGTGACGCACCTTGTTTCCAGAAGTTCCATCTCAAGGGTTTCCTCGAAGATGTTGATCATGTTGATACGTGGATCTCTTCTGCAATTAAACGCGATGTTCAAGACCTGAAGCTCTGCAACTGGGATGAAGTTCATATTCGGGTGCCACATATACTTTTCACTAGCAAAACACTACTGGTTTTGACACTCACTGGAGTTCTGCTAAATGTTAATCACTCAGTTTGTCTTCCTAGTCTTAAGATTCTCAACCTAGATACAGTCGAATATGAAAACGGTAACACACTGCAGAATCTTCTCTCCAGCTGCCCTGTTGTTGAAGAATTGTATGTTCAGCTGTGGATTGGGGATACACGACGGCTTCTGGATATTTCTATTCCTACGTTGAAACGTTTGACACTATTTTACCACAGAAAGAGTTATTATGATGAAGATGGTGATCAGGGATTCAAGCTTGTGGTAGATATCCCCCAACTTGACTGCCTTAGTCTCATAGATAGCGTGTCAGAAGATTTTTTCTTGAGGAATCTGAATTCCTTGTCCAAAGCATCTATCATACTTGGGCCTACTAGCATTATGGCCAACAGTTCTGATGGTGATGGTCTCCGCGTGTATAACCTTCTTAGTGGGATTCGGAATGTTAAGTTTCTTAATATGCATTTCTCTGTAAGTTTCCCTGCTCATCAGTCGTGTTATTTCTTATGTTAATTATTAAGAGTTTCAAAAGTACTTCATGCTTTTTACTTAGTTGTATCCGTAGTCCGAGTTTGGATCATGGATTTGAGTAAGGAAAACGAAAAGGAGATGCAAAAAATTGAAGGATTTAACCATTGTGAACCCTTAGATCCTTTAACTTCTCTATTTCCTTTTCTTTACTTCCTTGATCCCAATACAGCCTTAATGATGTTGAATGTTGCGCGTTTAGGCTTTTGTATGTGAAAATGCTTATATGGACAATTAGCATGAGGTCAATGCGAAACTCTAACGCATGCGATAGTATTTCTGGTGCACTTCCATGAGAATATTGTTCTAATATGAGTCATCTGTAATATTGTAATTTCCCAACGAAAGGATCTCGATGTATCTGTTTGCTTCCTTTGCAGTTTGAGAGTGATACCAATGGTTACTTGCTGCCAACTTTCCATAATTTGACCGAGTTGACGTTTGGTGGTAGCTGGAATTTGAAATTGTTAGCAGACTTGCTTCTGTGCTCGCCTAATCTCGAAATTCTCACACTTGAGGTTTTATGCCGATTATGAGGTTTATTATTATCTATGGTTGTAAGTGTTATAAAGTTATTACCTCTTTAACATCTTTCATCATTAGGGAAATCATTTAAATGATGGAGCAACCAAATCTTGGAATCCACCAGAGCAAGTGCCAAGTTGTTTCTCATCACGTCTCAAGGAAATTCGTATTAAGAAACTTGGCGGGAAAGGTTATGAGCTTCTAATGGTGGAGTATTTTCTCCAAAATGCTAGTGTTTTGATGAAGATGACCATTGACTATTATAATCCATATGACTGCTTTTGTGGGGTATTAGCAGCATTCCGAAAGGAATCAAGGACTTGCCAACTTAATCTCAGTTGTAAGCCAATCATCCTCTTTTTGTTTTCAGGTTATCCATTTTTACTTTTGTTCTGTTTTTGGGCAGTGCTACAATTGTCAAGTAACTGCATATGCTTTATTGCCTGGGGAAAGTAGGAGGAAGAAAGATAAGAACATATACTGAATTAAAGAATCTCTATTTGGCTCATCTGACTGTTGTATTAACAGTCAAAAGCTGGGAGCTGTAACTCTTTTACTTCTCAAGGAGTAGTGACAGATCAAGAGGCCCAACTAGAAGGAATATGTGGAGAAATTTTGTGTTAATACATCATATATATATTTCTACTTCATTCCAATATTCGAACTAGCTAGTGCTCTAGTTGAGTATGCCGTGGATCATTAATTATTTAATTCGAGAGTAGCATAATTTAGCTGATGATCCTCACTAGAACTAAAAAAAAAAAAAAACAAAAAACAAAAAACAAAACAGAGATGGGTTTCTTAGACAAAGCGAGATTTGGAATTGTCCTCCCTATTTCTTCTTGTTTAATGCATGCTTTTCATAATTTGACAAAATTGGACCTAAAGGGTACCACCATCTGGTTTAGCAAATGAAACTTGATACACGTGAACATTCACATTTTTTGAAGCTATTGGCTCATGGAAGTGGTTAAGTATGCTAACTAGTTTTTGTCATATTAGACATCTGACCCGCGTAATTGTTCTCTCAATAGGGGGTGTAGAAAATAAGAAACACAAAGGATCTGGGGATTTGTCTACCAGATTATGTGACTAATTTATTCTCCAATTACAGGTTTGAAACATTGCAGTGTTGAGGAGCCAAACGTGGATGGGGATGGCTTGTAGCTCGTTTTTTAGTGACCAAAGATAAGAATCAGTTTTTGGTGTTCTTTGTATCAGTTTTTGTTGTCCTTTGGCGTCGGAAAAAAGATGAAAGACATTATTGACGTATGCGAAGTGTTCGGAGAACCGCAGAAGAGTCTACCGTAAGACCAGATGAAAAAGGTGCTTCTTTTGGGGGAATTTGTCTGAATTTTATGAAAGCCAACCTAGGAACTTGAAGGAGTAAACACAGATGGGTGGACTGGAAAATAGCATGGGTTGGCATGATGGTGAAAACTGTATTTTTATTGGAAGATTTTGCTAATATGGCATTTGGGTCTTTGTCTGTTTGGCTGCAACTGTGCATATCTTGATGTAACTAGCATATGGAATATATGATGAAGTATCACAGGTTTACTCTCACTATTGAGTATTGACCCTTTTTTTGGATCATTACAATCTTGTTTTGAGAGATGATCTTCTGGCAAAATTGTCTTCTGCTGTGTTTGCATGTAAATAATATCTATTACGTAGAAGCTAAATTGGATTTTGAGAAAATGAGCAAATTATTTAACCTGTGCGACCTTTTGCATGTAAAAACTTAGAATCAGACTTTCTATTTTAACTTTACTATATTAAAGTATTGTTTTTTTTACTTTTTACTTTTTACTTTTCTATTCAAATCTCTCTTTACATTTCTTTATTTTTATACTTTACTACTACTTTCAAACAAACAAAAAAAAAATTAACTCCCAATACCATTGAATCAGGCTCACAAAATTTCCCAATACCATTGAGCTCATCATGAAAAAAATTCACTAGACACAAAAATTATACTCTCATTATATAATTATAACACGCCGTACGGAACGAAAAAAATAAAATTACTAACTCCCATATCTACCAACGGGCAGAATGTGTAAAGTTCATTTGTTGAGCCTGATGTATTGCATTTTTTCCCCTTCCACTTGCTAGTTTACCCGAAAAGGGGGTTTTGAAGAGCTTGATATTGATGCTCTAAGCCGAGGAAGAGAAAAAATGGTGAGATTAGGGAACTAGGAACGGGATGAGTTCGTCTCTTGGTGAAATATTATTTTCAAGATTAGGTACTAATCTTCTCTATTCTCTCATTTAATTTTTCATATGGAATTATCAAATGCTTCGAGGTTAATATTATTTGCTAGTGCCCAATTTGAACCATCTTGCCAGTTGCCGCGGTAAATGAGATCATTTCTCATTTATTGTCTATCACCTCTCACAATTTTTAGAGTAATTATCAAAAGAAGTGGATTAGCATACTTCTCAATCTCAATTCCCACTCCCTCTGCAGCCCAAATAATTGCTACTGTAACAGTTGAACAAATATGAACTCATATTTCCTGTTTCTCTAAAATGGGTTTTTGGGATTGAATTGTCCAGTCTTATTGAGCCACAATAGAAATCAATATTTGAGACCATGTCCGGATGATTAATCATATCAGAATATAATTGTCAGATATAAATTTAATATTAGTATGATTGTGAATAAGTTTAACGTGAAAAATATTACCTGTTACTATAATGAATTAAATTCTTCTTGGATGAATATGAATTATTTTGCATACTACTAAAAATCTCACATTTTATCACACTCCAATCTCAACACATAAAATGTAAAAGTGATTTTATGAGATTTTCATAAAATCCTACTAAAATCTATAGGAAAACCACTACATTTTATCATTTGGAAAAACAACTTCATTTTATCACCCCTCCATAAAATGTTCATTTTATGAGATTTTCATAAAATGCACCTAAAATCTATTGGAGAACAAGCCCTAAAACTAATGTTATCAAGGTGCTCTAAAAAATGGATGGCGCCAAATCTCGAGGAGTCCCCAATAAGCAAAACTAAACTATATTTAAAGGTAGCCCCGAGGAGTTGGTTGGTGGATTTACTCCTCACACAATTGAATAGGTTTGATTATTGGAATCAGGCTGCAAGAAAGTGATTTCCTCGTAAATCTCCTAGTTCCAGTGTGGGTGGCTTGACTTTAACTGAGCAGGAAAAGAGATTTGTCGAAGTGTGCATAAGATGACCCAGACAAATTCGAGGAATCTTATAGTCCGGGGCTGCACTACAACTCTATAGTACGACATTTAATCCGTTGATCTTGGTAATCAACGGCTCGGATTATGCAATTGCTAAAATTGAATTAGGACCGTTGATTGCGCGATCAACAACTCGGATGCTGCACTACAACCCTGTTGTACAACTCCACACCACAAAAGATCCCAATTCCGACCCAAACGCCCTCGGACCAACATATTTAGAGCCCGTTTGGATGAGGGTTTCCACCCCCGACTAAATTATCCGCCCCTCCTCATCCCGGTTCCCCTCCTCATCCATTGTTTGGGAGCCCCAAAACCCCTCCCCGACTATTTAATCCGGCCTCCCCTCATCCCCCTTCCCCGGACTAAACATAAGCAAGGAGGGGGGTGCTTATGTTTAGTCTGGGTTCTCATCCGGGACCAAATTACCGGGCTACCCCTCGCCAACACCCCCACACAAGCACAAACCACCATTGTTAACGAGATTCAACCCAAATTTTACAAAAGAAAATAGCAATTTACAAATAAAATTTCGGATTAAGAAAAGAAAAACCCAGAAAATTTGTTTTTTTTTTTTACCTTCTTAGACCCAGAACCTTCCTCTGTTCGTCAGAGCTCCAACCACCGAAGGAGGATCGCCGTCGTCGGTGAGTGAGAGGATATCGGGTCGTTGTTGGATCGTCGGTGGTAGACTCTGCTGTGTGGTAAAAGAGATGAAAGGTTTGTTGAGAGAGAGAAGAAAAGGATTGGCTCTGTTGAGAGAGAGAGAGTTGTACAGTATATCAGAGGGATTTCGATATTTACAAGAAAAAGGAGGGGAAAATTATATGGTGTGGCACACACATCAACATACATACTCTAAAAAGAATTATTATTATACTTCAATTATATATATATATGGCACATACATTAAAATACATACTATAAAAAGAATTATTATTATACCTCAATTATATATATATATATATCACCGGCGATCCTGTCAAGGATCCCGGATTGAAGCCTTTTCGGTATTTTTTTTGCGAAAAAATGCTTGGATCAAGCCCTTCCCGGTATTTTTTTTTGAAGATTTCCCGTGTGGACCTTGGAAAATACCTTTTGAACACATTGGACGGCTCAGATTTCCCAAAAATAATTTTTAAAAGCATCAAAACACAAAAAAACCTCCCATCCGGGATCCTTGATTGGATAAAAACGCATATATACAGTTTTTATCGAAAAATGATCGGATCAAGCCCTTCCCGATATTTTTTTTCACTGATTTTTCACGGGGACTCTTAAAAACACCTTTTAAACACATTGGACGGTTTAGATGGTGAAAAATTGATCGGGAAATAGGAGTACCTGATGGGAAGCCCATCAGGTATACCTGATTGGAAAGATGTCTTATATATATATAGTCATTAACAACTATTGAAAAGTATATCAAATTTAATTAATTTGAATATTTATATAATTATTTAAATGTATAATTTAATATGGGCATTCACAAGACAAAATAGTCATTTGACTGATTTTTACATCATCCACCCTCCTTATCCCTCCTTTTTTATCCATCATCCAAACCATGTACTATTTAATCCTCCCTTCTTAACTGTCACATTAATGTGGACCCACCCTTCTTATTTAATCACCCCTTACTATTTAATCCCTCTCAAACTAATACGTCATCCAAACGACCCGTTAAAGGCTGCAACAACCGCGTCAACCTTCAAAGTTGGGAAAACCCTTTTCCTCCAGGGTTCCACCAACAAAAAGAACTCCATAATTGATGAAACCCTTTAAGGCCTGATTTGGCTAAATTGAAAAAATTGGTTTTTTACGTTTTGGCCTTGTTCAAATTTTTTTTGCATTTGTTAGTTTTGTGTCAAGATTTTGAGGTTTCTGGATTTATCTCGTCGAGACGAATCTAAAGAATATAAAATTATGGCCAAAAGTAATAGTTTTTTGAATAAAGCCGAAAATAAACCAAAATTAGTTTTTTTTGGATTATTTTTCGTCTTTATTTACAAAACTTTAAGTTTGGTCAACAATTTTATACTTTTTAGATTCCTCTCTTCGAAACAAGCCACGAAACCACAAAAAATCGACCAAAACTAACAAATGCAATTTTTTTTTGATTAAGGACAACGAAAAAAAAATCAAAAAACCAATTTTTTCAATTTAGCCAAATCAGGCCTAAGCTCCTCCCGCCATGAGAATCCCAAAACTCCATAATTGATTTCCATTCCCCTCCAAAATCAGGCGAAAGCCTCCCCATGGCAATGGATTCAACCCCACCAAAACGCGACAAACCTCTCGAAAACCCTCAAACAATTGCCGAAACCCTAACTGACTGCGACGACGACGACGTCGATAAAGAGGACAGAATCAGCAATTTGCCAGACTCAATCCTCTCTCACATCCTCTCTAAACTCCCCACCAAAACCGCCATCGCCACCACCGTCCTATCAACCGAGTGGAAACACCTCTTCGCTTCCATCCCCAATCTCGACATCGACGACGCCGGTTCCACTCACCAACCCAGTCCCAATTTCGTCAATTTCATGCACCATTTGTTAACCGTCACTCTTCGCGACGTCCCCTCTATTCGTAGATTCCGCCTCCGCTGTAATCACGACTACGGAAATTCCCACATCGACGCCTGGATTTCCGCCATTTTAGGGCTTAAAGTTTCTGATTTAACTCTTTTCTTCCATGCCAAGGACACGGGTGTGTCAGCAGGGGCCAAGGGCGGAGCCAGAACTAAATGTCAGTGGGGTCAAATTCTTAAAGCAGAATAATAGAACAAAAAAAAATACCAAAATGCAAAATAGAAAGGAGTTAAATTAAGTAGATATCCATTAATAACATATAATTTTATTTACAATTGATCCCCCAAAAGATGCACTGAAATGCCAAACAAAAAGTAGCTTACATATATAACCTATAATTGTGTCCACAACTGACCACAAAAGGCTACACTTGAACGCCAATAAAAAGTAGCCAAGCAGATATTGATTTAAAACCTATAACAGCGTTTACAAGTGACCCCGGCAATTTTTTATATTTTGAAATCGTAGCATAATAGCCTTGTTTGGGATACTATTAAAAATCTCCCTCTCAATATACACAATCAAGCTATCATGCAACCATTAATCACCGGCCCATTCGGTTACAAAGTCGATTCTTCACAATCTTCATGGCAGGAAATGCTATTTATACTGTAGTTGTCCCAACAGGTAAAACTAGAGCCAAAGTCAAAAGCTTGAAAACCAATGGATACCCCATATCTTTTCGGGTCTCAACCATCTTTTGAGAAACATCACCAATTCCTTTCAAGTTTGAAAACTCGACGCACATCAATGATGAAATGCTCAAGTTGATCCGAAAGTGCATGCCAAAAGCTCAGTACCGGAGAAGTCTTTAGGATAAAATTTAGCCAAGTGATTCAACTTATGGTTGTCAGAACTTGCAAATGAGTTGGATGGACTTAGACATGCAACACAAAGAAGCAACTTGGTGTTTACCTCATTAAATCGATTATTTAGCTCTTAGAGTTACATATCTATGACAGTAAATTAGCGGCTGTTAAATGAGAGAGAGGGGGGAGATTCGTCCCATTGGGAGGAGATTAGTGGTTAAATGAGAGAGAGGGGGGAGAGCCAGAGTCCAGAGATGAGAGGTTTCATCCAGTTCCAAGGGTAGAAAACCCCAAATTTTTACTGCCTCTGGACTAGTTCTGTTTTGGCCCTGGAGATTGGTGAGACTTAGTGTCAAAAAAAAAATGATTGGGTGTGGTAAGGAGGGCAAGTAGTGGTGAAGAGAATTAAAGAGTTACAAGGAAAATTATTTGGTGTGGTCAGTGGTAAGGAGGACGACAAGGGGCAAGTAGTTGGGCAAAAAATACCATGTACAAGGGGCAAAAATACAAAATTCTAAAAAATATTATACCTATCCGATTAAAATTTGACATCTCAATGGGGTCAAGTGACCCCGCTTGACCCCCCTTGGCTCCGCCCCTGGCAGGGGCGGATGGTTGAAGGGCACAGGGGGGTCACGTGACCCCCTGAAATTCCAGAAATGTTTTTTTTTTTTTTTTTTTGGAGTTAAAAATCAAAAGTTATAAATATGCAACTTCAAAAACTAAATGTTTGTTTCACCAAGGTAGATAATGAGTTGCTACTTTGTATGACATGTTTATCCCATCCAACTCTTTCTCTTGTTTTACAAAGGAGAAATTGGATTCATCTTGCCGAGTTTTATCCAAAAGAGTTTTCTTAGGTAGTAGAGCTAATGGTGCTTTCTAATCAACTTGATTTATATATTTTTGACGTGCAATTGAATGATTCTTTTTCGAGTTTGAATGGACTTACTTATTCTTTCTAAGAAAATGGTAGAGACCGGGAGAGATAAACTATATCCTTGAGTTTACTTTCTCTTGACTTTGGCGTTGATCTTACCGGTTGCAACTGCTACTGTTGAAAGAGTATTTTTTGCGATGGCCATTGTGAAGAATCGACTGCGGAACCGAATGAATGATTTGTGGTTGAACAATTATTTGGTGGTGTACATAGAAAGAGATGTTTTTGTCGACAATGACAACGATAAACTCACGCAAAACTTTCAGAAGATGAAAATCCGTAGGGGTCAATTGTAAAAAAATTTAGGAAGAAATCTTCGTGTGCTTATGTACGTTTGAAATCTTTTAGAATGTCTTAACTTCGAACTATTATATGCTTAATGAAGAATATTTAAACATTTTTTTTATAGTTATATTGGATTGGATTGTGAATTTTTTTTCCTAGTTATGCTTGAAAGGTGACCCCCCTAGATGGAATTCCTGGATCCGCCACTGTGTGTCAGTCGAGAGTCTTTTTCGGTCGGAAACCCTAGTGCAGCTGATCTGGTGTCAGCAATTTTATGCTGAAGTTCCGGATATGGTTTGTTTGCCGAATCTCAAGCGGTTGTATCTCTTTAATATGAAATTTCGCAGTTGTGAGTCGTTGGGCAGTCTTATTTCTGGCTGCCCTGTGCTTGAAGGCTTGTCATTAAGAGGTTGTGAATTCGAAAAAACCGGCGATCTTTTCATATGCTCGCCTTCGCTTAAGTTTCTGAAGATAAACAGTTGTAACACTGATGTCTTTTATCAAGTTGTCATTGATGCAATGATGCACCTTTGCTTAAAACGTTATATTACGATGATTATGTAGCCGAATCCTATAGGGTGATGAATCTGAGTTCTCTGCTTCTAGCACATATAGACGTTGGAACTGGTTATGAACAGATGGAGTATGCAGCTGATGACGATGAAGATGTGCTGCAGGATGCTCAAAATGTTGCAAAGCTTGTGGTGGAATGTTTTAATGTTGACTATCTTTATTTATCCATGCCCACTGTGAATGTGAGTTTACTTTTGCTTGTAGAATTGAATCACTCAATATTATTACCTGGATAGTATTATGCATCTATAATGAAAGAAGAGGAAATTGATGTTTCTCTATTTCGGCAAACCAACCCATCAAGCAAAGTGGAAATTAGGCTATTTGTTTTGCAAATCCTGAGCATCATTTTTGATCAAGTCTATTCTAAATGGAAAATTTCCTTTCATTTATTGTAAGTGTCTCAAAAGATTGGGAGGTGCCAGTAAAATTCAAATGTATTTCACTCTTGGACATGTTTAATTTGGTAAAGGTTTTATGATTACCTTCATTGTGCATACAGGCTATTCACCTTTCCTCATGTGCAATGCCCACTTTTAGCAATATGACCGAATTGGAGCTAGGTTATCTTGACAGTTATGGAGTTTCTGCCACACTTGCTTGAAAGTGCACCTAATCTTGAAACCCTTGTCTTGGGGGTAATTGCTAATTTCGTTGTGGCTTTTTGTCACGCTGCATTTTTTTGCTGTATTAATTTGTGATTTCCTTTTTACCTCAGAGGTTTCTGGAGCACGAAGGGTGCCTTGCTAAATTTGAGAGCTCTATTCCGAACTGTGTGCCTTCATGTTTATCTCTACACCTTCAAAGTATTTACTTTATGGAGTTCCATGGGGAGCAAGACGAACTGGAGCTGGTATCTTATTTTTTAACGACTGCTGAAGTTTTGAGGGTTATGGAATTCAGCTTTTGGTCTTCTTTGCCTGTAGAGAAGCAGTACATCACTTGGTTGACGTTATCATCCATGGAAGGCTGCTCAAGGTCAAAAAACTGTATGATTAGTTATCATCCTTTGGCTGAATGGATGAAATCAATTTCAAGTGAAAGAAGTGTATAAGTAGGAGAACGAGAGAAGAACGTTGGTAGAAATGGTCTTGTGATTCTTCTGACTCCTTTGTGAAACATGACGCGGTATTTTTGGTGGTGGTTTGTTGTGAACGTCATTTTCTCATGAAATTTTCTTCAATGCAATTTCTCCAGATTTTGTTCTAAACTAGGTTTAAGTGATTTGTGTGTCATTAGGGTTTTCATAGTCCAATCATGCTAGTGACAACACACTGTGTGGAGTCCCCGACCTAAGTGAATGCGGATTTGTCTGCATTTTATGTGTAATGATTCTTATTCATGAAGGAAATTCGTCCAGCCATTTTGTAATGCTCGAGAGAATTGAACTTGGTTGTTTCTAACTAGTTCTTGGTTGTAAATAATGCTTTACTTATTGTCTTGACTAAACATTACTAACTTTGTATTTCTTTGGATTGTGGACGGCATCATGACTTAACATCATAGTTTGATCAAGCATATGTTTTGGTATGAACATATTTTATTGAAATTTTCGATCATGTTAGTTTGAAGAACTAAGTCTATTGGTACCGACCGGCGTCAGGGACCCACTTGTAGGTTCCAAACGATCAATCCGAACAGTTCTTCCATCTCAAAATCAAATTCCTGAGTGGGCCCTCACGGGAATCGATGTAATCGGACGTTTAGATGAGCTCAATCCAAAATCCCTCCATTTCGTTGAAGATCCACAAGTGGGTCCTTGACACCGTCAGTGCATGGTCTGTACAAAGGGGGTCGGTACCCCTTGTGTTTCCGTAGTTTGAATATACAAATACCCATTTTGAATTTCCAGATGAAGTTACAACCCGAGACAATAAACCAAGTCCATGTTACTTAATCCTGCGACTCCAGAAGACAACTGAGGGGGTGTTCCACTAACAAAAAACTGTTTTTTTCAAACACCGAGACATGTCATTCTCTCATAATACATCACATAAAAAACAGTGAAAAACCAGTTTTTTCAAAACACCAACTTAGTGGAACACCCCCTGATTCTTCTTTAACATTCTATTTTGCCCTCCATCTCATAATCTGTTTTTTCAACTAGTAAATTAAAGTCAGTTTGAAGTAGAGCTCTCAATGAAGTTTTCAACATACTCCTCTATACTCACCTGAAATTTGTCATATCATTTTTTAATACAAAAAGTACTTCTGGGCTTAGTTTTTCAATTTTTGGGGCATAATTGGCTTTTCAAAACTCAAGCGAAATACAGTAATAATTAAGTTTGACAATGCTAATATGCCTCCTGGGTTTATGTTTGTTTGGCTGCAACTGTGCATATCATGATGTAACTATCACAATCTTGTTTTGAGAGATCTTCTGGTAATATTGTCTACTGCTATGTTTGCTTGTAAATTATGTCTCATAAGTAGAAGCTAAATTGGATTTTGAGAAAGAGAGCAAAATCTTTAAAGTTAATGTTTGGAACACAACTATACAGACACAATACCGAAGACAACCCCTCACACTCACATAGACGTGACTCCCACACACACTTATTATGCGGGACCCACGAGTATGTGCGGGGCTCACTTTTGGGTCCCACACAAATTATCCAAACCGTTCAATAATTTTAAAATAATTTTCCGAGTGTGTCTGCAAAAAATCAGCTCAATTGAATTTGCGTAAGTGTTTGATCCAAACTTCAAGTTTTTCATTCAGAAGTTCCTTTCAGATCATTCGTGTGAGACCTAAAAGTGGGTCCCACACGCCGATTTGTACAATTTCGGTACCCATATCTTTATCGTTGTGATTCAGTCTCTCTTTTGATGTCCTCTTCCTAGGTTTGTTTTAGTTTTTTCACTGCCTTTTCTCATCTTTTACTCGATCTTTATTTTTTATTTTTTCTCTTTTTAACTAATGAAAGTTGAAACAAGTAATGAGTCAGAAAGTAAAAACCAAATAAAAACTACATATGCACAAAGGAATTCACGATAGTAAAAATGCAGTACCAAAATACTATGCGGGGATAGCTCCATTTATTATTATTATTTTTCGGTTTGTTGTTTTTTATCTAATTGCTGCAGTTTTCATGTGTTTGACATTTATTATTATTATTTTTTAGGAGTATTATTTTCAATAATATGTAATAATCTCTCTCTCTCTCTCTCTCTTTTTTATCCGCGTAATAATCTTCTCTATACACTCATATTCTCATGAGTCTCTAAAATGGATTTTAGGGATTGAGTTGTCTAGTCTTATTGAACCACAATTGAAATCATTTATATTTGAGACCATGACCGGATGATTAATCGTATCGAAAGCAGGGGCGGCTCCAGGACTTTCATCCGGCGCCGACAAAAAAACTGACTAGGTAAAAGATATACATTTACATCGTTTGAAAAAAAAAATAGACTCCAACATATTATAATATCTCACAACGAGTCTTCATATTTTGGAGAATGCAAAAAGGATGACCAGTTTTGACTTATTCTCTCTAAATATCAAAATGGAAACTCATTCACACAAAATTTGTTTTAGAGAGGCTGCCAAACATACAAAACTTGAAAAAGAGAAAATGAAATGCCAACAGAAATTGTAACCAAGGTTCAATGGACTATTTTTAAATGTGTAATATTCCACTATCCTTAAACGTGTATTATATATTAGGCTCACGGCTTGTTTCGTTTTGTTTGGATTATAACAATTAGGTTCAAATTTAGTTGAAAATATTTATTTTAACCTTGCATGAGTAACCTAGCGTTGACAATTCTAAAGAAAATTTAATTTATATCTAAATTTTTTTTTTCAGTGCATTTTTATACCTTGCCCCTGATCAAAAGTTATAATTGCCAAATTTTTATGATTGCGAATAAGTTTTTTGTTTTTATTGAATCATGAATTAGTAATTTGTTCGATGAAGAATTAGTAATGCCACCAATACTCAAATCATCGAAAAACTTCTAATCCCAAAAAATAATTGAATTTAGATTAACACAAAACGATAGGCATTGTCCAGTCGACGACTATGTTTTAAAGTATAGCTCTGCCTCTATATCCCATAGAATAACGAAATAATATCAAAGGGCAATCATGGAATCATTTGTATAAAAAATAAATATATACACGTTCACTGATGTTGGATAAAGATGAATTTTCGATATAAGTAATGTTATCAAGCAGACCTAAAAATTGCATCGCGCCGAGTTGGAGGAGTCCTCAATTACTTTGCCCGTCCGGATTTGTTAGTCTATTTTGGGAGTTCGTGTCATTTTTCAAATGATTATATCTTATAATTTATAATGTTTTATGTAATTTTAAAAACATTGTCTTATAGAACTAATCGAGATCTATCAAACAAAATCCATATTAGACATATAATTACTTAGCAATTTAAAGATGTCACTAATTTTTTATCCGGTTACAATAGAACGAGGACAAACAAATCCGGACGGAGGGATTAGCGAAACTAAACGATATTTAAAGTAAACCCCATGAATTAGTTCGGTTTGTTGGTGTGTTTGCTCTTCACACAATTGACTAGTTTTAATTCTTGGAATCAAGAACGTAAAAAAAGTAATTTCTTGTAAATCTCGTCTCCGTGTGTAGTTTGCATTAGAAAAGCCATAGTTTGCATTAGACAGGACCGGGAAAGAGATTACTCCCTCCGTCCCATTTTAAATGTCCACCTTTCTATTTTGGGATGTCCCAAAATAAATGTCCACTTTCTATAAATAACCATCAAAACATATCAAACTTTCAATTCTACCCCTAAAAAGTACTCATTGATTTGACAGTTTTTGATATTTATATCATTCTTAAATTGACAATATCTTTCAATATATAATATTTTTCATGATTTTGAAAATTTTGTATAATAGAACTAATTGAAATCTATCAAACAAGATCCATATACCACATTTTATGAGATCTATATTGAAGGATATAAACAATTTAAATACATTTAATTGACTTCACAGTTTTTAAGGTTACTTTTGGAAATTTAGAGCAAAAATTTGAACTTCTTAAAAAGCTCGATTTCCCGTAGAGGACATTTAAATTGGGACGGAGGGAGTAATTAATTGAGGTGTTCGTGAGTTGACCCGGACACCCACCCAAGCTACAACAAACGCGCCAAACTTCAAAGCGGGGAAAACTCCAAAATTGGTGAAACCCTTTTTAGCTTCTCCCGCCATCAGAACCCCAAATCTCCCACCAAAACCACAATCATAATTCCCATTTCCACCAAAATCATCATCAACAATCAGAGGAAAATCCCCCCAGTCAGCCATGGAGGAATCACCACCACCAAAACGCCACAAACCACCTCTCAAAAACCCTCCTCCTCCCACAATTTCACAAACCCTAATCACCGATGACGGCGACGTCGTTGAAGAGGACAGAATCAGCAATTTGCCGGACTCAATCCTCTCTCACATCCTTTCTAAACTCCCCACCAGAAACGCCCTCGCCACCACCGTCCTATCAACCAAGTGGAAACACCTCTTCGCTTCCATCCCCAATCTCTCTCTCGCCATCAACGACTCCGTTTCGATCCACCAAGCCAACCCCAACTTCGTCAATTTCATGCACCATTTGTTAACCGTCACTCTTCGCGACGTCCCTTCCATTCGTAAATTCCGCCTCCACTGTCATCACGACTATGGAAATTCCCACATCGATGCCTGGATTTCCGCCGTTTTAGGGCTTAAGGTTTCCGATTTAACTCTTTTCTTCCATGTCAAGGACACGGGTGTGTCAGTCGAGAGTCTTTTTCAGTCGGAAACCCTAGTGCGTTTGATCTGGTGTCAGCAATTTTATGCTGATGTTCCAGATACGGTTTGTTTGCCGAAGCTCAAGCAGTTGTATCTATTTAATATGAAATTTTATGGTTGCGAGTCGTTGCACATTCTTATTTCTGGCTGCCCTGTGCTTAAAGAGTTGACATTAGATGGTTGTGAATTCGAAGAAACGTACAATCTTTTCATATGCTCGCCTTCGCTTAAGTTTCTGAAGATAAACAGTTGCAACCCTGATTACTTTTATCAAGTAGTCATTGATACACCTTTGCTTGAAGCGTTATATTACGATGATCATGTAGCCGAATCCTATTGGGGGATGAATTTGAGTTCTCTGCTTAGAGCTCATATAGACGTTGGACCTGGTGATACTCAGGTGGAGTATGCAGAGGATGATGAAGATTTGCAGCAGTATGATCAAAATGTGGCAGAGCTTGTGGCAGAATGTTTTAATGTTGACTTTCTTTATTTATCCATGCCTGCAGTGACTGTGAGTTTCCTTCACATTTTCTTAATCTCAATTCTATTATAACCTTGATAGTATCTTAAAGTATATTCTATTCAGGTCCAAGGGCAGAAACAGGATTTAGTTTTAGGGTGTGCCAGAAACTTGAAAAATGAAATTTTACGTACTTCCATGAATGTTTCGCAGGTGGTCTTGTACATAATTTTTAAGTTCAAGCAAGAAAAATACATTAGAATGCAATAATGTTGGACAGCAAACATAAAATCGCCTTTTGTTCATATTTAGCAGAATATGTGTGCAAATAGAAGAGGCAATTATTGTTTCACTACTTATCCAAACTAAACCATCAAGTAAAGAGGAACTTAGCCTTTTTTCTTTCAAATTCAATAGTCTCTATGATCAACTCTATTTCTACACATCAGTATAATTTCCTTTCAATAATTGCGAGTTACTACATCTCCAATTTACTGGATCAATTGGTCCAACTAAGAATCCTAAGTTAGTTTAACAAAACTTATGTTTTTTTTGAGAGTTAAGTACTTTGAAAATCGTTATGGCCCTTGACTCCATATATGATGTTCTGAATTTTTTAGTACCTTTTAAAAGATTGGGAGGTGCTAGTATAATTCAAATGTATTTCACTCTAGGAAATGTTTAATGCTTGGACAGTCTTGGTAAGGTTTCATGATTTCCCTCATTGTGCGTACAGGCTATTCACCGTTCCTCCTGTGCAATGCCCACTTTTAGCAATATGACAGAATTGAAGCTAGGTGATCTCAACAGTCATGGATGGGAGTTTCTGCCACACTTGCTTGAAAGTGCACCTAATCTTGAAACCCTTGTCTTGAGGGTAATTTTCAATTTAGTTGTCTTTTGTCACACTGATCATTTTGCGGCAATATGAACTTGTGATTTCTTTTTGCCTCAGGGTTTTATGGAGCACGAAGGGTGCTTTGCAAACTTTGAGAGCTCTATTCCAAACCATGTGCCAACGTGTTTATCTCTAAAGCTTCAATTTATTTACTTTGAGGGGTTCAATGGGGAGCAAGACGAACTCGATTTGGTATCTTATTTTTTAACTACTGCTGAAGTTTTAAGGGAGATGGAATTCAGCTTTTGTTCTTCTTTGCCTATAGAGAAGCAGTACAACACTTGGTCGAATTTAAAATCCTTGGAAAGCTGCTCAAAGTCAAAGAACTGTAAGATTCATTTCACAAACGGGATATCACTGTTGCAAAGTTTTGTCGACTGGATGAAATCAATTTTAAGTGAAAGACGGGAGTAAGTAGGGGAACGAGAGACGAGCAGTGGTAGAAATGGCGTTGTGATTCTTCTGGCGCTGTGAAATACTTGTCATATAGGATTTTTTGCTATAGTTTACTTTGAATGATATTTTGCTTGTGAGATTTTCTCAATGCAATTTTCTGATTTTGGTCTATTTAACCAAATTCCTGGTATCTGTGATTTGCATGTGTCGTTATAGTTTTATTCCAATCATGCTGTGTCATGATTGTTATTCCTAAATGGTTATGTTTAAAGGATATTCTGGTTACACATTCTTTTCTAATAATCTTTTGAACTAGTTATAAATAATGCTTGCTTTACTCAATTTCTGACCAACCGTTAACTGGGTATTTCTTTGGATTGTGGACGGCATCATGACTTCACGTAAAAGTTTGATCAAGTGTGTCTTTTGGTGTGATCAGATTTTATTTAAATTTGAATATGTTCGTATGAATATACAAATACCGATTTTGAATTTTCAAATGAAGTTACAACCCAAGTCAAGAAACCAAGCCCAGTTCAAATTACAACAGCAGGAGGAATGGAAGAAAAACCAGTAAAACCAAAAGGTTGTCGAGTGCTGCCTTGGCCATAACATCTGCCACTTTTTTGGCTTCCTGGTAAACATGCTTAAGCCTTACTTCTTAGAACCTGACAACCTGTCCATGAGCGACCTGCATTCGGTGATCAAATTAGTTAATGGGTGGTGATGTGTTGTAGCTTCTTTCAGTACATCGAAAGCTACACAGGCCCCAGACTTGCATCAGACTCCAACTTGATAATGTTGCAGCTGAGATCCAAACCTAACTTCAGTCCATCTTGGATGGCCCAAAGTTCTACTGCTAGCGGTTGCGATGGATCAGTATGTCTCTGAAACTCTATGATCCACTTGCCCACCTAATCTCTCCAGG
Source organism: Vaccinium myrtillus (assembly GCA_016920895.1). NCBI lineage: Eukaryota > Viridiplantae > Streptophyta > Magnoliopsida > Ericales > Ericaceae > Vaccinium > Vaccinium myrtillus. Next base: position 3,563,275 of record CM029273.1, on the reverse strand, counting down.
CTCCGCCGGAAGGACCAATGCCTATTGGATTGGTTGTCATGCTTAGAATGGTAAATGGCAGTGAAGTGCCCAAAAGTTTTGGATGGTAATTGCTGCCACAGTTGCTTGAACGCGCACCTAATCTTGAAGTCCTTGCCTTTGTGGGGTACTAGTAAATAAATTTCAGTGTGTTTTGTCACGTTCATTGTTTTCGCTACTGTAATAACCGAAAATTTGTTTTGGCGGTAGGGGTTATCCAAGAATATAGGGTGCTTTACAAGATGTCAGAGTGGCCTGTCAAATAATGTGCCTGCATGTTTAATGCTGCATCTTCGTAGAATCTACTTTGGGAATTTAATGGGGAGCAAGATGATATTCTACTGGTATGTTATTTCTCAACAAATGCCCGAGGTTTTGACGAAGATGGAATCCAGCTTTTGTTCTTCTGTGCCTTTGGAGAAGCAGTAGTTATCAACCTGGACGAAATTACTGTTGCTGCTAACGTACTCGAAGAACTGTAACATAGCATTGTTGGCTTTTGTGACATGGATGGAAGCCCAAAACTGGCACAGGAATTCGCGTTGGTACATGAAATGCGGTAGCTCTGTTGGTTTTCTTCAGAAAAAGACGACTCTTAAATTTCGTGATTCTTTCAGTTTATGTTCCTCAGAGGTTCAGATGTGGTGTATTATACTGCTTTGAACTTGAGCTCCAATGGCAGAGGTTGGTAGTCTTTGCCCTGAGAGGCAAATTTGGTGGAGAGGTCTTCTTCTCCATAGCTATGGAAAGATTTGAACTTATTGCCTCATTTCTCACTACCTGGAGAAGGGAAAAAAATGCTTAGGTATCCAATTTTGTTTGGGAATACCATATTCAACTTAACTTCGACCATAACAATGCATAGCATTAATCATAAGGTGACACGTAAAAATAAAAATAAGAATAGCATAAAAAAGTAGCACAATACGATGACATAGCATTTACCGAAAGAACGAACGCATAGTGTTTTTTAATATGATGCAACATTTTCAATTACTTATTTTATGATATCTCCATCATAACATATATAAATCGCACCGTCATAGACGATATTGAGCGGTTTTTATATTGGATGATGATTTTGGTACTCCATTTTCTTATAATTGTACACCTAAATTTATTTTTAGTGCAAAAAATACACACACTAGTACTAAATGAGTAATGCATAGTGACTATAAGGTGACACATAAAAATAAAAAATACCATAAAAAAATAGCACACTTGATAACATAGCATTTACAGAAAGAACGCATAGTGTTTTTTTAATAAGACGTAACATTTTCAATCACTTGTCTTATGATATCACTATCATAACATATATAAATCATAGCAACATAGACAATATTGAGCAGGTTTTCATATTGGACGATGATTTTGGTACTCCACTTTCTTATAATTGCACTCTAAAATTTAATCTTTTATTGCGAAAAAATACGTACAACACGAGTACTAAAAGACAAATTTTGGAGTGCAATTATGAGAAAGTAATGTGCTAAAATCATTCTCCTTTCATATTCTATTGATCAAGATCTGCAGCTGTCATGCTAAGTGTCTGCAGCTGTCATGATAATGTCCTAAAGAAGTCGAGTTTCAAATCATTAACTTCAAGACAAATATTGTTTTCAAAACAAAATTCTCATGAAGTTGAAAACTACTGACGTTGAAAAAGAGAGAAGGAGCCACTTGAATCTGCACACAATTAGGGGCGGGCGTCGTGTCGAGCCATGTTCGTGTTAAATCGAGTTCGTGTCAAAATGACCTGCTTAATTAATCGTGTCGAAAAACATCAACCCTAACCCGACCTGCTAATAATCGTGTCGTGTTCGGGTTGACACGATTTTTTTTTTTTTTTTGCACGGTGATTTTTTCTTTTTATTAATCCACAATAACCATTGCAATAGATTAAAGGGACTATAGATATTAAAGAGAGTAATTATAGCCAATCAAAATGATGTGTAATTACAGCCAGCCAAAACGATGATTAGGCTTCCATAACAAAATCTTGCAAATTTGAGAACATGGAGAGAATAACTTGATATCAAAGTATAAACTTCACCTGCAGCAAGATTGAGCTTGAAAATTTTCATGCACAACTTCAGAGCATGAAAACGTATAGATTAATTTGTGTCATTTTTGGGTCGGGTTCGGGTTACCGTGTTGACACGATTAGACGAGCAGGTTAATTCGTGTCATTTTCGGGTTATGCGGGTTCAACTTAAACCCGACCTGTTTACTAATCGTGTTTTCGGGTCGTGTCATATACGTGTTTCGTGTCAGAAATACTCAACGCTAACCCGCTAACTTCGTGTCGTGTCATAAATTCTCACCCCTACACACAATAGTTATACTTGTTTTTTTGGAGAACAAGTACTAATACATCACGACATCAAAAGTTAACGACTGAACAAATCTTTAGTGACCCTTACCCAATTCGGCGAATTGGAGAATAACCAATACATCTTGACTAAATCATAAAGTTAACGACTGAGCAGACTTTTAGTGACCCTTACCCAATTCGGGGATCTTATCCATTCGTTAACATTTTATATTTTGTAAGTAGTCGCTAGCTCATCCAGTAGAGCTCTCGGCTGCCCCGCACTACATCTCGGAATCGAGTCTTATTCTCCCCTCCCCATGTAATAGTTTAGGAATGGCAAATGAAAAAAAAAAAATTTTTTTTGAAAGGAATTGCACAAGCATATGAAAAGAAGGTTTGGTGAGGGGTTCCCTTTGGACACGCACGTGGCAAAAATGTTACCACTATGTAGGTCGGTAAGTTGTAGACATATACTTGGAATATGCCACTTGAACAATATAAAAAGCCAAAAGTTATTCCAACATAAATTAATTAGCGGTCCCTATCACGATCAACCCATAAAATAAACACCTTTGTTTAGAAAACATTGTGCTTAGGGATCTCATATTGGTTTTTCATTTTTTTTTTTTTTTGAAAGGCAAAAAAATTTCATTAATCTTGAAATTGTTACAAGACATTTGTTTATATTAAGCTTTTATAATAAAATAAGGATCCCTTCTGATAGGTCAGTGGACTGTCAATAAATTAAATAAAATGACAAAAAAAAACACAAACTTTAATATGTTTTTATACTTTTAAAACACTTTTTAATACGTACACTTTTTTCCGCTATATTAAAAATTCAGTGGATTGCTTTTATCATTTTTTCATAAAATAAATGAGCTAGGTTTTTTTAGGTGGGTAGGAATATTCTGTACCTCTGTGCAACGAGATTTCATTAAATGTCACTGAAGGCCCGAAGAGACATCCGATAATATTCGAACGATACTTGTTCCATTGGGGATCTGGGGTGTCTAAAAAGCCAATTTCTATTAGAATTGTATTTTCTCCTTGGATGACATCTTTTCTGTTTATTTTGGTCAAATTCTTTTCAGTTCATTCAAATCAAGGAATTGGAGAACTTAAAGTACAATCTATATTTGAAAAGGACTACTAAATACAAGAAAATTAAAAAACGAGGAAATCAACTTCTTGTTTCTCAATGCATATCTTTAACCTTTTGATAGATATGCGGGTTTTGTAATTTAGGGATAATTTGAAAAAGTAGGATAGTGTAAGGGGAAAATAGGTAATTAATCTCTTATTAGTTTTATTGCCTAGGTGGCAGCCTCTCATTAGTAGTTGGAAAGGTTTTATACAAGGGGTAACCCCAGAGGAGCAAAAGCTAAACCCTTACACGAAACCAACTCCTCCTCCTGCCAACCCCAACCAAAAAGTTCCAATCTATTCTAATATATAAAGGGGGAGCAACACTTTGGTGTGGACAAAATTCTGAGGCTGGCTCACAATTTAATATTCCCAAAAACCCATAAAGGAAGGGCAGTTTTTACACTTTAATTAACCTTGCCATCCATCAATAGAAATAACCGTAGGGGCAGCCGAGTAAATTCAAGACATAAGACTCCAGGTATAAACTACCAGGCAGTTACCAAATAGTACTATCACCAATTCCATGCACCCTCAGAACACCCGTGTCCTCTACCATTTTCCATCTCTTCTCCAGCCAACTATCTCCATCTTCCCTTCTCCACCCAAACTTCCTGCAGAAAAGATCAGCGCATACTCATTGGGTTTGTATTTCGGAAATCCCGTCCAACCTCATGTAATTGGATTTGAGTTTTCCAATTTTCTGCCACTGCCATGAGGGAAAAAGAAAAAGCCATACTCTATAGATGTTAGATACAGTTTTTTACTTACAGTAGTTTTAACACAGAGTTGTTTTTACTTTTTAGGTTCTATACTTCTTTTGGATGGGAGAGTGTGGGAAACTTGAAGCGAAAAAATCTGCCTCCAAATACGAATTCACCCGGTATGCTTCTGACCCATGTCATTTTTTTCTTCTCTCCTATTAATTTGTTTTAACTTCAACTAATTTATTTGTTTTGACTTTCATCTAAAAAACAGTATAAGTCGGTTGTTGGTCTTATGGCAAGGCCGGCCCAAGAGGCCCGGGCCTAGGGCATCCCCAAAACAAGAAATTTTAGGGGCACCCTCACAAAATTTGTTATTAGGCTTGATAGGGGTCTTTTTTTTTAGTCAAAAAAAAAATAGAACCCAGTAGAAAAATGAAAGGAGGGACCCAATAGGAAAATGAAAGGTCCAATCTGATTTATTGAAGTGGAACAAAAAAGCCCAAACTTGCAATTTTTTTCACACATAAGGAGCTCAAAAGTTTTGTGTCTAATCAATGTGGGACAAAAGAATAGGAGATGCTTTTAAGAATACTTTGAAAAATACACATCGCCAACAAAATATATACGGCACCCACGTTATTTATTGCCTAGGCACCAAAAATCTTGGCAGCCTGTCTTATGGAGTAAGCATGCATCAAATGTATGAGAACTATATACCCATTGTTGGAGTTTGAACTTTATACCCATTGTAGCATCAAATGTAGAGTTTGAACTTTATACCCATTGTAGCATCAACTGTAGGAGTTTGAACTATATTCCCATTGGGAACTATAAGTCCCCAAATGTATGTTGTGGAAGTAAGCATCAAAGATACAACAACTAGAGTTTGAGAACTATATACCCATTGTAGGAGTTTGAACTTTGGATTGTTAGTTTCCAGAAACAAATCTTTTAATCTCTTTTAGTTTTATTGCCAACCCCAACACAACAATTTTTGACAAAATAACCCGAACAAAAGAAAAGTGGGATATTGTGTTAAAATCGATTACAACGAAACCAAAAAGTTCTAGTAAAACGAAAGAGTCTTCGCCTTCTTTATTACTACGAAACAGAGTTCGTATCTGGTCGATTGAATCACATGACTTGTTTGGTAGCATAGTGACGATAGAGAACTGCCTCTTCCAATAGTCCAATACTAAAAACCCCATTCTTGATTTGATAAGATTGGTCATCTAAAGTTTAGTAATTCCCGTTCCTTTCTTTGAGACAAATTCGTGATCTGAGCCTACAAACCCGCAAGGAGTAACGGGTTTGTTGGTTTCTTTGTTTTCCTTTCGCCAAAACTCAGAGGAGTAGAATCTGATTCTTCTTCTTTGGTTTCTGGCAATTTTAGGCGAAACCCATCAAAAGGGTTTGTAGGTTTCTTCGTTTTTTAATTTCTGACAAAACCCATCTGGATTATGAGTATGATTTCGTCTGTGAAGCAATCTACGGTGCCTTTAACCGGTTCTAATATTTTCCGGCCCAAGTTAACGGCGCCGGTACGGCAATTCTCTGTTCTACCACCATTACCAGCGTTAAAAACCCGAGGGAAAAGCTCTGTTACCGCGATCACGAAACCTCTGTGTGTTTCCTTGATTGAGGGGTTCGGGGAATTGAGTAAAAAACCGTCTTTGATCGCATGCAAGGCTTACGAGGCGGATCGGTCGCAGCCGATCGAGGAGGAAAAGCCGCCATCTGAGGCGGCTAAGAAGCTCAAGATCGGAATCTATTTTGCAACGTGGTGGGCTTTGAACGTGGTGTTCAATATTTACAATAAGAAGGTGCTAAATGCTTTCCCGTTTCCATGGCTCACTTCGACTCTCTCGCTCGCTTGTGGATCTCTCATGATGTTGATTTCTTGGGCTACTAGATTAGCTGAAGCTCCTCAGACTGATTTCGAGTTCTGGAAAACACTCCTCCCTGTAAGCTAATTAAGAGTTTGTTTTCCATCTTTTTAGGATTTATAGGCTTTATAAAAATCTGGGTTGTGCGTGCTTAGCAAAAATATGATCTGGGTTTGGAGTAATTGGGATTTTTATGATCTGGGTTTGGTGTGTTTGTTTTGGTTTTCTGTTGTATTGTTTACGGGTTTTTCATTAGGTTGCTCGTTGCACATAAATCACACCAAGCTAATACGTTTCCCCCCCACCCCAATACTCATCTAGGGTTTTTGTAATCTGGTTCTGGAGAAATTTGGACTTTTGTGATCTGGCCCAGATCATATGGGTTTGGAATAATTCAGATTTTTGTGATCTGGGTTTGGAGGGTTTGTCTTGGGTTTTTGTTGATTATTGTTTTTGGGGTGGTTTTGTTAGGTTGCTGTGGCACATACAATTGGGCATGTGGCTGCTACGGTGAGTATGTCAAAAGTTGCAGTTTCGTTTACACACATCATCAAGAGTGGTGAGCCTGCTTTCAGTGTGTTGGTCTCGAGGTTCCTCTTGGGCGAAACTTTCCCCTTCTCGGTTTACTTGTCCCTTATTCCGATCATCGGTGGCTGTGGTCTTGCTGCTTTGACTGAGCTCAACTTCAATATGACTGGTAACCAAAGCTTTTTTGCAATTATTTGCCATTTTTGTTTCATTCTCTTCTCTTATATTCAACTTCGTAACTAACCTGGGGAGATTAAATCTAGATCTTGATGCGCAGTATAATAGATTTTAGGGAATTTAGAAAACAAAATTTCCTGCAAATTGAGATTAGTTTAATACTTTAACTGCAGGTTTTAATTTCAATTGAGATCGCAGGTTTTAATTTCAATTGAGATCTCTACGCGGTCTTATAAACTATGAAACAATAAGTTTAATTCATGTTGAGTTTTTCACAATGTCACCGCAAACCAGCTGGACTTCCAACTCCTGTGGTTGAATGAAAGATTTCTGACCAACTTGTTCATTTCTCTTAATTTCTTTACACCAGTCACGAGTTTCTTGCATAACCGGATGATTTGGGTTCTTGGCATCTTGTGGTTTGCATTGCCTTAGAAGAAAGTGCTTGGGGTTGAACGTAATTTTCTTGCTTTGGTTTCTGGTGCATTAATTTGGTGGGTTACTGTCAATTTCAGGTTTTATGGGGGCCATGATATCCAACTTGGCGTTTGTATTGCGCAACATATTTTCAAAGAGGGGTATGAAGGGGAAATCTGTTGGTGGAATGAACTACTATGCGTGTCTCTCTATGTTATCTCTCTTGCTTCTCACTCCATTTGCAATTGCTGTGGAGGGACCACAGATGTGGGCTGTTGGTTGGCAAACAGCTCTCTCTCAAATTGGACCCCAGTTCATCTGGTAAACCCACATGACATGCCAACTCTGATTGATTTGTAGCCCTTTGTTTGTGTTCTGCTTTCCTCTGTACACTTTTGCAAATCCATGAATTTACGTTTATGTAAAAAAGTTAAAAACTTGGAAATGAATCTTTTTAGTGGTAATTTTCCAGGAGTTAGTTATCTCCATGGCCTATTTCGCTAATTTTCTGAGGCGATTAGCTATAGAACGGTCATCCTACTTGTATTTCCTTTTTTTTTTTTTCCTCGGGCCCTTCGTGACAACAACTTGCACTGAAGTTTATTATATTGAAGGGCCATCTCTGAACAACCATGAATCCTCTTTTAGAATAATGACATTAGTTGTGATTCTTACTGATTAGGATATAGGAGAACATTTAGTTAGATGGTCCATTGCATTGTAATAGATAGTATTTACCATGGAAAATCCTATTTGATCTCACTATGTTTTACCCCATAAAAAGCTTGATTGTCGTTTAATTAAATAGCACCAAAAATGTTCTAAGAAGATCTGGTAGAAGAAAATATTGATCAACCCTGAAATTCTTAGGGACTAAAGTATTAAAAGTGTTAAGATTGGTAAACTGAACGTCTAAGAACAACTTCAAGATTGTCTCTTTTTTGGTCATGCCTATCCAATAACATGAATTCTTTATATTCATGCATAAATTTTGTGATTACTTCTGTGTACGTCTTTCTTTGGTTTCCCTACATTCCTTTCTTTGATTTCCTTGCACGGCTTTGTTGATTTTCCTTGCACACTATGGGGTTGTTAAGTGTCATCTTGAGAACCAAGTTATTCATCCTAGTTTCTTTCCAAATTTAGGCTTTTGAATTTTCGCACTGGTGAAATGCGTACTGTAGTTTGTCGATTAGATTTGTCCTTGCATACGTTTTGTGTGGCTGACATTTACACTTGCTATAGGTGGGTGGCGGCCCAAAGCGTGTTCTACCACCTATACAATCAGGTCTCCTACATGTCATTGGACCAGATCTCTCCCTTGACATTTAGCATCGGAAACACCATGAAACGTATATCTGTCATAGTCTCGTCTATCATTATCTTCCATACACCTGTCCAGCCCATTAATGCACTTGGAGCAGCAATCGCAATCCTTGGAACCTTCTTGTATTCCCAGGTAATTTTTTGTTTTCTTTCTTTCTGGATAGAGTTTTGATTTGGATTATTGACAGATTTCCATCACAGTTTCTTAGTTTGTATTCCACAAGACCGGTCAGTATTGAAAAGTCTGAAATTATACCCTTAAAGCTTATCTTTGTCTGAATGGGCTGACAAGATGTATGGACAAAATTGTGTTTATCCACCTGATGTCACTTTCCACCCTTTTTGTTCAGTTGTAAGGCAAGAAATAAAATAAAATAGCTGAAGCAAATGAAACAAAGTAAATCCTTGCTCCCCAATCCTTGGCACCTTTATTTATTTATTTTTTTGTAATGAAAAGTGTCCCGATGGATGAACTGGACTAATCTCCCTAGCCCCTCCCACAGCCCTTTCCACGTGTATGATTGAGGTGAGGTGGCCCCAAGGACAACCGCTGCCGAGGGGAAATGACCCTGCGACCTTGCCCCACCGAGGGAAATCGATTAAGCACTACGACAACCCCCTTGGGGTTCAATCCTTGTCACCTTCTCAATATCTGGACAGTGTTCCGTGGTCTTCAATTCAGGCTGCATAATGCTGTGCATTGTTCTTGCCTGATTATGTAAATTATATCATTAAGACAAAACTACAGTATACATAGCAGCTGTGCCAATTACCTTTTTTTTTTTTTGAAATTTTAAATGTGAGGCATGTGGTAGAACTGTGGAATATAGATCTTAAGGACTTTTCAACATCCTTATGGGTTGTCTTAGGGAAAAAATGCCAATGGGGTTGTGTCCGATTATTTTGTCTGATACATGCTTTTGAAGTTGCATTTGGATCATGGAATTGTGGAGGAAGGCCGAAAAATAAATAAGTTGAAGAAGCTGAGTTCATTCCTTGGTTTCCCTTTCAGCACTCCCCTAATCCATGATCCAAACGCAGGCTGCGTGAGTCATATTATTCTCATATTGTAAAATTGACTGGCTCCCAGCTGATTGCTTCCCCGAGTTTTAATTTGAATTTCAAACCGAAAAATTGTTCAATTCGCTGGAAAATCTAGGAAATATGCTTCAATTATCCCTTGTTTTCTAGTAGTCTGATTTACTTATTATCTACTGTGTTGCATTTGGATTACAGGCAAAGCAGTAAGAGAGCTGGGATAACGAATGTTTTTGTTTCATAGACGATTAGAAAAGAAAGTTGTTGGTAAGATTTGTTTCTGCTTGGAAGATTTGTTTCTGCTTGGACATCGACGCTAGGTTTGTAATGAGTTGACGAGAACCTAAATTTTACGCGGGCAATCAGATAGGAGTATTTATTTCTCTTTTTTTTGTTGTTGGTGTTCCTCCAATATTCCCCTATGCTGAAGAGAATTCTTCAGTTAGACAATGGCGAAAACTTGCTTGTTTTGAGCATATTAGTATTTAATAAAAGAGAGAACATTCTTTACACTGCTGGTGTAAAACCCCCTTTTCCACCACCACTTTTGTGGGCCTCATCGTTAATTAAATGTTGATCCGAACCGTTCATCTTGTAGGACCCACAAAGTACTTCATCCCTGTAAAAAATCATCTTGATCGGACATCGACATGCATATCAAAATTTGAATTTTGTTTTGTAAAATGGGTGGTCATAGATTTTAAAGTTAAGTTATCCTTGACCATCCATTTCACCAAACGAAATTAAAAATTTCATGTATCTATTGATGTCCGATCAAAACTATTTTTTGCATGGATGCAACACTCTATGGGCCCTACAAGATGAACGATTCAGATTAAAATAATAAACTCAGATTAAAATAATAAACTCACGGTGGGACCCACATATGGCGGGAAGCCTTCTATTTGGAAATGCAGGTGCCAGGTTGTGTTCACCATGAAGTACAGAAGTAGTATACGAACAAATATATTTACCTTCAGTAAACATGTTAAATTAACTCGTGCTAATCTAGTTGGTCACCTTTGTAGAGCCTCAGTGTCTACTGAGAGGTGGAGGGAAGCCTTCTATTTTGTTTTGCTAGACGGTATACATAAGTGGGGGTTGGAGGGGTGTTGGTAGGTTGACAATTAAAGATTCGAGTCTCAAAGTCTCTCCATAGACTTGAATCTTATACCTCTCCCTTGAAAGCCAAGGGGTACAACTAAATGCACTAAGAGCCGCATCTCATTCAACGGGGAGACTCGCAAGTCGCAACACTTCCTAGATTAGACAGATTAGAGAATGACATGTAATGCATACTTATACAAGATGGCTAGATTGATCCTGTATCCCACAAACTGGGTTTCGAACGCAAAAAAATTGTATAACAAATTTCGTCCCCAAAACAAACAGGACCTTTCAGAAAACATTACACTTGTGCTCATTCTCAAAGAGATGAGAAAAAACTTGTGCTCATTCTCAAAGAGATGAGAAAAACTTGGATGTTGGTCAGGTATAGCCACGTGGTGCCTGACTATGCATCTCGACCGTCCAAAAGTCTTTTGGATGGCTCAAATTACAAATAGAGAAAGAGGAGGGGGAAGAAATTTGGACCGTCCAAACACTTTTGGACGGCCGAGATGCGCAGTCGGCACCACATGACCGTATCCGACCGGCACCCAAGTTTTTCTCGAGGAGATGCATAAACCCTTCTGGTTGACAATTAAACCTCCAGAAGTTTAATGGCTGTCGTGACGTCCTTGTCTCCTCTGCCGCTGCAGTTCAGCACGACCTTAGTTCCATTTGGGAGGGTGGGGCACAACTTCTCCAGATATGCAAGAGCATGTGATGTCTCAAGTGCCGGAATTATGCCTTCTAGTCGAGATAATCTCTTAAAGGCTGCATGCAAATAGCAAAAAGAAAATTCTAAAAAAACAACACAGGTATAATAGAAATGACTGACAGTGATGATTGAACGAAAACAATCCACCAAGTTGTACTGTTACAAGAAAGTAGTTATGGAGTCAATTGAAACCGGACGGTTTGAGTAGTAACTTTCCTTCCATCATGTGGCAGGTTTTCTAAGCACTAATGGCAGAAAATTAAGAGCAAAACCTACTGCCGGCTTAAAATACTATCGAAGATCTTACAATTTGCCCTTGGATTTACTACACCTTACCAAAAGTTTTAAGTTCTAACTCAAAACTAGACAGACAATTTTACGGAATAGCATGATCAGCAAAATGTTAAAGGCATTTCAGGCTTTCAAGGGCTAAATACTGGGGAGAGGATCAAATGATCAACCTGGAGTTTGCAACTCTTCATTAATAGTTATCAGGAGTTTAGTGAGCAAACATCACACTTTTTACAGGTAGTAAATAACGGGAAACGGTCCACAATTAAGCTGGAGTTTGAAGTATCTCCGGTTTAAGTTGCTCAACTAGCCATGGTCAATTGCAAACATTGGACTTTTGAGTTGTGTCTTCTGATTTTCAGATAATACAGAAGATGACCGTACTGAATTCAGCGGATATTTGCACACATTCTCGTGAGAATACAGCCCAATTAGGGTCAGGAGCATATCTTAATAGCTGTATAATATTTGGCAAGAGTTTGTGTTTTCACACGTATACATGAGAAGAAACAGAGACTCTACATCTGGACATCAACCTACAACTGAGGTCAATCTTTTGAAAAGTAACGAGTGATTTCTCAAGAGAAGCAATGAAGGCCACAAACATGACGGAAAAGTAACTTTCAAAAGGACTGTGGTCTTCGGAAAAAAAAATTTGTCGACCTGGCAAATAGCTTACAGAACTTCTCTAGGGACTAGGGACGGAGGTTGTGGAAGAATACGGAGGGAATGGAAAGTCTAAAACTCTGGAAAGAGAAGAAGAGAAATCCAGAACAAATCCTTGTAAATTCAATAGATGAATAAAACATCTAAAAGGGGAAAGGGGGAAGGAGAAACTAGGTTAAGCCATCAAGCACCAATAGTACTATTTGAACATAAATAACAGAGCTTTTAGATCTCTCTCTCTCTCTCTCTCTCAAAAATAAACGGAACAGCTATTCAAGGTACGACAATAAAAAGAGGATGTAAGGCAGTAAGGGCTTGTCGTGAGAACAAAACCAACAACATTGATCTCTATATATACCCTTAACAGCAACCACTTTCAGCTAGAAGCAAAACGTTATCACTTATCAGCATCACAAGTAATCATACCTTGCAATGCCTCTTCATCCGTGATGCTATAGTATTCAGCACGTCCTAAGTCTTTCAAAAAGCTGTGTTCTGGCCCAACTCCAGGGTAATCCAGGCTATTTGACAGATGAAAGTACAATTAATACAGTTAAGCAAAATACAGCATGAAACGTCATGGATAACCCAGCAACTGATAGATATAAGAGATCTTTACCCTGCACTAATGGAATGGGGCTCAATTATCTGCCCATCTTCGTCCTGCAATAAATAGCTCATAGCTCCATGCAGCACACCAACCTCCCCTTTAGTCAAGGTAGCAGCATGCTTACCACTATCCAATCCGAAACCTGCAGCTTCAACACCAATCAGCCTAACATCTTCATCATCCACAAATTCATGAAAGAGTCCCATGGCATTTGAACCTCCACCAACACATGCAACAAGAACGTCTGGTTTCCCGCCCCATTTTTCCAATGCCTGTTTCCTTGTCTCTTTGCCAATCACCGCATGGAAGTCCCGAACCATCATGGGATAGGGATGTGGCCCAGCAACAGATCCCAAGATATAATGGGTTGATTCCACATTAGTCACCCAATCCCGTATAGCTTCTGATGTAGCATCCTTCAGTGTAGCAGTCCCAGAATGAACTGCTCTAACCTATTGAAATATAAAATAAGATTGGAATTTTGGTAGAAGTTGTAATAAACACAAAAGCAAGTATATTACGGATCCCACAAGAATGAAACTGATCCAAACAAACATCTGAGAGATAGAGTGACAATAGCAGAACTAAATGATAGAAATTGTTTTTTATGAACTGCACAAGATCCTAAGCGAGCAGCAAGGGCACAAAAAGTACTCAGCTGTTGAGAATAAGATGGAGTAATGAAGCTGAAAAAAAATAAGCAGGGGGACGGAGTCTTTTTTTTTCTTTTCACTTGTTAGTGGGGATAAGGAACCAGGGATTGCTGGAGAAGGTAAGAGGATAATATTTAAATCTAAAAAGGACGCAAGGAAATCCATGTTGCACAAGCATAAAAAATAGATAAAAAATAGATGAAGCATAAAAAATCTAAAAAGCACATTTGGATTCAGTAACTGCTAAAAGTAACAAAACCCCCACACAAAGAGGACAATAAGATGCTGAATGACAGGCCAGGAAAAATAACTCGGATGGTCAATAATCTGGCCCAAAAGGATAGTATAGCCATGGCTTACTGCAAGAAGAATTTGTGCTTCATCAATGTCGGAATATATTAGTTACAGTGAGGCAGGCCGCTTAGGTGATTATTGCAATGCACGGAATGATAACAGTCGAAATGTGGTAACAAGAAAAGAGGTCCACCAACCATGATTGAGCATAACATGATGTTTCAGTATGGGTACCATACAATAGTTGTTACACTTACTAATGAAAGTTGATGAGTGTATGTTCAGAGACAATGACGAATCAATCAAATAAGGATGACTGACAGTTAAATAATTGAAAGCAACTTCAAAGATAAAAAAATGACACACACACCTCAGCTCCAAGAAGTCGCATTCTGAAGACATTTAATGATTGCCTTTCCATATCTTGAGCACCCATATAAATAACACAATCCAAACCAAACCGAGCACATACAGTGGCCGTGGCGACACCATGCTGACCAGCCCCAGTTTCTGCAATAATGCGTTTCTTCCCCAGGCGTTTTGCAAGCAAAGCTTGAGCCACAGCATTATTAATTTTGTGGGCACCAGTGTGGTTAAGATCTTCTCTCTTGAGGTAAATATGTGGCCCTTTGCTATCGGGACGTCTATAGTGCTCAGTAAGTCGTTCTGCGAAATAAAGAGGACTCTCTCTACCAACATAATCTTTCAGTATCCCATTGAGCTCTTTCTGAAATCGAAATTTGTCAAAGCATAAATTAACACCGCAAGAGATCTCAATCAAGAACAGGATAGCTCTATGGTTGACAATAGAGTAGTTTTGACCAAAGCTTCAATACAAAATTGCCGTTATAACTGTAAACAGTAAAACTGGTTAAATCGAAGTACTATCATGGCAAAAGATTGTACTTCTTTTTCCTAGGAGACTCAAAGAACAATTGCAATTCTCAATTTATTACCACAATTTATCAATTGAAGAAGCTTCTAGGTTTACAAAACGATTCAAAGGCCATTCCTTTTACAACTTTAATGAGTGCTTTACATCAGAACAAAGAACGGTATAATACTATAGTCCATTCAAGCCCTATATCACTCACTACTTTCACATAAACATTTTATACA
Source organism: Vaccinium myrtillus (assembly GCA_016920895.1). Taxonomy (NCBI): domain Eukaryota; kingdom Viridiplantae; phylum Streptophyta; class Magnoliopsida; order Ericales; family Ericaceae; genus Vaccinium; species Vaccinium myrtillus. The sequence goes on along the minus strand of CM029273.1, from coordinate 3,548,260 downwards.
ATGTATGTCGTTGGTGAAACAAATTAGCATTTCCCAAAATTTTCCAGCACAACAAGTTTGAAAAAAAGAAAAAGAAAAAGAGTCTGCTATGAACGACAACTGCAACTAAACAGTAAAAATCAATCCTTCAATATTTTTTTTTATTTTTTTCATAATTCAATTATCTGGGTCAGTTTACGAGCATCCAACCAATCTAATCCAGACCAATCCTACCGTCCATTAATGGGACCAATTAAAGCCAGAATAATTTTTTGTATGGTCTCGCTCATAAGAATCGATAGGTTTCGAACCTAAGCAGTAAACCCAAGTCCCGGCCTTTGACCACTAGGTTATTGGGTTATCAATCGTTTAATCTTGTAGAAAGACATTCCCTAATTGGATTATTGAACTTTCAACAAAAACCCAAATCATTAAACATTTAAACTTGACAAATAATAATTAAAAAAAAAGAAACCTGAAAATCTTGGTCTCCAGCGAGAGAATGGAAAGCGGATTCGAGCTCGGTAAGAGCGTGCATGAGAGTTTCGGGTACGTATTTCCCGCCGAATTTACCGTACCGTCCAAACGGGTCGGGTCTCAGCAGAACGGGCTTCGGATTGGGCTCCATTTGCTGAGCTGTAGAGTACGGAGTGAGAGTGCAGGAGATCGAAGCCTTCTTATAAGGGACGGGAGATGTAAATTTGTCGAAGTTGAAGGGTAAATGGGAGGATTTCAACGAGTACGGGCTGGGGTAAGGATTGTGCGTGGCTCTGCAATTGTTAGGGATTGCAGAGGTGGAGGCGGCGGCCATGAGAGACAGATGGTTGTTTTGTGGTGGCCGACGTGGCTTATTTGGACATATGAAAGTGGGCTTGATACGGTGGGGCCAAAGGGATCTGACAATTGGAAAGGAAGGAAGGAAAGGAAGGAGAGGAAAAAATTTTGGGTGCCGGCCACGTATTCGAGCACTCATCTCGCTTGTTCAAAAATATTTTTGGATAAATTAGATTTTTTTTTCCCTCTCTCCTCTTTCTCTCTTTGAAATTTGAACTTTCCCGAAAGTGTTTTGAACGGCTGAGATGAGTGGTTGAGCACAGCTACGTGGTGTCCGTTCGGCACTCAAAAACTTCTTGAAGGAGAGGGATCATTTCCGGTCTAAGTTTTCAACTTTGACATTCTAAATCGTGTTCATCCATTTGCTGCAATTGAAAGTTTACATTTATTCATAAAGCTATGAGTAAATTTGAACCATTGAATATACCAATATATATGATTTCCAAAACACTTTTGAACGATCGGAATTTTAAAGAGAAAAGGAAGAAATTTGGCTCTGCAATGGTTAGGGATTGCAGAGGTGGAGGCGGCGGCCATGAGAGACAGAGGGTTGTTTTGTAGTGGCCGACGTGTTATTTGGACATATGAAAGTGGGCTTGATACGGTGGGGCCAAAGGGATCTGACAATTGGAAAGGAAGGAAGGAAAGGAAGGAGAGGAAAAAATTTTGGGTGCCGGCCACGTATTCGAGCACTCATCTCGCTTGTTTAAAAATATTTTTGGATAACTTAGATTTTTTTTTCCCTCTCTCCTCTTTCTCTCTTTGAAATTTGACAACTGGAAAGGAAGGAGAGGAAAAAAATTTGGGTGCCGACCACATATTCGAGCACTCGTCTCGCCTGTTAAAAAATATTTTTGGACGACTTAGATTTTTTTTTCCTCTCTCCTTTTTCTCTCTTTGAAATTTGAACTGTTCCGAAAGTGTTTTGAACGGTCGAGATGAGTGGTTGAGCACAGCTACGTAGTGTTCGTTCGGTACCCAAAAACTTATTGAAGGAGAGGGATCGTTTCTGGTCTAAGTTTTCAACTAGACATTCTAAATCTTGTTTGTCCATTTGATGCAATTAAAAGTTTGCATTTATTCATAAAGCTATGAGTAAATTTGAACCATTGAATATACCAATATATAATTTCTACTTTAACAGTCTCATTCAGTCCAAAACATGAATTAGCGAGGATTAGGGATGGGCATGGGGAGGGTAGGGGGTGGATACCACTACCTCCATCCCCGAACCTAAATCAATCCCCATCCCCTCCCCGATCCCCACCGGGGATTTTATTTTAACCTCCATCCCCGCCCCGATGCGGGGAACGGGGATCCCCACGGGGAATCGGGGATCCAAAAATTCATGCACTAGTCCATGCCATTACCCATTAAATTCAACCCCCACGGCCAAAATTTCATTCCATCCGTGCAATTTGGTTCCCATTACGCATTAAATTCAATATGTAATATGCATTTGCAACACACAGGAATGATTTTAACAAGTCTATGCATAAAATGGTTTCATAAAATGGCCAAAATTCAGGAATGTGCCTACTGTCAATGCTTAAATACTGATTACTGATTACTGAAGTGTGGTGTGGGTAACCCTAACCTAAATTCCTAATTTAAGTTGTGACCGTGACCGTGAGAATTGGGTAAGGGTTAATGGGCTCTGGACACTGGATAGAGGGGCCGGGCTGTGGAAAATAAATTTTAAAAACTTATAATATAATAAATATATTTTATATATATATATATATATATATATATATAGGATTAACTTCCAATAAGGGTCCCTTATTGAAGAAAACCGTGCGGACCTGCCCTTTTTTTGTGTTTTCGGACCAAATTTTGACGATCCGTACCGCTCAATGTTTTTAAAATGCATTTTCCAAGGTCCATGTGGAAAATATATAGCGTTTTTAACAAAAACTGTGTGGGTCAAGCCCTTCCGGGTATTTTTTTTGGACGAATCTTCGCGGGGGCCCTTAAAAATGCATTTTAAAAACATTGAACGGTTCGGATCGTCAAAATTTGGCTCGGAAACGTGAGGTCCGCATGGTAACTTAGATAAGGGACCCTTATTAGAAGGGCTTCCTATATATATATATATATATATATGTATATATGTAAACGGGGATGCGGGGAGGGGCGGGAAACGGGGAGGGGAGGGGATCGGGTAGGGGACTAACAATACCATCCCCTACCCGATCCCCGAATTTTTTTAAAAATAATCCCCATTCCCGACCTGATCCCCGAATCCCCTCCCCGAATGGGTAGGGGACGGGTTGGATATGGGCGGGTCGGCCGAGATGGCCATCCCTAGCGAGGATGTAGATTATCTAGTGAATTTTCAAAAAAGTATGGAGAGCATTTCCAGCTTTTGTCCTAAGCCAAAAACTCCGTTTGGTAATCTAATACTCAAATCAAAATTTAAATTTAAACAGAAATTTGTGTAAAAATATAATTAAGTTGTAGTTATATATACCAAAAGAGCCCAAAATAGTCGTCTAATCTAAAATCTAAGTAAGAATTTGTGTTTGTTTTAGTTTGTGTAAAGCTCACTTTGATAGGTTTAAGTAGGGGTGCACATACACTGGGCCGGGCTGGGTTCGGACCGGGCTTATACTAGATAATAACAAGATTTGTGCATTCCCAAGCCTGACCCATTTACAATCGGGCTTCATTTAATATGTCCAAGCCCAACCCAAATAATATTTTAATTTCCCAAGCCCGTCCAACAAACTCATTTATTTTTTTAAAGCATGGTATCACAAATATAAATTAATCGACCATAACGATCACAATTGCAATTCACAACTGTAATAATATACTTTAAGTTCTAAGTTCTTATAGTAGTAATATTAAAAACCGACCTATAAATTAAAATGCAATTAAAGTACTAAAAAAGATAGAACTTTCCAACTCCATCAATCTCTATATAGAGTATTAAAATAAAATATTATTTAAATCGGGCCGGGCCGGGTTGGGTTGGGCCTTAGAGGAATTTCCCAAACCCAGCCCATTTAGTAAACGGGCTTAAAATCTCAACCCAGCCCGGCCCATAGGGCCTAAATATTTATCCCAAGCCCTAAAAAAACCGGGCTGGATTGGGCGGGCTGGGCGGGCTACCGGGTCGGTGTGCACCCCTAGGTTTAAGTCTAGAAATAGAGAGGATCTTTAGGGATTTTTATCGAAATTTTGAGCTTAATTAGAAAAAGGGTACGTATACAAGTTGGAGATACTCTAAACCAGGAAAAATAAGATTTTTAATGTCCTCAACAAATTAAAAATTATTTATATCAAAATTAAGATGAATTCTTCCTTTCGTTTTCAAACTAAGGATTTGATTAGAACTGTGAAAAAGAAAGGATGGGAAAAGAAGTGTGAGAAGAAATTTTTGAGAAATTTTTTGAGATAGTGTTTGGATGAGTTTTTGGAAAAAGTAATAATTAGAGAGATGTGTAATGATTGGAGAGAGATAGAGAGAAAAATGAAAATAATGATTGGATGTAAGGATATGAGTAGAGAGAGAAAAGTGATTAATGATTGGAGAGATGAGAGATGGGGAAAGAATCTTTTTGGAAATTTTTTTGGAAATGTGAACCAAACACAGTGAGTATTTCCCAAAACTTTTTCATATAAACTTCACTTACACTCCTTGTGGTTTGGGTCATGTGCATTTACACACCTCCTGTGGTTCAATATGTTGCATTTACACCCCTTGTGGTTTGTGACTTTGTGCAGATACACCCAATTAATGGAAATAATGATTGCACCGTTAACATAAGAGACTAAAAGTCCCATATGCCTCAAATTCTCCTTTGATTATTCTTCTCCCTTAAATCTCAATAATACATCCTATGTACAAGATACTGGATCCAAACCGTTCATATTGTAGAGGTTGTCGAGTACTACATCCATACCAAAATTCAAGTCAATCAAAAAATGGAAACCTCATGGTCAAATAGAATTTTATTTAAAATTTACCTTTTATTTTAACAAGAACTCGATCACTAAGATATTGATGTCCGATCAACATGATTTTTTACAAAGATATTCTACTTAGGGTGAGTTTCCCGTTTGCCCCCAACTCTTATTTGCTAAAAGCACTAATGTGATTTTAGCAATTTGTTTTTAGCAAAAAGAGTATGTAAGAGAAAATTGACTTTTAGCAACCAAGCTAAACCCAACTTTTATGGGAAAACTAATTTTAGCAAATAGGAAATAGTGCCTTAATATATTATGAACGGCTTGGATTAAATTTTAGATATATCACATTAAATTTTTAATACAGCTCTATTAACATGAACAAAAATGGGTGCGGATGCAACTTTTTAAAGACCACAAAGGATGCAGAGACAACAAATTGACCGACCGATAAGAGATGTAATCGCAAAAGGGGTGTGAGTGAAGTTTTCCATTTTCTTTTCACTCTTTTTTCCCAAATTGACCACGGGGATACGATTTTATTTTGTGTCCTTCAAAAATTAGACTTGGCACTTCTCTCGTGGAAACCAAAAAACCGAGGATACAAACCAATCTGGCGATTGTTGAACAAAAAATGGGAAATGACTGGAATCGGAGCAATTGCTTCAAAGGCGCGTAATCGCTGTCCTTAAGACGTTATTTGCCCCCACCTATTGGTATGCACCGGGTTACGGCAAATCGTCTCTCAGGATACAATGAAGCCCAACCTCTGGTTGTGTGTTGATTGGCGTCTGCACAAACGATAATCAACCCCAAATACTATAGGATGCGCAAATTCGAACAAGTTCTAGAGTTCTGAATCTGCAGTATATCAGAACCCCAGGAAGCAAAAGGAGATAATTATAAAGACTTTAAGAAGGGATGGGAAGGGAGAGTACAGACGTCCAGATTTTTTTGTGTGGATCAATGGCAATGTCTATTGCCTTATATAGACATCAGATTGTGACTGTTCCCAACAGTCACACCCTTTTGTTTTAAATTTAAACACCAAACAGTCATGTAACTGTTCTGAACAGCCACCAAATAACTGCCTATAACTGCCATTTGCCCTGATTAAATTACGGTCGTCCGATCGCATTGATTCAAATCAATGACCCAGATTTAATCTGCACACGCGCACTTGCCGTGTATCCAAAACCAATTTTGAAAATCTTTCAACAATGGCGATTGCTGCTCCGAAACAGCCAGTACACTCTCTGTGTGTGTATGTGTGTATCTATTATGGAGTAGTTGTTAAAAACCTAAGATACTAGTAGTTGTTAAAAACTTAAGATACAAGATACGTATCTTACGATTTGTATCGTCTCCTTCAGAAAAATGAAACGTATCCCACCCCATATCCTTTTTGTATGAAAATCCTATGGCACGATTGCGTATCCTAAGATTTCTATACGTATCCTAATTCGTTATGTGTCATTCAATTACTTATAAAGAAAAAATCAGACCTTATTTCAAGAAGCGGAACATGCTCATTCTTTCTTGGTTTTTGTAGCCTGTTTATCTGTAACATGCTCTTTGAAACTATTTCATGTATCTGTAACATATTCTAGTTCCCATTTCAACTACTTCTGTGCATAATGTTCTCCTCTCTCTCCCTCCCCCGCGTTCTTCGGTTTTTGCTGCCTTTAGCTCAGGACTATTGTGTCGGATTTAAAGAAATTGGGAGGAATTTAAAGAGGAGAAAGAAATGCACAAGGTGAAGAAAAAAGATGTTCATTAATTCAAATGTGTCTCGTTTAATTATAATTTCGTCAAGTTAATGAATTTTTGTTGTTGTGCCCTGTACATAGTAGCAGACCTATAGTTATTGAGATATGTGCTCCGCTATTGGTCAGTCAAATTTCCAATGGCGCAGCTAGAAAATTGGGTCAATGAAAACACAATTTATAAATGCCACTATTTTCATTTGAAATGAGTTTTGCTTGACTTCATTTTCTGGACAGACGTGCCTTTTAGCCTATTTAGTTGTACTTCTTGACTTCCAAGGGAGAGGTCTGGAGTTCGAGTCAGTACGGTCTAGGGTTTGGTAACATGTAGTTTCGAGGCAAAATTCAGTGAATTGAGACTTTTTTTTGTAAGTAATTAGTTATTCAGTGGCTCTGGGGCATCGCCATGTGATGCCCTAACTCCATTCCCCATCCCTTTTTTTATGGGTCTTCATCACATATTCGGGTAAAACTCATATATTTAGTCTTGAGTCCTACACAAACATGCATATAACAAAACACCAAGTAATGACGCCCCAAGAGCACTAATTAGTTTTTTTTGTATAAAAAAAGTGATGTACCAATTTATAATTTTCTACAAAAATGCAACAAAAAAGAAGAAGGTTAAATTCCTAAAACACCCCCTCATCTTTTCCATTTTTCCTAAAACACCCCCTAACCTTTAAAAACGTCCAGACAGACCCCCTCATCTATGCGAAATGCAAAAAACCCCTTACTCCGTTAACCAAAGTAAAAAAATGACAAGTATACCCTTGTAAAAAAATTCTGAGTTCAAAAACAACCTCTTCTCTCTCCCTTCTCTTCCCTGTGACACCTCTCCCATCTCTCTCTCTCTCTCTCTCTCTCTCTCTCTCTCTCTCTCTCTCTCTCTCTCTCTCTCTCTCTCTCTCTCTCTCTCTCTCTCTCTCTCGTCCATTCTTCATTCACTCCAAAATATTGTGGAGCACTACCACCGCCACCGCCGAAGAAACCCTTACCACCGTGGCTTCGCCGGTTAGATCTCAGTCGACGGATTCGAATCAGTGGTATGGGTATTCTAATTCTAATCAAACGGTGGATGGTTTCCCGATGGTTGGCGTACAGGAAACCGGCGGTGGCCGGTTGAGGAGGAACAACAGCTCGTACCCGGATTTGAGGCAGGTGCCGGTGTACGAATCCGACGGTAACCGGTTCAGGTTTAACGATGATTTCGAAGTGAACATGTACAGATCACCACCGCAATCGGAGTACCTCCGCCACCGTGCGTGGCGGAGCGAGGTGGAGAGGGACGGTTTTGGAATCAAAACTATTCCGGTGGATACTTATGTGGTTCGTCCATCGTCGCCGCCACCGGCGAGGTCTACGGCGCCACCTCCCCCACCGCCTCCGCCACCGGTGGATTTGAAACCTAGACGATTTGAAACCTAATTCTTCTATGCATTTTTCAGTTCCACCACCGACACCGCCGCTGCCTCCACCATCTGTTTTCAAAAACCTGTTTAAGATAGGAACGAAATCTAAGCGAGTTCATTCCATTTCGGCGGTGGTTGGGTTTTTTTTTCTTTCCATAAGTTGTTTTTTAAACGAGGGTGAAATAGTCATTTCCCTTACTCCGTTAACGGAACTTTAACAGAAGGGGTGAAAATGGGAAACGGTGAAAGATAAGGGGGTGTGTATGGACGTTTTTAAAGGTTAGGGGGTGTTTTAGGAAAAATGAAAAAGATGAGGGGGTGTTTTAGGAATTTAACCAAAAAAAAATTCCTCCCAAAAATCTAGTGTGGGCACAGGCCTACAGCCTACACTAGTCCACATGTGGCTCCGCCACTGCAAATTTCAATACCAAAAAAAAAAAAAAAAGATTTGCACAACGTGACTTCTATCTGAACATATTATCACTATCTAAAAAGAAATAAGGCTCGGTTTAAAAAAAAAAGAGCCACAAATGACTAAATATACAAGGAGGATGACATGCCTCGAAATCCATTTTTCGGTGACTTTAGCTTGTTTAGCAAAATGAAAAACCACCCATACAAACAGCGAAGTAGGAGCACCTGGGGCCGGCATCTCACTCTCATATATGTGTAGGTTCCATCTCTCATGCATTGGAGTTTTGATAGATGCATTGGTGGTGGTGGTGCTTGTTTGTGGGTGTAGAAGCATATGTTGGGTTTTTTGGTGGCTTGAAGAGCGGCGGTCGAGCTGTCCTTGGAACAGCAACAGGGGCTTGTTCCCCGGGTTCCGGTGATGGTGGTGGCAACGGCTTGTTTCTCCTCAGGTGGCCAAGACCGTGGTGTAGCAGGGGCGGCGGCTGCGCCTTGTTGGATGGTTGTTTAGGGTTTTAATTGTTTGGCCCATTTTATCTGGTCACTTTTGGGCCTTGGGTGTCTTTTACGCGCTTAATGTATATCTGGGTTTTTTCTGACCCATGAGGTGTTGGGCTTATGCCCTTTAGGTGAGGTAACCTCGATTGATTTCTTACCAATCGTTGGTTTGGGTCTCGGATTGGGCTGACATTTGCTCCTTGAGCTGTTTTGCTGTTTCCTTGTCCTATTAGTCTTGTAACAATTTCAAGATTAATGAAATCTTTTTTTGCCTTTCAAAAAAAAAAGGTTCCATCTCTCATGAGAGAGATGCTCTGCAAATAACAGTAAAATTTGAAAATTTTCTCATATAGAATTAACCACAATAATTTGATTAATTTCCTTTCCAGATTCTTATTTATAATTATTATTTTTTATTTCCATTGGATTTGTATTATGTGACTAAGGACTCCTCTGATCACTATCCAGTTTAAGCCTCTTGTGGCCTTGGCTCGTTTGATCATCCCCTTCACTTTTTAGAAATCGTTTAGAACGTTAATCACATAAAAAATTATGGCTATTGATAAATTAGATATTTTTATCCCCTCAAAAAAGTCGACATATGTGATCGGAACCCATTATCTCAAGATAAATATTTTTTTTTTGTCGCGGATTTCAAGATAAATATGTTGTGATCATGGTTTATCTGATTGATATGAGTTTTGCACGACTATCGAACTCTAAAAAATTAACGAGTCCATTACTCCCTTCGTCCATTATTAAACGTGTTGCTTTGTAAATCTAATTTATTAAAAAAACATTATTATTATATTTTTCACATCAACTTTTACCTCCACTTAACATCAAAGGGTTGGAAAAGTGGTCTTGCCTTTGAACTTAAGGGTTTGCTCCCACCTAAGTTCTCAGGTTAGAATCCCCTTACCAATAAACTCTTCGGGCCATTCGGGGTTATGCCCAATCATTACCTCCAGTGCACTGAAATTAGACGAGGTGCACACGCGCATGCTAACTCGAACATCCGGTTATAAAAAAAAAAAAAACTATTACCTCCACTTTATACCGTTCACATCAACCTTTACCTCCAATTTCCATAATTACCTTCTACTTTTCCCATTAACTATTTATTCACTAACTTTTCAAAATGACAAAATAATAATTGTATAAACTTTTGAAAACACACACTTATTAAAGGACCGTTCAAAATAGAATAATCGACAATAAAAAAGAAACGGAGTATCAGAGATTCAAAGTAGATCATCTTCTCGGACCTGCAAAACCGATACTATACAAAGCATTTCAAAATTCAAATCCCCTTCTACTCTGTTTTTCATTTTTCCTTTTCAAGAAGAACCATACGTCATGCACCTGTCCGTTAAGAACCGCGAACCGTCGCCTCTTTCTACACCTACTATAACCAACTTTTAACCGTTTCTTGTGCACCGTTTCATTACACAAAATCTATACATATAGCCAACCAAAATTTCTCCAGAGTCCCTTCATGCATCTTCCACACCATCTCTCCCTCTTCAATATTGCGGCAATGGCGAAGAACACCGAAGTTGATATGTTTTCCTACTTAACAGACTCCCTGATTCTCATCGTAATCTCCTTTCTCCCCTTCAAAGAAGCTGCAAAAACATCCGTCTTGTCGAAGCGCTGGCGACACCTTTGGCACGAAACAAAGAAAATAGAATTTGATCAGAGTTTCTTCATCAAACAACAGAGTGGAGAGGAATCCAACAAGATTCAGAGAAGGGTTTTCATAGATTTTTGCAAGCACTGGATTCAAACTTGTAACCCCGGAGTCACCGCAAACGAATTCCGGTTGGCATTATCAAACCCTCAAGAAAATGCTACCGAAACCCAACTGTTTATCCGTTTCGCGGTTGATCACGGAGTGAAAGCACTTGATCTTGACTTCTCGCGCCCGAAACGGGATGAAAACATTCTTAATGATGAAAACCAAGTTGGGTTGCTTGAACTGCCACCTTTTGTTTACGAACACAAAGGGTTGGAGTCATTGACCTTGTTTTCATGCAACTTTAGTGTTTCCTTGCTCAACAAGTTTCTTGCATTGAAAAGTATTTCTTTGGGAGGGGTAAAATTGTCAAGTTCTTGTCTCAAGGAGTTGGTATCAAACTGTCCATTGCTTGAGAGCTTGAGTATGAAGAACTGCTCGGATGTAGGATGCATCAACATTTCCTCAACGACACTTACAAGTTTGGTCATCGACAAGTGCTCGGATCTTCAAAATTGGATCGTAATCAATGTTCCGAAATTGAGGATTTTTAAGTATTTTGGGCAACTAGTTCATTTCGCGATAGAGTACTTGGATGCTATGGCGGAGGCGGATATCGATTTTGGGAGTGAGACAGAGTTTGGTGAATATGGTGATCTTCTTTATCAACTCCTTAGTGATATTTATGGCATTAGGGTTTTAACTGTGTGCAGTTACATGCTTCAGGTATATCTTCTGTTCAGAATTTTTTTGTCGTTCGAATTTATCTTTGACGGATTATGTTTAAATTTACGGAATTAATGTTTCAAATTTTTTTAGTTAATTGATTTTCACAAGCTACATATCGAAATTAAGACTCCAAACGTTTTTTAAACTTCTATTCATGTTGTTGTTCCTCCTTGTTAAGGCTATATTTATTCTGTTTAGTAGTATTGATTTTTAAAACATGGAAACAATATTATGTATCGCACGGTAAAATTAGTGTGATTTTCCATGTAAAAGTTGTGAAATTAACTAACAACTTGTTACTTGTTTGCTGGCTATACAAAAAACTTAGGTAATTCCATCTGCAGAGGAATACCCTTGTCTACCTTTGGACCGGGTCCAACATTTGACACTGAGGACGGTATTGCATGTGCATGAATTTCATGGAATATCCTTCTTCCTCAACAGCTGCCCTCACTTGGAAATTCTCACAATTGATGTAGCGCCTGCAAGAATATTTCCAGTGAGTATAGTTAAAAGTGATTCCAATGTTTTTTTTTTTTTTTGATTTACTATTTATTTATTCAGAAAAATTCACAAAAAAAAATTTGCATGTACGGTTTTAATTAAGTTTTTCATGTGGACCCTGGTGCTGGTGTATGGCCCAAGTGTGCACATCCGAGCCGTTGATCTTGGCAATCAACGGCTTGGATTTTATCTTGGCAATGGACGGCTTGGATCTGTAAAGTGCAAGATGAAATAAGGACCAATGAAAGTACATCCGACGGCTTGGATGCCGTACACCAGAGTCCCGGTTTCCTTTTCATGTGGCATGAGCCGCGACCAAAATGAGTATGGTTGTTTTTTATTTTTTTAAATGACTACAGAGTGTTCTTTTCGTATGCATAGCATTTCCTTTTCTTTCTTTTTTTGTTCGGCAGCATTTCCTTTTCTTGCTCGAAATTCAATGCTATAAAAAGAAAAATGCACAGAAAAGTTGACAAAAAAAATCGGTGCTGCTAAAATTTTATGTGCATGATGTAGATGCAATGTATGCAATTGAGTTGAATTTGACCTCAACAATGCTAGTACTCGGTACATGGAAAAGTACCCAGAATTTCAAATTTACAGTATACTTTTATTCGGAGTATAACTCACGTTATATCAATTTTGAATATATGCAATACACGTGCCACTTCACTTTCCGGGTAATTTTATTTTTTTAGAAAATTTCTCTACGTGGTTAATTTTTACATTTACCCACCTTTGTAAGTGACTATAATTCTAAAACTTTGCTTTGTTGACTGTTGTGGATGAATAAATGATCTTGCTTATTTCTGTATCTATTTAGGAGCGCGGAACAGATCTGGCTCTGAAAGATCACGAGTTCTTGAGCAGTTACAGGCTTATAATAGTATACGAATGTGTGAGCAAAAGTTTGAAGAAGGTGGAAATAAAGGGATTCAAGGGGGAGATGAATGAAATAGTGGTGATCAATTATTTACTCTGTTATGGACTTGTGCTTGACACACTATCCATTGTTTTGTCAAAGGAGAAGGGTCCCAATGGCATGGACATGGAGGAGTGGTACCGGAAGAATGCTCAGAAGTTGCTAAAGTTTAAGAGAGCATCAAAGTCTCTGCGTATATTAATAAATTAGCCAAGCTTGCGTAATCTGATTCGGATACCAGATAATTGAATGTTGTGTTTTTTGATTACCTATTTAGTTTCCAGTTGGAAATGATCTTCAATTCATTCGACTACTTCCGCATGGGATAAAGAAATATTCATAGTTTTATACAGTAACTGCTCAAGAACTCAATTTGGCTGATTAATCGTTGGTATATTTTGAATTCAATTTGGCTGATTAAGGCGCGGCCGTTACGTTTCTATGAATTGATTTGGCAGCCATTATGCTGGCTGTTATAAGGTGTGAAGACCCCCCATAATGTGTGATGATGGCAGAATATTTCTTGCATTTATCGCGTCGGTTTCAAGAATTGAATTTTGTAGCAACTTAAGGTCTGACATTTCCTTTATATAGATGATTCCCGTTTTGTGTTGAGCACCAAGAAATTCGTGATGCACTCTATAGTTCCAGGAACTCGTTTTTTGTGTGAGAGAGAGACAGTCGAAGTTCAGATCGCCAAGGCGTTCAAAGGAGGTGTTCCGACGAGCGTGGTTCAACCGTTTTATCCTGGGAGACAGACACCGATGAAGCTACAACACCCTCGGTAGGCGGCGAATCCGTTTTAAGGAGGTTATGGTTTCACATGACTCGGTTTGTTTTTCATTGTCAAATTTCAGTTTTATGTAATCTGTTTTTCTAATTCTGTTCATGTAATTTCATTACTGTGTGTAATATCAATGGGATCGTTCTTTGAGATTCTGTGCCGTGCAATTTATCCAACAATAATTGCTCTCCTATTTCAACATAAGATAATTTGTGTTTATACTTAACTGCATTACATGTCTGAATCCCAACTCCAGTTTTGATCATGTTGTGTCGTGTTGGCTGTTACATTTTGTTTCTAAAGAGATGGTACCTAAATAGAATATTTTCCATCTATATAACATGTGAAAACAACAACAAATTAAGCACTATGTTATTTAGTGAAGATCAAAGTAGGCCCCACTGAAAGGTAAAAAACAATAGGTTCAAAAAAAAAAAAACCCTATTTAAAAAATGCACAGAAAAGTTCACAAAAAATTGGGGGCTGCTCAAATTTTATGTGCATAATGTAGATGCAATGTATGCAATTGAGTTGCTCAAATTTTATGTGCATGTACTCGGTAGAGAGTGCATGGAAAAGTACCAAGAATTTCAAATTTACAGTATACTTTTATTCGGAGTATGACTCACGTTATATTAACTTTGAATCTATGCAATACGCGTGCCACTTCATTTTTCAGGTAAATTTTTTTTTTTAAAGAAAATTTCTCTACGTGGTTATTTTTTACACTTACCCACCTTTGTACATGACTATACTTCTATAACTTTGATTTGTTGACTGTTGCGGCTGAATAAATGACCTTGCTTATTTCTGTATCTATTTAGGAGCGCGGAACAAATTTGACTCGGGTGCGATCATACCAGCACTAATGCACCGGATCTCATCAAAACTCCGCAGTTAAGCGTGCTTGGGGGAGAGTAATACTAGGATGGGTGACCCCTGAGAAGTCCTCGGTTTACCAAAAAAAACAAATTTGACTCTGAAGGATCACGAGTAATGAAATAGTGGTGATCAATTATTTACTCTGTTGTGGACTTGTGCGTGACACACTATCCATTGTTTTGTCAAAGGAGAAGCGTCCTAATGGCATGGACACGGAGGAGTGGTACCGCAAGAATGCAGTTTAAGAGAGATTCAAAGTCTCTACGTATATTAATCAATTAGCCGAGATTGCATAATCTGATTCAGACACCCGATTAATCGGTTATTTTGTTTTCTTTACCTACTCAGTTTCCAGTTTGAAATGATCTTAAATTTATTGGACTACTTCCACAAGGGATAAAGAAATATTTGCAGTTTTTTTTGATCGGCGAAGAAGAAATATTATAGATCAAAAGGGGAGAAAAACAAAGATACAACACAAGGCTGTAGAGGAATGAGTAGTGAAACCAAAAAGGATCACCACAGCAAACCAACAAGCCAGCCAAGAGAAGAAAGAAAGAAAAGAAAAAAAAAAACCGAAAAAGTTGAAAAGGATTCAACTTAGGAAAACAAGTCACCCCAGGGACTGAATAAGGGCCGGAAGTCTCAGCATAACATCATTTGAAGAAAAGACCCTTGATAGGCTTGGAACCAATTTGCAACTCTGAACTTTATGATTTCCCCCATCTCCAAAATTGAAGAGAGAGAGATTAATTTTGTCCCACCCAAAACCCACGCATGAGAGAGAGAGAGAAAGTGACCGGTGGGTATGAAAGTGACGGGTCAGTGCGTTAATGCAGGAAGAAACATGAAAGTGACGGGTCAATGCGACTTGGGTCAATACGTGAAATGAAGTGTCGGGCCCTTTTTGTTTTCTCTCTTATAGCAGTGCATAAAGGACGCGCGTGGAATGATTCATTAAGGGTATTTTTGTGTAGTGTTGTCCTTGAGCCATCAAATATTTCCTATCAATGTATTAGATGCATAAAAATAAGTTAGGCTGGACTAAACACTATTTAAAGCCCCAAACTTGGTTTTTAAACTAATTTTCTGTTTGGAATTACTCCTCGGAAAATAGGATCAACGGAAATGACTACAATATACACTCATTAAATGTTTGTATCATATGCACTAGTGTTTGGTTCAGATTGTGCCATCTCATTGGCAATCGTAACATTTTTTTAGTTTTTCGTAACTTTTCAGCAATATGATACATTTTCTGTGAGTCGTAACATTTTAGTGTATCTCGTAACTTCTATAAAAAAATCGTAACTTTTGTAGGGGTGTATTGCAGCATTTTCCCAATTTTGCTATAAGGCACGAAAGACAGACCGAATGAGGGACCGAAATGACCTGGCAAAACCATGGCGCCCACTAGACCTATACACTGATCTACGTGGATGGGTGGGTCCCGGGCCAAAAAGTGAGTTCAAAATTGCAGCCAAATTCTGGGTTTCAGAAAAGCGGGAATTTGGAACCCCTGTATCTTCTCTCACACTCCACCCTCTGTAATCAGTACCGACCCTCCTCTACCATCGCCCCGCCCTACTCTTTCTCCTCCCAAACCACCACCAATGGAAGACCGGACTCCACCACCACCACCGGCGGACGATCAAACTCCACCACCACCAATGACAGACGATCGAATTCCGCCATTACCCCTGACGGACTCCACCACCATTGATGACCTCTTCTCTCAAAGGTTTTACTCTCTCACATCCTTCTCCTAATGACACTGCATTTTGGTGTTTTGCAGCGAGTTTGGCGGATATTTTTTTTGGGTTGATCAAGTAGTTGAAGGGAAGTTGTCCTGCAAAACATGGTGATCTTTTCGGTAGCGAGCTGGTGATTTTGGGAAGCTGTCCTATTAGATTTGTACAAATCAAGTAGTTTGGATAAATATCAGTGTCTCTTTGGATGTTTCGGCCTGAACCGGACTTCGGCATGGCTGTTCCTTTTCTTTTTTGCCAAAACAGTAGGTTCCATTATGATTGTGAAGAATCTGGGAAGTGCAGGACCAGTTACAGTACCAGTTAGTCTAAGTGAATTCAAACTTGACATTATGTTCATGAAGAATCTGATCATGTACTCTTTTATTTCAGTAAAGTTTTTTATGCTAGATTAATGGCTTTCCCCCAAAATTGCAAAATGAGATAGCAGGTGAAGGCACTGAGGTCAATACACGACCAGTAAGTCAAAGTGAAATCAAAGTGACATTATGTTAATGAAGAATCTGACAAGTGCAAGTTTCATTTTCAATTTTGAAAGGGTTTCCATTAGTTTTGGAAATTTTTTGGAAGCGAATCCATTAAGTTCATTAGTTCATCTGAGAAGTGAATCCATTAGTTTTGGAAAAATTTTGACAGGGTTTCCTTGTTTTATGGCCTAGCCCGACGTCTAGCGTCTCGTCCCAAACAAACAACATAAAAATTGAGAGCTTTTATAATCAACATAAGCATTATTAACAAGTGCAAGATCAACTTTCATTAACCAAACTCCATTCACAATCCAAAGATCTTCATTAACCAACTTTCATTAACCAAACTCCATTCACAATCCAAAGATCTTCACAAATAACATAACCATTTTCATAGAAAGATCTTCATTCCATTCATCCCTAAAAAAGTACAAAAATTGTCCATTAAGTGGTTACAAAGATCTCCATTCCATTCATTCATTCATAAAAAAAAAGTACAAAAATTGTCCATTAACGGACAATTTGAAGCAAAACTAAACGGCGTGTGAGACACCGATACTGAGCTCTTGGACCAGCTTGTTGATGGTGAGTATCCAAATTCTTGGGCTCTTGACCACTATCAAAGCCAGCTACTTCATTTGAAGTTATAAATTTGATAAGTGATGGAAGTACTTCAAGAGATTCCTGCTTTGACAAACCCAGATGTTCATCGCTTTCCATACCAAAGCAACTATACCTGCAGCTGTGAACAGTTCATAAGTAGTTAGGGCCTTGCAACATTTAACCAAAAACATTAAACTGTTAAGTAGAGATTTCTCATCTCCAATTGATGTCCCGGCAATGTCCCAAACAGTAAAGATATTTTGTTTCAAAAGGTAAACTCCCAAGCAGTAAACAACAATGATAATTGGAATGCTTGAATTCATGTTTGAGTTTCAGATTTTCTAGTTCTTGCTACTTACTTATAGGTCTTAGGCACGGAGCTTCGGGCAATCTCTTTGGGTCATCGCCAGTTATGAATTTTATCATGTACATATACAAAACAGCAAAGATACATATTGTATGAATTACCAAAGGAGAGACAGTTTCTAAAATGAAAATCTGTCATAAATTTTTACTTTTTGGATTCTTCCTGACAAAAACAAATCATAAGTTAGGCTGAACTTAGCCTAACTCTTCTATTCTGGTATGCGAATTCAATTTTACAACTGGGTTGTATGGGGAACACCTGAAATCAGTTGAAATAATCTGGTCATTTTTATTCATATTTATCCTGTTCTAGGTGATGTTTTAAATTTGTTCTTGGAAAAAGATAGGGATTCTACTCATCATCTGCTACAGGCTTCACATCGTGTTGCCGGAGAAGTTAATGTGGGCGTGCTATATTTTCTTCGGTACGAACAGAAGTGTAGTGTTGCTACCATTGCAGTTTGCATTTTTTTCACATGAACTGAAACATTTTACAATAGAACAACCTTATCTAGTATCCAAGGACCCTTTTCCTTCTCCAAAACTTTGCTAGCCTCATACATAGACAAGTTTATGCTAAAGTCTACAACTGAGTCGCTGACTAAGGAAAATCAGTACAAAGGTCTAATGCAGGATGATATCTATCAGCAATATTGGGTAGAAAAGTTACAGCTTTTTTCTTTAATCGGCAAAAAAATCACACAAGATAGGAAAAATCCTAATTTGTAAAAAAGCCCCCAACTTTTAATGAACAAACCCTAATTTTAGACACAAACCGCAGTTAAGATCTAAGATGAGGGAGAAATGCACCACACCTGATTATGAGGGTTTCGGGTGGCTCCTGGGGTTCGTCACGGATGCACAGATCCACGGTCAGTGTCAATGGAGGTGCGGGTGGCGGATGTAGGAGGGAGAGAGAGAGAGAGAGAGAGAGATTTGCCCAAAAGATTCTCGCCGGTGGTGGTAGTCGCCGGTGATGGACTGGAAGGCGCTGCCGCCAGTGGTGGTCGTTGAGGCAGGGGTGGTGGGAATCGTCTCTTCGCGTCGGCCCTCTCTCTCTCTCTCTCTCTCTCTCCTCACGTATAACCAGAGTTTCTGTCCCTCTCTCTCTCTCCCTCTTCTCACATATAACCAGACTTTTGGGCCCTAATTTCAATTTTAAAATTTTCAAGGCCCGTGCGCGAATTTTGAATTTACCAAAAAATTGGTGGGTCCCATGGGGTTGCCAGGTCATTCGGTCCCTCATTCGGTCTGTCTTTCGTGCCTCATAGCAAATTTGGCATTTTCCTATCCTTCCTAACTTTCCATATGCTCCATATTATTGCGAAACTAACGAGTTCCCAAATCACCTTTTTTGCCTTCTTGAATCTCCAACTTTGCCACCATATGAACAGATTTTTAATGGAAGATGTAACCACCCATTTGATGCCCCACCAATTGAGGGCTTTGCACCGCACCTCCCATACCACCTCGCAATGAAGAAAGGAGGGGAGTACGGGTACAGAAGATTTTTGCACAGAAAATGTACAATGGCTTTTGGGGCCCACTTTTGGGTCTCACACGAATAATCCGAACCGTTAAATAATTTCAAAATAATTTTTCGTAGGGTCTTGAAAAAAAATCATTTCAATTGGATATGTGTAACTGGTCGATCTAAATGAAAACTTGGAGTTTTGGATCGACTAGTTACACATATCCAATTGAGCTGATTTTTTGCAAGACCCTAGTGAAAATTATTTTGAAATTATTTAACGGTTCAGATTATTCGTGAGGGACCCAAAAAAGGGCCCCAAAAGTCATTGTAAACTTTCTGTTCACTAAACAATCTGTACGCATAGGTTTTTCGATGAAGAAATAAGTGATTGACAGACTCTGGAGCATCGCCACAAAACTTACACAGACAATTGAAATCCGAAAGCACACCTAATGAAAATAACAAATTAAATCAAATGTTTCCCAAAACTTTTCCACAAGAGCATTAGTTCCCATCTGACTCTCCCCAGTCCGGCTTTGGTACCTACATTTGGATGTGAACAAGTAAATGGTTATAATTTAATGACTAGTGATTCAAAACCAGTTGATTTCCTTGGTCTCGATCTCAATAATTATCACTACCGTCTGTCCGGTCTAAGCTGAGATTGTGCGCTGACGAATAAAAGTTCACAAAAAATAAGCTGTGAAGACCCTTGATAAATTTCCTCTTCGCTTAGGGGAATCCCGAATTATCATATTATTGGCTTAAATAGCCATATCCCACCAATTGAATAAACAGATCTGTTTTGGCCAATTGGTTTATTATATGGAGGATTATTTGACATTTTGAGCCACTCCCACAGTGTCTTATTTTAAGCCAAACTAGTTGGATTATTGTACTTCAATAATTCAAAAATCCTGGATCAACTTTTTTGCCGCCAAAACACCCTTAGTGACGGGTAACAAACTTTGTATCCTACTTATTTGGCACCGTGTTAGCATATTTTCCGGACTACCCATGAAATAATTGCTCTCCTATTTCAACATAAGATCATTTGTGCTTCTTCCTACTTTGTTACATTTCTGAATTCACAAGTCCAGTTTTGATCATGTTATTTCGTGCTGGCCGTTACATTTTGTTTCTAAGAAAAGATTGTACCGAAATAGTACAAAAACAAGTGAAAAAAAAAAAACAAACAAACAAACATAAGGAACCATGTTATGAATATTCCTTTTGATCTTTTCCATCTATAACATGTGTTAAAACAACAACAAATTAAGCACTATGTTATTTAGTGAAGATCAAAGTAGGCCCCACTGAATGGTAAAAAACAATGGGTTCCAAAAAAAAAAAAAAAAAACAACTTTTTTAAACCCTGTGATGGCTATATATATGTACAAATGGATGAAGAGAGAAAGTAGAAGAGAGTGTCAGAATGAAGAATTAGAAGTCAATAATGGGTTCCCCAAGAGTCAAATTTCTCTCCACAGTCCAAGGCAAATTTAAGAGCTTGGCCATAATAAACTTGAATATTTTGTTCACGTTTATGTTGTGGGTAGCACTTGAGAAAAACAGTGTTGCTCTCATAGCCCGTGCATATGCCCTGGCCTGCAGTTTGTTCACATCAAAACCAAATTATTACTAACAAACAAGTTTTTATACGTGTAAAGATGTATATATATACACCACACTTCCCCTCCAAACTCTCGGATTTTCTTAAGTTACGGACCTCATTGATCCCGATCGAATTTCGATGATCCGAACCGTCCAATCTGTTTAAAAGGTGTTTTCTAGGGTCTCTGAGAGAAATTGTCAAAAAAAAAATACCGGGAAGGGCTTGATCCGAGCCGTTTTTCACAAAAACTGTATATGTACAGTTTTGTGAAAACGGCTCGGATAAAGCCTTTCCCCGGTATTTTTTTTTTGATGATTTCTCACGGGGAACCCTAAAAAACACCTTTTAAACACATTGGACGGTTCGGATCATCGAAATTCGATCGGGATCAATGAGGTCCGCATTTTATTAAGTTCAGGGAGTTTAGAGGGGAAGTGTACTAATATATATATATGACAGTACAAAAGTCCCATTTCCCTAAAGTAAAAGCAAGCATAATTATAGCACAACATTCCATGAGCTAACTTTAACCTTTTCCTTTTTTTTTCTTTTTTTTTTTGGTTCGACGGTAAAGGGTGTTCGGGCTAACTTACTCGACTATTCTCCTCTTAGGTCCGATGAAAGCAGACTATCCAATGTCGGGATTAAGGGATTCACAAGAAATTACTTTCTTGCGGTCTGACCTCTAAAATCGAACCCTGATCAATTGTGTGGAAAGCAAACTAGTAAACTAACGTACTAAAGGGTTTCTATGGAGAGAAACTTTAAGCTTATCTCCAACGCGGAGAGAGAGGGAGATAAGACATACTCCTATGTTTGTAAATTGACAAGTCTCCCAAACATTCTTCTCATTCACACCATGACAAAGATGGGTAATGCTTAATTTGCACATCAATTTTTTTAATAAACAATAATACTTGGCAATGCAGGAGTTTAGATTGACTTAAATTAATTTTTGTATCTTCTTTCAAAAAAAAAATTTATTTTTTGTGTCTGGATTATTTTTAATGTCAGTGAAATTTTTTGGCTTTTAGCTAAAATTTATGACTTCTCGGATTCAAGAGTAATCAGAAAAGTATGAGATATATATGACCCGAACTTGACCAAAATTCCAATAATGATAGAAATAATCGTAAAAATCTCATGCTATAGATTAGTTTTGTCTTCGATAAACTTTTTAAACTTTGATTATGATTTTTACCTTTTAGATTTTTTCTTGTCAATCAAGAAAAATCAGGAAAAAAAAATTAACGCAGCATTACAAAAGTTCAGAAAAGCAAAAACATAAAAAATTTGGTCCAGAAATTTGCCTTAATCAACATGTTCTTAGTTTTAAAAAATCCAGAGATAATTTTATGCTACAAAATTATGTACCTCGGTGACAATAGTCCACTGCAAATCAGGCGGAAGTTGGACAAAATCATCGAATTTGGTCCCAATAAGTATAGGAATTGCCGTCTGCACACAAATAAAAATATATTTGAGAATGACAAAAAGAAATGCATGCGCAATTATGTGGCCCAAAATTGAATTAATTCCTGTTCTTTCCTTTAATCCAAAAAATAATTTAGAAAAAAGAGGGAAGAAATTCTGGGGCTTAGCACTAATTTCACTACTTCCAAAAATTGATGTTGCTATTTTTATCATGTACTACTAGTTTAGGACAGTAATTGTAGGGGCCCAAGGGCTGAAATCAACACATCAATTCAGGATATTTTGATGTTTTCCTCCTCCATAATTGTACCAAAATACTTTCGGTTTTGGACGAGGATTTGCCCACTTAAATGCTCCAAACCGTTCACATTTTAGAGCTTATCAATAACAACAACCGCATCAAAACCAAGGTGATTGGATACCGGTGATATGATTCCGGAATACATTTGTCTAGAGATAAATTGGTTAAATGGTGTCCGATTCAATGTTGTAATCTTGTTATGCAGCAAAACAAATGTGTAATAAAATCATATCAAAGGATATCCGATCAACTTGATATTCGGTGTGACTAATGTTATTGACAAACTCTAAACTATGAATGATTTCGATCATCAAAATGAACCGGGAAAGGGCCCACAAACGGTCGAACTGGACGATTTGAAATGGACGAGAGAAGAGCTGATTCCATCTGTTTTATATCATCAATAATAATCTTGAGTGTTGGAACCCACTTGCACAACTTGTTTTTTGCCATCACTAATTTTCTTATTTTAATACCCACCACCAGATATGTAAAACATAAAACTACATACCCAAAATCAAAAAAGAAAAGAAAAGAAAAAAGCACTCGCAAATTAAAATGGGTCTTGCTAACCTTCGTCCACTAGGCGGAAGATAATATGCATGTAATGGCAAACAAGTTCAGATATCAATACACATTTTACGGGTATCAATACATTTTTTTTTAGTATAGTTACATTTTTAACAAATTATCCTCCGCCCTTAGGGTGGAAATTAGCATTTTCCAATTAAAATCTTTGGACAAGATTCATTTTGGATAGGACTCCCGTCAGGATTTGAATCCTTGCGTCATACCACACAAAATATCAAAAATACTAGCAATTTACACCGCGCACCCTGTTTTTGGCATCTTCTCTTGAGTCTAGTACTACTTCGTTTTAGATGGACTCACTTCTCTCCATGCACCGGACCGTCCAATTGGCCTATTTGTAGGCCAGAAAAAGAGCTCCACTTTGATGATCCAAACCGTTTATTTTTTAGAGCTTGTCAAGAACATTAGTCGCACAGAATATCAAGTTGATGGGATATCATTTGATATAATTCCGGAACACCTTTGTCTTGCAATAATAAGATTACAGACCAAATCGGAAACCGTTTAACCAATTTATCTCAAGACAAATGTATTCTGGAATCATATCACCAGTATCCCATCAACGTAATTTTTGTTTGATGTTATCCACAAACGGGCCAACTCGACGGTCCAATCTATTTTCATGTACCGGAGATGATCCTCTCACCTTCTAGATACATATTTTTCAAGTTTAATAGGGCTTTTCCTTTTGGATAAATTAAAGAGTCATGAGAAGAAAAATGCAAATAATTGTAACTCTAGAAGGATAGACTTAAGTACCTGATTCCACTTTCTTGCTTGATTGTACCATCCAAGAACGCTGCAATTAGCCAGAAAACAAGAATTCATATACAATTAGCCGATTCATATACCACTTTCAAAAAAAAAACGAACCATTATAAGTTTAATCAAAACCATTACTATATACATATTAAGAAGATCATAAAACTCGACTAGTCGAGGTGCACACAAACTGGCCCGAACATCCGGTTATCGAAGAAGAAGAAGAAGAAGAAGATCATAAAACTACCATACCTATTTAGAGTACAACGACTTGTAAGATCAAACATGAACAAAATTGCTACTGCATCTTTACAAGCAAGAGGAACTTGATCAAGTGATTTTTGGTCTCCTGCAAAAAAAAAAAAATAGAACCAATTAATTAATACCAGATTACCAACAAAAAGATAATCCAAATTTAAGGGGTGAAAAAAACAGAGTATAATCAAGTAATTACCTCCTACATCCCATATTCTAAAAGCAATTCTTGCACCCTGAACACACAAAGTCTTGTTCATTAGATTCAACCCTTTTGTCTCTAAACCCCTCTTTTCTTCTTCATCTCCTACATACTTGATCTTGAAAAAAAAAAAAAAAAAAACAGAGATAATTAAAGAAAATAAAATACATTAAAACCCACAAAAAAATAAATGATTTTCAATATCAAGAATGAACGAGAAAAAAAAAAGAAAAAGAATAACAGTGTATTGACTCACCACAAAGCTTGTTTTTCCGATTTGGCAATCACCCAATATACTGATTTTCAGAGCAACCAAATCCGAATCCGAATCCGAACCATACCCACTACAGCTCAAGTCATGGGGGCCCAAACCCAACTCCATAGCCTCCTCCATCGCCGGAGAAGAACTCCGGCGAGACAAACGGCGGTACCGACTCGGCCTGCCTATAGAACAAAAAAGAATCCTATCCCAAATGAACCTAAAGAATTGCTTGAAAACAGATACCCTCTCAAGAATACTCCACTTAATCTTGACGTGGACGATTTTCCGGCAGAGTTGCGTCATCTTTCTGGCCGATTCATGAATGATTTTGGCCACGGGGATGTATGGTGGTGGTGGGCTCTGGTTTGGTCATAGGTTTATCTCTGATGTGGGTTTTGTTTTTGTGAGAGTTTTAGTCTTATCGAATGACTCAAAGGTAGGGAAGGTGAGGGTATTGGGAATAGTGGTGGCGGTTGACTGGTATTTTATGATTAACCAAACTGGCCAAACATTCTTAAAAGCCGGCTTCTTGGTTTTAACGTTATCTGTGGGTTGTTTTGGAAAAGCTCTGCCAACAAACTTATATCCGAAGATAAGTCTTTGGAGCTACAAATTCTAAGGAATGTTCCGTTAAGGGTGAATTTAGAATAAATTGACTTTTTACGGGTTTTTTATGTGATATATTGTGAGAAAATGACCGGTCTCTCTTTAGTTTTTGAAAAAAACAGATTTTCTTTAGTAGAACACCTCCTAAGTGAATGTAAATTGTGTTCAGAACCATTCGATGTTCGTGGACTTGTATATATTGAAATGCTCTGAAATATTTTTATGGCGGGGGTTTTGTTTTAAAATTTTATTGCTAGAAATTTCGTTTTAAATTCGGAGAGAAGTTTATAGTTCAAATTTTGAGACCGTAACAATGAGTAGGGGGTACTTGTGTAAATGAAGATGTGCAACATGCATATTCCCTCTGTCCATTTTTGTTTGTCATTCTTTGGAGGAGGGCATTTTCATGGAAAAAAATAATGTATTTATGTTGATATTTTCTTTTGGATTTTTTACAGCGGCCAAAAGAAGTAATTGATATCTTTTATAATTATTGTACAAAACTTTTAATTAATTTGCAAAAATGCACATTCTTTGAGAGAGACAAGCAATAGGGGACGGAGGTAGTATTAAACACGATTAGGTTTGAGGGCATATAAGCAAATTATAAATTGGAAAAAGTTGCCGCGTAAAAGGGAAAAAAAATGTTGAAACTTGAAAGGTAGGGTCAAATGAAAGAAATGGTAAATGATAGATATTTTAATGTAATCATTTAGATGCCTGAACTATATTAGTTAGTGATAATTATGTAGTGCTGCTACCAGCAATTGAATTTATATAAAAATGCTTCCTATTTGCATGTGATGCATTCTGGCTTTCATTTGGGGCATAATATCCCTCGAGTTCTTCGATTTTCAGAGATATAGGTGTGTCATTATTTTATTACTCCCCGTCCCAAATTGCTTGGACTTTTTACGTGTATTCGTGCCCTTTTTTAAATGCTTATATATTTCAATATGGATCTCAAAATTTATACAATATGGATTTTATTTAATAGATCTCAGTTAGCTCTATTATACAAAACTTTCAAAATCATGAAAAACATTATCAATCAAAAGATATAAGTAATTAAAAAATGACACGCAATTTCGTAGTAGACCAGTAATTTTGGGACAGAGGGAGTAATAAACTGTAATAAACTTTACTGAGAGCAATAATTTTGTTCATACATTGGCAAATGGCCCAAACCTTTAGGTCTGGGTCCAGTCCTTCCCGCCTATACTCCCTCGATTGGGGATCCGGGGTGGGTACTATGCAGTAGGTGTTGTGCGCCGTGTTATGCGGCAAAACTACGTCATTTACTTGATTTTTATGCACACTTCCAAAGCTTCCAAGGGCCTTGTTTGGAGGGGGAAAAAAATCATTACAAAGTGCCTAAATCCAAAGTGTCTAAACCCTAAACCTGAAGTGCCTAAACTCAAAGTGCCTAAATTCATGTGCTTAAACCTACTATACCCTACCTCAAAGAGCCTAAATCCCCTAAAATTGAACCCCAAAATTAAATCACACACTTAACTCTCCAAACAGGACCCTTGGATATATTAAGAAAATGAGCAAAACGACGTAGTTTTGCCGCAGAACATGGCGTACAATACCTACCGGCTACCGCACAACGCCTCCCCCGATTCCTCGATTGGGGATGTTCAATATGCAACCATTTTCAAGTCAGTTATTTTCTTTGGAAAACTAAAATTTTATGTTTTATCAGACCTTTTTTTTTTCTTTCTAAATAATCTAAATCTACTGTTTAAATTAAAGTTCAGCTGATTTTAATCTTTTTCGGGGTTTTTTTACAACTCGAAAGGCATTCGATGCAGGTTACGCGTACCTCAACTAATTCCTGAGAGACAAGTCTACCGTCTACCATCGGGCGCTCAGACAGAATTGGTACAAAATTCCGTTTGGTATGACCCGGCCCTCAAGAATTAGTGGCACCTAAAAAAAAATTCAAACTACAATCTTAAAGGGAATAAACACTTGTACAAGATTTTAACCACCTCAAGACAACTTTTCCCTACTTTTCTCAGTACTTTCTTTGAGTTTTTCAGTATTCTTACAAGTTACAAACATATTCTCTGTTCAAGACGCAGGCATCTTGTGAGATCTGCAGGCTGTTGTTTACTGTATTATTGATAGTAATAGCAGCAACTAATTAATTAACCAACAGAAGGTTTATGACCTACCATTTGGTTTAGTTCAACAATCGAATCATGATAACCGCAAGAGTTTGGCCAAGTGAGCATAAGAAGTGTTTGTCTTCCGTGAGATCACATGTTTGAATCCCACAGAGAATAGACATTTCAAATGTCGGGGTCACAGTGGCGGCTCCAGGAATTCTAACGAGCTTAGGGTGTTCAGAAATTCTACTACGGTCCTCTAGAAATCATAACTGCATATAAAAAAAATCTACTAATATCAACAATGCCACCAAAAAATAACAAAATATTTAGCATATTTTAAGCATAATTGCCCTCGACGACTTTTCATATTTTGATTCTCTCCATTTTCGGTTTTTTTTAGAGAGGTGAGAGTCCAAAGAATAAAGATAGACGTTCTAGATCCGTGCCCTACCCCTTTTTATAAATTACAGATCTTTTTCCTTTTTGATTAATTATAAATCAGTCCCTGGATTGTGGGTTGGGCTAAGTTTAGACCAAAATTTGAATGAGTCATTGGGATTGGGCGTTCAAACATTTTGAGTAGAGTGTTCAAACATTTTGGGTAGGGTGTTGAAAATGATAAAAAACTTGAAAAATAAATTTTTTTTACATGTATTTATAAAGAAAATAAAAATTCAGGGTGTTCGGGTGACCACCCTAGGCTCCACCTGGAGCCGCCTCTGGGGTCACTGGAGAATTTGTCCGGTCGTTAACTTCAAAGTCCCTGAATTAGTCGAGGCGCGCGTAAGCTAGTTTAGACCTCCGGTTATAATGAAGAAAACAAAAGAACAATCGCATCATGATTTGCCAAGTACTAATAAACAAATCGGGTTTATTATAAAAAATAACTGAGGGGGTGGATCTAGATCAAGAGATTTTTAAAGGTTTGAAATCAGATGGAATAAAGGAAAAGCTGTGAAAACACCACCTTTGGCAAATAAATTCAATTTAGCTTTTGGGAAAAGTTTAAAAATCAGAATAAATAAACGAAATATGCCCCTCTTTTCACAGCAGATCATGGCCCAAGGGAATGCCTTATGGAGTATACTTTACGCTTAGGCACAGTTCATAATGGCTTTAGATTAAAATTTTCAAGATTCTCCCCCAAAAAAATTAATGAATCTCAAGAAAAGAAAATTGGGAGGTTAAAGAAAGAGGAAGGCCCTCAGTAACCAAATTACCAATTTTTCTAAGATCCAATTACCAAACCAATATTTTTCCTTCTTTGCTTTTGTGGCTTGATTTCTTCTTTTAATGCTTTTTGGTGTTATAAAGGAAGAATATTTTATTTCAGTTGGTATGGCAATGAAAATAATTTCCACTCTTTTTTGATTCCCATGTGCTGCTTTTTTTTTGGTCATATTAAAAAACAAGAATGTACGTCCTTCATTCACTAATTATTGGTTAAAAATAAAAATGCTTTGTAAATGATCAAGGTTATATACTAAAAACACAATTTAAGGGAGACTTTTCATCATAATTTTTACAAATAAAACTTAAACTATTATAAAAATAATAGGGTAATTGGCGGGCCGGACTTGCACATACGCCTCCTATGATGGATCTGAGGGCCCTGCTCTGCGCATGGCACCGTGTTATGAACTCCATTTGGCAATCCGTTGGGAAAATGTACTGCTCGGATCAAATCCAATTCCATATGAGAGTCATTACTTGAATTTGATCCGAGCCGTGTATTTTCGTAACAGATGACCGGATGGAGTGTATTACACGGTTCCATGCACTTAATGCACAGCAGAGACCCTTGTCCCTATTAGGACCGCCCCTGAATACCGATTCATGAGCTTAGACCGTGTAAGGTTTCAATTGGGAATACCGTATAATAAAGTACAGTATTCAATATTAGTAGTCTATTTCATCCCCAATAGCTAGACCCAAAATTCTTCCCAGTACCAAACCCATTTCAATAATAAACAGTGTCTTATATCAACCAATAACTTGCCCTTAGTCAAAGGATTTGCACAAGTTTTTAGTTCCTCCACCAACTCCTATGCTTTCTTAAAAGGATAATTCTTGTACTCTATGAAAGTCGCATTAAAGAAAGAAATATATGTCCGGTACCGTAACTGTGAAGGATCTAGTGTCCCCAATAATGCGATTAATTAATTAAAGGAAGTTGAAACCACTATTTTCACCATGAGTTTCCCTTATTGTTTAAATTATATATATACAAAAAACTTCTAGTCCACACCTCCCGAAAATAAGAAAAAATTGATTTTTTTTGTGTTGCAAATTATTTTTGGAAAATCCAAACCGTCAAATGTGTTTAGAAGGTGTTTTCAAGGGTCCATGCGGTAAATCTTCAAAAACAAATACCGGGAAGGGCTTGATCCAAGCAGTTTTCGCAAAAAATGTATATATATTTTTTTTTTTGCCAAAAGCGCTTGGACGTTCATTTAGTTGATTTTTTTTTAAGATTTTCGAATGACCCTTAAAAAAACACCTTCAAACACATTGATTTTTTTCGGATCGTCAAAAAAATATTTGGATCATGGAGGTCGGAAACGGGAATCCCGTTTTAGAAGCCTACCTTATATATATATATATATATATATATATATACACCGGCGATCCTGTCAAGGATCCCGGATTTCCCGGATTGAAGGGTTTTTTGGTGTTTTGATGCTTTTAAAAATTGTTTTTGGGAAATCCGAGCCGTCCAATGTCTTCAAAAGGTGTTTTCCAAGGTCCACGCGGGAAATCTTCAAAAAAAAATACCGGGAAGGGCTTGATCCAAGTAGTTTTTCGCAAAAACTGTAAATATAAAGTTTTTGCGAAAACTGCTTGGATCAAGCCCTTCCCGGTATTTTTTTTTGAAGATTTTCCACGTGGACCTTGGAAAACACCTTCTGAACACATTGGACGGATCGGATCGTCAAAAAAATATCGGGAAGTGGAGTCCCGGATCCGGGACTCCCGGACTAGAACCGGACTCTATATATATATATAGGAGGGGCGGTTCTGTTAACACAACGAATAACACAACATTTGACACAATTTTTTTTTTGTGAACCCCACGCGAATGATCGGAGCCGTTTAATTTATCTAAAATATATTTTTAAGATTACTTATAAAAAATCAACTCATTTGAATATCGGTAAGGGCTTGATCAGTTCATTTAGTTGATTCCTGCCAGATTTTACAGGATAAATTTGAATGAAACGATCAAACCTTTACCGATATCCAAATGAATTGATTTTTTACAGGTAATTTTAAAAACATATTTTAAATAACTTGAACCGGTCCGATTGTAAGCGTGGAGCTCCGATTATTGTTGTGTCAAATGTTGTGTTATTCGTTGTGTCCATGGAACCGCTCCGATATATATATACGAAAAACTTCTAATCCACACCTCCCGGAAATAAGAAAAAAATGGTTTTTTTGTGTTGCAAATTATTTTTGGAAAATCCGATCCGTCCATTGTGTTCAGAATGTGCTTTTAAGGGTTCACGCGGGAAATCTTCAAAAAAAAATACCGGGAAGGGCTTGATCCAAGCAGTTTTCGCAAAAAATGTAAATATATATTTTTTGCGAAAACTGCTTGGATCAAGCCCTTCCCGGTATTTTCATTTGAAGATTTTTCACGCAGACCCTTGAAAACACCTTCTGAACACATTGGACGGATCGGATCGTCAAAAAAATATTTGGATCATGAGGCCCGGAAATGAAAAGTCCGGATAAGAAGTTTACCCTATATATATATTAACAAAAACCCACCTAGTCAGGTGATGTCGAAGTAGTCAGAGAGGGCCGGAGATCTTCTGTTCTGGGTTTTTCTCTGTGCCTCTGTGTCGAGGGATAGAGGAAATAAAAAACATATAATATAACAGCCCAAACTCCTCGACAGAAGACACATGGAGTTTGGAAACAAGTGATCTTGCACCAGTTAGAGAGCCCGTGAGAAAAGCCAAGGGGTAAACGCCTAGAGGTTAGTGGACCAAAACCCTCCCAACCACGTGTGAGTGATCTAGTACTATTTCCATTTCCTGGTAGGGTGGACGCCTGGACGGTAGTCTTGGGTCAGCTGGGCCCGCCAAATGAGAAAAACTAAGGTGCCAGTCGGGTATGGCCATTTGGTGTTCGATCGCAAGTCTCGGCCGTCCAAAATTATTTTTGGATGGTTGATTTTTCTTCTTAACCTCTCTCCTTCTTTTATTTATTTTGCAATTTAGAAAATACTTTGACGATCAAAATCTTTTGACGATCGAGATCTGTGTCAAATCTTCTGGCGAGAAGAGAAGTCCTGTATACTATACTCAACTAGTACCCAAGTTTTATACGGTTTGTATTGTGTCACTTCATGACAATTGTAAATATTTTTTAGTGTTTCGTAATTTTTATTTATTAAAAATCTTAACTTTTCAAAAATGTAATTCATGATATTTTGGTGCATCTCGTAAATTTTATACAAAAAATTCCTTACTTTTATTCATAAGAGGTAATAGATTTGTAGTAACATTTTTAGGAGTTGTATCTTACACACCCAAATAGAGGTGTGTATGATATAACTTTATCAAATTTTATTTGTAAAAGTTCACTTATCAATTAAAAAATTTGTTAAGAGCAACGGGGCCTTAGAAGGATCGTAAATGGAATGGCTCACTCTAGAACTGGAGAGTCCTGAATCTTAGTTTCACAAGTGGTGGCTAGTTTATACGGTAGAGTTTTTGGATGTCTCACACTGCATCCCGAGATCGAGTTTCATTTTTCATCTCTCGTGTAATAGATTAGGAATGACGAATGAAAAAAAAAACCCTAGTTTCAAGTACAATTATGTTCAAGAGACGCACATAAATGCACACGTTTGACTTTAAAAAAAAAAAAAATGCACACGTTTGCACACACGCCCACCTGGGGTAAGTTAGTACTCCAACACACAGTGCTATGTATGCGTGCAGGTGTATGGAATTTGGCGTATGTTTTTAACTTTTTCCTTCAGCTAGCTAGTTTAGGAAAAGGTTACAATACACGAAAACTTTTTTCGGAACGGTCCAGGAAAGTAAAATCAATGGCCCAAATTCATGTAATTGTGAATCCGGTCTATTGATTTCACTTTCCTAGACCGTTTCGGGGAAACTTTTCATGTATTATACTACTCCTCGCTAGTTTAATAGGGGGTTGGGTGGGACTTATTATTTATATAAAGGGTTGGGTGGTACTTATTATTTATATAAAAAAGAGTTAGCCGACCTTGAACCGATCAAACAAATCTAAATTCAATCTTGGCAGTTGTAAATAGAGTGTGAGAAACAGAAATGTCTATTGTATATTGATTGTTATATTGCACTTGGGGAAAATATTACAGTACACAATTATCGGAAAATGCTACGGTACACAATTATCGTAAAAAAAATAAATTGGGCTCATTTTACGAATTTTTGTAACTTGTTTTACATTTGGGTGTACGGTACTACACCCTTACAAATTTTATGGATCGTTTTACGAATCTTTGGGACCCAAGATATGAATTTTTGTGGTTACTTTTACGAATTTTGTGGTTTACTTCTATGAATTTTTTGGCTTACTTTTATGAAAGGTTAAGAATTTTGTGGCTCACTTTTACGAATTTTGGTGTGTTCTTTATGTTTTTGTGGTTCAAAATAGTTTGAATTTGTGACTCATGTACTTTCATGATGAAATTTTGTGGTGATTTATGAGATTTTGTGACTCAAAATACGAACGGTCCTTTTGGGAGTGTTTCTTGCAGCTTGAATCTGCACGGTATCCCATTTCGTAAAGAGTTTCTTCTTTATTTTTTCTTGTTTGACTGTCACGAGGACTACTCTTCTTCCTTTTTTGAACTGGAATACTCTTTTTCCTGGTCCAGTTAAAGTTAAGCCATCCATATCGAGATTATGAAATAAACAAGAAATTACTTTTATCGCAGCCCGACTTCATTGAATTCTATTAATCGTGCGAACAGTAAACCCATTAACCACTCTTCTTCCTTTTTTGAACTGGAATACTCTTCTTCCTGGTCCAGTTAAAGTTAAGACATCCATATCGAGATTATGAAATAAACAAGAAATTACTTTTATCGCAGCCCGACTTCATTGAATTCTATTAATCGTGCGAAAAGTAAACCCATTAACTTTTCTTCTTCCTTTTTTTGAACTGGAATACTCTTCTTCCTGGTCCAGTTAAAGTTAAGCCATCCATATCGGAATTATGAAATAAACAAGAAATTACCTTATCGCAGCCCGACTTCATCGAATTCTATTAATCATGTGAACAGTAAACTCATTAACCAACTGAACTAATCCATCTGCGGGTGGAGAGTTTCTTGAGAAGCTAACAAGATGATTAGGTGAGGTTCCTTGTAGTTGAATTTTCCAACTTCTTTTTTCTTTTTGTACCAGACATTGATGCTCTGGCTCTGCCACGTCGAAAAAAAGAGTTGAAATTTCCCAAAGACATTGATGTATCCACGAGGATGTGTCATTCTTTCATTAATTTCATGGAGAGCTCATGGGCCGGTCTTTCTAAAGTATTCCTTCCAGAAGGTCACCGGTAGTGCTGCAAAGCAGCAAATGACCCGAGCTGCTCTTGGCTTGGCTTGACACATTTACTAATCGAGAGTTCAAATTTGAGTTTTGGGCTCGTTTAAAGAGACGCGTTAAGGAAATTAACTTCGCTCGGCATGTTAAAGGCTAGGCTTGAACATTTACTGGCCTGAGCCATTTCGCTCGAATTTGGGGCATTAAACAAGCAATGAAATTTCTCTAAAACTATGAATTTCAAGGCTCTCTGCTTGGCTCGTTTGCAGCCCCAGCCACCGGTCCTAATCTCAAACGATGTTTAGATTTAAAAAAAAAAAAAAAAAACTTTGTCTTGCAATTTTTCAATAAAAATTTAAAATATCTCTATATGTTGTTTTTGTTTTTTGTTTGTTAAGTGAATCGCGCATTGAATAATTGTATGTGAAAAAAAAAAGGATATATAGATAAGAGCATTTCTAGCAGTGTAATTTTATTTTTGTCCAACATTGGTAAAATATGCACAAATATATAACATATTGCATGCTATACTGTCATCGTTGGATAATGATGTTGATATAGACAAAAATATGACAATTGACTTTACATTTTTTGTATTTTTTTTTTTTTTTTTTTGTCTAAACCACCGGTATCCGGGAGCCCACTGGACCCCGACTAAATCCGGTTAGAGCCGGGTCGGCCCATGAAGGGGTAAAGCTCTTCCAGCGCAAGTTTCCCTCCATTCACAAGACTCGAACTCGAGACCTTGCTTAAGGGGAACAAGTGCCGAACCACTTGAACCAACCTGTGTTCGTATTTTATTGATAACGATGGAGAACATTACAATCGGGAAGAGAAAATAAATTTTTAACAAAAGAAAAACGCAGGCGAAGCTTTTTTCTAATACTTGTATAGTACTATTAGGAGTCTTAAAAAAATGGAAATTTTCGGAAAATATAGAATTAAAAGTGATTACTTAACTCGTACTTAAAGAAAATGATTACTTAACTGCCACTAATCTTGATTAAGCTTCTATCCAGTACTGAATTACAGCTCTTAATTCCTTTTATTACATTCTATTCAAAATCACTCTTTGTCAAGTAGTAATGCCTAGCGAATTTTTTAGCCAAATTGTCAAATTTCTTGTCTTATCACCCTGGTTATTCTTAGTTCGATTTTCCAGAAGTACCATTCTTCTTTGTACATACGTAAACGTTTTGTTAATTAGATATTCATTGAAGATAAGAATTTGTCGAAGACAAGGTTAGAGTGTCAATTAGGTCACTCTTTAACCTAGTTTTTCAATTCGTAGTATGACTTTAGAGTCAGGGGCGGTTCTACCTTGAACCCAGTACTAGATAAATGAGCGGGGTTAAAATAAATGAAACTCAGTACTAGATAAACTCTACGTGTACAGACCAAAACACCCAGAAAATGTACCGACCGCTCTTTGGGACCCACACGCACGATCCGGGCCGTTCATTCATCTCAAAATGAAATTTCGAGGGGTAATGAGAGATATCAGCTCAATCAGACGTTTGTGTATGCTTGATCCAAACTCCTCCTATTTCTTGCAGAAAAAGATTGAGCTGATTTCTCGCGGGGGCCCTCGGAATTTTATTTTCAGAAGAATGAACGGCCCGGATCGTGCGTGTGGGTCCCAAAGAGCGATCGGTACATTTTTTTGGGTGTTTTGGTCCCCCTTGTTTTGTCTGTTTGCAATTAAAGTGGTTTTGTCTTGATACTTATGGGTTTGCTCTCACCTAAGATCTCAAGTTCGATTCCCCTTGCCAACAAACTCTTGGGCCATTGAGGTTATGTCAGGTCGTTACCTCCAGGCTACCGAAATTAGTCAAGGTGCGCGCATGCTGGCTGGAACGGAAGCGGGGACCCCGATCACAGCTATCCGTTTAAGTAATCAATGGTCCGTATTATTCTGTTGGGATTTTGTGAATGAAACCCGGGGCACTCGGAGGGTCTCCCGAGGCAACCGAGACCACCCCACGGAGTCATAATTCCTACGTAACTCCCCTCATGAAAGAGGAGATAATGACAGCATTATTCCAATTCATTTTCGGATTCAAGGCTGGGGTTACATATTCTGAAATGAATTGCAGAATTCATTTGGCTGATTTAATTTCGTCATTGAATTGGGAGGCTCCTCATTTATCCTGTATTGATGATTTCAGCTCCTCCAATCTCCTATTTAAACTCAGCTCTGGGTCATGGTTTGATCATCAGAAATTCGAGCAATACCTTACAGTCCAGAAAACGTTCTTGTGAGAGAGAGGTAGACGTTAGTTACAGTTCGCCAAGGCTTCCAGCGGCGGTGTTCCGGTGGTTGTGGTTCTAGCCGTTGTATCCTGGGACGAAGACGTCGGTTCAACATACAACACCCACGGTAGGCGGCGAATCTTTGTTAAGGAGAGTGTGGTTACACACGACTCGGCGTTTCTACTGTTTGTATCTCTAATTTACAGTTTCTATTTCAATTCTGTAATTTCCAGTTTTGTCAATTTCGTGTTCATTTTAATGTAATCTGTTATGTATGATTATATCAATGGAATTTGTTATTTGGAATTCGGAATTGCCACTGTATTTTTTCCAACATATTCTACATGTAAATACTTATCTTTATGAGAAGATAATATGGAGCGTTAATTGCTAAATGGATGACTGTGATTTGGGGTACTACAGGGTCCCTAGATCCGGCCAGGAACTAATTTATTTTTTAACAAAAAAGTGGAAAGGAAAGAAATAATGGGTGCCTAGCGTTCTGTTCTATTGAGTTGGAATTTTGCTTGGCTTTCCTTTCTCAAAATGTTTGATTCCAGATTTAATAAGTTGGCGATGATCCCAAATTAAATACTCCCTCCGTCCCTTTTTAAGTGTTTAACTTTCCATTTTGGGCTGTCCCTAAATAAGTGTGTGGTTTGAAAAGTTAATGGGTAAAAGTTTGTACAATTATCATTTTGCCCTTTTGAAAAGTTAGTGGGTAAAGAGTTAATGGGTAAAAATAGAGGATAATTTTGGAAAGTAGAGGTAAAAGTTGATGTGAATAGTGTAAAGTGGAGGAAAAAGTTGATGTGAAAGGTGTAATGATGATGTTTGTTTAATAAGTTGGATTTACGAAGCAACACATTTAAAAAGGGACGGAGGGAGTACTTTTTTTTGAAAGGCAATCCCAAATTAAATACTCATAAGTACTTTCATTAAATAAGGGATGTGTGCTGTAGTCTTTTCCTTATTTACCATAAAAATCACCGTTAAAATAAACTAGGATCCATAAATTAGGATCAACCAAAAAGAAGGTGAGTGCATGGGTGAACAAAATCGGACTCGAGAAAAACCCTTCTTCCTCCGATGAGGGTAGAATGACACGGCCGGGAGGAGGGAAGGGAAAACGAACTAGAAGATCAAAAGATGAAGATTCCAATTCCTTATACATTCCAGAAGAAATCATCTTGAATTTTCTTTCAAGATTACCGGGCAAGTATCTTTCGCGATCAGGGCCGGCCCTGACCCAAGCTTGACAAGACCTTGGGCTAGGGCAACCCCCCTAGCAAGGGGCAACCAAAAAAAAAAATCGTAAGTTATATATAAATATAAAAAGTTCCCAACTTCTTACTGATGTGGTAACTTGATGTGCTGGTCTCCTTAGAGTTTTTAAGTCTTGCACCTGCATGACTTGTGTTCAAATCCCACCAGCGTGAGTTTTCCAATTTTTTTGCCCTTTTCGTTATATACAAAAAAAAAAAAAAAAAACTTTAGATAGTGTAGCCCAAACCTTATTAAGCCCATTAACTATTAAATTTAAAAGGCCCAATAACTTAAATTTACAAAGCCCAATTAGAACTCAATCTCTAATTCTCTTTTACAGAGATGCACCACACCAGATTACTATTAGATTTAGGCCTCGTTTGGGTGAATTGAAAAAATTGGTTTTTTGGTTTTTTTGGTTTTGTCCTTATTCAAATTTTTTTTGCA
Source organism: Vaccinium myrtillus (assembly GCA_016920895.1). Classification (NCBI taxonomy): domain Eukaryota; kingdom Viridiplantae; phylum Streptophyta; class Magnoliopsida; order Ericales; family Ericaceae; genus Vaccinium; species Vaccinium myrtillus. The sequence continues at coordinate 3,510,539 of CM029273.1, read as the reverse complement.
TTTGTTAGTTTTCGGTCGATTTGTTGTGGTTTCTTGGCTCCTCTCTACGAGAGAAATCTAAAAAGTATAAAATTATTAGTCAAACTTAAAGTTTTGTGAATAAAGACGAAAAATAAACCAAAATGGTTTTTTTAGCCAAAGAACCCCTTAGATTAGAAAAGGGTAAAAGTGCAAGTCTAAAATCTCAATACACTCTCTCTCTCTCTCTCTCGGAATATTGTTTCCCACTGAGGTGGGGCTTTGCACAAACAAATCAGTAGTGTTTTAGATAAGTTAAAGTACGAGGACTTAATCGAAGAATTCGCTTCAAAAAATGCAAGGAGAAGTTGTTTTGTTTGATTCGGATCGTGCTAATCATAAAGCACCATAACCGATTATCGGGGTTACATTTTGATTTTGATTTTTTTTTTTTTTATGTTATTCAAGCTTAAAACATGATATAAACATCGATTTTGCTTTGTTCCTTTACTTGTATGGTTTTTTATTTTGTTTTTTTACTTATTAGTATGAGGGCAACCAGCTCGGGGTTCAGCCTAGGGCAACCTAATCGTCAGGGCCGGCCCTGTTCACGATTCAAGTGCGTTTGCAAAAGATGGTGCTCGTTAATCGCTATAAGGCAGAACAAGAAGCTTCTCCTCTTGTCTGGTAATTCTTTGCTTCACTCGGTCGACCAACACGGCACATTGAAACCCGTTGCTGAACCCTGGCAAACAAATTCATCTCCTCCTCGTTATCGTAACACCAAAATCTTGGGTTCGTGTGATGGGTTGGTTCTAATTCGGTTCGACCATGATTTGTTCTTGTGGAATCCGGTGACTCAATACTTCAAGAAAGTCTGGTCCACTGATGCTTGGAATGTTAATATTGATAGCAACTCTTTTTTGTCTGGGCTTTGCTACGACTCGTCCACCAATGAGTACAAGGAGGTACTGGCGACTGAAACTTTGTGGCCGAAAGCTGTGGTTGCCAGTTTAAGAAGCAGAAGCTTGACCGAGGTTCGAATTCCTTTTGGTTACTTTTGGCCGAATCCAGGGCCTATAGTGAATGGACATCTTCATTGGTTTGCAACTAAGAGCTATGACTCTGGGAAACGCCCTTGTTATGGCGTTATTCTTAAGTTCAATCCACATACGAATGAATTCGCGGAGGTACTAACGCCGCAATGTAAACATGGGGAAAACAATATCGTACTTGGTTGGGGAGCTTTGGATGGACAATGAAAATGTGGAATTAATGGTAATGAAGGGATCATTTGGTGTATAAAAAACTTGGCATGCTATGTTTACGATATCAAATTCGACTACAGGTTTTAAAAGGAACGATGAGTTGGTGCCATTGTATTCGACAACGACTGTCGACTGGGGAAGTTATTGTAAAAACTCGCATATGGAAGGATAGGGAGCGTATAACTATAAAGGCTTACAAAGCAAATCATGAAGTTTCAAATCATGAAGTTTCGGATAGGGACATTCATACTGCACGCGTTTGTATGGATGCAGTTCAATACGAGGAAAGTTTGGTTGAACCTATCGGTTATGAGTTAGGACAATTGGGAAGAGGAAGAGCTACCACCGGAGCCGAAAGATCGAAATAGAACTGACAGAGGAGGATACCAAGGATATAGCCGGCGATTATTGTGACACCACAACTTTATTCTCTTCATTCTTCCTGCTTAATTTTTGTATGATGTCGCCATTGTCTTTTGTGATTTTGTTCTTCAATTTTGGAAGTGTAAAGATGGTAGATTTGCATTCTTTTTCCCTAAGACTATTCAACCATTAGTTGTTTGTGTTTGTGTTTGTGGTGGTTTTGTTTGCTGGTTACTTGGTTACTCGACGATTTGTTTTCTTTGATGTCGTTTGTTATATTTTGTTTGCTGTGGATAGCATGTTGATCTCAACTGGGTTTATGCTCTACTTTTCAGTCGAATCCTTCATCTAGTTGCATTTCATAGGGATGGTAATGTTTTGAACGTCTTCTAGTCCGCTTCTATTAATTCAACCAAGATGGTACTTCCGTTCCATCAAGTAGACATGTCGTCATTGCTTTCCTAGCTCGAGATTCAGTTGATTTGCCTACGGTTTTACTACCGCATGTAGTTCAGTGCGGATTTGGCCCTAACAAAATAATGGTTTAGAGCTTGTTAGTATTTAGGATTATAGTGATTCATTCCCCCTTCCTTCTTGTTTTTTAGGATTTTCCCATTATACTCTTTATACTTTTTCAGTTGGATTTCAGCTTTTGCAATGATATTCCCCTTCTCAAAATATATACTCTCACGTGTGTGTGTGTGTGTGTGTGTGTGTTTCTGCGCGTGTATATATGTGTAGATTATGTGTTCAAAAAAAAAAAATTACTCCTGTGTAGATTATATAGTTGAGATATCACTATGGTTATATGATGAACTAATGTTGATTTGTGTGATAGATACCCAAATTTGTGACTTGGTATATGGTACATAAAAACCCATTAAGATCTCTCAGATCAATGGCTCGTGCCCCTAGCCCATCCCCCAAAAAAAAGTTAAACCAAGAGCTTCGGCCCATTATTTTGAAGTAGTGGGCCAAGATTCAGAATAGTTTACATAGAATTTGGGATTCAGCCCATTATCTTAAAGTAGTGGGCCAAGATTCAGAATGGTTTCATTTGGGCTATTACAACCCGTTTCAGTTAGTTGCAAACTGTACAGAAAAGTAGGGGAGATGAACAAACTGAGCAGTTGTTGTAAGGGTTGAAGTCGGATTTTGGGTGTTGTTGTACCGTTGGAAGCGGCTTGTTTGGGTTTGCGTGACCAGGCATAAAGGGGCTAATCTTCGTGTGGCTCGTGGACTTGTGGTGGATGTTTTGGATTTGGCTATTTTGGGTGTTTTCGTTTTGGCTGTTATTTTGAAGTCTTTTGTTTTAGATGTTTCCTTTTCCTTTTTTTTTTTTCTATCATTCAACCTCGGTGAGATATCTCCTCCCCTCCTTCTCGATATATCCTTATCGAGCATCTTTTATAAAGCTTCTTAATCCGATCCAAAAAAAAAAATGGTTTGTAAATTTAATAATAATCTTTAAAAAAATGTTCGAGCGTAATTTGTTAATGAATCTGAACCAAAACAATTTCGAGTAACCCAGAAGTAGTTTGTTCAAACTTGGTTTGAAATATCAACAAGTTAAAAAAAAATGTTTTGAAAGCTTGATTTATCTACGTACCGAACCAATTTTAAACAAGTTTTCAACGAGCGAACACGAGCTCAGACTCGGGCGATTCCCTTCGTTTAGTCCTACAGAAAAGTCGAGAATAGACACTGACAGGTGGCAACAGTACGTCTATTGGTGGTTGAAGGAATGGATAGCAGTAATGACAAGTGAGAACAGCGCGCGCGCGAACGAGACAAAGATCTTGAGAGAGAGAGAGAGAGCTTCGTAGGGAATTTTGAAGAGAAAGATCAAGTGGGTAGATTGTTGGAGAGAAAATGGTGCACCATCTTCTGGCTGAACGATCATCGCCGCCGCTTCTCCTCCGATCACATTCTCCACCAATCCCTAGGTAAGGTACTCCAATTGCTTACCCCATTCTGGTATTTCCCTTGCATTTTCTTTCTCTACTTAGATTTCCTGAATCTGTAGATTATAGTTGGAAAATGTGCTAAATTCCGATTCCTTGGCGGTAACGTGTAAAAAGTGTATTGATATACGAGACTGTTTGCAAATGTTTATTAATGTCCATATTGAAATTCTCACTGTTTGGCATCATACGCACAATACCCACTGCCTTGTGAACCGTGGTTGGCAAGACCCTTTGTAATTTGCTTTGTGATTTTGGGGATGAGGGTTTGAGACCAAATTCGGTTTATGTTCCTGTTTAGCAAATTGAAAAAGAGAACTTTGTAACTAAGAAATCAGCTGTTATTTTGTCTTGGATGTATGCAACAAGTCTCCATTACAGTGGCAAGTCTTAGAAAAATGGAAGAAGTGTAGTTTCGAGATATTTCTAATTCTTGTTGTATCTCGATTAGTGGCGTTTTCATCAGTAAGAGATGAGCTTACATTGACGGTAGGTTTGGCAATTCTGGAATAAGAATTTGAGCTGAGTTCGATTGATAAAATTCTGGTGAAAGTCATGGGAGAAAAACAGTGTATGCCTCTCTTCTCTGTGGCCGTATTGCATTTACGACTCAGCAAGGGATTGTGGTAGATATCAAGTCCAAAACACGAGTCTTGAGAATATATTAGTGGAGAAGGAAGACGTGCATAAGTCTTGTAGGATTCCCAACAAGAGGATACTATCCAGTCAAAATTATAGTTTTACTATCTGATAATTCTGGATAGCGTTGGTGCAACATTTTCTTACGCTGGCAAAAAGGATAAAAAGGAAAGCAAGCCGTCTTCTAAAATTTCAGAGCACGTATGATAAGCGATGTATCGCTTTTCATCCTAAATTAGTTCCATTTGAGTCTTTGAGCAAGGATGAGCTAGGATACATGCCAATGTGAACTTTGGTTACGGTTAACACTTATTTTACAGATTTGGTCATTCTCTTTTGCCATGTTTAATGTATTCATATTTAGACAAACCAGCTTGTTACATTACTTGGACTGTTACCCATCATATTGTAGTATTCCCTATGAAATTTAGAAGTTCCATTTACATATTCAAATTGGAGTCTTGTAGGGGACTTCGATCTCCACTTGTTCCTTTAGTAGTGTAGTATATCTCGTCTTCTATTTGAAATTTACATAGTGTCTCTTCGTGCATCTGTCTTCATAGGGGTCTTCCAGGGCATATAACAATAAAATGCTCGTTTGAGCAGCCGATATCAAGCAGGGCTATGACCAGACATGTATTCTCAGGGCTTGCTGCCTCATTTATACTTCTTTCTCAAACAAGTCAGGTTAGTGCTTTATGTTTTTCAGCAAACCAAACTGTACCAATTATCTTTTTATTATGCTGCTATGGAACCGTGTCCCAGGGAATCTGAAATCACGTCAGCATTTCCCTTCAGAAATAAAGAGCAGATGTAGGACCAATCGTAAATGTATGGTCTCCAAAAAATATCTGACAAGAATCACTTCTGTATATTTGTCCGGACACCATTGAGTTAAATCCATATGTTTCTTGCCAAACAAATGAGAAGTTTGTTCAGGTGTAGTTTTTGGTGTTGATGTCCTTGAATGTTTAGGATTTTCCTTTATGACATGAATCCTAATATGGGTTTGGTTTGTAGTGATATGTGCAGATGGTCTCGCACGCTGTAGACTGAATAGTTTTCTTTTAGTGTGTACAAGAAATAACTTATATGAAGTCTCATACAATATTAAAGGAGGTGGATGATACGAGTTATTGAGTGAAGTAACTAGTTAGGAAGGAGAGAATTAAAGGGAAGAACGATGCTATAAACGTAGCCTGTCACTAAACTTGCCCTTAATGTTCTTGACAGGTTGTCGCGGGAGATATTTCTAGTCATCGTAGTTGTTTCCAGCTTGCTAGAGCAGCAGATAATGTGCTAACTCTTCCACTTGATGAGGGGTCTGATGGAGGAAGTGAGAAGATGATGATGATGAGAGGAATGACAGCAAAAAATTTTGATCCCATCAGATATTCTGGTAGATGGTTTGAAGTAGCTTCACTTAAAGGTGGCTTTGCTGGAGTAGGTCAAGAAGATTGCCATTGTACCCAGGTAAAATTCAATGCGTAGATATGTTTGTTATTGTAGGGATGGCAATCTCACCCGACACAGATGACACCCAAACCAATATTCAGTGGTTGTGAAGTTTTTACCTGATTTTTTGACCGCAGGTTTGGTTTTTCGTTCTTTATTTGAACAAAAATAGACGGCAAGTGTTGGTTAGGCTTGGAAACTCTAATGCAAACTGTCTTATATATCTACGTGAATGCCCTATTGCATGTAGATGTTATCACACCTAGTATAGAAATATATATTCACGCAACCAAGTTCGGGAAATAACCGAATCGAACCAATCCACATTGGGAATGGCTATGGTCTTGGTGAAAAGAAACTCGTCAGGTTGCGGTTCGGTTTGGTAGTAGTTTCAAACTTTGGATTTCAGATCGGTTCTGTCCAAAACCCAGGCTAAATTGACCCATTGCCATCCCTATGAACTTGTGTTGAAAAAATTTATTTTTAGAGATTGCTGGATCTATGGACGGAGCACGAACCAGTCGAAAACTGACAATGAAATGAAGATCTGCAATAGCACAGCCTTAAGAGTACTGTTAACCTTTTATGTGAACGTATGAACATCTGACAGCCTAATATGCCAATTCTTATTGTATTGCAGGGGGTATATACCTTTGACATGAACGGACCTTCTATCCAGGTTGACACCTTCTGTGTGCATGGGGGTCCTGACGGATACATTACAGGGATCAGGGGAAAGGTTCAATGCGTTCCGGGGGAAGATCTGGAGAAAGCAGAAACGAAACTGGAAAAGCAAGAGATGATCAAAGAAAAGTGTTTCCTTCGTTTTCCTACTTTGCCATTCATCCCCAAGGAGCCTTATGATGTCATTGCGACTGATTATGACAATTTCGCCCTTGTTTCTGGTGCAAAAGACACAAGCTTTGTTCAGGTAAGTACACATTGATGGCATATGCGAGAGGGTATTTTGCTTGTTCACATTTTTTGCGATGGTTACAAGGTGCAGTTGCAACACAGAACACTTCTCTGATGTAATACTATAAAACCTTACTCAAATTATTAGGACTGGAACTGGCAAATTCCATCTTGGCCAAGAACATGACTTGTGTCAATGCCTTAAAGCACATGACTGTTGGTACCTTTACATATGAAAGTTCAATTACTTACTGTCATTGCACCTTAGGTATGCACCAAGTAAACGTTCTGTTTTATTATGTGAATAACCAATTTAATTACATATCTTCGGGCTGTGTATTCAGATCTACTCGAGGACACCTGATCCTGGACCCGAATTCATAGAGAAGTACAAAGCTTACTTAGCAAACTTCGGTTATGACCCAAGCAAAATCAAGGACACTCCACAAGACTGTGAAGTGATTTCCAATAGCCAGTTAGATGCAATGATGTCGATGAATGGAATGCAACAGGCTCTCACAAACCAATTCCCTGATCTAGGGTTGAAATCCTCTGTTCAATTCGATCCGTTTACTAGTGTATTCGACACACTGAAGAAGCTTGTTCAGCTCTACTTCAAGCAGTGATTGAGCTTGGATTGTGCTTTTGTAGTCAACTATTAGAGTTGTTGCGAGATACACTTTATCTCAGAAGGGTATTTTGTGTCTATACTTTTCAGTTGAGTAATTGTATATAACCCCAGTTGTCTCCACTATTTGGCTCAGCTAAACGGTGTTGTACTGATTGTATAATATTCCTTTCTCGCGCAACAAATTTACGATAAGGATTACAAAACTAAACTAAACTATGAAACGAACAAGGCCATTGCAATTTTTAAGTTTCTAGGTCTCTTACAGATTTTTCGTTCTGCTTTGAAATGCGCTTCAAATTTCAACATGGTACACAAATTTTCAAGGTTTGCTCAATAAGAATTTCACTCTCGATAAATACCCATAAAAAGTCCCTCTTTGATTAAGCTTATTAAAAGATGCTGGATGCCACAATTTCTTGATATCCAGCCTTAAACACGTGTAATAACCAACTTCGTGGGTCCTTTCGGTTGTCTCGAGAGACCTTCCGAACACCCTGTTTCATTCACTCCAAATTTTCGAGAAATTTCCAACACAACGATCAATAAATTTAGACACAATAACCAACCGTAAACAGAAATTGAAACAGAGCACTAAACTAGATGAATCTGACAATTTTCCATTTCAAGGGGAAAACGGGGGACCATCTTGAGAGACAGTGGTACAGAAAGCTCGGCAGTTTAGAGGAGATGGAGCTGGGAAAGAAAAGGGGGACCAGCTTGAAATTTTCCATTTCAAAGGGAAAATTGCAAAAGCTTGATAGCATTTATCTCAACAAAAATAAGGAAAACGGCAATTTTCCATTTAGAAGGGAAAATGGCAAAAGCTTGATAGCATTTATCTCAACATAAATAAGGAAAACGGCAAGGAGTAGTTAAAAAACTTGATGGCCTTTAATTTCCTCCTGCTTTTGCTTATTTATGTTGAGACGGAAAAGGTTACGATACACGCACCTACGGAAAAACTTGATGGCCTTTAATTTCCTCCTGCTTTTGCCCCACATGGAAAAGGTTACGATACACGCACCTACAAAAGTTTAGATTTTTTTTTATATAAGTTACGATTTTTTTAATAAAAGTTAAGAGACTCACCAAAATGTTACGAATCATATTGTTGAAAAGTTACGAATCATACTGTACGTAACTTAGTACTATTCGTCACATGTGGAGGGAGAGAGATGTTGGGTAGTTCTATCTTCGTCACTTGTGGAGGAAGAGAGATGTTGGGGTGCATTGGCAAGAGTGCTATATGTACATAAAACTTACTTAGAAAGTGAAAAATCCTAGTTTGCCTAGGTTTAGAGATTTGCTATGTTTTAATGTTTTGTAAAAAATCACCCACTAATAAAAAAAAGTCAATCAATCACACAACGGAAAGCGAACAATCGAAGAACACCAAGATATACGTGGAAAATCCTAAATGGATAAAAAACCACGGGAAGGAATCAAAAACACTATACTCAATGTGTAGTTACAAGCAATCTTACCTACGATTAGAATCCTCACAATCGAGCCTAAGATCTACTTGTCGAATCCACGTTCACCACACCCAGTGCTTTGACGGCCGCTGCCTTGAATCCACAAGCCTTCCGTTTGCCTCCCGGAATCCACCAAAGGACTTTTACTCAAAGATTGAATATTGATGAAGGAGTTGAAACCTCTTGAAGATGATTGATTAGCACAAAGATCCCATTGATCATTATCATCCTTCAAGATACATAAGCCTTTGCCTTCAAAGGTATTTGGAAGTGTAAGAACAGAGGTTTAGAAGTGATGGCCGCTCTCAATGTGTTTTTTTTCTGAACCCTAATGTCTTTGTATTTATAGAGCAAATAAAAACGCCAATTTTGCTCGAGCGACTCTGAAACTCGCTCGAGCAGAACCAATCCAGAAGCAGTTGTTTCATCATCTCGGTCAAGCGAACCTGTCCTTATTGAGCGAATTGCACATCTCCAATTATGTTGTTTCCTTATTCTCAATTTCCATTTCCCCAAGATTCTTGTTTTTCCCAAACGCAATAAGTCCATAATTATTTCACAATCTTCTCAATAATTCTTTTTGAGTCACAATCTTCCCATAACCTTTCCGAGTCACACGCTTTCCTAAACCATAAAACCACTTGACTTAAAGACTATCGCACTCAAGTGAAATATAATTCAAAATGATTCCTTTCCATACCTATATAGACTCTCTAGAAAATAATAAAAAGAAAATACAAATTGATAAAATGGAATACATTAAAATGTGTGTTTTGACATAAAATTGCCAACCATAAAGGAGCTCGGCCTATGGAGCTTACAGAAAGTACCTAGAATTCGAAAATGAGTGGCTCAGATTCACTTCAAGTCAATTTGAGCTACTCATTTTTTTAATTCTGGATACTTTCTAGGTAAGTTTTCTTTGCACTTAATATTTTCCTTGAAAGTGGTGGAGAGACCCAAAATATATAGTCTTTTTCACTTTTAAGTTCTTGCTCCAAAAAGAGTGCGGCCCCATTCTACAAAGAAAAATGTTTCAATGCCAAGTGGGCATGATCATGTGAACCAAAGTGCGCATTTCAGCCTTTGAAAAGTATTTGGACAGTCCAGTTTTCTCTCACACTCCTCTCTCTCTCTCTCTCTCTCCTTTTTCTTTTTCCTCAATTTTGGACGATCGAGATGTGCGGTCAAACAGCACGTAGGACGGTGCCCTTGGCACTGTAAAATTTCTCTCACACTGGATACACTATCTTTCAGTTGCAAGTTGCTCCCCAAAATAAAAGTTGCAAGTTGTAAAATTTCTACCACACTGGATACACTGTCTTTCAGTTGCACTAGTTGTCACGTGTTCCCCAATCAATGATTTTTGTTATTACTACTATTTGGGAAAAAGTTTACTAAATAAGAGTAGGTAGGAGTTGGGCCACTTTATCAATTGGTCTCTTTGCCAGTATAATGAAGTTAAATGTGATGAGCAAATTGTGAGTTTATTGGAGTCTCTTCTCTTCTCTCTCTCTCTCTTTTTTAACCGGATGACCAAACTAATTTACGCATATCTTGATGTTTCCTCTCTCCTCTCCTTTTTGATAAGTCGATATTTGACTACATGAACGGACTGATTAGAATGATTAATCTCACAGGATTTCTAAAAGTGACAAAGTTTTTTACTTTACTCTGATCTAAACCCAAGGAGAAAAAGGAATGATGAAGAAATGAAAAGTAATTCGTGGGCTTGTTAGGAGAAAATGAATCAGAAGGAGATGATGAATGATCAATTATGATGGCTGGAATGATATATGGAACAAGAAGAAATAAAATAAGAATGGTGGTGGTATGTTTCTAGCTCACTGAATGTATAACACTAACTGAAGAATAGGGGTGTGGGGTGGCCAGAGTTACATTTGAAAGTGGGTTTAATACGTGAGAGAATTGATGGATGAATGTGATGGTAAAGATGAGCGACTCAAGAACAGAGTTTGGGTTATTCAAGACCCCCTTCTTCTTTTTTTCTTTTTTTTTTGAAAATGTCACAAATTATCTATAGCAGCAAAATAATTAGATACATATATAACCAATTTTTTTTTAAAAACGAAAATAATAAAGATACAATATGCTACTGCTACATTTGGATAAAAATAGACTTAAAACCTCGAACAACAATTCCTGAAAATATCTACTCCTGAGCAACACATCTAAATTATAACTCGAGGTCCTGTAACTCCAAATAGTAACTAAGATCTCACCCCGAGCGATATAGAAATCTACACTTCCGATCGAGACCCGCTCTGATACCATTTGTAACGATTCGGATTTTCAGGAACCTCAAAAATAAATAATGTCTCCAATAATACATCTGATGGGCCCTAAAACTTTAAAAATATACAATGACCTCAAAATTCTCCTTAATAAATAATGCTTCAAAAATCTCTAGACAACACCATAGTCCTCTAAATGCTCCAACTCCGTTCTCCACTATTCTGCTCCGCAACTGCCACATAAACTACTCGGGAAGTATACAATACAAGGACAATAAAAGGACAATATGAAATCAATAAACGATATCCACAACTTCAACCGAATCACCAAATCAACTTTCGTAATAGATAACTCAAGCCTCATACCCGGCCCATCTCGATAACATGCCAAGCACCACCAGGGTCAAAATAATTTTACCATTTCCATTGCCCGCGGGCCATACAAACCAATAATACCCTGATTCCCCACAGGGCAATCAATCAATCAATCACATCTCATTTCCATTTAATTCGTCGGACCCGATGGGTTTGCACATGTACCAATCTAATCCACGATAATCATCAGCGTAAGATAATATACCATCATTCACAAATATAATGGTATAACTAGAGTCAATAATATGATCAGGATAGCAAAAGAGTACAATACGGACGATGAATAAAATTACTCCGGAGACTTAGAATGTATTGTATACTTTCGGTAGCTCAAATGAAGATCGTGACTGTAGGATATGATAATCAACAATAACCTCCTAAAAAAAAGCCAGACCCATTAACGCTCTCTCTCTCTCTCTAAAACCTCTAACCCTAGCCGCCACCTTCATTTTCTTCCTCCTTCCCCTCCCCCCCCCCCCCATTCTCGGCGGCGGGAGGGGAGGGATATCTCTCTCTCTCTCTCTCTCTCTCTCTCTCGTTTTCCTTTGACAGGTGGGTGCGGACGTGCGGTGGCGGCGGCTGGAGGTGTCCCGTGGTGGTGTTTTGGCGGCGGCGATGGGTTGGCTTTTTGGATGCAGATCCCGTTCTCCTCCATCCCCCCTGCACTGGTTGTGGCCGGCCATGGCTGCTTTGTTGGGAGCAGCTATTCCTGCCTAACGGCACGTCGGTTCTTTCGTCTCTCACGCCGGATCATTGATGGATGATTTCGGTTTCTTGCCTAATGGCTTGTGATGGATGACGGTTGGTGTTTTGGGGTTTTGTTGGGAGACGCTGGGTGGGTTTGGTTGTGGCAGATCCGGTCGCTGTGGTGGGTGGTTCATCAAGGGTCAGTGGTGTTTCGGCGGCAGCGGCAATAGGTGGATCTGGTAGCTGGTTTGTGACGGGGTTGGTGGGCCGCTTCTGGGCCATTAGGTGTTGTCTAGCGTTGGTATTTTGCGGTGGTGTTGGATGCCGGCTACGGCGGCGATGGGCCTTCTCGATTGCTGGGACTCCGGGCTGTTTATAAGATCCGCTTAGGCGGCGTCTTGGCTGCCACTCATGGAGTTTCGGCCGCTCGTTTCGGGACGCGTCGACATGGCTGTTCATCTTCCAGGTTTGATTAGGTTTTGGTGGCCGCGGCTGCAGACATGGAGATTCGTTTGGATGGGCTGACTTGGAGAATTTTGATTGGGCTTTGTTTTGGTTTCTCGTTTGGCTCCTTGCCAACCGTTGGGGTTCGATGTGGTTTGTTACGTCTGTGTTTGTGAGGGTGAAATTCCCTCCTTCGGCGTAACTACCCTTCCTCCCTTTTAATCTTTGTATTATTTCAGAGATTAATAAAGTTATTTGATTATAAAAAATAAAAAAAAACAATAACCTCCTAAAGTTAGACCTCGATCGGACTTAATCTCATACTTGATCTCCACGATAGTAACACTTTACTATCAAAATAAATTTCGGTGTCTTTGCCCTCAAACATGCTATCCAACTATGTTTTTACTAATAGAAAATAAGAATAAAAAAGTAAAACTAAAATACCTAAATTGTCCACAATAGTGCATCACAACCCAATACATTTACAGGGGCAATTTCGTCCATAATGGTAAAAAATGGCATGCCAACTTCTGTTCTTATATAAGAAGGTTTAGATATTAAAAGAACTCCAAATTTCTCACTTGGCAAGACTCACGGCAAATGCAAATATATATAGGAGTATTTCATAGGGTAAACTTCTTATCCGAACTTTTCATTTCCGGACCTCATAATCCAAACATTTTTTTGACGATCCGATCCGTCCAATGTGTTCAAAAGGTGTTTTCAAGGGTCTATGCGGGAAATCTTCAAAAAAAATACCGGGAAGGTTATTTACATTTTTTGCGAAAACTGCTTGGATCAAGCCCTTCCCGGTATTTTGTTTTGAAGATTTCCCGCATGGAACCTTGAAAACACCTTCTAAACACATTGGACGGATCGGATTTTCCAAAAATAATTTGCAACACAAAAAAATCATTTTTTTTCTTATTTCCGGGAGGTGTGGATTAGAAGTTTTTCGGTATTTCATATATCATATTACCCCACCTAACACTACACCACAATTACCACATATACAACTGTCAAACATTAAACCCATATCCACACACTACTCCCTCTGTCTCTCCACAGTCCATACACAACCATTAACTGCTCCTCCATAAAAACCAACTATTTCTTCTGCCAATGCATTTATCTCCGGCCTCTCTCATACTATCACAATAATTATCCTATACCCACTACTGCCATGAATAATTATAAATCGAATATGTTTCAAAAATAAATAGTTTACTATCACCAAAAATAAATTACAACAATACAAATATTGGATCTAGTAATAATATAATTTCAACAATCGTTTCGAAAATAAAAATACAAGACAGTTTTGAGAGAGAGAAAAAAGAAGAAAAGAAATGTGAGTGTGAACTGGAACCCCCATCCTCTCCCTCCCAACCCTCCCTATCTAATAGATTTTGTTGTTAATTTTGCATAAATTATAATCTTCCTTTTTTCTTCAGATTTCTTTACTCAATATTGACATACATTGGCTAACTCATGCATACGATGATTACCAAAGCGGGCCAGAGGTCAGAGGTCACAAATGTCTGTCAACTGTCTGTCAAAAAACAAATGCAAAGACAAGTTGAGCCGAGTCAGGCTTCTGTAGTGTTCGAGTTTGGGCCGTTAAGTAAACGAACGAAAAAATCAAGCTCGAGCTCAGCTCGATCATTAGCAAGCTGAGCTCTTAACTAGCCAAGTCAAGTCAGGGAATTTAATTAATGAGCTTTCTTAACGAGTCGAGCCTATGCAATTGAGTCGAGCTTTTGCGAGCTCGTTAACTAAATGAGCCTGAAAATCAAGCTCGAGCTTAGCTCGATTACTTAACGAGCCGAGCCGCCATGCTCTGTGATTGTAGATTTATTCCAAAGCATGCATAACGCACATACAAAGAAAAAAAAAAGGTAAAATAATTAAAAACTCCACACCAACACGAACTACTAAAAGGGTATTCATGTCCATCTCGATTCCTATATATCTCACGAGTACCAAGGTTCTGAATCCGTATCGGTTGAGGTACCGATTTTGCTACTGGTACAGTACGGTACCGGTTGATAAGGGTATCGTTTCGGATGTAGCAGTACTATCTATATATATACATACAAATCGAAATGATTACTCATATTACTCAATTTATTACTCCTATAAAATAAACTATCATGAGATAACAAATATTCCTATTATGAAGTAGACCTTAATTCCTTCCTATACTAAATGGAAATTCTATCGTTCTCCTTTTTCTTCCTTGTTCTCATGCTTCCCCTTGACCCAAATACCCCCGAAATCATTTATCATTGGCGATTAAAGTGGAAAAATTTGTTCACCCTCACCAAAAGAGGGTGAACAAAACTCTCACTCTGATTGGTTGAAATGATGTGAGGTGTACGGAATCAATACATTTTTGGGTAAGCATGACATCACTTTGTGGTAGGATTCACACCATTTCTAGTTTAATCTCACACTATTTCAACCAATCAGAGTGAGGGTTTTGTTCACCCTCAAATTTTTTTCCGCGATTAAATGGTGCACGTGGTGGGTCTTGTTGTGTCTGTGGAACTTTACACGTGGCCGTGGCGTAAATGCACGTCCTCCTTTTTCTTCTCAATAATGCTCCTAAAATCTATAGGAAAATACTCCTACATTTTATCAGTGTGTGGGGAACACACACTCCATTGTAGTATGTGTGGGCCACACATTTTGTTGCCGGGCCAATTTTCGGTCGGTCTACCAAAATTATGTATGTATCAACACTTTTCTTCTTGGTGGTTGGGTAGTCTTTTTCTTCTTGGTGGAGAATTACTACTGTATTTTGTACTCCCTCCGTTCCTATTTGTTGGTCCTCTACGAAAAGTCGTGCCACTTTTCAAATAAAAAAATAAAGTGTTTTCGTATATCATTTTTCAAATTTTTTTACACTGAATTAAAGTACTCATCGTGTACTTTAATTCAATGCGAAAAAAATTAAAAAAATGATAGAAGAAGACTTTAATTTTTGATCTTTTTCTTCGAAGAGAGAATGGGACAAACAAATAGGAACGGAGGGAGTATTCATCTCTTCTCTCTCCCTCTCTCTGCAATTCTCAGAACTCCCCTCCCCACTGTTCAATTGCAGGTATCTCTCTCTGCAATTGGCTTCATTAATCGTCTCTCTCTCTCTCTCTCTCTCTCTGTGTGAAGATCTACTGCTCCGGCGAAGATTATAACTTGGTCTTGAATAGGAACCAAGCAGATCCGGCGACGATTGGCGACTCCAGCGATGACTATAAACAGTTACTTTCTCTCTTTCTCTCCTCTCTCTGTTCGTCTCCTTCTTTATCTGTTTTTCCTTTTTGATATCATAGTCGTCTCACCCTTCCTTATTGTCTTTTGTTAATCCTAGCGAACAACAACTCCTGTTCCAACGTGGCAAATCAAGTCCGGCAGCAACATTAGCCGTTATTGAAATCGCCGGTAGGTTGTCCTTCACTACTCCGCCCTTCTCTCTCTTGCTCTGTTTTTCAGAACAAAAACCCTAGGAAGAGTGATTACTATTTATGTGTGGGTGATTACAAACTTAGAAGGAATTTATGTGTGGGTGATTACTATTTTGTTTAGTTTTCGGTGCAATGTGAAGGAATTTATGTGGCCTTTTTCAATCTTTTAGACCATTTTATGTAGATATTCTTCTGGGACTGGAGAACCATTGATTTATGTGGCCTTTTTTCAATCATTATGAGTAATTGATACTCTACTAGGTTTTATGCCGATATTCTTCTGGCCACTGGAGAACCAAGAAGCAAATTGCATGCTTGGAGGAATCTCATATGGATGATGTTACTCAGGTGCTTATTGAATCTTCTATGGGTTCCTCAACTAGTACAGTAGTTCCCTTCCCTATGAATTGGCTATGATGATACATAGTGTTTCCTGCAGTTTTCTGTGGTGATTATGGTATTTGATAAAATGTTTCTGCTAGGTGCGAAACATTTTAATTTTAATGCAAAACGTAATAAACGAACGGAACCAAAAAATATTTACGAGCACGAAATTTCGTGCGGAGCACGGAGGGCCAACTAGTTTTTTTTTTTTTGGATAATTCGGAATTTTGAGGGCCAACTAGTTAACAAATACTAAGAAAATAAGAAGATTACTCCAAACATGACCTAGTGGCTATGTGATTTCTGATAAGAGCTGTGCTGGCACCCATTCCTGCCGAAATTTTTTTGGGTACTGAATAGGTACCACCTGTCCATGTCGAGCACAATTTTGGCCATCCAAAAGTGTTTTGGACGGCCTAGATTGATTCCCTCTCCACTTTTAGACGGCCTAGATTGATTCCCTTTCTCTTTTGTCACCTGATCACTCTCCCTCCTCTTTTTCTCTCTCCAGTTCTGGATCGTTGAATTGCGCTTTGGACAACAGAGATTGCCAAGCAGGTACCACTTGGCCAATACCCGCTCCGCACTGAAAATTTTCTCATTTCTACCCATCCGGGTATAGTTTATGAAATCATTCCTCGTTTACTTATCGAACAAATTGTGCAGAGGCTGAGATGTACAAACCTGAAATCATTCCTTTGAGTGAAATTGCACAACCTACCACCCTCCATCCAATGTGTTGGAAGTTGGAGAACTGACAGAGTTAAAATCAAGGCTTGAACAAGCAGTTGATAATGAATCAATACTAATTTTTTTTTGGTAATTCAGTTTGAAATTAAAAGGAGTTTAGCGAATGTACAGCCTACAAGAGGCATACCCTAAGAAGGATAAAACGAAAATAAAAAGAAAGAAAAAAGTGCATACTCCCGGGCACAACCCGCCGGGGTGGGCAATTGAAGATCCTAGCACAACCCACTAGAGGAGGATAAAATGAACAAAGTTCCTAATTATGTAAACGCGCTGGTGGAAATTTTTGGGTTCCACTTGATTTGTGGTCCCACAGTGACAAAATGGCACAAAGACCAACGGTGAATCATGCGTGGGACCCAGAAGCTTCTTCAAGAAAAGGGACCGTGGTCCCCACTTACCACTAGATTTTTCAACTGTGAGTCCTCTTTTTACATTTTCCAAAACTTCTTTATGCCTGTAAGAGCATCTCCAACCACATTCTTCATTTTGAAGAACCAAAATAATGTTTTTTATTTTTGAAGAATGTTACTATTCCTTTTTACTCCAACCTAATTCTTCATTTTTTCCTCCAAAGCTTTCCCTCCAAAGCTTTCCCTCCAGAATGTTACTATTCCTTTTTGAAGAATGAACCGGTTTCCATGGTTGAAGAATAGAAACTATGGGGAAAATGATTTGAATTTCCGTTGAACCAAAAAATAAATAAATAAATTTGGGAGGAAGACTGTCAAAGATTTAAGCTACAATTTTTTTGTTTTTGAATATATTGAATATTGGTCTCATTTTAAATGTATTTTTAATATCTTTTTATTGGTACCATTTTTATAAAAAATTGATCAAAAATTTAAAAGATAAATACATTTTAGATAAAATGAATAGTGCAAAACTCATTTGAAGAATGTTCTTCATTTTTGAAGTGGTTCTTCATATATGAAGAACCAAAATTGATTCTTCAAAATGAAGGAGTGAAATGAAGCATGGTTGGAGCTCCTTCATTCTTCAAAATGAAGGAATGAAGGCATGGTTGGAGATGCTCTAATAGATCGAAATAAGGACTGGGGAACGGACCCACTTGTTTCCCCAGACTTGAAGCCATGCGGTACTGCTACTGTAGCTTTACAGCTGTGCTCACGTGACTTTGATCAATGTGGGACCACAGATGGGTACATCGGAAAATTACACGCCAAGAATTCAATACTATTTGAAGACCATTATCTTGTGTATTTAGCCTCCTTTGCAAAAAAACTTAAACCAGATTATTGGTTTTTTGGTTTTTCTCAAATAATCCAAAAAACCGGTTTGGTTTTTTCTTAAACTTAATCCAGATTATTCCCTCCTTTGGCTAATAATCCAGATTATGGATTATTGGATTATTCGTTTGTCCTTATTCAAATTTTTTTTGCATTCGTTAGTTTTGCATCAAGATTTTGTACTTGTTAGATTCGTCTCGTCGAGAGGAATCCAGAAACCACAAAATCTTGATTCAAAACTAACGAACGCAAAAAAAAATTGAATAAAGACAAACAAATAATCTGGATTATTGGATTATTACCCAAAGCACTCTGGTTTTTTGGATTAAGTTTTTTACCCAAAGCACCTTGGTTTTTTGTATCCCACAAAAAACCAATAATCTGGTTTAAGTTTTTTTGCCAAAGGAGGCCTTAGGAGTTCAAGTTGGTCTTATGAGCAGTAGATTATTTCGGCTCTCAAACAACTGTTTATTGAAATATTGTTCCACATAATCTTGTTTGTGGATCACTTGTGCGTGAATGATTTCTATCGGAATCATGGGCGGCTCCACCATTCAACCAGCGAGGTCAGGTTAAAAAATGCACTGGAACAAAAATAAAATTTATATGTAAATTAAATTTTCTTTAGCATTGTCAGGTGTTGGTTACTTGTGCGAGATGAAAATAAATGTTTGGGAAAATTTCTCTTATATCCCTTCGACTTTACGCGAAAGTTCAGTTTGGTACTTCATGTTTTAATTTGGACAAACTAAACCTTCTATTTTCGAATTGGTTTCATTGTCAACCCTGACTAACTTTCCGTTAGCGATTTGGACGGAAAATCAACATGTGCTCAGCACATGATCACTTTTGAGGAGTAAAATTGCCCATTCACCTCACCCCTCGACTCTCTCTCTCTCTCTCTCTCCCTCTCTTCCTCTGGTCTCTTTCTCTCTCACCGGTTTCTTTATCCGGCGAACTCCATTCACCACCACCATTCACTAGTGTCACAAAACCATAATCATAAAACACCACTACTGCCACATAAACAATACAGCCGAACCGCCACAAACCACCACTGCCCTTTTTTTAGAAATCAGTTCCACATGAACAATATTCAAAATTACCAAATACAAGAAGGATACATATAATCGCATCAGTTTCGGGCACTTCAAATGCAAAATTACAAACCCAAACCCAGCACCGGTGAGTTCCTCCCACCACCCATCGCAACCACAAACCTACCCCTCCGCCACCACCGTCCCTCTTGAATATTGCAACCTCAGCTCTGTGGCACAACCTCTACGCACGAACTATGCAACCAAAAGTTTCTGCAATTAATGCAGAATCCCTCCGACAGAGAGAGAACAATTAGAGAGGGTGTGATACTAGTGGGTCACCGCCTTTGGGTGGGAATCGAGTCGGCGGCTCCTGGAAAGGTATGATTTTTCTCTTTCTCTAGCCTACGAAATTGAGTTTTGTTGTTTGATTTTCGTGGGTGTGAATTTGATTGGTCTGACATTGCATAGATTGCATGCGGCAACTTTTGTTGGCGGTGCTTGATTTTGGGTCGGGGTGGGGAATTGGGGATAGCCTTTTTGGGGGTCACCTTCTCATCAACTCCAGCAACCGCCTTATGCCGCAAACTCCAATTCTTCATGTAATTGAGAGAATCAATTGCATATCATCAAGTTTATTGTTGATAGGAGAATAAACTGTACAAGGGAAATTGGATTTCTTTGTTAATTCTTAAAACTTTTAAATAGAAACATCAGTTAATGGAAGGAATGGATAAATAAGTGAGTATCTTGAGGTTTTTTCATTTTTCTTCTCTAAACTATACAGAGATTTCTTTCCATCCAACATCTCTAGCCCTAGATCTATATAGCCATGGATTTCTTCCTCTCAAAACCGTGAAGACAGAGTTCAACAGCCATGGATTTTCTGCTCAAATATTCCTCTGTTCTCTCTTTTACCTCTGTTTCTCGCTCTTTTTTTTAACAACTTGCACACGGGGTTGAGATTCCAACGGCCAAATCGACAGCAGCAGCCAAAACTCATGTGACCAAAACAAAATACCCAAGATTTTCCGGTTTCTTTTTTTTATTACTATATATTATGTGTCAAGTTAATGATTTAGGTTTTTGTTGAAAGTTCAATGATCCAATTTGGGAATGTTTTAGTACAATTTGGGAATGTTTTAGTACAATTTCTTGGTTTGTTTGGAACTTCTCCGAAAGGGACAAAAAGCCTTAGGGCAATTTAAATTGGAGGTTTAGTTTAAAATTGTAAGATTCAAAACCTAGCTCCGTTTGTTTTAATGTTAAATATTCAAAACCTAGCTCCATTTGTTGGGGTGAAAGTGCTCAAACCCTTTTCTTTTTCTGTTTTCTCTCTTTTTCCAGTACTTCATGGGGTAAGAGGAGAAAAAGGGTGTCTGCAAGGACGGAGTTGGATATCCTAGTAGAAGCGGCGCTGGGGTTAGGAGGCCGGAAAAAGAAGAATTTCCGGATATGCCACGAGATGTATTTGAGAAGATCCTCGGTTTGAACGGGGAGGATATTTGTAAGGTTTTTCAGAAATGTTTAACAAACACGGATGTAGAGAACAACCATAACCAACTACTAACGCCGGCTTTGAATCTGCTGAACTGCGATTTCCTAACTCAAACCGAAAAAGATCTTTCTCCGGGAGAAGGAGGGAACGAAGCTTAAGGTAATTGATGTTCTGTTTTTACACCAGACGGAAATTTGTGTGAAGATATAGTCCTCAATGAAATTTGTGTGCGATTTCCTTGACATTTTGTACCACCCCTGCTAAAGCGTACTACTCCCTGCCTTATTAACCCATCCTTTGAGGACTATATCTTCACATAAATTTTCGTCTGGTGTAATAAACAGAACATCAATTACCTTAAGCTTCGTTCCCTCCTTCTCCCGGAGAAGATCTTTTTCGGTTTGAGTTAGGAAATCGCAGTTCATCATAGTCAAAGCCGGCATTAGTAGCCGGTTATGGTTGTTCTCTACGTCCGTGTTTGTTAAACATTTCTGAAAAACCTTACAAATATCCTCCCCGTTCAAACCGAGGATCTTCTTAAATACATCCCGTGGCATGTCCGAAAATTCTTCTTTTTCCGGCCTCCTAACCCCCAGCGCTGCTTCTACTAGGATATCCAACTCCTTCCTCGCAGACTCCCTCTTTCTCCTCTTTCCCCATGAAGTACTAGAAAAAGAGAGAAAAAAATAAAAAGAAAAGGGTTTGAGCACTTTCACCCCAACAAATGGAGCTAGGTTTTGAATATTTGACATTAAAACAAACGGAGCTAGGTTTTGAATCTTATCCTAGTTAAACTCAAAACTGACCAATTATACTTTACCAGTTCACTTTCTCACAACACATCGACTTGAAAACTGACTTAAGTTGGAACAACCCCCAAAAATAAATCCAAAGATATAATTAATTAGATCCTGCATCAAGAACAGGGAAACAAGTTCCCGGAAATTAAACATGGAAATCTACAAAACAATAATTCCGAACTATAGAAAGCAAAAAACGCATATGACAATAGCAAAAATAGCTAGTCTCCAAACCGATGACTTTCACGAGCCGTTAAGGGGACGTTGCCATTTCTAGACATTACCATCCGTGAACAATACAGACATGCAAGAGGTCATTACAAAGCTAACCGCACGAAGCATCAAGCGGAAAACACCACTGGAATAAAGTCTCAAACTAAAATTATGGCGAAAACAACTAGAAACTACAAGAAAAGAAAAAGAAAGAAAGAAACGGCCAGTCTATAACCAGCACCACCAGAGTCACCCTGTCATGGAGAGCCCATCACCGAATCGCACTGGGTTACAGCGAGTTTAAAGAATCCCACAACATCACAACCCATCCCAAGGCCAGAGCTCTGTCTTCGACAACCAGAGCCCATCTCCCGTGACCACAAACCTCAAATTGCAACCTCCAGGGACCTGTGGCATAGCTAGGATTATGCATTAGTGGGGGTACTATAAATCACGAGCTCCGAGAAGAACCAGACTTTGACAACAACCCACACACCCACAAGTTGATAGTTGTTGATGTTGCGATGGTGGCTTCCGTTTTGCAGCGTGAGAAACTAATGAGAGTTTCGGGCTTGCATGTCTAGAGTGTTATTTTGCTCACCCAACCTAAAAAGTACGTGAATATTACTCAAATTTGTGTTGTACATTTTGAGTTTTTACTTTGATAATAATAAAAAAAATGAATTGTATGGCTTATTATTAAACAATTTAAAGCAAAAAAATTAGTTCATTACCATATTGGTAAGTATTTGATTGAATAACAAGTGTCTTGCTTCAAAATTTAGTTCAGATTTTAGACCCAAATAAATTTACGATTTGATCAAGCATTTACGAAAATACAAATGATATGATTCTTGTGGAAATAATTACTAAAAAATTAAGGCTCATAAAATAAACGGTTCCAATTATGGAAATAGGACCCGTAAGAATCTCAAATAAACGGTTTCAGCTATACTAGAGTCATGTTTGCGGCAGAATTAGAAGTTGCCGTCTCGAGTCCTAAGATAAACATGGGATTGGTTTCCTACGGATTAAACTCTTTTCTTTTTTTTTGTTCTTAAGACCATCGTTATTTTGCCTAACTCACTTGCATTGAATAACTTCTTTTGGGAACGAGTATATTTTAGTTGCGGTAGACTATGTCTCAAAATGGGTGGAGGCGGTAGCCACTAGAACTAATGATCACAAGGTTGTGATTAAGTTCCTTCAAAGCAATATTTTTAGTCGCTTTGGCTATCCGCGTGCTATCATTAGCGATGAGGGGACCCACTTCCTCAATAAACACTTTGTGGCGCTAGTTAAGAAGTACTCTATCACTCACAAGGTGGCAACACCTTATCACCCTCAAACTTGCGGCCAAGTAGAAGTTTCAAATAGGGAGATTAAGTCTATCTTAGAAAAAATGGTAAGGCCCGATCATAAAGATTGGTCACTTAGGCTTGATGACGCTTTGTGGGCCTACCGTACGGCATTTAAAGCTCCTATTGGCATGTCTCCTTACCGGTTGGTTTACGGTAAGGCTTTCCACTTGCCCGTAGAGTTGGAACATAGGGCCATGTGGGCCATTAAGAAATTCAATTTTGATATGGTTATGGCTGGGTCGAATCGTAGACTCCAACTCAATGAGCTAGATGAACTCCGTAATGATGCGTATGAGAGCTCAAAAATTTATAAGGCTAGGACTAAAGCATTCCACGATAAGCATATCCATAGAAAGTCCTTTGAGCCAAATCAAAAAGTATGGCTCTTTAATTCACGTCTGCGGTTGTTCCCAGGTAAGTTGAAATCGAGGTGGGATGGACCTTATATAATCACTCATGTTTTCCCCCATGGTGCAATTGAAATTCGAGATCCACGTGATGGCCAAGTGTTTAAAGTTAATGGCCAACGGTTAAAGCCATACGTGGAGGGCGTTAGTGACGAGGGTGTCATTGAGTCCATCCACTTGGTGGACCCGGTGTACCCTACTACTTGAAATTGGCCACAAGTCTAGGAGACTTAAAATCTATGGAGGTTGGGATACCTTCAATGTTTGTCGTGCTTGAACGGCCCATTACGGTCCGGTATAGCCACTTGGTTTATAGCCTTGAGTTTGTGTATCTGGGTCTCTACCAATCTTATTGCGGTGTCTCGGATGGTCATTAAAAGTGATTGGCTCTGGTTTCTTTAAGGAAAAACCTTAAGAAATTTAACCTGCCGAGTCGTGACCTACCCGGGATTGGTATGATGTCCTCTACACAAATTCAAGTGAGATTCCAGGGAGAAAAGTAGTACCCTTGTCTTTCACGTGAAGAAAGTTGATAGTTTTAGTCTTGGTGGAGTGTTTTTGGGGGGTCTTTATTGTTCTTTCTTAGTTTAGTGTGTTTTCTTTTAGCTTTCGCTATTTTCTATATTTTTGTGTTGTGGGACTAACACTGTGCAGGTATATGTGGTTAAAGTTGGGGGTGTTTTTCCCCTTTATGGCACGTTAGGTACCCATGCCTGTTCGTTATATATGCTTGTCATATCCCTTTTCGAGGTGATCTCTTTCCTTCTCTTTTACCATACTTGCCTTATTCTAATTATATATGATCGTCAATGAGGGCATTGTCTAGTTCAAGTTGGGGGTGGGAATCCCTTCGTATTGTTTTTTAGTTTTGAGTCTTGTGAGTCTTTCCTATATGAAAAGAAAAAAAAAAAACCCAAAAAAAAAAAAAAAATGAAAAATTTGAAACGGAAAAGATAGTGGATCCTCTTTGCATGCAATTTGGGATTAGTGAGATTGACTGTTGATAGCTTAGGTAGAGGTGCGTTGCTTATTGCTTGGATATTTTGTGGCATAATGGTTCTTTTTGCTAGTCTTTTGTGGAAATTTATCGTGGCACTTACTTTTAGCATCTTTTGCACTTCACATTGGGCCTTGGTCATTTTATGAGTTACATTTTGATTGTTCTCAATGGCTAGTTTAGTGGAGACTTATGCCCGAGTAAGCTTTAGAACCTTATCTTTCTTTGGAGTAGTGTCACAGAAACTCTTTGTTTGTCATGAAAAGAGTCAAGTCGTTGTTGGTCTCATTATTCTTGCTGCCTAGTATTAAAACATATTGCTTGTTACTTATCTCTTGGGTTTGGTATGAATTCATGGTTGTATTGCCCCTAGGAGATGATAATAGGCAATTTTTGCTATTTTGAGCCTGTTCGTTTCTTTTTCTCAAATGCTTAACCCTTGTAAGCCATGTTGAGCCCTTTGCATAATGTTTTTTCTTTGTTGAGCTCCACTATCTATATCGTGTCTTGAGAATGGCAAATATGCGGGTTATTTTTTTTTTAAGAGAATGGAGTGAATATAATTGAGAAATGTGCGCTTGAATTGTGGTGTTTTTCCTAATTGAAAAAAAAAAGAGAAGAAGAGAAAATTGAATGAAAAAAAAAAAAAGAGAAAAAAAATGGGGACACACCAATTCATTGTTGAAAGAAAGAAACAAGTGATGTCATTGTGGAACTGTGTTGTAAGGTGAAAGAGATAAGGTGAAATTGATGAAAAGATTGCACATATTGTTAAATTAGCTCTGTCCTATGTTAGTGATTTGCCTATTCTCAAACACTTGCTTGTTTTACCCTAGCCCTACAACATTTTCCTTACCTAACGCTTTAACCGGAATTAAAGTCCTATTTGATCCTCGGGGCAATGGGTTGTGGATTGGTGGATAGAGATTAGTTTTGGTACTTGACATTTCATTCATGAGATCATGTGTCCACAATATAAAGCATTTTTTTCGTGTCAAAGTGTGCGGGGTACTTTGATTTCTTATTGCACAATCTCCGCCCGCACACATTGAGAGTACATAATATGCACCTTGTTTCGAGTGATTTTATTTGTGAGTGCATGACACAGTGAGATTTGAAGTTGAGACTCGGTCCGGAGAGAACTTTTAATTGTTTCTCATTTTTTGATTGAGGCCTATGTTTACACATACACACACTAAATTTAGGTGTCATGCTTTATTTTCACGACTTGAAGGCATTTAGAACTGTTTATGCCCGTTATATCTTTGCAATAACTTCATACTCTCTGTTTGAGATATTGGTGAGTCATCTCGCAGGTTTCCGGATTCCATGTGAACGGATGCACAGTGTTTTGTGGGTGATCACCGCTGAAAACCCTCACGAGACTTCACTCGTCCTACCGGGGCCACCCGGGAGTTTAAAAGACATATCCTTAGTTTGTTTTTGATTAGTTTTTTCTATTCTTTTATTTGCTAGGGACAGAAAATTGTAAGTTGGGGGTTGTGATAGAGGCGCAAATGTGCCCATTGGCGACCCCTAATTTATTATTATTATGCCCGTTTGGTATATTATTTGGAGTTTAATACTCGTTTTCTCTATTTCAGAGACTTGCGAGGAACGTGGATAGCATTTGGAGTTAAATCACAAAATTGGATGTTATTTGGAGAAATTGGCCTTGGGTTATAAGTTTGTCTGGACGTTGCTTGGCCCAGGAAATAGTCATTTGGTGACCCAAGGACTATGGATTTAACAGTAACTTAAAACCACCCACTTATGTGCATATGTTTATGGTAGGCCCATATATAGGCCCACCAATAATTGTTTCGGAAATAATACTGGGCTGACTTGGTTGCAGAACTTTTACTCGCATAAGAGTAATCGAAGCGGCGGATCTGTTGGGGGCTCTCTTTCACAAAGCTGTGCACAGGACCGAAGAGAATTGGGTCGTGCAGAACAAGACAAAGCAGCAGCGACACGAGCAGGCTTTGGGTGTTAAATTCTTTACTCTTTCCGGAAGCTTCAAGTTGTTTCAATGGAGTTTATTGGTTTCACGATTATTTGTTCCAACTCCATGAGTAGCTAAATTATTTGATTAGGGTAACGAGGATGCCTCTCCGAGTAATGTAATTATTTAGATTTCTAAGGTTTCATATTCAACGTTTGATTGTATGACTTGGATAATTCATATTTACCGTATTTATATGCGCATTATTAAATACAGTCATACAATGGTTATTAATGCTTCAGGATAGTTTCTGAGATAGACTATACGACGTGAGACGGATCGTGCCGCCCGTTAACTCTGGTGAGACAATCCGTGCCGTGTTGAGATAGCCTATACGGAGTACGAATCTTGATAATATTTTTGGAGATTATCGATAGGATTTGCTACCCTACGGTGGTCTGGTTATTAGTTGAATGAAACTCTAGATTTCACATAATTATATTATGAGGAGAGGTTGAATCGGTAACCCTAGTCCCTTCTTTCACTTATTTTCAAACCGCAATCACTTTTTATTTAAATTTTAGCTTAATCATTAGTTTAATCAAATCAAATCCGATCATCCAATTTATTTTCGAATTAAATTAGAAATTGGTTGAAAGTACTGCAATTTAGCTTTTTACTCTCCGTGGACGATCTCAGACTTAACCACTGTTCTTCGGAACAATAGTTAACTCCCTGTTTTATAAATTATATTTTTTGTACAAAAACAACATACCAGTGTGCGGATTTGTGGACAAAAGTAGGTGCAAACAGAATTTTCTTTCATTAACCATTTACGAATAACAATCAGAACACACAAAATGCACACTTAAGACACGTCCACACATTGCATTTCACTAGCAGTATTTCACAGAGAGGATATCGAATGGCACGTATTTCATAGTCTACAAATATTTTTCTCTCATTCCCCTACTTGTACAATTGTCTCCTCCATTGATTTCATCTGTTCGATAAAAGTATCCAACATTGATATTCCATTTGCGAAACGAATCTTGCAGTTCTTTGACTTTGAGCAGCTTTGCAACGATTTTAACTTCAACCAAGCGCTGTACTGCTTCTCTATAGGCAAAGAAGAATAAAAGCTGAATTCCATCTCCCTCAAAACTTCAGCAGTCATTAAAAAATAAGATACCAGCTTCAGTTCGTCTTGCTCCCCATTGAACTCCTCAAAGTAAATTCTTCGAAGGCGTTGAGATAAACACAAAGGCACAACGTTCGGAATAGAGCTCACAAATTTTGTAAAGCACCCTTTGTGCTCCATAAACCCCTGTGGCAAAAAAGCAATCATGAGTTAATATGGCGGCAAAATAACAAGAGCGTCTGACAAAGGGGCAACAAAATTAATAAGTACCCTAAAAAAGACGAGGGTTTCAAGATTTGGTGCACTTTCAAGCAAGCGTGGCAGAAACTCCCATCCATGAATGTTGAGATCACCTAGCTTCAATTCGTTCAAATTGAGAAAAGTGGGCATTGCATAGGAGGAACGGTGAATAGCCTGTATGCAGAATGCGAGTTATTACAAAACCTTTACCGAGGCTGTTCATACATTAAACATTTCCACGCGTGAACCAAACCAGGGGCAGAGGTACATATGATGTTGGGGTGCCATGACCACCCCAGCTTTGCTAGAGTATGATGCGAGTGGCTAACATTTAAGAAGCTACACAAATGTTAAAACTGTGAACATTTAAGATGCTTGAACTTTAAAACTGTGAACAAGAACACCTACAAAACAGAATATTCATGGCACTACGTGAAATTTCATTTTTGAAGTTTTTGGCCGCCCCAAAACTAAATCCTGCTTCTGCCCTTGGACCTTATTAGAACACGCTTTAAGATACTATCAAGGTAATAAATTTGAGATTGATTTCAATGTGACAAGCAAATGTTAAGGAAACTCAGTCACTGCAGGCATTGATAAATAAAGAAAGTAAACATAACAGCATGCTGCTACAAGCTCTGCCACATTTTGATCAAACTCCAGCACATCCTCATCATCTACTACCTCCAACTGCTCATCACTAGGTCCAACATCGATAGAAGCTCTAACCAGAGAATTAAGATTCATCCCACAATAGGACGTGGCTACACAATCATGGTAATCTAACATTTCAAGCAAAGGTGTATCAATGACAACTTCGTAAAATTGATCACGGTTGCAATTGTTTAGCATCAGAAACTTAAGCGAAGGCGAGCAGATTCCCAAAACGCTTATTTCTTCGAATTCGCAACAGTGTAAAAGCAACAGTTCCAGAACAGGACAGCCAGAAATAAGACAATCAAACGAGTCATAGTAGGGAAATTTCACAAAGGAAAGATATAATCGCTTAAGATTCAGCAAACAAACAATATCCGGAACATCAGCATTAAAATGCTGGGACAATATCAAGTGCACTAGAGTTTCGCACTGAAAAAGACTCTCAATCGACACACCAGTGTTCTCCACTTGGAAGAAAAGAGTTAAAGTAGAAACTTTGAGCCCTAAAATGGTGGAAATCCACTCGTCAATGTGGGAATTTCCATAGTCGTGATTACAGTGGAGGACGAATTTGTGAATAGAGGGCACGTCGCGGAGAGTGACGGTTAACAAATGGGACATGAAATTGACGAAATTGGGACTGGGTTGGCGGTTCGAAACGGCGTCGTGTATTTCGAGAGACAGATTTGGGATAGAAGCGAAGAGGTGTTTCCATTTGGTGGATAGGACAGTGGTGGCGATGGCGGTTTTGGTGGGGAGTTTAGAGAGGATGTGAGAGAGGATTGAGTCTGGTAAATTGCTGATTCTGTCTTCTTTAATGGCATCATCGTCGTCGGTGGTTAGGGTTTGTGGAATTGTAGGAGGCGGGTTTTGGAGAGGAGGTGGTGTCGAATCCTCCATGACTGGCTTGGGGATTTTTCTGATTGCGATGATGATTTTGGTGGCAAAGGAAATGGGAACTCCGATTGTGGTTTTGGGGTTCAGATGGCGGGAGGAACGAAAGGGTTTCACCAAATTAGTGGGAAATGGAATTCTGATTGTAATTTTAGGGTAGAGGGCGGATGGAGGGAAAAGGGATTCCCCAATTTTGAAGACAAAAATCAACTGTGCTTATAGAGTTGTAATGCACGATCTCGATTGTCTAAAATGTTTTCAGCGGTTCAAATTAACGGTAAACAAATAGTACATGAAAGTGACGAAATTGGGATTGGGTTGGTCGTTGGAAATGACATGATCATGGATGTCTAAAGTGTTTTTCATCGGTTCAAATTGATAGTTAACAAATAGTACGTGAAAGAAACGAAATTGGGATTGGGTTGGTCGTTGGAAATGGCATGATCGTGGATGTCGAGGGAGAGATTAGGGATAGAAGCGAAGATGTGTTTCCATTTGGAGGATAGTATCATGGTGGCGATGGAGTTTTTGGTGGAAAGTTTAGTGAAGATGTGTTTTCCCTATCCGCATGCAAGTTTTTCTCGTTTTGTTTCATGAATTTCAAGTCAAATCATTTTATCCACGAAAAAAAAAAATAAAATTGGAAACACATCTTCACTAAAAAAATTAGTGAAAATCATTTTATCAGTATTAAGTAGACATAACTTGTCTATTGTCATTAATCTGACAATAAAAAAAATTAGTGAAAATTCATAGTTAAAAGTTACTACAATTTTGTAAACTGAATTTCGGTTTTTCTGATTGTTGTTAAAAGTAACAATTTTGTAAACTGAATTTTGTTGCCGAGTCTTTGAAATTGGGGTTGGAGATGGAGGAGTGGGAGAAGAGAAGGTGAGTTTCACACTGGAGGATTAGTACATCACGGAAAAGGAAACCCCGAAAACCTCCCTGTAGATTTCTTACAACATCACGGAAAAGGAAACCCCGAAAACCTCCCCGTAGATTTCTTACAGGGAGGTTTTCGGAGTTTTCTTTTGTCACTTAACTTTTCTGTTTCACACTCTGGCTAAATTGACTAGAGGCCTACGTTTTGAGAAAAACTTGCATCCCGAACGGTTGCGCCAAGTGATATCCGTCGCAGTACTCGTTTGGAGCATCCGAGCCATCCAAACATGTTTTGGACGGCCCAGATTCAAGAGTGACATTTTATAAATTTTAGGTGTAAATTTACCCCAACAAATTTGAGTCATCCAAAACATGTTTCGACTTCTCGAATGTGTGGACGACTACCACGTGGTGGTACCCCATCCGCATGCAAGTTTTTCTCGTTTTGTTTCATGAATTTCAAATCAAATTAGTGAAAACATAACTTGTCTATTGTCATTAATCTGACGATAAAAACAAAAATTAGTGAAAACTCATAGTTAAAAGTTTAATTTTGTACATTTCCAGTACAAAATCAGCTCAATCAAATACTCCATCATTAAGTGTTTGACTTATTCATTTGATATTTGATTCAGAATTTCCGAAATACCAATCCTGAATATAGAACAGATGAATCGATCAAGTAATAAATGGGATCTGATTAAGCTATTTTTCCCAGTCCTTCTATTGTTGGGCTGACAATAAGTCAAATTCTTACACGGAAGAGCTTTCACTTTCAAAATGCGAGGACACTGGCATGATTGGAATATGAAAACTCTAATGACCCACACAAAACACTTAAACAAAGAATTTCTTTTAATAGACCAAAAATCAGTGAAAATTTCATTGAAGAAAATCTCAAGAGAAAACATAGTTGATGATAAACAACCACCAGAAATACTGAGTGGCAAGCATTTCACAAGTCAAAAGAAGCCAAAAAAAACTTCTACCAATATTCTTCACTTGTTCCCCTACATTGATTTCATCCATTCCATAAAATTTAACAACATCGATGTTTCATTTGCATAATGAATCTTACAGTTCTTTGACTTTGAGCACCTTTGCAACAATGATAACTTCCACCAAGTGATGCACTGCTTCTCTATAGGCAAAGAAGAACAAAAGCTGAATTCCATCTCCCTCAAAACTTCAGCAGTCTTTAAAAAATAAGATACCAGCTCCAGTTCGTCTTGCTCCCCATTGAACTCCTCGAAGTAAATACTTCGAAGGTTTAGAGATAAACAAGTAGGCACAGAATTTGAAATAGAGCTCTCAAATTTTGCAAAGCACCCTTCGTGCTCCATAAAACCCTGAGGCAAATGGAAATCATAAGTTAATACAGAAGCAAAATGATAGGGTGACAAAAGACAACAAATTTTACTAGTACCCTCATAAAAACTAGGGTTTCAAGATTAGGTGCACTTTCAAGCAAGTGTGGCAGAAACTCCCATCCATGAACATTGAGATCTCCTAGCTTCAATTCGGTCAAGTTCTGAAAAGTGCACAATGCACTGGAGGAACAGTGAATAGCCTGTATACAGAAAGCGAGTTAATACAAAACCTTGACCGAGCCTGTTCATACATTTAAACATTTCCAAGAGTTCAACCAAAGCAGCGGAAGAGGTAACATATAACGATGTGGTGCCATGACCACCCCAACTTTGCTAGAGTATGATAAATGTGTGTTTTTGGCACCAATCCAACATTTAAAGGTTCCCCAAATAACTGATAGAATAGAAGACACTTGTATATCGAGTCAAGAGCACTAATCATTTTTCGAACACAAGGGTTTTTTGAAGTAGGTTAAGATTCCAATTTGGCATAGTTGATTAAGTAAATCGGAAGTCTTGTAACATGGTACATGGGAAAGGAAATTGTCCCATCATTTTGAATAAACTTGATCATAGTTTCATAGATGACTTTTGGGAATAAAAGTCAGAGTTCCACATCACATGATGGTTGGGGTTGGAATGTAGTGACAAAACAATTGCCTCTTCCATCATGTATAGATACAGATAGTCAGATACATACATCTTCTGCTAAGTACGAATAGAAAGCGATTTAATGTTCCCTGTACAATATTCTTGAACTCTAATGTGATCTTCATGCTTAAAAAGTGAGTAGAGGAACACCTTCAGAACATAATAACCATGGAGTACGTGAAATGTCATTTTTTTTCAAGTTCTTGGCACCCCCTAAAACTAAATCCTGTTTCCGCCCTCAGTCTTGAATAGAACATGCTTTAGCGTACTATGAACTATGAAGGCTATAATATTGAGATTCATTTCAAGGCGACTAGAAAATGTTAAAGAAACTCACAGTCACCGCAGGCATCGATAAATAAAGAGAGTCAACATTACAGCATGCTGCTACAAGCTCTGCCACATTTTGTTGATATCGCAGGAAATCTTCGTCATCTGACTCCTCCGCCTGGAAATCACTTGGTCCAACATCTATATAAGCTCTAAGCAGAGAATTCAGATTCATCCCAAAATAGGATGAGGCTACATGATCATCGTAATCTAATATTTCAAGCGAAGGTGTATCAATGACAACTTCATAGAAGTCATCATGGTTGCAATTGTTTAGCATCAAAAACTTAAGCGAAGGCGAGGAGATTGAAAGAACGTGTGTCTCTTCGAATTCGCAACTGTCTAAAGACAACTCTTCAAGCACAGGGCAGCCAGAAATAACAATGTCAAACGACTCAAAATCGGGAAATTTCACAAAGGCGAGACATAATCGCTTAAGATTTGGCAAACAAACAATATCCGGAACGTCAGCATAAAAATGCTGCCACCATATCAATCGCACTAGGGTTTCGCACTGAAATAGACTCTCAGTCGAAACACCAGTGTTCCCCGCGAAGAAGACAAGAGTTAAATCAGAAACTTTGAGCCCTAAAACGGTAGAAACCCACGCATCAATGTGAGAATTTCCATAATCGTGATTACATTGGAGGTGAAATTTACGAATAGAGGGCACGTCGCAAAGAGTGACGGTTAGCAAATGGTACATGAAATTGACGAAATTGGGATTGGGTTGGTGAGTCGAACCGGCGTCGTCGATGTCGAGAGAGAGATTGGGGATGGAAGCGAAGAGGTGTTTCCATTTGGTTGATATGACGGTGGTGGCGATGGCGGTTTTTGTGGGGAGTTTTGAGAGGATGTGTGAGAGGATTGAATCGGGTAAATTGCTGATTCTGTCTTCTTTAATAGCTTCGTCGTGGTCGTCGGTGGTTAGGGTTTGTGAAATTGTAGGAGGAGGGTTTTGGAGAGGTGGTTTGTGGCGTTTTGGTGGGGGCGGTGAATCCTTCATGACTTGGGGGGGACCTCTGTCGTTTTGGTTTGGAGGGTGTTTCAGGTAGCTTTTAGAATAAATTGGTTTTTTACGGGTTTTTTTTTTTTACGGGTTTTATCGTTAATGTTAATAAATAGGCCTGATTTTTTGGAATTTTTTTTTTTAGTGAAACACTCCCTAGACCGGTCTTTCTCAATTATTATTCAATCATTACTCAAACTTTCCTTAGTTATTATCCCTATGTTTAATTATTTATCTCATTTGCTTCTCTATCTCTCTCCAAAAGTTTTAATTTGAACCAGAAGTTTAGTACACAGTACTCCATCCGTCCGGATTTGTTGGTCCGTTTTGGAGATTCTAACTTTTTTTTCATTACCTTTTGAGTTTGTTAATTTCCTATTTTAACCTGAATTCCTCCATTTAATACTCTCTCCTTTCTAATTTGATAATCCACTACGAAACTACATGCAATTTTCAAACTAAAAAATAATGTAGTTACAAAAATTATTTTTTTATCAATATAGATCTTGTTTGATAGATTTCATTGAGAACTTTAATACGGTGCAAAAAAAATTCAAAAAATGTAAAAACGTAATTTAAAAAAAATTAGTTTTTGAGTTGTTATTTTAAGTTTTTGACTAAAAAAGTATGTTTGTAGACTAACAAATTCGGACGAAGGGAGTAGAGCTTTTTCCCTTGTTTACAAAAGAAGGATGTCTGTAATGTTTTCCTTACTTTTATCTCTTGGGAAACATGCAACCTTTATCCCCATACACTCCTTAATTTGTCTCCATATAATATTCATTTTCATAGCTATCCTTCTTCGTGTACGAAACATGCTTTTGTGTATTGATTCAATAGAATACTCAGCAGGATCCCATAACTTCAAACAATACTCCCAACTGTACAGTGCAGTGCAAATAGGAAAAAACAAATGGCCAAAACTTTAAAATGGCTGTAGGGTCACTGTCACATCCTGCGTTCTGAATGAAAAATGGATAACATTGAATCAAACATTTATACTTATCCAATTGAGTTGCTTTTTCTCAAGACCACTTGAAAAAACACTTTAAAATTAATGTACGGCTCGTATCTTTTAGACAGGACCTAAAAGTGGATCCGCAAAAGGATCTATGCATTGTTGGTGCATTTCCGTCGATTCCCGTGGATTTTCACTTAAAATATAGGAATCAGTCGATCTGTTGGGAAAAATTAGCAAGGGTCTTGCTATTATGAGCCTATTGAGTTCATGATGAACCCACTAGGCTCACGATAAGCATGATATAATAAATAAATAAATAAATACACTTTAATTCATCTTTTACACTTTTCAATACATTAATATCTATTTTTACTTTTTAATCACGTTTTAAACCTAAACATAAACCCACTGGGCCTATTTTAGGATTTTCCTTTATCATAAATAGGGAAATCTCTAAGTTTATACGTAGAAGTATAGAAGGGTCTTTCCATTTTCACTCACCCACTTCCAATTAGTAGGCCTCTACCCAATTTAAAATATCATTCAGCCTATGTGAGGGTAATTTACACCCTCGCCATCTCATAGTTAGGGGTGCATACCAATACGCATCGTGAGAAAGGGCTGATGTATGCAGCCCACGCCCATAATCATTGCCTGGTTTATTTGATCACATTGTTCAGAAATTCCATACCAGAAGCTCCATCCTTCACCGAAGAGTTCGGAAACCTCCGCTCAGATGTCGCAAAACAGATCACAGTCATGCGCAATTGTGTTGACGAAGACCAACCAGCCGATTATGTTGCAGTAGAATGACAACCAAACTTTGTATAACCGACATTGAACCCTGCTTCTAGTTGCTTGTGCAATATACTTGGTAGCACAGTTAGATTCATGAGTAGAGAATAAACACACCCATTATTCTGTCAAACCCACTTGCATCGTTAGATTCTAAACACACCCAGGTTCGGATTTGTGCACTAAAGTATATGCAAGCAAACTTTCCTTCCAATACATATTACGTCGTAACAACAAAGAACAGCCTGAACTACTATGTAAGTACTTCACAGAGAAGTAAGAAGAAGTACAACACCATGTCTACCAATATTCTTCTCTCGTTCCCCTACGTATCCTCTTCTTTCACTTCATTGATTTCAGCCATTCACTAAAAGTTTGCAACATTACTATTTCATTTGCGAAATGAATCTTACATTTCTTTGACTTGGAGCAGCCTTCGAAGGATTCTAACTTCGACCAAGTGTTGTACTGCTTCTCTATAGGCAAAGAAGAACAAAAGCTGAATTCCATCTCCCTCAAAACTTCAGCAGTTTCTAGAAAATAAGATACCAGCTCCAATTCGTCTTGCTCCCCATTGAACTCCTCAAAGTAAATACTTCGAAGGCGTAGAGATAAGCACGTAGGCACACAGTTCGGCATGGAGCTCTCAAATTTTTTAAAGCACCCTTTGTGCTCCATAAACCCCTGTTGCGAAAAGCAATCGCGAGTTTATACAGCAAAAAAATGACAAGTGTGTGGGACAAAAGACACAAAAAAATTAACAAGTACCTCATAAAAGATAAGGATTTCAAGATTAGGTGCACTTTCAAGCAAGTGTGGCAGAAACTTCCATCCACGAGTGCTGAGATCACCTAGCTTCAATTTGGTCAAATTGCGAAAAGTGGGCAATGCGTAGGATGAGCAGTAAATCGCCTGTATGCAGAAGGCAAGTAATTACAAAACCTTTACCAAGGTTGGTAATAGAAGTATTAAACATTTCCAAGAGTGAACCAAAGCAGGGGCAGAGAGGTACATAAAATGATGGGGTGCCATGACCACCCAACTTTGCTAGAGTACGTATGATAACTGTGTGTTTTTAACTGGCACCTCCTAAAATTTAAAAAGTTTACCAAATAACAGAGGGACTAAACAATTTAGACCCTTGTATATGGAGTCTAGGGCCCTAATCAGTAATTATGATTCAAAGTAAACTCCTTACTCCTAACCCAACACAAGGGTTATTAAAACTAAGTTAAGACTTTGGTCTAATTGATTAAGTAAATCATAACTGGTGTCACTCAGTACATTGAAAAGGAAATTGTCCCGCCATTTAGAATAGACTTGATCGTAGATGACTTGGGGGTTTGAAAGAAATAAGTCAAAGTTTCGCTTTACTTGATGGTCGGGATTGGAATGTAGTGATGAAACAATTGCCTCTCCTAGTCTTATTTTATGTGCAGATATAGATACATACATCTTCTGCCAGGTATAATAGGAACCAATCGCATGCTTGAACTAAAAAAATGTGATACAAGAACACCTTCAAAACAGAATAATCATGGCAGTATGTGAAATTTCATTTTTCAAGTTTTTGGCACCCGCAAAAACTAAATCCTGTTTCCGCCCTTGGCCCTGAATAGAACACGCTTTAAGATACTATGTTAAGAAACTATCAAGGTTATAAGATTGAGATGCATTTCAACACGAGTAGAAAAATGTTAAAGGAAACTCACAGTCACCGCAATATTTGATAAATAAAGAAAGACAACATTACAGCATGCTGCTACAAGCTCTCCCACACTTTGTTGATGCTGCAGGAAATCTTCGTCATCTGCCTTCTCCACCTGGTAATCACTTGGTCCAACATCTATATGAGCTCCAAACAGAGAATTCAGGTTCATCTCCAAATAGGACATGACTACAGCATCATCGTAGATTAATATTTCAAGCTTTGGTGTGTCGATGACAACTTGATGAAAGTCATCATGGTTGCAATCGTTTAGCATCAGAAACTTAAGCGAAGGCGAGCATATGAAAAGAATGGCAGTTTCTTCGAATTCGCAATTGTCTAAAGCCAACTCTTCAAGCACAGGGCAGCCAGGAATAACAAGGTTAAAGGACTCAAAATCGGGAAATTTCACATTTGCGAGATGTAATATCTTAAGATTCGGCAAACAAACCGTGTCTGGAACATTAGCATAAAATTGCTGAGACCAGAACAAATGCACTAGGGTTTCGCACTGAAAAAGACTCTCAATGGACACACCCGTGTCCTTGACATGGAAGAAAAGACCTAAAGCAGAAACTTTAAGCCCTAAAACGGTAGAAACCCAAGCATCAATGTGGGAATTTCCATAGTCGTGGTGACAGTGGAGGCGGAATTTACGAATAGAAGGGATGTCGCGAAGAGTGACGGCTAACAAATGGTGCATGAAATTGACGAAATTGACGAAATTGGGATTGTGATGGGGGTTCGAAATGGCGTCGTCGATGTCGATGTCGAGATTGGGGATGGAAGCGAAGAGGTGTTTCCATTTGGTGGATAGGACGGTGGTGGCAATGGCGGTTTTGGTGGGGAGTTTAGAGAGGATGTGAGAGAGGATTGAGTCTGGCAAATCGCTGATTCTGTCCTCTTTATCGACGTCGTCGGTTAGGGTTTCTACATTTGCAGGAGGTTTTTCGAGGGGTTTGTGGCGTTTTGGTGGGGTTGAATCCAAGGGGAATTCTTCTGATTGTTGCTGAGTATTTTTGGAAGAGAGAAGGAAATGGAATCTGATTGTGATTTTGGTGGGAAATTTGAGGATTCTGAGAGGGAGGGTGGAGGGAAAGGGTTTTCCCCAATTTGAAGATTCGCGCGCTTCTTGCCATCACGTATCTCGAGTTCTTCTTCTTTTAGAAAATTTCAAAAAAAAAAAAAAAAACAAACAAACTTAAAAGCTCAATGTCTAATAGACCCCAACCTGTAAAAAACTTCAATCTTACACCTAAATTTTTCTTCTCCCTCTGTGCGGATTCATTTGTCATTTGTTCTATTGTAACCGGATAAAAAAATTAGTAATATTTTTAAATTAGTAATAAATTTTATATCCAATGTGGATCTTATTTGATGGATCTTGATTAGTTCTATAAGACAATATTTTTAAAATTACATAGTAAAACATTATAAATTACAAGATATAATCATTTGAAAAATTACCCGAACTTTCAAAATGGACAAGCAAATCCAGACGGATGAAGTATTTAAATAGACTCATACCATCTAAATCTGTCAAATTGATAATGGAAATTGCTAACAGGGCTATTTTTTCCGTTTTATGCTGACTTTGTGCTTCTCTCTCTTTCTCTCTCTCTCCCCCTCCCCTAACCCAACCACCACCCATCTCCCTTTCTCGACCATCAATCCCTAACCCATACCAGTACTTCATCAATTGAAGGGGCTGCTAAACAAACCAATCTATGTACTTGAGAGTTCGTGCTCGTTTGCTAAAAGTTTAGATAAAAAGCAGAAACACTCCCTCGTCTATCACTGTTTTTTAAGGACGCACTCTTATCTATGAAACTGAACACGGACATCCTCTCATCTATCAAACGTAATCACTTAATCCCCTTCGTTGATGTTAGGGCTTACTCCGTTGACAAAAAGAATGCATTTACATGATTGTCATTCCCCAAAACATTCCACGAAATCTTCTATCTCATCTCACTTGCCTTTCCCCTCTCTATTTCCTTTGTTGTATCTTCGATCTCTAATCTCAACATTCGCATCACAATCTTGGTGTTTGTAAGAGTCGAATGCCGTGAAAATGGAAGTTGGTTATAGACTTATAGTGGTGTTAAATGTGTGGATGGGTGATGGCATCCCACAAAGACAGGTGGAATAGTCCACTTTGTTGCTTGATGAACCAGTGGAATACATAGAAGCCATAGATATTAGAAAGGCAGGGAAGAACAAGTGGAAAGGATAAAGGGGGAATAGTGGATTAGGTTAAATAGGATGGGTTTTGCCTAGGTTATATAGGGAGCAATAGTGCAGGGAATTTTCCACCAAAAAATGGAGGGTATATTTGTCTTGTATTCTCCTTTTCCTGTCACACGTCGGTCATGTGGCCATTTTTCATCCAAATATTGGACGGAATTGTTGAGTAAAGGGGCTAACTGATAACGTTTGATACATGAAGGGGTGTCCATAAAAAAGAGTTAAACATGAGGGGGTGTTTCTGCTTTTTACCCAAAAAGTTTGTTCAAAATTGGTTCAACAAAGCTTGAACATTTTTTGAAGTTTGTCAAGGTTTTAAACCATGCTATTGACCGTTTAGTTTTCAATAAATAGTTATATACTCCAAAAAAAATCTAGTTACTTGGGATCGGTTCGTGTTTGGCTTGACTAAAGTTCGTTTAAGATCAGTCTATTTCGTAAATAAGTTACGATTGAACATATTATTTAAATTCGTTATAAATTTTAAAGCCCAACTTTATTGACCATATGTTCGGCTCGTTTATCACCCAAGTTTGAAACCAATACGTTTGACTCGTGCCCATGCTCATAAGGAAAGCACGTGATAGGGAATAACTAATTTCCGTCCAAACACTCCCCAAAGCCAAAAACATTATCCAAATTCACTTGGCTGGAGACAGCACAAGCATCTGTATTCTGTACCCACAAGGCCAAAACGGAGCACAGACTAGAAAGACAGTAAAAGAAATCCTTTTGGACTGAGAGAATACCATCACAATGAACAGCAGCTGTATTCAATGTCAATCTCCATTCTTTCCCATGCTTTCACTCCGCAAACTTAACCAGCAACCAAACACAGCCCAACTGCTTTGGCTCACCAGAAATCAACCTAACAGGCATATGTACAACCAAAACAGTTCTATCAAGACAAAGGCTATCCCCATTGCCAATTCACTCATTCTTGGTGTCATTAAAAAGCCCGACATTACGGTGTTTCTCGGGACAAGGTTGGTTCTTTGCAACGTATTAATTTTAGGTCTCTCATTTAGATACTGATTTTTTTTTTTTGTAGTTTTGAACTGGGGCTTTTGCACTTTATGTTGAGGGAGTTCAAAAAATATACAAAAATTTTGTACTTTTTGTGTGCATATTTTTCTTTGATGTTGTCAAAATGGAATTGCTTATATGCAGGGAAAGTAAATGCGACGCATCTAGCTCAACAAAACAAAACAAAATATGCTCAATAAATTTTCAGCCATTATGTTATAAAGTATAGAACAATCTATACAAAAAACTTCTTCACTTTTGTTCTTGCTGCTGAATTAAAATACTTGAGCCGTTTCTCGTTGGTTTTGAAAGTAGATAGAGTTTCTTTTGCTGTAACTATTGACTTCATCCACGTTTAAGCATTCGGAAGTGATATGTTTTTGACATGGGGATGACAGCGCCGTGCTCCTGTTCATGTTCTGGATATCCAATTTTGTGGTGCCAGAGATGGTTCTGAAGGATCTCCAGTCCGACCAGACTAGTGAAGACCAGAAACCTGGTGTTGATAACAATCTCATAGATTTTGATAATCGAAGCACAACATCCGAGGGCAGTAAAAGATCGCGAAGGAAGAAAAACGCAGCTTCAAGAGTTCCAAGCGATGATAACACGATAAGAAAATGAGATGAGCATTTTGACACCTTGAAATTGTAGCGAAGATCAAATGTTCAATCTTTTCTCGTTTATGTTGAAGTTTGAACAGCAACGTCTCAAATCTAAAAGAAATGAATTCCTTCCCTAAAGCTGTTGTTTTTACATGATTTAGGCTACTTACATGTGAATTATGAAATAGAGAGAAAGTTCAAACGATTGCCCAATCATTTTCGAGAGAACAAAACAGATTTTTCACTTGGAGATGGGGTGTTTAGCCAGTTGAAGATATAAATAGTAAAGTCACCCTTCTCTCTAATAGTTTAAACTTTTAGATGAGTTGATGGTTAACAATCTAATATGGTATCAGAGTAGGCTATAGATCCTGTGTTATTTGTTTTCAATTCGAACCTCACCGCCTACCTGATAATTAAATACTTGCACATATTTAGCCCGCTTATGGAGGGAAAACCTGGCTACAAGTGAGGGGGCGTGTTGAAGATATAAATAATAAAGTTACCCCTATCTCTAACAGCTTAAGCTTTTATTAGATGAGTTGGTGGTTAACAATCTAATATAGCCTAGGCGGCTTCTTGAAAATATGGACGAGAACGATTGGCATGTGGGTTCAGAGTTCTTTTGGTCTTTTGATACTGATTTATTGCCTGAGGAGTGCTTATGCCTGTTTCCAAAGATGAGGCTCAGCCTTTTGAAGCGATGTCTTGGTTCCCCAGCTGGTCTTCAGGCTGCTTTATGATCTCTAGAACTTCCTCTGGCTTGAGTAGCATCATCTCCACTGTTTCATACACCTAAATATTATTGGAAACTTAAAACTTATGAATTCTCACAATTCATCAACATCAGGCATTGATAGTACTTCCAACTGTTATGTGTTTCTCATTAGTGTCTTCGTTGGGAAGTCTTGTTTTTCTCTTGTGTGTGTCATCTAGGAAGAACGCATCCATGTCCGACATGTGTCGGACACCGACACTCGATAGACACTCCCGGACAAGTATCATTACTCTATTTTCCGTGTCCGTAATTAGGAAGTAAACATCTTAATTTGGACACATGTTGGACACTCTTTTTGCACCACTTCTAAGACACTACTAAACTACTATTGTAGGACACTTGCGAATATATGCTTATAAAGCTACGGGAATTTCACATATCACTTGGTTTATAAAGTTGAGGATTCCTAATTGTTCCCATGCCCTATTTTTAAGGACTCGTCAATGTAAGTTTTTCATAAGTTAATGTATATCTTATATGTTATGTTTGTATCACTAATTTATCCATTATTTGTTTAGGAAGTAAACTAATGGTGATATATGTACATAGTATACACACAAATACACACGCATAATAGCACCTACTAAAACGAAAGTCTTCAAAGAAAGGTGCATTCCGCCCGGTGACTAAGAAATGCATATGCGCTTGAATCGTTTATTAATTAAATGTATACCCAATGTGCCCATGGCGTGTATTCAACAAAATAACATATCCATTATCCACATACATGTGTCATGTTGTTCTGTGTTCCATGTCTATATCTGTGCTTCTTAGTGTGTCATATTGCCAATCTTTTGGTTACAACTTCCACGAAAAGTCGAAACACAGGTGAAAAGGACAACAGCTTATTTAGATTGCCCATATTCATATCAAAAGTTCATGTCAAGTGCAGTCATTGGCATCTTGACAGTGTAACTAGCTCCAGCTCTTCCTTGCTGTTAAATTACCATAAAGAATGGCTCAAACATTTGGGATGCTCTCATAGCTTCATGCCACAAGCACATCTCAAAAACCAAAAATCCTCCCAAACGAGCTGTGCCTCTAATTGCACATTATATTTTCCCCAAAAATCAATGCTTCTCCAAAGTAGGAGGGCCAGCTCTAACATTCGTGAGGCCTAAAGCAAACTTTCCAAAATGGACCCCTCAATCTACTTTGCATAGTTAAAAATGCTTAGGGAAAAGAAACTTCGTATGAAGTCATTACAATAATTTAAGAGCATAAGTACCCAAAACTGATGACCATTACAATACTTCAGTTTTTATAGAGGCCTTTCTACTATATGGACCGTATAAAATTGGGCCCCTCAAAATTGGTAAAAAAATCGGAGGCTTAAAACGGTGAGCTCAAAGCTAGCTCTAGCTAGCGG
The DNA here is from genome assembly GCA_016920895.1 of Vaccinium myrtillus. Lineage (NCBI taxonomy): Eukaryota > Viridiplantae > Streptophyta > Magnoliopsida > Ericales > Ericaceae > Vaccinium > Vaccinium myrtillus. The sequence goes on along the minus strand of CM029273.1, from coordinate 3,467,335 downwards.
CCATGCTAGGAGCCTAAAACTTGGAAGTTGGTTATGATCATTACCAAATGTTCCCTGTACCAAGCCAAGACACATAAACAACCACCATCATTTTCCACAGCCCTAATTCCAAATGATTTCTCAGCACTCAAGATGACACATATGGAAAAGGATACAATACACACCCCTTATTTGGGCCAATTAACTCTTTTATGTCCAAACAAGAACATTTTAACTCTTTTATTAACTCTTTTATGTCCCTTGTAGGAGCTACGAAATCATAGCCGGAATGATTTTGTTAGGTCCATAAACTATGTTCCAAATTCTACTCCGTATTTTGTTTTTGGTATGAGAATTCTTATTAAAAAGAACCACATGAGAAACAAAGCCCAAGAGAAAAACAAAAGAAAACTTCACTATTGCCTCGGAAGAAGGCTACCATGGTGCCACCACTAGCTTACAGACAGAGGCGGGACCAGGATTTTAACGTATGGGGAACAGGCTATATCTCTGGAACAGATGCGAGGCTATATAATTTGAGGATATACCTACACACACACACATATATAATAGTATAGTTTTTTCAAATTGTAGATTGGAAGAAAAGAAAAAAATCAAACAGTAGCTAAGCCAAAACTAAAACTGGGGTTTTTTTAATGATCAGATCCATTCATTTTGTAGATTAGGCCACACTGGATGAATTCCATCAAACCCAACTCATACGTCTTAACCATCCCAAGCCTCTTTCGTCGAAAACCCAGAAACGGGAAACTGATTTGGGCCAATTATGGACCTGACCCAAATCAAGAAATCAGAGTGATGCAAGAGAATAAGTATAATTTTGAGCTTCTGTTGTTCAACCAATCAGAGTGGCGCAGCGGAAGCGTGGTGGGCCCATAACCCACAGGTCCCAGGATCGAAACCTGGCTCTGATAGAGAGCAAGCTTCTCTTCCCACTCCTTTTTTGACATTTTAGCAATTTCCCTTGGCAGCAGAAGAAGAAAAAAAGAAAAAGGGCAAAACCTTGAAAAGTGGCGATTTTTTTTCTTCTCTTAATATTTTTTTTGAGTCAATCGATAAATTTCTAGTCTAGAATTATAGGCACAGGAAAAGGGTGCCGCCAAGTAGCGAGACGGACGAACCCGCAAAGCGCAAATGATGCGGCAAACCTATTATGAACATCAATGCTACGGCTCCACACTTTGCTGTACCTCAAGGATGGGAATGTGGATAAAATAAATTTTCGGATTATTTTTTACTTCTGGTTCAATTTTTATAAGCCAAACAAACCTACTCCTATTGGGTAGTAGATGTCTTAACATTAAGGTTTATTCTCTTCACAATTTCCTACTATTCAAGCATGGTCTAAGTGAACGAGTCTACTGTCCATCTTCGTCTCCTCAATTCTTTCAAATTGGAGGTTGAGAGTTCAATTAATGATTGAGGTTATTTCTGAAGAAGGGAAACAAAACAAGGGAAATAAAATGGCACCAGGATCACCGATCACCCAACTTTGCTGCAATGGAAAATACCTTCCATTTGGGTACATTGAGCAGCAGCTGTATTCATTGTCAATCTCCATTCTTTCCCATGCTTTCACTCCACAAACTTAACCAGCAACCAAACACAGCCCAACTACTTTGGCTCACCAGAAATCAACCTAACAGGCATATGTACAACCAAAACAGTTCTGTCAAGACAAAGGCTATCCCCATTGCCAATTCTCTCCTTCTTGGTGTTACTAACAAGCCTGACATAACGGTGTTTCTCGGGACAAGGTTCGTTCTTTGCAACGTATTGATTTTAGGTCTAGATACCGATTTTTTTTTATAGTTTTGAACTATTTGTGTGCATACAACTTGATTTTTCTTTGATGTTGTCGACATGGAATTACTTATATGCAGGCAAAGTAAATGAGAATTCGCATCTAGATCAACAAAACAAAATAAAATGAGCTCAATAAATTAGAACAATCTCTACAAAAAACTTCTTCACTTTTTTTGTTGCCACTGAATTAAAATCCTTGAGCTGCTCCTTGCCGGGTTTGAAAATAGATAGAATTTCTTTTGCAGTAACTATTGACTTCATAGTTCATCCACGTTTAAGCATTCGGAAGTGATGTGTTTTTGACATGGATGACAGCGCCGTGCTCCTGTTCATGTTCTGGATATCCAATTTTGTGGTGCCAGAGATGGTTCTGAAGGATCTCCGGTCCGACCAGACTAGTGAAGACCAGAAACCTGATGTTGATAACAATCTCATAGATTTTGATAATCGAAGCACAACATCCGAGGGCATTAAAAGATCGCGAAGGAAGAAAAATGCAGCTTCAAGAGTTCCAAGTGATGATAACACAATAAGAAAATGAGATGAGCATTTTGGTACCTTGAAATTGTAGTGAAGATCAAATGAATCTTTTCTCATTTCTGTTGTAGTTTTAAATTTCGTATAATATGTACTGTTTCTCATTACAATCTTCGTCGGAAGAACATACAAGGTGACCTGCAGGGGCAGAGCCAGCTAAGGACCGGGGGGTCACGTGCCCCCTGCATTTTTATCCCCTGCGGGTTTTTTTTTCCTTCTTTTCCAACCGGTTTTAAAGTTAACTATATATTATGTAATTATCTCCTTTCCAAATGTCAGGCTCGTCAGATCAAGTGGCCAAGTGCCAGCCTTCCCTCCCTAAACGCCTGGGTAATTCCTCGTGTGTGCGTTGCTAATTATTTTTAACGGCTGGATTACCGTTTTCTTTTTTCACACGGTATAATTAAAAGAGTACATATATTTTCTTTATTACAGTTGATTTAATTTTTTGTTTTAAAGATTAAGAACCAAATAGTTAAGTGAGCTATCATAATTAATTTATGATCTCTTCAAAAATGAACTTAGCTAGAGTCTTTGAGCCAACACTGACAATATTCGTGAAGCAAGATGTTTTTATGGGATTAGTAATGAAACAATTATGCAAAACTTTCAAAAAATGAAAACTTTTATGGGTCAATTGTAAATAAATTACCAACAATAATTAGTTTTTTTCTTCTTCTTATGTTTAGAATAGTTTTAAAATATCATGCTAAGTTTGTGTCTAATGGAGAATGTGTAAACTTTTGTTCTTTGTGCTTCTTTATTCTCTATATTTCACTGTGAATTTTTTTTTAGGAAAATTATCTAAATGGTCCATGTAGTTTCACCCGAGTCTCGATTTAGTCCCTGTAGTTTCAATTGCACTCCAACGAACCCTGTAGTTTCAATTTTGGTCGATTTTGGTCCAATTGATAACGGACGTTTGTAAAGATGACGAAAATCCCAATTTGGGGATTTTTTTGGGGGCAAAACCGACTTTTTGACCCTCCTTCTTCCCCAATTGAAACCCTAACCCTAATCCTTTGTTTTGCAGAAAAAAGAAAAAAAATATCAGAACCTCTCTCTCTCTCTCTCTCTCTCCCAAACGATCCATTTCTAGCAAATCCATCTACGGCAAACGCCATCTCCGTCGACCACGATTTACGGTATAGCCGGGGCCAACGATCGTTGCCCTTAAAAGATCAATCCGTGGCTCAATAGACTCGAACATAGATATTTTCTGGGAGATTTTTCTCCAGTACTTTCCACTCCTTCATGCCGTACGGGAACCCGGCGAGTCACCATTTTCCCGGATTCTCTCTCTTACTCATAAAACTGGGGAAGCAGACCCACCAAAATTGGATTTGATATCTGTCGGATTGAGTTTCAATTTTAATGGGTTTACTTTGTCTTTTTTCTTTTGTTATGTAGGTAGGAGTAGTAATCATTAGAGATGATGTTTTATGCTTGGGAAATGGCTGTGAATCAAAAAAATTATACATCTTCTAAAGAATTCCGTGGTGCTCTGGTGGGTGTTTGTGGGTGGGATGGAAGTTGACTATGTTGGTGATTATGGATATTGTGATTTTCTGATGATGACGATGATGAATTGTGGACCATTAGGTGAGGATATGGAAAGGGGGTTTGCAGGGGAGGGTCGCCGGAGATGGGGTTTGTCGGAGTTGGATTTGTTCGGGACCTCATTTTGAGGTCGTAGGAGATGGAGGGGGAGAGAAATTACCTGAGATAGGGAGGGAGAGATAGAGAGAGAGAGAGTACACTTTTGATATTTTTTTCTGATATTTTTTTTCTTTTTTCTGCAAAACAAAGGATTAGGGTTAGGGTTTCAATTGGGGAAGAAGGAGGGTCAAAAAGTCGGTTTTGCCCCCAAAAAATCCCCAAATTGGGATTTCCGTCATCTTTACAAACGTCCGTTATCGATTGGACCAAAATCGACCAAAATTGAAACTACAGGGTTCGTTGGAGTGCAATTGAAACTACAGGGACTAAATCGAGACTCGGGTGAAACTACAGGGACCATTTAGATAATTTTCCCTTTTTTTTTTTATTGTGACAAGGTGCCCCCTCTGAATGAAATTTCTGGCTCCGCCACTGGTGACGTGCCCCAGTGCGACATGTGTAGGACACCAACACTCGGTGGACACTCCCGGACGAGTATCCAATACTCTATTTCCGTGTCCGTAATTAGGAAATAAACATCTTAATTCGGACACATGTTGGACACTCTTTTTGCACTGTGTCCGACACTTCTCTGCTTTCTATGACTAAGAAACTACTATTGTAGAACCATGTCTAAGACACTTGCTAAACATATGCTTATAAAGCTACAGGAATTTCACATATCACTTGACTTGATTTATGAAGTTGAGGATTCCTAGCCATTCCCATGCCCTATTTTTAAGGATTCCTCGACCCGTTAATGTAAGTTTTTCAGAAGTTACTGTATGTTATCTATTACTCCATTTTTGTATCGCTAACTTATCCATTATTTGATTAGGAAGTAAACAATGGTGACATATGTATATATATAGTATCACGAATTATCCTGTCAAGGATCCCGGAAATCCCGGATTGAAGCGTTTTGAAGCATTTAGAAAATGTTTTTGGAAAATCCGAGCCGTCCAATGTGTTCAAAAGGTGTTTTCCAAGGTCCACGCGGGAAATCTTCAAAAAAAAATACCCGGAAGGGCTTGATCCAAACATTTTTTCGCAAAAAATGTACATTTACACGGAAAAATGCTTGGATCAAGCCCTTCCCGGTATTTTTTTGAAGAAAACTTGGAAAATGTCGGTTATTGTATCAAAAAATATCGGGAAGGTGGAGTCCCGGATTCGGGACTCCCGGATGATCGGGCCTCTATATAGTATATACACATATACACACATATAATAACACCCACTAAAACGAAAGTCTTCAAAGAGCTCGTCCTACTTGAGTACAAAAGGTGCATTCCACCCGGTGACTAAGAAATGGATATGTGCTTGAATTGTATATTAATTGAATGTATACCAAATGTGCCCATGGCGTGCATTCAATAAAAGTACATATCCACGAGTCTGTGTCGTGTCGTTCCGTGTTTCATATCTGTATCTATCGGGGGTGATCCACGGTGGTGCTTTCCTCTTCACAGCGGTGGAGCTCCTTCTCTCACTTGAACCTACAACCAGAAGGAATTGGTTAGTATCACTCAGACCACTTACCTAAGGACACTCTGATGATCAAGTTAGTAAACGGAGAAGGAGAATGCAAAGAGTATTTAGATCTAAGATTGTGTGTACCTCTAGGGTTTTTTCTAAGGGATATATAGGCATTGGTGTACTTGCTCTCCAAGTCTCTCATGCTTGGCATAAGCACATGACGTCATACATAACCGTTTCGGTCACGTGACACGGTCACTACCATGCTGCCACGTAGTCCCCTTGAAGCTTCCCACCTCGTGCCACGTGTCCTTCACCATATGCTCATGCAATCGCATAACAGCCGTAGTGGGTCAGCTCTTGGGTCAGGCCATACTGTCCGCCCCAATACCACCGTACCTACCTACCTGGGCATTTACTGCTCTGATCCGGATATGACCTTCGTCCTTGAATCCATCGGCATTAGGTATCTTTGGTCATATAATCCTACGAAGATCCTCGCAGGCAAAGCCATCTGGAGCCTTCGCTCCTTGACACCTCCGACACTAATTCATGTGGAGTCTCACTGGGCTATACCGTATACCTATACGGAACATTCGCAAGGACCCACGGCCCCTAGTATGTTCGGCCATAATATGAGATGTGCCCGGTGGTCCTTTGCTTGCTCATTTAGCCCCAATCAATTTAATTGTGGGCTGAACCATACAAATTCGACCCACTACAGTATCCATGCCTCTTAGTGTGTCATATTGCCAATTTTTTGGTTACAATTTCCACAAAAAGTAGAAACACAGGCGAAAATGACCACCACCTATTTAGATTGCCTTTGTTCATCTCATTGGTCATGCAGTCATTGGCATCTTGACAGTGTAACTAGCTCCAGCTCTTCCTTGCTGATAAATTTCCAGATTGTCTGGGGCAGCCATCGTCAACAAGATGCTCCCTCCAATATTTTTTTTTCATGTTTTAAAATCATGCCACTCTTCGAATTGAAAATGAAGCACTTTTAGTTTTTCTTTAAATTGGTGCGAAAAATTCCAAAAACAGCATAATATGAGACAGTGGAATATCTAATGGATGGATGTTTAGGCTTCTAATGGCCCCAATCTTGTCATGTTTACCCTCAACAGCTAGCATGTGTTGAAGGACTGCTCATTATAAAACAATCTCCAACCATGAAACCTCAACAGTACACAGCTCATCAAACAATAAGGAATGTATTTCCAAATCAAATGTGATTAGGCAAACATATACGATTTTTAAAATAGAAGTGACAAGAAAATGGAGGAGGACTAAGTAATTACTTCAGACCCTAGAAAGATAACATTAGAAACCACTGAAAGTTCTTACCTGTCCTGCTCAACAACGTTGTAATGGGAAAAAAGGTGACAACAACGAGGTTTTTTGGTGTTCGTGAGGGTAAATTTCTGCAAAGGTTTTAAAAGATCAGATATCACAGCAATTTCAATCCTAGTGAGGCATGGTAATCAGATGGATAAGGCCAGGAGAACAAAAATACTCTTTCTGAGTTGGTGCATCATGACTCGCACTTCTGCATAGTTTCATGAGACGTGGTGGTTCTTAGTAGGTAAATGGACATTTCCCATTCTAGGTTCAGTTAATAAGTCGCACATTTTAGAGTACTCTTACCCTGAAGTATAGTGGAATATCCAAATTAACATCGGATGAAATATTTGACTTTTTTTTAGGTCATAACATTGCTAATTCTTGTCTAAAAGGTGCACAGGCCAAGGGATTCGAAAGCAAAAAGGTTGTCCAAGTTTCAAGGAAAAAAGGTTTTGTCACGTCGCCTGTCTTGTTGTACCTACCATCTTGGAGTTTTGTCCTAGCGCTCTTCTAACTCATGTACCCTTGTGTCCTAGCTAGTATTGCCTCCAAGGAAAGAGATCTGTAGCCTGTAGGCATAGAAGCAACTAAAAATGAATATCCTTACCCAACAATAATGTAGGCAGCTGAGACATCCTAACAGACCGATAGACTTGAACCTTGTTCCTACATGGCTCGATCAAGTCAACCAGGCACTCGCAATCTATTTTCATTGTTCAACTCTCTGACAACACAAAAAAACCATTGTTAGCAAATCTAATGTGTGTAAAAGCAGCTTTTTTGTCGTCTGAAAATAATTTTTCAGGATGATCTTAGCTAAATCTTATCATAAGAGAATAAATTTGGTCAATGTCTTTGATAAAGAATGCTAAAGGATCATATCACAACAACAATCTGTCAGTAGCTCTAAAGCATCATTCAATGGTAAGCCTCTTTATTCTTTAGAGCATCTCCAATGGTAAGCCATTTCACAAACCAAAGTAATGATTTGGCGAGAGGCCTCAAAAAATGACCTCCAATGGTTGGTCAATTCTCAAGCCACATGTGTATCGTTCCAATCGCTATGATTTGATCTAAGAGATCCAACGGTCATGATGAGGTAAGGTAAAAGTGGCTTTGGCAACATTGAGCACTTCGCCAAAATTTAGAAACAGTATCGTAGCAAGATTCAAACTAGCCGTGGCATAAAGAATGGCTCAAACATTGGGGATGCTCTCATAGTTTCATGCCACAATCACCTCTCAAAGTAGGAGGGCCGGCTCTCACATTCATGAGGTCTAAAGCAAACTTTTTCAAATGGAGCCCTCAATCTATTTTGCATAGTTAAGAATACTTAAGGAAAAGAAACTTCGTAGGAAGTCATTACAATAACTTGAGCATAAGTACCCAAAACTGATGACCATTACAATAATTCAATTTTTATATAGGCCTTTCTACTATATGAACCCCTAAAATTGGCCCCCTCAAAATTGGTAAAAAAATCGGGGGTCTAAAGCAGCGGCTAGCTTTAGTTCAAAGCCAGCTCTGCAAAATAGCCAGCCATGCTAAGAGCCTAGAACTTGGAAGTTGGTCGTGATCATCACCAAATGTTCCATGTACCAAGCCAAGACACATAAGCAGTCACCATCATTTCCACAGCCCTAATTCCAAATGATTTCTCAGCACTCAAGATGACACATATATTCCAAACAAACAAGAACATTTTAACTCTTTTATTTTATGTGGCTTGTAGGAGATACAAAATCATAACCGGAATGATGTTGTTAGGTCCATAAACTATGTTCAAAATTCTATTTTGTTTATGTATGACAATTCTTATTAAGAAGATTCTTCCGTCCACCCAATGGGCGGACGATAAAAGTGTTCTTTTAAGGCAAGAGTGTATGGTTTTTTACCCGTAAAGTGCTCTTTTACCAATAAAAGAACACTTTTACCAGCCACCCATTGGACGGACAATAGAAGGATTGTTCTTATTAAAAAGCCATGTTCATACTAGGTCTAGGTTTTTTTTAATCGAACGGATCCATTCATTTTGTAAAAATTATGGAGAACAGTAACCTTGTGAAAAATCATATTAATCGAATACAAATTAGTACCAAATCGAAACGAATATCATTTTACAAAAATGGGTTTGCCCACACTGGATGAATTCCATCTAACCCAACTCATACGTCTTAACCATACAATACATTACCGAGCGTCTTTCGTCGAAAACCCAGAAACCGGAAACTGATTTGGGCCAATTATGGACCTGACCCAAATCAAGAAATCAGAGTGGTACGATAGAATAAGTAATTTTTTCACCGTGTATCATTTAACAAATCAAAGTGGCGCAGCGGAAGCGTGGTGGGCCCATAACCCACAGGTCCCAGGATCGAAACCTGGCTTTGATAGAGAGCCACTCCTTTTTTGACATTTTAGCAATTTCCCTTGGAAGAAGAAGAAGAAGAAAAACCTTGGAAAATAGCGACTTTTTTCTTCTCTTAATATCTTTTTTGAGACAATCGATAAATTTCTAGTCTACAATTATAGGCATAGGAAAAGGACGAACCCGCAAAGCGCAAATGATGAGGCAAACCTATTATGAACGTCAAAGATACGGCTCCACACTTTGTTGTACCTTTGATTGAACTCTCAACCTCCAATTTGAAAGAATTGAGGAGACGAAGATGGGCAGTAGACTCGTTCACTTAGGCCATGCGTGAATGGTAAGAAATTTATTTATAACCTAGGTATTCCACACCTAATATGAAAATCTACAACAACAAAAAAAAAATGCATTTGCATCGGATGAAGATAATACAAGTGACATTGGATGCGGGCATAACATACATTTATTTATAACCTAGGTATACATCACCAATTACCATGACTAATTAAATGCAAAATCAATCTTTTGGCATGCTTTATTTTTATGATCGAATCGATTTATACGTAAAAAAATCATGCTAATTTGGTACAAATTAGTACCAAATTGAAAAGAATTTTATTTTACAAAAATGGTTTTGCCACACTGGATGCTTTCCATCAAAGCCCAACTCATACGTCTTAACCATCCCAACTCCCAAAGCCTCTTTCGTCGAAAGCCCAGAAACCGGAAAACTGATTTGGGCCAACTATGGACCTGACCCAAATCAAGAAATCAGAGTCGTGCAAGTGAATAACTTATATTTTGACCTTAGATTGTTCAACAAATCAGAGTGGCGCAGCGGAAGCGTGGTGGGCCCATAACCCACAGGTCCCAGGATCGAAACCTGGCTCTGATAGAGAACAAGCTTCTCTTCCCACTCCTCTTTTTAACATTTTAGCAATTTTCTTTTTAAGCTACCTTAGCTGTAAGTTTTTTTTTCTTGTCATTTTAGAAGAAGAAGAAAAAGAAGGGAAACTTTGGGAAGTGGCGACGTTTTTCTTCTATATTCTTTTGGGGTCAATTCATAGATGTCAAGTAACAAAGACGAACGAACCCGGAAATGATGAGGCAAACCTATTATGAACATCAAAGCCACTGCTCCACACTTTGCTGTACAAGGATTGAACTCTCAACCTCTAATTTGAAAGAATTGAGGAGACGAAGATGGACAGTTGACTCGTTCACTTAGGACATGCTTGAATAGTAGGAAATTTTGAAGAGAATAAACCTTAATGTTAGACATCTACTACCCAATAGGAGTAGGTTTGTTTGGCTTATAAAAATTGTACCAGGAGTAAAAAATAATCTGAAATTTTATTTTATCCACATTCCCATCCATTTATTGATTGAAGTTATTTCTGGAGGAGGGAAAAAAACAAAAGGAAATAAAATGGCACCAGGATTAGCCAACTTTGCTGCAATGGAATGTACATTCCATTTGGGTACATTGATAAAGACACAAGCAACTCTGTCTTGTGACACAGAGAGAATAAGTTCTTTTGCTTTGGATCACAAGTTTTCTGGCTATCTATTAGTGAAGACCCATAATTTTTGTCATATTGCTCAACCATTTAACAACTCTATTTTCCTCAAATTAAATGCAAAAATTTTAGAACTTAAAATTTCAAGACTTCAACTAAAAGTTAATGTACTCCAATTTTTCCTCAAAACCAACTCATTCTTTATCTTTTTCAGTTCAATCTGCAAATTCGAAGTATGGACAATATCATCCTGTAGAATATGATAACTATGTGTCCGGGACAGCTTGCAGACACCTTAACAAATTTGTGAGACCAATCACATCTTCCACTAGTGAGGCCCCGTTTGAGTGCTTTTTATTTGGTCTTTAACGATTTGCAAAGTAAACTAGTAAAATAATATAGTAAAATGCAATATAAGAGTCTGCTAAAAGTGCATTACAAAATCTCAAAGTTTGAAAATGCAATTCAAAGTAGCAAAAGTACAATTTCAGTGTCAAAATTTGATCTCTCCCCATGAGAGTTCACTCAGTCTACCCAAAGCAAAGTGAGAGATGAATACTCCATCCATATCCTCATGGTTGCAATAACTGCAATTTTCAATTCACATGATAATGTACATAAACAATGTAAATCATGTCATCCCCATGACCCATCTCCAAACTGAAAAACCAAAATTGAATGTAACATTAAATAAATATTTGGACCACAACCTCCCCATACCTACAAAGCACTAAAAGTGCTCCACCAAACAAAAAATCACAATTTCCTTTCACTTACAATGGAGACCCCATGTAGATACAAATTTGATATGAATTAAGAAACTTGATTGGTGCAACTGCTTCCACATGATCAAAATGACAATGGCATCAGACTACCCACCAACTACTGTGTTCTTCCCTATAGATAGAGGATACAAAGGTACAAAGAATTCATGTGACTTGGCATAAGGCCAAAACAAAGATGCCAGAGATTGAGAGCATTTTCCCCACCCAAACAAGGCCCAAACCCACCTCTTCTCTTCATCCACAAGCCTCCCTCTTCCCTCCAACCACCCAAAAACTTGTGCAAAAATCCATATGTATTTCAACAGCAAATCCTGAGAAAATGAATGCAAAAACTCCAGTAGAAGTAGGCACCAGAGGGACAGTTGGATTCCTTATAATGAAAGAAATTGAGTACTTTACCAATCTTGAATCTGATAAGCCCCAGGATCAGTTTACAGAAATAGCCTCCACAAGCAGTCACCCCAAACCCAAGTTTGGATCTTTTACCACAACCCCGGGAAAGAAGAAGAAAGGAGGAGGAAGAAAACTCATACCAAACATGTGTTCTACGGTGGATGTTGCGAAAAGCAATCGGTCAAAAGTGACTTCTGGACTCAGTTACAGCAATCTGAAAGGTGATGATGTAAAGAAGTTGCAGGCTTAAGCAACGCTCTCAGAAAGCTTTGAGAAACTGAGCTTCTTGAGTCGACTTGCGGTACGGCTGCCGCATTTTATGTCCACAACTTCAACTATGTAAGATCCTCTTTTATTAGGTTTGTCCCTCCTAGGAGTTCTATCTAAGGGCATACTATCAGAACCAAGCATTGGTACTTGATGGGTTTTTCGATAGTGTTTCGTTTTCCGGATAGTTTCCGGGCTTTTCTTGTTGATGGTGCTGCTGCTGCTCGCTTCATCCGGTGACGTTCTTGGCATTAGTCTTTTAGTAGTAGCAGTAGTAGTAGTAGTAGAAGAAGTAGCGCCAAGAGGGGCCAAAGTAGCAATTGTAGTTTGAGTTGCTGACTTTGTGGATTCTAATTCCCTTGTGATTAAGGCACCGATTGTCCCAGTGGTCCCAACTTTGACGGATCCTCCGCCGCCCCTGATTGCTTCCAGTTTCGGAACCATGTTTTCCTTGAATCGCAAAGGTCTAATACAAGTCTTTTTCCCAGTGCAATAAGTTTAGAACTCCAAGACTGGTCTGAAGAAGTTATGTCAAAGCAGTTCAAGGCCCTGTCATCAAAAGAGTGAAGATATGAATTGTACGGTTGAGTTCCCATCACAAACTTGTAATCTTGCAGTAGAATTTCGGAAAATTCCTTAAGACTTCGATGTAGTAGGTTTTTCTTCAAAATCATAACGCTTCGCCTTCTATGGCTTGCCCCTTTCTGTATTATTAGTAAGAATAATGATAGTGACACAAACTTTGTGCCACAACCAACCACAACCCCACTCACATGGGGTGTGGGGCCCGTACGTGGGGCCCATGTGGGACCCACACCCCATGTGAGTGGGGTTGTGGTTGGTTGTGGCACAAAGTTTGTGTCACAATCATTTTTGTATTAGTAAGGCGCTAACGCACCACTGCAATGAAATGGAAGCATTAACACTCTTTCTATAGTAGGGGGCCTCTTTCGACAAGGCTCACGTAGGGGCGGTCACCTTTCTTGGTTCCCTTCAGCCTTGATTGGCAGATGGAAGTATTAAGGTAGTTGTATCATTATCATACTATCTAAAATCACGACTGCATATAGGAGTAATCTTCCACTTTCTTAAAGACCGTGGTGATCTCACTTTCCAAGAGACAAAGGTGTTTGCCGTAGCTTTTGGGGGTAACTTCCAAGTTTTTTTTTTTCCTGTATGACAAGTTGTGTCCGTGTGTTTGCTACAGCTTCAACTTCTAATTCTTGGGCAAAAATAACTTCAAAAGCTAGTACTATTTTGAAATGGAAGCGCTAACGCACCACTGCAATGAAATGGAAGCGCTAACACTCTTTCGGCCTCTTTCGATAAGGCTCACGTAGGGGAGGTCACCTTTCTTGGTTCCCTTCACTAGCCTTGATGGGCCGATGGAAGTGTCAAGGTAGTAGTATCATACTATATAAAATTACGACTGCATTTAGGAGTAATGTCCACTTTTTTAAAGACCGTGGTGATCTCTAGTGCTAACCTAAGCAATAACTTAATCTCACGTTTTATTTTAGAAGGTTGCCAACTCGACAACATGATCCCATTTATAAGAACAACAAAATACGTTTGAACGCAGGACTTTTGCAAAAAGTATCTGGAAAATAACTTTAAAAGATAGTACTATTTTGATGCCTCAAAATTCTGCTTTGAAGAATCTACTTTTACCACAATCTAAGTTTTGTCAAACAACCCCGGGTCAACAACTGCAATAATGCAAGACTCGGGGATTGTAAACTCGTCCTAATCTAACTACAGAGAGACTTAGCAGGTAAAGACAGAATCTTAAACGGAGCAGACACGATAAAAACTTTTCAAAACCACAAACATATTAAAAGTAAACACATTTTACCTAGTAGAAACTCTGTATCGCAGTAAACTCACACAGTAACTGTCTCTATAGACAAGATTTATACACCCTAGGAGATAAAAATAAAAGTTCCTGATTGCTGAAGTTCACCAATCACCTAATAGTATCATATTTCTTGGTCAGCTAATTCTTGTGAAATTCAGAGAATAATTACCAGAAGGGTAGCCAGCCTTTATATGAAGGATGGAAATTTTCCGATGTTTGAGTAACCAAAACTCCACAAACATCAGAGGACTCAAAACCAACCAAAGTAGTGGAGTTTTGGTTAATTGTTATGTGGTTCAAGATGCAGAGAGAGAGAGGAGAGATAGAGAGAGCTAAGCAAAGTGAAGAAGTAAAAACTTATTTGTTAATAAAGAAAAACTTAAATTCTGCTTAAAGAAAAGGTTTTAAACATCAAAAATCCATTTAAGGCTCTGAAAATTGTTTAAAGCTATTGATCAACGAAAGCTAAAGGAATCAATAATGGCAATCTAAAAATTCGCAAGTCCGAAAGGAAGGAATCCAAAACCTCATCAAAGTTGGCAGGTAAAATGTGGAACAACTTCACCAACTTCAACTAGAATTGGTCAAGTAGAAGTAAGTAAGTTTGTTGAACTTCATGATCTCAGACCCAACAAGAAAATGCAGACAATTTTAGACCAACAACTACCATTAAAACACTGGACCAAACTCCAGATCACATCTGTCCATACCAACCCTCGTAAGAATGAAAACATCATTCTCAACCCTTCGATGAACACATGCGTCAAAATTTTCTACTTTACAGCCAAATGTAAAAGGAAATTTTTTTAAAATATTTTTGGTGAGCTACCCGCAATTCGGCAACTTCCAATCCACATTGATAAATACAAATCGAGGGCCGGCTCTACTATGTATTGAGGGGGTTCAAAGCGAACCCATTGGTCCAAAAAAATGGCACCAACATATTGCAGTTCTTATATAATTTGGTTTTCTTTAGTATTGTCTACACTGAGACGTTCATATGAAGCCAAAACAAATGGAAAATCTTCACTTGAATTTATGGTGAGTAGTGAGTACATAGTAGAGCTCAACAAATAAAAACAAAAATTAGGTCCGATGAACTTCCAACCGAAAAAGAACAACTTTGTCAAGCTAAAATCTGGAGTCGCCCATGTATAAATCAACAAAAGGAAAACAAAACTTCTGATACACCCACAACTTCCTTCCTATCGAAAGATGAATCAGGCCGAGTTTCCACTAGGGTATTTTTCTCTGTATTCTTGGACTACATGTTGTCAAATTAACAAATCATTCTCCTCGCATATATCAACTGATTTGACAACTACTACTAGTTCAAGAATACCGAAAATACCATGGTGGAAATACAAGCCTACATAAGCGAAACCCATAAAAACAGCATAGGGCTTCAGAGATACCCACAACTTCCAATCCCTAATTGATCAATGCAAGTCGAGTTTATCATCAAAACCCATCAACAGATCAACTCCAAAGACAGTATAAGGATTCAAACAAACAAACCCAAAATATGAGTAACAGTGAATGATCCAAAACTAACCAAAGATTAAATTGCTGCATCATCATATGTAAAGCCATAGATCAGAATGATTACAGATCAAAGATGAGAAACGTACCAACAACCCACCGCAGAGCATTAACCGGAGCTGAACAACGCGTTTGGATATGGGTCATTAAATCTCTCCTTTATTTCTCTCCACTTATCCCCAACACCATTTATTTATGGACAATTGATGCCAAACCCACCAAAGAAAAATGTAAATAAATACCCACGATGATAGATCGTGCATTGTCATTGTAATAATGAAGGTTGACGGCTAAAAGTGAAGTTTGACCATTAAAAAATGCAAAAATGCTAGAGCACACACACTCTATCACACACCCTCTCACATGCGGTGGATCCCACCCGGTGAGTCCCATCCGGGTGGGACCCACCTCATGTGAGAGGGTGTGTGGTGGTTGAGTGAGTGTGACTCTATAATTTTCGTAATTTGTTTGATTAGTGATCTTGCTAACAGTTTGCAGGGACGGTCCACTGGTGCTTTTTTAGGACAGGTTAATGCATATTTTATGGAGATTTGTCTCCCCTCATTATGTAGCTTGTTTATCTTCTTTATTTACTTTAAGCAAATAAGATGGCCTAACAAAACAAAAATAAAGTTAGGTTACCCAAATTAAAATTCATGCAAATAGTACATTGTCAAACGAAAACGAGTTCTTAATTTTTTAATTTAAGTTCAATGTTCCATTCATTTTGTAACTGCTAATTTAGTATTTCATATAATAGGAAAACAAATTTTCGTTGGGGAATTAATATATATGACCAATTACATGATAAACAAATACTAATATGTTGCCTAACGAGCCCTTAATTTGGAATTTTAAGTTACTTTATTCTGCATAGAAAAACAAATTTTCATTGTACATTAATTTATAAAAACTAGTTAAATGTATGAAGTCTTAAATTTATTAGTACTAATTATTTTCTTAGACTATAGAAAGAAAGTCAAAAAATCGCCAACTATTTGTTGTCGTATAGTTGTTCATTTTGAACTAACTATAATAGGGGCAACATGACAAAAGTTCTTGCTGAGTATGATAATTGTGATGCCAATTGTCATTCATTAACGAAGAATAATAATGTTGCTACCCGGGGTGGTCAATTATAATATGTTGGTTTGCTTCCCAGTGTGCTCCGATGTTCGATTCTTGGAATTATGCCGTAAGAAAGTATTATTATAATTTTGAGATTAATTGAGGTGCACGTAAACTGACCTGGACACCCTTAACGGTTGGGAAAAAGGAAAGTAATGTTTGACATTGTTAGATTAGTATAGTGGAATAGTTGTCAAACCTCCTCCACCCTAGGGCTGCTCAAAAAAACCGGTGAATCGTGAATCCGGTCCGGACCGAACCGATCCGTACCTTTTGGATTTTAACCGTGGATTAATGGTCCGGACACTGATTCAAAAAATAAAAAACCGTGACTTTTGGATCGGACACGGATTTTGATTTTGAAACCGTGGATTACCGATCCGGACCGTGAGATTTTTATTATATATAATTTTATCACTTTTATAATTATAGTTATATAGATATTGTTAATTTAGCAGACTTACGGTTTGATTGTACTGTTGTAGGAGTTATGGTGCGAATATTTTTATCTCTATAAAATCTAAGGGGGTAAAGTATTATAAGTGCTATTATATATACTCTCTGTTTGTGAGTGAACTGGAAGTAACCATCTCCATCCTCATCGTGCGACTCTAATTTGATTCACGGTCAAATTTGATTTCTTTAAGGCTGCATGGATGGAGTTATGTATTTCAACAAAGCTAGGAATTTTTCAAACCTATAACAGGTTTTGGTGGAGCATCTCTTGGAACCACTTTGGCAGACGATGCTTGCATTATCAGGACTACAAATCAGTTTTTTCCGAATAAGTTGAAAATCCGCGGATTAATCCGGAACCGATCCGTGACTCGCGGTTCGGATTGGAACCGAACCGTGAGACTTTTGGATCGGACACGGATTGTATTTTCAAAAAACCGTGAGCACCCCTACTCCACCCAACTTTGGGGCACCATGTGATTGCAATTAGACATAGTGACTCTCATCTCCTCCACCCAACTTTGGGGCGCCATGTGATTGCAATTACTTTGGGGCGCCATGTGATTGTAATTAGACATAGTGACTCTCATCTCCTCCACCCAACTTTGGGGCGCCATGTGATTGCAATTACTTTGGGGCGCCATGTGATTGCAATTAGACATAGTGACTCTCATCTCCTCCACCCAACTTTGGGGCGCCATGTGATTGCAATTAGACATAGTGACTCTCATTTGATAGAAAATCACAAGAATAAAAATATTTCCGTGTCTCATACACTTGTACAAACTGATTGGATTTGCATTATAAGAGAGATTTTGAAATACGAAAATCATTGTACAATAATCATGCAAAGAACCTATTTCCGTCACATGATCATCTCAATGAGACATGAAAATCCAGCATTTGAGATGGTGTCCTTGGGAGGAAATGGAATCACCATAATCACAAAATAACCAAGCTTTCATGACTTGCGGTAAAAAGAAAAAAAGATTCAACATAACAGAAATCATGAAAACAAACAATTTTCTATACACAGGAATACCCTTGCAAGGTATCGAAATTTTGGAAGAATTACAGGTAGTGATCACCAAAGCAGCAAACACGACACTAGTTACCGAATTCCTAGCCGAATCAAGATGGACACATCAATGAGCCCAATCGAAAAGTTCAAGCTCAGTATGAAATACAAACAATCAACTTTGCTGATGAGGTACCTCATAATGAGTTGGATATAGTCATCCCACTGTCATAGGCCAAGTGATAGTGGGGTGCCCTGCTGCAGGTGCCCGGCCTTTAAGCCGCAAGGATGGGGACAAATCTGTGTATTCTGCCAATCGTACCCAATTGTTTTTACTTGGCAGAATACCAGTTTTGAGCACATTTGGCATCGACGGAGAGGTCAACCCGGAGGATATTCGTTCCATCGAATGGCTTGGACATGCATTCAACCACTATGGCCTTGGCTTCCTCAGCCGACTCTGACGGTCCTTCAAGGATTACTTCATCGTGGACCTGTTTCACAAAACAATTCCTTTCAGCTACCATAGCGAATAATCAACTCCTCAATATCTAAAGCCACGTGTTCATCGCCTTATTCAAAACGTATCTAACATCCTTTTACTGTAATCTGACTTGGCCTCCTAGGGCGCGCTTATGCAAGTTGTTTCGTACTTAAATTCAGAAAAGAAGAGTGCCAGATTGAATGCAGCAATACAATTACTAGAAGAAAAAGGAAAACCATGAATTAGAGGGGCACGGCTCATGCTTATAGTTGTGAAAGATGGTGCAATACATAGGTTCCTTTTTTCTGAGGAAAATTCCGTTTGGCTAGTGAAGTGTCATCTGGACAGGACCCCTGACAACACTGAGCTTCACGGAGAGCAAACAGAGCCACGGCACAACAAGAATAAATGTATTCAGTACCAAGAATCAGCCTTCCCATAAACTAATAGTCAGAACTAAAAGGAATAAAAGAAGAAACACAAGCCAGTTCACGTAGCCTGAGATGGCCTTGTAGATAATCAGCTTAAGCCAAAAACAGGGCTCCAAGGCGTTGAGTGTCAACTGCTCTGTTTGGAAAGGTTCTTTGATGGGTCCGGATACCATCAAAGATAATTACCAATAGAAAAAATGAACGGCCTAAAGCGAAATGATTCAAAAGATATCCACCATATTTATGTAAATTCTAAGGGAAGTTAGGTGTTCTGCAGTACCCTTATTTGGAGGGAAGAAAGATGGAATAACCTGTAAAAGCAGCCTCCATCCAAGCTCCTTCAAACGCAAATTCTTTGATATTTCCAACATTGCGCACATGGCAACATCGGCAGCGCTACCCTATTGCAAATTGTTTATATCAGAACCTGATGACTTGAGAGAGAGAGAGAGAGAGAGAGAGAGAGAGAGAGAGAGAGAGAGAGAGAGAGCATATTTGAGGAATTGAGACCCAAGAACCTGCACAGGTGTGTTGATAGCTGCACGCTCAATGTGACCTTTTTGAGAGCTGGTAACTCGGTCCACTGAAGGAAACATTCGGGCCCGTCCTAGCAATGTATGAACACATCTGTTTTTGCTACATGCTTCCTTCTTACGTTCTTCTTGCCAATTCCGCACTTCTTTTCTCTCATTGTACCAGCGAGCAACTGTTTCTCTTGCTTCTTTCACAGAAACCTGAGAATAGAGATGGAAATTAGCCTTAGAATAAAGTTATGATATCAGTTGAAATAAGAGTGATTCCTCATTTCAGATCTAAAAAAGCAACGGTACCTTCCAATCTCGGGAAAGCCCCACTGGTGTTTTCCCATATGCAATGGAAAAGTTGAGCATCTTTGCTTTCCTTCTTTCAGAAGCAAAAGCATCCTAAAGCAAAAACAAAACAGGGGTTTTAAAAGCATATTTTCTTATGAAACTCGCAGGAAGTAATCATAATGGCATTAAAAGACGACACTCACAGGAATAGGGGCAGATGGATAAAGTGAAGCACTGGCATAGGACTAGAATCTATATTTTTAAATTGCTCAACAGACATCTCAAATTGTATACCAGAGCAATCTCTCTCTCTCTCTCACACACACACACACACACACACTCACACGCTCACTTCAAGTTACTGCAAACTGAGAGAAGACTTCCCAAATCTGACCCACCCTGATCAACCATGGGAAACACCAATCTGCCTCGGTCTGTCAATGCTTAAGTTATCAGCAGTTAGTTTGTACATATTCAGCACGAAATAGTTTGAGATACAGTCTGCCAGGGTATTCTACTACTCATAGAGTCATAGTACACATTATACATGCACCGCAAAACCCATCCAATAAGAGGTAACGAAAAAGAAATAAACACAAAGAAAACTGAAATCTACTTATGGCATTGATGAAGAAGTGGTTGCTATCTCGGGCAATTTAATCCTTGAACTAACACGAAATTTCAATGTTTACCTTCAGTAAAGGAACTGGAGGCTTATCCTCACCAGGTTGAGGATGCCACTCAAGAAGCACTCTTTTTTGTTCAACAGCTTCACGAATGTGTGGATACATATTCATTGCAGTCCTTGAATGGAAGTCTCCACCAGCTTTGAAGGCATCCAACATACTCTTACAATTGGCAAGATGTGCAAGGATCCTAAGTTCCAGCTAGTTATAAAAAAGTAACAAGATCAACAATAAGATTCAAGTGGACAAAATTTTCGTTTACAGAATCAGATAAATCTTCCTATAAATAGAACCATAGTTAGTCTCAGTTACCTGTCCATAATCAGCAACAATAAGGGAGTTTCCTGGTGCAGCAACAAATGCCTGGCGGATTTTGTAGCGATCTTTCTCTAAAGCAGGTTGATTCTGATTTACAGTTAACCAGATTGTTCACACATTTAAATATTTTTGGTGAAAGACAAGGGAGAATGCCCATCATAAACCACAACAACAATTCAACAAAATCAGTAGTGTAGAACCTTTGCAAAATGCAAAGGATCCGTGTCTACAAGTCATGTATACAGCAGGCAATCAGATTTTCCAACCTGCAAATTGGGCCTCCTTGCAGATAAGCGTCCAGTTTCTGTGTTGATATTTAGCGAACAATGGATGCGCCCATTCTTGCCTGATATATGACTGCCCTGTAGATAGAACCAGTATAATCACCATCTCATGAACCTCTAACTAAAGAAAGTACAGTATAAACGAAGAAGCATCAACTGAAACAATGAAAAGTTAGCTGACACCCCTTGGAGGAGAACAAATGTCAGCCGTGCATGCAGCATGCCCATAAGGGCATGAGGGAGATAAGACACGGTTTATGATAACCTGAGCCGCGGTCAGGGAACATATATATTACAACCCACAGACATAATGTCCAAATCGTATGTTGTCTGGGAGAATGGAAAAAGTGAACATGAGGGGGATCCACATGTAACACCTGCACAAGAACTTCTAAATTAACATTATACAAACATTCAACATATGTTTCTTTTTCTTTTTTGTTGTTGAACCAATAGCAATGCCTCAAAAATCCACCGGTGCATAGAAGGTTGTTATAGAAATCATGAACCAATGGAAATGATTTACCAAGGGAAGAAATAGGAAGAGAAACAGAAATGGATACCCCTTCCCCAACCCTATGTGGGATGCTAAAATTTCCTCGAAACGAAATTGAAATAAATAGTCATTCTTCAATGGCTAATATCGCTAGATTTATAAGAAATGGATAAGTGGCACAATAAGAGGGGATCAGGACTATCTGCAAAGGCACAACATATGCCCATCTACCACGTTCTAAACTCTTCAAGGTTAATTCAGCCATAAGAAAACTGACAGAACTAGAACAATACGGCAGCATAATAACCTGCAACGGGAGGATGAAGTTGGATATCAGTGAGTCTATAGAGCAAACTTCACACAAAGCAGCTATGGCATGGCACGCCTCCTTCCCCTTCAGCCCACCCCCAAACGCAGCATAAGCAGTTCCATAAGCAGCTTCTTTGTCCTCACTTACTCCTTCCTTTGTCTCCAACACCTCTGTTTCTGGAAAATTTCCAATATTGCCCTCTGACTCTAACTGATGAGCTTCATCTGTGAAATCAAATTCTGCAGAAACCTTCCCAGCAAGGGACTTCAAAGCATCTCCACAAACAGAGGGCCAACCACTTGTGGTGTACATCTCAGGTTCTAACTTTGATTGAAGTTTACACAGTTTAATATAGCAAAATTTTGTGGGAGTCGTCTTGCCTTCTTCAATCACTTTCCCAATGTTAGGAACCTTAAAAACCCTCTCCAACGGAAGGCTCTCGTTTTGATCCTTACTGCAAAAAATAGAAGATAAGAAGCGGCCAAGTGAATATAGGGCTTTCTTGGGACTCTTTCAGCAAATGATGAAAACATGAACAAGTAATCATTTATAGTGATTGCACGTTGTTTGAATTGTTTCTGCATTTGAATAGTATCAAAGCCCGAGTAAAAAAAGGGTCATGATAGTTACTTTGTGCACGAAAATGAAAGGCCGCATGGACTGACTTCCTCTTGCATGACTTAATCATCCTCCCTGCCAAATAAGGCAGGGAGGGATCCAATTTAACATAGGACACATTTCAGATTCTCGTACTCGTTCATGGCTCTCATACAAGAGTTTGGGTCAGATTCACGCAGTGGAACCATACTTCGCACGAGAACATATCCAGGTGGTCTAGAGTAATCAACAGGACTCTTTCCGGTTATTATTTCCATGAGTAAAATTCCAAAGCTGTACACATCACTCCCCTAGTTTGGTATTGCTACTCCCCAGATCCCACGTCTGGAAATAATGAAGCAAAACAAATAGGAACTGTTGTTTTAGACCATCAGTTCCAGTGTGCTTAAGAGATCATAAACCTTAGGGTCCCCATTGCACAACAAAATTATGAAAGGCAGGATGGGTAATTCATTGCACATATCCCGTACTCGTAGTAATAAGATTGCTATGTCAATGCCATACAAGGCCACGGGGTGATGGGTTTCAGATATCAAAAAGTCATATAAGTTGCAAGTATTATGGACTCATGATTCTTTCTCATGCTTTAGGACTCCATGGACCTGCGGTCAATCTGATCCTGCCAGAGAAGAAAATGGTTTTCCATGTGAAACACTCATAAGGAATTGACGAATGAAACCTGTGTCCTAAAATCGGAGTCCAATTTCCTCTCCCTCTGACCATCCATAGCCTATGTTTTACTGTACATAAAAGAATATACAACCACATTTCGTCGTGTCCTTACATTCCAATACCACATAAGATTCCTAATTTTTAGGAAGTGTTGTTGAGGTTCCAATGAAGTACAAGATTTCTAATTTCCACATGTAGAGATCATTTAACATGCTTCTTAAATAGAGACAAAACTTGAGCATACGCGGGAGCATCCAATATCCCCAGCAATGACATTCTTATAAAAATGGCATAAGCAACATTACTACGTCTCCTATACCGGAGCCTTCAAGTGATAATAGCACTAATCATCTATACATCTAAACAAAACCAAACCAAACCGAGTCTTATGTCCCGATCAATTGGGGTCAGCTACTAATCATCTGAGGCTTCAAGTGATGATAGCGCTAATCAACTCTGTACAGCTATATTCACAAAATGGTATCACCCAAAAAGTGAAGTTATGTAACACTTTTTCCATCTCTAGAGTTCCCCTAAACAAATTACATGAGTTTTAACTTCAACTTGATAGCCGCTTTCTTTTTCCTCCTTTAACTCTTCCCTCAATCCTAATTGCAATTTAAGATTTTCAAACCCAGTCCACCCACAACTTTCTCATAGATATCAATTCCTCACATTACTTTGTAATTTATTTTACAATTGCCTCCTACACAACATCCAGAACTTCGATCATTATGGAGGGTATAAAGGGGTTAGGAACTTGGGAGCGGACCTCAGTTGAAATTCTGAATATATGGTGGGCACTAATATGGCTCAAGACCGCCATAGGTGACGAGAGAGCTCAGAGCATTAGAGAGCAAAAGGGAGAGCAGTGCAGACTTGAGGTTGGTCAACCAGTAAAATTAGCTCAGTGTTTATCCCATGTGTCATTGTGTGATGGATGTTTGTCTTCAATCACGTAGAACCAACCTTTGTATGGGATTCTTGGAGGAGGGGCAAGCCAACTGGTTAGCCCCACCTCATTTGTGATACAAATGGAGGTTAACAAGGTTTCTCTTTTGAGTCCTATAATCAAACCTTGAGTTATGTATCATGGGGCTCTCATAGATGATTTAGTTCATACTTTAAGTCCTGTATCATAGGAGTCTAGGACTAGGTCAAGCGGAGGGTATGATACGAGCTCCTACGTGTCAAGGGGTGGTTGTGACTTTTGATACATCTTACAAGATGTGAGGTGGTCAACACGTCCTCTATCTATGACCAGTCAAGATGGAGTCGCCCTCGTAGAGGACGAGCCAGATAAACCCCTTTTCTCTAGCCTCCTTTAGTCCGGAGAGAAGTACCTAGGCCCTACTCTCGGCCTAGGGTGTCATTAGAGTTGCCTTTGATGGTTTGTTGTGAGCTCTTGGAGCTGTGCAAGTTTAGGAGATGGGCAAGGCATAAGGGAGAATGATCCTTGGTTTCAAGCTCTTTTTGAAGCTGAGCGAGCTCATTCAGAGGCAAGGTGCCCAGGGCAGCCTTGTTTACTGGGAGATAGGGAGATAGAAGCTCCATCAGCGTTACCATGTGGCGGAGAACTACTGGAGAATCTGGACACCAAAAATATTAATAATCAATGCAGGTCCCTATTAATTTTATCACATCCGCCAAAAGTATGACTTAAATGTCCTTTTACTGGCACTTACAAACATTACCTTTTCATCTTCCATTATTTGTTCTTTCTTCTCACTGCATGAGGAAGGTAATGCAGAGGACTGTTCAATGCTTGTGAAAAAAACAAGACAGCTCCTACAAAGTTTGTTCTATTCAATTCATTTGGTCCTTTGTAATCTATACTACTTCAAACTTTTGTATAACCAAGTAGTTTTTCCTCATATTGCCTGAGCTTTTTCTAGTAAAGCAGACCCTCTTTTATATGGGAGTTACAAAAAAGAAGTCCAAGTCTCTTTTTTATTGCAATCCTGTAGGTAATAAATGGGATTAGTTCCTTGGGATCCCTGGAGGAAAGACTAAAATTCAGGGGTTACACGCTTCCAAGGGTCGAATCCTGGCTTTCTTATCTATCGGGTGAAGTTGGATTATTGTTCACATCACAAACTTAGTGAATTTGAAGCGTGTAAAATAGAGAATTGCAATATGCATATTATTACGTAACAACCATCCGCAAACGGGAAAGAGATGAGACCAACAGGACCACGGCCAGAATGACTGCTAAAAGCAGGTCGTACCTGTTTAAAATTCCACCAAAAAAGAGCTGGCGCAACTGTGTATCACTTCCCACATTCATGTACTTAGCATCAGGGCAATACTTTGATGCCCAGTTGCGAAACCTATTGGCAGCAACCTGCTGCTCTGCTCTAGCCACTTTCTCTACCTCAGCAAGATAGGCTCGATCAACCAGCATCCCTTCAGTTTCCATTGTCACAAGAAGCTCACCAAATGGCTGCCAGAATTCCTCATAAAAGTCAAACATTGTCCCCTCTATGTGTCCATCAACTTTCCATTCCATCGCTGAGAGTTTTCTTTTCAAGCTCTCGTAGAGATTTAGTGTGCTTATTGAATCTAAGGCAGAATAACAAATCCACAATTTACGCTCTTCTCTTTGAAGGTCTTCAACAGGAGGAATGGTGATAACTTTGCCATGAGAGCCATCTTTCTTCAACTTTCCCCTGCCAAAAATGGTTTTCATTGATATTTTACCTATCATATACTCATCAGGGCACACCCTTGGGTCACCTGTAAGTGCTTCTAGAGAATACCCACCCTCTGTTTGTCTGGAAGAATCCCACAACCGAGCCATATGCATTGTGTCAGCATGAAAACCAGAGACTGTAATCCCATAGTTCTCTATAACATGGTTGTCAAAGCTATAATTGTGCCACACCTGTAGATAGGACAGAACACCTCATCATATTCTTGTTCATTCAACAAGAAAGACCACCCTTCTTCATTAAGTCAAAAATAATAACTAATACACAATAGATGATACCATTAACTTTCTCTGAGCCAGCATACAGAATTAGACCAGTCTTTATCACGAAATGACGACTTAAAGAGGGTAATATTAATGAAGGAAACATTGCCTTTTTAATAGAGGTGTCTTCAAAAAATGGAGCAAATTCGGCTAAAATAGTCTTGCCACCCTCAGCAAGAACATCTACCCATATACAAGACTTGCCATTACCAAAATCTACTTCTGGTCCAGAATAGATGCTGAAGCATATTATTTCTCCATGATTAACAGGAGTTTCCTGCTTCACATCAATCTTGGCCACCTGCATGTAACCAGGATGAGGCCGTAATAAGCACACAATAAAGTATGACAATTACACAATGTATATTATACAAATTTGTGGATCCAAATAACACGATTTAAGTAGAATACTGCGTCCATTTTACATGTAGAAGTAAGCAAATCAAGGAACCTATAAATGTAACTCAAGCACGAGACATGCCTCTGTATCACATGCATAAATGCGATGCCTGTATTGGTTTGTAAGCATACTGACAGTTTCCCTTGCCATGGAGATATTATCAACTACAAGAACCTTCTCATAAATGCGAGCAAGCCTCTCACGGAGATGCAACTGGTCAGAACCTCTTGATTTATCAATGGAGGTGCCATTAAGTGGTTTGGTAGTTATTTCTTCCCTTTCCTTTGATAGCCCTCCTGACCCATTATACTCAATACCTTTGGATTGAACAGTGCTCCTTTGATCTTGTCTCTGCAATGATTTCGTAGCATTGTTTTCGGAAGTTGTTAGACATGAAGTAGGACCCTTCTTGATCAAGCTTGTGTTTCCTTCGTTCTTCACAGAACATGCACCAACTGATGTATGGGCTTGACTATGCATGTACCCGGAGCCCAATGGGCTTCCTAAAGTTCCTTCTATGCTGCTATTGTCACTACAGGCGTCTATATGGCCTTTTGAATGCGGATAGTCACAGCCATCTTGCACATCTTTTAGACCATACTGCCCACTGTTTTCATTAATCTCTACACGTCCAAAACTCATGGAACTATACTTGCTATAACCAAAAACCGCTGTGTTGCTGTTCCATATTTCATTTTTTTTTCTCACTAGTCTATCTGCTTCTTCACTCCAAGCAGCAGCATTAAGTCTGGACGACGTAAAATCTTTTAGAACTTGTTCATTTTCTTCCTCCATCAGTTTTGGGCTACAAGAGATGGTTTTTCTGTCAGAAGAAATGTGAACTGAAAGGTTAGGAACCATGTGAGCAGAAGGATTCGCTGCCCCGGAATGTACTTTAAGTTTCCAAGAGATGGCCGTATGATAATGTCTACATCCCTCACTAGATGAGATGATGTTACAACTTGAACTTCGTTTAATCTTACGGGAACTACTAAAACCAGTAATATTAGAAAATGTTCCATCCGCAATGTGGAGTCTGCAACTGCATTCCCTGCAATTTAAATAGAAGTGCAAGTGTCAAATACAGCAAAAAGATAACCCATGTTGTATGCGGGTGGGTTGGGATATGGCGGGGTATTTCATAAGCTTCATTCAAACAAATAAAAAACATTTCAGGCAACCCAACAAACATTGAAAATATAGGGGCCTTGTTCGTTTAGTAGTTTTAGTTTAGTTTAGTTTTGGAGATAGGGATAATGAGTGGAGAGAGATAGAGAGAAATGAGGGTAATGATGACAAAACAAAACTAAAACTAAACTAAAACTGTGAAACGAACAAGGCCAGGATAGCTTTCATTATACATGGATTCCATACTTTGGTTTGCCTACGTTCACCAATCCAGTTATATGAGATAGAGATATAAAATCCTGAAAATGACCAAAATTCTACCCTCTGCCCCTATTTTATATGATCCCTCACAAAATCTTCAGCTACTTAAAAAATTAGATGAGTCAACTCTTGGTTTCAATACCAAATGTCTAATCCTTTATATATTAACCTAAATTGCACTGCTTGGTGTAATTGAACTCAAATGAAATCAAATATGACCAATCTCCACAGATGACTAAGTGCGAGATCATAAAATAATTTCTTCAATTTGTCAACCACATGCGTGTGTGCGTAGTCCATATCTGCAGAGTGAGATTATATGCTACAATAGCATGAAAACAGTTGCTTTGAACGTCATGCTTAATAGAGTGATCAAATCTCAAAGGCCACAAATCACACGGCTCGGGGTCTGGATTCTCATCCCAAAAAGGCCCACTATACATAAGAGGTGGAAGGTATAGCAAGACCCAGAGAAATTCCCACTGCGAAAAAACATTAAGCAACATTCGATAACTCCTCACTAAAGATGAAGTGTAGCTCTCAACTGCTAGTTTAGCTAACCCAATGGCCACATAATTTCTCACTCCACTGGAAGTTGGGGAGAGGGGACTAAATCAGTCTCAGCAAAATTCCTTAACAACATCGTCGTTGATATAACCAAGTTTCCGCAACAAGTTGGGGTTTTGGCTTAGGCCCATAAACCCAGACATGAAATATGTCAACAACACAGAAAAAACAAAAACCCACATGAAAGAAATTGCAAATACTACAGAAAGAACGACAATAAGTGAAGATAGAAACCCAGGCATGAAATATGAAGATAATAGTCAAGAAACAGAAACCCAAATGAAAGAAAATGCAAATACTACAAAAAGACTGACAATGAGTAAAGATTGAGAAAGGTTGCGACTGAACCTGTAGAGGGCTTTTCTTGACGAAACCAAAAGGGAGAAAGAAGAGTGAGAAGCCATGGAAGAAGAGCAAGGACGCGAACTGGATAACCAGAAAAAAGGAGCAGAATAGGGTTTACAGTGGTGGCTGGTCTGAGTGGAAACCCCTCCTAGTGCCATAGCCTGCAAAACTCCTCTCCCCAGCTTTCTGCAAGGGTTACCGACACAAGCAGCCGTTTCGACAAGCAATTTTGTGAAGATAAAAAAAGGGATTTACCAGGTTTTTCCTGAGTAGAGAGAGAGTGTGTGGCAAGGGTCTGAACTGAAGGAGTAAATTACTGTAATTCTGAGTATAAAAAAGGGTTTTACCAGGTTTTCCCCGAGGGGAGAGAGAGAGAGGCGGGAAGGCAAAAGTAGCCGCAAAACCCTTAAAACCCTCCAAATAATTGCTGACAATTTCATGGTTGCCCTGGCAAAGCAACTATTCTGCCTTTATGTTTTTCTTTTGATTTAGGTATTTATTAATCATAAAAACGATTGATTTTACAGCTAAACTATTTTTTATTGATCCCACTCAAGGAATTATGACATTTTAATATTCCCTCCATCCGGATTTATTAATCCACAAACATACTTTTTAAAATTCTAAAAAATTTGTCAATTTTCAAAAGTCAAAGCATAACGTATGAAAATTTTACTTTTTTGCCCATTTTCTAAAACTTAAAATAACAACACAAAAATTAATTTTTTTAAATAATGTGTTTACATTTTTGAAATTTTTTTGCACCGTATTAATATTCTCAATGAGATCTATCAAACAAGATCCATATTGATAAAAAAAAAAAAATTGCAACTACATTATTTTTAGTTTGAAAATTGCACGTATTTTCGTAGTGGACTATCAAATTGGAATGGAGGGAGTATTAAATGGAGAGATTGAGGATAAAATAGGAAATTAACAAACTCAAAATGTAATAGAAAAAAAGTGGGAATCCCCAAAACGGACCAACAAATCCGGACAGAGGGAGTATCGTTTTCCATCGTACCCAAAATAATCCCAATTTTTAGCCTGATTCTAACCCTACTTCCTCAGTATAATATACCGTGGATAAGAGTATTAAAAGCACCACGTTAGGGTACCAAAGATAATAGAATAATTAATCTTCTGAAACTCCGACACGCCACCTTACACACCACTTTGAGGCCCTCCCTCCTTGTCTCTCCTAATTTGACTTCGAGTTTGCTTTAATCTAGACTATAGGATTATTGAGAGTTTCAGCTATCCATAAAAAATGATAGAACATGATTAAAAATGAGCATTCTTCAATACTAATATAGTAGGAGTAGTAAAAAACTAGCAACTTGTGTGAAACAAAAAGGGTACAATAAATCGAGCACCGATGGCACCCAACCCTCCAAACAAAGTTGCATAACAAAACTAGTCAACATATTTACAAAATGAGGCCGGATGGGTGACATTAGTAAGGGGACAATGACAGGGGAACAGGCTAACGGTGGTGCGTAGGGTGGTTGAAGTGATGTGGTGGTGGTTGGGAGCTACATTTGGGGTGGTACGCAATGGCGGATCGAGTGGATGCTGGTGGATGGGGAGAGAAATCATTAATTGATGAATATTATTAATTTGTCCTTAATATTGAGGGGACAAAATCGCGGTAAAAAATTATGTTGGACAGACATAAATAAGTTGGAGAGGATATCAGAAGCAAGTGAACAAATTTTCCTGCCGAATTTTGTATGTTACAATTTGACTAATATGTGAAATTCATCCCAAAACTGTTCCAAGCCATTTTTCATGAAAAGGAAAAAGAATGAGAAATTAGTTAATAATGAACATCAGTAAGTTCGGAGTCGAGTCCAAAATTTTTGGAGCTTCTTAAGGAACTTGTCAACGTCTTTCCCAAGCCCCATCAGGCTCATCTATTTCTACACCTACAGGCAGGGCCGCAAGTGAGCTGAGCTTTCGGAATGTTTAAGTTCATTCATTAAATTTTTAAGTGAACTCAAGCCGAGCTCGAGCTCAATGAAATTTTGATAAGCAGAGATCGAACTAAGCTTGCTTAGATTTGAGTTGAGCTAGAACTTGTTCACGAGCCTTAAACAAGTCAGAGTAGATATTTATATTCTCGTACAAGTCTAGAACTTCAAATAAATTTTTTATTTTGTACATAAATAAGTTCAAACATATATAAAATTATAGAACATATTAAAATTTAAGTTTATAATGTAGTACTTTTATAAGTTTATACATGTACAAGTTATAAAATTTTAATTATGTACATGTGAAAGTTTATACATATTCAAGGATATATATGAAATTTTTAGGAGATATAAATATATTCTACAAGTTCGAGAGCCTAATCGAGCCGAATACAGGTTCAAGTTCGGCTCATTTATTAAACGAGCCTAGTCAAACCTTGTTCACGAGTAGCTCGGTTCATTTACAACCCTACCTACAGCAATGTTTCCACCAGAAGGCGGTTTCGTTTCATCTCTTGCTGCTTCCTCCTCATCTCTACTTGGTGTAGATAAGAACTCGAGAGCAGTTACCACATCGCTGATCAATGGCCAAACAGAAGCTTCCTTTTGGAGACGCATTGCCGTGATTGCAAGAACCTTGTAGAGACCCATTACAGGGCAGTTCCCTTCTAGCAATGGACAACTTCCTCTTTATCTTTCAACAGAAGTGGTGGCTACAAAACAGTAACATTACAGGGCAGTTCATTCTGTTAACATCTTCATTTGATTATGTCAGTTCTCTAATCCAACGAAACTTGCTATCTTGTATGTGATTATTCAGGAGTTATGATGCTCTTAAATATAGCCAGAAACTAGATTCTGCTCTTCACTTGGTCTTGTATTGTCAATGACTCCCTCCAGTGATGATCTCCAAAAAGACAACTCCAAAGCTATACGCATCTGACTTTGCAGTCAACTGACCCGTCAATGCATACTCAGGCGTGCAATACCCGTAAGTTCCCATCACCCTCGTAGATACAAAGGACTTATCACCGGTTGGACCAAGCTTGGCTAGCCCAAAATACTAAAGCTTTGAATTGAATTCCCCATCTAAAAGGATGTTTGATGCTTTGAAATCGCCATATATCACTGGAGGGTTAGCTGTTTCGTGCAAGTATGCGAGACCTTTTGCTGCACCTTCAGCAATTTCATCCGCATATTCAAATCCAAAGGCTTCTTATTTGGAGCTATATCTGAAAAACGAAGGGCTGCTCTGAGTTGTATAGTTATGTATAAAACTTCACCAATGCAAGTTGGCTAAAAAAAATCAAATTTTCGAGCAAGTTGGCTAAAAAAAAGGTTAAAGACACAAATGGGGCATATTTGTCTTGTATAGCGAACATAATAAGCAAAAAATGCATGTTAAATTAAGCTATTTGAGATGGTTGCAATTGGCTGATCAAGATCCTTAAACAACAGCATAAATAAAAAAAATAAAGAGAAATAATAATAATAATAATAATAAAAAAAGAGGTAGTGTTTGGTTCACTGGAATGAAGCCGGAATGGAATGGCTATTCTCAATCCGATGTTTTGGTTGACTGTGAAATGACGCAATGCACATTACAAATATGAACCAATATTTGGGTGAACGAACATTCCAATGGGAGACCAAAAAGAATGACCATTCCATTCCATTTCTTTGCAGAATCATTACAGTGAACCAAACACTACCTAAGGATGAAGGTTAATGGTAAAATCCTGAATACTGATACATCCTCAAAAAAAAAAAAAAAAAAATCTTGTGGATAGCTGGATTAAAGCGAAATCAGGCTCAATATTCCAGTCTAGTAGAGTAGTGCTTCTCAGAATGGATTTTGGTGAAGTCGTATCTTGATTGCTAATGGTTTACTCACATTCCATTGGAGGTTAGGACTGTCAATCGAAATTAGTTTGGGACATACCAAGAAGACGGTCCTCCAAAGATCCATTTGACATGTCCTCGTAAACTACCCTATGTTCACCATCAGCACAATATCTGACCAAATTGACGAGGTGAGGGTGGTGAAGAGGACTCAACATCGACACCTCCACAAGGAATTCTCCTTGAAATCCAAGTTGCTTGACAGCTACATCCTAATACAAAGAACATGAAATTGAAACAAAAACCTGTCTTCCATAAAAGTACCGACATATTCCCTACTTAAATTTTGAGAAAGCATACTTGATTTAAGCTTCCAATGTGCCCTTTTTAAACATGCCCAAACCCCCCCTTCACCCATCAAGAAGTCAGGGTTGAAGTTTTGAGTTGCAGCACAGTAAGTCCGGAATGTGAAAATGTGAGCAGATATATTCCCTTCTCCGATTTTTGCTCTCTCTTCGGCAATGTACATTTGCTTGCTGTTATCGGGAGGATAAGATAGATAATGCAATGATGGACACTTAACGAATCAAAACTTGCATCAAATCACCAGCAACCATTGCGCTTTAGAAAAATGGGTACAAATAACAATAGTTGGAAAGATGGGGAAAAAACTCCACAGACAGACAAGTTTGGAAAGTAAAAGAAAAACAAAAGGCGCAATATTTGCAGATGTTAAAGTATAAGGTGGCCTCATCAGGAGAGAAAAATTTACCGGATTTGAAGGAGATGTTAGCAAAAGGAGGCCAAAGCTTTCACGTCTTCATATACTTGAATACTTTTAATATGAAACGCAGCTCAGCTTCATTGGTGCATTCTTTTTCTCCATCGTTTACTTTCTGCTTTCTTTTCCTGCTGCAATTCAATCCTATGCTATTCTTAGCCACTCAAAATCTACTTAAGGTGCATTAAGTCGCATCAGATGGGCACCGTTTCTTCTTTTAAACAGGGTTGCAAAAATCCATCTGTGTGCGAGGTAAAGTTGGGTTGGGTTATCCATGTTAAATTTGTGAAAACAAAATGGGGGGAAAAAAGAAAAAGAAAAAGGAGGGAAAATAAGCCATAATAAAATATCCAATAACTTGTAGTGGTTCTTCATAAAACTAACCAGGTCTGTTGATGATCACATTAAACTCATACCAAAGGTAAAGAGTCTAAAGACAGCTAAAAGATTTTGTACAACAAAAATTGGAAAATAAGGAGACTGATCAATTGCAAGAAATTTAATTCAGTTATAGAGAACTTTGGGAAGAACTTTTCGGCTTGGAAGGCGCCCGCCCTATTACATCAAGCTGGTAAGGTGGCGGCACCAAATACAGGCTAGAGTTTTTATGCTACTCTTCCATGAATACATATATTTTTTTATTTATTATTATTTTTTTTATGACGGAGGAACAGCCCCTTCCATAAATGTAAATGACAGAACACAGGACAATTTAAGAACCTTCAGCCGAGTAAATGAAATTCATACAATTGATGCTGCAGTAAAGTTGCTCCATCTTGAAATACGGAACCAGGATGTGTAGATCTGATACTCTGCAGAGACTCTTGCATTGGCCTGCCATTTTTTTCTTATGAGGCTTACAAGAACAATTCAAAAACATAAAGAACAAGAAACAAAACATCTAATTGGAATAGCACGAGTGGATGAAGATACGCATCAGTAACAATTAACCCATGAGAAATTTGAAGCTCAATATTCTGTATAACAACTGCTTGCTTTTCTGCAAGTTCATGTTCACATGTGTTGTTCACTTTATACATAAAAGGAGCAAGTATCCAGAAGAAAGGATTTAACCAGCGTAACATACTAACCTTTATCAAGTGGTCAAAACAAGAGAAAAGACTATTTCAGATGTAAATTGTACACTGCAACTTAAAAAATAGAAATGGTAAATCAGTGAAAAAATAGAAATGGTAAATCAGTGAGAAAATATGTGTTGCTTCCTTCTTTATGATTGCAAAGTTTGTGGTCCAGGAAAGCTATGCACACAACAGGCAAGACTAATATGTGCAATTTCTTGGCAATTGATAATATTACATGGTTATATACAATGTGTATATCGCAATTCATTTCTCAAACCCTGAACCTGACACTCATGCATATAGTGACATACTTAGGAATGATATTAACCCCGATTGGATAGCATCAATTTACAGTAACCAATAGAAGTTGAAATACATTTCACGACAAAATCATATCACGATTAAAGCACAAGCACTGCCGTTTCCATTTCATCAAGCAGATGGAATCTAAGTACCTGACAAAATAGGCAAAGCCAAAGTAAGGCATTCTGATTACATTTATCTTTTGATAGGTTTTAAACAGACCAAACAGGCAATTTTTTAGCTTTCAGCTGAGCAAACACTTTCTCAAGCTTGCTTGTTCTCACTTCAAGTCCTGATATACGAATCGTGCTTTGGGTTCTGATATTCCCTACATCACTGGCAATGCTCACCCCATCATTCCTCGGAATTCCTACACTATTCTCACTCGCGTTCTCAGAGAGTATATGTGATCCTCCCATCAAAGCTTTGCCCCTCACAGTATTTTTTACAAACTCCACAGGAGATTCCATCTTTTTACCTGCACCATTATCTGCAGTTAAAGATGAAGGAATTTGAGGTTTAGGTTGTGGAATACACTTCCCATCACCAGAAATTGTGTTTCCAGCAGGTTGCACTCCTTTAATTACGTGTTCATCTTTTCCAACAGGTTGCACTCCTTTAACCCTCTTTCTTTTGGGAGGAGTATGCAAGGCATCAATTTCCACATTCATTCCATTTGGAATCTGGAGCAATTTTCCCGGACTCTTGGTGATGCTCTTTTCATCCTTTCCACCAGACTTTGCTGTGTTGACCCTCTTTCTCTTGGGAGGAGTCCCCAAGGCATTATTTTCAACACTCTTTCCCTTTGGATCTTCAAGGGGTTTTCTTGGGCTCTCAGTGATGCTCTTCTTTCCCTTGGCTCCCTTTACCGTGTCTTTCTGAGATAACTTTGATCGCTTCCACCACTCCAAATATCGAGCCGTTACATCCGACTTAAACAATCTCGATGGAACATGAAGCCTTCCATCTTTAATTGGCCTGCTGTAATTTTCCCAGGCAATTTCAGGAGTTTCATTGAAACGAGGCACTAGACCGGGAAGATCTTGATCAATCCCAAATTGCATTGCAACGCGGTGAGGAAAATAACGCTCTAAGCAGTCTAAACCCACCAACTCACTAGGCCTCAAAAATCGAGCAAATGACTCAAAATACTCATCCATCCCCAAACAAACTGATACCCACTTTTCTCTTTCTTTGTAAAACTTAGGAAACTCCCAGTTTTTCTCAGAATTGGCGTAAGGGCGCCACAGGAAATTATCTCTGGCAGAATTTATAGCCAAACCTACATTCTCAATACTCTTCTTCTTCATCGTGCTCCACCTAGCCATTCTTGGCTCACCAGGTTTAAGGGAATTGGGTTGTGGCCTCAATGAGGGATATCTCTCCCAAGCCCAAATCTGTACCATTTGCATTGGAGACCATAGAATGAGCCCTACGTTTCGCTTCTTTTTCGAAAAGATTGCATTTTTCAGCAGCCTCAAGTCTCGATAAAGCCACGAGAGAACTGCAGGAGCAAGCGCAATCCTCGTCCCTCTTGCTAAATGAATCGCTATATCGAACACATTCCTATTAATCACGTTGTAACCGTATGGGAAAACATGCCTGGACAACCAGAGGACAAGAAACGCTTCGTGCTCGATCTCACTCCCAGTTTCCATGAAAAGCCTCACCCATTCACTCTGGTCCGCTTTACAAGCCTTACTTCTTGTGATTTTTCTCCTTCCCTCCATCAATTTCTCATCGATTTCAATCAATTCTCTGGTTTCAAGCCGCCTTAAAACAGAATCTCCCAAAACAGAATAACCTCCCAAAACCAAAACATCCTCTAAAGTAATAGTCCCCTCTCCCCAATCAAACACAAACGTGTTTGTATCTGAACACCATCTTTGGGCAAAACCCATAACTATATCTCTATCAACTCGTACTTGGTAAGTGGAATTCATGATTGCTTCATAAATTCCGGCCTTTTTCCAAGTGGACTGGTGAAGAGAACGCATTCGATTGAACCAAGACTTCCACGTGCGTACAGGGTCCCGACACCCCTTAAATTCCACCTTCAACGGAGGATCGATAACGTTTGGAGTAGCAATTGAAGTTGGTGAGCGAAATGCACCTGAAGGAAATGAGATATGCACATGAATTGAAAAGGTTCATATAGAACAACACTACACACAAAAAATATTATAGCTATTTGGTATTTTTTTTCGTTTCTCAGTACTATTTTTTTTTTTTTTTGGTCCTAATGTTTTACTACTTCTTAGGCTCTCCCATCAAGAGGAATGGTCAATCTAACGTGGATCTAACCAAAATTCAGAAACGGCAAATTTTCTTTCTTTTTTTCTCATTTTCTTTTCAAACCAAACAAGGATGGGTTCCTTTCTTTTCTTTTTTTTCCCCTTAAGATCCATGAAAACCTTGTAAGTTGAAGTAAGAGAGAGGGAATTGTACCTGAAGGAAGGTGAAAGACTGGTCCTTTAATGGAGGTGACTGAGGGTTTGAGGAAATGGGCTGTTCTTCGAGTTGGGTTTTTACCAGAGAGTGATACCATGAGCTCTTCTCTTTCTTCTGTGATGATTGCGTCTTCTGGGTTTTCCTCCATTATGTTGAGTGCCGAGGTAGCAGAGGCTTCGATGGCGTCCTTTTCTTTGGAGGTTTAAACAGCAAAGAGAGCGTGAGGGGTTTTGTTGGTAATCATTTGATTGCGAGCTCCAAGCAATTCGCTCATGTAAAAGCACACACCCTTCGAGTTGATTTTTTTTTTTTGCTCTGGTACATCTGTTTCGTACTTTTGTGGCGGAAAAAACACTTTGGCAAAAGTTCCGCTCTCTCTCTTTTTTACTTTTAACGTCCCACCATCTTTTATTTTGGGTTCTAAAAATCATGGAGTAGTAGGGGTGAAAACGGGCCGGTTCGGGTCGGTTTTGGCCATTTTTAGGGACCGGGCCGGTAATTCGGTTTGGGAATGTTTGAAACCGAAACCAGACCATTGAATGCCGGTTCGGTTTGCATTCGGTTTCCCGGTTTCGGTCCGGTTTTCCCGGTTTATCGGGTTGGGCTGTTTGGTCACGTATTGGGCCAACTGGGCCAACTAATGCTGAAATAAAAATGGCCCAGGCCATTTCAAAACCATTAAAGTGGCCCAACACAATTAAAATGGCCCAAGATAGGCTCAAACCCAAAATTTAGTGGCCCAACACAATTAAAAACCAATTCAATGCTCAGCCCAATCACAATTCAACATTTCCAATTCAATGGTCAAGGCCAATCACAATTCAACATTTCCAATTCAATGGTCAAGCTCAAGCCCAATCATAAGTAAATAAAGAAGACAACATTGTGTAGTTCAACAAATTGCTTGCTGTTAAAAAAACAAATTGCTTGGCTGCTTGCTGTTGATGCATACTGGATTAGTGGATTCCATTGCCCAACACAAAACATTGTACTCCCAACAGGCAACAACTAACAAATTAAACAAGTTCAAGTGTTCAACATATAACATATTACATATTAGACAACATATTACATATTAAACAGTAAGGTAGCACCAAATTAAGTACAAGTTCAACAAATTAAATAGGTCTTGACTCTTGTCCAATAAGGCAGTAAGGAGGGCATCCACCAAGGCACCAATAAATTAAGCAAGCTCCATCCAATTTTCAGTTTCCATCCAAAGCCCTACATACATGGTTACATTAGTTAAAAAAAGAAGTAAATTAGAGATGATAAAATGTAAACAAATTTAAAAGGAAACAATCATTTA
This sequence comes from Vaccinium myrtillus, assembly GCA_016920895.1. Classification (NCBI taxonomy): domain Eukaryota; kingdom Viridiplantae; phylum Streptophyta; class Magnoliopsida; order Ericales; family Ericaceae; genus Vaccinium; species Vaccinium myrtillus. Next base: position 3,428,639 of record CM029273.1, on the reverse strand, counting down.
AATTTTAAAGGAACTAGTTACTTAGATTTAGTTTACCCATCTTCTTCTTCACTCCTTTTAGAGATCAGTGATACATGAATCTTCCTGTAATGCTGGCCCAATTTCTAAAAGGTAAACAACACAAGTTAAATCATGAAATAAAAAACAAAACTCAAATAAATGAACAATAATTTAGTGTAATACCCGAGTCAATTCTCTCCACCTCATCTAGCATTTCTCGAAGAGAGATTTGCGTTGGATTCTTCAACCAATTTTGTGAACAAATAAGGGCCTCCGCCACTTTGGGAGAAAGAGAAGTGCGGTATGGATCAAGAATACGTCCTCCCGTGCTAAAAGCGGATTCGGATGCAACGGTTGATACCGGTATGGATCAAGAATACGTCCTTATAATTGATTTCACCCTCTTTCTTTGGAATTGTAGTAAAATGATCCCATACAACAGATGTCTTCTTCTTTTTAAATTTCTGATTATCATCAACATTAACCTCATCTTTGTCATTCGGTTCATTATCATCCACTATAATGGGTTCTTCAGATTTATCCATCTACAAAGAAAACAATAGTCTAATTTCAAACACATTTAACTATTTAAGTATCTAACAGTCATCCAAACAATGATAAAACGGTCCCGCCGCCTGATAAAACTAAAAACTACAGATAACAGTTACTCAAACAATGATAAAACGGTCTCGCCGCCTGATAAAATTATAAACTACAGATAACAGTCACTCAAACAATGATAAAACGGTCCCGCCGCCTGATAAAAACTAAAAACTGCTAAATAAAAACGGTCCCGCCGCCTGAGAGTTAGTAGAGTTACCTTTAAGCTAGCAAAACAGCCTGAACCTTACTTTCAACTTTCAAGCAACAACCAACAACCAACAACAGCAAATTTGATTTCACCTGAACAATAGGAATAGGACAACAGTGTGAAAATTTCAGTAACCATCAAACCAACATACTGTGTATATACCGTGTATAAACCATCAAAGAAGTAACAGAACCCATCAAAACTAAAAGTTGTAAGTTGTAACATGTAAAAAACTCCAGATCTGGACATACACGCCATGACCGTACCTGACTAGTGACTACCCGAACTCTGGATCAGTCGCGTTCTGTAAGTGGTTATTTCTTCCTCTTCGTATCTGAAACAATGAGAGAAATCGTCAATCAAAGGGTTCGTGAGAGAGAGAGAGAGAAGAAGAACAATCGGATGGAGAGAGAGAGAGAGAGAGCGCGAAAAGAGAGAGAGAGAGAGAGAGAGAGAGATGAGAAGAAGAATCGGACGGGGAGAAAGAGAGAGAGAGAGAGAGAGAGAGAAGAAGAAGAATCGGACGGAGACGTACCGGCGGCGACTGGAGCGGTCGAGCGGTGGTCCGGTGGAGTCCAGAGAGTTGAGAGCTTGAGATGAGGTAGAGAGAGAGTGAGAGCACCGAGAGAGAGACAGAGGGAAATGTGCGGCGGGGGGGGGGGGGGGATGGGGGGGTGTTTTTTGATTTAGGGTTAAAGAAAAATAAAAATAAAAATAAAACTCTCAAATTTTATATATATATCCGGTCCGGTTTTTAAGACCCCTACAACCGGAAACCGAACCGGTTTTCCGGTTTCTTCAAAGCATGTAACCGGGACCAGACCGGCTGTGTTAAAAGGGCTTCCAAACCGGACGGTCCGGTCCGGTTTCCGGTCTGGTCCGGTTTGGCCGGTTCACACTTTCACCCCTATGGAGTAGCATGATTAAGGGCTAGTCTTTCATTTGATAAAATAGAAATCTTATAAAATTAATGAGTTTATTTTAGCAAAGGAGGAAATCATTTGTTAAAATCAACTAATTTTTATTTGCTAAAATGGGTTTGTTTAGCAAATGGTTTTCTCATTTGCTAATATTAACACATTGATTTTATGAGATTCCCGTTTTATCAAATGGAAAACTAAACCTTAGTCAAATAATCTAATATAGTATTGCAGGATGAGTTTTCGTGAGGAGGCCTCTCATCGTGACAAGTGGCAAGCATTGATTGGATTGTGATGATAAAAAAAAGTAAGGAGTGTAGCATGATCAAATCATCTAAATATATTCCATAAACCTATTTGAATTACAAATTAAGGAATCCTAATGCATACCTAAATTAGCCTTTCCATCTTTACACAAGGGAAGGAACGAGAGTTATATAAAGGATAGTCAATAAACTTCATGTACTCTATCTTCTTCTTTTTTTATACTATTTCGTCTTCTTTAATTTCTACCCACTTTAGTTTGTTGGCTAATTGCTTCATGTTGATTAATTAACACCTTTTTTTTTATTGTAGCCGTGTCCGTGTAGTGGGAGGATGCGCCGATTATTTTTACAGTGAAAGGTATTCACTTTGATTCTTTTAATTGTTTTATAGCGAAAGATATCCACTTTAATTTCTTTATATTGAAGTATAAGATTTTCTATTTTTGAAAACAATGGCTTATGCTTCCGTGTAGAAATTTGTTGAATAAGAAACTGGAAAGATTAGAAAACCTTAAATCTAGGTTTTGCATAAGATTTTCAATTCAAAAGATGTACGCGTATTAAAAAACAGAGAAGAAACGATTCTTTTGGGAAAATAAAATATTTTTATATCGAATATCCGACATCGGATTTATTTTTTGATATCAGATTCAACACTTTTAATTTAAAATTTAGGTCTACTATAAGTCTATAACTAATCTTGCTATTTACTGGGATTTGGGGGAGGTGTTGTGCACCCCTTGGCCGTTGGATCGAGTTTTGGACGACTCGGATGCGTTCGGCAATTATCCTTTAATTTTGATTTTTTTTTGCGGTAAAAAATCAATTATCCTTTAATTTTGAATTTTTTTGCGGTAAAAAATCAATTATCCTTTAATTTTGATTTTTTTACGGTAAAAAATCAATTATCCTTTAATTTTGATTTTTTTTTGCGGTAAAAAATCAAAACACATCCGAGCCGTCCAAAACACGATCCAACGCCCGAGGGGGTGCACAGCCCCCCCAATTCGCTAATAGATCATACCAATTGGAAATAGGAATTAATCCAGTCAACTTTTTCGTCTCAAGGGAAAAAAAGTATTTTTACCCGTTATATTCTCTAAATAGATCAACACAACACTTTATAATACCATTTCAACGTTAATTTTAAGTTAGAATTAATGTAGTTTAGCAATAAGGTTGATCATTGATTCAATCTAGAAATGGTGAAAATCCCATCACCCGAAAATCGGTTGCTCTCAAACCAGTCTCTTCATCCAATGTTTGAAAAAACATTTATCTTTCTAGATGATATGAAAGTTGTTGCACATTTTTCGTGGAGGTATATCGAGTTACAAACAAGAGGATGTTACTTTCAATCCCTTTAATTTTCCTTTATATTTTTCTTCCTTTATCAATAATATGTAACGGATAATAGGAATTAAACTGCTGATTTGAATTGGTTCGTTCAATAGCAAATGCGACATTGTTTTTCAATTTGTCAGACAAAGTCATATTTGCGGTTATGAAACTTTTAAAGCAGTCAGTTGCTAGAAGTTGGTAACCTTGGGAACCGAGTAGAAACTTGAAAACTTCATTTGAGGCGGTGGGATGGAGGCCAGATCTGAGGCTGGTGGAGTAGAAGGTAAGGCTGTGATCGAAGAACTGATGGCGAGGATCCACACTGGTCCGAAGATAAGAATGATGAGGTGGGAAAGGAATCTGAAGAGGGAGGAGAGATCGATGTTGGGGTTGATCGGGGTCAAAAGAAGGGGAGGTGGCGGTGGAAGAGGCGAACCCCATCCCCTAACAAAACCCCAATATGCTGGATAATGTTTGTGTTACCTTAAAATGGGGAAGGATTTACAGGGGCAAGTATAGTTTAATGCCAAGTGGCAAGGCAATTTAGAATTTCTATGATTCTGATGTTGATTCTACTTTTGAAAATTGCTAAATTAGATGTGAAATTTTGGTGGATTACATGCCAAACTACTTTCTTCCTAGCCTATTTTATATTCCTTTCTTGGGTATTGAGATCAATCTCCAGTATGCATGGATTGTAGTATAACAGACAACAATCTCACAAGTATTTTTCTTTTTTCGTCGAATGATTGGAGAATACAAATATGAATTACATCGAAAACAGGTAGAGAGATCCAAACGCATTAGAAGAAACCACTTACCAAGCCAATCCTTGAGCTTAAAATGCAGCCCAAGTGATTATTCAGTGCTCCTCAAACGCAACTCAATACCTTTAACTTTCCACATTTGTGTAGATTCGACACACTTAATTTTGGGCGTACATGATTGTAAATAGTGGTAAAAGGTGTTGGAGCTTCACATCATAGTGGTCCAAGTGCACCCCGTAGTTTTTTCGCGTCATAGAGGTCCAAGAGCACCAACTATTTTTTCCCATCATCGAGCCGTGCATAGCACAGGTTTTATGCTGGTTCTGAGTAAGAGAATAAATTCTGAGATATGAGCCCACAACCCAATAAAATAGACTGACCATGATGATTCACACCTACAAAAGGAGCAAAAGGCATGTCAAACTTGTTTACCAAGTACGTTGTGTCGAAGGTCACAACATCACCGAACTCCTCACAAGCTGCCCTACTCCTTGCATCAGCCCAGAACACGTTCTGAAGTCGACCCTTGTCATTGAAATCCATTGCGAAAAAAAAGTCAGAATTGTCGGATCTCATTCTCATGAAATAGCTATGCATTGCTTGAGCATCTCCTTCCTTAAGTTGTAAACGTCGAAGCTTGTCCAAATAATTTCGGCAATCCTTCTCAAGATATGGAACCATATTAGGCCCTCCAGCCTCAATCTGAAGTGAGTCAACGATCTTGCACGTTTTGATCCCGGCTTGTGAATTCATCTCAAGCTTCCTTTTTACGTGGTCATCAAGTATCCTATTGCACTTGAAAAACCTTGCCTTTGCCGGACTTTGTTCATGATTGTGGTCCAAAACAACCCGATTCAACCTCCACTTTCCATCCGGGCGTATACCAACATGAACATGAGCTGGACAATCAATTCTTGTTTGTGGCCGTGGTTTGACTGGGTTGCTTGTTCTTACCCTTGGCTTTCCGGCACGATTGCATGAGAAAGTTACATCCTTCAACGTTCCATCTCTTCCCTTTCTCGATGTTCTTTTACACGCAGCAAACCCTTTTTCTTTAGCATATCCCAAATAATAGAGATAAGCTTCCTCCGATGTGTCGAATAGCATTCCTTCTTTCGGTTCTTCAACTCTATTTTCACAATTTTTTATTGCCTCATTCCCATCCTCATTAGTATCTATCGCACCACATTCTTTGTTTGAAGGACAACTCTGTACCTCTTGTTCATCTTCACTCAATAACACTTCCTCTTGTCCACACTCTTCGTTTGAAGGCATTGTCGACGGAATAGACTCCGAAGACATAATCTGCTGGTTCATAAACAAAGGAAAAAACAAATTAGATACAAAAAAAGCATCTTGGCTGGTAGGTAAAGTGTAACTAATAACATATGTAATCCCGATAATTAAGGGCAATTAGGGACAGATTCTAATATATATGAAGCGAGTCAGGTGACTAAAAAAGGACCCTAAATAAAATCACATTTCTTGACCTGGTAAGCAAAAGTAACAAATTAACTATCCTAATTCTTAGCAGAAACATTGACAATCTCAGACTACTACTGGACTCAAACTAGGAACTAGCAGGATCTTCGAATTTCTGATGGATGAATGACCAAGTAAACAATGCATCTGAAAAGGAGATGCAACTTGCTTGTATGCACGATGGAGACTGAGAAACTAAACAAGCCACCTTATTGCCCAAATATCAGAAACAATATTGACCCATGGCCTTTTCTAGAAGTGATTCCTAGAAAAATTAATGGGGCTAGATGTTCAAGGGTCCATTTTAAGGGAATGACTGGGGATGTGCCAAACAAAAACAATGCATAAATGTAAAAAATCTCCAATTTTTTCCCCAAAAAAATCCCCAATGTAACAACTGTGCCCTAATTTTTCCCCAAAAAAATCTCCAATCTAACATATGTAAAAAAATCCCTAAAGCACAGAGAGAGAGAGAGAGAGAGAGAGACCTTCGTGGAGTGGGTAATGGCGTTCGGCGGCAGCTGTGGAGTTCGCCGGAAATGGGGGTTCTGTGATGGTTATGGAGTTCCGGCGGCCGTCAGATGGTGGTGGTTTCCGGCGAAGGGGAGGCGCAGACAGTGGTGGTTGGTGATGGACTGATGGTAGGCGCCCTCTCTCTCTCTCTTCTACTTTTGATTGCTGAAGTGTTTGGTGGATGGGGAATGGGGAAGAAGAAGAAGAACATCGCGCGCGTTTTCAAATTTTCACGTTTTTTTTTTTTTTTTACAACAGACCCCAAAACGACGTCGTTTTGGGGCTGTTGTCCATTTTGTTGTCCCTTTTGTTGTGTATGTAGCATTACCAAGTGAAGTTTTACATCGACATGCGGTGTAAAAAATTTGTTCTCCAATAAAACTAAGAATTACTAGTAAAAAGAATGAATGTGAGTACCTTAAAAGCAAATTGGACGATATTGAATAACACTGATTACTACTTTTTTTTTTTTTGTAGACATAAATTACCCGTGGAGGGTAACCTTTAAGGAGAATAAATATGAGAATTCAAAATCATAAATTAAATGCTAGCTCGCCCATATCGGGTGGCGATTATTACTTATATTCAGGAACCTTTGGGTGGCTACAACCTTGTACAGGAGAATACCTCACTGGGAATAACTATAATACACGCTTATTAAAAGTGTGTATCATATGCACTTATTTTATAGTCCATATTTTGCTACCTCATGGCCAATCGTAACATTTTTTAGCGTTTCATAACTTTTCAGCAATATGATTCATAATATTTTCTCCATGATTCGGAACATTTTTGTGCTTCACGTAATTTTTATTTTATTTTTATAAAAATCTTAAACTTTTTATTGATAAGAGGTAATCAATTCGCAACATTTTTAGAGGTGCATATGTTACTCACCGAAATAAGAGGTGTGTATTGCAGCCTTTCCCATACCAAATTTGATAAAATACCCAATTTACCATATTCTAAGATTTGTTTTCATATGAGAATTCAAATGAGTTTTGTTAATATTGGCGGCAAGCTTTGGCGACAATTCATATTCTAAGCTTTGCAGCAGGTCTTGAGCTCTTTAAGGTGTCATTAGTGTCCAAAAAGCCAGAACCAAACAAAAGGGAAAAAGATAATGGGACCTATACAAGAATGAGGTGGAAGTTCAAGTTGGAAGTTCAAGTTGCTTTCAGTGGACAAGCGACCTTGGTTTGAAAATTGGGTTTTGCTATTGGGTACACAATAAGCAGGAGAACAAAAAAAAAAAAAACTCATTTCGGTGGACTTTTTACACTTTTCAATACATTTATGTCCATTTTTATATACTTTTCACATATTTCAACACACTTTTCAACCTTAATGTAAGCCCAGTATAGTATTTTCCTTGAAAATTTCATGAATTTCAATAGTATACCAAAGTTGAATTTACATCATGAGATGAGTTTAGAGCACTCTATATGCCTATCTATATCTCTATCTTGGAGACCAAATCTCCATACTGGGGTTGATTTTAGAATTTATCCTCGACTTTTTAATTTTTTTTTTGTACCTATTGAAAAAATCGTGAAGGGACTCATCGTTTTTTTAGAGATTTGGTGTCCTAAACGGAGGTGTGGGGTCTCCATTTTTAGAGACTTAAAAGTAAATTTTGAGACCAATTCTCTAAAAAGTGCGATGATCACTCCAGGATTCTCTTATACAGTACAAAATGTGAAAGAAAAAAATGGATAAATTACAAAATGGGGTTATAGAGATGCATTGGAGATGCTCTTAGAGTCCTTCCGTCTCGCCAGCCTCTTACTGTGCAATTTTTGAACAAAAAAATAAGTAAAGTGTTTTCGTGCATTAGTTATTGATTTTTTTTACATCAAATACTTTATGAGTTTTATAATAAGGGGTAAAAAAATCAAAAAAATATTTACAAAGTATAACTTATTTTTTAATCTCAAAATTGCACGACTTTTCGTAGGGGTTCAGCAATTTGAGGCAGAATGAGTATATCATAAGCTGAATAAGCCGAGTAATAGCTTGTTGAAACTTGTTTTGACACTTTAACGAGCTTTAGCAGACCGTTCAAACTTGGTTTGTCTACGAAACACACCGATCTAAAACGAGTTGATACGAGCTCGAATACGAATAGTTGGTTCATTTAGCAGCCCTATTTTGGAGCTAGATCACATTCAGGACATTTTGCTAGTTGGTTCGTTCTTATGAATTCTGGGATGCCACAATTATACATACTGTTGCTAATAAATGAATAATTTGCGGTTTTGGATATTGGAAATTGATGTTTGGCTAGCTACTGACTGGAATGATATCCCAAAATTTGTTTCATTGCATCTTCATTATCCCACAAGAAGCTGCTGTACTTTTTTATCAGCATGAATCCACAAGCTGAGAACAATTCCTGTAATTTTGGATCAATGGCAATGGTGTTTGAAGCTGTAAATGATGTTCTACGATACTCAAGAGTTCTTCATGTTCTTTAATTCTCAACTTGTTTTAGAGGCAATCCTGGAGAGAGAAACTCAAGAGTTCTTCATGTTCTTCATGGTTTCTTTAATTCCAAGTGCATCAATCTCTCCCATGGCCAGCCAAAACACCTATCTAGGGAGAAGATGAGATCTGTATCAAGTAATTGCGTATTATTTATAGTTTAGATTTCTTTATTCGAATTGATTCTGTGACTATAACCCGTTTTCATTGTAATGAAACGACTTTAAATCTTTCAATCTCTAATGTGTTTGCATTAATTCGTCGATTGTATAGATGCCTTCAGTCTTACCTGAATAAGTATCCACCACACCGCATTTCTTGCACCAAAAACTGCTACAAAAACATACATATTTGATCTAATCAATTAGAAACTAAGGTTTAAAAGCATAGGTTTTATGATATGTTCTCATGCTATCAATTGTGAGCCAGCTTGTGATTTGTCGTGAATCAAAGATGATCCAAGTTACAGACAACTGCAACACTTCAAAAGAACAAGTGAACAACAAAAGATTGAAAGTAATTACATGTATAAATTGAACTGCTAATGATCAGGAACAAATTTGTTAGTATTTTAGCACAGCCAGTGAAAGTGCAATCGTACTTCCTCTAGCAAGGCAAATTCCAATTGGAACAAGATTCTTGCAAATTGAGTAGTGATTGTATCCTGCGAAAACATACCTTCACAAGCACAGGGAAAGTGTTATGCAAGAACACTCAGAAAATAAAGAGAAACGAAAACAATTACAAAACATAAAATAGCACGAGATACATGCGATTCATTAGAGCTGAGACTAACCGTAAATAACCCTCATTGTTTGATGGGAAAACAAAACTTGACAACCACAGGGATAGAAATGCCTCCTGCGAGGCCTTGTGTGCTTTGGTTTTTATGATTTGGTTCCGTTCTTTATGCAAATACTCCTCAATGGGCAGTTTGCTACTAAATCAACATGGGAAGCTCTGAGTTCAAGAGCCTCTTGCATTGGCCTGCCCTTTTTTTCTTATGAGGCTTACAAGAACAATTCAAAAACATAAAGAACAAGCAACAAAACATCTAAATGGAATAGCATGAGTGGGTGAAGATACGCATCAATAACAGTTAACCCATGAGAAATTTAAAGGTCAATATGCTGTATAACAATATCTGCAGGTGCTTGCTTTTCTGCTAGTTTGTGGTCACATGTTTTGTTCACTTTATTACGTAAAAGGAGCAAGTATCCAGAAGAAAGGATTTAACCAGCGTAACATACCAACAGTTATCAAGTGGTCAAAACAAAAGAGAAGACTATTTTGAGATGTAAATTGTACACTGCAACTTGAAAAGTAGAAATGGTAAATAAGTGAGAAAATATGTGGTGCTTCGTTCTTTATGATTGCAGAGTTTGTGGTCCAGGAAAGCTATGGACATAACAGACAAGACTAATATGAGCAATTTCTTGGCTTGATAATATTACATGGTTATACAATGTGTATGTCACAATTCTTTTGTCAAACCCTGAACCCACTCATGCATATAGTGACATACTTAGGAATGATATTAACCCCCGGTTCATTCTTCATTGAATCATATAGATGATCTAGTCATAATGGAATTTCCATTCTGTTTACTGACTAACATGAAAATTTTCCCAACTCCCTGTTTATACAGGGAGATTAGATAGCATCGATTTATAAAAACATTTCATGATAAAATCATAGCACGATTAAAGAGCAAGCACTGCCGTATATATTTCATTGAGCAGATGGAATCTAGGTACCTGAAAAAATAGGCAAAGCCAAAGTAAGGCATTCTGATTACATCTATCTTTTGAGGGGTTTTAAACAGACCTAACACGCAATTTTTCAGCTTTCAGCTGAGCAAACACTTTCTCAAGCCTGCTTGTTCTCACTTCAAGTCCTGATATGTCAATCGTACTTTGGGTTCTGATATTCCCTCCATTACTGGCAACGCTCACCCCATCATCCCTTGGAATTCCTACACTATTCTCACTCGCGTTCTCAGAGGTTCTATCCGATCCTCCCATCATTGCTTCGCCACTCACAGGATTTTCTACAAGCTCCACAGGAGATTCCATCTTTTTACCAGAACCATTGTCCGCAGTTAGAGATGAAGGAATTTGAGGTTTAGGTTGTGCAAAACACTTCCCATCACCAGAAATTCTGTTTCCAGCACTGTCCTCAATTCTATGTTTATCTTTTCCAACAGGTTGCACTCCTTTAACCCTCTTTTTCTTGGGAGAAGTATGCAAGGCATCATTTTCCACATTCATTCCTTTCGAAATCTGGAGCGATTTTCCCAGACTCTTGGTGATGCTCTTTTCATCCTTTCCACCAGACTTCGCTGCGTTGACCCTCTTTCTCTTGGGAGGAATCCCCAAGGCATCATTTTCAACACTCTTTCCCTTTGGATCTTTGGGGGGTTTTCTAGGGCTCTCGGTGATGCTCTTCTTTCCCTTGGCTCCCTTTACCGCGTCTTTTTGAGATAACTTTGATTGCTTCCACCACTCCAAATATCGAGCCGTTACATCCGACTTAAACAATCTCGATGGAACATAAAGCCTTCCTTTAATTGGCCTGCTGTAATTTTCCCAGGCAATTTCAGGAGTTTCATTGAAACGAGCCACTAGACCGGGAACATCCTGATCCATCCCAAATTGCATTGCAACGCGATGTGGAAGATAACGCTCTAAGCAGTCTAAACCCACCAACTCACTAGGCCTCAAAAATCGAGCAAATGACTCAAAATACTCATCCATCCCCAAACAAGATACCCACTCTTCTCTTTCTTTGTAAAACATTGGAAACTCCCAGTTTTCCTCAGATTTGGCGTAAGGGCACCACTGGAAATCCCTGGCAGAATTTATAGCCAGACCTACATTCTCAATATTCTTCTTCTTCATCGTGCTCCACCTAGCCATTCTTGGCTCACCAGGTTTAAGGGAATTGGGTTGTGGCCTCAATGAGGGATATCTCTCCCAAGCCCAAATATGTACCATTTGCATTGGAGCCCATAGATTGAGCCCTACCTCTTGCTTTTTTCCCGAAAAGATTGCATTTTTCAGCAGCCTCAAGTCACGATAAAGCCACGAGAGAACTGCAGGAGCGAGCGCAATCCTCGTCCCTCTTGCTAAATGAATTGCTATATTGTGCACATTCCTATTAATCACGTTGTAAACGCATGGGAAAACATGCCTGGACAACCAGAGGACAAGAAACGCTTCGTGCTCGATTTCGCTCCCAGTTTCCATGAAAAGCTTCACCCATCCGCAGTGGTCCGCTTTATTAGCCTTACCTCTTATGATTTCTCTCCTTCCCTCCATCAATTTCTCATCGATTTCTATCAATTCTCTAGTTTCAAGCGGCCTTAAAACAGAATCTCCCAAAACAGAATAGCCTCCCAAAACCAAAACATCCTCTAAAGTAATAGTCCCCTCTCCCCAATCAAACACAAACGTGTTTGTATCTGAACACCATCTTTGGGCAAAACCCACAACTATATCTCTATCAACTCGTACTTGGTAAGTGGAATTCATGATTGCTTCATAAATTCCAGCCTTTTTCCAAGTGGATTGGTGAAGAGAACGCATTCGATCGAACCAAGCTTTCCACTTGCGAACAGGGTCTCGACACCCCCTAAATTCCACCTTCAATAGAGCGATAATTGGCGAGCGAAATGCACCTGAAGGAAATGAGATATGCACATGAATTGAAAAAGTTCATATAGAACAACTGAACAACACTACACACAAAATATACTAGCTATTTGGTATTTTTTTCGTTTCTCAGTACTAATTTTTCTTCGTTTGGTCCTAATTTTTTACTTTCTTGACTCTCCCATCATGAGGAATGGTCAATCTAATGTGGATCTAACCAAAATTCAGAAACGGCAAAATTAATAACAAAACAAGGAAGAGAAAGAAAATGTGAAGAAAATAGGAGGGAAAGTTTACTGCGTCCAAAACTCTATTTTCTCATTTTTTTTTCTGATTTCCTTTTCAAACCAAACAACGAGGGGTTCCTTCCTTTTCCTTTTTTTCCCATAAGATCCATGAGAACCCAATAAGTTGAAGTAATTAGAGAGGGAAATGTACCTGAAGGAAGGTGGAAGACCGGTCCTTCAATAGAAGTGACTGAGGGTTTGAGGAAATGGGCGGTTCTTCGAGTTGGGTTTCTACCAGAGAGTGATACCATGAGCTCCTCTCTTTCTTCTGTGATGATGGCGTCTTCTGGGTTTTCCTCCATTGTGTTGAGTGCTGAGGTAGCAGAGGCAATTTCGATGGCGTCCTTTTGTGGGTGATCATTTGATTGCGAGTTTCAAGCAATTCTCGCGTGGTTCGAGTTGGTTGGTTTGGTAAAGAAGAGGGGAGAGCGAGAGCGAGCGAGCGAGCGAACGAGGAGCCAATCGAGCGACCTTGGTTTGAAGATTTCATGCATTAATTAACTAATAATTAATTATTAATCAATCTATCTATCTGTATTTTATTTACAAAACTCTGCAAACCTCAAATTCTAATTTTTTAAAAAATTTCACTTTCTTTTACTTTCCTAAAATTGGGAGAGAAAGTGGGAGAAGAGTAAGAGGGAGAGAATACATGGGGAAGCGGAGAGAGTTATACGGAAAGTTGGGTAGTGCCGTGTTTAAAGTAGCGGAGATAACAAAAAAATAAAAAAGGAATGAAAAAGTAACTTCCCACTATCAGATAAATTACTCTCATGATCTCATGAGTAGATTCTTATTTCTTAGTTTGGCTTCGTTTGTTACGAGAATTTGTTCACGGAGCACGTACCAATTGCTCAAACTCAAATGTTAGTTTTCATCTCCAAATCAATTAGTGGCCGATTGATCCGTGGATCCTATGGTTGAAGCAAAACGGCCCAATGAAAAAGGCTCATTCGACCTGCGGGCACTGGTGGTTTTTGACCAATTCCTTCGTTTGGGCCTTCGAATCATCAAATTTGCTATTTTAAGAAATAATCTAGCTCCTAATTACTCGGTCAGTACAGCTATGTTGTGACCTGCTTTTTTGGCAATAGTTAGTACTATCTTTTTTATTCTAGTTTCCAGATTTGAGCCTAACTCAAATCTTTCCGTTTTTAGTATTTTTTGCAATTTTGTTTATTTTATGCTTAGTCAGCAAGTGTTGCCTTTGTCGGTTATTTCCTAGGGTTTCCTTAGCCTATGTATTGATGATGTAAGCCCTAAGGCTAAACCATTGACGATTGATTAATAAAAAATGAGTCTTTAGAGAGTTTCTCTTAATTCTAATTTATGATCGTCCTTATTCATCTTTTCCGATACGCTTCCCTGCATCGAATCCGTTCACAAACCGCATATAACCTGCTTAAAGGTGATTCCATCCCCCAAACTATCAATGTTTTTTTTTTTTTTTTTTTTGGCTATTTGGCTAATTTTAATTATTTGTATCTATGTTGATATTTGTTTGCGGTTTTTTTCCGCCGATAGACCTTCGAATTTTTTTTAACACCACATTCGAATTTGATTAGAATGAAGTCTTTGATGTCAAAAGTAATCACGCTGACATTGATGCTGTGGTGGTGATGATTTGTTTATGCCGATGTGATTCTAATAAGTACAGGAAAACTAGCGTTGTGCCCGTTCGATGCACAAGAATACTAAAAAACTTCAACACAAACTTTTTAATCTTTTGTACCATGCATTGAATGGGCACAGTGCTAGTTTCGATAGTATGCCCAAGTTGAATGTACATCATGAGATGAAATGAGTTTAGAGCACACTATATCTCTATTTTGGAGACCACATTTCCATATTGGGGGCTATTTTAAAATTTACCTTCTACTCTTTTTTTTGGGTACTTTATGGGAAAATCTTGAAGGACTCATCGTTCTTTTTAGAGATTTGTTGTCTTAAATGGAGGTTGTGTCTCTATTTTTGGAGACCTAAAAGGAAATTAATTTGGAGAGCAAATCTATATAAAAATGATGATGGGTCCCTCCAAAGATTATCCAACAAAGTACAACAAATTGAAGAAAAAAAGGGTTAAATATCTACTTGCCCCTTAAACTATCAAATTTTTTTTTTACTTCCCCCTTCAATTATCAATTTCATTTACTTGCCCCTTCAACTATATAAAAGTTGCTTACTTGGTCAATTACACACATTCCATCCAAGGTTTGGATGAAAAATGTCTTTCACCTGCTAATATACATATACATATTTGTATGTATATTAGCAATTGTTTTTTTTCACCTGCTAATATACATATTTGTATAATGTTTTTCACCTGCTAATATACATATTTGTATGTATATATCCCTTCTTCCTACGACCCCTCTCTCTCTCGTTTGGGATTTTTTTTCCTACAGTACTTCCCATCTATTGTAGTAGCAATTGTTTTTTTTCCCTCAAGGATTTCTTTTTGTTTTGTCAAGGGAGATCCAACAAGACTCCAACAAGCAATCCGGAAAAAAAAAAACCTAGTTTTGGTTTGATCAACAGAATGAAAATTGATCAAGTCGGCTTCATCGTTGTAGCCTTGCAGGTGTACAAAATGTCCATATTACCCTCTCTCTTTTTTCATCACTTCAAAAGAAAAAAAAAAGTTAACGGTTTCCGTCACAAATTTGGGATGGAAAATGTGATTTGTCCTTAGTAAAGAAGAAAATGATAGTTGAAGGGGGAAGTAAAAAAAAAATTGATAGTTCAAGGGGCAAGTAGATATTTAACCCAAGAAAAAAGGGATTACAAAATCTCCACTCAATATGGAGATTTGGTCTCCAAAATGGAGATATAGATATGCGTTGGAGATGCTCTTAGATTCGCTCCGTCTCACCGGCCTCGTACTATGTAATTTTTGAATAAAAAAATTAGTAAAGTTTTTTCGTGCATCAGTTTTTGAATTTTTTTACATCAAATACTTTACGAGTTCTTTAATAAGGTGTAAAAAAAATTTAAAAAGTATTTACAAAAATAATTTATTTTTTAATCTCAAAATTGGACGACTTTTCAATTAGGTCAAAGTGAGTATATCATAAGCCGAATGAGCCGAGTAATAGCTTGTTGAAACTTGTTTTGACACTTTAACGAGCTCTAACAAAATGTTAAAACTCAGTTTGTCTATGTAACACACCGACCTAAAACGAGCTTTCAACGAGTTGAGACGAGCTATCAATAAAACATCAAAACTGAGTAGTAGGAGTGGATGAAGATATGCATCAATAAAGCTTAAACCATGAGAATTATGAAGTTCAATATGCTAGGTAACAATAGCTGCAGGTGCTTGCTTTGTCTGGTAGTTTGCGTTCTTATATATTGTTCTGTTTATGCCTAAAAAGCGAGCGAGTATAAGGAAGAAAGGATTTAACTAGCCCAAACACGACCACTACCAGTTATCAATTGGTCGAACCTAAAGAAAAGACTATTTGAGAAGTAAATTGTACTCTGCAACTTAAGAAGTAGGAATGGTAGATAAGTCTGAAAAAGTATGATGCTTCCATCTCTCCAAGACTCCAAACACAAAGTTCGTGATCCATGACAGCTATGCACACAACAGGCAAGCATAATGCATGCAATATGCCAATATCCTGCCGTTTGGAATTAATACATCGCTAATAGCCTAATACAATATGTATGCCGCAATTAATGAAGAGGGTTAGTAGGATACATGAAAAGTATCCCCGCAAGTGTTCAAGAAAGAAGAATGAATGGTTCAGATTCACAGTCGATGTATCATAGTAACATTTTTTATTAATTAAACTCTAAAACCTGATACTCATGCCTATATTCACATATACAGTAATGATATTTACCGTAGCAAATAGAAGCTGACAAACTTATCTTGACACAATCATAGCAATATAACAGCGCAAGCACTGCAATACGTATTTCATAAGCCAAAGTAAGGCATTCTGATTATTTTCATCTTTTGCTAGGTTTTAAATAGACCTTACGCCTAATTTTTTAGCTTTCAGCCGAGCAAAAACCATCTCGAGCTTGCTTGTTCTCACTTCAAGTCCTGATATAACAGTGGTGTTTTGAACACTGATATTCCATCCATTGTTAGTAATGCTCACCCCATCCTCACTTGGAATTCCGAGACTACCCTCAATTGTGTTTTCAGAGGGTCCATGTGATCCTCTCATCATTGCTTCACCCCTCACAGCATTTTCTACGTGTTCCACTGGAGATCCCATCTTTTTACCACCACAATTATCCACACTTAGAGATAGAGGAATTTCATGTTGAGGCCGTGGAACACACTTTACATCACCAGACATTCTGTTTCCAGCACTGTCCACGAGTCTGTGTTTATCTTGTCCCACAAGTTTTGCTTCTTTTTTTTTGAACTGGAGTTTTGCTTCTTTATTAACCCACTTTCTCTTGGGAGGAGAACGCAAGGCATCATTTTCCACATTCATTCTTTTTGGAATCTGGAACAATTTTACCGGACTCTTGGTGACGCTCTTTTCATCTTTTCCACCCGATTTCATTGGTTTGACCCTCTTTCTCTCAGGAGGAGTACCCAAGGATGATTTTTCCACATTCTTTCCCTTTGGATTCTCGGGAGGTTTTCTCAGACTCTCGGCAATGGTCTTCTCTGCCTCGGCTCCATTTACCGCATCTTTTTGAGCTAACTTTGATTGCTTCCACCATTCTAAATATCGAGTTGTTACACCCGACTTAAACAATCTCGACGGAACATACAGTCTTTCTTTTATTGGCCTGGTGTAATTTTCCCAGGCAATTTCAGGAGTTCCATTGAGACGAGTCACTAGACCAGGAAGATCTTGATCCATCCCAAATTGCATTGCAACGCGGTGAGGAAGATAACGCTCTAGGCAATCTAAACCCACCAACTCACAAGGCCTCAAAAACAGACCAAATGACTCAAAATCCTCATCCATCCCCAAACAAACCGATACCCTCTCTTCACTTTCTTTGTAAAACTTAGGAAACACCCAATTTTTCTCAGAAATAGCGTAAGGACGCCACTGGAAATATTCCCCGGAAGAACTTAGAGCCAGACCCACATTCTCAATATTCTTCTTCATTTTGTACCACTTTGCCATTCTTGGTTCACCTGGTTTAAGGAGATTGGGTTGTGGCGTCAATGTGGGAAATCTCTCCCAAGCCCAAATCTGTACAATTTGCATTGGAGCCCACAGATTGAGTCTTACATTTCCCTTCTTCTTAGAAAAGATTGCATTTGTCAACAGCCTCAAATCTCGATATATCCATGAGAGAACTGCGGGAGCAAGGGCAATCCTCGTCCCTCTTGCTAAATGAATAGCTATACTGAGAACATTCTTACTAATTAAGTCCACATTATTTGGGAAAACATGCCTGGACAACCAGAGTACAAGAAATGCTTCGTGCTCGATATCGCTCCCACTTTCCATGAAAAGCTTCGCCCATGCACCCTGGCTGGCTTTATTAGCCTTACCTCTTGTGATTTCTCTCCTCCCCTCCATCAATTTCTTGTCGATTTCAATCGATTCTCTGGTTTCAAGCGGCATTAAAACAGAATTCCCCAACACAGAGAAACCACTCAATACCATAACATCCTCTAAAGTAATAGTCCCCTCCCCCCAATCAAACACAAACGTGTTTGTATCCGAACACCATTTTTCTGCAAAATTCATTACTATCTCTTTATCAATTCGTATTTGGTAAGTGGAACTAACAATGGCTTCATAAATTCCAGCCTTTTTCCAAGTGGATTGGTGAAGAGAATGCATTCGATCGAACCAAGATTTCCATCTTTTGAGAGGGTCTCGACACCCTCTGAACTCCACCTTCAATGGGAGATCGATAGAGTTGCGTGTGGTTGAAGGTGGAGAGAGAAATGTACCTGAAGGAAAGCTTAAAGACTGACAATCAATTCGAAATCGAAACAAAGTTTTCATCAAGAAAAGATTTTTCCTTCGAGGCTCGGCCGAGTCTATGTGTACCCGAACATTGCATCCGGGCCGTCTAAAAGTGTATCGGTCGGCGAGATCGAAACCCCCTCTCTCCCCTTTCTCTCTCTCCATAATTCGGATCGTCCAAAACAAAAATGGACGCCCAGATCGCCCGTGCGGATACCACGTGGTACCGGCACTGAAAAATTGCTCAGATTTTTGCCATGCTATTCTTTTCGGTCGTTTTTTAAAAAAAAAAAATTGGTAATAATTTTTAGGGAAATCATTCGTCTAGAGAGAGATGAGTATAACATGATTGACCAAATATACCACGAAACATAATTCAATACTATTTTGGTGGAGTATTTTTTTTTTTCCCCTTTCATTATCAGTATTCAGCGACCAAAATTTTTGCTTTCGGTGGTAGCTTTTTTACCTTTCAAACAATCCAAAAAAATTGACGTGATTCAAAAGTTTAGGAATAATTGGAGAGAGAAGTGTACCTGAAGGAAGGTGAAAGACTGGCCCTTTAATGGAGGTGACTGAGGGTTTGAGGAAATGGGCTGGTCTTCGAGTTGGGTTTTTACCAGAGGGTGATACCATGAGCTCTTCTCTTTCTTCTGTGATGATTGCGTCTTCTGGGTTTTCCTCCATTGTGTTGAGTGTTGACTGGTGAGGATCTTGAGGTAATGGAGGCGGTTTCTATGGCTTCCTTCCTTTTGTTTGTGATGGTCGTTTGATTGCGAGTTCCATACTTCCATGCAATTCTAGGCTCGCGCAGTAAAAGCACAATACAGTGTATTGGGACAAGTTAATCTAGGGCTTGTTTGGAATTTAGGGGACGATTGGATGGGGTACAAGGCACTCGGATAAGTTAATCCGTTCGAATAAGGGGTGATGTGATATGTTTTACTTGGCTTGAGTGCCCAAAATGCACCTAGATAAGTTTTCCTTCCTTCTGATTCAATCAAGCCGAAGGGGGGACGCGGGCGGATAAGATTTAGATGAGTTTCGAGGTGTCCAAATTTAATCCGGCCGGATAATGCTCTTTTATCCCCTCCTCCCCCATTTCAACTATAAAATAACCTTATACCCCATTTTATATACTATTTTATCCTCTATTTTTAAATATCTCATCCAAACTAACTATTTTTTTTTATTTACCCTCCATAAATAATACCGTCTTACTATCTCATCCCACTCCATATTTAATTCACCCAAAATTAATTTCTTATCCAATCGAGGCCTGGGGTAAAAAAACAAGGGGACGGAGAGAAAAAAGACAAGGAGTATTGATGATAGGAGTAATTGATAAACGAGACGTAATGATTAGCTTGGTTGGAAATTTTAATGAGCTTTAAAAGTATTTTCAATGATGTTATAATTGAGCCGAACGTAAGCTGATCTCAAATAGTAATAATTTGAATTTTTTTATGATATAAACTTATTTACGGACCATCCATTATGGGTCTTACAGTGCGATCATTGTAATAATTTGAATGGGTCTTACAGTGCAACTATTGCAATAATTTGAACCATTTATCTTATAGGGCCTGCAAAATAATGTATCCGCGCAAAAAAAATCAGTTTGATCGAATATTGATAAGTATATCAAAAGTTGAATTTTGGTTTAAAAAACGGACAGTCATGGTCATTTTCACTTAAAAACTATTGACAAAATCCAAACGGTCCGTTTTTAAAACCGAAATTCAACTCTCGACATACCTATCAATGTCCGTTCAAGCTGATTTTTTTTTTGCGTAGATACATTATTTTGCGGACCCTATAAGATGAACAGTTCTGATTATTGCAATGTGTGCTCGGCAGGGCCCACAGACGCCGGTGGCGTAAACCTCACATTCGTAAATAAGTTTCTCTCTTTTTTTTATATGTCATTAGTGAAAGGAGCCGAAATGTAGCTTTCTCGAGTTTGGTTTCACACTTAAATGAACAAGATGCTTAAGTATGGTGTGTTTTTATAACAAATTGATCTTTGAACGAGCTTTTCACAAGCGAACAGAAGCTCAAATCTAAGTGGTTTGGTTAGTTTTAGTTGCCCTATTTAGGAGCTAGGTCACATAATTCTTTAGTATCACTCTTTGTTCTTGTTCTCAATTCTCGTTCGATATTATTATCACTCTCTCACACTTACGCCACCCTCTCACACCCACGATATTACTGAGTATCACTTTTTCACACTCACGCCACCCTCGCACCCACAATTCCGCTAAATGCCCACATATTATAGTGTTCGAACATAACTAGCCTTTTTTGCTTTGTAAAGAAAAAAATTAATACAAATATATATATATCGAATGGTTAAAACAAAGAACCGAAGACATGCCTAGTAAGAAAAAGGAGGAGAGGGAGTGAACGCCCAGTAGACTAGTGAGAATTTTAATTTTCAAATAAGGACATGTCTAAAGAAAAAATAATATGTTACAATTAATTTCTTGTCTCTATCTCTCAATGTGGGAGGGAATCAAAGATTGACGAAATAATCTCTTCATTTATCTTCCTTTTCCTGTTCAAAGCCTCCATGAAATAAAAAAGAGTATTTATTCAGCGTTCCTGAACTACCAAGTGGCGTTATCTACGTGATACTTTTAACTATTTGGCGTAGCGACAAATGATCCACTACTCACATCGTCATTACTTTTGTTGGGTGGATGGAAGACACTGAGTGACTCACATTCATAGAACGGTGGCAATCTTTTACTTGCGAGTAGAACCACATGACAATGCCACGTGGTAGTCCAAAAGTACCCAACAATTAGTCCCAAAGGAAATTGTGCCAAGGTCAGCTGAGGAATCAAAAACCTTAGCCATGCTTAGTTGAGCTGGATTGTATTTTGTTGCAAATAAATAGTGAGTAAAATTCTCCATCGTATCATTCATGCTTTCTTTTCGTTTTGAAATACAATCCTCCTATGCTATCTTAGCCACTCAAAATCTATTTATGGTGCATTCAGTCGCATCTGATGGGCAAGATTTTTTCTTTGACAGGGCTGCATTATACACGCCTGTGTGCCGCGTAAAATTTGGTTATCGGTGTTGCATTAGTGACAAGAAAATGGGAGAAGAAAAGGAAGAGAAACAAGCAATAATGGAATTTCTGATAACTTGTAGTGGTTGTTCATAAAACTAACCAGCTTTGTTGTCTGTTGACGATAACAAACCCACATAACGTTGTGCAGATGCAGATCATATCGAACGGATATTAAATGTAAAGATAGCAAAAACAATTTGCAAAACCACAAATGGAAACTAAGGAGAATGATGTCAGGTTTACTACAGAGTTCTTGAGATGGCCACATTCAGGAGAGATGGGCATCATGTCAGAAAACAAACTGATCAAGCAATTTATTTCAACCACAGAGAAGCTTACCAAGAAGCTTTCAGGTTGGGAAGGTGCCCCTATTAGGCTAGAGTTTCATGTTAATCTTCTGTAAGTATAAATGACAGAGCAACTCAGCAACCAACGATTCAGAAACTTGAGCTGAGTAAACAAAATTCATACAGTTGTTAGTTGTTACAGCAGTAAAGTTGCTCAGACACTCTGCAGCGCCTCTTGCATTGGGCTGCCCTTTTTTTGTTACGAGGATTGTAAGAACAGCGACTCTAACAAGACAAAGAACGCTCAAACAAAACATCTAAACGCAGTAGCACGAGTGGATGAAGACAAGCATATAGTAATATACACAGTGATGATATTAACCCCAGTTAGATAGCATCGATTTACAGTAGCTAATGACAGTTGAAAAACTTTTCATGACACTATCAAACCAAGATTATAACGCCAGCACCGACGTCCTATGCATCTATTTCATCAAGCAAATAAAATCTGGGTACTATCAATAGTAAACAAACTTGGCAATGCCAAAGTAAGGCATTCTGGGTACTATCAACAGCACTGCCGTGTATATTTCATCGGCAAATGCCGCAAATGTAATATGGGTACTATAGCAGAAAAAATACACGAAGCCAAAGCAAGGCATTCTGAGTAGATTTATCTTTTGCTAGCTATAAACAGACCGTAGGCCTAATTTTTCAGCTTTCAGCTGAGCAATCACTATCTCAAGCTTGCTTGTTCTCATTTCAAGTACTGATATACCAGTCGTGCTTTGGGAACTGATATTCCCTCCAGTGTTGGTAATGCTTAGCCCATCCTCCCTTGGAGACTTGGAATTCCGACACTACACCCAACCGTGTCTTCAGGGGGTCTATGTGATCCTCCCATCATTGCTTTGCCCCTCACAGTTTTCTCTGTGTTCCACCAGAGATTCCATCTTTTTACCAGCACAATGATCCGCAGTTAGAGATGAAGGAATTTGAGGTTGAGGCCCTGGAAAACACTTTCCATCACCAGACATTCTATTCCCAGCACCATCCACAAGTCTCAGTTTATCTTTTCCAACAGGTTTGGCTTCTCTATTAAACTTCTTTCTCTTTCCTTTTGGAATCTGGAGCGATATTCCCAGAGTCTTGGTAAAGCTCTTTTCATCTTTTCCACCCAATTTCGTTGGTTTGACCCTCTTTCTCTTGGTAGGAGTACCCAAGGCAACATTTTCCACATTCTTTCCCTTTGGATCTTCAGGTGGTTTTCCAGGGCTCTTGGTGATGCACTTATCTCCCTTCGCTTCCTTTACTGCATCTTTCTGAGCTAACTTTGATTGCTTCCACCACTCCAAATATCGATTCGTTACATCTGACACAAACGATCTCGATGGAACATACAGCCTGCCATAGTTTGTTGGCCTGGTGTAACTTTCCCAGGCCATTTCAGGAGTTCCATTGGCACAAGCCACTAGACCAGGAAGATCTTGAGCCATCCCAAATTGCATTGCAACGCGATGTGGAAGATAACGCTCTAGGCAGCCTAAACCCACCAACTCACAAGGCCTCAAAAACCGAGCAAATGACTCGAAATCCTCATCTATCCTCAAACTAACAGATACCCACTCTTCTCTTTCTTTGTAAAATTTAGGAAACCCCCAATTGTCCTCGGAAATGGCGTAAGGACGCCACCGGAAGCATTCCCTAGCAGAATTTAGAGCCAGACCAACATTCTCAATGTTCTTTTTCTTCATCTCGTTCCACCTTGGCATTCTTGGCTCACCGGGTTTGAGGGTATTGGGTTGACGCCTCAATGAGGGAAATCTCTCCCAAGCCCAAATCTGTACCATTTGCATAGGAGCCCATAGTCTGAGCCTTACATTTCCCTTGCTTTTAGAAATGATAGTCCTCTTCAACAGACTCAAGTCACACTGCAGGAGCAAGCGTGATCCTCGTCCCTCTCGCTAAATGAATTGCTATATTGTGCACATTTCTATTAATCACGTTGTAACCGTATGGGAAAACATGCCTGGACAACCAGAGTGCAAGAAACGCTTCGTGCACTATATCGCTCCCACTTCCCATGAACATCCTTGCCCATTCAGGCTGATGGGCTTTATTAGTCTTACCCAGCGTGACTTCTCTCCGTCCCTTCATCAATTTCTTGTCGATTTCAATCAATTCTCTGGTTTCAAGTGGCCTTAAAACAAAATCCCCCAATACAGAATAACCCCCCAATACCAAAACATCCTCTAGAGTAATAGTCCCGTCCCCCAATCAAACACAAACGTGTTTGTATCCGGACACCATCTTTCCGCCAAATTCATAACTATCTCTTTGTCAATTTGTACTTTTTGGTAAGTGGAATTAACAATGGCTTCATAAATTCCAGCTTTTTTCCAAGTGGATTGGTGAAGATAATGCATTTGATCGAACCAAGATTTCCATAGAACTGTCCCGTTTCATAAATAACTATCTTACTATCTTATACTCCATCTTTTTACCAAAGATCAATTAACACAATATTTTGCACCAAATTTAACTCAAAATCACATTTTATCTTTTTAAAATCACTTTTTAAAAAACGACATAATTGCTCTCTATTCAAATTTTTAGGGGTGTCACGGATCGGATCGGACGGATCGGATACGAATACTCTACAAAGATCGGGAACCAACCAAACATTCACGGATCGGTTACGGATCGGATCGGATCGGATTTCGAGCGTATTTACAAACAAATTTTTTTATCCGGATTAATACGAGATAGGAAATTTTACAACAAAAAAACTTTTACTTTTCTATTTCAATATCTTTCTATTTTTTATTCTTATATTTTACAACTTTACAAACAAAAATAAATTTAATACTCTACAAATTTTAATATTTTACAAACAAATTTTTTTAATACTTTACAACAAAAAAAAATACTCTACAAATTTTAATACTTCACAAACAAATTTTTTTTAATACTCTACAAATTTTAATACTTTACAAAAAAAAATTAGTTGGGAAGAACTCAAACATCAAAACTCCCAATGAGTTTTTGTTGGGTTTTCATAGGGATGAAAATTTATTTTTGATTTCTTAGCAGTGAAAATGGCGGTGCTTCTATTCGAGGAGAGAGAAGGGGGAGGGAGGGTATCTAGAGCATTAGAAAGTAATTAATAAATGAATAGCAAGTGTACAATAGGTTACCTAATCTATTCTAATTGTCATATTAGAAATCGCTATATTTCATCGGTCATATTTTTAACGGCCATATTCTAACGGTTATATTTTTAATTGGTTATATTGCAATATTACCACAAAGATGATTCGAATCGTTCATTGATTTATTTTTAAAATAATTTTTAGAATAGCCTTTTAAAAATCATGGTGCTTCTATTCGAAGTCCCTTTAAGGAAGAGAAGGGGAGGGAGGGTATCTAGAGCATTAGAAAGTAATTAAAAAATGAATAGCAATAAAATAGGTTACCTAATCTATTCTAATAATGCCATATAATAAAATCAACAACAAGCCACGTTCCATTTATTTTACATTATTACGAAATCCACGTGTAATTTTCAAATTTGGAAAAAAAATAACGCATCTATAAAATAATTTTTGAACACGTTTAAAAGTTCACAATAAGATCTATCAAACAAGATCCATATTTTTGAACAAATTATGTTCATTTTCCTACATTATTTTTAGTTTCAAACTCACAACCCCCACGGGGCTGCCAATGTGGCGTATATTTTCTCGGTCATATTTTTAACGGCCATATTCTCACTTCTCTCTTTCTCTGCTCATACACGGCACACACATTCTACATATTTATAGGCAGAACACTACACACATGGGGTCTCCAAAAGAAGCTTCTTAAAATGCCGATGCTGTTGCTGGAAATCAAAGGTCTCCTCCAACCTTAGTTTTCCAAAAGATTTTAGCAACTCAATTGCTAAAATCATGGTATTTCAAATAAAAAAATTAAGTGTTTCCGTGTATTATTTTTTGAATTTTTCACACCGAATTAAAGTACACAAGGAGTACTTTAATTTGGTGCGAAAAAAATCGAAAAACGAT
This sequence comes from Vaccinium myrtillus, assembly GCA_016920895.1. Classification (NCBI taxonomy): domain Eukaryota; kingdom Viridiplantae; phylum Streptophyta; class Magnoliopsida; order Ericales; family Ericaceae; genus Vaccinium; species Vaccinium myrtillus. The sequence goes on along the minus strand of CM029273.1, from coordinate 3,402,773 downwards.
ACACGGATTCATTTCATTTTTTGATTTCAAAACTATGATTTTAGCACCTGTTGAACTTATTTTCTAAAATCATGGTTAATTTTAGCAACTGAGTTACTAAAATCTTTTGAAAAACTATGACTAAGTCACCACCAAAACAATTAACTCTCTCCACCGAACCAAAAGTTCCCATGGAAAAAACTAATGCTTTTGGACTTTGAGATCACCAACAAAACTCATTAATCACCTCCACCTTTTTCCCTTCTTTTTTCCAATTCCACGTACACATGCCAACCATCATCACATTTCCAATCTTATTTTCTTTTTCTTTTTCTTTTTCTTTTTCAAGAGTATTAAAACATGTGCAAAATACCCAACAGATTTTAGGAAAATTTAATTTAAAGATATTACTAATTTTTATCCACCATGAACCAAAAGTTTTGAAAAACTATAATGCTTTTGGACTTTGGATGTAATAGACATTAATTATTTGACGTGTTTTTCTTCTTTACTTGTCACATACCATTTTCCATTGATTAGGGGTGTTCACATTAACCATCAAAAATTTTTTTCTTTTAAGAGATTTTTCTTTTCTTTGTCAACAGTCATTAAAAATGTGCAAAAACCTAAGAAAGAGTTATTGAAAAAAAACCAATGCAAGACCAGTACATGGGAATTTGCTAAGAAGTAAATTCTCTCCCCACCTCTTCTCCCCACTTTTGAAGTGTACTCTCTCTCTCTCTCTCTCTCTCTCTCTCTCTCTCAAGAATGTTCTCCAACAAAAGTTCAGCTCAGTGTTGACTGTATTGGTACGTAGGGACTATTGACTCTGCTTATGCGATTCCAGCAAACCTCAACCAGCCCAACTGTCCGATTATTGTGTTTATTTCAATCGTTCAAAAAATTAGCACGAAAAGTAATGTTTTAATGTTAAAAATTAAACAATTGAACATCGATATAAATATATTGAAAATTGAATTTTCGTTTAAAACAGACGAAACTTTGGACAATCAAATAGTTTTTAAAGTTAAAATGTTCATTTGACAATAACGACTTACAGTTATAAATCAACATTCAATTTTTGATATGCCTATCGACAACCGAATCAAGTTGATTTTTTCAAGTGATTTAATTCTATGCAAACACTCAAAACAAAAGAATGATTTGATTTTTGTGAATGAATTTATTTTCGCCTCATCCATTTACAATTATAAGTAATAATAAAAAAATTATCAACCGTATCCAAGAGATTTCAAGGCCATCTTGAGCTCAAATAATTGCAGTATATTTAAAATGTAGGTGCCTCGAAATACATATTCCAATACTTGTAATGACAAATACACGTGTCTTTTGATTTCAGTTAAACTGAGTGGATAAAGTTGTCCTTGAGATAGGACAATAACCACTTTACTGTACAATCAAACAAGTAGCAGGCCTGTACTTCCTTATTTGTGATAAGAGCATCTCCAACTAATTTTTAAACCTCCAAAAAGTCAAGAATGAGGCCCCATTCCACTGAGAGAGTTTTGTTTTAACTTTTAGTTGTTTGGTAATGTTTCCCAAAACTACTTAGGGGTGTTTTTTTTAGTTTTGTTTTGTAAAAAATCATTTTATTTTTTGAAAAATTATTGGGTAAATTTTTCTTAAAAAATGGGTAAAAGTGGAGGATAATTTTTCAAAAAAATTAAAATGGAAAGTGTAAGTGGAGAATGAGTTTTCTGTTTTTGTGTTTAGAGAATAGAGGTGAGAAATAGGGAAATGAGCTTTTTAACTTTCATTTTCTACTTTTCTCATTTTTTTAATAAAAAGTAACTTGAGAATAAGTGTTTTCGCAAAATTCTAAAAACACTATTTGTGCAAATTGTTAATTTGCACATTTTTCAAACACTCTTAAGATTCAAAATAATTCATAATGGTCAAAATTATATTTGATAAAAAGCAAAAAATCTTTGAAAATGATCTAAAAAACATTCGTTTCAGAAAATTCCTTGGTGTTAAATGATTTGATTCCCTCTATGAGTTAGAGATGCTCTAAGTTTTTTTTTCAATACCTCGAAAAATGTTTGATATAATGAAATGTGTGGTGGAACACCGCACAACCAATTTTGACTAACCACCAAATAATTCTTCCATTTCTTTATCTTCATCGGAAGATCCTCCTAGCATATTTTCTCAGATTAGATACATAGCCCCGTAAAGATCCTTGACTTTGCTGCCCAAATGGTGTGGTGTGGTCTCTATATTTTATTGCCGAATATCCTTCCAGATCCTGTTGGATCGTGTTCCCAACAATATCCGCAGTCCACATTCTATTCCTCGTGTAGACTATAGTATTCAGGGGTGTTCTACCAAGAAAATTAAGACAAATCATTTTTTAATAATACATCACATAAAAAATCGTGAAAAATCATTTTATTCTAAAAATACCCTTACTGAAACACCCCTTTAGATAGATAGCCAGCCTCGTAAAGAGACTTGGCTATAAGTGCTTATTGAGTTGTCTTTACTCAATTTTTCTTCAAGTTTGTTAAATTTGCGTCAAACTTTTGTTGATTATCAGTTTGTTTTGACGAGAAGAATTGAAAATTTTAAAAACTAAAAAACTATGATGAAAACCTGAAGCACTTCTAGCTTGGCTAAAACTGTTAAAAGCAGGATATTTTCCCCCAATCATAATGTTTTGCTTTTCCGATTCATCTCGTCAGGCAGAATTAATGATTTACAAAAAATTGAAGCAAAACTAATAAACGCAAAAGAAATTTGAATAAAACCAAAAAGATAAAGTGACTTAAAGCATCTCCAATGGTCTCGCCATGAGCTTTGGCGAGACCAAAATGACGAGAATTCACCAAAAAACAAGACCCAATAGCCTCGGCAAAAAACAAGTTGCTACAGTACCTCACCACAGCAGGCGAGGTACGGTGAGGTCGACAGCAACAAGCTCTCTCGCTCGTCGGAAAAAAATGGATTGTCGGATTATTCACCTTAAAATCGTTTTGAGACACCCAAAATGTAGCCCTCGTCGAGACGACTTGATTGGTGGAAGACCTGTCGCCTACGGAGCTCCGATGACCTCGCACGCGCTGGTCAAAGGTGGCTCGTGCCAGAGAGTGAGATCCACTCGCGCGTGTTGCTGAAGCGCCCAACAGGTGGAAGATGATTTTGAGGGTTTTTTTTTTTTTTTGAGCCAAGTGGTTAGGCTATTGGATAGAAGCGATATTTTTTGGCTAACTATATCACTATATGGCACTTTTTTTTGGACAAAATACCTAATTTTTTGCTTAAGCTGCTAGAGATGCTCTCTTCCAGACAAAACCCAAAAATTTGCGAAACTACCTTTTTTAGGCCTCCTTCGGTCGATTTTTTGTGGTTTTTTGGTTCTTCTCGACGAGAGGAATCTAATAAGTATAAAATTATTAGCCAAACTAAAAGTTTCGTGAATAACGACGAAAAATAAACCAAAGAACCGGTTTTTTGGATTATTTTTTGTCTTTATTCACAAAACTTTAAATTTGGTTAATAATTTTATACATTTTAGATTCCTTAGTTTTTCAATTTTCTCTAGAAGGAGCCAAGAAACCACAAAAAAATTGATGGTCAAAACTAACAAATTTTTTTTTTGAATAAGGATTTTGTCCTTATTCCAAAATCAAAAAAACTTATTTTTTTTAGCAAGAGAGGCTTTAAAGAGGATATGTCTGCGGTATAGTATGAAATATCCCAATACAGCACAACACAAAGCAAATGTCATGTCAAGTGGTAATGACTCAAGAACTTATGTAATGGGAAAATGGAAAAGTTTTAGTTAGACATCCATTTTAACAATTAAATTCATAGCCGATCTATCATTTTATGGTAAGATCAATTGTTCTGATAATCGGGAATGTTCACGTTATAGAACACGTAAAAACTTATAAGAAAACCAAAATTTAAGTTTATTGGATGTCGATTAAATACTTGGTGGAAAAAAAAAAAGAACTCTTACCAAAAACAATTGTGTATTATTTTTTACAACAATTATACTATTCTAATTATGCATTTATCGACATTCTATAAACTTGAATTACGGTATTGTTAATGTTTCTTATTATTAAAATAATTGAGCACATATAGCAATGTGACAAATCGTTTTTAAGTTTCAGTTGTTTTGGTTGTAAAAATGGGTGTGAGAATTTGCTTGCTCAGAACTCGAAAAATTATCCAGTGCTGCAATACGCGCCAAACACCTTTTCTTTTTCCTTTTTTGAAATTGCCAAAATCCTTTTAAAATTTTCATTTGTGTAAAGGGTTAATTTTCTTTTTGGAAGGTATAAGGGGTTCCTTTTTTTAGAACGAATAGGGTGTTTGACAGCCAACTTATCATATTTTCATTTTTTAGCTCACACCTCCCAAAATGAATTCCAACAAAATGCATTTTTAGTTTTTAGTGAAGGAGAGCAAAAGGCAAAGGTGGGGGAGATGAGCTTTTTGACTTTTTATTTTTATTTTATTTTTGTAACAAAAGACCCACATAATGTATTCTACACATATCTCTCAAACACATTCTTGTTGTAAAATACATTTTTGCATGTATTTCTTAAACACTCAACAAAATGATAATATATTATGTCCATAATCTAAAAAGTTAAAATGTAAAAAAAAATGCAAAAAGTAAAAAAAAAAAAAATTAGGCTCTCAAATTCCTATTTCCAATGTTAAAAGGACCAATTATTTGGTATGAATAAATTTTTGAAATTGTTCCGTAAAAGCAAGTTCACAATTGTTCAACTAAAAAAATTTCAAGTACTAAAATTTTAGGGGTGTTTTGAAAAAAATAATCCTTATTCAATTTTTTTTTCGCATTTGTTAGTTTCACATTGATTTTTTCTGAATTATTGGTTTGTCTTGATAAGAGGAATTTAAAAAATTAAAAAATGATTAACCAAACTTAATTTTTTTTAATAAAGACAAAAATGATCTAATAACCCAAAAAAATTGGATTATTTTTGTCTTTAATGAATTTTTTAAAAATGTTGATAGTAATTTTTTTTGAACAAGGACAAAAAATAATTGCCAAAACACCCATAACATGTACTAATTGCTATGAACAAACTAGTGTATTCTCAATCTTGGCTAAGTGTAAACATCCAATTATTTGTTTAATGCGATCCAATCCAAGCCTTTGAAATTGACGGCTCGGAAAGCAAGCCAAATGGCATCGTCCCCTTTTAACAATTTCAAGTGCCATTTTTTTTTGAAAAAGTAATTACATAAGTTTTTAAAAAGTTTCCAATGAGGGCTCCCTCACAAAAAAAAAATGCGGAAAAACAATTATTGAGTCGTTGGATCGCGTGATTAACGCATTTTAAGGATCCGACGGCCCACAAACCGTTTTCCCGCTTTTTTGTGAGGGAGCTCTCTTTAATGAATTTTAGAAAAATTTTATTTAATTTGGTTTACTCAAATTACATTTGCAAGTAAATTATTTTTTTACATTGACATTTAAATTTGACTTTATATTTAAAAACTTTATACTATTTTAATTAGTTAATTAATTTGTCTTAACAATGAATAATAAATAAATAAAAGTTTTAAAAGTGAATAATATTACAATCACGTTTAAAAGTAAATAAATATTACAACCACGTTGAAAAGTGAAAAAATATTACAACCACGTTGACAATGTTCAACCATAATCAATATTGCCTCCAAATTGTGGTCCCAGCTCGACGCCCAGTACGTGGAACCACAAATGAAGACGTGTGTCATAACTTAAAGCACATCCTTTAGCTTCATCCGACGCATGCTCCCACCACCATATTGGGATGGGTGGTACATGGTGATGAAGGTGCAAAAAAAGTTGCACGAAGTGATTGCTAATACGGGAAATAGCTATTTCTTTGCGCTGTTGGACTGGAACTGGAGGGGATCTCAGGGGCAAGTGAGTATAACAACCTCCAACATTCGCGTCAAATGTGTGTAGTACAACGTTGTACCATGATGCGATGACTACCCCCAACCTCTATGTTATGTGTTGTACGATGGGGCTCGAACACTACTGTGAGATGGATCCACCATATCAACAATCCTGGCTATCATATGCTTTCGCATACATGGATCCATCCCCTGTAATATGTCAACCACATGAGATGTCCCGTCAGGTTGTTCTCCCTCGTCATTAAACCCGTCTGCGTGCATAGAGAGCCTACTCCAATGAACGTGGATACTGGACAACGGAATTGGAACGCGCAGGGGTACGGTAACATGCAAGATCGTGCAGGCATGACAATCAGTGTGTTATTTTGATCGAACAGCCGCAACAGCCGCCTGAGAGGGGGTAGGCGTCTACGACGGATTGTAGCTGAAAATCGATCAACTCCATTGCATATAATGAAACACGACACCTTATTTCATCAAAAAAGTCGTCACGTAATTGTTTGTGGCGTGGAATGTTGAGAGATTTCTCGAACGATTTCTTAATTTCCCCAAACTGATTTCTCAACATATTTTCTATGCGGTCAAAAGATGTTTGGAGCGATGACATGGTGGTATTCTCCAAATACTTCTTTAGCCTCGCATGTGCAGACTCGGCCTTGTAATAGAATAATGCACTTTGTTTAAATAGGAAAGTTTAAATAGTGTAGTAGAATATAATGCGGAAAATTTAAGTCATAAAGTTATAAAGTGATTGTACCTTTGACTTGAATTGCTTCCAAGGTGCATACATGTATCTATCCATGCTGAAATAAACCGATTTCTGTACGACCTTAACCATGTATCCGCAAGATTAGTTATGACATGGCAACCCACTTCTGCTGGTAAGACGAAGTGGTTGATGAATGAATAAGAGACTGCAATGAATGGAAAAAGTCTTGAAACCTAGGACCAAGCACAGCGCTGCAGTTCTTCATTATGCACTGATTTATATGCAAAAGATGTGACGTGCCATGGGGAAACATGCTTCAATGGCCTTAATAAGTGTCAAATCCCGATTTGTAACAAACACCAATGGCAACAATGACCCCTTTCCAACCATCCACTTTTTTAAGGTATCCAAGACCCAAGTCAGCCACTCTTCCCTCTCATTATTAAGATATGCGAACAAAAGCGAGTAACTTAGATTTGTGAATGTGATACCCACAACCTCCAATAGTGGTTTCCGATACTCATTCGTTTTGTACATGGCATCAATTAACAACACGAACGAAAAGTTGACAGATAGCTCTAGACTTATAGGATGAACCCAAACAATATCTGTGATTTCGTTGGTGTATTGATTTGTTCTAAAGTCATGGAGGTATCATTTCTTAATTAATTGGCCTAAAACATACTGAGTTTCAGTTAGACCGCCCCGTTTGGCTTCCTTGTTTATGAAAATAGCGTTGTAAATGCTTCTAATTCTCGTAGTGTTTGTCAGGTCTTTTTGCTTCAAAATACTAAGAATTTCACGAGGTGCGGTGCAGTTGGCCATGTCGATCACAAGTTGTTTCTCCATTGGTTTTAGCCTTGATGGGTACTCATGGCCCTTAACATTTTATACTGGTTCATGGTTATGAAAACCACAGGAAACCTTTAAACCCCACTTGGCACCGTCTAGAGGTATTGGTATACCTCGCAACTCAAATAGACAATCACATTTTTTAGTCCCAGTATTCCTATGCAAGGTTTGCCCTTCAACCCCACAGTGCGGTTTATACTTTTCTCCTCTCTCCCAACCAAGAATGCACTTCGGCAGCTTGCTCCCTTTTAAATTAACAGAATTATTAATAACCACCACAATACAATTTTGGAGACCAACTCTCCGCACCCAAGCTAACATATCTTCTCTACTTTCAAATAACTATAAAAAAAATAACGAATATGTATAAGTAAAACATTATCCAGTCTTACCATATTTTATCTACTTTCAAAATAAATGACGAATATGCATAAGAACAACGCAAATAACTAACCTGATCAGTGCTAAATTTGGTTGCATAATTGCGACTGCTATAGGAGATGCTCTCCTCACTGGGAACATCATTTTCAAATGACCAACCATCTGAATAGTAGTAGCCATCCATAATGTTGTTCGATGAATTACGAAAAAAGAAAGAAAAACAGTGGGAGATGTTTTGTGAATGTATGAAGTAGTGGGAGAATTAGGATGAAGAAGGTGTGAAGTAGTAGAAGAATGAAGTAGTATTAATAGATAAGAAGGTAAGAAAAAAATCTGAATGATTTGTTGTAAATGAAGATAAAGAGATAATAAGATAATTTGTATGAGTGGTTGTGAATAAAGATAAATAAGTGGTTATAAATGAAGATAAGAAGATAAAAAGGTAAAAATAAAATTTGAATGAGTGGTTGTAATTGAAGATAAGAAATAATCTGAATATACGAATTAAATAAATAAGATTAAATAATTAAGAAAAAGAGGTAAATAAATAATATTAGATAAATCAAAGAGAAAAAGAAAAAATTTAAATAAATAATTAAACAATATTAGAGAAACAAGATATTAAATCATTAAAAAAGAGAAACAAGATATTAGAGCATATTAAAAAGATAAAAGAGAAAAAAATATTAATGAAAGAGAAAAAAATATTAATAAAAAAAAATAATTATATAAAAGAGATAAATAAATAATTATTATAAAAGAAATGAATTAAATTAAAATTTAGTAATATAAAAAAATGAATTAAATAATTAAATGATTTTAAAGAAATTAATTATATAAAAAATGAATTAAATAATTAAATGAATTCATATAAAGAAATTAATTAATATAAATAATATAAATAAAGAATGGGAGAGGGGTAAAAGGACAACATAAAGGTCGTGGAACCCGGGGAAAATGTCCGTTCGGGGTAAAAGGACAACATAGTGGGGCGGGGAAAAGTGTGCCATTGCTTCCTGAACAAGCCTGTGCCACACCGAATAATTCCTGCTTCCGTTCGAAGTTCGAACTAGTTCTCTCTCACTCTACGCCGCTCTCATCAGCTATCATCACTCCTGAACTCTTCGACTTCCGAGGGATTTCAAGTACCCCTCCCGTTCTCTCTCTCTCTCTCTCTCTCTCCATAAGCTTCAACAATGGCGGCAGCAGAGGAACAACAGTCTCTAATCCACGAAGTAAGAAACCAAAAAGTGATATCCCAAAAAGATGATCAACCCACCATCAGAATCGCCAGATACCTCAAACCCATCTCAGATAATTCCAACCCCCCATTACCCATTCCAAACACCCCTCTTTTATTCGAAATCTTCCCCCACAACCTACAAGACTGGCCATCAAAAGTCATTTTCAAAGGCTGGAACTCCCCCCAACGGGAATGGAAACGATGGGTCGAGTCCTTGGCCGAGAATCACGGCTCCATTTGGAACCAAACGGGCATATGCGATGCCATAATGGGTTCCATTTACGAGGTGAAGTTTAACTCGGATTTGGTACTGGGTCTGGCCGAGTTCTGGTGTGTTGAGACTAACTCGTTCGTGTTTCCATGGGGTGAGGCGGGTTTAACGCTCGAAGATATGGCGATTCTTGGTGGGTTTCCTGTGGTTGGAGAGGAAATTGGGATTTCCATGTCGGAGGAATTGGTGAGAATCCTGGAAGAGATGGATAGACGGAGGGAAAGAATTCTTAAAAGCAGGGCAAAGAAAGCTGCACACCATGAATGGATCAAGCTGTTTATGGAGGAAGAGAGAGGAAGTGAGTTCGAGCATGTGGGGTTTCTTTCCCTCTGGTTATCAAGGTACTTCTGAAAATTAGATTCAAATTTGGAGTTATTCAAGCTGGTGTCTTTCTCGTTTAAAGAAATTCAAACCTAGACTTCTTTACAAAAGTTTGTGAAGTGACAATTATAGGATTACCCTAAGTCGTATAAACTATGAACGCTAGCGTGAAAGCGTCTTTCAAAGCGTCTTTCAAGATCGTCTTGAACTGTTAAAATTTGCATGCGGAGAGGATTTTCGAAAGCAAACGAAGGCCAAACTGAAGGATGATGTGGCCAGGCATTGTGTCAGAAATTGACTTTAAGTCGGGAACTAATTTATGTTGGTTTTTAAGTTGATGCATTGTGAGAGAATGAATTGTCTCGTAAATTGCATTTAGTCAGTTTCTATAACCACCTGGCATTTCCCTTCATTGTGCTATCTTTTGAATCATCTTACGTGTAACTCGCTTAATTTTAGAAATCAATTCTACAATCTTGTATTGGCCGATAGACCGTTTAAAATTGGGACAAAGTCTTTTATAATCGACACCACGGGGTTATTACAACCTAACTTGTTTCGGATATGAGAGCTAACTCACAAGGACAAAGCTTGACAACTGATCACCCTACTGTTGAGTCTTTAAACGCTATGTTTCAAACTGTGTGTTTTGTTGATATTAAACGTTGAATTTCGGGACACTATTTATATGGAAGTGAACATAGCTTTAGGACAGACGACTTATCGGGCCACCTGTAGATAGTTGCTTTAAAATTTCAGCTTATCATGAAAGTATTCTTCTTAATTGTATTTATGTACTTGCAAGTTTAGATACCTGCGGTTTCTGCTATACGTTAGATTTATTTGGATTTTGGACTAATTCAGTACCTAAAACTCCCAACAGGTATGTATTTCCGTCTATAACTGGAGAAGTCATCGGAAAACATGTTTTCCCAATTGCAGCAGCTCTCTCGAAAGGAATACCAATGGCACTAGCCCCTGCAGTTCTTGGGAATCTTTATAAGGACCTGAGACTGTTAAAGGAAAAAGCCTTGGATTCTTCTACAATTTGTGTTTCAGCACCATTTCAGTTACTTCAGCTTTGGGCATTTGAGCATTTCCCTCTGATTGGTCCTACCCCTATTTCTCTCCATCTCGGTGAGCCTAGAATCGCGCGTTGGAACAAACTCAAGTCGAATATCAACCTACCCCTCGTTCGAACAGCTCTTTTTGCTGGCCGAAAACTTTAAATGGCGTCCTTACGTTGCTGATTTGGAGAATTGGCGCCCCCCCTCTTACTACAAAGAAACCGAACAATCGTTGTTGTATAGTTCAAGTTTGGAAGGGGAGTTGAGATCTTTCTTCCACTGCTTAAAGGCTTCTGAGGTTGTTGGAGTTGATGGATGTAAAGAGAAGTATTTGCCAAACCGCGTGGCAATGCAGTTTGGTATTGATCAAGATATTCCTGCTGATGTATCCAGTTTGAATATCAGCTGTGATAATGTCAAGTTCTTTGTTCCACCGAGGTCATTTGAGCCTGGTGTTTCTGGGAGATATATGAAGTGGTGGAAAGATATGATGGTGAATCGTGACGCTGCGATTCAAGATGTGGTGGTGGAAAAGAGAGCTTTGTTGTGTCTTAAGGAGAATTTGAATGGAAAGGGTTTTCATGGATCAAGTGCCTCAAAAAGCCCAATGGCATCAGTTGAGGCCCAAAAAAGTAGTGTATCAATTCTGTCAAAAATTCTGGAGGGTCTTGGAAAACTTTCTCCAGTTTCAACAACATCGAACATGAAAAAGGACCATGATTTTGATTCTCCTGACATTCCTTCTGGGAGCAAGGAGCAAATAAGTTCCGACTCAGACGATGACGATGACTATGTTCCAATCCAAACGCGTTACAAGAAGAAGGGTGAAGTCAGTCCAGCTAAGAATTCCAAAGTATCAAAGGGTGAAGTCAGTCCAGCTAAGAATTCCAAAGTATCATCTTCTGGTCAGCCGATAAAGAGTAAGGACTCAATTGGATCAAGAACTCCAAAGAGTTGTGGGAAACCAAAATCATTGCCAGCTTCGACAAAATCGCTCTTAAAAGAGAGCCATGAGGCCAAGTCTCCAGAAATTCCTTCTGGAATAAAGGAGTCGATACCTTTAATTCAAGTGATGATGACCATATTTTCCGATAGCAACAGTTTTCAAACTCCATTGCGATGTTCCAAAAGGCGCAGATAGTTCACATCACGATTTCTCATGCACCCAATCCCAGAATGTTGTTTCTTCAACTTCAAAAACTGCTGCAGAAAATAGCAGAAAAAGAAAGGTGTGTACCACACCAGAAGGGATTTCACAAGAGGAAGTGACCAAGAACCCTTTCAAGGGTGTTGCCAAAGAAGTGAAAGTAGAAGTTGGCTATTCTTTTAACGAGCCAATTGATATCGACAAACTAGAGGGGGTGGGTAATCGTTGCAAAAAGGGCAACGAATGTGATGAAGGTGTAGCGGAAGGGGGAAAACGAAGTAAGGCTGGGGAGTCTTTAGGTGATCCAATTGATCTTGACAATTACTTGGATATTGATACGTGTGGATGTCAGAAAGGTGGACAAGACTGGCAAAGAAGGGTTGAAAAGCTGGAGAGACTACTTGGCGTTAATCCGGATTGAAGACTTACAGGAGAAGGAACTGATAACAAGTATGTACTGTACATATATCTAGTTTTTGTGTAACTTTTGAAAGCTCCATAGCATATTCTGCCCATTTTGTGCAAATTTAGTTAGTTTGATCCATGTGGGCACTGTACATTCTGTTAAGTGCATTTTTATAGCTGCTCTTCTCTCGGTTATATGTAGTTTTTGTGTAACTTTTGAAAGCTCCACAGCATATTCTGCCCATTTTGTGCAAATTTAGTTAGTTTGATACATGTGGGCACTGTACATTCTGTTAAGTGCATTTTTATAGCTTCTCTTCTATGGGAATGAATTTAGATATGACTAGCTTTGGTTGGACTGTTTTTTTGTTCGTCAAAAGAAAATTTCAACTTTAGTTGGAGTGTTAGCTTGTTGGGTTGGAAATTTAAAACCTGCACACATCCTCTGTTTTCTATTGTCACCACAATCAAGGATTTCATTCACTTAGTTAATTCATTTAGGTTTTGACATGTCAATTTGCTTTAAGTTTTTCGACTAATTCAGATGATTATGCTAAGGCATCGATGTAAGCACTAATTGATCAAGTAGGAGCATGATGACAATTGACAAATGAGGACTTAATTCTTAATTCTAAACTTGTCGCTTTGACTTTTACGGACCCAGAGACCTTGTAGTGCACAATCCGAACTGTCTAGCTCTACATCAATGGTTCAAATTTGCTAATAGTATCCTGTACAATGCACACTATGAGCCATCTATCTCACAAGTAGGATTCCATTAGCAAATCTAGACCATTGATGTAGAGATGGAGGGCTCAAATAGTGCACTACACCCCTTCAGCGCACCCCCGCACTACCGGGTCCCCGGATTCTTTTCATCGACACCATTAAAATTGCCACTAGAGAATTATCTAGTTGTTAACTTCAAAGCTCATAGATTAGTTGAGGTTAGCATGAACTGACCTTAACATCTTATTATGGCAAAAAGACAAATGTCATTTACTAATATCGTTGTTGTGCTTGAAATAAAAATAACCTGTTCTCATCTTTATTTGCGAACAAATCTTTCAACAAACCACACATTCAAGCAAAGACACTGCAGTAGGTAACAGCGAAGAACATTTCTAAATAAATCAGTACAGTGTTGCTATTTGAGAAGGGGGATTTCAGTCTGAGTCTCCTCTTGGATCCACTCACTGTTAGGCTCACTCCATGACCTGGGTCTCACCCCAAGCTTAAAAAACACCACCATCTCCAACATTTCAAACACTTTGTACTCATCCAAAACCCCATTCCACACCCCACTCACAATGCAGTAGTTATTGTTGTACGGGGGCCGGTGGTGGTCTGCGTGCTGCAACCGGGACACCAGCACTCCTGCGTCTTGTAGCGCCACAACCGGCTGTGGGAGGCGGCTCTTGGTGCTGTGGGCCCAAGCATGGAACTGCTGGCTGAACATAATGCATCCTGAACAAAGGGCGACGAACCCGTGTAGAACCGGATCGTTAAATGCGAGGTCTAGAGGAAGAACGGTAAAGGTTATGACCCGTGCGAGGGCGTGGAGGTTGTTGGCGAATTGGCGCCTAGTTATAGTCCATGGGTACTTGTGGTGCCCTTGAAATGCTTCTATTTGGGAACCGAAAACCGGGGTCGAGGCATCACCGTAGTTGTCGATGGCCCAGTGGTAGACTCCGGACCCGAGATCCGCTAATATGTACCCGGCCAATCCGGCTAGAATGGGTTCTAGCCAGGTGTGTGAATCGACTGCACCGGTTACGCACTTTAGTAGTGAAACAGCCACGGTGGTGCACCCGGTAGCTAGCCAGGCGCGGTGGGACCATGTTGATTTTAAGGTTGGGTCATCAAGCATGACGCGTTGCTGGTTAGTTGGTGAGGGTGGGGGTGGGAGTGGCGGTGTTGTGATCTGTGGTGGTGGTGTTGGTGCCATGACTAGGTGGTGTTGGGAGTTGTATTTGGGTTTTGTTGCGGTGGCGGTTGTGGCGGAGGTGGTGGTGGTGGAACAATAGATTCTGATGCGGAGGCATTGGTGGTGATGGGCGGTGTTTAATAAGGACTTGGGTAGAGGGTTGTACTGAGGTTGAGATAAGATGGACATTGAAGCAAAGTAATGGCCAAACTAAGAGCAGGAAAACTTGAGACGATGGAATAGGCTATTTGTATATGGAGATAGTGGCTATAGACATATTGGGGCCTTTTGTTGGTTTAATTATTAAGTGCTCCGGAGCATAGTCACATGGTGTTCCGAGGCACTCCGACACCACATAGTCTTGTGGCATCCATGACAAAGTATATGAACTTCACGAAAATATGTATGGTACCGGAGTGTTCCTGAGCACTATGTGACTGTGCTCCGAAACTATAGAATAACTAGTCCTTTTGTTGACCATTCACTTGAGAGAGAGAAGAGAGGTGCAATCTTGTGGTGTCAACAAAGGTTGCGTGGGTAAACCAAGTCGATAGGAGCTTGTAATGGATGGGTATCACTCAATTTGTGAGGTCACGGATCTTTAAAGTGGAACATTGCTCCTGGGCTGGTATGTGCCGTATGTGTTCATTTGTCATGCGCAAGTATATCAAACATGGATCCGGGGTGGGTGCTATGCGGTAGGTGCTATCCGCCGCGTTGTGCGGCAAAACTACGCCGTTTTGCATGATTTTTGTGCACAACTCCAAAGCTTCCAAGGGCCTTGTTTGGAGGAAGAAAAAACCACTACAAAGTGCCTAAACCCAAAGTGCCTAAACCCTAAACACGAAGTACTTAAACCTGAAGTGCCTAAATTCAAGTGCCTAAACCTACTATACCCTACTCCAAAGAGCCTAAATCCCCTAAAATTGAACCCCAAAAATTAACTCTCCAAACAAGGCCCTTGGATGTACCAAGAAAATGAGCAAAACGACGTAGTTTTGCCGTACAACACGGCGCATAGCACCTACCGCATAGCACCTCCCCCGGATTCATCAAACATGTGTAGGGATGGCAACGATATGATTTGGTTCGGTTCGAGTATTGGTAAAATAAAAATTATGTAACTAAAATTTATAACTAAAAACACAAAAGGTGTTTATTTTTTTTAATTCAAAAAATTGATATTGACACTCCTCAAATTGTTAATAGCACTTCAAAAAGAAAGTACAATATGGAGTCCATATAGGGATTGATATTGACACTCACATTAATAATTTGGGGAGTACCAAAATCAGTTCCCTTTTTTCACCAAGGACTTCGCACACCTAGGTGAATCTCAACATTCCTAGTTTCCCAAAAAAATTATTAAAATTTGATAAAATCACCCCTTGATTTTATCAAATGAGGAGGAGGGTTGATAAAATCTCAGCCTTTTTGAATGCAAAAAAACTGAGATTTTATCAACTCTCCACCTCATTTGATAAAATCAAGGGTGATTTTATCAAATCTTAATTTTATCGTTGACAAAATATTTTGGGAAACTCAGAAATCTTATATATTATTGCATGATGACTTTTCGTGAGGAGAGCTCTCATTGCGACAAGTGGCACGAACTCATTAGATTGTGATGAAGATTATAAAGAAAGCAATGTAACATGATCATATTACATTTAATACCTCACATACCTTTTTCGAATATTAAAGTCATGAATCTTGAAATATCCATATATCTTCAGAAATCAATCACCATAATTAATGGATTTTTTTGGCTAAGATACTCAACATTCAAATGAGTCAAACATTTCTCATAAGGAAAATTCTAAAATCCACCCAATGGGCTGATTATAAGGTTTAAAAAGTGTATGGGAATATGTGAAAAGTGTATAGGAATGTGTAAAAGTGTATGAGAAAGTAAAAAAAATACATTGGAGTATGTGTGTTTTTTGTTTTTTTGTTGTCTCATATCTCTTTGACTTCCTTCTATAGTCTCTTTTTCTCTCTTTAAGCATATTATGGTAATTCTCTTTATTTAATATCTCCCAGTGTTAATGATTTATACATATTGTGTGTAGGTATTGTACTAATCTTATCTGTGTTGATAAAAATTCCATGGTCAATAAAATAAAATTTTTTTTGCTTTACATTGGCCGGGCTCATACCTTAGAGATAGAAAGCGAGGGTTGAAAAGACAATAATTGGGCATTAGTACATCACATAATTGTTTCTTTTTAGTTAAACTAAAAAAAGAGATTAACTGTATAGACATCAAAACGCTTTTTATTGTTTTGATTGTAGTAGTACATGATTCACATACATATCTCATTAACTCACATATTCAGAACATTAGAGATGATGAAATATTTATAGACCGACAATTGTTACAGTAATTTACTATTAGTTCTTAAAGGGAACATAAATGGTCTGATTCTCCTTCTCAAATCTTAAGCGGGCAATGTCTATTCAACTATATTTATATAAAAGTTAAAATTTCTACAAACTCGAGATAATCCAACTAATAATCTGATAATTTATGAATTTCATGTGAAATCAACAGTAATTCATAATTTTAAAAAGCTACCGATTCTCCAAACATAGGTAGGTTAAGAACAATTTTCAATACATAAATGTTCAGTTTTAGATTTCACACTAGCCATTGCAAGCCCACATATTTTATCTACTATTCTACATATTGTATCTCCAAACACAGGTTGTTATTAATTTTTTTGTATTTTATTTATTGGATGACTTAATTTTCAATCCTTACATATATATTACTAAAGAAACTCGAAAAGATAAAAAAGAAAGAATTATGGCATGCATCAGTTGTATTATTTTAATGAAATTTTTGCATTCAGTTGCAGAGCAGGTAAAATTGGTTCTCTTGAAGCTTAGGACACAATCATACATAAGAATGTCTATTGACCACTTGAGAATGTTGAAATGTTTTGACATACAAATACATTTAACAAGACGTGTCGGGTTTCTTATGTAGTTATGTGGACTAAGCAATAGGTATTACCAGTCTCTATTCATAATATCGAACTCATTTTACTTAATCCCAAAGTAACAATAGAAAGAGGCTGGTCATAGTTGAGGGGTTAAGCACTCCAAGGTACTACTATTGGAAGATATTTTTATAACATTAGTTTAAAGTTTTTGGACTGAAATTTTTTAGGATTATGCATTACCGCCAATTACTTTATTTTATTAAGTTACATACGTTTATGTAATTTAATTAGGATTAAATTCATCACACTAAATCGTTTAATCGAAACAACAAAATTATTAATCTGCCCGTGCATAGCACGGGTTTTATGCTAGTTTACTTGTAAAGAAGAACATCTAGCAAAACTCTAAGGGATCGTATATAGCATTTCTAAATCCAAAAATGATAATTCGACCATGTTTTTGTAGAGCTGAGTTTTTATACTTTACCTTTGAATTCGAAGGCCCCCTGATACTGCTATAATCTAAAGCGTTCATTTTGCATAAACCTGTGTCCATTTACTGTGTTTTCAGCCTACCAGAAAATTAGCCTACGTTTGGCCTAACTTAACCTAACATATTTGCGCTCCATCTTCTGGAGTTGAAATATAGCTAGGATGTTGGGTTGACGGGAACTATGTCACAGAATCCGCGATGAGATGAAACAAAATGTATGCTATATTCCATTATCGATCCATGCCAATTGCCATAGACAACATTTTTCATTGGAAATCTACTTGTTAGGTTTTGGTTGCGAGAGTAAAAGTTCCCACAGCGGGCCATTATATGAACCAGCCATCTCTCCCATTCTTTTTAGGAAATCAACTGTTCAGTATTGTCCATTTTTAGATCCTTTACATCCACCTCAATCGTCGGAACCTGTAATGCTTTAGATCTCATCAAGACCGTCAAGTACTCTTCTGGTTCATCTCTTAGGTTTTTTGTTTGTTTAGTTTAGAGAGAATTATTTCCATTTTGTTGGAATTCGGAGGATTGAGTACTAGATTTGTGTTTACACCAAAATTTGGCACAAAATCCTAACAAGGCCGAAAGAATTAATTTCAGACTAAAGTGGGCTAATTGAAACTTGTAAAATTAATTTTATAAAGATTGGCCCAAAATTGATGACTAGTAGGAAGGCCCATTGGTGTGGCCCATATTCTAAAGGAGGCAGTGAAAACCTCTTTTGATTAAATTCTGAATCTTTTTATTAAAAATGGATTTTATTTATTTTCCGAGAAAGGAGATAGAAATTAACAAGGGGTATTTTGAAAATGGATGGTCATGATCTTTTCCCATTTTCACATGAAAGCTCTGAAGGACTTTTTGCCTCCAAAACAAAGGAGTAACCGCTGATAACTACCGTTATGGATGGAAATTACATAGCATGGGACACTTGGCAGGATCTTGTGAAGGCGGGAAAATGGCTTGGACACTTGAAAGCATCTTGGCACAAGGGAAGTTAGCATCAAGTGCCTATAAAAACAAGTTCCCAAAAAGAAAAAAAGGGTTCCACAGCCAATCAACCTTATGGTTAAAACCAAGTCTCACGACTTATCCAACACAAAGACCCTCAACTCGTTGTAGCCTCTCAAGTCTCAACCTCGTTGAAGCCACCAACTCCATTGAGATTATTTCCTTTGACGTTCTACAAATCTAGCTTAGCCAAGGTCTTGTTTTACGATTCCTTGTACTCTAACTTTGTTAATCTTTATTAATAAAAGTTGAATTTTATTTACTTCGTTGTTTCTCATTTTCCAAGCTGTTGGGAAATTATTAAAATCCTTTACGACAAGACAAACTGCGAATCATTTTGTGGCTCTACCCTTTGGGTTACAACATAACCACTACTGACAAGGTCAGAAAAACGCAAGCAGGCCTTTAGAGAAAGTTGAATTGTACTGCATAGTCCTGACACACCTGTTACACAAACCACTCAGGCGCTCGCGGTTTCATTTAACATTTTTACGAGAAAACATTTTGCAGAAGTTTCCTGAACTTTCTGGATATGATCAATTTCACATATGCCTTAGCCTGGTGTCAAGGAACACATGAATAACACCTTCATAACAATCCTTACATTCAGAATATCAAGATATTCAGAAAGCATGATTACATTAATAGGTCATATGAAGCTTCACCTGGGCTAACGGTGACGGAATTTAGGATACATATTTTCATCTTTATTCGCGAACTATTCTTTACATACCATTTTTTTTAATCAAAGATAATACTTATTCGGTTCATATCGATGGGTCTATAATGAAATGACTTGGATTGTCTATGCTCCTTATTTTCGACTCAACTGGAGTATCACGATCTGAGTTGCCCATCTCGGTCACTCTTACAGGCAAAGCGATTGTATATCGACAAATCCAAATCATGATTGGTTTATGTAAGAAGAATTATTTGAGAAGGGGGTTTATAGTCTCCTTCTGCTTCCACTCATTGTCAGGCTCATTCCAAGACCGAGGCTGCACCCCAAGCTTAGAAAAAACCAACATCTCCAACGTTTCAAACACTTTGTACTCACTCAAAAACCCATTCCACATTCCACTCACGATGCAGTAGTTTTGGTTATACGGCTGCCGGTGGTGCACCGCGTGCTGCGATCGAGACAACAGTAACCCGGCATCTTGCAACGCCACCACAAACGGCGGGAGGCGGCTCTTGGTGTCATGGGCCCAATAATGGAATTGCTGGCTAAACAAAACGAACCCTGAGAACACGGCAATGAACCCGTGTAGAAACGGATCGTTACTGAAAAAGTTCAATGGAAGAACTACAAAGATTATGCCACGTGCTAACTCATGGATATTGTAGGCGAATTCACGCCTAGTGAATTTCCATGGGGTTTCATGGTGGCTTTGAAATGCTTCTATGTGAGGACCGAAAATTGGGGTCGAGGCGCTACCGTAGTTATCGATAGCCCAGTGGTAGACTCCAGTACCGAGATCCGCAAGTACGTACCCGAAGCATCCAGCTATAATGGGTTCGAGCCACGAGCAAGAATTGATTGCAGCGGTTATGCATTTCACTAGAGAAATAGCAATGGCAATACACCCGCTTGCCACCCAAGCACGGTGGGACCATGTTGATTGCACGCTTGGGTCATCGAGTATGACATGGTGGCGGTTAGTGGATGTGGGTGGGAGTGGTGGTGAGGGTGGCGGTGTTGTGAGCTGCGGCAATGGCTCCATGACTAGCTGGTTTTTTGATTTTGGTGGTGGTGGTTATTGAAGTGTTGTTGAGATAAATGGACAATGAAGCAAGTGATTTCCAAAATAGAGAGAAACTTGGGATCAGGGGAGGGAAGTTCCTGCAAGTGAATGTGCATGGTGGCTGTGGATATATATAGTGTTGGAAAGGTATAAATCATTAAAAATGATGCAGAACAAGTAGCGGCCAATTCTATGATCAATTGGACCGGTCAAAGCTTAAGAGGCCCAAACAACTTCTAATTGAAAATTGCCAATTTCGGCAGTTTATCTTGTCCTGAATAAAAAAACCTAGGTTTAATTCGTATATTAACGCATAGCCATATCATGTCATCACATACGCTACAAGATTTTGTGACCAAAACACTTGAAAACATGCATAATTAATAACGACATATTGGAGCCTTGTTGGTTTTAATTATTAAGTGCTCTGGACACAATCACATGGTGCACCGGGTCATAGCAACACCACACAATCTTGTGACACTCATGACAAAGTGTATGGACTTCATGAAAATATGTATGGTATTGGAGTGTTTCGGAGCATCGTGTGACTGAGCTCTGGGACTACAAAATAACTAATCCTTTTGTTGACCATTCACGTGAGAGAGAAAGAGAGGTGTGCAATCTTGTGGTGTTAACAAAGGTCGGGTGAACTAAGTCGATAGGAGCCACGGATCTTTGAAGTGGAACATTGCTCATGGGATATTTAAAGTGGAACATTGCTCATGGGCTGGTATGTGGAGTATAGCGTTCATTTGGCGTACGCAAGTTGTTTCTCCGTTTTTGGGAAAAACTCAATGGCGCCGGCGGTTGTTGCGCGGACGTGCTAGGACTTGTCGACATCCAACGTGGAAAAGGGTTGCGCGCTTTTTCTGACTTCTAAACGTAGCGGTTGTGTGTGACTCAAAGGACGAGGCCACAATGTGGTTCGTTATTTGCCTACGAGCGAGGACTTAAAATTTCCCAATCGTGTGAGAAAATGAGAAGAACACGTTGTAACGAAAAAGAAACAAACTTTATTAACGGTTTAACAAAGTTTGGGTACAAGGAAATGGAAAACAAACTTTATTTACTAATTTCCCAAAAAATAAATGGGCCAATTATGATTAAAATAAACAGGGCTCTTATAAGAAATAATGAAAATTAATGGGGTCCATTTATTTCACAATTGAATTTAGCCCAATTCGGTCCAAAACATAATACTTTTTGGCCCTTTAGGGAAAAATGTCAAATTTGGGTGTAAACACAAGTATATCAAACATGTGTAGGGATGGCAACGATATGATTGGACTTGGGGGGATGTTTTGCACTGTGCACTGTGTTATGCACCCCTCAACACATCGGATGGCCGAGGGGTGCACAGCCCCCCGGATTCGATATGATTTGGTTCGGTTCGAGTATTAGTAAAATAAAAATTAAAACTAAAATTTATAACTAAAAGCACAAATTCGGTGTTTTTCTTTTTATTTAGGAAATTGATATTGACACCCCCCCCCAAATTATTAATGGCACTCCAAAAAGGGAGTGCCAATATCGAGTCCATATAGGGATTGATATTGGCACTCCAATTAACAATTTGGGGAGTACCAATATCAGTTCCCTTTCTTCACCGAGGACTTCGCACACCCAGGTGAATCTCAACCTTCTAAATTTACTTCTAAGGAAGGATATCCAGCAAAACTTTAGGGGATCGTATATAGCATTTCTAAATCCAAGAATTATAATTCGACCATGTTTTTGTAGAGCTAATTTTTAAACTTTACCTTAGAATTTGAAGGCCACCCGATACTTCTATAATCTAAATTGTTCATTTTGTGAGGTTTGCAAACTTAAGTTACTTCCTATTACAGATTCATTTTCGAGTGTAACGTATTGGTCTCACTTGTGTTGCCTAATTGCCTTGCAGAGCCGGCTCATAGATTTTGGAGGCCTGCATCGAACTCATTAAACGAGGCACACCCTATATTTTGCGCATAAAAATTGGTCAATAAGGAGTCTTTATAAAAAACCATTACAAAATTTTTACCGTCACAAAATGCAAAGCATAGTTATAAAAAATAAACAACCGCTACAATATTTAAAAATTCAACATTTGAACATTTGTCTTCTCGCACTTTTAGCGGTAAACGTACTAATTAAATCTTCATAATCAAGTTGTTTCACCATATCCTTCTCAATAGACAAAATAGCCAATCCATTTGGTATGGAAGGCTTACACAAAATTATTAGAGTCTAGTATATATATATAGGTGTACTAAATAATTGGGGGCCCCAAATTTTTGTATTTTTTGTGGGTCTAAAGCCCAGGCTTCATAGGATTTGCCTATGAGCCGGCTCTGTTGCCTTGAAACAAAATTGAAAGGTAAAAAAGGGAGAGGATCCTTTGCATAAATCTGTACCCAATTACTGCGTTTTCAGCCTACCAGAAAATTAGCCCAATTTGGCCTAACTTAACCTGACATATTTGCGCTCCATCTTCTGAAGTTGAAATATTGGATGTTTGGTTGGCGCAATCTAAGGAAAGTAGTTAATAGTAGTATAACGTAAATTCATAACCAGGAGGCAGGAACTAATTCACAGAATCCGCGATGACGATGAAGTAAAATGTATACTATATGTAAGTGATGGTTCTTGTTTTAGCCAAATAAGATAAGCTGGAGAGGTATGAATAGTCAACAGTAAATGCACAGTAAGAAGGAGAATAAGGTGGTTTGGAGGAAGGGTGAAGAACAGAGCAGGTGTGCACAGAAAGAACTAAGGCAGTGGATTGCTCTCAGTCTAATCCATGTGATACCCTGGTGACATAGGAGATGGGGACTGATTTCACAAAGAGAATGTTCTCCTCTCAATCAGTGATTATCCCTATTCTCTCTCTAGAATGGCATATGCTCTGCCAAGATCTCACCAACCTCTGGGCATTGAAAGGGAATGTCCCATATTTATAGGCACCTTGGACCATTGATTAGGTGCCAAGCTGTCACCTTATAATATAATGACACATGTCCTTTCCGTACAACATGGCCGTATGGGTGACGTCACCACCGCACGGTTGACCCGTGCGGTGACGAGCCATTCTCCCGCGCAGCGATCCTCTTGTTCTTTATAGCCACTAAGTCACTGGATCTCCCTTATTCCCATTAGGGTAAGGTCGTGACGTGTTCGGCCGCGCCTATACCGCAGCCAAGCCTCAGGGGGGCCCCGGGGTCTTGCCTTTAGACCGCAGCAGGTATAATTACCTGGGCTAAGCTTGACTAGCTTCTCGCGTTCTCGCCCATGCTCAGGGTCGCGCTAGCCATCTGGGCCATAGGGTTTTCTCCTGTTCGAATGGCTCATGGTCGTCCAAACACTGCAATTGTTGGGCATGGGGTGCGCGCCACTGGGGCGCCTAGCAGAAGGTGGTACCGCGCCAGTGGCCCCTGCACAGTGACTTGCGCGGAGTGAACCACGTGTCGGGCGGGTACCGTGCCACCTGGGCGACACCTGTCATCATCCTACTGGATGGTCAACGTTGACTTTGGTCAACGTGGGGTCACGCGCTGACCTCCCTTACACTATATTCCATTGGGGGTCACGCGCTGACCTCCCCTACACTATATTCCGTTATCCATCCATGCCAATTGCCATAGACAAAAAATTTCATTGGAAATCTACTTGCTAGGTATGGTTGGGAGAGGAAAAATTCCCAGAGCGGGCCATTATATGAACCAGCTTCTCTCTCATTCTTTTTAGCAACTCAACCGTTAAGTTTGTCCATTTATAGACCTTTTACACCCACATTGTTATTTAGGAGAGAGAGAGAGAGAGAGAGAGAGAGAGAGAGAAGTGTAAGGGTGTTAAATTAACCCTAACACGAGAGAGCTTTATTTATATTGTCACGAGACATGCTACTTAACATAACTAAGCAATGTGGGACAAATAAACATAAACTATTCTAACACTCCCCCTCAAGCTGGAGAGTAAATATCAATAAGTCTCAGCTTGTCGCAAAGCAACTCCAATCGTGGTTTAAACAAGGGTTTGGTGAAGATGTCAGCCGACTGAGCTCCTGTAGAAACGAATGGAGTAGATAACACACCACTATCTATCTTCTCACAAACAATGTGACAAACAACTTCTATATGTTTCGTTCTCTCATGGAATACTAGATTCGAAGCAATATGCATTGCTGCTTGATTATCACAATACATAGGAATAGGTAACTCCACATCAAAACCTAACTCCTTGATTAAAGCTCTCAACCACACAATCTCACAAGATGTGTGTGCCATGGCTCGATACTCTGCTTCTACACTGGACCTTGCGACCACTGTTTGTTTCTTGCTTTTCCATGTGACCAAATTGCCTCCAACAAAAGTCACAAAGACCCTGTAGTGGACCGTCTATCAGATGGTGATCCTGCCCAATCAGCGTCAGTAAAGGCTTCAATACGTAAATGTCCATTAGACCGATAAAACAGACCACGTCCAGGATGAGCCTTAAGATATTTTACAATACGAAGACAAGCTTCCCAGTGTGGAAGTCGGGGAGTTGTCATAAATTGACTCACCACACTGACAGCAAAAGAGATATTAGGACGTGTATTGGTAAGGTAATTCAGTTTACCAACTAAGCGACGATACCGGTCTGGATGAGAAAATATCTCCCCCTGATATGCGACCACGACCAAAACCACGACCATGACGGAAATTAGAACCACGACCACCAAAACCAGGGCCAAAACTACCAGAAACAACTGAAGCAGACTTCATCATAAACAAACCCAAACACCAACTCGGAATCTACTAACAACCAAACAACCAACGAACTTCGCTACTATCCACCGTATGAAATCAACATCTACCAACAAATAAAAAATTGACCAATAAGTCAACCAACCGCTACCTCTAGCAGAAGAAACCAACCACAACTACAAATAACTAATCAACTGAGCGCCGAGAGCCAAATAACAGAGAGAAAAGTAATCACCAACAAACCAACTCACTAATCAACCCACTACTTCAATACCAGTAACGAACAGCCACCAACCCACCAACCGATAAACTTCGTCTACCAACTAACTGAAAACCAACATAGTCAAACCACCACGAGAACAACTACTGACACAAACAATACCAGTACACAAATAATCACCACCAACTGCTAACAAAAAACACATATCAATAGTGCTGCAGGTGTATACCAAGTGACCAAGGAACCTTTAGTACATGTTGCAGACTAAGCAAACTTCAAAGATCTCGTAGAAACAATACACCTTCAGTGCATATCAGTAATCTCCTTGAGATGAACAGTGAACATTAATCGATGAATAGTGCCTATGAACAGTGCAACGATGAACAGTACCTATGAACAGTGCAACGATGAACAGTAATCGATGAACAATGAACAGTGATTGAAGTCTGGGTTCGTGGATTGGTCGATTGTGGTCTTGATTTGTATTTTCAGAGGTCAATTTTGGATTTTCAGAGGTCAATTTTGGGATTGGAGAGGGGTTTCAAACAGGGGTTTTTATTTGAGTTTCGATTTAGGGTTTACAAGGTAGTAGGGATGGGTGGCTATGGTAGATTTAGGGTTTCTTGGATGACAGCAATCTGGTGGTTAAGGTGGATCAATGTTTGGCTCTGATACCATGTTATTTAGGAGAGAGAGAGAGAGAGAGAAGTGTAAGGGTGTTAAATTAACCCTAACACGAGAGAGCTTTATTTATATTGTCACGAGACATGCTACTTAACATAACTAAGCAATGTGGGACAAATAAACATAAACTATTCTAACATCAACTGTTGAAACCTTTAATGCATTAGATCTCATCGAGACCGCCAAGTACTCTTCTGGTTTGTGGGGTTTGCTTCTCCGATGCCTCTTTGAACCTTCTAAAACAGGTAGAAGGTTAGAGCAGATGGAAGATTTGGCCTGAGACCTAGTAAGCACTTCTGAGAAGAAGACCTGCACAAGCAACACTCGCATTAGTGTCTAGCTTGAACGATGGTGGTCAGGGAAGGCATTTCGACGGTTTAGTGGGTGATCGGCGGTGGGGGAAATGACTGCGAATGTAGAGAGAAGGTCTGAGTTTTTAGAGAGAGAGAGAGAGAGAAAGAGTGGGGAAAGAGGATCCCGGATTAGGTGAGCAGCTCCCCCTTTTATAGGCAAAGGGAGACTTGCTCACTAAGTCACCCGTGATTCGCATGCGCGTCCTTTGTACCTGACACAGCACGCGGGCATGCCTCGGGCATCCTCACCACTTCAGCTGATGTCACGTCTCTGACACGTCTGATAAGTCAATAAATCTGGGAATACTCCCAGGTTTGTCATGTGATCAATCAGACGCCGCCTGAGAACGCTTCAGTCACATTTGATACTTGTCACATCAGTCAAAGACCTCCATGGCAGAAGCTCCTGATGCCCAATTGTTCGGCTCCGCAGAAGACCCTGTACCCTATGGCACGGCGTCTAAAGAACTTCAACCGAAGCCCACCTCCTCGGTGAAAGTAAGGTAATCAAAGCCCGACGGCCAGGTGTCGCTCACGGTTTCATTGACGCCCACTAGCTCGGCGGGTACCCCTTATGGTGAGGTGATCACCCGTTATCCCTCCAGAATGCCGAGAAAGCTTCTTCGGATAGAGCCTCCATCCTCGTCACGGTGGACGGTAGAGCAAACCTACGGCAACAGTCACTTTGGTTGAGCTCGGCAGGTGATTGACGCACCAATCGAAGCGGGTACTCCGGCCAAGGGGATTCACCCGGCTAGAGTCCAGGCCGTGGCCCATATCCCCAAGCTACTTTTGGCTGCCTTACCCACTAGGAGATTGGATCGACGGCTGAGGGACGGACCCGTTGACCCCTTGTGGCCCTCGGCCACTACATGGTTCATCTCTTGGGTTTTTCTGTTTGTTTAGTCTAGAGAGAATTATTTCCATTTTGTTGGAATTCGTAGGATTGAGTACTAGATTTGCAAAAGTTTGCTGAACTTTCTGGATATGATTCTGATTTACAATGATCAATTTCACATATGCCTTTAGCCTGGTGTCAAGTAACACAGGAATAACACCTTCATAACAATCCATACATTCAGAATATCAAGATATTTAGATAGCATGATTACATTAATAGGTCATATGAAGCTTCACCTGGGCTAACGGTGACGGAATTTAGGATACATATTTTCATCTTTATTCGCGAACTATTCTTTACATACCATTTTTTTTTTAATCAAAGATAATAGTACTTATTCGGTTCATATAGATGGGTCTATAATGAAATGATTTGGATTGTCTATGCTCCTTATTTTCGACTCAACTGGAGTGTCACGATCTGAGCTGCTCATCTCGGTCACTCTTACAGGCAAGAGACAATATATCGACAAATCCAAATCATGATTGGTTTATGTAGAAGCATTATTTGAGAAGGGGGTTTATAGTCTCCTTCTGCTTCCACTCATTGTCAGGCTCATTCCATGACCGAGGCTGCACCCCAAGCTTAGAAAAAACCAACATCTCCAACGTTTCAAACACTTTGTACTCACTCAAAAACCCATTCCACATTCCACTCACGATGCAGTAGTTTTGGTTATACGGCTGCCGGTGGTGCACCGCGTGCTGCGATCGAGACAGCGGTAACCCCGCATCTTGCAAAGCCACCACAAACGGCGGGAGGCGGCTCTTGGTGTTGTGGGCCCAATAATGGAATTGTTGGCTAAACAAAACAAACCCTGAGAACACAGCAATGAACCCGTGTAGAAACGGATCGTTACTGAAAAAGTTCAATGGAAGGACCACAAAGGTTATGCCGCGTGTTAACTCATGGAGATTGTAGGCGAATTCGAGCCTAGTGAATTTCCATGGGGTTTCATGGTGGCTTTGAAATGCTTCTATGTGAGGACCGAAAATTGGGGTCGAGGCGCTACCATAGTTATCGATAGCCCAGTGGTAGACTCCAGTACCGAGATCCGCAAGTACGTACCGGAAGCATCCAGCTATAATGGGTTCGAGCCACGTGCGTGAATCGGTTGCAGCGGTTATGCATTTCACTAGAGAAATAGCAATGGTAATACACCCGCTTGCCACCCAAGCACGGTGGGACCATGTTGATTGCACGCTTGGGTCATCGAGTATGACATGGTGACGGTTAGTGGATGTGGGTGGGAGTGGTGGTGGTGGTGGCGGCGTTTTGAGCTGCGGCGATGGTTCCATGACTAGCTGGTTTTTGGAGTTCTTTGGTGGTGGTGGTGGTTGTTGAAGTGTTGTGGGAATAAATGGACAGTGAAGCAAGTGATTTCCAAAATAAGAGAGAAACTTGGGATCAGAGGAGGGAAATTCCTGCAAGTGAATGTACATGGTGGCTGTGTTTATATATAGTGTTGGAAAAGTATAAATCATTAATTAAAAACCAAGGTTTAATTCGTATATTAACACATAGCCGTATCATGTCGTTATATACGCTATAAGATTTTGTGACCAAAACACATGAAAACAAGCATAATTAATAAGGAGATTTTATGTGTACTAGAAAACATGAATGATGTTAACCTACTCTAACAAACCCGCTAGAGAAGATGGAATAGAACATTTGGAGTCTTGGAATATTTGACGGTAATTCCATTTATTAACCTTTATTGTAGGCTTTTCGAGAGAGATGAAATTTTAAAAGTTGAACGATGACTGATGTACACATTATTATGTAGAGACCGGTTCCTCTAACACAACTTTTAACACAAATTTTGACACAATATCTCAATCATTGAAATAGATGGCTGAGATTAGAACATTAAAGTTGCACTTTCTTTCACTCCTATCTCCATCTCACCTAATCTCTCCCTCTTCCCCACCTCAATCGGACATTTTGACTCTCTCTCTACCCTCACCTCACAACACCACTCCCCACTCCTTTACCGGCAACTCCCCTCATCACTCCGGCGACCACACACTCTCTTTCTGTGTTTCATGTTTTGAAAGAGAGAAATAGAAAGGGAAAAAAAAAGGGTACTTAAAGAAGGTAGATTTGAATGCTCTGGTGACAATAGCAAACAGTTCCGGCGACACAGAAGCCCTCGTCTCTCTCTCCGAATTGAAAGCCACCTAATCAAATTTCTGATGATTCTTGGATCTTAGTATTTGCGATTCCATAGTGTGAGGGTGCAAACCGTACGCCTTTTCATTAGAATATGAGATTTTGTGGCTAGTGGTTTGAAATTTTGCGATTCCATAGTATGAGGGTGGATACCGTACGAAAGGTATGAAATTTTGCGATTTCATATTATGGTATGAAAAGGGGTATGGTATGCACCCTCATACTACAGATTACACAATATCCCATATAGACATATAGTCAATGGTCCAAGGTGGCACAAAATCCCACACGTCATATGTGGCGCAATCTTGGCCGTCCATCCATATGGGGTGCATACCGTACGCCTTTCCATACCTCTAGCCACAAAATCTCATATGGAGTAATTTTTAGGGGGTGTGTACCGTAGAATTCTCCGTATTATTATCCTTAATCTACAATTTGTTAGCCTTCTTTAATAATTTATTAAGTCACAGTTATTTATTTTCGAGTTTAACGGGTAGTTGAAGAGTTTGATGGAAAAAATGAATCAATTTGTGTAAAAAGAAGAAGAAGCTAGATGTTGCAATGTTTGAATATTAAAAGTGGCAATTTGATCAACAAGAAGCACTGTACATCAAAGGGTGAAGTTGTAGTGCATGCAATCTTATTCTTAGGGTCATGTGTTCAAGACTTGGTAGAAGTAAACTCTGAAATTTTTGCATACAAACTGTCTACACAAGTCGGTATTGGTGTAGCTCTCTCACCGGTTTGATAACTACACTAACAATTATTAGGTATCTCTTACCTTCAGCTAATTGTTCTGAGTGAGGGAACTCCAATATGAGCGATGGCACCGAGAGCCCACAAAGCGTAAGCCGTAAGGTGCCATTGTTTTAAAGGGGGTGAATGAACAACTAAGAGTGAAACTCTAAACTTTTTGCATACAAGCTGTCCACACAAGTTGGTGCCGGTGTAGCTCTCTTGCCTGTTTGATAACGAAACTAACACTTATTAGGTATCTCTTACCTATGACTTATCGTTTTGAGTGAGGGAACTTCAATATCAATGATGGCACCGAGAGCCCATAAAGTGTAAATGTGCCATCGTCTTAAAGGGAGTGAGTGAACAACTAAGAGTGTAGCTCGGGACTAGCCCTCGGGGACTCGGGGAGGGATGGGCTCTCTATTGTTAGAGCTACACCAGTGTTGCTAGCTTGCAGTTTTGCGAAGCACAAGATAATTTTCCTTGTGCAGATCCATCAATCAGCTGCCTCCCAACTACTTGATTACCATTGCCTATAATTTTCCTTGTACAGATCCATCAATCAGCTGCCTCCCGACTGCTTGATTACCATTGCCTCCCAACTGCTTGTATTTATTTCTAGGGTCTTCCTTTGACGACAATGACATGATATAAGAGTCGATTATGGAAATAGGATACAAACTAATTCCCTAAGAGCATCCTCATCAAGGGAGGCAAATCCCCCTGATGGCTAAGTTGTTGTGTGAAAGGGGAAAAAAACCCCAAAATCAGACTCAATTTTTTTTTTGTAAATCTGCAAAACTTATAACTTTGCTACAGTAACTCGGTAAATCCTTTGAGGCACTATTCACGGGTTAAAGCAATTCTCTCTCCTAACTTCCCTCTCTCTCCGTCTATTCCCCTTTCAATCTTTTTTTTATTATTATTAGTATTACTTTTTAATTCTGAGTGAAGTTAGAATAGAGAGTCTGATTTTGTGAGTTTTTGAAAAAGTGACTTGTTAATTTATAAAAGGTGTTTTTGAGGTTAAATTTGACCCAATTTTTATTGAGCCTGATGAGGATGCTCTAATGCTAAGATGACAAATCACTCTCACATTCCAAAAATGCCCCCGCTAGCCCATGAAAGTGCCTAAACCCCAAAAATCCTATGAAAGTGCCTAAACCCCAAAACCTAATGAAAGTGCCTAAACCCCCGAAACCGTATGAAAGTGCATGCCTAAACTTCTAAAACCCTATGAAACCGTATGATACCCTAAGTGCCTAAACCTAAAATGTCTAAACCCTCTATACCTTCCCCAAAGAGCCTAAATCCCCTAAAATTGAATCCCAAAATTGAACCCCTAAGCTTCTTGGACTTGAAAGAAAATTCACAAAAGAAATCGACATTTTCCGATTGGCGTGATGTCTGCTTCATCTGCAAGAAAGATGACGAAGAGAGGGAGCGGTTCAGCACTAGAAATCAAAATTGGGTTAACAATTTTATTACTCCTTCTATAACGTAAAAGAGGATGAGAGAGAAGCCTCCTGAAGCCACATGGTTCAGTTAAAGCAGGGGTTGCTTTGAAGTTTGGACAGAGCACAACATTTCACATTTACATGCGCGCATTTACTACTCAATCTCATTAAGGATAATTTTGTCTAATATTGTCCTTGAGCCCTAAAAAACTTTCAATCCATGTATTGAACACCTTAAAATAAGTTAGATTGGACAAAAATCCATTAAAAGCCCCAAACTTGTCCTTTTGACCAATTGTCTGTTATTTCTATTAGGGAAAGCAAAAGGAAAAGGAGGAGGGAGGATAGACTAGAAACGAAAAAAAGAAAGAAGAAGAGTCTCATTTTGACAAAGAAGTCAGTAGCTTCATGGCCAATTCCCTAGCCTTGTTCATCAGCATTTCCATGGCAGGCTAAACTATCCTCTTAGGGTGTAGGTAAGCCCTAGCTTTGTAACTATGATTTATTTTATTTTGTAATTGTACCTTGTGACTTAGATCAATAAAATGTGGTGATCGTATAATCCAGACTTTATTTCAAATAAATCTCACTGTTATCTAATGTATGTTGTATTTATTTTCTGTGATCATAAATACAATGGTTATACAATTGTTTTCAAGCCACAAAATATATAGTGTGTTAAAATTATACCTTGCTTAAGATGAGACGGATTGTGTCTATGGCCCTAGTTTAGTGTTAATGCAACATAGACAATCCGTGCCTATCTAAGATGGTATATTTTTATTTCACGTATATTTGAATTTCTAGAAGATAGTACTTTGGCTTCAAAGCTGAGAGTCTACTATATATCATTTTAAAAGAAGATTTAGATTTGATCTAGTCACAAGAATTAGTACAAAATAAATAAAATTGAATACATGAGCTAGATTGATGGATCCAATACCGAAAAAGATAAAAAGGCCTCGTTTGATCAATGTCCGGATGCTCCCCTCAAAATTGGGATTGGATTAAATGTGTCCAATCCCACCTAATCCCTTGTTTGGTTCCCAAAACTTGGATTAAAAGCTAGGTTTTAATAATCCTAGGAACACTAAATTTATCCTAATATTTTGGTATTTTTGTGTAATATTTGGAAAAAGGAAATTTGCATTTAGGAAAGGGTTTTGCAAAGAAAGACAAATTTGCCAAAAAATGTTTTTTTCTAGCAAGATTTCTTCTTCTTTCCCGTTTTCTTCTTCTTCTTTTTCTCTCTCTCTCTCGGTCTTCTCTCACCATCTCTCTCTTCTCTCTTTCTCTCTCAAAATCGGATCTCTCTCTCTAAATTCTCATGGAAACCCATACAACAATGGAGATGTTGTCTAATTATCCGAGCAAAAAAATATCGAGCAACGTTTTGATTCAAACATGGTGCCACTAAAAAAATATGGCGGCCGTAGTTTTACTAAAAGTCAAAATCACGGCCGACATTTTTGTGATTCGCAAGATAGTTTTATTTGCCAAGGTAAATGAGGTTTTGATTTACAAAGTCTTTTAGTTTTAATGGGTTTTGAGGTTTTGATTTACAAAGTTGGTTCCAAGGTTTTGGGCTATGAAAATGAGGTAAATGAATTTTGAATCGAATAAAGTGAATTTTTTTTCGTCGTTAGCGATTTTGAGTTCAATTTGTGAACACATCCAAGATCTTAAATTTTGAATTCATGGATTTTGATTTTTGATTTGTTTTCTACAATGGTGAAAATGGTGAACTTCATTTAAGTTTGAGAGAGATCTATGACCCTAGTTTGTTAATGCAAAGCGTAGACAAAATCTAAAGATGGTATATTTTTATTTCCAATGTTAATTTCCAATCAAACAAGGATTATGCAAGATGCGGGATTAAATATCATTACCGGGACGTTAGTTGAGTCTAGTCACAAGATTAGTACAAAACTCCTAAACCTATTGAATTTTTAGTCTGGAATCAAACGAGGCCTAAGTTTCTTCTAACTCGTTAAAAAGAAAAAAAAATCTAAAACTTGCTTTGCAGTTAAATTAGTTCATAATTCAAACCACATAATCTTCTCTCTCATATTAATTTGGAAATCAATCTTTGAAATTGAAAGTAATACTTAGTCCTTGTGGATCGACACTCGTACTCTCACTTTACTACCAAATCCATTTTACGCATTTTACCGGTTATATTTATCTTGATTTTGACACGATCAATTTTTAGAGCCGTTGCTGGGGACTCTGATAGTTACTTTGAATTTCAGAATTGATTTTATTTAATTTCTTTAAAAAAATAAAATCCAAGGAGCTAAAAAACGCAAGTGATAAGGTCAGTGAACTCAAATTGTCCAAGTGCTTCCTTCAGAAACTGATTTTGCATTATTGCAAAGCCTGTAGTTCATTTTTCCGATTCCAACCATTTTCATTAAACATAATCGGACTTTGGACTGAGAACTGAGGACATTGGACTTTGGACTACTAATTTCTGACTACAGAGGTTGGTCTCCGCCCCTCTTCTTTATTTTCTTTTCCTAACTGCTAACTTCTAACTCTGGATGTTAACCCCTCCTTGCTAATCTAACTCCTAACTTTGGAGGTTAATCACTCCTTTTTACTTACTCATTATCTATATCTATATATATACGGTTTCTTTTGAGTGGAGGTTAATCCCTTCTGTTTTTATTTTTATTTTAATAGAGGTCGGTACTTCAAATACTCCTCTTGTTTCTTTTATGGCCGGTTCAACCGCCTATTATTTGTTTGTTTACTAACGTTTGTTATTGCAATGCTCGCAGGTGCTAAAAAAAGGCTCTACAAAGAGGCTCGGGATTTCATCACCCGTTCCTGTGCCACCAAAAAAATAAAATAAAATTAGGAGTCTATAGAATTTGTTTGTGTTTTATGTTGTATGCACGGGCGTCGTTTTGTTAATAATCCTGAGTTAGTTCTCATTGACTCAGAGTTAGAGAGAACTGCTAGAAAAATTCGAGCCAAAAATTGCATTATGAACCTCATAGAACCACTTAAACCAATGGCCTTGCAAGAAAATCCAGCTAACCCGCCACCACCACTCACCAAACAATTGAGGAAATACTTAATTCCCTCAATTACACATCACACCCTAGCCTGCATTCGATTGCTCGATGTCGAGACAACCCAATATGAGATTAAGTCCAACATTATTCAGATGCTCCCATTATTCTATGGACTTAGTAATGAGGACCCATACAAGCGCTTGGATGAATTCCTAGAAATCTGCTCCACATTCAAAATCCCAAACTTCACTGATGATGCTCTTCGACTGAGACTCTTTCCTCTTTTCACTTAAGGATAAAGCCAAAAATTGGTTCAATACTTTCCCATAGGGAAAACAAATAAAATTAGGCAAGATATCACTACATTCTCGCAACACGATAATGAGAAATTTCACGAAACTTGGAAAAGATTTAGAGACACCATTTGCCAGTGCCCCCACCATGAGGTGCCAAAGTGGCAACTTGTCCAATATTTTCATGGTGGGTTAAGTGAAAGGTACCATCAAATGGTTGATGCCTCTTGTAGTGGCACATTGATGCTGAAAAATGAAAACGAATCATGGGAATTGTTTGACAATCTTAGTAAAAATTCACAACACCATGCTTCTACCTCTAGGATCGAGAAAACCTCATCAAGTTCACAAAGGGGAGTCTATGAGATTAAACAATCCAATGATCTTTCTGTTCAAGTTGCCGTTTTGACTCGTAAACTTGACCAGCTACTCTCAGTTGGTCAAGTCCCTTCTACATCTTCTCAGCCTAATGCTTTTC
Organism: Vaccinium myrtillus; assembly: GCA_016920895.1. NCBI lineage: Eukaryota > Viridiplantae > Streptophyta > Magnoliopsida > Ericales > Ericaceae > Vaccinium > Vaccinium myrtillus. Next base: position 3,367,294 of record CM029273.1, on the reverse strand, counting down.
AAGAGGCATGTGCCTTGCTTTAATCCAAGTCACTCAGTGAGTGATTAGTTCCCAGTATCCAAAGTATCTCCTGGAGCAAGTCATTTTGGCTCAAGGATTTTCTAGACCGGGTAATGACCCATTCTCTAACACTTACAATCTAGGATGGAGAAATCACCCCAATTTCTCCTGTAGACAACATGGTCAGGGTAATTCTTTTTCCCAACCCTGAAAGTAAAATTTTCCTAATTCTTCGGCCTACGGCACTGCTTTGCCGCAACAGCGGCAACAGGCTCCCATTGTTCCACCTCAAAGAAACTCGTCTTTCGAGGACAAAGTGTTACAAGCTCTTCAAGCATTTAGTCACCGAAACTGGTCACTAAAAGTGTAATTCCTTGTAGTGGGAGTAAATGTTCAAAAACTCTCACACCAGCCTTGCTACTCCAACTTAACGATTTGTTTTTGCCACAGTGACTTAACATAGAAGAGACTATTAACTTAACAAAGTAAAAAACCCTTAAAATTTGTGAAGAAATAAAAGGTGAGTGGTATTTGAATAGAAAAATAGGAGTAGAAAGAAAGAATAGTTTAATATAGTAAATTTAGAATAGAGAGTCTGATTTTGTGATCGAGGTTTTGAAAAATTAACTTGCTAAAGTATAAAATGTGTTTTTGAAGTTAAATTTAGTGCTCCTGGTAGGGGTGCACACCGGCCCGGTAGCCCACCCAACCCAGGCCAATTTTTTTAGGGCTTGGGGTAAATATTCAGGCCCACATGGCCGGGCTGGATTGAGATTTTAAGCCCATTTACTAAATGGGTTGGGTTTGGGAAATTCTTTTGAAGCCCAACCCGGCCCGGCCCGGCCCGATTTAAATAATATTTTATTTTCATACTATATATAGAGATTGATAGATGTTGGAGAGTTCCATCTTTTTTAGTATTTTAATTACACTTCAATTATAGGCCTATTTTAGTGATATTTTTTTAAGAATTTAGAACTATAAATATATTATTACGGTTGTGAATTGTAATTGCGATCGTTATGGTTGATTAATTTATGTTTGTGATAGTATGCTTTAGAAAAACAAATGGGCTTCTTGGACGTGTTTGGGAAATTCAAATTTTATTTGGGTTGGGTTTGGGAAAATTAAATGAAGCCCGATTATAAATGGGTCGGGCTTGGGAATGGACAAATCTCGTTACTATCTACTATAAGCCCGGCCCAAACCCGGCCCAACCCGGTGTATGTGCACCCCTAGCTCCTGGTAAGGGTTTAAGAGCAAGCACTGTAGCCTCCTTATAATGCCATTTTCATATGGGTAAAGGTTTTTTTTTTTTTTAAATTAGATGGTGTGTTGAGAAAATGATGTCATCAAAAAGTTTAGCAAGCACAGAAGCCTCCTTATAATGCCATTTTCGGTATTTTACTGTAATGCCCTGTAGTTTAAAGAATAAAATTTAGTGATGTTAGAGTTTTTAATTTCATTAATTAGACTAAGGAACCTATTTTATGTACACGTTTTTCTTTTTCTTTTCTATACTCAAATCCCATACTACTACTCTCCCGTCAAGCTATCAACCCACCCCTCTCTTCCCAAAATTTACACTCAATAGCCACACCCTCTGTCTCCCCCAATTCACCAATTTTACACTCCACATGCAGCCACACCCTACATAAACCAACTGCCCATTGTATGACAGTGGGTTAGGTATTAGAAATAAATGGATGCACTTATATATGCACGGGAAGAGTTTGGCCGAATTTACATTTTGGCATTAGACCTGGTGAGTCAGTAGCTTCATGCCATCAGCCTTGGTGATCTTTTTCTCCTTGAGTAACTTGTGATCATCTAGCGATTAGTAGTGTAACATTGGTGGATGGTCTTAAATGTGGGGGTGCTACTTTAGAGAATGGAATCTACACATGTAACAATTTTGATCCTCAATTTGAGGTAACCCTGGGAGTATACGATATGCTTCACATTTCCGTAATCCTTTCCTTTCTATCGTTTCGTATTCAATTTGAATGTATGGTGTTAATTGTTCGATTCTATGGATTTTTGTTGAAAGTGGAATATTTATTATTTGTTATAATATTGTTGGCTAAAGTGTCATGCAACTGTTTGGTACATTGATCGAGTAACCTTGCCAATAGCTTGGCTGATCCAGGAAAGCCAGGTAAGCTAGGTGAAGCGAGTGAGGGGGTCACTGATCATATACTGAAGAGGGCCGGTATGAGGTTCCTTGAAATATGTTCACCTTGGTTGGTGGTCGTTGTTCATTGTTCCACTTAATGCGAGCATTGTTATTCTTGTTGTATCGTATACTTCCAGGTAATTTTATTTTTCAGGTGTGGAGCTGGATTAGTTGAGGTTGATTTCGGAGCATTTGAGGATAATTTGGAGTGGAGACAATTTGGAGAAATTATTGTAGTACCTATTTTGAGGTTGTAGAAATATCATCATTTACTAATTTGTTGTTATCGAGGCTTAGATGATAATTGTATTTTGAGGAAAATAGGACCTGAAAATGTGTAAAATCTAGTGTATTTTGGAGTTTTTATCAAAAAAATCCGGGTCATTACATTTAGGGAGGAAGCTGTCCAAATCGCGATAAAACCCTTGATAAAGAAAGTCAGTGTACAGTACCTCCATAAAAGACCCTCTTTTTACCAAGTCACTGTTCTTTTGTAGTCTTTTTTCTCGCTCCTCTCTCTCATTTCTTTAGAAGTATTTATAAAAAAAAAGGAAAAATAGTATTTTAATAGTGTACAGGTAATATAGATAGTATTATTGGAGTATTGAAAAAGACGTAAATAGGTAAAACACTATTCACTAATATTTTTTGCTCAAGATTTGCTGAGGCTTGTTGGGATGCTCTAAGAGAGGTAGAGATAAATGTTACGAGAGGTAATAAATTTTAATAGTTAGATTTTAGAGCTTTTTAGAGCATAATATTATACCCAAAATAGCTTCTATTAGTTAATGTTTCATATGGTCCGAAATGGATCCATGTTAAGGGCGAGGTATGACCTCTCACATAATTCTTTTCGTATGATCTTCACTTTCCCATCTTCGATCCCATTTCTTTTTTTTTGTTCCCAATTCTCATTTTACGCTCGCGATTGGATTATTGAGAGTGCATATGCATTGTGTGTGACTTGAGGCCTACATGTTTGATTGCTGAATTATTTTTAGAAAAAATTGGATAAGATTAGATTAAGGGTGTGTTCCGAACTTAGGGGGGTGCTGTGCATGGGATGCACAGCACCGTGCTGTGCAGCCCCACGGCGGGCCGCGCCGGCATTTTTTTGATGATCGGAGACATTCACCACGTAGACCTCGTCTAATACTACAATTGTAGAAAAAATCAATTCGATCGGATATCTTTAAGTACGTCATCGGAACACAAATACTTTGAAAACAAATGGAACACAAATGGACACAAACACTGGATCAAAATCACTTTTTCATGTTACTTGTGTGCCGATGAGGCACTTAAAGATATCCGATCGAATTGATCTTTGGCAGACTTGTAGTATTCGACGAGGTCTACGCGGTGAACGTCTCCGATCGTCAAAAAAATGCCGGCGCGGCGGCACTGTGGGGCTGCACATCACGGTGCTGTGCATTGGGATGCACAGCACCCCCCAGGTTCCGTGTGTTCCACTAACAAAAAATAATTTTTTTCAAAAACCAAGACAGGTTATTTTCTCACAATACGTTACATAAAAACCTGTGAAAAACCAATTTATTCTAAAAACACTCTTAGCGGAACACCCCCTAAGAATGAGAATAGAAGAGACATGTGGGCTCCACAAGATAATAGATAGGATCTTACGAGTACTTGGATTAGTTGTACTATGTTTGGTTGAAGTGGGACAAAGATAATGAGATTATTTTCGAATTTTGACCATTGGATGTGGAGGAATATATTTTCGAGAGGAGCGACTAGCTAATATCACCTCTTCCCCAAGTATTAGAAAATGATATACTAAATGGACAGATAATCATCTCTTATCTGATTCGGTGATAATTCCGTGTGCAAACAAATACGGAACTATGAAAAAAAAAAAGGGAACATTTGGGCCCACTAGTATATGAATTATGAGGTAATTCCTACTGAGAAAGCATCCGAAGAATAAAGAATGAATGGAGGAATATTCCATTCTTCGTGCCAATAGCAGCATCAAGCTTAACCATATGGACAAAGCGTTCAAACGTTATTAATCTTCATTTGATTGTTCCAAAAGACTAAAACTGACTGATTTAAAGTTAAATTGAATTTTCAATTGTTAAGTCAACAATAAAAAGAGTGGGTTCGACTGGCTTTTGGCACTTCACTGACTTATAACACATAATTTTTTTTTTGGACAGCAAAAGAAGACTTATTACGCATAATGAATTGTCTTTTTACTTTTTTAGTAAGTGGAACAAATTGGCTTTTCGGAGTGGAACAAATTGACTTTTGGCTTATTTGTGAAGCTACAAAGACACCTTGTGAAACAAGACCCATAATTTAGGACCATATACAACTTTCACCAATTAAAATGAGGGTTATGTCATTGTTACCAAGAGTAATTGTGGTTCCATTCCTTGGAGAAAAAGAAAACAGGGAAGCAGTTGAATAATTGACCAGGGAAAGAAATACACTTTTTCTTTTTCTTTTTTCTTTTTTTTGAAGAGAGAAGAAATACTCCTTCACACAACCCTGATTTCTTTTGAACTCTAATCTCGAGATTTAGTCCAGGTGATTGGTGCGTGTGCACACTTACAAAGTTCTTAAGTTCGACTCTTGGCAATCAAACCGTAAGAATGATATTTCATGTGAATTTTCTAGCTTTGACATGTACAACTTGTCTTTAATCCCACCAAAAAGATATTGACTAGGAAGTGTGTAAACTCGCACGAACACTAGTGAAGCACTATGTGTCGTACCAATAAAAAATACTATAAAATGCTTTTTAATTTCGAATTTTGGATATAAAAAAAATTTGGATTTGGGTATAAAAAATATACTTTTAACTCTTTGGAATTTTCTTCAGCTGATTCCAAACAGAGTCAATCGTACCGGTGCCGGACCACCATGCGACTCCCTCCCTCCGCCGTTCTCTCTCTCTAAAGCCCCTCTCTCTCATCACCGCACTCACTTCCCTCCACCACCATGCCACCACTTCTCTCCTCTCTCCTCTTCTTCACCCTCCTCACACTATCACTTCTACTATCCACACCACACGTATACGTACACGGTCTGAAACCCCCGTTTCGTCCTAAAGACGTACTACCCTTTTTACCGAGACCAATCTCATGGCCGATTGTCAGCGCTCTCTACAGTCCAATCGACATTTTGCCGAGTTTTGTCGGCACCGTTTCGTCACCAAACGACAGCTTGGAGTGGAAAGGGTCTTGTTTTTATAAGAATAGGGCTTGGATGGAGTTCCACAACAAAAGCGGAAGTGAGTATGGTGGAGGCACTCTTCATATCAAGGTTGATGAATTTTTTGTTATGGGTGTTTTGTGTTTGTTTTGCTTAGTGATGATTTAGGGTTGATTTTGTTGATATTTTGAGGATTGGTTACTAGGGTTGTCAAGTTTGCCGATGTTTCTGCTTGGTTTGAAGATTTTGCTATGTACAGAGATGGATTCGAAAAAAATTCTCTAATTTGTTTTTGCAATGGAGAATGAACACTCGTATGTAGATACTTTATGTCCTACCCAATTGACAATAAGTGACGAGGTCCCTCACTTGTCGAGTGATCTCGCATTTCCATACTTGAGCAATGTGGAACTATTCCCTAACACGGGCGTGCAAGTGTGCAACCACATGTAGGTCTTGTCACGTGTAGCCACTTCTTGCGGTCTTTCTTCTTGCATATTTTTTTAGGCAGCCTGTCATCTTGGAGTGTGGACTATTTAAGTTTTAATTTGAGATGAAATAGCTTGCTCTTATAGCATGTGGAAACTTTATATCCATCCAAAAACAATTGACAATGAGTGGAGAGATCCCTCATGCTATTAAATGATCTTCCACTGTGTACGGTATACCCAAGCAGTGGGGGACTATTCTCTAGCATCATTTTGACCAAGGAAAATTGGGAAGTTCATCAAAAGCTGAATCAACGATGTATGTGTTACTTTTTGTGTAAAGGAAGGAGAATATTTTTTGTGTGATGAAAAAAGAAACAACTTTTCTGACCTATATATATTACATAGTTAGCTCTTCGTTTTCATTTGTTTGAGCATATGGTTTTGTTTATTTTCAAATTCAAGAGTATATGGGGTTAGGGTAAGATTGATTGCCTGTTACTTGCTGAGCTGTTCAATCTACAGTAGGTTAGGTTTGATTGTTACATTAGCCTTTTCGCTCTTATAAGAACCATGGGGGTTTTCTAAGTGCATTGCAATTGTGATGTAGATTCTAAAATACCACTATCAATTTTAAACTTCATTAATAGCACTATTATTCCAACCAATTATATCTCTTCTTCTTTAGGTTAGCAAAGCCCATAGTTGGACATGTATGGATCTTTATGTCTTCGCAACTCCATACCGTGTGACATGGGACTACTATCTTTTATCACGTGAACATACCCTCGAGTTCAAGGAGTGGGAAGGACAAGCTGAGTATGAATATGTGAGTTGATACTACTTTCTGCTATCCAGTATATTGCTGCCTCTGTTTCTCTTGAAGCATCCATTTCTTTATACATGATCTCTTCACTTTGTATGGGAACAGGTAAAACATAAGGGCATTTCTATTTTTCTCATGGAAGCTGGAATGTTGGGAACCCTTCGAGCTCTCTGGGATGTCTTCCCCTTATTCACAAATACAGGATGGGGTGAGAACTCAAATCTTGCATTTCTCAAGAACCACATGGGGGCCTCCTTTGTAGAAAGGCCTCAGCCGTGGTTTACAAACATTAGTGTTGATGATATTCATTCTGGAGATTTCCTTGCAATATCCAAAATCCGGGGCCGATGGGGTGGTTTTGAGACTCTAGAGAAGTGGGTCACTGGAGCTTATGCTGGTCATACCGCTGTTTGCTTAAAGGATTCTGAAGGAAAACTATGGGTTGCAGAATCCGGACATGAAAATGAGGAGGTAATGCCCCACAGATGCCTTAATTCAATTTCTTGCTTGGCTTGCAACTTAAGCTCCCTTCAGAAGTTAATTGCAAAAGTTTGCAAGAGAGAAAAAAATGAAGAATTCCTATTGTAACATTAGTGACATATTATTTAAGATGTGCAAATTGAGTAGTTTGTTTTGAAGTTTTCCGTATGTCATTTGGTTTGGTATACTTCCAGCAACAAATAGGTAATAAATGCTTATTGGTGCGACTTCAAAGCAAATATGACTTGCAGCTAATGTAAAACTATCGTTTCTCATATTTTTAGGGACAAGATGTTATAGCTGTTTTGCCATGGGATGAGTGGTGGAACTTTGAGCTCACCACAGATGATTCCAACCCGCATATTGCATTGCTTCCTTTGCATCCTGATGTCCGGGCCAAGTTTAATGAGACTGCTGCATGGGAGTATGCCCTAAGCATGTCGGACAAGCCGTATGGTTATCATAACATGATATTCAGCTGGATAGACACTATTGACGGAAACTTTCCACCACCTTTGGATGCTCATGTGGTATGGTGTTATATGGCTTTTCATGTATTCGACGCCATACTTTTCTTTTTCCTTTTGCATGATATTGTTTTAAGCATTCTTGTTAGTCGTTAGTCTGATTCTCTTCTATGCTTTGGGTGTTCGATGACTGACTTTCCAGTCACTAGAGTTTGATGTTCTCTTCTATTAAATCTTTGGAAATTCATCCTTGTGGTCGAGCTTTTGAGGTTAATGAAATAAGCAACTTTCACCTCTAACAAGCAGTGCCGCATTCCGGGGAAGGCATGTAAATGTTGGGAAGGATAAGCCTTGAAGTACAGTATCACTTAATGATGCAAACAATCTATAACTGCCTCCTCGCACCACTGCAAAATGGGGTGCGATGGAGAGAAAAACAAGAACTTTTCTTGCATCCTTGTGTCACTTCTTTCTGCTATGTACTCTACCGCGAGAGATTGCCTTCTCATTTGGTTTTAATTTCCAAATCCATTATGACACAGGTTGCTTCTGTTATGACCGTTTGGAGCCGCTTACAACCTGATTATGCTGCTAATATGTGGAATGAAGCCTTGAACAAGCGACTTGGAACTCAGGTACTATACCAAGTTTTCCGAGTTTTTTTTCGAAATATCCCTTAAACTATCACCAATTTCTCTACTTCATACCTGAACTTTCAAAATCCTTTATATAGTCCCTGAACTACCACCTTGAAGTGCATGTGGTCCAAAATCTAACTCCCGTTAGTTAGCTGGATGGAAAAATACCCTCCAAAGGGTAAAAATGTCATTCCCTATCTCCGGACATCAATTGGCACCAATACTTCCACATTTCCCTCTAAATCCTGTCAACCCTTATATATACTTGTGGGATGGAAAATTACTACAATGTCTGATTACAATATAAAGAACACATTTTTCCCTCACAAAACAAGTGTTCAAACATCGAATGTTGCATCCATGGGAATCAAAACAAAAATTAGTTCCTACCCACTAACTGCTATGAGGTTTAACTGCTACCATGGATTTCAAAAAACAAAAACAAGCTCCCTATTTACTCTGTTACATGGATGAAGATGTCGGGTATTATCTCATTCTCTCTCTTCAATCTCCTCTCTCTCTCTGAAATGGGTTTTTCTTCAAGAGGATTCATAGACAACAATCAAATACTAACAAACAGAGAGAGAGAGAGAGAGAGAGAGAGAGAGATTGAAGAGAGAGAATGAGATAATAGGACCAAAAGAACCTTTAAACAGCCATTGAATGTACCAAATTAGCAACATTTAAGAAGTGAAAAGAAGAAAAATACCGTATGCAACAATAATCAGACTTTTCTAGACAATAAATTAGATGAAGCCGTCCCGCCAATATCATACCGCCACTACTACATTCTTAAGTAGCACAACTAAAGGAAATAGAGGAGGGACAAAAAGAGAGATTCTTGGATTTGGAAAAGGGTTTTTCTGCTACCACCCAAAACCCCAAAATAGCTAGAGAAAATGAGTGAGGGGACTATCAGGACGGGGCCCACAATTTTGAGAAGAACTTGTCGCCGCCGCATGTGGCGGCACCACCGAAACACAGACCTAGAAACAGGGGAAGGTAAAAAGTGAGAAAAGGAGGCTTTTTTGTTTCACTCGCATTTTTTCAAGGTAGATGAGAGGAACAAAGTGGATGGAGACACCCTAGTTGTTCTCCGAAAAGCTTCAACTGATCCTCTCTCTCTCTCTCTGTATTGATGATGGGAGAATGGGGAGCGTGTGAAGGGAATGACGTTTTTGCCCCCTTTTTTGGGACCATAATCCCATGTTTTGGGAGCACGGGTGATTTTCCATCCATCTCAATAACAGAAGTTATATTTTGGACAACATGCATTTCAAGGGTGGTAGTTCAGGGACTATATAAAGGATTTTAAAAGTTCAAGTATGAAAAAGTTTTCCTTGTCTTCTTGCCCATTGATGTATCCACTTGTATTGATGAACCGTATATCAAGCATCAGTATACATTACTATCATTTGTCGGTATGAACCTTGTTAAGACCGCATTGGAAAATAACTGTACCATTGCATGCCTTGGGTTTAAGTAGGCACGCATTGATCTGGTTGAATTCACACACAGATAGCTAGTATGTAACTGAAGTCCATGCTTTACTGACAAGGACTATATTGTTGTCTTTATTTGAAGTACTTATGCAATTTATCCATTCCATGTAGGACCTTGCTCTTCCTGAAATTCTTGTGGAAACTGAAAGACGTGGGTCATCTTTTGATGAATTGTTGACGATCCCAGAGCAAGATGATTGGATATACAGTGATGGGAAGTCAACTTCATGTGTTGCTTTAATTCTGGAATTGTACAAGGAAGCAGGATTATTCGATCCAATTGCAAGCTCCATCCAAGTTACCGAGTTCACGGTGAGTCTGTTATGAATGTTCAAATTTTACTATGTATGACCAACAATAGTTTCAACTTTTCATTGTGCATTTAGTTAAATTGGATGATCTCTAACTGCACCCTTGCAATTTGAAGCAAGTTTAAGTTGGATTGGTTTTGACTTTTTTCACCAAAAAATTGTTATTATGTCCAAGTTGCTGCTTTTAACTCATTTTGCACGTGGAAGATTAAAAAAAATTAGTTTATTCGAACATTGTAAAGAAACTTAAAAAGAATTAGTTTATTCGAACCTTGTAAAGAAACTTGAACTGTTATGGCTAAATCTTGATGTTACAATAAGTCTTGAGCTGGTTGTAAAACGATTTAGGTGATGTACATATAAAAGCTTTGATAATTTATCTGGTCCTAACTGCAGATTAAGGATGCTTACACCCTCAATTTTTTCGAAACCGATTCAAGACGCCTGCCGAAGTGGTGCAATGATGGGGACACTGTTAAGCTCCCTTACTGCCAAATTAAAGGGAGGTATCGAATGGAACTACCTGGATACAATTCTGTGGATCCGTACCCCCATATGAATGAAAAGTGCCCATCCCTGCCACCAAAATACAACAGGCCTAAGGATTGTTGACAGCCATTCTGAGTTTTTTTTCTCACGTGTTTTGGAGTTGTCATACCAAGGTTTGGTACAATACCGTGTTGCTGTATCATTGTTATATCAATATGCATTGTGTCTGATACAAAATGGTATGAAGATCCCAAAAATATTCAGTTAAGATAGGTTGATGTTGTTTGTAAATTTGGCTAGGCTTGGAGATGAATGAAAATTCCATTGCTGTAAATAGTTTAGTCAAACGAGTTGGATTTTGGAAAGCATTGTTCCTGATTCTTCTACGGTTGGAAAATGACTCGTGATTAAATGATCGTTGATGGTGTCAGCCGGTGAAATCGATGTTTCTATTGTCTTGCTGTTATGACTCCTGTTCTTGAATAAATATAAATACATGAATGGGAAGAAAAAGGAGAGAAAAAAAGTTCTCATTTTTTGTTGCTATTCCAGCTAGTTGATGCAGACTGAGTTGCCCTTCATTCATGAATTATCCATCAAGGTAAAGATATCAAGGTAAGACTCTAATTGCCAATCTTCCAATGGATGCTGCTAATCAGATATAAGGTGTGCTTAGTCTTGAGAATTTACCGAGGGCATATCTTCTCGGACCAAGAACTACGAGATCAACCTTTCAGTCTGGGGATGTTATTTAGAAAAATGCTAATACATGAACACACTTGAAAACAATACTAAGCAACAAAAAAAAAAGGGTGCGGTGCAATCTGGATGACGTCATATGGAAAATATGAAAATTAAGCCTTTTTTGCTTCTGCGATATCTGGATATGCTAGATGAAAAGTGATCTGGGTTCTCAATAACTTGCTCTTGTGAAACAGCAGAACTTCTTTTTAAAGGGGAAAGGTGACTCTGAGTTATGGATGCTTCTAGTAAACCAGGGAGCGGCTCTGAGTTATGGATGCTGCTACTGAGATGACAATTTTTGTACTTTGTATACGCTCCATGAAGGTTGGAGAAAACGAGGTTAAAGGGTCTAGTAGGCTATTAGTGGTCTGATAAGAAGTATGAACATGTAACCTGCTCCATCAATTTCTCACTCTCATTCTTCGTTGCGAATCAACTTAAAACATAACCACAAAATAGCACCTAAAACCAGTAAATCAGATCCGACGGTTCCCGAAAACAGCCTTGCCCTTCCCTTGTTGGGCTGCCAGTAAAAATTACCCCATTAACTGCTTCTGGCCAAAGCCATTTTTCACCACATGGTAACGTGGGTTCCGGCCCCCACACCCACGTGGCGGTCCTCCAAGAGGATTGAGTAATCACTCGGTTGCTAGACACTAGGAAAACAGCCTCTACAACCACTTGTATTTGCACTTCTGGATGCAGCACGGTGGCTTTAGTTGAACAATTTGAGACCAGTCACGAGAGCATTTGAAAAGGTGATGATAAATGTTTTATACGAAAAGAAACAGAAAAGCCATAGTAGATAATGAATTAACATGCCAGAGTGTACAAACTCCATTACTAGTTACTACAATGTACTACGGAGGAGAATGATTCAGTGGCCAGAGAGTCTGAAACAAACATGCACTCAATCACCCATCTTGTTCAACTGGTTCATAAAACTGCAACGAGTTAGAAAGTTAAAAGCTAACTATAAATCGTATGTCTTTCCTTCTGAAGCCAAAATATCCGTAGTCTTTCCAAATCTTAAACACTTTATCCAAAACACAACCACCTTGGAACCTAAACTATCCCAAAAAGCATCATTTTTATTTATTTTATTTTTTTGTCTGGTACATGCTGCGTGGAATTCACATAAGAAGATAAAAATCACCATCACTCAGTCTTGGGAGGGACATGATTTCCGCCCGTGGCAATCTTGAAAAGATAAAATCCAGTCATGAGAGCACTGCAATGAAAATGAGACAGTAAGTTATTGAGGAACTCTGTTAAATGTCAGTTGAACGAACTAACAAGCAGAACCCAAAGGTATATTTCAGGGACATGTTTGCAAAATAAACATAAGATACATATGTCTAGCATGATCAAACGCATCATCACCATTAAAAAACTCAAGTAATTGAGTGAGACCAATCCAATATCATATAAACAGTAAATTTGCTGAAATGCCTGAGAGGGATCCACTGCCAATAGCTTGTCATCTGCCTGTGTTATCATGGGACATTTTAATTTGCAGCAAATCTTACATGCTTTGACAGGAGAAAATCTGGACAAGTAATAAGGTTCAAGTGTACTGGGAAAGACTTAACTGAGACGTGAATGCGAGATACATGCAGATGGCGGTGGCTTACTGGGAAAAACTCAACTAAGATGTGAATGCGAGACACATGCAGATGGTGGTGGGTTTGTTTTGGGTCGAGATTTGGCTTATTTTGGATAGAAGATACATGAATAATGAGGTATGAGTTACCATGAAACATTTCATAAACTACTGCATTCGATCCTAACATTTTCAATAATGGTGAGATTTTGTACACAAAGCTCTCGCCCAATAAAGGCATCATTGAACTTGCTAATATCAGTCTCATATTTGCCCACATAAACACTCCACATCTTATTCATGAATTCATGAATTTATGCTGTTTGGTCTGCAACTTTCTGCATCATGAACTGTTCTCTATATCCATAAATGTCCTCAAAATTTGCCGGCACTGTCCTGCTAATTGCACACTTCTCCAACTAGTTTAGATCACCACAATAGAAGCCTTAACTCATTTCCACTACTACCGCCTAGCTGCGAGGATTCTGGTATGTTCACAAAATCTTCGGGCCACATCATTAAAAATAAAGGAGATAACTGAGCTTTTTAACAAACAAGATGCAGCAGTTGAGGTATGCAACAAATTTTGGGCACCAACTAGACAAAAATCTGGTAAATGAAAGAGCAATAACAATGTAAATTTTTATTTTTTATTTTTGATCAGAATAACAATGTAAATTGAGTGCATTCTATACGTCTAGCAAATTAAAAAGAATGCATTCTACACTCCCTAAAAAAACGGTAGAAGCTAAAGTGAATATGGGTCATAAAACCAAGTGTGATCAAACTCCCAAAATGCAAAATCAGAAAAATGGCCATGCTTTCTCCACCAGATACCTGATCCCAGCAACAACACCAGCTGGCATTATCTTAGAGGTTTGAGCATACCGCTGTCCCATGACCCATGTGATTGTGGCAGCACATGCTGAACAAAGTTACATAGATCAGTAAAACTGTAAAGCGGATAGAAATTGATAAAAATCGAAATGTGCAAGCCTAATACCAGGCACACATAAATTCCAGAAGTGAAGATTAGGGTGAGCACCACAGAATGATAAGCACAACAGTAAAAAGTATCAAAACTTAACGTTCCCGTGAGTCTTTTTTTTTTTTTCCCCCTGTAACAAAGGTAAACAGTAGCCTCTGCGCTACTTCAAACATGTCTCTCAGTTTAATCTTTCATCAGAGTTTAAAAAAGGCTATGACCAAGTCCACTGTGAGCACAGTTATGAAAAACTGTTAGGTTTCCAGGAAATTGGTATTAGCAGAAGAAATTTGTAATGTTGGAATGCCCTTTTTCTCTCCTTTATAATAAAACAAATATATAGTGGTTCTCTACCCAATTAACTTGCAGATGGCTCACTGTATATAGTTTGTGGGGTTGTAGCAATTATATCAAGTAATAGTGAAGTTGAGAAATTGGGTGTCGTACAAAACTATGGAGATTTGCGGCAGAATGGGATTCACCCGGGGATATCTTAGAAATCGTGTATCTATTCGATCAAGCAATCTGCTTAAGCTACACTTTGAATGCCAGATGAAATAATCGTACTATTCTCTATCACAATTCACATAAACACTCACTATAACAAGCTCAGCAATCCAAAAAGACAAACAAATTCCGTAACAGGCCAGGCTGATAAATTCAAATCGACCCTTTTAAGATGGCGGACGACCAAGGTTGTTTATGCCTGGATTCGTTCTTCCTCTCCGTCATGGATGTAGGCATAGTGCAGATTCTGTAGAACCATGTTATGTAAGTTTGTTTTGTTTTCTTTACTTAAGTTTGTCTTGTTTTCTTTACTTTCCTCAGAACTGATCCATTCTTGTTATTCCAGAACACCACCAATGACCAAACATTGTCAGTTTTCTTCTCGCAAAGCCTAAATCGATTTACTAATTGCATACAAACCAACTAAACCTCAAAACCAAACAAAAAGAAGGCACATGCAGGAGGCTCAAAGTAACTTTGAGGAATCTCTCTCTCTCTCTCTCTCTCTCTCTCTCTCTCTCTCTCTCTCTCTCTCTCTCTCTCTCTCTCTCTCTCTCTCTCTCCAAATTCTAAACTACAAGGTTCCAAATCTGTTGTTCCAATTTGCATACATGTTTTATTTGTTGTTTCAATTGCCGAGTTATCACTTATCAGTGTATTTTGGGTGCTTTGTCCCCATGTGTTTTATCGTCCTGTATCTCTGTAATTTGATCCTGTTGGATCTTCCTATAAATGACAATGGTAGCGATCTCCTCCTCAAAAAAATTCGCATAGGTGTGGGATACTGAGATCCGAGACTAACAAAGTCAAACACAGCCCAGCTGCAGGATCTAAACTTTCTCTAATTGAACTATGATACCATAAGTAAATTACCAAAAAGAACATCAATGATCCTCAAACAGAGTATTTACAGCTACACATGTACGTACTAGGCTTTACCTGTCTCCAGAATCCAGGCCAAGTACGAGTTCTTCCTCTTGCCAAAAGCTGTGAGACTCAGATAACCAGCTAGGACGAGCAGCAATCCAGTGCCTGCACCTCCAGCCAAGGATGCTGTGCTCCCTTTACTGGCATACCCCATAATTCCTCCGCAAACAAGAAGCAACCCATATGGGATCGTGAAGCAAAAATCATGCATTTTGACCAAGTGGGTCTCTCTTAAATCACAGTCTGGGATTAGGGTTTTCAGGGATCAAGAAGATGAGAATCTTTTGGGGGTCAGATTTGCAGAAGCCAAGAAAATGAGAGAAGATAAAGTTTCAACTGTATACTCATCAATAAAAGGGGGAAAAAAAAAACAGAAAAAAGAAAGTTTCAACGGTATTGGATTGGGAAGGGGTCCGTGGATGAGTTGTCAGAAGTTTGCGTGTGTTTTACCCACTCCAATCCGTACCCCATTTCCCCTCCAAAATTAAGGTCTAGTTTCTCATTTAGGGCATCTCTAGTGCATTATCTAAAATCACTACCTAAAGTGCCCTAACTAGTTAATTAAGAAAAATTTCAAAAAATGGTCTCTAGTGCACAAAAATTGACTACCTAGAATCCTAAGTGACACCCCTCACTACCTAAAGTGCCTTAAGTGACTACCTAAATTTGGGGAGTGACTTAAGGAGAGATAGAGAGAAGGGAAGGAGAGGAGAATTTTGTGGGACCACTTGACACCCCTCACCACTTAAATGGGTCTCACTCTAAAAGATAATGAACATTTTAGAGAGCTCCATTAAAGTGCATTTCTCCTTAGCTAGCTAACTAAGTTCTTAGCACACTAAATAGGGTCCCACATGTCCTTAGGTGTACACTTTAACAAACATTTTTTAGGTAGTGCACTAGAGATGCTCTTAATAAAATGAGAATATCATACCCTTTGATTTTATGTGATTGCCATTTAATCTAATAGGAAATCAGGCCTAACTCAATAGTAACTCTCAACTTGTTGCTCTCGTTTGTTTAACAATCAACGATTCAGATTATCTTAAATGTAAAGTAACTTTTCGGTATGTAAGATAATATTCAAAATTTAGATCATTTAGAACACTTTTGGACAACTTAAATTGGACACTATAGCCTACAGGGGTTTTGTGTCTTTGGGCACTATACGGATTAGAGATGTCAATTCAACCAACCCCACTCCCGAACCCGAACTCGCCCCGCCCTGCGCCCTATCGGGACGAGTCTTTGTTTATTTTTTGGGATATCAGGTGGGGGTATGGGAAAGATTAAAGAAATCCAATTAGGATGGGTAGGCATCACCCCTTCCCGAAAATTAATTATACATAAAGTTTTATTTTATACTTATATTTTTAACCGTACAACTAAAATACCACATTACATATTAGTCATTTTTCATTTTGCTTTTATGTAGTAGATTTTGGTTAATTTGTAGGAGTAATAGCTATTTTGTGAACTTTTTGTTGATTTGATCTTTGCTTGATTTGATCTTAATTTTGCTCCATTCTCCTAAATTTTTTTTTTTTTGCTTTTGTTTTCGTGCGGGAAAGGCCCAGAATGAGGTCACTCACTCTACAAGATGTAGTGAGCAACAATGTCCATTGGATTCGGCGATCGATGGTTTGATTTAAGATAAACTCTTCCATGTAAGAAAGAAAACTATTCTTCTTACGTGGAAGAGTTTATTTTAAATCTGGATACGATGATCACATCGAACGACGCCAACGTTGCTTTCACTACACTGTAATGAGTAAATTTCACTTCTGGCCCGATCCCGTGTTTTGCTCGTCTTTTTTTGAATTTTTGAGACTTTTGTATGAATTTTTTTTTTCTATTAATCATTCGTCTTGACGAGAAGAGTCTTAACAATAAAAATATCAAACAATTGTCTCCTTTGTCTAAAGTGCCCTCTTATTTAAACTTTTTTCAACTTCGGTTTACATTTTTCTACTCTTCTGGGAAGAAAAGTATAACGCTGCCTGATTTCACCATTTCTTTTTTGTCGTTGATAATTTGGGACCCTTCCCTCCCTATTCTACGAAGGCCTTGAAATGAAATCTCCGTCTGCGAGCCGAGTTATGTCGCTCCATTTACGGACACAAGCAGGAAAGCCCCCATTCTTTCCCTTCCTCTGGCTCAACCCCCACTCTACAACAGGAAAAAATCCAACCTTTCTCAAACCCTAAAACCAACCCTAATAAAAATGGTCACAAACACCTTCTCCAGAAGATCCATGTGCCCCTCCTGTTCCAAACCCTCCCGCATCTGCTTGTGCACTCGAATCCAGACCCCTTCTCTCAATAACTCAGTGGGCATTACCATTCTCCAGCACAGTCTTGAGCAAAATCACCCTCTCAATTCCACCAGAATAGCCACCCTAGGGCTCAAGAATCTGAATGTCGTGTCGGTTTCTGATGTCAATTTCGAAGCCCAATTCGCCATTTGGCCTCTGAATTCCAATTCTGAAATGGGTTTATATGGGTCTCAGGTCAAGATTAATGGGTCATGCTTTGATTATCAAGAAACCCAAAATGGAGATGGGTGTTCTTCACAATTTGGGCCCGGTCTCGTCACTTTCACCATTCGCAAATCTGGCGTGGTTAGCTCTTTTAAGCATCACTGGATGCTGGAGAGTCAATTCCAAAACCCTAATTTTGATCAGTTTTTAACTTCTTCAGTAGTTCTTGATGCTTTATCAAATGGGTTTGATGTGAAGAAGTGGCAGAACAAGCAGTTGAGCAATGGGTGCGTCAAAACCGAGGAAACCGAGGAGTTTGGAATTATGGTTCCTCCTGGATCAGCACTACTTTTCCCTAGTGAAAACGCAGTTGGGATTGAGGAGATAGGTTTTGAGGTGAAGAACTTGATTGTGTTGGATGGAACATGGGCAAAGGCAAAGAGGGTATACAATGAGAATCCTTGGTTGAAGGTTATGCCTCATTTGAAGTTGGATTTGGATAAGATGAGCTTGTATGGTGAAGTGAGGACACAGCCAAGGGCTGGGTGTTTATCTACAATTGAGAGCATTGTTTATGCATTGAAGGAATTAGGGGAGAAAAGTGATGGGTTGGACAATCTATTGGATGTTTTTGAGTCCATGGTTGGTGACCAAAGGCGATGCATGAATGAAAGATTAAGCAAAATCTCCCTCTCATGACAGTACCTTCAGCTCGATTACGTGCTTAATTCAGTTGATTCAATGAGATTGAGTTAACAACAGATTGTTGAATAGATAAATTGGATCTCTCTTGCCTATGTTTGGTAAAACTTCACTGTAAACTTTCTCATTGGGGCTTGTGTTCTTGTTGTATCTTACTAGCTATGTAGGCACCATTTTTGTTAACTAATTGTACTGAATGATCTGAGATGCATTTTGTTGCATTTAAATATACTTAAGTACATTATGATGTGCTTCAAAGTTCCAAAAGGCTTATGTTAATGGTATTTGCATTTGGGTTTTCTGATGAACTGTTATTATGCTATATAAGTGAGAGCCATAAGCTTTAATGAGAATTCATCACAAAGTAGAAATGAGTACTACTAGTACTATCATTTTTTTTTGGTTGTTTTTTTCATTTTTGCATTTATTAGATCCAATTAAAGAAGACCCGCTAGCTAAGTGATTCAAGCGCATTCTCATCAGGCGCGATGCTTGGTTTTAAGTTCTACACTTCCACTGTCGTGAATTGCAGGTTATTTGGCAAAAGAAGGAAGGAAATTGTATCAACTAAAATAATTCACTTGAAGATCAAGATCCTATATCCTCTTCTTTTTGTCCGGAGAAGAGCAATAAATTTTATGTAATCAAAAGCAAACAAATCGAATATATTAAAACAGTGAATTTAGATCATAGAATAGGATTCCATTCATCCTTTTTTCTTTGTTCTCCATTCATTCATACTCCATGCACTTCCCAACACACGTTATACACCATGCTGCTGTGTGATCGAATTTGCTTGTGTTAATAACCTTGCGAACCAAATGCTTTGTATACTTGTATGACAGAGACTTTGTTCTACTCGATTATTGATAGGATGAATAATCTCTTTTGAATTTAGCGTAGGTCTTGAGAGTTCCTATACTCACCAAGTCACCTACCGAGAATTATTCATTATCTCTCGGCATCATCAAGTTTGTCTCAGGCTTCTTAGACCTTCCCCACTAAATAAGCAAATATTAATGCAAAGTCTATATACTCTTGGGACTTATATCAATGGGTGGTAGGATGATTAAAATTTCTGAATAAGTAATCTATTTTGAATTCAACGTAGGTTTAATTGTAATTACCTGAAGATAGTTAGCTCGTCCACTACTAAGAGATCATTCAATGTCTTTACAACATCGTCACATGGTCTCTCGACGTCTTTCCCACCACATAGGCAAATATTGACTTGGAATTCACATACTTGGTGTTAAGGCCTATATTAATGTGTGGTGGGAATGGAGTGTCGGGCACCATGTGAGCACTCGATAATTTTTCTCCTCCACCTTTTCTATCAGAATATTCCGCACGTAATACTAACAGAAGGGGTAAAAGTGAGATTATCACATAGTTCAGGTGGTGAAGTTGAAAATAAGGTGGGGGTAAAGTGATTCAAAATGATAGTTAAGGGGTGTACGGGAAATTAAAACCAAAGAAGGGCAGCGAGCCAGCGACTCTCTCCCAGTCTCCCTCCTCCGTATCTCACACCGTCACACGGTCTGAAAGACTGAAAAAGTAACTGCGGCAAAGAGGGTCCTCGCTCCGCCGATGCTAAAGGTCCTTCCATGGCGTCGTTCACCTCGCCAAACCCTAACCCTAATCCCAACCATCTCTTTTCACCTAACCCAACCACAATTCCTCTGCACCTCCAGTTTCCTAACCCACTCCGATGACATCTACGACCCTCCATTTTCTCCCGTCTCCAAAACCCCAAATCCTACCAACAAAAAACAGAAGAAAACCCACCAAGAATCCCCAAAAGACCAGATTTTTCCTGTAAAGTCCGATTTGCCCTTCGATTTTAGATACTCCTACTCTGAGACCGACCCTTCGGTCGAGCCCATCGCGTTTCGCGAGCCTCCGAGGTTCTCTCCGTTTGGGCCTGGACGGCTCGACCGGAAATGGACCGGTACTTGTGCTCCGGCTGAGAAAGTTGTTGATTTTGCTAAGGTCGCAGAAGAGCGAAATGCAGTTCTTGGTGAACCGCTGTCGGAGGAGGAAGTAGGTGAGCTTGTGGAGCGGTATCGGCATAGTGATTGTTCGAGGCAGATTAATTTGGGTACTTTCTGGTTCTATTGGTTGATGCGTTTATGTCTTTGTGTATATGTTTTTTGTAGGAGTATTATCTTGTGTTAATGTTTATTTTCAGGTAAATGTTGTGAATTGTGAGACGATGTTCTACTCGGGTTTTGTTTTCTTCGTAGTTTATGTTGGTTACAATTGGAATTTAGATGGGTTTGCTGTTGTGATTGGGATTCCTAAACATGTTGACCCGCTCTCTTGTTAATTGTTATGGACTTGAATTGCAGTTTGCTTTGCGGAAACCATTGGTGAAGACTTTCTAATGTCGAGACCCCGGTACACACACACACACGAGGGAGGAAGGGAGGCACACACCATTAAGTTACATAGTTATTTTTGTTGCAGCTGTGAACTTCCAAAATCAATTTCGACTCAAATTAACTAGCCTTGATTTGATTTTTAGGGAGTTCTCCCTGTATTTCTTTCCCCCGTGGCATGTAGAGAATTTTCATTTTGGTGTTCATTGCAAATGATATTGCATTAGGCTTAATCTGTGATCATGCAAGATAAATCCTTATTCGAAGTTATTTTCGCTTAGGGAATGGGGGTGTTACGCACAACATGATCGAAGACATTCACAACCATTGGAAGCGTGCTGAAGCTGTGAGGATCAAGTGCTTAGGTGTGCCAACTCTGGACATGGACAATGTGTGTCTCCACCTTGAGGTTTGTACTTGGAACCGGTCTTTGTACTGATGGTGAGTACTTTATTTCTTCTGTTGGTTTTGAGTTTTATGAGCTGAAAATATATTAGTTTCTGGCACTCTGTAGGACAAAACTGGTGGGAAGATTATCTATCGCCACATAAATATTCTCCTACTATACCGGGGTCGAAACTATGACCCTAATAAGAGACCAGCCACTCCTTTGATGTTGTGGAAGCCGTATGCGCCAATATATCCGAAACTTGTCAAGAATGTTGCTGATGGTCTCTCCTTTGAAGAAACAAAGGAAATGAGGAACAGGGGACTGAATGCTCCTCCATTGATGAAGCTTAGTAAGTGAATTTATTTTTATGTAGGATTGGGCTGGTTTTTGTTTCTAAGCTCAGTTTTGCACTTCTATGCGTGCAGCTAGGAATGGTGTTTATGTGAATGTAGTGGAGAGAATGAGGGAAGCGTTTGAGACTGAAGAGGTTGTACGACTAGACTGCGCTCATGTGTTCACAAGTGACTGCAAGAAGATAGGTGTAAAGCTAAGGGTATGTCTTGTTCTTTATCAGAAACTGAGTTGTTAATCTGAAAATTTTCCTGGTCTTGTCATTATGACATTATCATTTCCCTATGGTTGCGTCGTTGTAGGACTTGGTACCTTGTGTCCCCATCTTGTTCAAGGATGATCAGATTATACTGTGGAGGGGAAAGAAAGATCTTGAACAACACTCAAGCTCAGGGGCACAAGCCACACATCCGCCGGTAGAATGACGGCCTGATGGGTCTTTGGGTGGGTTAGGTTGCGAAATTGGCAAGACAGGGTCAAGACTTACTGTGGTCTAGTTCTTTGGATTGAACCTTTTCACTTCCAATGACTTGGCTGCCGGACAGGAGGAGGATTCCAATGTGTTTGGGTATGTATGGCTGATTTATGCGTAGCTACAAGATGCCTGGCCACTTCTCCGAGCCCTTAACGTTGTGCTCGTGGTGCATGTTATGACATTCAAACCTGATAACGAGTGACGAGGATCAGTATTGGCATATGGTGATTATGTTGTTTGCTGATGGAAGAAGTTGAGAGTACGCTTTTGTGGCTTCCTGACTCGTATTTCCTCTTCACAAAATGGAGAAAAGAGAAAGATAAGACTATGGTGATGATGGTGAAGAAGCAGACCAATAAATTTGTGGCTTTGGAACTCCGCTTCTGGAGGCGTTTGAGGAGACAATTCTCAGTCTCTTGCCTAAGTCTCTTATATGTTTGATACTGGTTAGTACTTTGTATTCGCTAACCCTTCCTTCGGGAACATCTGATAAAATTGGAACGATACTTTGTATTCGCTAAGCGGTTGATGAGGATGAGATGAGCCGGAAAATGCGAAACCAGACCCCTGTTTGAAGCAATCCCCGTTTTTGGCTATGCATGCAATATAGTTCCTCTCCTTCATTGCTTGGTGGTTTATTTCGTTTTAGTTGTTACTTGTATGAGAATTTTTGCTTCGCTCTTACATCCGGAGCACAAGAGAACAGAACAGCCTTTCCATCCACCTTCATGCACGCTTCGTTCTGCCAATTACTGCTAAATCGACATACTTCACTTACAAATATGGCAGATAAAAACGATCTGTCGAGTCTAGCAGCCAATTGTTCAAATTTGGTTTGATAACTTTGAGGGGTTTCAAAAATATACTCGTATTAACCTTTATAAGACAAGTCGATCTCAAAAATATTTAAATCGAGCGAATTACAATCTTATCTGCTGAAGCTGGAAAGTTTCAAGTATCATAAGCTTCTTCTCCTGCGCTGCTGAGCCTTAAAACCTCGACTTTGAGGTTATGAGAAACACCGCCATCTACGCGAGGTCAAGAAGGCTTAGTTTAAGCTGAATATTCGGGGACCATGCAGTGTCCCTGAGCACTAACCGTGTAGTGCCTCCATCTAACCGTCCATTTCGACAATCATCCATAGCTTAGATTAAATTCGAGCCCTGCATTGTCAAAATAGTTGGATGGGAGCATTACAAGGACCATGTTGTGCCAAAAAAAAAAAAACACACAGGAAATTAGCTTATATTATATTCATCAAACAAGCAACCAATATCGAAAAGTTGGTTCATTTAAGCAAATGAGATCAAGCATCCACATAAAACCCTCCAGCAATATGTGCAGGGAAGAGATTTGCGATCCAAACTTCTATTTATTTTTCTTTTTTCATCCGAGCCATTCAAAAATTAAAGTTTGGATCACATTTTCCACACATCCATTCGGATATGTGTAGATGCTCGTTTCTCATAATCCACATTCAAAAATGTTTGTTTTAAAATTTCGAAATGTGTTTTTGAGCGGCTCGAGATCGGCTCGTTCGGGATCCGTACTATGCCCCGTAGGGCATTCGTTGCGTGATTCCCTGCAAATCTTCCTTGCACATATCATTTTTGAACCCTCACTCTGATTGGTTGAAATGATATACGTCCCGCCCTTGCAATATACTTTTGGTAAGGATGACATCACTTTTTTGGTGGGATTACGTCAATTTGTCGGGAGTTACACCATTTTAACCAATAAGATGGAGGGTTTTGTTCACCCTCTTCTAGGAAGGGTGAACAAAATTAAATTTTTTATGAGCCTCGAAGAGTAAAAATTAACATGTGAAAAAGCCATCACCGGTGGGTCCAAGGACCTTTTTTTTTAATAGATTATCAACACGAGAGGGATTGACAAGTAAAAGAATACGATCAAAATAATCAAAATATAAAATTTCACTAAATGCAAAAATAATTCGAAATAGACAATCTTTTTTAAGATTATTGTCTTTATTAAAAACAAATTTGGTTAATACTAATTCTTTCCATTTTTTATTTTTCTCGACAAACCAATAATTTATAAAATATTAACACAAAATAAATACTTATAAATATGAAAAAAAATTGAATACGAGGAGTAAAAAAAATAATACTCCCTCCGTCCGGATTTGTTGGTCCGTTTTGGGAATTCCAACTTTTTTTCCATTACATTTTGAGTTCGTTAATTTCCTATTTTATCCTCAATCCCTCCATTTAATACTCCCACAATTCCAATTTGATAGTCCACTACGAAAGTACGTGCAATTTTCAAACTAAAAAATAATGTACTTGCAAAAATAATTTTTTTTTATCAATATGGATCTTGTTTGATAGATCTCATTGAGAACTTTAATACGGTGCAAAAAAAAATAAAAAATGTAAACACATTATTTAAAAAAATTAGTTTTTGTGTTGTTATTTTAAGTTTTAGAAAAGGGGTCAAAAAGTTTTTTTCATACTTTATGCTTTGATTTTTGAAAATGGACAAATATTTTAGGACTTGAAAAAGTATGTTTGTGGATTAACAAATCCGGACGGAGGGAATAATCCGACTTATTTCGGCCCTAATCTAACACCGACTTCACCCAATCCAACTATTTATTATGTCCACCCGGCTCTCCTTTCGGCCTAATCTCAAATCTCTTGCCCATATCCCCGAACACAAAATATCCCCCTCTCTCTCTCTCTAGAATTCGGGATTAGGGTTCCTTCGATTCTGTGAAGATGATGCAACCAGGAACTGGAGTTGCTCCTATGCCGTTCGATCGTCAACAGCAGCAGCAACAACAGTATCCACAACCACCACCGCCATCGCAGCAGCAGTGGATGATGATGCCGCCTCAGCAGCAGCCACAACCACAGGCGTATCAGCAGCAACTGCCACCGCAGCAACAACAACCGGCTTATCCGCCTCCGCAGGTGTGGGCCCAGCATCCGCCTCAGGTGGCTGCGGTGCCGCCGCCTCAGCAGCAGCAGTATCTGGCCCCACAGACGACTGGTTCGAACGAAGTCAAGTCGCTTTGGATCGGGGACTTGCAGGCTTGGATGGATGAGAGCTATGTCTATAATTGTTTCGCTCATACCGGGGAGGTACTTTTACTTTTCTTTCGAAACCTTTACCAGATTGTTCTCAACTCCTTTGGACCAATCCATATGGGTTTGTCCAGCTTTAATTGGGTCCCGCTAGTGAACAGTAGAATTGGTCCCAGATTAGTCGAGATGCAGCTAACAGACCCGGACATTGGCGTAAGCCGGCCTGAGTTATAAAATAAATAAAAAAAGGTCTCTTTTTCTTTTGTTTAGGTCCTCGATACCTGTCTGATATTTAGCTATGTCTGTTTGTTTCCCTCACATTGCGAATTTCGTTTTTATAGTCTTTTTCTCATAATGAACATTGAACAATGCAAAGTTCACCACTTCAATTAGATTCAATAGCACGTTCTCAGTAATTTATGAAAAGACGAGGATTTATGTGGAAAACCCTCCTAGGAAGAAGAATTACAGTGACATACCCACAAATTCCACTGCTTGATGAAGAAAGGTAAATGTTGAACCACAATAGTGATTGAAAGTTTTAAACCCGCGTCCTGCAATGCTTGCAGATGGCAATTTCCCCCAGTCCCAGTGCGTACCCGCCCCACCAGACTTATTTAGATCTGAATATTACCTGATTTTGTACCAATAAGAGCTGATATGTTAGATCTAAAAAATCTCCGCTCGGGTACGGAGCAGTCGAATACCCAATGGGAGGCGGTTATTGTGGATTTCCTAATATCCATATTGGGTATGAAGGTTGGGATGAGAAATGATTTTCCAATTGGGGATCAGGGGTGGAATAGGACCCCCCCAGCCCTTATCCTACCCGTTGCCATCGCTAGGCATTGCTTCTCGAACTTGTCCTCCACTGAATCTTACTCGGGTCCTTCCAGCCGTATCTGATTGCATAGCACACCATGAAACTCCTCGGTCCGTGCAAAAGATGGCGGTATGAAGTATGTGCCATGGGATAGTGTGGAAAGATTTTTGTTAAAGCAACTAGATCTGTAAAATATGTTAGTGGAAAAGTAGAGTAAAACTCGTCTTTAGTAGGGTACCATATGTCACATAATTATGGTGGGTCCAATCTTTATCCTTGATATCCACTGTTTAGCCAAACTAGAGATGAAGTTAGGGATGGGGGACAGATCTCTCTTCATGTCCACTGTGTTTCGTAGTTCCTTGTATTATTGCTTTCTGGTTTGATAGGTTAACTTTATGCTAACACGTAACTTTTTTGTGTGGGTGAGGTGGGGTCTGTTGTAGGAGTCGGGGCTTTAGTGTGCTTCTTATCTTGTTTAGTCCATCCGTTTCTCTGTCGTGAGTGGAGTTGTCATATTGGTAGTTGATGAGCTAAGTTTTGGGTGATTGTGGACAATACTGAGTACTTATGGAACTACCAGTGTCACTGTTTTACAACCTCATATGACGTCACATCTAGGCCTACATGCATACAGTGGCTGGATCCCATGCAGGATCGGTCTGCATTCATGTGATTTGCCAGAGTCCTGGTTGTTATGGCTTCAGGTTATTTTATGTCTTCTGCATTCTGATCCACGAGGGTTTTGATTAAATACAGGCCCTGTCAGTTAAGATTATTCGCAACAAGCTAACTGCGCTGCCTGAAGGTTATGGTTTCATAGAGTTCACAAGTCGTGCAGCAGCAGAAAGGATATTACAGACATACAATGGTGCACTGATGCCAAATACTGAACAGAGTTTCAGAATGAACTGGGCTACTCTTGGTGCTGGTGAAAGGCGTGCTGATGATACTCCAGACTATACAGTTTTTGTGGGTGATTTGGCTGCTGATGTTTCTGATTATTTGTTACAAGAAATATTCAAAGTCAACTATCCATCAGTAAAGGGTGCGAAGGTTGTCACTGACAGAATGACAGGGCGTTCCAAGGGTTATGGATTTGTCAGATTTGGAGATGAGAGTGAACAGTTGCGTGCTATGGTGGAGATGAATGGGGTGCTCTGTTCTACTAGGCCCATGCGGGTTGGGGCTGCTGCTACCAAGAAACCTGTTGGTAGTCAGCAATATCAGAAAGGTATGTATTCCATCGCGGTACCATCATTTTTTAGCCTCAGAACACTTTTGCACACCTTACAAACTTCTATTATTTGCCTCACTGTTCTTTTTTAATGTCTATACTTTTGAGCTGTTACATGTTGTTTGTTCATTATATTCTTTTTCCTTTTTGTAGTTATGATAGTTTGAAGTGATAAGTTTGACTGCTCTTGAGTGTCTAAATGTATATTCCAATGAAATTTCGACTTTTAGGTGGAAGATACGCAGAATTACAGCAAGTCATTTCCTTACAGTATTTAACTTTGTGAACTTGGGCGCATTTAATTCTGTTAAAACTTGCATAAGCTTATAAAACTCATGTTGTCTCAAAGCAGGACAAGAGAGGCTCTCATTTTGGGGGCCCAGGAACTGATTTCAGCCGAAATGATACCACTTTAGTGCGTGGCCTCATTTTAGGTCAGTTGATTTTGGTTTATGTCACAAGTTTTTCTTTACCTTCACGTCATATTCTTGTGGCATTTATCATGCTACATACGCATAGATTCCAGTTCCTTTTGGTTGCCAGTCCATTTATTTCGCTGTCTTCTACATTTCAGGAAGTTAAATTTCCGTTTTCTTTTACTAGTTTCATTTAACATAAAGCCACAAGATTCCTTTTCTTACTTCTTTGTGAATCAGTTCCTTAGCTCAATAAACAGGTTGCTCTTATTGCAAAGTTACCCAATTCGAGGTCCCATGTGTATCTTTGTTTCAGATTTCAAGCTTTCTTCCTACTAAGAATGAGTTCTTCGTCTTTTCAACTTTTTTGGTGCTTGTAAGTACAAGTGCTGTGTAGCTTTGTAAGATGATTTTTCCGGGTGTTGTCGTTAGGATATGTTCTTCTACATTAACTATTTATTTCGTGTGGTGATTTCCGTGCTTATTAGGGTGTTTCCTGTTTTGGGTGTTGAGATCAACGCTCAGGGCTCTTGGTTTTTACTGGTGGCATTCATATAAGCATGAAACAACCTGTAAACCACCTCCCCTGCCCCCATCGCCAAAACAAAGGATAGTAATTGAGCAATTCACTTTGTTTGGGGGGTGGGGGTAAAATCTAGCATGCGTAGAATTTTGTCACTACTTCGTACTCCTTAGAGAAAGGAAGATATAAAATACAAAGATGTAGAAATGAACTTGCAGATAGTTCATATGTTATGGTTTTCCGGAAATTTGTGTCTGGAAATCCCTAAACTTGGATTTAGGCTTTAACTAAAGATGTGGTACCGGGGTAACTTGTTGCATTCCTAGTGAGAATTGGTTATTGCAATGACTTGGGTTCTCTTGTGAATGTGCTTCTGTTTCCTTTGCCTCTGTCCTGGGGTGTGCCAGAATTTTGTTGCTTTATGATTTCATTCCTAGTCGTGTTGTGATCTTATTGTCCAAGCAATGAGTCACTGTCTGTTCTTTTATAAGGATTAGAAAATAACCTGAAAATGGAATTTCACTTGACATAATCATATTTGGAATTGGGCCTTCATCGGGGAAATGAGATTCTGAATCGCAAAAGTTACCGTTGGGAGTGTTGTCATTCGAAGTTTGAAATTTTATCCCTTTTTCTGTGCTTGCTTTATTTATGCATACTGCTCTTTGAAGTTTTTGTGTGTAACTTTTGTCGGGGAGCTCATTCTGTGTGGCCTTGGATGAATTTATTTATTTATTTTTGGGTAATTATGGACGAAATTTTTTCTCATCATTATTGTGCTTCTTTTCACATCTTTTTTCCTCGTGTGCAGCTACCTTCAGTCCTCAAGCAAGTCAAGGCGAGACCGATCCAAATAACACAACAGTGGGTTGTTTGTTTTGATTTTGGTGATTTTTTTACAAAAGAATATGTTGGTAAACCTTCATGTTATGGGTGCAGATATTTGTTGGTGGTTTGAACGATAGTGTCTCAGATGACCATCTCAGACAAGTGTTTGGCCAGTTTGGTGAGTTAGTTCATGTGAAAATACCGGCAGGCAAGCATTGTGGCTTTGTTCAGTTTACTGATAGGTAGGAAGCACAGGCCTTCCCTGCATATGTTATGGGCCTCTGGCTGTTCCTTTTCATAGATGTTGATGTTTTTCTTCTGTTGCTTGCATTTGGTTTCTAGAGCTTGTGCGGAGCAAGCACTTGCGACCTTGAATGGCACTCAGTTAGGAGGACAAAATATTCGACTTTCGTGGGGTCGCACTCCTTCGAGCAAACAGGTTAACTAATCTATCTCCGCGGTTTTGAGAGTTTTATTTGCCTTTTCATTTGTTCCTTTGTATTTGACATTGGGATTGGGCCAGGCTCAGCCAGATCAGTCTCAATGGAATGGTGCGAATTATGGATATGCCCAAGGATATGAGGCGTATGGATATGCACCCCCTCCTCAAGATCCTAACATGTATTATGGGGCCTACCCTGGCTATGGGAATTTCCAACAGCCACAGCAGGTACAACCGTAGAAGAATGTTATAAACTTTTTCTTCTATGGTTTTTTGTTTTTTTTTGTTTTTGCAATTGCCAGAACATTTACATCCTTGTTAGTTACTTGTTTAGTTTATCCTAGGATCCTAGGTCTCTTTGGTGCCTCTGTTTATTTACTCTGTTGTGATGTTAGGTCTAATTAGGTAATATAGTTGCATGTATTATCTCCTTAACCTGGATGTTGCTATGATGGGCATGAGGTTCTGCACGGGCTCAGCAAATATGTAGTCCATTTCTCTTTCTTTTCTTTCTTTGTAAGAAAAAAAAGTCATGCATATCTGGTTATGACTGCAGCTATGTTAGACAGTGTTGCGTGGTATATCGGACTCTAGAATCTGTTTGGTCTTGTAGCTCAATAGCAGAAAATAGTTAGATGTCCGGGCCAGCTTACTTGACTCGGCTCCAGTAGATATATATGGCCGTACACTTGAGAACGCCTTTCTCTCAGAATATTAAGAAAGTTGCTGGGGGATAGCCTTTCATTGGTGTCTGAAATTCTGAAGGGAGGCGGTCTTCTTCTGTGATCCACGCACCTTGCAAAAATTACTAAAACCATGTACCTCTAGGTCGATTGGATCTTCATGGCTTGAATTGGGTTTAAAAGTTCCTACCTACTTATTTCTTTTTAATTTTTTTTTTTTTTTTTTTGTTGACTCCATAGGGTGTTATTAGCGGCGAGGCAAGTTTTGGTCAGTATTGGGTTTATCTGTAACTTAACCATAATTTTCCACTGATTATGTTGACATGATTATGATATGCACGAGCAAAAATGACATTGGTTGTGTTTCTCTCCTCAGTGATCAGTTGCCAGTTGCCGCCTACAGAGAAGCTGAGCGCTGTTGTTGGTGGGCCCAGGTTCCTGTTCGACCTAGTTAGCTGCAAGTCACCCGATTATAATGAATGTTGCTGTAATTTGATGGTGCTTGGTTGTGGAGTTAGCGCGCACAGAGATTTTCACTCAGCTTGCATGTTATTTCTCTTTTTTTGTTTCCCGTGTTTTGTTTTTATCCTTACTTTCAGATACTATTGGAGTGTGTTCTAGTCTATTTATGACGACATTGATGCACCGATGCTATAATAACAATAAGCTACTAAAACTTGTTGTCTAGATGGTGGATTTGAATTATTGTTATCCTGTCTGTTTTGAATGTTTGGATGTTTCTGGATTCTTGGAATATGGTTTAGCTGCTAGTTCTAATGCTAAGAAGTTAAATTTACTGCTAAAGATCTTAAGCTGAAGTCTAAAGGCTCTGATACTTGTGTTCTTATGCAAAAAGTCTATGGGTATCCCAACAGGCAGTGTAGGTGTCTCTAGCCTGTTTAAATTCTACTACAATGGTAATGCTCATGCAAATCTTCGTCTAGCCATATAATGATTCGATCGTTGGCTTGCAACAAGTAACACATAATTCTAGGGAAGAAATAATCATTTTCGTTTTTGCCAATGACACACTGAAAGTGTACGAGGGTGGCTACAAGTCGTATGCATCGGGTAAGTCAAACTGTTTGGTAATTTTACCATGAAAATGGCCATCTGAAATTCTACTATTTTTTAGGGAAGTCGCATGAACTAACTGCATGGAACAACTTCAAAATTGTACATGAAACCTTATGGAACAGAATTCTGATCAACTGGGCGAAGCATACAAACGGAAGTTGAATCTATCAGTATGTAAATGCTTTCGTCTCTGCCCAATGCTACAAAAGTTCACCAGTCAAAGCATTGTTGATGACTAAAGGGACAAAGAAACAACTTAAACAAGCTCCCAAATAAGTATTCTTTGAAAAAGTAAGCTTCTGCATAATTTACTTGCCATCAAACATTAGGTTGCCTCACTGCAAAACTGTTTTTTTTTTTTTTTTTTTTTGGAACTCAACAACTTAAGGGGCAGAAAAATAAGGGGCAGCTCCCCTGTCAAAAGCCACTCTCACCTTATCGCTACAAAACTGATTTAAGAGTGCATGGAACTCAACAACTTGAGAGCCAGTTCCTCTTGTTCTTTCAAAGAAATAGAGTCGGCATTGATAGTGCTATTATCTTTGTCTCTCTTCTTCTCAGCATCATCACTGTCGCTATCGAAATACATCTTTGATTTTTTATTGGTCCGGTCTCCATCTGACCCAGAAAGATCCTCCTCACCCTCGGCATCATCCTCGTCCTTCCGTCCTCTTCTCCTCTTCATCTTCTCCTTCATTCGTTTCTCTTTACGACGTTGACGATCCAGAAGCTTGTCCTCCTTGTCTTCCTCCTTCAACTCTTCTCTCAAATTTGCATATCTTTTACTTACTGCCAAAAATAAAAACAAAGAATAAGTACATCCACGCAGAGGCATAAAACAATGAGCCAATTCTAGATGAGCATTAGGCATCGAGAGAAGCCTTGCTCAAACTACAGAAAACTCCAGAAACAAAAAAAACCCCATTTGTTTGCCCGGATTTGAGCTTTGGTTGGATTGTATATCAAGGGACCCACAAAACCATGAGATATGAATTCCCACGAAACATGAAACATATTCACAAAACATATAATATATAATCCCATGGAGGATGTGGTATAAGTAATTCCCCGCTGCTAATAGGATGGGATTCGATACATAAGGGATAATACACCCTTTCACTATTAGTCTAGTCAAACAATGAGACAAACAGGCCTAATGGTATTGATACTGTGCATTTTCAGCCTTTGCCAGATAAGCACTGGTGGTATTAGTAAATTCCCCACTGCTAATAGGATGGGATTGGATACATCCTTTCACTAAATATATAAGCACTGGATGGTAGAAATCAACAGGCTAAAAGTTTCTCAACAGGAATGAAAAATGGCAAATAAGTTGACAGTATGAATTAAAAATCACCCACAACTTAATTCACAATGATTAAATTACTTAGTACTATTTAGGCAACAAAGCCTTTCTAACATATTTAAGCTACTACAGTGACTCAATAAAATCACATACCAGTATCTTCATCAAGCTGAACTGAGCCATTGCCATTTATCCTATCGGCTAATGTTGCAAGTGGGGGCAGTGTGTTGCCTTCCTCGTCAAAGACAACTCTTGTCCCCACTGGTCTGTGGACATTAATTTTCAGTTTCTTTTTCTTCAAAAGCCGTGTTCCTGGCCTACAAAAACATTTCCATGAAAATCAAACTCAAAACAAATCCAACAGACGCAGATTATATCACTGGCAATGAGCATAAGGATGGAAAGTAGACCTAAATAGCAAAAAACCTTGAAAATTTTAATATATAAGTATCAACAAATAATGATCCAACTCATCTGATACTTTGCAGTCTTTCTTGTAGGAAAACAATACTGGATGATTAGAATAACCAGTTGCCTTGATTTGTTGGAAAGCAAGGCATTAAGGATTAACCACTAATTGAATATACCCTCTCACAAAAGTCTCATGTAAACTCCACTGAAAGGAACGTAACTTGTAGCCTTGGGACAAATGAACCTAGTGTAACTACCAGACCACATCATGAGCATATATTTTCTAGACTCTGCACAATGCAGAATCATACTAGAACAAAGGAAGAAAGTGACATACTCAATATCGGCTATGTCAGTTGATTTTAATTGCCCACCATGAGGGGGTGTCTTAGCTGAAAGAAAATCTTCGTCCACTTCTTCTTCAAGTTTACCGGTAACTGGACTCTCTCTCGGAAGCTCAAACAAGTTCTCCTTGCTATAATTTTCTTCTTGAAGAGAAGATTCTGCAAGCACTTTTTTGCCTTTACTTTTCTGGTTCAGAAAACGGATTTTTGGAGTCATTGGCAGGCCCAATGATGCTGAGAATTCTTCAATGGGGAGTTTCAGAACATCAAAGACCTCCTTATCCCGATGTTTATGTATAGACCTCAAGTACGTGATGAAGGCCCTATGAGCCAGATGCCGCAAGTCTACGTCCCTCTTGTCATCTTTCTTTGCTAATAAAGCTGCCAACAATCCAGAAACAGGTTGCAGCCTTTTTGTGTTTGCCTGAGGCAAACACATGGGACAAGAAGTTAATTGTATGAAGGGTCATATACACCCCAAACAGCATGGAAAACACAAATTTGGCCCCGTGCAATCTATTAGACAACTCTTGTATGACAACATAAGGCTGCTGCATTGACCATCAAACTGAGTAGATAAAACAGTAACGGAAGATTTTGTAAATGATATATGCGGTACCTTGATAAACTGGATGGGTATCTTCTTCTCTTGTAATTTTTCGAGCATCTTCATTTCTGAGGGGACCAGGAATAAAACCGACTTCCCACCACTAAGATATCGAGCAGTACGTCCAACTCTGTGTATGTAAGCTGCAACATCTTCTGGACAGTCCACCTAAATATGCAAAGGTCAATCAGACTAATGACCGGAGTCATATGGAGTATTGCTTGTTTGAAAACCCAAGAATCACCTGAACAACCCAATCAACTGCCTTGTTAAAATCTAGGCCCCTTGAGGCTACATCAGTTGAGAAGAGAACTGAACGGTCTCACAAAACTGAGAATAGATTCCCATCCTTCTCTCCTGCTTCATCCTTCCATGAAGACATTTCAATGGGATTCCAGGATGGAGCTTCTTGAATGCTTCAAAAACAAATCTTACCTGTTGAACAAGAACTGGAAATCAACAATATAAACACAGTAGGTGCAAAAGATCTAAAAATAGGGGGGAGGAAAGGGAGTCAACAAAGAAAAAGGCCAGAAGGATAAAGGGGGGCTGTGGCAATAATTTGCAAGACATTCCAACCATTTGTTTATTATCCAGATAAATGCAGTGGAAAGATGGGAAAGCTAAACTCCAAATTATCTTTCCCCCTTTACCAAGGATACAGGGTCAAGGCTCTGCACTTTTCAACACTACGATATGATGGATTGCATAGAAAGAAGAAAGAGGGTAGCTTTAGAATTGCACATAAACTGAAGGCATGTGCTATTTCTAGAGCAAATTTGAATCTAAATTTCACGTACGTCATCAGAGATGTCGGTTAGCCGTCCGTAACATTATCAGATAAGTATTAATGCCTTCTCAAGGAAAAAAAATAATGATGCAGTAGTTACCTGTTTACAGCTTGAAAGAAAGACGAGTATCTTTGAATTAAGATGCGACTTTATAAAGCTCCACAACATATCCATTTTTTGATCAAGCGGAACAATCATTGCTGTTTGGTGCAAGCGATTGGGAGTGGCAGTTACAGACTCTTCATGCACACTAAGGTACTCTGGATCCTTCAAACTGAGTCTTGCAAGATCCTGAACAGACTTCGTCTGAGTTGCTGAGAAAAGAAAGGTTTGCCTATGCTTTGGTAGCTGTGAAACTATTGCATTCAATGCCTTCTTAAAGCCCACATCAAGAATACGATCTGCCTCATCAAGGACCAAAACCTGTTCCCTAGCCAGGAAAAAAAAAACCAAATCAGCAATAGTGCAATCAATCTCTAAAACTACATCCAATTCTATCTTGTT
Organism: Vaccinium myrtillus; assembly: GCA_016920895.1. Taxonomy (NCBI): domain Eukaryota; kingdom Viridiplantae; phylum Streptophyta; class Magnoliopsida; order Ericales; family Ericaceae; genus Vaccinium; species Vaccinium myrtillus. The sequence continues at coordinate 3,332,210 of CM029273.1, read as the reverse complement.
CTTCAAAACTTACAATGTGATTGCGCAGGATGACTATCTACAAGGCCCAGAACAGAAATGTGTCAGAATTTGGTTAGGATAAACCAAGTGCGCTAGCATGGCCGGGCTTAGCAAGGCCCGAGCTCGTTCATTAACTTAACAAATGGAGATGAATGAGCCAAGCTCAAGCTATTTATGAACTTATAGGATGGTTCATTTGCATCCCTAAAGGTGATTTGGCAGCCCAGGATGAACTAGACAATGACTTCTTCATACATCAAACATAAGATCATGGTTTTTTAGGAGTACAATGCTGCGATAGAATGCAGAATCCTTGAATGTGTTCCGCCTATACTAATGGAGCTTAATGTGCAATAACCAATGTGTTCCTACTCAACCCTAGATTTTTCCCACTATCCTATCCTAGAAGTTGGGAAAAGGATGGAAATAGAAAAGGGGAGTAAAAAAGCAAGCTTGACCTGTAGCTCAGAACAATCAAAATTTGGAGTCTCATCCATGTGCTGAAGAAGCCTGCCAGGAGTACAGACCAGGATATTGAGATCATTTACATGCTCCTTCTCCATGTCAACATCTTTGCGACCACCAATTAGAAGGCCAGCACTAAAATTGTGGTGCTTTCCAACAGACTTCAATACGTCGAAAAGCTGAGCAGCTAACTCCCTTGTAGGAGATATTATAATGCTGCCAACCCCGAACTCTGGACCCCATCTCGCTCTATATAACTTCTCTAGAACCTGTAAAATAACACGCTGTTAAAGAATCAGACTGATTCTAATATCTTCAAATGCACCACTCCAATAGGTAAACCTCTAAAATCCAAACATAAGTTTGAGCAAATACTTCATTGATGGCCTAGTTTTAAGCTAAGACTCACAAAACCGCATTTGAAAGTTTGATAAAAGAATCAAGTCTTAGATTGAGTATGCCCACTCCAAATGAAGCTCTCTTTTTCTAACTTAAACTTGTGGTCTATTTGAGTAAGAGTTGGAGTAAAGGGCTCAAAATGGTCAAACAATATCAGTCAAAAAATGCAAAAAATGAAAATTTGGGATGAAAAAAGCCGACCCACCAATCAAGATTTAACTTTATTGCTTTCTTTCAACAACTAAGGATATTATGATAACTTGATTGATGTGAACTCCAGCATCTATAGTGTCACTAACTTAGCAGCCAATGCCGTACTCTCCTTCATTCCATTCCGGGATACAAGATAAATACGTATGAGCTAGGTCATATAATCATAGTACACTCCGCTCCCCCTCTCAGTGCTCACTCTCCGCTCCAGCTCTCATTAGTAGCTTGACATATTATCGAAAGACACCCCAACCCCTCGTAGGGCCTGCATACGAGCCCAGCCAATAGGTAAACTTGTAAAATTCAAAAATAAGTTCTGAGTGAATACTTCATTGATGGCCTAGTTTTAAGTTGAGACACATAAACAGCATTTCAAAGCTTAATAAAAGATTTGAGTCTCGCTTGATTAGTTTTGAGTATACAACTCCAAATGAAGCTCTCTCTTTTTTCCTTTTTATTAATCATAAACTTGTATGCAATATGAGTAAGAATGTAAGTAAAGGGCTCAAAATGGCCATACGAGATGTCGAGATCAGGCCAAAAATTGCAAAAACTTGTGATGGAACAAACCAACCCACGAATCAAGATTCAAATATAACAAACAAGTTGTTCTTTTCTCCTACTTTTTCAGTTTTTCCCACAACCAAGACAAAAACCAAATCTTGTTTCGGATTATCATAATTTCTTTCAAAAACTAAGGGCTTTGTTTGGGGGATAGGCTTATATGGGATTGCAGCCAAAGGATTATTAATCCAGGGACTAATAGTCAAAAAACTATTGTGAGTTAGTCAAGGTAATAAAACTCACTAGGCGCTCCTAGGGTAGCCAAGCACCTTCCAGCTTCCAAGGCGGGGTACTAGGTGCCTAGTCAGGCAACTAGTCAGTCTAGTCGGGCGACTAGTCGAGCTAGTCGGCGAGTACTCGGCATTCCAGACCTTCTTTTAGAACACTAGAGTTAATCCCATGTTTGTTTGTGCATGGGAGTAAATAATAAACAAGTTCTATCCGGTCTATCCCATGTTTGTTTTGAAAACCTCTTGAAAATGATTGGTGGCTCAAATGTCTGTATTGACCCCTGATGCAATTCATATTCCCACCCTTGTTTAGCTCTAGGCCTTTTGCCTTAATTCTCCAATTTATTTATTTTTTTATAATAATCTACTTTATGTAAACTCCAGCATCTTTAATGTTGCTTACCTAGCAGCCAATTTTTTTTTCTTCTTTTGATCGACTCTCCTTCACTCCAGGACAAAGACAAAAGATAAATAGGTATGAGCTACGTCATATAATCCTATACCATCCGCTCCCCCTCTCAAGTCTCGCCCTCTGCTCCAGTTCTCAGTCCTATCTACACTTTTCTGTAAAGCCACAAACGACGCGACCAAGTTTTGAAGTGTTCGAGCTCAGCTAGTTCATAACTATCCTAGCTTGAGGTTGAGAGGAGCCCAAATAATTAAGCTTTAGCTCGGCTCGTTTAGTATCAAGGTACTCTAGTTTGGTAAACAAACCTCTGTTAAGGAACCGAGCTTCTATAAACCAGCTAGTAACATCTAACTCAAGCGCCCCTCCTTCACTAAACGAGCTTAAAACTCAGCTCATTTGCTAAACCGAGCCCATAACGAGCGAGCCTCCAGCTGCTCACAACAACTCGATCGTTCGCAGCCCTACATGTATGTACACGCACGCTCATTATGTACACGCACGCTCATTATGTGACTTAGGCCACCAGCCATATACATAAGCAACAGGACTCACCGGTATTATGAAAGCCAGAGTCTTCCCCGACCCGGTTTTCGCCGCCCCGAGAATATCCCTGCCACAGAGCGCGTGAGGCAGCGACGCCCTCTGAATCTCAGTCATCTTCGTAAATTTCGCATCTTTCAGCCCATCTTTCGTCTTATGAGAAAGCGGCAACTGATCGAACCTCTGGCTACCGGCGTAGGCCGAGAACGTGTTGTCGTCAATCCTACCGACCGGAGAGTCCTTCGATAACGGCGGTAGAGACAACGGGTTCGAACCGGACTCGGGTTTACCGTTTTCGATCCACGATTCGAGCAGTTCGATTTCCTGGACCTCCGAGAGTCGCTTTTGCTTGCGCGATTCTCTGGATTTGGGTGGTCTCATGGTTTGTTAGGGTTTTTTTAGGGTTTCTGAGATTTGTTTGGTTGGGGTTTATGGTATGGTGTAGACAGGAGAAGCGGCTGTTATAGCGTGGAGGAAGACGACGACAAGAAGGACCCTCAATTTAATGTTTATGGTGAAAACACCCCCTGTGAAGTTTTTTTTTACAGGAGTGCCCCTGGTTAGAGACTGTTTTTGTTGGTAGGGTTCATAAAGGAACATTCATTAAAGATTTGTTTAAGATTAATTTGTTACTTAAATAAATAAAACTTGAAAACTTTTTAAAGCTCATAGACATTCAAACCAAGCTTCAACAAGACAAATATTCAACTCGTTTAACTTGTGACATTTTAGAAAATCAAGCTACTCAAAATCAATTTGTAATTGAATCAATCTCGTTTGGTATTGACTTGCCAAATAAATAACTCAAGCTTGAACAATTCATTGCCCGGTTAACTCTTGTGATGGGTGAGGAAAGGAAAAAGGTTGAATTTTACTGGTTAGGGTGCATACACATATATATTTCGCACTTCGATGGACAATCCCGACATTTGCAAAAAAAGAAAAAAAAGAAAGAAAAAAAAGATTGCTCCAAATTTGTTTCACACCCAATCTTGAAAAAAACTTCCTTCCACTTCGCATTCCCATTTGACTGGACCGGGAGGGGATTTAGTCGACGTGCGTGCAAGCTGATCCGGACACCCTCGCCGCTAAATAAAAACCAAAAACAAAACAAAACAAAAGAGTGGTGACAAAGTTCCGAAAGTTTCCTTTTGTAGGGATGAAGCAAGCCAGAAAATAATTGGATTACTGCATACAATACTCAAATAGAAAACCTTGAAAACACAATGTCTATCAGGTTCTCTTGCAAGTCTCCAACAGTCCCTTCAGTTTTGATCATAACCATTGACTCGCCTGTCGTTTAAATTCCTTATCAACTAGTGTTGAATATGCACAAAGAGAATAATTGCATAATATACGACACTTAATGTGACGCAAAATATTCAGCTGTAGAAGATCGCTGCAGAATTGAAACTTGAACTGAAAACAGCAATGGGTATAGTCAAGGTGTTCCACAGCCGCACTTGGGGCAGTATTATAGCAAAACTGGAGTAGCAATGTACACCATTAGCAACATGCTAGACATTTACAGGGACTATACGATACAAAACTATCAGATGCCAAAAACGGGTTAGTTTTCTCCCAACCCTCACAAAATCCAAGGGAGATAATAGCTTAAACTCGCACTAATTTTTCAAATACAAACACTTTTCCCTTCAACTAAGTCCATGGAACTTCACAAAATGTCTGATTGGCAGGATTGCTGGGGGGCAATCATTTTTCTGTGGCCACATTTCCGAATCTAGGCACCAGGTTCTGTTGTATTACCCTGCAAAGCCTTTACAAAATATTGATTTCAGTATTTACATTTTACATCAATGAATTTCCAAGTCCTAACATACTATTCAAGGTATTTACCCAAAGTAAGTTTCACATTACCTGCAAAAGCGCGGTCATCTTTCCCATTCCCATGCTGTAATTATTCCCTGAAGGCTTGGGAACAGGTTTCGTTTGGTTGGGATTACCAAAACCTATCATTTGCAGCGGTTCTAGAAAGAGAGGCTCATTCACATTGTTAATGTCACCCTCCAAATGACGACCAGAATCTTCAGCCGACAATTTTCCATTTAAATCTTGGTGGAGAGGACTGTTTTCAATATGAGAACCAACTGCCCTTGCAGTGGCTGCTTGGGATGGACCTGGAGGTACATGGTTGGAAGTCAGCAATGCATTTGATAAATTGACCGGCTGGAGTACCACTGGCACCACTGTGCCTCTTAAGCCCGGAGGAGGCTTAACTATGTTTGATACTGTCAATCTGTTCGATAAATGAATGGTTTCCACCCCGCGAAGATCACGATGTTGCTCGGTCCTCCCTTTGGATCGAGGGCGACGTTTGCGAGTTTGGTTCTCCACTGGGAGGAAAATTTCATTTCTTCTAATCGTTTGAACATCTGGGGCCACATCATTTTCTTTCGAGATTGGAACATAATGTCCTGGCTTAAAGACAACACCACTGAAACTGGCATTGGAGTTGCCAATCTGAACAGTTAGCAAATAACCTGAATCAAATGCTGCCTGAACTACACCAGTGACTGCTTGGCCCACCATTCCATCATTTGCATTCTCGATGGCATATAGTTGATGGGGATGGTTTCCATCAGCCTTCGCTTCAAATCCAGGTGGCATTACTGCAGCCACTCTACGCTTTAGGCTTTGATCATTACGTGGGCGACCACGTTTTCTCTTGACAGGGATGTCTGGTGGAGCATTGGAGTTGTTCACCGGGTCGAGTTGGTTCATCTTCAGGAATTTTCAAAGTATTCTTGCAATTTGCAATACTCTTGTTCCCTGCAGAAGGAAAAGGCAGATCTTTGTAAAGTCGAAACAAGCAGACTAATGCATATTATGAGATTTCATGTCAGTCAGGTACGCCAAACTAACCCTATAGCTAAGGGCCATTATGTCATCTTAGCCCAATTTCGAGGGGACAATATTTCCAGGACTTCTAGTCATCGGTCTCATTGATAATCTTAATTCCTATTTTTCCCAAGAATCATATCAACACAAATCTACATGAAAAAGTATACCAGTTGAAAGACAAAGATGCCTATGCACTGGGGTCCTCATGTCAATTGGCACTTGATCAACGTCCCATTAAGCTGACCGAACATCGTTTGCATAGGCCAGTGGGCTCAAATTTTACACAAGACAATCTCTTTTTGCAGGATCACGAAGGTTCCTCGCAAAGAGGTACATTCAGCTCATGTTCTAGCAACGCAAGTCCTGGCCTTTCTTATTTCATGTCTAGTTAGAAAATACAAAGAGCTTTTTCGGAGAAGAGGTCGTGGTGGAATATGATGATCCGTCTATTCATCATCTTTAGGTCTATTTTGTTACTCTGAATTCCTTTAAAGTTTAAACTACTGTTGTTCATTATTGCAGTGAATTTCTAGCTCTTTCCTCACAAAACCCTAAAAAAATCTTTTAGTCTCCATTTTTGAAGGAGGAAGCAAAATTATATATGCTATGTACAGAGTTTGCTTACCTACTAGGCAAGTTGAAGAGCCACAAAACAAGTCAACTCCAAGGAAATCTTCAAGTTAATCTAAAGAAGATTATCAGGTTTGCAATAACCACAAATACTTGCACTACAAACTCTATGTGGGTCCCACTTATTTTATACTACTTGTAAAGTTTTCTTTTTTGGGTTCGATGATTAGGGCTTTTGGGTGTCCGGGTCAGCTTACGGACAGCTTGACTATTCTCTTTCCGGGTCCTTTTCCAGTCCGGTTAAAGGCAGGGTATCCACTCCAGGATTAAAGAAGTTACTAAAAAATCGAACCCATAAATTCAGTTACCCTCTACTCATGAAATCCCTAAGACAAAAAATCATTCAAGAGACATGCAAGAAATTCCCAGTTACTGGTTCTGGTTAGCTATTCGGTTCAAAACTACCATTTACTTGAATACGAAATCACGAGTTGAATATTCGTGAAAATACTCGCAGAATTCGAGAAAGATCGTACCTGTGTGGATTTTCAGTGGTTTTTGGAGAAGATAGTGTTGGGAAGAAGCTATCCGAATTCCATTGATTTGCTGGAATTTGTTAGTGTCCGACGAGGAGAGAGAAAATGTCAGCGGCGACTTATTTATGCTTGATCGTTGAGGCCTTCATGTCCAGTTCCTATCCTATTTGGGCTTACAAACGGGCCGAAACGGTAATGGATCAGTTCATTTGCAGGCTATTAAGAAAATTGTGTCATTTTTTAATGGAATTAAACTACTTCTAGAAAAAAATGGAAATTAAACTACTTCTAGATAATTTCGAGAAATGTTAAGATCAATTTAAAAATCTCAATTAAAGAAACATTGTTTTTCAATTATTACTTGCTGGGTCGGAGCTTAGATGAGCGAGTAGAGACCAGAAAACAGGGAAGCCCGTCATAGAGCAGTCGGCTAGAAGTAGAAGATTGTTGACCTAAGAGAAGGCGGCATTCATACATTTCTATTGGTCCAGACATTCAAATAGCGATCAAAAGACCACAAGGTCAGATTTGGAAAGCACTTCAAGTAGAGTTGACGGTTTTTGTGGCCCTCACTTAGCTGGAAGAAGGAAATAAATCCTGGCACTTACTTTTTTAAACGGATGCTAATTTACATTTCTACTGGTCCAGACATTCAAATAATCTTCAAACAGCAAACAAAAGACTAGAAGATTGGATCTAGAAAGCGCTTCAAACAGGGTTGACGGTTTTGTGGCCCTCATTTAGCTAGATGAAGGAAATAAATCCCGTCACTTACTTTTTTAAAAGGATACAAATTTACTATACTTAAAATTTTATTCATGAATTGCTTTAATTTTTTTAACTGAATAATAAAAGGATTTTTGTTATGGAATAAAATTAGGAGACGGCCAAAGTATATTTATTTTCACCTTGTTTTTCTAGATTTGTGAACAATTTATTTTGGGATGTAATTGCTTATATTTATTTAATTTCCTTATAGGATAACCCCTAATAGTTTTGGCATCCAACCAAACCCTGTGATGATCCATAATTCAGTTGTATTTAATAATTGAATTGTAAATTGAAATTTCTTCGTCATTTCAAGATACTTGCACATTCTTAACGCAATCACTAACCTTACCGAGTACATGACTAATTCAATAAAAAGAAAGAAAAAAGACATTAGGCTAATGTATTCTTACCGGTAAGATTGCATTTGCGAATATTAACCGTCGATTGGGGAGATGGATAGTTCAGAAACAAGATTGGCAGCGCTTGCTGTCCATATGAGACAACAGAGCCCCCAATTCCTTGAACGAACATAAATCTTAATGCGAACACAAACATATGATTAATAGGAAGCTTAGTAAGGACTAAAATTAATGTACAATATGTACATGTAACATTTTTAATGTGCTAAAAATGAAAAGAAGTGATGAATCCAACAGGTAAACCAATACCCACATCACAAAATCTAGAAAATAATCCTATATTTACAGCAGAAGCAAGAATATTAATCAGATTCTATACAATATTTCCCTACCGATGAAATCAATTGAGCTCTGAAATACTCTGCAAGGCAGGCCTCCTGCAGGACCGTTGATTATCGATACCGGCTCTCATCAACTGGGCCACCACCTCTTCAACGAACAATCCTTCCTTCAACTGCTTCTTCGTTATCTTGATCTTCACCTCTGCTATTTTTGCTCCTGCTGCTGCTGCCTTTTCACCTCCCTTTTCTTTTTCTACAAGCTGGAATTTATCTTCTTTTGTTTCCATGGCGTTTTCGAAAAATCTTTCGTGGGTTCGGTCGCCGGAAAAGAGTGGTTCCGGTACTGGTGACCCCCAATCTTCGTCGGCCCAATGCATGCCATTGCCAGGCATTTTTATCATACAATTTCCCATTACTTGTTGGGTTTTTTGCGTAGTGTTAAATTTTTGGTTGTTTTTCAAGAGAATGCAAGATTTTTGGAAAATGGTGAGGTTTTGAGGTCAATATATAGAGAGGAGGGAAAGGTGGAGAGAGAGAGAGAGAGAGAGAGAGAGAGAGAGAGATGAAAAGGGAGTCCTATCTGGGAGAAATTTTATAGTGTTGAGCGGGCACCGTTCTACGTGGTGCTCGAGTGCACATCACAACCATCTATTCCCTTAATCAATGGTCCAGATTTTAAATAAACTGTTATAAATAAGCTCTTCCATGAATGGCCGAAATGCGTGTTGAATACGCCACGTGTACCCACTCGGCATTGAAATTTTTTCCCATATTTGGAGCCTAGGGGGGATGAATTTGGTGTTGACCTCCTCAACCTCCGATCTCCCAACCCCACCTATTTCCCTTTTGCTTTTGGGTCTCAGCTCCAGCTTCTAGCTAGCCATGTGATGGCTCCAGCCAAAGTGTTTTTTAACTTCTTGCTTGCTGCAATATTTAAAATTAGCAGCTCTGCTCGGCTCTGTTCGGCTCGGCTTTTTAAAAAATACTACTGAACTGTTATATCATCGTTTTCGATTTTAATAATCTGCGTCTTCGTCCTAATTTGGATATTTCTTCTTTAAGTAATGATACACAAGCATGGTTAAATTTATAAAGTTCCTTCAAATTTAATTGTGATATCCTTTGTGTCTGGGATCTAACTAAAGCGGTAAAGATCATTAATGACTCGGTTCATGTCGGGAGTTTGACTCCTCCTAACTCTCTGATTTTACTTCACATTTATGTACTTTTAGAACTTTCTCACTGCAAGATCCTAACCCAATCTAAATAAAAAGAATTACTAAACCTACATGAATGAGGATCAAGAACTGTGCAGATGCAAACCTAAGACATGAAATTTTAACGCCAATTAAGGCGCCAAGAAGGCCAATAATTCCAAATATTGGCGTCACTAGAGGTACTCTGCCTTTAATTGTATGACTCCGAAATTAGTTGATTTGTGCAATATCTTATTATGAGTATAAAAAAAGAAAAAAGAAAAGATTAAGGCGCCAAGAAAAATGATGTACGGAGCTGAATTGTTGGAATTCAGCTGGCTACCAGCCAGACTTGAAACTTTGGCTCATTAATTTTTTAGGTGTGAAAAGCATTAGGACCCGAATCTTGCACATTAAAATAGGTGTGGACACGCCTAAACAATCGGAATCTCTCTCTCTCTCTCTCTCTCTCTCTCTCTCTCTCTCTCTCTCTTGATTTGGTTGATTTTTTTTACTTAACGCCTCATTTATTCGTTAAATTATATACACTGAACAGCGGTCAGTATTTATTTTTATCCTAGTTGTCATAAGCTCGTGCGGTAGTCACATTGCGGATACCAAGAAGTAACCCTCGATATTCTATTTCTTTTTTAGTTTAAATTATTTTACTGGCGGTGGAAATAATTTAATTTCTTCATAATCATGTGAAATGTTTCTGTGTGAAAATTAGCATGAACAATCGGACATCAATACTAGTATAATCAATTAAAGATTAGAGGCAAAAGTGTGCTTTCTAAGGATCCTATGAATTATGACTCCCAGGATATTAACATTTCCGTTAAAAAATGAACTTGATTGGACATTAACACTATGACCACGTGTTGATTGGTGACCAATGGATCAAGTTGATTATGACGGTTTACAAACACCGCCTCAATAGTTATGAAGCCTCCGACTATTTTAGAAGCTCATCTTATTCATTAGAGTTAAGGCGTGAGGAGCCTTAGGTCTAAGCGCATCTTAGTTTTTTTGGATAACGATTACGAAGATGCCCCTTTCAAGATATTGTGCTAAACACTTCCACCACAAATCAAGTGTCGAATCTCCAACATATATTGTGCTATCTGTCCTTAATTGAAATTCAAAGTGTCCAATCTCCAACATATGAGCAAGCTGTGACCAAATCAAGTGTCCAATCTCCAATATATGAGCAAGCTGTGACCAAATCTAATTCACATGATGGACATGCGCGTTTGCGAGCATGAAAACGTATTTCAAGAATATTCTAAATTATTAAAGTTTGTGAGAGCGAGGATTAGAGCGTGAACGAAGGTCAAATTAATGGATAACTGATGACTCAGGAAACTACGGTAAGAAGATAAGACTCCAGATACTTTTATACAAAAGGAATGGACAACGAGATCAATTTTTTAACTAAAGTACTTAAAATATAAGGTGGAATATTAACTAGATAAATTACTGGCTTAATCATCCATAGTTATCTGCAAAGCTTGAGATGGCAGATGAGATTAAAGGAGACTTCTTGATGTGTATGTTTGACCTGATCCCAAGATAAACCCTGCTGGGCTAATAGTAGTTGACTTGAAAATATATGGTTGACAATCTATCAAAGCTAGCCACAAAAAGGTAATCTTTGTGATGCCCAAAATATTAACTTTTCTGTTTTGTAGACTTTGGTTTATTAGGCAATTTACAAAAATTAACTCAATTGGATATTTGTAAGTGCTAGATCGAAGCATTCAGTTCTTGGTCTAAACTTTTTCGAACTAAAAACAAGGCCATTCAGTCAAGTAATTACCGATATAGAATAAGATGATGTTTTTATTTGCAAAATTATCTAAAAATTCATAACTTAAAAATAAACAATTTTGATCATTAGAATATGTGACAACTTGAGTAATGTTCACCAATTTTCTAGATTGTTGCACAAAATTAGCCCCCATAATTGGAGATAGCTCCCCCAATGCAACATGCCAATCACGAAGGAAACGAATTAAACTACTCCCTCCTCCATTTGTAAATGTTTTGCTTTGAAAATTCAACTTGTTAAATAAATAGTATTATTATTATTACTCATTTCACATCAACTTTTACCTCCACTTTATACCTTTCACATTAATTTTTACGTCCGCTTTCCAAAAACCATTAACTCTTTACCCATTAGTTTTTCAGAAGGGCAACAATAATTGTATAAATTTTTACCCAGTGACTTTTCAAAACACACTCACTAAGGGACAGTCCAAAATAGAATATTCTAACAATTAAAAAGGGACGGAGGGAGTAAAAGTATTTTGAAGGGGGCTTTTGCGGTGTTTCATCCAATGTTTCATTCGATTCTCAATGTACCCTTATTGAGTTTAATAAAATTTTATTTTGCCCATAAAAAAACTTATGGTAACCAAATCATAAGTAGGGCAGCCAAGCAATTACGATGATGATGTGGTCCAAGATGAGTACTTTTTTTTTTTTTTGGGTTATGTACAAGCTAAAGCAAAAAATATAAAGACAGGAATAACAAGAAAGAAAAAAAAAAAAAACACCCCACTAAATGAGCGAAGAAATATCTTAGATGCTGCAGCTTTGCATCCGAACCGTTCGTTGCCGTGCGTGCAAGATGAAATCTGGGCCGTCCATCCGAGCAACGGACGGCTCGGATGATGCACATTAGGTGTTGTGCGGGGGTTGCACAGCAGCAACCCCAAATCCGCAACTTTTGACCAAATGTAGGAAATGATCAAATAACAAAGGTCCGAAGAAATTAAGTTTGATCTTTTCAAAAAAAAAAAAAAAGAAATTAAGTTTGAAAGTCTATTGGGCCATCTCATGAGCCGCACTATTTGATGATCTACAGAAAAAACGAGATTCTCTAGTAGAGGTATTTTGGAGCTTATTTGACGCTTCTAGAGACCGGCCTTTATGATTTTCTTGGCCCTGTTCGGTTTAGAGTTTTAGTTTTGTTTTGGTTTTGATGACATCATCATTATCCTCATTTCTATCTTTATCTCTCTCCACTCATTACACCTTTTGACATCATCAAAACTAAACTAAACTACTAAACGAACACAGCCCTTGTATTCTCAGCTGGTTAGCTCAATATAAATATGAAAAAAAAAAAATAGAATGCGTCTAAAAGGAAAATTTGGAGAAAATACAATGGATTATGTGATGGACTAATATTGAAATTTTCTTGGATTAGAAGAAAATACATGAGGTTCACCTTGTAAGTATTTTTCCTAAGGCCCATGGTAAGCAAAGAAGGTTTTTGAATTGGATTATGTGTTTGGATTAAAAGGCCCAATAATCCCACACATGGGTTACTATGGTTTCCCACCTCCACTAGGACTAAAAACTTGGGACAAAGCCGGACTTTAGTTCCCATCCAATGGCTAATATTAACTACTCCCTCCGTTCCTTAAAAAGAGTAGTGTATTTCATTTTGAGCTGTTTCTAAATAAGAGTGATGTTGAATGTTAACGGGAAAAGTTGGTACATTACATATTTTACCCTTAAAAGTATATTCCTTTTTAAAAAGTTAGTGGGTAAAAGTTTAATGAAGATGTCTCCATCAAGGGTAATAGTGGAAAGTCAAGATATATGTTGGAAAAAAAAATGATGTGAAAGGTATAATGATAATATTTTCTAAATAACTTAGAATTACGAAGCGCTACACTTGAAAAGGAACGGAAAGAGTAATACGTGGAACTGTATCGCATCTTACCGAGACATTTACGGGTTTTTCTATTATCAGCCCAGCTGGGCTGACAATAAAAAAAAAAAAAAAAAAACACAAGTTTCATTGTACTTTTTTCACTTTCCTATACACACTTTCACACATTCCTATACACATTTTACACATCTCAATACACTTTTTAACCCTTAATGTCAGCCCAATGGAGCTGATTTTAGAATTTTCCTTAGCTTAGGGTCTTATTACTTTTACCTAATTTTTCAGTCCACCGAAGAAAAAACCTCATGTCCTAGAGTACTAAACATACAAGAAAACCGTAAATGTTCCTAGAAGAACTAATTTGTCATGTTCATACACTTTGAGGGCTAACCACGGGGCCGGGATTTTAGGTTAACATGGTTAAAAATTAAAACTATATGAAAATTATTATTTTTATTTGTTCATACAAAGAAATAACTAAATTAAGAAGTTAACTATAGATATAGAGTGATACATGTATTATGGCTTTATAATTGGTCACAATGTCTTATTAGTAATACTATCAACTCTTGAAAAAAAGAAAAAAATTGAGATTTCTATACATTTTAAGCAAGTTGAGGCAATTTATAAAAAAATTTTGAGGGGTCAAAATTGCAAAATTTAGTTCCAAACGATCACAAATCCTTTTGAGAAATTAAAGTGAGAGGGATCAAGTGCCCCCCTCGTCCCTTCATAGTTCCACCCATGATGGGGCTGACTAGGGTTAGTCCGATCGGTTGATGGGTTTGCTTTCACATAATTGAACAGGTTCAATTCTAGGGGTTAGACTATTAGAAAGTAATTTTTTGTGAAACCTCCTGATTTCGGCGTGAATGATCTGCTTTTAACCGAACCGTAATGTAAATAATCGAGATGCGCATAAGTTGGTCCGATCACAGGGGAAAAAATCAATTCTTATATGTGATCCGCTGCCTTGTTTCCCTTATTTATTTATTTTTCCTTTTGTGTGGAAACCGAAGTGTTAAAACTATTACAAATTGGTAGTTCCATTGTGGTCGAATTGAAGGAGTGAGATATTTATAGAAAAAAATTTGGGTACCGAATGGGTACCAGGTGGCCATGCCGAACATGATCTCGGCCGTCTGTCCAAAAGTGTTTTGAACAGTCGAGATTGATTCCCTCTCTCTCCTCTAATCCGAACACTCTCTCTCCTCTTTTTCTCTCTCCTCTTCCAGACCGTTAGATTGCATTTTGGACGATTAAGATTGCTGAGCGGATACCACGTGAGCAATACCCGCTCGGTACTAAAAAAATTCTCGATATTTATAGGAACCAACAAATGTTTGATGATGATCGTGGACAGTACTGGACAAGTTGTTCGCTGTGCCCAACGTGGGACAGTGTCACTACAAACGTGCAATCAAATTAATGCACCTCATACGTGACCCAAAACATTTGCTTCGACCGTATGCCGATAAATCAAATAAAAAAATGAAATTAATACGGGGTAAATTTCACTGACACACCCTGAAGTTTTTTCTAATGATGGATACCCATTTTTACGTAAGAAAAATGACAATAAATTCCCTGTAATTTTATTGCGTTTCACTTTTTTTATTATTATCAATTATTGCGTTTCAATAATTCTCCAAATTCCCCGCTCCGCCTCGTCCGGGGGGGGTTTCAAATTTTCGGGAAAATTAGAAAAACCTAGCCGGGGTCGGGTTGATATTACCCCACCCCGTTACCCCGTTACCTGTCCCGAAATATATTTTTATATAAATTTATACTCCCTCCGTCCCTTTTTAAATGTGTTACTTCGTAAATCCAACTTATTAAAAAAACATCATCATTACACCTTTCCCATCAACTTTTTTCTCCACTTTACACTTTTCACATCAACTTTTACCTCTATTTTCCAAAATTATCCTCCACTCTTACCCATTAACTCTTTACCCACTAACTTTTCAAAAGGGCAAAATGATAATTGTACAAACTTTTACTTATTAACTTTTCAAACCACACACTTATTTAGAGACAGCTCAAAATGGAAAGTTAAACACATAAAAAGGCCCGGAGGGAGTACTTTTTACCCTAATCTAATAATGAAATTATATTTTTATCCTAATTTTATTACCATTCTACTAAAAAAACTTTCATTCTTACCTTAATATTTTTAACCATTACACAAAAATATCACTTTATTTAAAAGTATTTTACTTTTATTTTTCTTTTAGATTATTATTATTTTTTAAATTTATTACGAAGCGGGCCGGGAACGGGGTACCCAAAAAATACCCGGTCGGGGTCAGGTCCATGTGATAATTTCTGGGTCGGGTATGCCAAAAACCCGCCCCGCCCCATTGCAAATAGGAAATGTATCAACTTTTACCCACTAACTTTTCAACATCACACTTATTTAGGAGCAACACAAAATGGAATACACTACTCTTTTTAAGGAACGAAGGAAGTAACATTTATTGGTGGCCTTCTATTTTTTAGTGTTTCAAATGACCGTTTTGGTCAGAAAAGTTAAGTATTACTTTTGAGTCAAACAAATAGAAATGAGAGTTTGTTAGTATTATTTATTTTGTCATAAAAATGGTGAATTTGCCAAAATAAACCACTTTTGTCTATTTTTTCATCGGCACTTTTTGGCTAATTTCATAACATGTTTTGTGGAACAATTGGTTTGGTGTCTACGATGAAACCACCTCGTTTGTTTGACCAGAGATAAATGGATGTGATATGGGAGGGATACAAAATCCTTGGGATATTGACATATTGCTCAGGATATCAATGGATAGAGAAAATCCATATCCGGTGTTTGTGTTCAACGGGATATAGCCATTGGAAAACACTTTTTTGTTATTTAAGTCATTGGAAAATCAATATCCCATCCAAATCTCACCCCCACCCCATGGGATTTTATATTCCGTACAGATTGGGATAAAACTTGCCATCCAAAATATGGAAAACAAACATGGGATTTTGGGTCCCACTCCATCCCATCCCCAAATCCCACCCCCAAATCCCACCAAACAAACATGGCGTGGGTCAATAGTCATTTCTCATGCGTGGATGGTCTATCTGTCGTTAAAGAAAACCTCTAGGGGGTGTCAGGGAAATTTTCCCAAATAATAAATGATCATCACATGGGCTAGGCTTTGTATCTTGGATTACTAAGTTAATTATTTTTTGCATTGGTCTTATGTCCGAAGATTATATATATATCTTGAATCAATGAGCTACCACATTATTTGGGGCTCATTTGTGGGGGCCTCTTGATCCTTTCATTGTAGGAATATGATTCTCTTCAATCCACTTAATTAAAAATTAGAATGCCAAAACAAATAATTTATGAAAAGTTTGACTCGACCATTTGACTACCAACACATGATTAATTAATGTAATTTTATAAATTGACTATGTACACTCAATGTGTTGCATAAATTAAACTATTACATTTAGGCTGTCTTTAGACAAGCTTTTTTCTTGACTTTTTTAATTTTTTGAGCAAGATAAAAGAATGTTTCGGCTGCGTTTAGACAAAAAAATTTGATCATTTTGAGCAAGCCAAAAACCAAAATACCTCGTCTTTAACATAATAACGATAAATTTAGTCCAAAAAACTCGTCTTCTACGTACTCGAAGACACTTTTTGCAAAATAATCGAAAAGATCATGAAAAATTTGTCCAAACATCCTTACCCAAATAGATTGGAGTAATAGTAAGCCAACCTCAAAGCTAGATGCTCGAAGGAAGACTGAGGAGAGCCATCCTTTCCAATTTAGACCGTATCAGCATCTCACCCACGGAAACTTCATTTTGAATCAAATTGGAGAGAAAACCCTTAAAGACAGTCCTTAATTTGTTAGCCTCTTTAAAGTGTATTATTAATTTACTCACTTCTCTTTTGGGAATGAACTCCACGTTCAACCCATAACACTCTTGCGCATCTTGGAAACTAGAGTCATAGAAATCACATAACCACCGAAAACAGTACGTAACATAAAACAAAAGAACACACAGATTTACGTGAAAAACCTCAACGTGAGGAAAACCATGGGAGTCACATCTATATACTATAATCGAAGAATCAATGAAAAGTACAAGTTTACAATACTCTTTCCCATCCTCTCGTGTTTACACGAAAACTCCTAGACTTAATAACAATGCAACTGTGTTTTAAATAAATACGACCCATCGGCGGAAACTGCCTTGCCGAAAGGAAAAATACCGTATTCGCATCGCTGAAAGTTGTTTCCATCCCAACATTCTCTTATTTTATTCTATGTTTACTCTCCCTCAATCCCCTCTATCACTACTTTGAAAAAAGTAAAACAAAAAAATATCGAACGCTACTACGTGCACATACCGTGGTGCACTGACGGCGTCGCTGACGCCATTGTGGGTCACAACCGGTCGATCCGAGCCGTTCATCCTTCTCAGAATCGAATTCCGAGTGAGCTCCCGCGAGAATCGAGGCAATCGGACGGCTGTATGAGCTCGATCCAAAATCACCTCATTTCGAATATGTTAGAGACAATTGTTATAGTATTATTTTTCTATTTGATGTGATGTTGTTTATGCACTGTACGAAGAAAGAGGGGAAGGTGAGGCCCCAATAATGCTGACACCTTCATGCTAGCCACACAAGGACAATTGCTCTTGAAATTCTCCCTTCAGAATCCAGGCAGCAAGTGGAAAAAGAGTCGAGCACAGTAGAGCTCAACCATCATTATTTGCCTTGTTGTTTCTTGTAAAAATCTTTTCCTTGGATTTGTAGGTTAACTGACACAACTTTTACTTTTGTTGGATTCGCAGTAACTTCTTCTCACGTACGTTTATGGGAAACTATTTTACTCCTGCAGTGCGGCATAGTCACGTGATGCTCCACGTTTGGTTACGTTTGAAAGCACAGTCACGTGATGCCCACGTTTGGTTACGTTTGAAAGCACGGTGCGTGGAGCAAAATTCGAGCTCAAGACATCCTTAATCAAGTTGCTCGATTTTTTATCATCGCTTAGATTTGCTTGTTACATCCTCGGCACTGTCATTTATACCTACAATTTCTTTCGAATCTCAAGAGACAGGCTATAATTGAACATTGCGCGTACTCTCCTAGCTTAAACTCGATTATTAGTTGGTGCGTGTGAAAAAGAAGAACGACATTTACCCGAGAGATTAGTCGGGCCAAAGCCTCAGAAACCCTTTACAAAAAGACAAAATAAAAAAACACAGATGATTTGTATTTTGAATACAATCTTTATTATAGCTCTATCATCATAGGCAAAAAAAAAAAAAACCCCCTAAGTACTGAGATTCCTATGTTCAAATCCAAATCATACGTCGGCTGAACAAACACTGGGCTAAACCTAATTGAACGATAAAATTGGGCGAGTTTCCACTATGATATTTTTAGTATTTTGGTATTTTTGCCGGTTAGAATGCGAGTGTGAGAATACCGCAAACACCGAACAGATCTGTACCCAATGGATAATTTTTTGTTTTTAGCTTTGGATTCTATACTACAGTGCTTCATGTCTGAATCTCTGACACGAAAATGAAACCAGATCTAAATCTAGTGCTTAATTACTTTATATCTGTGTTAATTCACTAATCGTGTTTAATCAGCAATTTTGTAGAGTATACATTTGGTCTATACGCCTGGGGTTGCAAGCCAAATTCTCCAGTCAGTAGCCTCCACGTGTGTTTGTCCCACATGCGGCCACGTTGTGCCCACCCTCGGATGCCTTTTTCTACTTGCACGTAAAATAATACACAAACAAGTAGATCTCTGTGCGGATGGATTATAAATATAAAGAAAAAGAGAATTCTATCATCGGTGATCATAAAATTGCTCTTTTATCGGAAAAAGTGCACTAATTACTAGATAAAAGTGTATATAATTTTACAGATAAAATAGTTAGGCTGCTAATAGCAAAAACAAAATGCTACGGACACATTCGTGCAAAACATTCAGACACAACACTCACATGGAGACGTGACTCATACGTGGGGCCAACCCGTGCGTCCCTCCCCATGTGACTGTTGTGTCCGGATATTGTGTTTGAATATTGTGTCCATAACATTGTTGTAATAAGGCGGGACCCATATGTGGGGCCAACCCGTGGTTCCCACCCCATGTGAGTGTTGTGCCCGGATGTTATATTATGTTGTGAGTCCTATCACATGTGAGTGTTGTGTCTGAATGTTGTATCTGTAACATGTGCTTCAACGGAGAGAAATTCTAAAATTTGTATACACAGGGGTCTTCTATTAAGAAAAAACAGTTTTTTTTTTCAAAAACCAAGACATGTTATTCTCTCACAATACGTCACAGTCATTTTATTCTAAAAACTCCCTTAGTGGACACCCCCTCAATTTGTATATTTTAGATATCATACTTTGATTCGACGTGAAACTTCACAATTGCACGTACCTGCCCACAGTTGGGGAATAAAAAAAACCAAAAATTATATATATACAATAACTAGCTCCAACAAATCTCCAACACATTCACATGGTATGTGGAGTCTACACACACTTTACACTCAAGTGTGTATGGGCTCCACACCATGTGAGTGTGTTGGAGACTTGTTGAAAACTTTTGTTGTACATGTGTCATTGTTGTAAAAAAACTTTGTAGTACTATAGTTGAAACAAATGTTTACAATTTAAGTTTTAGAAAATCACTCGCGCTAAGGAGCGTGGAATAATGGAATTGAATGATTCATTTTTGGGTCATTCTATTCATTTTGGGATACTCCAAATTATAAGTCTTCTTTTAAAAGTCAAAACAAAATTTATTCAATTTTCCAAAATAACCCATTTACCAACGACAATTGTTTCATTCAAAAGTTCAAATATAAGGACATTTTTTGAAATTAATGAATGTTTGATGTGAATTCATTTATTGAATGCAGTTATTGCATGTCGGCTTAAAAAAATGAAATTCCCAAAAGTGACCAACAATTTGGAACGGAGGGAGTAGGTAAAGAAAATGACAAAAGAAACACACACATATCCAATACACTTTTTACACATTTTAATACACTTTCATTCACTTTTATGTACTTCTTCATATTTTCCAATGTACTTTTTGAACTTTAACGACAACTCATTGGGTTGTTTGTAACATTTTCCTTCTTTTTTTTATTGCACCAAAATTGAATCAGGATTGGAAAATGGCTTATAGGACTCATTATTTTATGGTCTTGGGACACTACAAGTCTATGACATGATGTCCAAATACCCTTATCTCCACCACAAATTTCTGCGGGCTTCAATATTGTGTGGTGGATAAGGGAGTTCAGACACAAAGTGACGGTGCTTAAAGACTATGTAATAATTGGTCGACACCGAACCTTTTGTCACCGTTTGCCATTATTTCGATCCGCACCTATCCATGAGTGTTGTCCAATTCAGTTGGTTCAATTGTAGTTTGGGCGATACATACAGTATTAGAAAAACGCGGACCAAATCGGATCTAACAAAAAGCATACTATATTTTACCATCGAGTGGGTTCGCAGAGAGGGTTGCAAAAGAGTCGAGCGGAGCTTTATACGGTTTATTCGTAAACGAACCGAGTCAGGGTAAATAACTTAAGGATCCTCCTTAAACAAGCCGAACCTATATGAACGAGCTTACCTTTTGTGAGCCGAGCCAAGCTTTATTGAGCACCTTAACCAAACAAGCCAACTTGAGCTCGAGCTCGAGCTCGACTTGATTACTAAACGAGCCTAAAACTTGAGTTCGAGCTCCGCTCAATTACTAAATGAGCTGCGCTGAGCCTTGCCTTAACTAGCCAAGTCACGACACCGTCCTAGGATGCGTTTACCTTGTTTTTTCCTTCAAATTTTTATTGTCAGTCCAATGGACTCACAATAAGCATAAACACACACACACACACACTCCCATATATTTTTCACTTATTTCACTACACTTTCACACATTTTCATATACTTTTCATACATTTTAATATATTTTTTAAACCTAATCTAATGGGCTGACTTCAGAATTTCCATTTTCCCCTTTATTTCCTTTTTCTTTTCAGAAGGGCATTTAATTAGGAAATCCATGGTTTTAATAGCCCAGAAGAGAGTCGTTGACCGTAATCCTCACTGATTTGTACATTGTAATCCTCACTGATTTGTACATTATACATACCATAATACACTGAGCTCTGTATCCGTCGCTCTCTCGAGGAAAGCCCTGAACTGCAATCCACTGTACTCTCTCTCTCTCTCCACACACCCACTTATTACATGTCGTCCCCATAGCACAGCTGATTAGAGATCGATCAGACTTGAGACCTCTCTCTCTCTCTCAAAACCTCAGCTCTAGCCACTCAAATGGCTGGTGAATCACTCCACCAGCGATGAAGATCACTAACAAGACCACCTTCCCATCAATCCACCCCTCTAAATCCCTAAACCTTTCACCGGATTCAGATCTCTTCCACAAATCCAAGCCCCACAGACCACCTCGCCGGAAAACTCGGAGCCCCGCCGGAGTTAGGTTCAAGAGGGACAGACCACCGGCGGGTAAGCGGAGCAGGCCGGAGACTCCTCTTTTGCATTGGAAGTTCGATGAGAGAGAGAAAGAAGAGCGGCCTCCGCCGGAGTTCGGTCGGGAAAGTCGCCGGAGAGAGAAGGAGGCGGTGGTTTCGGCGAGGAAGCTCGCCGCCGTTCTGTGGCGGTTGCAACCACCGGAGGTGGCTAGCGGCGTCGAGAAATTGGGTGGGTTAAAGAAGGATCGATTAGGGTTTCAGGTATGCATTTAGTTTCGAGATCTGTCCATTCAGGTTGTTATTTTATTTGCTGTCTAACAAAACCATGTGATTATGTTTTATTGTTTTCATGTTACGTCAAAATGTGGGTCTAATATCCATTTAAGTATCGTTAAAGCAAGAAAAATGTCTGGAAAATGGTTTAAAACTATTTGATTGAGCATCTCCAACCTTTGCTAAGATGTTAATTTTTTTTTCGAATTTGACGTCCAAAAAATCACTTCTCTCCAATCATGATGCCAAATTTGCTCCCATGGAGGCATGGACTAAAAAGTTGTTGCCAAATACATTTAGGATTGACTTTGCATTTGAAGGTAAGATTGGAGAGAGTTTTGATGCTTATTTTGATGGTTGGAGAGAGTTTTGTGATGAAATGAGATTTGACTCCCCATTAGTCTTGTACATTTTCCAAGATTAATGAAGTTTTTATCTTTCAAAAACTTAGCACCAAAAGTTTTAGGCCTTTTGGTGGGCTTTGTCCCTTTGGGTTTGGGTCTTGGATTGGTAATTGTGCTTGTTGCCTTTTCCTGCCCCTATTAGTCTTGTACATTTTCCAAGATTAATGAAGTTTTTATCTTTCAAAAAAAAAAAAAAAAAAAAAAGACTCCTCATTTGAAGATGCTCATCACAATGTGGCATCTAATTTGCATTTATTGTAAAAAAAAAAACCAAAAATATACCCATCTTGTTTATAGACTGGGAGATGCTCATCACAATGTAGAATCTAATTTGCATTTATTGTTAAAGCAAGAAAAATGTACTTTACTCCTTTATAGACATGTAGCACATGGAAATTAATGGCGATTTGTTACAATTATTGGTGCGAAAAAATTGGGTTTACTAGGCAGGTCAAGTGAATCAATTTGTGAGTGATGCGTTCAGATAGTTGATCTTTTAACATCAATATTTGATAGTATAATTATGATCCAACCGTCTGCCACTGTTCACTGAGACTTTTCTTTCTCATTCCTTTGAATGGTTAAACTCTCTAGAGGGAACTCTTTACTCACTTTGGTGTTTTTCTTGTTGGAAGCTCATGTCAATTATCAATACCCTATTCACTTTTTCTTGTTGGAAGCTCATGTATGTGTCATGTGACATGTTTGATTGGCCGGATTAAGAGTGGAGAATAATGTAATCCCATGTGATAAATAATTGTACTAAACCAACAGCTAGGAGATCAGTTAAAACCACATTCCCAGGGTATGGTGTATCTTATGTTTTTGCCGGATTGATTGTCCGACAGATTTGTAATCCCTCTACGATTGGTATCACTGAATCGTAGTAATGACTTCCCAGGATCTGAACGCTGATCCCATGTTGAATCCAACCAACTAACTGGCCTAATGCCTTCCAAATATCGTAATGGATGACTGAGATTTGGTTTGTGTTGTATTTGTACACCTCATCAGGTAGGATCAGTTTAGGGGCCAATGCAGTCATCTTTGAAATTGAAGATTTACCTTGTTAATCGTTAAAAATTTAGTAGATTGAGATTTTCCTTATTGCTTTTCTTCTGCTGCAGTATGGAGCCAGTCATATTGCGTTGCCATTTCATGGTCATCACAATAGCAGACCACATAGGTCTGAAGCAAAGGATTTGGGGCAGAGTCCTCGTTCAGTCTCTGGTCCAAGAAATGGGTATTCGTGTAAGGTAAAGTTCTCCTTTGGTATCCTTAGCATGAAGACTAACCATTTGTGACTGGTAGAATTGGGAAATACTGGAAATAAGACTAGACAGAAAGTTGGTACTATATGGGGCAACAGTATTAATGCTTGAACTATCATTTGGGGGCACTACGTATATCATTTGGTGGCGCAGTTTTTTTATCCCCTCGGTGATTATATCTAATTATCCAAACTATCTGTTCTATCGAATTATGGTAGGCTGGTAGCACTTGTTTCAGGCGCCACATGATAGAATTTTGAAAAGAAATAGTGATCTGAATTCGTCTATTGATATTTAAATTCGTAGATGCAACTGTAGGAGTAGTCGTTTTATACTCCTATCTAGTTGCTAAAGAGTTCGTTAACCGGGTTTCTGCATTATATTCTTGAATTTCCATTTTGCATTCTTATATTACTCCTTTGATTCTACGAATGCTCATTGTTTTGCAGTTTGATCCCACTTTTCAATTTTCCAACTCTGGAATGGAGGGGGCAACAAAATGGGACCCAATATGCTTGAAAACCTCTGACGAGGTACAACAGATTTACGGTCACCCAAACCTTCCCAAGGAACGAGTGAATGCTGTCTCAGCAATATCTGTAATGGAGGCAGAACTTGAACAAGCTCGAGCCCGTATCCGTGATCTAGAGACTGAGAAACGGTCCTCAAAGAAGAAACTAGAGCACTTTTTAAAGAAACTCAGCGAGGAAAGGGCAGCCTGGCGGAGCAGAGAACATGAGAAAATCCGTGCAATCATTGATGACATCAAAGACGAGTTAAACCGGGAGAGGAAAAATCGGCAGAGGTTGGAAATGGTTAATTCCAAGTTAGTCAACGAGCTTACTGATGCCAGGGTATCTGTGAAGCGCTATATGCAAGACTACGAAAAGGAGCGGAAGGCCAGAGAGCTAATAGAGGAAGTTTGTGACGAGCTTGCTAAGGAAATTGGGGAAGACAAGGCTGAAGTTGAAGAACTAAAGAGGGAATCCATGAAACTCCGCGAGGAAGTGGATGATGAGAGGAGGATGTTGCAAATGGCGGAGGTTTGGCGCGAAGAACGGGTTCAAATGAAGTTAATTGATGCTAAAGTGATGATTGAAGAGAAGTTCTCTCAGATGAAAAGGCTAGTAGCAGATCTAGAAGCTTTTCTGAAGTCAAGTGGAACCCTAGACGAGGAGGCGATGAGACAAGCAGAGTTCCTTCGTCAAGCTGCTACATTTGTCAATATTCAAGACATCAGGGAGTTCAAATATGAGGCGCCGAATCCAGATGATATTTTCTCTGTTTTTGAAGATGTAAATTTCGGAGGAGGCAATGAGAGAGATATTGAACAATGTGTTGGATATAGTCCTCCTAGCCATGCATCCAAGGTTCACACCGTGAGTCCAGAAGCTAATGTGTTTGATAAAAAGAGCATTCTGAGACATTCTAATGAATATGTTGATCAAAGTGGTGATGATGAAGATGAGAGTGGGTGGGAAACCGTAACTCATCCGGACGATCAGGGGTCGAGTTATTCAGCCGATGGGAGCGACCCATCTGTCAACAAGATTCACCGCGACAGCAATGTGTCAGAAAGTAGAACGGAGTGGGAAGGAAATGGGTGTGAGGAGACACCGGTTACTGAAATCAGGGAGGTATGTGCTCCACCTAAGTCCCATTTGAAGAAAGTCACATCCATATCGCGGCTTTGGAGATCAGGTTCAAGTAATGGTGAAAACGTCAAGATTGTCTCCGGTGAACAAAAGAACGGGAGGCTCTCAAATGGAAGGCTTTCGAATGGGGTCATAGTTTCTCCAGATAGGTGTTCCGGTAAAGGCGGAATTATCCCAGCAGATTTGATGGGCCAATGGAGCTCACCCGAGTCGGGGAATCCACACATAACGCGAGGGATGAAAGGGTGCATTGAATGGCCACGTGGCGTGCAGAAGAGCAGCAGTTTGAAAGCTAAACTTGTGGAGGCTAAGATGGAAAGTCAAAAGATCCAGTTGAAGCACGTTCTTCAGCAGAAGATTTAGCGGTGGCATGATTCGCAGAGTCATGTTGCCTCGTGAATTTCGGATTACATGAGCCGAAACCATGTAGCTCTGGCGGATTAAAAAAACTGCTTGAATACTGATACAGGTTCTCAGTTTTGATGCGGATTCTCCAGATTTCGATACTTTTTGACCGTGATTTGTTAAGTTATGAAATCTTCAAAGGGGGTTACATGCTTCCATGAGCTGTTGTATCACGCTTCTACTTGTTTAGAGTGTAGGATCACCTTTTGCATAAAGATTCATAAAGCTGCTTAAGCTATATTTAATGTACTGATTTTTCTTTCTATACTGTAATCAGTTTATGAACGATGTTAGTTCTTTAGTTAGGTTGTTCAACGTCCCCCTCCTTCCTCCTATGCTATTGTCCCTTCAAACCCATACTAATAGTCTGGTTTTTGGATTACCAGAGAAGTTCAAGTGGTTTGTTGTGACTTATGGTGAAAATCCATGATCCAAACGAATCACAACAATGTGGGGTTGGACACCAGGATTCAACCTAATCTTGGTCCAATTTTGCCTCAGTTTGGTTTCTGAGGCCTCTGCCGTGATAAAACACAAGCCATGGTTGTTGAAGGAGAGAGTATCTCGAGCTTAATCTTTGTTTGTGATTGTACCCGATTCACACATTGTAATTCATAGCTTCCCTGCATGAATTTGCTATAATGACAAGGGTCAAACCTCACTAACAAGGACGCGGGGGCCTTCTGTGTAGCATGTGCACAGAAGGTGCTGTGCAAAATCCAGGCCGTCTGTCGCTTGGATCCTAGCCCATATTTCAAACGAACGATTCGCGCAAATAGTTATTTGATGAATAGTTTGTTTTTAATCCGAACCATTGAAAACACTTGTGGACGGATGTGATTCTGCGCAGCACTGTGCACATAGGCTGCACAACAGGCCCCCCCCGCATCCCACTAACAACTAACAATACTGACTTTCGCCGCGTACAAAACAAACAAATGTACAAGCATTAAAGAAAATGGTGCTTGCATTAAGGTTGAGTTCTTCATAAATTAATTTGTTTTAAACACAGTTTCTGTTCTTTATTTTTCAAAGATTTTTTTTCTTTTAGCTTTCGTAGAAAATTTTGAAACAACTTTTGGCTCAATGGCAACTGTTTTCAAAATGAGTCGAGTTTTTAAAAATTCAGACAAAAAAGAAAACTAATTTAATAAACTAGACAACTTTTTTTGCTTGTGGTTCTGTTTTTTTACCTTAATGAAAAAATCAACGCCAATTTTAACAAATACAAATAAAAACACCAAACCAGTAATTAAGTAAGGAGGTGACCAAAGCACTGTGAGTTCCCCCCAATACCTATTTTTGTTAATTTTGAGATTAATCTTTTGAATCTACGAGATGGATGAATAAAGAAAATATGATAATGTAGACCGAAATTGAAAAAAGGTTTATAAAATGCAATGCTATAGACAAAAAGTATCAGCTGTTTGGTTTTTCTTTTGTCATTAATGAACTTTGTTGACTTTGGGTCAATTTTTTTACCTTTCAAGTCTTCTTTCTTCTAGACAAGTTATTAATGATAACGTAAATCTAGCAAAAATACTGACAGCATGAAAATATACATAGCAAAACAAAAAATACCAAAGTTTTTTATTTTTAGGAAAACTTGATAATGGGAAAACTTGGTAATATTTCTAAAACCCATTAAACGCACCCATTAAAGATACAAAAAATACATTAAAAAAAAAAGTCGAACCGAAATGCCATCTTTATATATGAATTAATATTATTATATTTACATTAGTCTCCTTAGCCTTACTACCATAAAATTTTTTTTTTTTTACCAACTTTACTATTTATCTATTTTTTGTGCATTATGTCTTTTTTTTTTCAATTGTATTATGTAGTTAATGTACGCGATAACTTGTAATATCTCATATGAAATTCTCACTATTTCTAAAAAAAAAAAAACCAAAAATCTAGAAAGTGAACGGTTTTCTATCTTGGGTTATGTCTTTTTTTTTTTTACCAACTTTACTATTTATCTATTTTTTGTGCATTATGTCTTTTTTTTTTCAATTGTATTATGTAGTTAATGTACGCGATAACTTGTAATATCTCATATGAAATTCTCACTATTTGTGGATGGATTATTGTGTATGTATCATTTCTCCCGAAAAAATGTCAAATACCGAACTGAATTTGACGAGGAAATTTTGGGTACAGACGTGGTACCCTCTCGACACATCCAGGCCGTCCAACAATTCAACGGACGATCAGGATTGAAAGTGCCATCCGGATTATAAAAAAATAGAAAAGAAAAGAAAAAAAGAAAAAATGTGTTTCAATTTAGATCGTCCAATGCATTTTTGGACAATTCAAATGTGCCGAAGGATACCAACTACCACGTTACCTATACCCTATTTTCATCCAATTTTTTTTCGAACTTTACCTTACCGATTATACCCCTGAAGAGAGAGAATTCAAAATGGGGTCCAGAATCCAGATGCATTATTGAAGGGTGGGGCCCGACTCTAGATAACCCTAAATCGACAACCCACACCAGTCTAAAGTTTGGATTTTTATATCAAAAAAAGATTGCATTTTTATTCTACCCACAAGATCACAACTCAAAGGCAACTAGGGTTCTCCGCCTCCCCTTCCTCCTCTTCTTCATCTGTACTTCTTTATCAAGGCCAACACCACAAAATCATCAAACTTTGGAACCGGATCGATCGCAAGAGGGTAAAAAGATTCAATTTTTATCCGATTTACTCCAAGAATTAGGTTCGATGAGGCGTCAGGACTTTGGTGTTGGGCTCGAATCGGGGAAGAAGACTGCTCCGTGTCTCTCTTTTCCGCCGTTCCAGTCCTATTGGTAGCCGAGGTCGACGGCGGTTCGACGCGAGATCGACGGTGGTTGAGTTAAGTTGCTTTGTTTCAAAGATTGTGGCTGATGGTGGTTGTTGGTGGCGTCGTCGTGACTGTGGTCGGTGGCTTGTGGTGGTGGGATTTGCTGTGTTTTAAAGATTCAAGGGCCTGTTATTGGGTGTTTTTTTCCCGATCTACTCCAAGAACTGGGTTGTGATCGCCCCTTCTCCTTCTCTCTCCATTGAAATCACCAACCGGGTCGATCCAATTTCTTCAAGATTTTGTTGAAGCGTTGGCTTTTCGATTGGTGAAGATTCAAGGGGCTGTTAGTTGGGTGTTATTTTTTCGATCTACTTCAAGAACTGGGTATCCTATTCCTCTCTCTCTCCGAGATTGACTTTGTATTCTTTGTTCGAGTTGTGTTTCTTGTTATATATGCACTATAGTTCTCTAAAAATCCATTGATTTACACAGGAATTTAAATCGTCAGAAAAAGCATATTTTTTTTTGAAGACCCATCATTTTGTTGATATCACATACATATCCCATAAAGTTCACAGAATTAGGAAGTTCTTGTTGTAAATGACATGCTCTAGAATTTTCTAAGCAATTCAATCATCCATTTTGTTATATTTTTGCTAATTTGTTTGTAAGATTGTGGGACAAAAATTTGGTGCATGTCGAAGTGCCTTGGGGATAGAGTTTTTCTTTTTTAGATCTATTTTTTTCGTCTTTATTTAATTTTTTTTTTCGCGTTTGTTAGTTTTTCATTAATTTTTTTTTTGTGTATTATTGATTTGTCTTGACGACGAGAGGAATAAAAAAGTAAAAAATTATGATCAATCCCAATTTTTTTGCCACATTTGTATGTCACAGACACTTGATTTGTTAATGACAAAGGCCCATTTGTATCTTTCACATGCTTGTTTATTGAAAAAACTGTCAACTAGGCGTGTTTTAATTCTTTTGGCATCAAGAAGTTGCAGTTGGATAAAATTCTGGTCTCGTCTTTTCCTTTTCATTTCACTTTTTGAGGGATTTCCTGTTTGTCTTATTTCAACTCTCTAACCATCGCAATAAGGATGTTGAGAGTCTTAACTGGCATGGTGCTTTATGTATGTTCAAACTACCTTTAGGTGAACCACTGAACCGTTACTTATTTTTACTTTACGCAAAAATTAGGTTTTAATAGATCTTGATGGACTGTTTGTGTTTACTTCCTACGGGGTTATTTATTACCTTGTGATTTTGTCTTGCAGCATGGAGGTAGTGCATACAGGGGTAGAGCTGCTGAGAGAAGAGCCTTGGACCGTGGTTTTGGTGTCGGTCCAGGACAAAGCGGTTAGCGACAACTCTTGGCCATCATCTCCTTTCTCTGTCGAGGAAGCTGCAGGTGAAGCCCTGAACATATTGTTTGGAGCTGGTAGGTATGGTTCAAGAATTCTAGGAAGCGTGGGCTGGAAAGAGGGTAATAACTCTCAAATGCATGCAGTTTTTAAAGTTTATTTTAGATGCAACTGAAATTTTGAACAAACTTTTTGGGTCTTTTCTTATTATTCCGCAAAATATGTCTGAGTAGAAGACAACTTGTTTGGGCTAAATTTGTTGCAAGGCTATTCGTTGTCTTCTGTTAAAGTCTTAAATATTGGAGTACTTGCTTGAATAGTTGTCAAATCGTGAATCGAAAAGGTCCGGTTGCAAATCGTGAATCCCTCCGATTTGGTCATTTTTTAAAAAATGCATAAAAATTGTAGATATCAAGTTGGAATCAATAAAAGTATTGTTTCATAGATAAATTGATGCTCATGTGGTTTAAATAGGCAAGACACCTGCATTTATAGCACGGGATGTGGGTCCGAACCTCTAATCCCTCCATGATTAATAATTTTACATAAGATGGCAATATACGTTCACATACCAAAAGAGAAATATCATATATATCATATACTCCCTCCGTTCCAAGATAGTACACCATAAAAAGTCATGCAATTTTCAGATTAAAAAATAAAACGTTTCCAAATATAATTTTTAATTTTTTAAGACCAAATTAAAGAGCTCAATTAGTTCTTTAATTTAGTGTCTAAAATTTTTAAAAATTATGCTCGGAAGCAATTTATTTTTTGATCAAAAAATTATGAGCTTTTTCGAGTGGACTATTATTTTGAAATGGAGGGCATACTAAAATTAGTGACCCCTAGAAAATAACAGCATATAGCAGGAATATAATAGCATATAATAATAGTTATACTAGTTAGTGGGTAGCTGGGTATGAATATTATAATAGTATATACTTATAGTGGGGTTAGGTAAGAGTCCACTGACTTAAGAAGGAGCCACGTAGGTCATTGGTTACCAATTTACAGTCTTCGTCTTCCTCGGTTCTTCAGTTTGATGAAGATTTTAGCTTCAGCACTTCAGTTCGATGATCCACCAATAGCTGTTCATTCTTCGACGATAAACAAAACCCAGTTGAAGCCCTGTTTGATGGAGCTCTGTTCTCAATTGAGGCTCTGTTCCACCGAAACCCACAGGTGTGTGTAAAAACTAAATTTTTGGAAGAAGATTGTGGAAACCAAAATCGACTGACTTTATATTCATCCAATTACACTTTCGACCCTAAGTATTGCATCAACACTAACAAAAAAGCCCGAGATTTTAGTTTATTTCATTTTCAGGATGAAATTATCCAACCCAAACGAATCGTACGATTCAGCGATTCCGTACATGATTCTATCCCATTTACGATTCTATATATCGTTTCGTATCGTTTACCCTCCGAATCGAACCGAATCGTACGATTCGAATCACGAATCGTACGATTTTGACAACTATACTTGCTTGTAAGCAACATAAGCTAGGGGTTTAGATTTTCTTCAAAATTGTATTAAATGATGGTATAATCGGTTCAGGCTCGTGATCTTCTCTCACCAGCTTTCGAGTTTTAATTTCTTCTTATTCTTATTGACCGTAAAAACTATAATCGGAAAACCGACAAACTGACTGTCCCGAACCGCATTGGTGAGCACTGAACTAAGCGGTTTTCTTCATCAGACGGTCGGTGTTTCAGAATATCTCAAACCGAATGGTTTGGTCCGATGGGAAAACACTCAAAAAAAAACCAACTGAACCGAACCAGTTCTATCCCTACGTTTACTAGAATCTATAACCCAAACACAACATGAAGAGCTACCAAACCATGAAAATCCATGATAAACATCAAAACATGAAAATCCATAATTAACATAAGTAGCGGATATAAGTAGTTGTAGCAACCATCAAACTAAAGTCTAAACATGAGTGACAGCATGAGCAACCGTGGAAGCAGCTCCTCTGTTTTTCCTCATGCAAGCAATCACCTAGAAAAAAATAATTAAACACCTTAGAAAAGTTTCTAAATGCAGAGACTAAAAGTTTCTAAGTGACAGCGTAGGGTTTAGAGACTTGCCTGATGGAGCTATAGCATGTTATTGTGCGGGTCATTTCTTTTTACCTGCATGACCTAATTACATAAAGTTAGGAAAAATACACACGCCCACACACACACACACACACACACACACACATGTATACAACAACTTAATAATAAGAGAATTGGGGGCTCATGCACTGTTCTCTTGAAAATGACTCTCAGGTTAAAGGGTGGCTTCACTATTGTTGCAGGTGGTATTGTTTATTCGCATATGTAAAAGGTAAGTTTTCCTTTTTCCCCGATTTTTAGGCCGGAAACATGGAAGCATTATGAGAGGAAGAAAAGTGGAATACATCACTTTCCATTAAAGCTTGAAAGACAATCGCTGTGTTTGATTGAGAGTTTTGAGAAGAAATTTTTTGAGAAATTTTTTGAGATAGTGTTTGGATGAGTTTTTGGAAAAAGTAATAATTAGAGAGATGTGTAATGATTGGAGAGAGATAGAGAGAAAAATGAAAATAATGATTGGATGAAAGGATATGAGTAGAGAGAGAAATATGTTTAATGATTGGAGTGATGAGAGATGGGGAAGGAATCTTTTTGGAAATTTTTTGGAAATGTGAAGTGAACAAAGTGAAATTTTTGCCTTTTTTGTTTGGTATATTATATTATTAGATTTCCCCACTTCTGAATGCTTGAAAGACAATTGAAATCTCAAGGAAAAATCTGAATCTTCAACAAAATTGAAATCTGGTCTTTTGACTGTTTGTCTTTTATAAAGTATCTGGAAAAGATGGGTTTGTCTTGTTTGAGAAGTTTGTCCGAGTTTGCTTAGGGGGGCCACACCTGTCTTGGGCAAGAGACAGCCACGTAATAGTTTCAAGGGAAGCTTCCTCAGTAATCTTTCCTTTCGACTACTGCCTTTCTAATTCAATGAATCGCTCTCCAGAGTCCAGAGATGGCGACCTCTTCCCTCTCTCCGGTGATACGGCAACCTCTTCCCTCTCTCCAGTCGGATAGGTAACCTCTCCTTCGACTCTCTTTCGTCTATCAGATAGGTTTAACAGTTCTAGATGGGGGGTTTTCATTGAATAGCTGTCTCTCTCTCTCTCTCTCTCTCTCTCTCTCTCTTCACTTCGTAGTGAATCCATGGAGCCTGAGACGAAGCCATGGTTGGTGGGGACCCAGGAGCCGATTCACAGGATCCGGATCAGCCCTTGCCTTATTGCTTAACCAAAAGCAGTTCCGCCTCCGCCTCCAACATATACAGTGATATACTTTAAAATTCGACATATAGGTACGTATAGAGCATATATGTATAGAAAGTGAGGAAAGATCGAATGGGTTCAAAGAAAAAAGCTACACATCTCAAATCTCCTTCTCGTCTTGCTTGTCAAGATACAGATATGTCAATCCAAGGCAAGTTATTCACTTGTTTTCTAATTATTATTTTTTGTCCTTTTAGGGGTAAATATTTTTGTCCTTTTAGTTTATGAGTATTTTGGATTGCTGACTTGGGTTTGGGTTCTTTATCGTGTTTTAGTGTGATTTTTTATTGATTGAAGGTCGCTAGAAGTTCCTTCAGAAAACGGTAGCTTGAAGTATACACAAAAAGCTTGTAAATTTGGTTATCAGTATGGGATTAAGTTAAAGTATTAGGTGTTATATTTATGGATGGAATCAAGTATGCAGTATTTACAGTGAAAAGCATTCGGTTATTGGAAAAAACTGATTGGACTTTTTGTCGAAACAGGATCAATTAGGATAGAAATAAAGCATCGGATAGAACTCTTCTTTACTTCCAAGGGAATAGCTATGGTTTATTTGAGCAAAAACGCTAAAGCCCTACACAAAATGTGAGTGTCCGTAAGGTGGCATTGGACCAGGATTAGTGTGCGTAAGGTGAGATTGGACCAGGATTAGTGTGTGTGTGTGTGTGTGTGCACGCGTGCGTGCCCGCAAGTGTTTGTTAAGGTGTGTATGGTGCAAGCATTATTATTCATTTGATTGTGGAGTGGATAATTGTGGATTAGGAGTGTCTTCAATTGGTTACAGTAGGGATCTCTTAATCTGTATACCATCCATTTTGGTTTTATCTCCTGGGTCTTACAGGGTTTGTACCAGATGATAGTGACCATGCCTAAAATGTATTTTTGTAGTTTATATATTCACCAGAAACTGGACTGACCATGCCTAAAATTTGGTACTATGGTGAATTGTTGAATGTATAATCAAAAGTGGAATGTAGTTTAAGTGGTGTCTTGTGTGACATTTTTATCACAGATGATAAAAGCTTTATTTTTGGTAGCTGATTACACTAAAAACAAAACCAGACTACAGTCTATAGGTGCTGAGGGGCATACCCCCAGACCAAAAAACACAGATAATCCAGTCAAGGAAGAATACTACCCCACCCAAGGAGGGGGAGATAAAGCCTGCTAGCTAGACAACAGATGTAAACAACCTCAAACTAATGGAACACTTTAGGAGTAACATTCAAAATCATATAGATCAACCTGTTTTGGTCAGATTTCTTGACATATCTCCAAGAGCTGATTCAGCATTTTCAATACCAGCAAGGACATTTAGAACATCCCTAGAATGGTAGTTGAAGATCCTGTTATTCGTCTCCCTTGTATGGTATATTGAACCTGCCAAAGTTAGTTTATGAACCATTGAACTTCTGCACCTTGTGGATATTGACTTTGTTCGCTTTTGTTGTAAGGTTTATCCGTTTATATATCTTATAAGTTTACAATAATAGTGTTACAAGTGTCCATAAGCTGAATCCTTTGATTCTGCCTAGCTTGGAGAAAGCTTGGAAGAGGCGTTGAGGAGAGAAATCAACTTGGGAGGAGGCGGGCATTGAAGTTGGAGAAGTTACATACCACAGTTTACAGCCATGGCCTGGTATTTTGTTCACCTTGCTTCATTGTGGGCTGGATTTTGTTTCAGGATGCTTAAATAAGTGAAATTGATTCTGTCACATACTAAATGAGACCCAGTTCTTTAAACTTTAGGAAACTCTGAGGTTGAAGTTCTCCCTCACGCTTCCCTCCTGGTATGGAGTAATTCAATCCTGCATGTTTTCTGTTGCTTCTACATTTCTTCCTTCTACCGAATTACGAGCCCATTTGACTTCCTTTCTCTAATGACACTCTTCCTAATTCCTCGGACAACAATAATCAATTGCGAAGTGTCATAGTTAAGCAAGTTTATTTGGGGGGTTCTGAGGAATGCACGTACTTTCCTTTGATTAACTGTTGCCTTCATTTCTGCATCGTAGGTACCGAATGGTCTTGAGATGAGAATTAGAACAATGTCGTCTGGAGAAGGCAGTAATTTACACTTCAAAGCAATACTTAACCAAGTCCCCTTTCAAGCCTATCGTAGAAGGTATTGAAAAAGTTCATTTACAAGTGGAGTTGGTTCATTTTATTCATGTTTCAAACAAGCTTGAGCTGTATTAAATTTTTAATTGATTCTGGCACTTTAATTTCTATTATTGTAGCTAACCTGGTGCCGTACGGAGCTATTGTTAGCTGATTTTCATTGATGTCGACGGAGCTATTGTTAGCTTATTTTCATTTATGTTAACTGAGCTATTTTCCAGATGATAAAATGCATTTTACATGCCATTGTTGCTTTTCCCTTGTTGATTCATGAGAAAGACCCTTTTCAGGTGTAGCTTTTTGGTTTGCTACCACAAAACACTAGCTTGCAATGTACACACTGTATTGGTTGGAATTGGAAGCACTGAGTGTCGTGTCCGTTGGTTGTAATTTTAATGAGGTATTTGAAGAGAGTAGTTTTCAACTTGTCATAATTTACATATGTGCATGTGAACTTGTACAGAATAGCCTTGGTTCGCTTCAATTGTTTTGCTTCAATATTGCTATTTTATCATGCATACAAATCTAATCTATTTATCATGCGAAATACTCCTTTCGCTATCACCCAACCACCATCACCTAGGCCAACATCCAATCACAATAGAATAGCAAATTATTCACTCCTTACATGCTAAAAATTATTCACACAAAAAGCATGCTAAAAAGGGTCTTCCAACAACAGCGGGCATAAAAGTCGTGCAACGCACGTCGCTTTGTATCTAGTTTTGCTAAACCTACCAGTATGTGGCTAAATCTAACAAATTCGAAGCACTATTACACTAAGCATGCAAATTATACCTTTAGCTGGAGCGAAGGATTTCTTGTCGGGCTTCGGAGTGGTCTTCTTTAGGTGTTCCTTCTGATGGTTTGCAAGGTCCTCTCTTGTAGCAAATTGCTTGTCCTTGCAATCTTTACACTGCCACTGTTTCGGTTTGTCCAATTTTCCAGCCATTCTCCAATTGCCTGTTTGCACCAATTAATATGATGTGAGAAATGACTGAAATGTGACGTGTTGATCTATTACTGATGTTACAGAGGGCTAGAGTAGAGTAGAGAGAGAGAGAGAGAGAGAGAGAGAGAGAGAGAGAGAGAGAGCTAAACCTTGGGTTTAGTGCTGTTTTTTAGATCTAGGGTTTGTACTGCCTTGGGAAGGAGAAAATTTTGGGTGCCCCTAGGGTACCACATTGGCAGCTGATGTGGTACCCTTCAACCAATCAGAGCTTCCCAGCTGCACTCCAAGTCAGATGGAGTCAGAGCACTTCAGCCTTTTCCCATCCAAAAAGTAACGGAGAGGAATTCCCGTTAACATCTCTCTCTCTCTCTCTGAAAATTTTGAAAATTTCAAACACCCGCTAATTTTTTGCCCCCATATAAATTAAGCTCACCAAATCAGGAATTCCTTCCCCACTGATTACTGAAACAAGAAAACCCAATGTTTGATGAAGATGAAGAGAAACCTTTGAAGATCTAGCTGCTGCAGAGTGGCCGGCGGCCATTGACAGTAGCAAGGCGAGACATCTTTTTTTCATCCTTCTACCTATTTACTTGGTTTTGATCTTTAAAAAAACTCAATTACTTTTGCTGGATATAAGGATCTCATAATTTTACTGGGAGATTTCATTCAGCCCAAAACTAAATGTAGGATTTTGTTTCCCATAAATATACAGAAACTCTTGATATCTTGAACATTTGTTTGTAATTTTTTGATTTCTTATATATGCTTGATTTGAAATAATAAAAAAAAAAGAGTGCAGATTAATGTCGTCTTCATTTGGAGGCTCTAGTTAGTTTTTGCGAGAGGAATATGTGCAACATCTGGCATATGCAATCCCCATATAGGTCTCATGGATGCAATTTGGAACACCTCCAATTCATGTCGAAGAACAGGGGCTGACAGCTTCTAAGATGAGCAACGTTTGAAGAACAAAAGCTTGAAGTCAAAGATAGAAATCCCTGAATATAGGATCAAAATGTATTTTTTTTTTCCCTGAGTTCTTCATGTAAGCAGTTTTTGTTTCTGCTGAGATACCTGTTTTAGCTTTGTTTGTCAAGGTAATTTTATTTTTCTGGGAGTGATTTGTTATCACATTTTATTGGAAAGATCTTGTCTTATGTTGTGGAACTTTTTCCATTGTTGTATTATATGCATTACTTTTTATTGGAATGGAAGTAGTAAAAACATGCAAGTTTCTGATACACTTGATCCCGCTTCTTTCACAAACCAACATTTTTTCTAGGAGTGTTATCGGTTTTGGGTTGTGTGAGATCGAAACCGATCGGTTTGGGGTGGAGATTTTACATACCAATTCAGATGAAAATTTTTGCAACTCTAATACAATTTCTTTATCTCAATATTGAAAATCAAAAAAAGAAATTGGAACCCGAGACCAATCCGAAAACTAAAAAAATCTATACCTTGTATGAACCGAATCCCGGCCTTTTCAGTTGGTTCGGTATAAGTTTCAAAGCACTGGTTGAAATTGGACTGCTAATGGACTTTTTTCTGCCTACGTCTTCACTTTAAATTGGATGAAAAATAAAGGACCCTGCTACAGGTACAAAAATTATTGTACAGAAAATGTACAAAGCGCTCTCGGGGAGTTAGTTGATCCGAACAGTTCAATATATCTTAGAATATTTTTCCGAGGGGCCCCACAAAATTTTAGCTCAATCGGACGGTTGAAACGGTGGGATTTTCGTTCAAGCACTTCTGACCGTCTGATTGAACTGAAATTTTGTGGGCCACCTCGGAAAAATATTCTAAGAATAATGAACGGTTCGGATCACTCGTGTGGGACCCAAAAGTGGGCAAAAAAATAGCGGGTGTTTTAAAATTTCAAAATTTTCAGAAAGAGAGAGAGAGAGAGATGTTAACGGGAGGTCTCCGTTACTTTTTAGAGGGGAAAAGACAGAAGTGTAAGGGGTCTGACTCCATCTGACTTGGAGTGCAGCTGGGAAACTCTGATTGGTTGAAGGGTACCACATCAGCTTCCACTGTGGTACCCTATGGGCACCCAAAATTTTCTCCTTGGGAAGATTGAAGATAGCAAGTACTGTGTGTATTTTGATCGTAAAGGATAGAAGTAGTGTTTATTCATAAGCGGCTTGGGATTGGCTGTGGGGTCCCTAAGAGCATCCCCATTTGGCTACTCAATTTAACTTAAAAGTTAAATTGAGTAGCCAAACCCCCAAAAACACACAAAAATCAGGTTTTCTATTTTTCCTCACCAAATTGTTTTTGCTACAGTACCGCACCAAATTTGGTGCGGTACTGTTCACGCACCATTTTGTTTTTTATTGTTTTTCCCCGGCTGTGCGTCAGAAAACTCTCTCCAGGCGGGAGGTTAACCATTTGGGAGGATTTTTTTTTTAATTTTTTTTATAGATTTGAGGGGAATAGTTTAATATAGTAAATAGAGAGTCTGATTTTGTGAGTTTTTGATAAAGTGACTTGCTAATTTATAAAATGTATTTTTGAAGTTAAATTTGGTGAAAATTTTGGTTCTCCTGATGAGGATGCTCTAATAACTTGTTTGGTTACACATTTTAAGCTTGGAATTAGGAATCCCAAGGGACTGTTGGTCCGACCAAAATGAGGATTGGGAATCCCGGGTAGGACCAGGTATATTATGAATCCCATCCCAAGTAGAGGTGTCAAACGGGCAAGATTGGTACGGGCACGGCATGGGAAAGCGGGCTAGACGCCGCGGCACGGCATGGTGAGGGCAAAACAGTTACATTCACTAGAAAATTCCACCTCCCCCATTGGATTTCATGTCCTGGGATATAGGCATTGTTAGAATAAGAAATCTTATCCACTTCCCCTATTGGATTTAGTATCCTCGATTATAGGCATGGTTAGGAATATAAAATTACATCCGTAATGTGGTAACAAATGTTGAATTTTTGGGACTTGCGCGTGATTCGTGTCCCTCGCTCAAATCCCCCAAACAAAAGCCCAAGAACCTGTTGAAAAATTTAGCGGGTTGCCATTTGGGCAATTTCTTCCAAATTTCCCCCCCTTTTTTTTGTGGAAGTGCTCTGGTGGTTTTTTCTTCCAAATTTGCCCTTCGATTGGCCGGTTTATCTGGGTTTTTTGAAAAATACTAAGTACCTAGAATATTTGCACAAAAAACCATTCAAAATTTGAAATCAGTGAATCTGAGCCACTAGAAGTTTTTTCCCCCTTTTCCAGGAAGTGATAATAAGGGTTCGTTTGGAACTTGTGGAAAAGAAGAAAGAATCGAAGGAAGGAAAAATAAAAAAGAAATCTCTTATATTTGGAGTATTTGAGAGCTTCATTTTCACTTTTTACTAACTTTTTGGCTTTTGGATTTATGGCCATAATGCATTTTGAATTTGCTAGGAGTGTATGGGAGAAAAGAGCATCATACATTTTGCAATAGGAGTAGTGTTAGGAGAATAATGATGAAAATGAACTGTGAAGTGATTGTTTACCATTTTGCCCTTGTACCCTTGTTTCTTTGCTATGGTATTAAAATGTGTATCAATATTTACATTGGCAATTTTTTTAAAGTCATATTGAGAAATATTTTTGTAAACCTGTCCCGGCCAAATTGTTGAAAAATATTTGTTGCCCTTCCTTTTTTTTTTGGGTAATTGGAAGTCTCCGGTATGTCGCCGTTTTTTGGGCTTGATAAAGATTATGTAAAATACACGTAATTGTCCAAAAGCAAAAAAAGAGTTGGCATCACACAATTTCCGAAAACAACAAATTAAGCCTACAAATTGCATCACTACACAATTTAAGCTTACAAATTTTAAAAACATGAAAACAAAAGATGAGTACTACCCAAGCCATAGGAAATTCACCAGAGGAAAATGTGAACGTGGGAAGGGTAGAATGGTAACCTATTATTTAAGGGGAAAAGTAGAATGAGAACCAGAACATGAAAAGCTCTCCGGAGCTCCTTTTGATTTCTTGCCTTCAATGTCGAAATTTGAGAATGAGTTTTGGCATTCGATAGCCAAAGATCCAAAAGTTAAAAAAGAGAAGTTGGAAATCCAAAAATGAACCAGCCAAACAATCCCACTGTTGGGTTTGGGAAGAAAGATAATAAATAATAGAAAATTTTACTATTGTGCATGGTATCAATTTTCTCTCGTATTTTTTTTCCCCTCTATTTTCTTTTCCTTTCTTTTCCCACTTTGCTTTGGCACTGTACTTATAAGTTTTTAATAAAGGAACTTTTTATTTCTTGCACTTTATGTTTAGAAGTTTGTAATAAGGGGTACTTGTTCTTGGGTCCAGAAGTGGAGACTTATTGGGTCATTTAGTCCATGTTAAAGTTTTACAAGGTCTAAGGTCCACAATTTTTTTTTTTAAAATTTAGGTACTTTCAAAGGGTACCCTAGAGTTTAGGTTTTAGGGTGCACTTTCCTATTATAGGGTTTTAGTGG
This sequence comes from Vaccinium myrtillus, assembly GCA_016920895.1. Taxonomy (NCBI): domain Eukaryota; kingdom Viridiplantae; phylum Streptophyta; class Magnoliopsida; order Ericales; family Ericaceae; genus Vaccinium; species Vaccinium myrtillus. Next base: position 3,291,513 of record CM029273.1, on the reverse strand, counting down.
TTTAGGCACTTTCATAGGGTACCCTAGGGTTTTAGGCACTTTCATAGGGTACCCTAGAATTTTAGGCACTTTCATAGGGTACCCTAGGATTTTAGGCACTTTTATAGGGTACAAACTTTTTTTTTGGTAAAAAAAAGAAAAAAAAGAAAAAAGAAAAAGAAAAGATGTCAGCATTAGGACTGGATAGGTTATAAACTTGTTTAGTGGATTAATGGGGTTACAAATTCTTTGTCTAGGACTTTTGAACAAGTTTCCCTTGTAATAAGGGCACCCAACTTCGTTAGGTAATGTAATATTTTGACTAAATGTTTAATAAATGGGGTTGTATTTCTTTTGAATTTTTTTTTGTAACAAATAGCTCAAGTTCTTTTTAATTATCTTCATAGTAAACCGAATTTCTGGATTTTTACGGTTGGTATAACTTCCAATTTCCAAACACAACGCAAGTTTTGATGGGATGGAGCAAAGATGTTTCTCAGGTTTTTTCAATTTTTTTGGTACATCGGAAATTCATTTTAGTTTCTATTGCCAGACCGTGTCGAGTGTATGTATAGTGGGTACTACGGGTAAACCACTTCGCATTGAATTTGTTGAGAAAAAAACTGAATGAATTGAACGAGTCTTTATCGGCGTACAAGTGAGCTGATTTTTAGTTTTTTACCATGTAAAATAGTAATCAGCATTATATAAACAACTCCGATTATAAGTGAGGGATTCCAAAATGATTCTTACACAAGATGGTGTAAAATTTTGCTTGAGGTGCATATCTAGTGCACAGAAGTGATGCCTATGCTGAGCTGGAAAAATTTATGGGTTTCACATCCTCTGATTTATAGGAGTTGTTTTTTTTTTTTTTTTTTTTGGTTCGCTCATCATTCCTAATCTATTACATGGGGAAGGAGAATGAGACTCGATCTCGAGATACAATGATGTGCTTACATAAAGAGGGAAAATGAAACTTGATCCCAGGATAGTGTGGTACATCTCACATCCTCTTGTTTAGGACTTAGGAGTAATTATTCACTGGTTCTGATTTAGGTCTCAAAAAATGGTACAGTACAAAATTGCATGAATACCCCCTCATCTTTGCTTGTTTTCTGTAGAGACTCTCTAACTTAAAAAACTGTCCAAGACCCCACCAATCTATAACTATTAGCCAATTAGAACTTTTTTTTGTCAAAAGTACCATTGACAAATCACAAATGTTAATTGAACGAAAATACCCTTGTTATTTAATAATACCTACATACTTCTCTACCGCTGTTTCGAAACATTCATCTTATCTTTCTCTCCTCCCTCCATCTAGGTAAAGCCAAATCAAGCCAAGTTCTTTATTTCTCTAATTCTTAAAAAATTAAAATTATCTTCCAAATAAAGTAACCAAATCCGCTATCGAAGTCAATCGCCAATTAATCATAGTAAAATTTTCAGTGCTGAGCGGGCACCAGTTGATACAGTCATATGGTGTCCGTCAGTTCATCCGGGCTATCCATCCGTATTTTGCACGACCAAAATATCTTGGAGTTGTTTGGTGATATTTTTGTAATTTTGGAAGTAAAATCTATCCCAAATAATTTAGACTGTCCAAAATATGGATGGACGGCCCAACGAGCGACGGCGCCATGGTTGTGTCCGCTGGTCGCCACTCGGCATTGAATTTGTTTTTTCTTCCAAAGTGTGAGGCCTGGGAGTGAACCAGTAAGCCAACATAACCCTAAGAACAATGATACATATATACCCACTCGGACACACTCTGCCACACCCCCTCTCACATGTGAGGGGACCCACCCGGGAGGGAGCCACACCACATGTGAGAGGGGTGTGGCAGAGTGTGTCCGAGTGGGTGTGTCTGTATCATTTTTGTAACCCTAAGCCCCCGACGCCCCCGTCTTCAGAGACATTTAACCGTCAACATAACCCTAAGCCAACCACAACCCGCCCCCTCCGACGCCCCCGTCGCCAGTCCTAACACCAGCACGCCACCAACCACCCATCGCCACCACTGCGGCTTCTCCTATCCGAGCAGCGAAACGAATATTCCCAACCAAGAGTTCATGGCAGGCAGAAAAACACAGAGGCAGGCACATGCACCGTACGGGCACAAACACTTACAACTCTCCCTCCCTCCCTCCCTCTCTCTCTCTCTGCCTGGCAAGAATAGGTGTTGTAATCGTACTCTCTCTTGTTGTGTTTTCTAGTGAAAGATCGATGTCATATTACCATGGGTACCGATTCGATTTGCTTCCTTGGACTTGAATTATTCAACGAATTCATGTTAGTTTTTTTTTTTTTTTTTCTTTTTGAACAGGAGATCATTTTATTGAAATTAAGAAACGTCTTTCGGGAGACAAATTCATGGTAATTTGTTAGTATTTATTATCCAGGACGCCTTGCGCCTCAATCGCTTAGTGTTTGGTTTTCTACGAATCAACTTTTCTGAAACTCACGTTAGTATTTGCTTTTCGGAAGACAAATGCTGTTCTTCGATTTACAACACATAGAAAGCTTGGGAACGAATTTGCAACTTTCATTTGAAGTCGTTTAGTAAAGTGTGCCATGCTATGAAGTAACTGATCTCCTGAGAAAACAAAGTCCTAGTTGGTTACGTTTTTAAAACATTTGGAGGGGCCTCCTGTCTTGGTTGGTTGTGCTATATGAGTTCTTCTCTTTCATTGATAAATGTTCAAATTCATTTTCCTCTCAAGATATCATCACATCAGTCAATGACTATTGGTGTTTGGTTTTCTAAGTACTTTTCAGAAGACACGTGCTATTCTTTGAAGTCGTTTACGGCACATAGAAGCGTGGGAATGAATCTGCAGCTTTCTCTGCTATTATGTAATAGCAACTAGAAGTTATGGCACACGTGATGTGCATAGTTTGTAATATACATGTAACAATTTACGAATCACTTAAAAGCGTTGCATGGAATTTGTAAAATGATGCGAACATAAATTATTAGCAACAAACATCCTACCGATAAAGCAGAGTATGGCAACTTACCGAAAGTTCTCATACAAATTCAAAATTAAATCTTCACTTGTAGTGTCATTCAGTTCAAAAACTCCCCTTTTCTTTTTTCCTCTTTAGAGAGTTGCATGGTTAGGCGTGGGTTTGCTGCAGTTGGGGGAAAACGCTTTTTCCTTTTGTGAGAGGTACATGGTTTATGGGAGAGAGTAGGCCTGGGTTTGCTGCAATTAGGTGGAGCAGTTAAGGAGGAGAGAAGGGGCGGTTACCAGAGAAGGGGAGGGGTTTCCATGTCTACACTTGCAGTTATATACAAAATAGAGTGCACGATTTATGAGGGAAAAAGATTTGAGGGACAATTTTGGTATTTTAAAAATTTGAGCCGGCATCGGAAAAGAGGTCACACCAAAAGGTGCTCTCCGTTCATAAATAGAATAGATAGATAATGGAGTAACTAATCTATTAGAATTTCTGTGGTTAATGTTTTTTTTGCCGAGTTTCACTTGTTTTAATCATTCCTGGTATTGTCCACCAGGTGAAACCTTGAATCACTACCTGCATCAACGATACTGCTGTAATCGCATGTTATTGTGCTTTAGGCTAACACTCATTACATGTCATGATGGGTGCTGGTCCTGTTGCAAAGAAAGCTTGTGAACTGGGCCTCGAGGTTGGTATTGACTTCTCAAAATTCTGTGTTCTTTTACCTTGAAGCCTCTGGAATTGTATTTGTGCATGTGTGTAACTGGGGGTGGGCACCATCGCTCTGGGCCAGACTTGCACTGCATAGTAAAGGCATTCGTCCCCGGCCAAGCTTGCCAAATTAATAGACAAGCTGCACTTGTTGATCACAAGCCTCTCCCCATAAAACTTTTCTCTCGAACCCCTCCCACCTAGCCAGATCAGTAAATGAAGGACCCAGAGGCGTAAGAAAAATTTAGATATATAGCTTTTTATAGTGGTTATTTAAGTAGTACTACAATACTGGCGGCGTTGGCACAAAAACATCTAATATTACCTAACACCTCCTTGGTTCTGGGCATGGCTTGAACTACTATTCCTAAGCAAAAAGAAAAAGTCAATCTAGTTCGGCCCTTGAAGCCGTAATGGTGATTCCAAACCCTTAAAAAAGTAGGATAGTTGAGATACCAGACCGGTTCCCACACCCACATATACTCCTATCTCATGAGATAGGGTGAGGGATTACAATGGAGCAATTAATTGCACCTTACGCGCATTTATCTAACTGAATTGGGGTCCAACAGGGGTCTTATATGCGACTGACTAAGCCATGGATAAAAACAAGCCTGGCCCCAGTTTCTGGAGTTATCACAAAGTATTTGTTACAGAGGTACTGGTTACAGACTTACAGTTTTTGGAGGATACCTTTTAGTTCTGTTTATCATTGCATGTCTTAACATGTTTATATAAGGTTTTGAACTTTATCTGGCTTTGGTTTCTCTAGTGGGCTGCACAGTACTCGAACCAGCAGGGATTTCATATTGTTGGCTATAGGTGCTCCACATGTATTGAGAGCTCAAGAGACCTTGATGAATGAGTTGCTTCTGCAATTTCCAACTAACGGTGAAACTCCTGTTTATGTTTCCGAGTTATATTTCTCTTTGGAGAGTATCATGGATAAATTTTGATACTGTATATCGTTTCAGTTTTGCTACCAAATCCAATCAAATTAGAGAAGTTTGCCTAGCTTATTTCAAGGTCTGTATCTGAAATCTCCATGATAAGATTTGCGCCTATTTGCTGCTTCAAAAATTGGATAGGGAACATGTTTTACCTGCAAAGTTACTCCAGCTAACCCTTACACTCACTTAAACAAGTGTTCAACAAGCTGGAAGACATAGTAACCTTAACTTTTTTCATCCTTTTTATTCTTTTTTTTCCTGCCAATTTGTTTGATGGTAGAACTATGTGAACCAACTTCACGAGTTTTGAACAAGTAGGTGCATTATTGCCTTTGCATCTATGCAGTTGTTCTGGGTCTTTCATGTCAAGGACGGAATATGTAACAAAAAAGTTTGTGATAACCTAGTTAAATTTCGTTGGCTGGACATATATAATGTAAGATGATTATAGCTGGCTCTCGGTCTATATCTGGTTAGGACCTTTATTACTTTCTGTTCTCTATTTATACCTCTGCATAGTCCCAGTTTCAAGTATTTGATTTGATTTGTTGTTTCCCCAAATGGGAGATCTGATTCAATTTAACTGCTGTTTTTAAGTACTACCAGAGAACCAGAATCGCTTGTGGGAAAATGATTCAAATGAAGTACAAAGCCAGTGGAGTCAACTGGTGGAGTCACGGTGTTGACTGGCAGCTGCCTGTCAGCCTTAGCGTCTAGAACCTCTGCACCTGTAATCCAACGAGCGGAAGATTGCTACTATGGTTGTTAATTAATTTGCTTCCTTGGACTTAAATTATTGATATTAATTTTGAGTGACTTTGTCCTTTATGATCTAGTACGCCTTGCACCTTGATCTCTTAGTGTTTGGTTTTATACTTCATACCTTTTCTGAAACTCAGATTTGTGTTTGGTTTCCGGAAGACACATGCTATTCTTTGACGTCCTTTAGGTCACTCAGAAGCGTGGGAGCGGATTTGGGACTTCCATTTAGGACTACTGGTCCCTTGTTTTTTCAGTACAACCATAGTGTAAGGGAAAATATTCAGCAACGAGTGCCCTGCAATGAAATAACTGCTCTCCTACTTCTGGCTGTTTAACCTTTTTTCAAGTTTTGGAGGGGCTTCCTCTCTCTTTTGGTTGTTCCAATATGACTTTGTCATTGATGAGTTGACCAAATTCAATTTTATCTCAAATATTCATGTAAGGTTTCATTTTTCTCCTCTCCTGTCTTGTTTAGTTCCTGTTCTCTGCTGCATAGTCCCAGTGTCAAGTATTTACTTTGGTGTCTCCCTGAAGAGGATATCTAATTACTACTCTGTATCTGAAACTACTGGATATAAATATGGACAGCTAAGTCTACTAGTAGAAAGGTCTTCGATAAAAATCTCAGCTCGATGGACACATCCATTACCATTTTGTTATTCAATCGTTTCGCTACGAGGTGTATGGTGGTTTCAGTTTGCCGGGGGCGGCAGAAGGAGCATCGTCGTGCTCATACACGTACTCAACGTCAACTTGTCGATCATGACGATATCTTCCTGCCATGATCAATCAGGAACCAAGCCTAAGCTCTGATACCAATACCAACTGACGCAGCTAGAAACGTGAACAAGAAAAAGATCACCCTTACAAATAAGAAACAACTCTTCTACGATCTAATAACCCGTAGATTAATAGAATTATAGGAATTTAGAGATATTCTCTCTTGTGAAAAAAACTCAACAAATCAACTTCCCTAGCCAAGAGGCTTATAATGGCCCTGTTCGTTTCCTAGTTTAGTTTTAGTTTTGATGACATCATCATTTCCCTCATTTCTCTCTCTCTCTCTCCACTCATTACACCTTATGACATCATCAAAACTAAACTAAACTATCTAATCAACCACATCCATTATTATTTATAATGGTAGAATTTCTAAACTTAGCCAACCTTCCTAAAATACAAAAAATAAACTTTAGGAAATAAAATCAAGCCTAATTCTTCATGATTAAGTATCCTCAGAAATAGGAAACCTCAATCAAAAGAAACTAGGAAACTAAATACTTCTAGAATATTTTGATTAAATTATAAGTAACATATTGATAAAAATACTAAACCTAAATCAATATAAATAAAATATGACTTTTCTTGAAATTCACCCTGCATCAGCGTCCTCACACATTTGAGATCCCCTGTGCTCATAATCTTGCTCGGAGTCGCCTTTGTAATTTCATTAGTGTTTAATGTTCGGTAAGTTTATGGTTCAAAAAAAAAAAAAAAAGAAGAGGAAACTCAATAGTGGAGATTCAAGAAGTAATAATAAGTTCAGATTTAACATGTTTATATTGGAGACCCGCCATGGTTGAGCTTGTAGCAGTGCATGAGTTACCCGTTCCCTAAAGACTTTCACATTTTATAGGCCAAACAAGAGGCCAACCTGTCATTAATCAATAATCATGACATCTACTTTATTAATTTCCAAGGTATCATCAAACTAAAAAATGTATTCAAGTACAGGAGGGCATATAACCTTGAAAAATGGCTTCCCTCGAGCCGTTAATTCCATCAAATAGACAGCGATGATAGCTCCTGATATTGTGCCTATAATGCTCATCCTGCAATTAATTTCATTTTGAACCTAAAATTAGTTATGATCGTGAGATGGAAGATGATACTAGACAAGAACAAGCAAAAGAGAGGATGAAAATTTGCAAGAATGCATCATTTGCTCTTTTGCCTTGAAACTGTTATAAGGATGTTTTCGTGTGTAGTTTTGGAAAATGTTTCCGCACGACAATTACATATGAAGACGCTGTTGTCAAATTTTTTTTTTTTTTTTTCCAAGAGACAGCTCTTAATTGATGTTGGGGCTATTTGCCAATGACCTCAAATTTCATCTAATTGGAAGCTAGTAGCAATGCACTTATGGAACCAATAAGAATTACCAAAATGAAACGAAGTTTGCAACAAGAAAGCACACCTAATGCAAGAATGCTACAGTAAAACAAATTGAAAAACAGAAGTGCCAAGTCAGAAATAGCTCTAATCAGCAATAACTCTGCTTACATAAAGCAAGACTGCATGTGAGACCAGCAATGCCACTTTTTCTTCATCATTCTGACCAGAAAACTATTTCAGAACCACCCAACTGGGTTAAGACCCATGAACAAACAGCTCCCTGCACCAGAATATAATTCAAATGATAGAAAACCACCCTTTCTTCATTGGAGAAAGATCATTGAACACATACCTCTGAATGAAGAAAAACAGACGATGGGGAATAGGTTGTGCAACAAGAGGCATTTACAAAAAGAGATCAACAGATATGTCCCATTTAAGACAGATATGTTCCATTTAAGAGGGATTTAGCTACCAAATGCCAGACACTGGCTTAAAGAGGCAAACTGAAATCACCATACACCTCGTAGCGAAAAGATTGAATAACAAAATGGTAATGGATGTGTCCATCTAGCTGAAATTTTTATAGAAGATCTTTCTACTAGTAGACATAGCTGTCCATATTTACATGCAGTAGTTTCAGATACAGAGTAGTAATTAGATATCCTCTTCAGGGAGACACCAAAGTAAATACTCGACACTGGGACTATGCAGCAGAGAACAGGAACTAAACAAGACAGGAGAGGAGATAAATGAAACCTTATATGAATATTTGAGATAAATATGAATTTGGTCAACTTATCAATGACAAAGTCATATTGGAACAACCAAAAAAGAGAGGAAGCCCCTGCAAAACTTAAAAAAAGGTTAAACAGCCAGAAGTAGGAGAGCAGTTATTTCATTGCAGGGCACTCGTTGCTGAATATTTTCCCGTACACTATGGTTGTACTGAAAAAACAAGGGACCAGTAGTTCTAAATGGAAGTCCCAAATCCGCTCCCATGCTTCTAAGTGACGTAAACAACTTCAAAGATCATCATGTGTCTTCCGGAAACCAAACAGGAAACCAAACACAAATCTGAGTTTCAGAAAAGCTATGAAGTATAAAACCAAGCACGACTATGTGCATGAGCACTTCTTACCATCCTCAAACTGAGGGCCAAACTGAGGTTGTCAATAGATGCCTTGAAAACTATCTGAGATGTCTCACTAGAGATAGACATACAGTTTGGACTAAATAGTTGCCTTTGGCAGAAAATGAAACAACATGCAGATGCTCTATATGGGCAAAAACCTCCAAATTACCGACACTATGCTCCAGGTGGAACTAATGTGGCTGCAGCTGAGCAGCTCTTGTTAAGCAGAGATGCCACACTCAAGATTCTCAAAGAACACTTGGCCACCTCTCAGCATAAAATGAAACAATATGCAGATGCTCAGAGAACTGAAAGGAGTTTATGGTGGGAGATTGGGCCTATCTAAGGTTGCAGCCTTTCGGTCAGGTCACAATGGCTTTTAGGAGAAATGCTAAGCTAGCTCCCAAGTTCCTTGGACCATATCAGATCACACAAAAAGTGGGTCCAGTGGCTTACGAGCTTGCCCTATGATAAGAGTATTATAGCTAGCTGCACCGCTGCCTCACCAGATCCTATCCCATGCCTAACTGATTCTCAATCTGTAACTAATCAATGTACAGTTAGTTAAAGCATTCTGTTTGTAGCGTAACTAATACGCTCCAGTTAGGTGCAAAGGCTTGTGTGCCTATATAAACAGTTGTAGCTCCATTGTTGAAGTGTGGAATGAAATAAACAGTTTCTGGAAAACTCTTTATGGTATCAGAGCCTTTCTAAGCTCTCACGAGCAAAAATGGCTGATTCATCTTCGTCAACCTCGGCTTCCACCACGATGTATACAACCCTACCTCCAAACCTTAGTCTCCTCATCTCAAATCTTAGTTCGTTTATTACTGTGAAGCTTGATTCCTTGAGTTTCTTGATCTGGAAAAATCAATTCCAGAATATTCTTCGTGCAACAAATCTGTTCAGTTATGTGGATGGCGACTCCCAAACCTTCCTCAACTGTTAAAGATTCTACTGGTAACGATCTCACCAATCCAGAATTTCTCGTGGAACTTGATTGATGCTCATCTTCTCAGTTGTATCATCGCAACCCTAACTCCTTCAATTTACACTTCTGTTGTTCATCTTACTCACTGCTATGAGATCTGGTCCGCGCTAGAAAAGCGATTTACCTCTCTATCTTGGTCGCACATTCATCAATTGAAAAATCGTCTCAACACCATCACAAAAGGTGCAAACACAATGGAGGACTTTCTTCGTCAGATTCAAGATATTGCTGAACAGTTGTCTCTTGCTTCTTCACCGATAGACGAAGAAGACCTAGTTCTCATTACTCTAAATGGCTTACCCGATGAGTTTGATGCTTTCAAAACCACAATTCGTGCTCGTACTGAGCCCATATTGATGCAAGAATTAAGTTCTTTGTTATGTTCTGAGGCTATTCACGTTGATCTAAAGCTAAGAAATCTACATCTTCAGATCTTAATGTCGCTTTTGCCTCTGTGAAAGGGAATCCTTCTTCTTCATCTACTCGTGGTTTTTCCTCTTATAATCGTGGTCGATCTCACCAATATCGCCCTAATTTTAGAGGTTTCCAATCCTCAAATGGTGGTTCTCGTGGCAGTTTTCGTGGTCGCAATGGTGGCCGATTTTCTGGGGGTTATAGTGATCGATTTTCTGGTTCTTCTGGTGGTTGTTTCTCCGGTGATCGATTTTCTGGTAGCTCTGGTGATCGTTTGTCTGGTGGTTCTGTGGTTTGCCAAATCTGTGGCAAATTTAATCATACGGCTTTGAACTGTTGGTATCGCTTGGATGAGTCTTATGGTGCTACTTCGTCTGAATCAGGTCCTAAAGCTTATGCTGCTAGTCCATCTTTCTCCTCATGCCCAAATCAGTGGTATGTTGACTCAACGGCTACTCATCATATCACAAATGATCTCAACAATCTGCAGCTTTATCAACCTTATCACGGTCAGGATCAAGTCACTGTTGGCAATGGATCTAATCTCCCAATTCTTCACTCTGGTAAGGGTATTTTGCCCACTCCTAAATTTCCCTTTCATCTTCGCAATGTTCTTCATGTTCCTTCTATTTCTTCCAACTTGTTATCCGTTCAACAATTGACCAAGGATAATCATTGCACTGTTACATTTGATGATCGATCCTTTGTGGTTCAGGACAAGATCACGAAGCAAGTTCTGCATAAGGGACTCAATCATTTCACTCCTCCTTCTCCTGTCGCTCAACCATCTGCTTTCTTTACCAGATCTGTTGATAGTTCTACTCTGCATCAATGCTTAGGTCATCCTTCTTCAATAAAATTTCAGCATGTTCTGAAACATTTGAAATATCCAGTTGCTCATGAGTGTACTCAATCTCTTTGTACTCATTGTTGCACTGCTAAAAGTCATAGATTACCTTTTAAACTCTCTACTAGTTCTGTTAATGAGCCTTTATCTCTTATTCATAGTGATGTTTGGGGCCCTTTTACTGCAGTTAATACCTCTTTTCGTTACTATGTGTTGTTTGTTGATGACTATAGTCGATTCACATGGATTTATCCCTTGGTTTATAAAAGTGAGGTGTTCTCTAAGTTTGTTGAGTTCAAAGCATATGCTGAAAAACAATTTAATGTTGCCTTGAAGATTTAGCGTACTGATGGTGGTACTGAGTATATTAATAAAGATTTTCGTGAGTTTCTTACTCTTCAAGGCATTATTCATCAACATAGTTGCCCTTATACACCTTCTCAAAATGGTGTTGCTGAGCGAAAACATCGTCATCTTATTGAAACATGTATTGCTTTGTTACGCCATTCTTCTTTACCCCTTTGTTATTGGTTTGAGGCCCTTGCCACAACTGTCTATCTTATAAATTGACTGCCTAGCTCCAAGTTACATCATGTCAGTCCCTTTGAGCTTCTTTTTCATGAATCTCCAGATTACTCTTTTCTCAAAGTTTTTGGTTGTCAATGTTTCCCTTGGCTAAAGCCCTATACTCATCACAAGCTCCAGCCTAAATCTATTTCTTGTGTTTTCATTGGCTATCATCCTTCTGTTAAAGGTTATCGTTGTTTAGATCCCTTAATCGGCAAAATTTACTTTTCTCGGCATGTTATCTTTAATGAAACTGTTTTTCCTTTTGCCACTCACAAAATTTCTGTGCCCTCTCCTTCTTTAACATCTCAGTATCAATCTTTTTTCTGGCAATTATATTTGATATTCACAATTCATCGTTCTTACTCCTTCCGTTCCAAAATAAGTGTTTCTTTTGAGACTCCGTGCCATTTTTAACAACTTATATCTTTTAATGTGAACCTCAAAAAATATATGCATTATGGATCTTGTTTGATAGATCTTAATTAATTCTAAATTATACAAAATCTTCAAAATCATAAAAACTATTACACATTAAAAGATATAAGCCATTGAGAATGACACGCAGTCCCAAAATGGACAATTATTTTGGAACAGAGGGAGTAATAATTATAGTGTCTTTAAGAGTAATATAGGCTTTGAAAAGTACACCACCTATTCAATTCTGTCTAAATTTATTAGTACTTGTGTAGCCTTTACTTCCATTACAGCCACCCTCCAGAACCACCACTATAGCTACCATTGCCACCACCAACCCCACCACCCTCACCACCATGCCATCGTCCTCACCTCTACCACCATTACAAACCATTACTCCATCATCACAACTGCCATCAGCACCACCACCCTCCACGACCACTGTCGCCATCAGCACCATTCTGCCACCAAGATAGCTACCGCTGCCCACTGTCTCTATTCCACCACACCAGTACCACTCCATCACCCTTCATAACCATTGTCACCCCCATCATGACGCCACTGTTGTCACCAAAACCACCGTATGATGTACACCACCACTTCTCCATCATCGCAGCTGCCACCACCACCATTCCACCACCAACACCACCATTATAGTTGCCACTGCCACTGCCACTACCATTACCGCTTTATCATACGACCATCGTCACAACTAACGCCACAACCACCTCGTCTCTAGCATTGCATGCCGGTACAACTACCACCCCACTCCATTGTTGCAATCATTACCACAAACATTGCATGATTGCTACAATTACTACCACTAGCATCAATCTAGCGGCATCACCACTACCACTCCAACAGCATCACGACTACCACCGATGCCACCACTATCGCTACCACCACGTTCACTCTCTCTCCGACATGCAGAGTAACTCCATATCTCCATCATGTTTTGCCAGACTTGCTAGTCCATTCACTTCACATCTTTTCAATTTGCATGACTTGAGGATGCGAAGTTAAATGCCATAAAAGACTCAATTGAAGTCCTTTAAGTCCTTAGTCTTTTCTAACACCGATTGGTTTTAGGAGAGTTGGTAGAAAAGCGGTCCGACATCATTCTTCCTCCACACCAGCTCGTTATAATCACCACCACTCCACCTCTGCTACAACCACCATTGGCATACTACCAACTACTATCGCAAATCTCTCGACCACCACATCATATGTGGTCACCCCCTCTCCACCACCCCGACAAATACATGATTAATAAAACTAAAAGAGCACAATAATAAAAAAAAAATTAATGAAATTTCATTTATTTTTGTATCATGTTGTAATTCAATTCTTGATATTTGTATGAAACAACTTTTCAACATTAAAAGTTTAATATTCAATTTCTAGTACTTAATATTTTAGCTTTCAATTTTAGTTTTATCAAAAAGTTCCTTAGGCAATAACGAAAGTCCCACCTAATTAGTATTGTGTCAGGAATCGTTTTTCACTTTTCGTACTAAAAAGAAAAAATCATGTTCGGATTTGGAAAAAGAGTGCTCCTATAGTCCCAGGGCCGGCCCAGGCCCAAGGCCCACAAGGCCTGGGCCTAGGGCACACCAAAAATGACTAAAATTTGGGGCACACCAACATTTGGTACAAATGGGCTTGACTAGAACACTTTTTTGGGCCAAATAAAGAAAAAAAATCCACTATTAGTTATAAAAGAGTCCAACCATTGTGACCCAACATTTAAAAGAAGCCCTCTAAAATTGGGTGTAGCCAATATAACTCGCCCCAATCCGTAATAGTGGATTTTTAAAAAAATCAGTCAAGCCTGATTGAAACCTCCTGAAGGCCCACTAGAACCCCAAATAGTGGATACACCCAATTTTAGAAATTGGGAATCCCTAGACTAACAAGCGACAATACTAATAAACTAGGAATTAGGATTTTGGATTAGGAATTAGGATTCTAGGAACTACGAAGATCTATTAATCTATTATATATTAATAGATTAACACATGACGAAGTAATTAGGTAGTAATTTTCTCATCTTCTTGTTAGAGTTTCGAGTAGGTTTGTATTTGAGATTTCTAAATTGACACAAATTCTTGAGTTTTTCCAAGTAACCAAAAAGTTGTTGATCAAATTTCACTATTTTCTAGCAGATAAAGTCGTAATATTAATTCTAGCATATCAAATTTCTTACTTATTATAAGTAGTTAAATGAGCCATTTTGACCCAAATTTTTTAGAGGAAACTGAAAGAACATATTTGGGTAACACTAGGGTTTAGCATTGGCATAACAAAGGAGTTTTGACCCAAATTTTGTTTTTAAAAAGGCACAGGACTGAAAATGCTCTAAATCATTGTTAAATTTAGCTTGTATTAATTCCCTTTTGGACGGGGAGATTGTAGTAACAAAAACGCAGAAAGTTCGGTTTAGGAACACGAAAATTTTTAGGGCATATTTTTTTAATTAGGCCTAAGACACCCAAATACCTTGGGCCGGCCCTGTATAGTCCGAGACAATTTGGAAATAGTGTTGTAATTTTTTTTGCTCAGAGAAGTAGTATTGTGTTAGGATTCGGAAACTAGGTACTACTTACTATATATAGATGCTCCATGAAGCAGTGTAGTAATAGGAATATATTCAGCTCTTTACTTTCTTCTCCGATTCACTCCACAAATTACGTAGGCATTGTTTCAGACCATGAAAGAGAGACAGACCCGTCAATGCCCGCCTCCACCGGCGGAATACCCGTGGCTTTTATTTTGCCATGGCAGAGGCTTCAGAAACCAGACTTTTCACACCATATCACACCCACCCTCCAGCCAAAACAACAACAACAATAACATCTCCTCTGTTCGATCTGTCCCTGAATTACGCAACAAAATCGTTTGGAATTCATGTCACGGCTGGTTAATACTCTCTGACAACGATGAAGATCAATTCTCCCTCTTCAACCCCGTCACTCTGGAGTGTATCCTTCTACCGCCTTATGATAAACTGGATCCAAAAACCAATATCAATGCCTGCGCTTTGTCATCCCCTCCTACCGATCCAACTTGCACACTTTTCCTATTCGACAGTGGTCTACGTAGAATACTCTTCTGCCATCTTGAAAACAAATATTGGAGTGAGAAGAGATATGTCAAGGAGATTGAGGCCATAAACAAAAGTAAATCCGACACGGATTGCCTTCGTCAGCCTGTTTTTTGCAAAGGCAAACTATACGCCTCAACGAGTTTCATAAGCCAACTTGTATCGATTGACACAGTTGAACAAGACACTACTAATCTTGTCATAAAACCTTTGGGGACTGAAATGCCTACGGACTATGATCAACTTTCACCAAATGTGATGGAATACTTGGTCGAATCTGACGGGGATATTTACTCCATAATTGTCATGTATGGCGGAAGAATGTTTACAGATGTGTTTGGTATTGAGATTTTCAAATTGGACTTAACCTCTGTGACTTGGGAAAGGGTGGAAAGCGTCAAAGATCGAGTATTTTTCTTGTGCTCCAACTATGCAATTTCGTGCCCTGCTATTTGCACAGATCAAGTGGGAGGGACTTGCGTGTATTTCACTCGGTGTGAGGATAAAAGCTTGTATGCATACAACATTGAGGATGACAGTGTTTCAGTATCTTTGCCTTGTCCAAATTTATCGACACCGTGGAAGTCACCCATATGGGTAACGCCTGATTTGAGGTAACAATAGATACCATTGATCAGCTCTTTTTGTTTACAAACATGATTGATATCAACTTGATGCAACTCGTATTTTAGTTCGGTCTTGTATCAGTTACGATGCAATTCTTGTTTATTTTGTGTTGTGGAGATGGTTTGCTTCTTGTTGCTTTTTGTTTCCTAGCTAGCCATAATGAGTCTTATTGGATGGGTTTGATCCTTTCCATTGTTTCCGGTTGTTTGCTTCGATAGATTGTTAATTTACACAAAAATAATAATTAATTCGACTAAGGAATCTGGGAAAAAAAATTTTGATGGCTTTTTTTTTGCTAATTCTCGTGTATTTTGTGTTGTGGACATGGTTTTTTCCTATTGTTTCCGGTTGTTTGCTTCGATATATGGTTAATTTACCCAAATTTTTTTTTTACTTCAACTATGGAATCTGGGAAAAGAAAATCTGATAGTTGGCTTTATTGCTAATTCTTTTTCTAGTTAAGAAGATATCTGACTTGGCTTTGGAATTTCAACTTGATTGATCTTATAGTTAGTCAATGAATTGGATTCAAAGTTGTTATAAACTGCCTTGTTGCTTTCTCGCTCAAAAACCCATCTTGTTCAGAGACTAAATTTGTCTTTTCGTTGAAAGGATCGCTGATTTTTCCTTTTTTCATAGTTTAACAAATGATGATCAGAGAAAAGCTATGCACATAAGTGGAAAAGAAGAGCAAAAGAAAAAAGAAGAACAAGGCAGTGGAGAGGGGTGGAAAGAGGTCGTGGAAAAAGAAGAAGATGGGAAGATAGAAGTAAAAGAGAGACTAAATCTGCTTGACCTGCCACTGGATGTCTTAAAATCGATTTGTGGGCTGCTAATGCCAGTCGACTACATGAAGTTCCGGGCTGTATCCACAGTAACTCGACGACTAGCTCCGCATATCGAATGGAGAACCTCAATGTCTGGTTTGGATCAACGCCATTATTCTCTATCATCTCCTTGGCTCATCAATTTTGAGAAAAACTGCGGTGTTTTCAGTTTTGTTGACCCATATCACAACGACAAGTACCTCGTTCGGATTCCTAAAACATTGGAAAATGTGACCCTCTGCTATTGCAAAGATGGTTGGTTACTTATGTGTCAATGGTCGAAAACAACCGATCCAAACAACCGATTTCAGCATCGCTTGATTTTTTTCAATCCTTTTACAAAGGAAACTATAATATATCCACCCTTTCCTTCCCTATTTCTTGGTTTCTCACAATTTGGATTCTCATCGTCACCATCTTCTTCCAATTGTGTTGTCGTAGTGGTCACATGGCTTTCCGCCACGGTTCACATATGTATTAGTCGTTCGAGGGAGGAGGAATGGAGCTATTTTGAGTCAGAAAACAATTCAAATTTTGAACTAGGTTTCATGAGCTATCCAATTTTTGCCCATGGAGCCTTTTACTTTATGAGCAAGAATGGAGGACTCGGAGTGTTGAAATTAGAAGGAAGTGATGACAACAATGGTTGTAGTTGGGAAATTCTCGAAAACACCAAATCACCTTGCAAGTCTTTCAGTCACAACTTCTTGGTCAAGTGTGATGGAGAACTTCTTTCTGTATTCATCGCCAACTTTGGAAAATGGGTTGAGGTTTTCAAGTTGAACAACATTACGCTGGTTTGGGAGAGAGTCCATAGTCTTGGAAATCATACGTTGTACATTAGCCATTCATCGGCTCTCTCCGCTAAGGAAAAAGCTTCTAAAATGGAAGAGAAGATCTATCTCCAAAGATTTTGTGAGCAGGGCATTGTGTCATACTCTCTTGCTACAGGATTGTACCACTACTCATTTGGGAGTGAAGAAGGCTCACTGAAGGATTACTATGGCACACGACAACAACTTTTTAGCGGTTGGATTGTTCCTCGATGGCTCTAGCAACTTTTTAGTGGTTGGATTGTTACGATACTTTTTTTTTCTTCCTATTATCAACAATTTCTGAAGTTAATATTTATGTCAAGTTGGTTTATTTGGTAGATGTTCTTTATAACCAACAATCTTATACTCCATTTGTCCCCCTTTTTTACGGTTCGATATTTCATTTTGTGTTGTCCCTTAGTAAAGACTCATTTTGAAAAGTTAGTGGGAAAAGTTTGTATGTTTATTATTTTGCTCTCAGCAGATTCTGCAACGCGATAATATTTTTGTCGAGATTTTAAAGCATGTGGTAAAGCCTCACTAAGTGTTCTAGATTCACATAACTAATTCAGTTGGGTGAATTTATGTAAAGGCGACAGCACAGTTGCACTGTCCATTATTGTCAATAGATTTTGTCTCTCTTTTTCAAAAAAAACTCAGTTGAGTGTGCTAAGATGCAACATCTAACTGAGTCTAAACTACACAATGTGAACACAATTGGGATCCTACAAATGCCATAAAGGAAACAACTCACTAAGTATGTGGTAAAGCCTCACTTAAGTTTGCTAGATTCACACAACTAATTCAGTTGAGAGTATTTATGTAAAGGCGATAGCATATTTGTAATTAGGGGTGAGCACGGGTCGGGTTTGGCACCCATCCGACACCCGACCCGATTCTATCGGGTTAGAGTATTGTGAACCCAAAACCGACCGACTACACTAGAAAAACCCATCCGAAAATCATCATCGATTGGATTGTCGGATCGGGTCGGTCGGGTTCGTCGGTTTGGGCCAGGAAAAGAAAAAAAAATCATAGTGTGATGAGAGAGTGGCAGAGATCGAAGAGGAGATGAGAATGGAGCATAATCTTTGCTGTGTAATCTGGATTTCATCGCCGTCCTCGTCGCCATTTCTTGGAGAGAGAGAGAGAGAGAGAGAGAGAGAGAGAGAGAGAGAGAGAGAGAGAGAGAGAGAGAGAGAGAGAGAGAGATTGACTCAGAGACGGCAAGATCGGGACAGACTCAGGCCGTGAACGATGGCTTGAGGCGTGAGAAACGACGAGATTGCGAGAGACTCAGGAGGTGAAACGGCGGCTTGAGGTGTCGAAGTGCGACGGCGCGAGAGAGAGAGAGAGAGAGAGAGAGAGAGAGAGAGAGAGAGAGAGGATTTGTGCAGCCGGGCATGCTTTGCTGTATCACTTCATCTTTTTCTTTTTGGTGTAATCAGAGAAAAGAAACATTGGGAAGACCATTGTATATATATAATACACGCGTACTATATCAAATAACTCGGGTCGGGTTAACTCGGTTTTGGCACTTTCCACCCGACACCCGACCCGGAACCCGAAATTTATTTATTTTTTTAAACTTGAACCCAACCTTATAGAACATTAGAATCTACCCGAACCTCTGCGGGTCGGATCGGGTCGGGCGGGTTGAATGGGTCCATGCTCACCCCTAGTTGTAATGTCCATTATTGTCAATGTATTTTCCCTCTCTTTCTCAAAAAACTCAGTTGAGCGTGCTAAGATGCGACATCGATCTAACTGAATCTGAACTACACAATTTGGATCCTACAAATGCTATAAAGGAAACAACTTCCTCAAGGTATCAGTGAAATACCGATGTGCAGTTGTTTGTATGCTGTAAAAAGTGACAAGTAACCACGAAGGCCTGAATGTAAATGTCAAGGCCTGAGCGATCTTAGTGTGGGCGTGCAAAGACTAGATTGCAGTCCAATTGTTGAGATAGGTCTCATGCCTTTTCCTGACTTCGTCTCTTAGGTGATTGGTGTGACCCAAAGGGCAGAATCACACAGGTTCATTGTGCCTTATCGTAAAGGACTTATAATTTCCTAAACGGTTTTGGAAAATGAATATAATGAAGTAAAATGAAAATCAAACTTTATTAATGATGATCAATAAAGCTTCGGTACAAGGTAAGATAAAAACGAGAGCTAGGCTTGAGCTAGACAAACGTTGAATAAAGCAGAGAAACAATGAAATCCAAGTGAGTGGAGAGAGAAACTCTGAGAAGAATAGGTTTGTAAGTGTGAGCTTTCTGGTTGAGGAACCCTTAATCTATCTTCAATTCTAGTAATTATAGGCTAACGGTTCCATAATCTTGGCCCCTTAATCTTGTCATTTTGATGTTGAACTTCCCAGCTAGGAGTTGGTTACACAGCTCAAGATAATTTCCATCCAGTTTGTTTAGCTTTGTATGTGATCTTTGTAACAAACTTTCCCTCCGAACGTGAGAACCAAATGCTGAGGAATCCATACTCCTCAGTCTCTTGATGCATCATCCGTGTAACCACTATCCCTTGAAACGTGGATGGCCAATGGCTGAAGAGCCCAGGTCTTGGCCATCTCTGTCACTTTGTATAGATAAAAATCAGCCATTTATATTTCAAATGGCTTAAGATATAATTTCATTATTTATAAAAATAAACTGTATTAGACCGAAATGGATTAATTACCAATCCGAGATCGATTGGGCCTAAAATGACACCATGGGCCCAACGGTAATTAGTATGCGTTTGGCCCTTGATCATTCATTGCTAGGCCTATGAAGTCCAATTTATCCTTTTTGGCCATTAGTTATGATCTTTGGCTAGATTGGCTAAATTTGGGTGTAAACAACAGTAAATCCCTATAGTCAACTTAAAAGAATCCAGGCCTGACTGGGTTTGATTTCAGAAGCTTTCGCAATGAATGACAGATTCACGTTGCACCATATGTTGCAAAAGAATGTTTGCATTTATCAATAGAATGTCATGCCGGCTTCAAATGGTATTTGTTGCGACCTCTTATTTCATAGTCAATTCGCTGAAGTCAAAATGACTCGTCTTTCAAAATCTCCTTTTGTGTCCAGTGTCGAACTTCATCTGATTTTGTTGAACCGTCGCAACTCTCTCCTCTTAGGCTCTTATAATCAGACATCTTTCCTGCATACTGGGCAAGAGCCAAGGATTCTTAACCACTCATCTCCGCATCACAAATGAAAAAAGTGTCCACAACTTGGTAGTACCCTGATCAATTCTCCACTCGTGAAATCCTGAGATTGTCATGGCAAATGATGAGTGTGTTTATCCACACATATAAGAATAAGACTATCATAAACGAATTTTGGACTTGAACAAGGTGTATGTGTCGGTATTCAGCTCCAGCATCATTGGACACATTCTATCATGGGGTTATTTACTGGGACACCCCCTGTAAGTTAACGTTTTTCACCAAACACCCCTTGCAAGAAAAAAACCTACGACGAGACCCCCTCTAAATACTAAAATTATCCCATCCCTACCTTCCGTCAGCCCTTGATCCCCCTACCGTTATATTTTGGCTAAAAATATGACATGGTCTACCAAATATGCCTCCCACCCAAGTTCCCTCTCCTTTTCCCCCATTCTCCCCATTTCCCCCCACTTACGTGAAACGTGAAACCCCCCTCTCTCTCTCCCTCTGTCGTCTGTCCCTCTCTCCTCCATTTACGTCTTCCTCTCTCCTTCTTTCGTCTCTCCCTTTCCTCTTTGTCGTCTCTCTCCCTCTCCTCCCTCTCCTCCCTCTCATCTCCATCCTTTTCCTTCTCTTCTCTCTGAAAACCCTAAAAAATCAAATCTCAATGTCTTCTTCTTGTACTACAGCTGCAAGCAACCCAGAAGGGTATAAATTCCAATGTGAATGCAAACTGAGCCAATATGTCACTTGGCAACTCCCCAGATAGGGAATTTGATTCCAAATCAATCTATTATATTATTGAAGAATTGGAAAGGGATTTTGGAATTTGACCTACCAAGTCATTAGACCAAAGTAGAAGAAACCTCAAATCCCTAAGCTCAGAATTGTGGGAAAGGTCCAAATATTGCAAAGAAGAGCCATTGCACAAAAGTGGCATCGGGTTTCCTTGATGGATTTTGATTTGGACTTGAGAGATTTGGTGGATTTTGGGTGAAGGGACTGAGAGGGAGTGAGGGAGTGAGAGAGTGGAGAGGGTTTGGTTCGGTTTGTGGAGGAAGAAGGAGAGGAAGGATTGTGGTGGTGGTCTGAACTGTGGGGAGAGAGAGAGAGAGAAAGTGAGATTTCGGGCTGAGAGATTGAGAGGGATTTAAGGTTTTGATTGTGTCTGGGAAGGAGGAGGAAGAGAGAGAAAGAAGGTTTAACTTTTATGGAAATTTTCGTTCAAGTGTAAGTATATATACTGGAGGGTAAAATGGTCCTTTAACTCTTTCCGTTAACAGAGTTAGAGGTCCAAAACTTTAGTTACTTAGAGGGGGTCTCGTCGTAGTTTTTTATTATTGCAGAGGGTGTTTGGTGAAAAACGTTAACTTATAGGGGGTGTCCTGGTAAATGACCCTTCTATCATGTCACCATTGTTATATAGGTTAATGATAGTATCAATATCACAAAAGCATAGAACAAGGACATAGTAATGTGAACTTAAGCATTGGAGAACTTACAGCCACAGAATGTGCACGAAAAAAGTGCATTGAACACTAGGGCTCCGTTTGTTTCGACGTAAAATATTTTACAATGTAAAATGTTTTCCATGTAAAATGTTTTTGCTAAAAATGAACTTTTTTACTTTTATTTTAAGGTGTTTGGTTGACACATGACAAAAATAAGAAAAGAACCCATATGGCTTTCGAAACCTATTGAAAGCCTTTCATCATAGTGAACGGATTTCAGGTGGCGTTGTCTTCGGCTTAGTCATAGTGAACGGATTTCAGCAATTTGCTACAAATTCTAATGTCGAGGTACAAAATTAATGGTTATTGCATTTCTTCGAATACTTAGAATGCTTGAAAAAAATATCAGTACAGAAAGAGAGAGAGAGAGAGAGAGAGAGAGAGAGAGAGAGAGAGAGAGAGAGAGAGAGCACATCAGGTGGCTAATGGTCAATTGGGTAATGGTCGTGGTGTCTTGTTTTCGACATTGGAAAATGTCGGGCTCTCCTGAGTCCAAAAACAACTTACGGGCTAAAAAGAAAAAAACAATTTCACCCCATGGGTGCAAAATGTTTTACGTTGGAAAACATTTTACTACATTTTTTCCTAACCAAACAACGGAAAATGGGTAAAATATTTTACTGAAAAATATTTTACGTCCAAACAAACGGAACCTAGGAGTGAGCATAGTTATGGGGCCATCTTTTTTTGCGAGTACGATGTCTATTTGTTTTTTCAAGGTAAGAAGAATTGCTTGATTATGTAGGCATGCTAATGGAAAACAAAATATGACTCAAGAGGCGGCCATTACCCCATCCCTGTGAATATGTTCATAGTAATTAGTACAAAGGATGATTCACCACCCAGCTAGGATTTCTGGATAAACATGATTCCATGAAATAATTGCCCCTGAATGACACACCCAGGGGTTGCCCCAGTGGTTAGGGCGAGTGCCTGACTTTAAGGGTAGTCCCTTTGGTCAGGTGTTCGATTTCCCACAGGGTGAGTACCTGTGCTAAGCGGGGGGCCGTGACTGGTGTGGGTTGCGCCAGCTCTCTCTGAGGTTTGGGTCGTGCAGTGGGTCCAATTAGTGGCCTATTGTAGGGCTGTTCCTCGGTTATCAAAAAAAAAAAAAAAAAAATTGCCCCTGAATGAATTCTCTTTTCGAACTTGAACCGCAATTATACTTGCATTTGTCAATGTGACCCCTAACTTCAAAAGATGAAGCCATGCTTAACAAATAACTAATGTGACTCAAATGAGATGTTTCATGATTTCGAAGATCGATTGATGCAAGATAGAACCAAGGTACTTATCTCTAAGGAAATAATAAAACTTGTCGCATAGCCTGGTCTTTTTCTGCTGTTGGGAATGAATTTGTAGTTTGGCAACTTCCTAGGCTCCGTTTGTTTGACCATAAAATATTTTACCCATTTTTTTATTTTTGGGTTCCATTATGATAAGCGACGTATTATATGTATTGTTGGTATAAGGTGCCCTCACCCGCTATAGTGCGCAAATTTTAACAACTGTAGGCTGAAAGCCTCAAATGCACTATGATAATCCTTCAATGGACCTTTTTCACTCTTAGAGAAGTAATGATACATTCATGTGCTAATGTGACATAAGTTTCTGCTACCAAAAACATGTAAACCTCACAAATGAGTCCCCACTATAGAGCCCCCAACTCGTCAAATGGATGGATGGCTAGATTTATCTTGATCTGGAGGGCTTCAGTTTTCCTTCAAAATATCTAGGAAACTATCTTTGCTTTTCTATCCATCCGCCATATTCTAGAACTCTCAGAACAATCCTAAGCATGTCCTAGAGTCTACCACGGCAGAGGTTTCAGAAACCATATATACTTTTCACACCATATCACACCCACCCTCCAGCTGCAAAAACAACAAGAGTTGTTAGAACTGTCCCAGAATTACGCAACAAATCTGTTTGGAATTCATGTCATGGATGGTTAATACTCTTTGACAACGACGATGATAAGTTCTCCCTCTTCAACCCCTTCACTCTAGAGTGCATCCTTCTACCGCCTTGTAATCAACTCGATCCCAAAACCGATATCAATGCCTGCGCTTTGTCGTCCCCTCCTACCGATCCAAGTTGCACGCTTTTCCTACTCGACAGTGGTCTATGTAGAATACTCTTCTGCCGTCTTGAAAACAAACATTGGAGTGAGAAGAGATATGTTAAGGCCATTGAGGCCATAAAAGTAAATCCGACAAGGATTACCTTTGTCTGCCCGTTTTTGCAAAGGCAAACTATACGCCTCAACGAGCTGCCAATCTGTATCCATTGACACAATTGAACAAGACAAACCTAAAACGAAGGTAAATCTCATCTCATCTCTCTCTCTCTATTGGTGTTGTTTCTAGTCCAGATCCTGTATCAAGGTGTGTTTTGGCTTTAAAAAGGCACTTATTTTTTGTCTTTATTTGATTTGATTTTTTTTTTGCGTTTGTTAGTTTTGTATCGATTTTTTTATGTATTATTGGTTCGTCTCGGAATCCAAAAAGGTAAAAGATTATGATTAGAACTCTCAATTTTTTGAATAAGGTCGAAGAAAGTGAAAAAATCAGTCTTTTTGACTTATTTTTGTCTTTCATCAAAAAAATTGAAGCTTTGATCATATTTTTAAATTTTTTTGATTCCTCTCGCCGAGACGAACCAATAATACAAAAAAAGTCGATGCAAAACTAAAAAATGCGTAAAAAAATCAAATGCCAAGTGACTTTTTAGGCCAAAACCACCCAATTATCCTGTTTCTACTTTCTACTAGTACTTTTCTGAGTAACTGTAAGTTGATTTACCGTACGTACATTTGTAGACCTAATCGCTCTCTCTCTCTATAGCAATCAATACTGTTTCTAGTTCAGATCCTGAACCGATTATCATGTTTCTACTATCTACTATACTTTTCTGAGTAATTGAAAGTTGAATTTAGTCAATCTCTCTTTCTCTCCCCATCAATAGGGTTGCTGTTTTGAGGTCGATATTTTTCGTTTGCTGAAAATGTTTTACTAGGTTTTAGTGTTATTCTCTATCTGAATACTGTTTCATCTAATCATTCGTCATGTATCCTATATGCAAAAGAACCACACTGATCTACTTTCTCTAATCACAATCCAAAAATGGGAATGGAAGCGACAGCAAGGTAAGCCACATAAATCACTTTGATCCCAAAAAAAAAAAAAGGCTCCTGTACTTTATACTTTTTTCATCAACACGGAAGGGTCTCCATATCAATGCCAGAAATGCAAGGCTGAGATAGCAACTTTAGGCCTACACATCGAATATGCATCCAAACATACTAAATAGCTTTTTGCAAAGCCGCTTAAGAATGGATTTAAAAAACGGAGACTTTATCAGGATACTACCAAGTTGTAGATTTCAAGAATGGAGACTTTATCAGATTTCAATCGCAATCGCGTTAGTTTAAAGAAAGTAGTTGATCTATTTTAAGAAAATATCCCTGAAGTTTGATTTTAGAAAATGCTCTTAGAAATATGTTTCACCAGATTACACAAATGAAATATCAAAATGTCACTCCAATATGGACCCGAATGTTTTCCAGAAACATAGAAGGCCCTCCTCCTGTAAAAGTAATGAAACTTGCAAAAGAAGAAAAGAGAAACGACATACACATAAAAATTTGACGTTCCCCCAATGCCTGCATCTTGGTTACCTCTGGTCTAATCACTTAAACTTGCCTGCAACATGCAAATTATATTTGATCAAAACACACACACACACACAAGAATTGTATACCTTTTTTAGGGGCATACGACTTCTTAAGCGGCTTTGGAAAAAGTTCTTATACCTCGGATATTTGATTAATAAAATCTTTTTCCTTTCAAAAAAAAAAAAAAAAGGTTTGGTTGCATGTTCGATGAGTATGCCTAGAGTTGCTATCTCAGCCTTGCATTTCTGGCATTGATATGGAGACCCTTCCCTGTTCATGAAAAATGTATCAAGTACGGGCCTTTTTTTTTTTTTTTTTTTGTATCAAAGTGATTTAAGTGGCTTACCCTGCTGTTGCTTCTTTTCCCATTTTTGGATTGTGATTAGAAAAAGTAGATCATGTGTGGTTCTTCAGCATATAGGATACAAGACAAATGATTAGATGAAACTGTATTCAGATAGCGAATAACACTAAAACCTAGTAAAACATTTTCAACAAACGGAAAATATTGACCTCCAAACAACAACCCTATTGATGGGGGAGAGAGAGAGATTGACTAAATTCAACTTTCAATTACTCAGATTAATATAGTAGAAAGTAGAAACGTGATAATTGGTTCAGGATTTGAACTAGAAACATTACCGATTGCTACAGAGAGAGAGCAATTAGGTCTACAAATGTACGCGTGGTAAATCAACTTACTGTTAGTTGGAAAAGTCCTAGTAGAAAGTAGAAACATGATAATTGGGTGTGTTTTGGCATAAAAAGTCACTAGGCATTTGATTTTTTTTTTTTGTGCATTTTTTAGTTTTGCATCAACTTTTTGTGTATTATTGGTTCGTCTCGGCGAGAGGAATCAAAAAATATGATCGAAGCTTAAATTTTTTTG
The DNA here is from genome assembly GCA_016920895.1 of Vaccinium myrtillus. Lineage (NCBI taxonomy): Eukaryota > Viridiplantae > Streptophyta > Magnoliopsida > Ericales > Ericaceae > Vaccinium > Vaccinium myrtillus. The sequence goes on along the minus strand of CM029273.1, from coordinate 3,265,030 downwards.
ATTAGAGAAAAAAATAAGTCAAAAAGACAGATTTTTACATTTTTTTCGATCTTATTCAAAAAATTGAGAGTTCTAATCATAATCTTTTACCTTTTTGGATTCCGAGACGAACCAATAATACATAAAAAAAAATTGATGCAAAACTAACAAACGCAGAAAAAAATTCAAATAAAGACCAAAAAAAAGAGTCAAATTGGCCTTTTAAAGCCAAAACACACCTTGATACATGATCTGGACTAGAAACAGTACCGAGAGAGAGAGAGAGAGAGAGAGAGAGAGAGAGAGAGAGAGAGAGAGAGAGAGAGAGAGAGAGAGAGAGAGAGAGAGAGAGAGAGAGAGAGAGAGAGAGAGAGAGAGAGAGAGAGAGAGAGAGAGATGAGATTTACCTTCGTTTTAGGCTTTCAAGGTTTCCAACAAGCTACTGGGTTTTGGGAGTGGTAGTACTCGCACTATTTATGTTGATTTTTACTCTCCCCTTTTATGATGAAATTAGTTCACAAGGTTAACGATATTTGATTAACTTAATTTTTTTTTTGATCAGTGATTAACTTAACTTTTTGCAAGGGTTTTCTATGCCTTGAGATCTAGGAAGTGAATGGTCTAATAGAGCCTTTTACTTTATGAGCAAGAATGGAGGACTTGGAGTGTTGAAATTAGAAGGAAGTGATGACAATGATGGTTCTAGTTGGGAAATTCTCGAAAACACCTGATCACCTTGCAAGTCTTTCAGTCACATCTTCTCGATCAAGTGTGATGGAGAACTTTTTGTATTCGTCGCCAACTTTGGAAAATGGGTTGAGGTTTTCAAGTTGAACTGCATTACGCTGGTTTGGGAGAGAGTCCGTAGTCTTGGAAATCGTACGTTGTACATTAGCCATTCATCGGCTCTCTCCACTGAAGCAAAAGCTCCGGAAATGGAAGAGAAGATCTATCTACCTAGATTTTGTGACCAGGGTATTGTGTCATACTCTCTTACTACAGGAATGTACCACTACTCATCTGGGCGTGAAAAAGGATCACCGAAGGATTACTATGGCACACGGCAGCAACTTTTTAGTGGTTGGATTGTTCCTAGGTGGCTCTAGCAACTTTTTAGTGGTTGTATTGTTACGATACTTTTTTTTATTATTATCAACAATTTTTGAAGTTAACATTGATGTGAAGTTGGTTTATTTTGGCTAGATGTTCTTTATAACTTACAATCTTATACTCCATCCGTCCCTTTTTTTACGGTCCAATATTTCATTTTGAGTTGTCCCTTAGTAAAAGACTCATTTTAAAAGTTAGTGGATAAAAGTTTGTACATTTTTTACTTTGCTCTTTGGATATTTGTAATATATGGAAATAGGGGGCTGTCTACTTTTCCCAAACAAATTGGGTTTCGGTTAATTTTTTTTACTTTTTAGATCCTCTCGTCAAGACAAAACCAACAAACACAAATTTTTTTTGAAGGAGAACAAATTTTAAAAGTGACTTTTAGCACCGAGACTTATTTTGGGAAACTCAGCCTAACTGTAGAGATAGCTTTTCGTAGTGTAATCTTGAGACATCCACTTGCTTCCATCTATTACAAATATCCGAAGGGAAAGAGACATGGCTACGTGAGTAATGGTATTATTTGCTTAGAAAGACCTCAGGTAGGTTACTTTTGTCAAAGGATGGATGCAGTAATGTAAGTTATGGTAGACAAATGTAAATACAGTTATATTTTTAAATCTATTTACGATAAACTTCGGAGTTTTTCTAAAGTTATAATCGAGCAGTTCTCTTACCATAAAAGAATAGACAGCATATACTTGTCAAGATGGTCCCATAATTATGTTTGATTATGTCTGGGGGCTTGCTGTTTGATTATGTCTGTCAATGTCGGATCCATTCTATTTGTTGCACAATGCAAGGCCTGAGATATAGGGACTATATGCGCGTCACAGCAAGGCCTGTGGTTACTTAAGCACAATAGAGTCCCCCAGTCCCAAACTAATGGCGTTTAAATTTCTAACAATCGAGTGCACACAATTAATGGTGACATGAGAATGGAATGCACCTATGTTGCATGAACATACTAATGCTGACACCCATATCCAAGTACACAAAATATTTGGTCTTCCTATTTCTATTATCTTTGGAACAAACTTGAATCTACTATCAATCTATCATGACAATCTCAGGATTTCAAGAATGGACACTTTACCAGGATACTACCAAGTTGTAGACACTCTTTTCGTTTGTGATGCATGGATGAATGGGTAATACTCTAATTCTCCATGGCTCTTGCCCAATATGCAGGAATGCCAGGAAAGATATCTGATTATGAAGGGAGAATGAACGATTCGGTTCACCAAACAAATTGGGGGACAAGAAATGTAAATCTGGAAAGAGTTGATTTTTTCTTTAGCAAGTCGAATTCGAAGGAAGAGGTAATGGAAATTTAGTTTGCAAAACATGGTACAATTCTGTTTCAAAGCGATTAACTTAGTTATCCAAATAGATCCAAAGGTATTTTCTATTGATGTTAACTAAAAAGTGTAAAATTTCAGAGCTGTGCATTTCATGGAACTTGCTTTTCTATCCTCTATGAAAAAAAAAAAAAAAAAAAAAAGAAGAAGAAGTCAGCCCCAACTAAATTTTGGTAAATGCTTGGGGAACTAATTTGGATTCGATTCTGTTTACCCACCTGAAAGGGTGGATGAAATGTAATACTCGCTTTTTTAATGAGTTACTTCTTATGGAGCACTGCTACGTACCCAGAAAACATACCCATAATTACCCAAAAAGTAAAAATCAATGGCTCTGGGTGCCGTTTCTAGGCACCTAGACTTTTTGACTTCTTATGAGGTATTTCTCGTTCACTTGAGCCGATCTCAATGAGTGGAATTGTTCATATAGTAGTGTTATTGTTCATATATTATTGTGGACCTAGGGGTGTTGGTGTGCGGCCCTAGTCGGCGCATTCAAGCTGTTGATCTCGGCAATCAATGGTGCACACCAGCACTCCCCTTGCCATAGTATGGTTGCCCTATTAATCGAAGAAACTCTACTTGATTAGACATTTTTTTTACTGTACTTAACTATAGATTTGTAGCCACATATTCAATCACGTTAGTTTGAAGAAAGTAGTTGATTTATTTTAAGAAATAATCCTTGAAGTTTGATTTTAGAAATGCTCTTAGAAATATGTTTCACCAGATTACACAACTGAAATATCCATATAGTTCTCCAATATGGACCGGAATATGGAATCCTTTCTGGAGGTGTACCAAGAAAATGCCCTTGGAAGCTTTGGAGGTGTACCGTGAAAATGCCCAAAACGACGTCATTTAAGGCAAAAAGCAGGGTCCTCGATTCCGACATGGAATCTCACTCCCACATTAATCCTAAAACCCCGCACGGTGACAGGAACAAGTTTGCTTATGTTATTCCACATTAACTAGACCCACAAAATTGTAACAACCCCAAACAGCACAAGATTATTCCCCTAAACTAATTGGCTCAATTCAATAACCAAATTCAGTGGAATCAGTACAAAACCTATTTAAATTTACTAATAAGTTATTAAATTTGATATTCACATTTCATCTTTCTTAATAATTATAGTGTCTTTTAGAGTAACATAGGCTTAAAAAAGTACAACATCTATTTAACTCTCTTTGGAATTATTAGTAATTTAATTATGTCTGAATTTATTAGTACTTGTGTATTATCCTTTACTTTCATTAGAGCATCTCTAATAGCCTAACAAAAAATTTCACTATATTGGCTAGAAAAAGGGCCAAAAACTATTTTGGCAAGTCACCCAAGAGATGCAACACCCAATAGCCTAGCCAAAATGCTCAAAAAAAAAAAAAAAAACCAGAATCGTCTCTTCTACCTAGCGGGCGCATGCGAAACATGCGTGAGAGTAGATCTTACTCGCCGGCACGCTCCACCTTTGACTGGCGCGTGCCACATCACCAAAGCTTCGTCGGTGACGAATCTTGCACCAATCGAGTCATATCGACGAAGGCTACATTGTGGGTGTTTCAAAACGATTTTAGCGCGATTATTCCGCCTGATGTGGCGAGGTACTGTAGCAGCAACTATTTAGCCGAGGTCATTGCCGAAGCTGCTAGGTGCCGTTTTCAGGCAAATTCTTGCCATTTTGGTCTCGCTGGAGCTCTTGGCGAGACCACTGGAGATGGTCTTGCAACCACCACTATAGCTACCATTACCACCACTAACCCCACCACCATGCCATCGTCCTCACCTGTACCACCATTACAACCATTACTCCATCATCACAATTGCCATCAGCACCACCACCTCCAAGACCACTGTCGCTGTCATCACCATTTTGCCACCACCACCTCCCGCCGTCTCCATTACCACCACACCACTAGTACTACTACTCCATCACCCTTCATGACCATTGCCACCCCCTCCATCATCGTCACAACTAACACCACAACCACCTCGTCACCAACACTGCATGCCGGCACAACTACCACCCCACTCCACTTGTTCAATCATTACCACAAACATTGCACGATTGCTACAATTACTGCCACTAGCATCAATCCAGCGGCATCACAACTACCACTGATGCCACCACTATCGCTACGACCACGTTCATCATATCTCCAACATCAACAGTGACTCTCCATATCTCCGTCATGTTCTGCCAGACTTGCTAGTCCATTCACCTCATTTCTTTACCAGCACAACTACACTCCTCACACTTGCACTTCCATCCAACATCATCGTTTCTTCACCACCACCAACACTGTTGGGTCCGGAGTGCTCCTATGAATTTGGTTATGCAATGCCACTTTCTACGACCGCTCTAAAAACAGACTTGCGGGTGATATCATAAAAGACTCAATTGAAGTCCTTCCTAACATCAATTGATTTTAGGAGAGTTGGTAGAAAAGCGGACCGACATCATTCTTCCACCACACCAACTCGTTATAATCACCACCACTCCACCTCTGCTACAATCACCATCGCCATACTACCAACTAGCACCGCAAATCTCTTGACCACCAATCATATGCAGTCACCACCTCTCCACCACCCCGACAAATACACGATTATAAATTAAAAGTTTAATATTCAATTTCTAGTACTTAATAATATTTCAGCTTTCAATTTTAGTATTATCAAAAAGTTCCTTGGGCAATAAGGAAAATCCCACCTAATTTAGAAATTAGTATTGTGTCAGGAATCGTTTTTCACTTTTCGTACTAGGATTTAGAAATTAGTGTTGTGATTTTTTTGCTCAGAGAAATAGTATTGTGTTAGGATTCGGAAACTAAGTACTACCTACTATATATATGTAGATGCTCCATGAAGCAGCGTAGTAATAGGAATATATTCAGCTCTTTACTTTCTTCTCCGATTCACTCCACAAATTACATAGGCATTGTTTCAGACCATGAAAGAGAGACAGGCCCGTCAATGCCTGCCTCCACCGGCGGCATACCCGTGGCTTTTATTTTACCACGGCAGAGGTTTCAGAAACCAGACTTTTCACACCATATCACACCCACCCTCCAGCCAAAACAACAATAGCAGCAGCAGATCCTCTGTTCGATCTGTCCCAGAATTACGCAACAAAATCGTTTGGAATTCATGTCACGGCTGGTTGATACTCTCTGACAATGATGAAGATCAGTTCTCCCTCTTCAACCCCGTCACTCTAGAGTGTATCCTTCTACCGCCTTATGATAAACTCGATCCAAAAACCAATATCAATGACTGCGCTTTGTCGTCCCCTCCTACCGATCCAAGTTGCACGCTTTTCCTATTCGACAGTGGTCTATGTAGAATACTCTTCTGCCGTCTTCAAAACGAACATTGGAGTGAGAAGAGATATGTTAAGGAGATTGAGGCCATAAACAAAAGAAAATCAGACAAGGATTACCTTAAACTGCCTGTTTTTTGCAGAGGCAAACTATACGCCTCAACGAGTTACCAACTTGTATCGATTGACACAGTTGAACAAGACACTAGTAATCTTCTCATAAAACCTTTGGGGACTGAATTGCCTTGGGACTATGAGCAACTTGCACCATGTCTGACACGGTACATGGTCGAATCTGATGGGTATATTTACTGCATAATTGTCATGCGCGGCGGAAGAATGTTTACAGATGTGTTTGGTATTGAGATTTTCAAATTGAACTTAACCTCTGTGACTTGGGAAAGGGTGGAAAGCGTCAAAGATCGAGTATTTTTCTTGTGCTCCAACTATGCAATTTCGTGCCCTGCTAGTTGGACAGATCAAGTGGGAGGGACTTGGGTGTATTTCACTCGGCGTGAGGATAAAAGCTTGTATGCATACAACATTGAGGATGACAGTGTTTCAGTATCTTTGCCGTGTCCAAATTTATCGACACCGTGGAAGTCACCCGTTTGGGTAATGCCTGATTTGAGGTAACAGTAGATTTTTCTGTCCCAAGTTACAAACATTATCAACTTGATGCAATTCGTCTCTTAGTTCCGTCATGGAGTCTTAGCTCCAGGTTTTTGTGTCAATTATGATGCGATTCTTGTGTATTTTTTGTTGTGGAGATGGTTTGCTTCTTGTTGCTTTTTGTTTCGTAGCCAGCTATAATGAGTCCGTTGTTGGATGGGTTTGATCCCTTCTATTTTTGCCTAGCTATAATTTACCCCGAAGAAAGTTTACTTCAACTATGGAAAATAAACTCTGATAGTTGGCTTTATTGCTAATTCTTTTCTTGTTAAGAAGACACCTAACTTGGCTTTGGAATTTCAACTTGATCGATCTTACCGTTATCAATGAATCGGAATCGAAGTTGATATCAACTGCCTTGTTGCTTTCTTTCTGTGGTTTTTTATTGGTTAAATTCTCTCGCTCAAAAACCCATCTTGTTCAGAGACTAAATTTGTCTTTTCGTTGATAGATATTGCTGATTTTTCCTGTTTTTGCCTAGGTTAACTAATGATGATCGTAGAAAAGCTGTCCACATCAGTGGAAAAAAACAGCAAAAGCAAGAAGAAGAAGGCAGTGGGGAGGAGAGGAAAGAGCTTGTAGAAAAAGGAGAAGATGAGAAGATAGAGGCAAAAGAAAGACTAAATCTGCTTGACCTGCCATCAGATGTCTTAAAATCGATTTGTAGGCGGCTAATGCCAGTGGACTACATGAAATTCCGGGTCGTATCCACCATGACTCGACAACTAGCTCCCCATATCGAATGGAGAAGCTCAACGTCAGGTTTGGATCAGCGCCATTATTCTCTATCATCTCCTTGGCTCCTCAATTTTGAGAAAAACTGCGGTGTTTTCAGTTTTGTTGACCCATATCACAACGACAAGTACCTCGTTCGGATTCCTAAATCATCGGAAAATGTTACCCTCTGCTATTGCAAAGATGGTTGGTTACTTATGTGTCAATGGTCGAAAACAACCGATCCGGAAGACCCATATCAGAGTCGTTTGATTTTTTTCAATCCTTTTACCAAGGAAACTATAATATATCCACCCTTTCGTTTCCTAATGCTTGATTTCTCACAATTTGGATTCTCATCCTCACCGTCATCTTCCAATTGTGTTGTCGTAGTGGTCTCATGTATTATCACCACGGTTAGCATATATATTAGTCGTTCAAGGGAGGAGGAATGGAGCTATTTTCAGTTAGAAAGCAATTCAAATTTCGGACTAGGTTTCATGAGCTATCCAATTTTTGCCAATGGAGCCTTTTACATTATGAGCAAGAATGGAGGACTCGGAGTGTTGAAATTAGAAGGAAGTGATGAAAACAATGGTTGTAGTTTGGAAATTCTCGAAAACACCAAATCACCTTGCAAGTCTTTCAGTCGCAACTTCTTGGTCGAGTGTGATGGAGAACTTCTTTCTGTATTCGTCGCCGACTTTGGTAAATGGGTTGAGGTTTTCAAGTTGAACAACATTACGCTGGTTTGGGAGAGAGTCCATAGTCTTGGAAATCGTACGTTGTACATTAGCCATTCATCGGCTCTCTCCACTAAAGCAAAAGCTCCAGAAATGGAAGAGAAGATCTATCTCCCTAGATTTTGTGAGCAGGGCATTGTGTCATACTCTCTTGCTACAGGATTGTACCACTACTCATCTGGGTGTGAAGAAGGCTCACTGAAGGATTACTATGGCACACGACAGCAACTTTTTAGTGGTTGGATTGTTCCTAGGTGGCTCTAGCAACTTTTTAGTGGTTGTATTGTTACGATACTTTTTTTTTTTTTTAAATTTATATCATCAACAATTTCTGAAGTTAACATTGATCGGAAGTTGGTGTATTTTGGCTAGATGTTCTTTATAGCTAACAATCTTATACTCTATCCGTCCCTTTTTTTTTACGGTCCAATATTTCATTTTGAGTTGTCTCTTAGTAAAAGACTCATTTTAAAAGTTAGTGGGTAAAAGTTTGTACATTTTTTGCTTTGCTCTTTGGATATTTGTAACATATGGAAATAGGGGGCTGTCTACTTTTCCCAAAAAAATTGGGTTCGGTTACTTTTTTTACTTTTTAGATTCCTCTCGTCGAGACAAAACCAACAAACGCGAAAAAATATTTGAAGGAGAACAAATTTTAAAAGTGACTTTTAGCACCCTGTCTAATTTTGGGTAACTCTAGAGATAGCTTTTCGTAGTGTAATCTTGAGCTAGCCCCCTGCTTCCCATCTATTAAATATCCAAAGGGAAAGAGACATGGCTACGTGAATATGGGTATTATTTGCTTAGAAAGACCTCAGGTAGGTTACTTTTGTCAAAGATGGATGCAGTAACGTAAGTTAGGGTTGACTAATGGCGTTTAAATTTCTAACGATCGAGTGCACACAATTAATGGTGACATGAGAATGGAATGCACCTAATGCTGCATGAACATACTAATGCTGAAACCCATATCCAAGACCACAAAATATTTGGTATTCCTATTTCTGTTATCTTTGGAACAGACTCGAATCAACTATCAATCTATCCTGACAAATCTCAAGATTTCAAGAACGGAGACTTTATCAGGATACTACCAAGTTGTAGATTTCTAGAATGGAGACTTTATCATGATGCTACCAAGTTGAAATAACGGAAATAAATGGAAAATTTTTTATGAAGGGAGAAAAAGACCGTTCCCAGACGAAATGGGGGACTTGAAATTGAATGGTTTCTTCCTCTTTTTTTTTGTTTGAAATAACGGAAATAACGCATTTTTTTACAAATATGAATTTTGTAATAATAATGTATTTAATCGATTATTGAACCCTATAGAATTAAGAGAAAATTAAGAGAATAGAATGTTCTTAGAATAAAGAATATTGTATAAATTATACAATATTATTTATTATATTATAAGATTTTTTTTAATTATTTAATTATTCGGTTCGGATTATCTTCTAAACCTTACTATGAACGATATGATAAAGTATAGCACTAACAGAAACCTTATTGCCTTACTCGCTACACACGACGACGGCTTGATGAATACGCTGTCATCGAAACCGAAATAAGGGGGGTGTACCCTATCCAGAAAATCCTCAAAATCGCTATTTACATAATCCGACCAACCCAACCATTAACCTTCTCTTCATCTTCGTCATCTTCTTCACCCTCTTCATCCAGAAAATCCTCAAAATCGCTATTTACATGATCCGACCAATCATTAACCTTCTCTTCATCTTCGTCATCTTCTTTACCCTCTTCATCCAGAAAATCCTCAAAATCTAGATTTCATAATCCGACCAATCAATCCCAATGAAAAGGATCTAACCGACACCCAGAACTCCGATTAAGAGAAAAATAGAACCACGATGATTTAATAAAATGCTAAACGAAGCCCAAGAATTCCATGAGTGTTCACCAAACGAAATAGGGGGCAAGAAATGTAAATCTGGAAAGAGTTGACTTTTTCTTTAGCGAGTTGAATTTGAAGTAAGAGGTAATGGAAATATAGTTTGCAAAACATGTACAATTCTGTTGTGATGCTATTAACTTAGTTATCCAAATAGATCCCAAGGTATTTTCCATTGATGTTAACTATAAAGTGTGTGCAATTTCACAAATTAAAAAATAAATAAAAGAACACCGTCAACGCTCTTACGAAGGTGTTTACATATATGTAAGGAAGAATGTGGTATTTTTAAGAGAGTTTTCGGTGGAGAAATACCTGCTCCTATTGTACCATGTGTGAACTCAGATCATGTTTTGGGTTCTCATACTGAACTGAAGCGATATATTTTCTGTATTCAAATAACCCATTGAAAAGCTTTCCAGATTAAAAAGTTGATGAGCATTGTACATATTGTGTGGGATCCAAACCTCGGATTCGGATTCTATATAAATGACCAGAGCTGTGCATTTCATAGAACTTGATTTTCTATCCTCAATGCAAAAAACAAAATCAGCCCCAACTAAATTTTGGTAAATGGTTGGGGAATTACTTTGGATTCGATTCTGTTTACCACCTGAAAGGGTGGATGAACTATAATACTCGCTTTTTATGAGGTACTTCTTATGAGGTATTTCGGATTCACTTGAGCCAATCTCAGAGTGGAATTGTTCATATAGTATTGTTATTGTTCATACAGTACTATGGACCTAGGGATGTTGGCGTGCAGCCCTAGTCGGTGCATTCAACAATCAATGATGCATACCAGTACTCCCTTGCCATAGTATTGTTGCCCTACTAATCGAAGAAACTCTACCTGATTAGAGATTTTTTTGAACCGTACTAAAATATAGATTCGTAGCCACAAATTCAATCGCATTTATTTAAAGAAAGCAGTTGATCTATTTTCAGAAAATATCCTTGAAGTTCGATTTTTTAGAAATGCTCTTAGAAATATGTTTCACCAGATTACAGAAATGAAATATCCAAATGACACTCCAACATGGACCGGAATGTATCTGTAGTAGCCTACTAATTACCAATTAGGAGAGTGTCAAAACTTTCAGCGGGAAAGTATTAGAAATTGTTTTTTAGAGTGACGACTAGTCCACTTTGTTCACTTCACATTTGCAAAAAAATTTCCAAAAAGATTCCTTCCCCATCTCTCATCTCTCCAATCATTAATCATATTTCTCTCTCTACTCATATCCTTCCATCCAATCATTATTTTCATTTTTCTCTCTATCTCTCTCCAATCATTACACCTCTCTTTAATTATTACTTTTTCCAAAAACTCATCCAAACACTATCTCAAAAAATTTCTCAAAAAATTTCTTCTCAAAACTCTCAACCAAACACAGCGTAGTCTTTAAAAAGTACAACACCTACTTAACTCTATCTGAATTTAGTACTCCCTCCGTCCCGAAAAGGGTGTCCAAAATTACTGTTCACACATCTCAAAAGATTATCTATATTTTACAACGTATATTGATTTACGTATGCAATATGGATCTCGATTGATAAATCTCACTTAATTCTATTAAACAATGTTTTAAAATCACAAAAAGCATTATAAATTGCAAGATGTAGATAATTTTTTGAGGGTGGTGAATAGTGATTTTGGACATTCTTTTTGGGACGGAGGGAGTAGTACTTTAATTTATCTGAATTTATTAGTACTTGTGTATTATCCTTTACTTTCATTACAACCACCCTCCACGACCACCACTATAGTTACCATTACCACCACCAACCCCACCACCACGCCACCGTACTCACCTCTACCACCATTACATCCATTACTCCATCATCACAACTGCCATTAGCACCACCACCCTCCAAGACCATAGTCGCCATCACCACAAATCCGCCACCACTATAGCTACCACTGCCACCACCAACCGATGTCTCCATTACTTCCACACCACCACCACCACTACTACTACTACTACTTCATCACCCTTCACAACCATTGCCACCCCCTCCACCATCGCAGCCGCCACCACCACCAATCCACCACCACCACCACTATAGTTGCCATTACCATTACCATTACCACTTTACCACACAACGTCGTCACAATGAACGCCACAATCACCTCAACACCAACACTGCATGCCGATACAACTACCATCCCACTCCATTGTTGCAATCATTACCACAAACATTGCACGATTGCTACAATTACTACAACTAGCATCAATCCAGTGCATCACCACTACCACTCCAATGGCATCACAACTACCACCGATGCCACCATTATCGCTACCACCACGTTCGCCATCTCTCCAACAAGAATAGTGACTCTCCATTTCTTTGTCATGTTCTGTTAGACTTGCCACTCCATTCACCTCACATCTTTTCAATTTGCTAGACTTGCGGATGCGATGTTAAATGCCATAAAAGACTCAATTGAAGTCCTTTAGGGAAATCCTTAGTCCTTCCTAACACCAATGGGTTTTAGGAGAGTTGTTAGAAAAACGATCCGACATCATTCTTCCTCCACACCGGCTCGTTATAATCACCACCACTCCACCTTTGCTACAACCACCATCGCCACACTACCAACTACCACCGCAAATCTCTCGACCACCACATCATATGCGGTCACCACCTCTCCACCACCTCGACAAATACACGATTTATAAAACTAAAAGAGCACAATAATCATAAAAATTAATGAAATTTCATTTATCTTTGGATCATGTTGTAATTCAATTCTTGATATTTGTATGAAACAACTTTTCAACATTAAAAGTTTAATATTCAATTTCTAGTACTTAATATTTCAGCTTTCAATTTTAGTATTATCAAAAGGTTCCTTAGGCAATAACGAAAGTCCCACCTAATTTAGAAATTAGTGTTGCGTCAGGAATCGTTTTTCACTTTTCGTACTATAAAAAAAAAAAATCATGTTAGGATTTGGAAAAAAGGTGCTCCTATAGTCCCACCCAATTTGGAAATAGTGTTGTGATTTTTTTTGCTCAGAGAAGTAGTATTGTGTTAGGATTCGGAAACTAGGTACTACTTACTATATATAGATGCTCCATGAAGCAGCGTAGTAATAGGAATATATTAATTAAGCTCTTTACTTTCTTCTCCGATTCACTCGACAAATTACATAGGCATTGTTTCAGACCATGAAAGAGAGACAGACCCGTCAATGCCCGCCTCCACCGGCGGCATACCCGTGGCTTTTATTTTACCACGGCAGAGGCTTCAGAAACCAGACTTTTCACACCATATCACACCCACCCTCCAGCCAAAACAACAACAATAGCAACATCTCCTCTGTTCGATCTGTCCCTGAATTACGCAACAAAATCGTTTGGAATTCATGTCACGGCTGGTTAATACTCTGACAATGATGAAGATCAGTTCTCCCTCTTCAACCCCGTCACTCTAGAGTGTATCCTTCTACCTCCTTATGATAAACTCGATCCAAAAACCGATATCAATGGCTGCGCTTTGTCGTCCCCTCCTACCGATCCAACTTGCACGCTTTTCCTGTTCGACAGGGGTCAATCTAGAATACTCTTCTGCCGTCTTGGAAGCAAACATTGGATTGAGAAGAGTTATGTTAAGGAGATTGAGGCCATAAACTCAAGAAAATCAGACAAGGATTATCTTAAACTGCCTGTTTTTTGCAAAGGCAAACTATACGCCTCAACGTTTTTCATAAGCCAACTTGTATCGATTGACACAGTTGAAGAAGATACTAGTAATCTTGTCATAAAACCTTTGGGGACTGAAATGCCTACGGACTACGATCAACTTTCACCATGTTTGAGAGAATACTTGGTCGAATCTGACGGGGATATTTACTCCATAATTGTCATGTATGGCGGAAGAATGTTTACAGATGTGTTTGGTATTGAGATTTTCAAATTGGACTTCGCCTCTGTGACTTGGGAAAGGGTGGAAAGCGTCAAAGATCGAGTATTTTTCTTGTGCTCCAACTATGCAATTTCGTGCCCTGCTGTTTGCACAGAACAAGTGGGAGGGACTCAATGGCGACTCCACCATGGTAGCAGCGAGGTCAAGCGACCTCGCTGGATTCGAAAAATGCACTAGAAAAAAAATAAAATTTAAATATAAATAATATTTTCTTTACTATTGTCAGTACTGGGTTACTCGTATGAGGTTAATTTGAACCAAAATGTTGTATATCCCAACAAAACAAAACAAGCCTAGCCCAATTTTGAGAGTCCAATATATAGTATACATTTAAGAATAGTACTGTAGTTGTTTGACATTTGATTCAATGTGGAAACACTAAAAATTAAAGGGAATGAGGCTCTTTTTTTTTTTTTTTTTTGCATATAACTTTTCATCATACACGTGTATATTTTTTTGCCGTGTCCATGGATTAAACAACGTGGAAGTCACCCGGAGGGACTTGGGTAATGCCTGATTTGAGGATAAAACAATTGTAGATACAACATTAAGGATGACAGTGTTTCAGTATCTTTTTCCAAATTTTCGACACCGTGGAAGTCACCAATATGGGTAATGCCTGATTTGAGGTAACAATAGATACCATTGATCAGCTATTCAGCTCTTTTTGTTTACAAACATGATTGATATCAAGTTGATGCAACTCGCATCTTAGTTCCGTCTTGGAGTCTTAGCTTCAGGTTTTGTATTTTGTGTTGCGGAGATGGTTTGCTTCTTGTTGCCTTTTGTTTCCTAGCTAGCTATAATGAGTCTTATTGGATGGGTTTGATCCCTTCCATGGTTTCCGGTTGTTTGCTTCAATAGATGGTTGATTATTACTTCGACTAAGGAATCTGGGAAAAGAAAATTTGATGGCTTATTATTTTTTTGTTAATATACCCAAAAATTTTTTTTACTTCAACTATGGAATCTGGGAAAAGAAAATCTGATAGTTGGCTTTATTGCTAATTCTTTTGGAGAATTTGCACTTTGATCCCTTGTACTTTGCATGATTTTCACTTACACCCCTCATACTTTTTTTTAGACACTTACACCCCTTATAGAGATCCCGAATTTTTCTTAGGTTCGGACTTTGACTTTTCCGATCAAATTTCGATGTTTGGAACATGTTTTCATGGGTATCTAGCAAAAATTGGCAAAAAAAAAAAAAAAGACCGCGAAGGGCTTGGATTAAGCAGTTTTTTTTTGTAAAACTATATATTTTCTAATCCAACCCTTTCCGATCATTTTTTTTGCCGATTCCTTGCAAGTTCCCCTGAAAACACATTCCAAACGCATTGGATGGATCAGATCATCGAAATTTGATTTGGAAAGTCGAAGTCCGGACCTAAGCAAAATTTGGAATCTCTGTAAGGGGTGTAAATGCATAATAAAAAGTACGAGGGGTGTAAATGAAAACCGAGCAAAGTACAGGGGTTCAAAGTGCAAATTACCCAATTCTTTTCTGGTTAGAAGATAACTAACTTGATTTTGGAATTTCAACTTGATTGATCTTATTGTTAGTCAATGAATCGGATTAGAAGTCGATATCAACTGCCTTGTTGCTTTCTTTTTTAGTTTTTGATTGGTTAAATTCTCTCGCTCAAAAACCCATCTTGTTCAGAGACTAAATTTGTCTTTTCGTTGAAAGGATCGCTGATTTTTCCTTTTTTATAGGTTAACAAATGATGATCATAGAAAAGCTGTGCACGTAAGTGGAAAAGAAGAGCAAAAGAAAGAAGAAGAACAAGGCAGTGGAGAGGAGTGGAAAGAGGTTGTAGAAAAAGAAGAAGATAGTAGCAAAAGAGAGACTAAATCTGCTTGACCTGCCACTGGATGTCTTTACTTTCTTCTCCGATTCACTCCACAAATTACGTAGGCATTGTTTCAGACCATGAAAGAGAGAAAGACCCATCAATGCCCGCCTCCACCGGCGGCATACCGTGGCTTTTATTTTACCACGGCAGAGGTTTCAGAAACCAGACTTTTCACACCATATCACACCCACCCTCCAGCCAAAACAACAACAGCGGCAGCAGCTCCTCTGTTCGATCTGTCCCAGAATTACGCAACAAAACCGTTTGGAATTCATGTCACGGCTGGTTAATACTCTCTGACAATGATGAAGATCAGTTCTCCCTCTTCAACCCCGTCACTCTAGAGTGTATCCTTCTACCACCTTATGATAATTTTGATCCAAAAACCGATATCAATGACTGCGCTTTGTCATCCCCTCCTACCGATCCAAGTTGCACGCTTTTCCTATTTGACAGTGGTCTATGTAGAATACTCTTCTGCCGTCTTCAAAGCAAACATTGGAGTGAGAAGAGATATGTTAAGGAGATTGAGGCCGTAAACAAAAGAAAATCAGACACGGATTGCCTTGAACTGCCTGTTTTTTGCAAAGGCGCAAACTATACGCCTCAACGTGTCGCCAACTTGTATCAATTGACACAGTTGAACAAGACGCTAGTAATCTTGTCATAAAACCTTTGGGGACTGAAATGCCTTCGGACTACAACCAACTTGCACCATGTCTGACACGATACTTGGTCGAATCTGACGGGTATATTTACTGCATAATTGTCATGCGCGGCGAAAGAATGTATACAGATGTGTTTGGTATTGAGATTTTCAAATTGGACTTAACCTCTGTGACTTGGGAAAAGGTGGAAAGCGTCAAAGATCGAGTATTTTTCTTGTGCTCCAACTATGCAATTTTGTGCCCCGCTATTTGCACAGATCAGGTGGGAGGGACTTGTGTGTATTTCACTCGGCGTGAGGATAAAAGCTTGTATGCATACAACATTGAGGATGGCAGTGTTTCAGTATCTTTGCCGTGTCCAAATTTATCGACACCGTGGAAGTCACCCATATGGGTAATGCCGGATTTGAGGTAACAGTAGATTTTTCTGTCCCAAGTTACAAACATTTATCAACTTGATGCAACTCGTCTCTTAGTTCCGTCTTGGAGTCTTAACTCCAGGTTTTTGTGTCAATTATGATGCGATTCTTGTGTATTTTGTGTTGTGAAGATGGTTTGCTTGTTGTTGCTTTTTGTTTCCTAGCTAGCTATAATGAGTCCGTTGTGTCAATTATGATCCTTCTATTTTTTTCCGGCCGTTTGCTTCAGAATAGGGTTAATTTAATATGGGTAAAGAAACTCTGATAGTTGGCTTTATTGCTAGTTCTTTTTTTTTTATAAGCACATTTCATTAAAAAAGCCCAAACCAATAGAAGCTAAAGGGGCATAACCCACTCTAACATAGCCTTTAAAAACAGAGAAAAGAACAAGAGCATTACAAAGAATAAATGCAATCGGGCAGTCTCCAACTAGCTCCCAAGGACTTGTTTATAGGAGAAGCCTTGACACCCCTCCTTGAACTTAGAAAATCCCTTATCGAGTTCACTATTTTCAGGGAAACAATGTCCACGCCAGTAGATTTGCCTTGAAAGAAACCTGAGATTTCTTTCCATCCATATGTTGTAGACAGCAACAGCAACGACACTCCTCACTAGCAGATTCCGAAATCCGTTAAGAAGATAACTAACTTGGCTTAGGAATTTCAACTTGATCGATCTTATCGTTATCAATGAATCGGATTCGAAGTTGATATCAACTGCCTTGATGCTTTCTTTTCATGTTTTTTTATTGGTTGAATTCTCTCGCTCAAAAACCCATCTTGTTCATCAGAGACTAAATTTGTCTTTTCATTGAAAGATATTGCTGATTTTTCCTGTTTTTGCATAGGTTAACTAATGATGATCGTAGAAAAGCTGTGCACATCAGTGGAAAAAACAGCAAAAGCAAGAAGGCGACAGTGGGGAGCAGAGGAAAGAGCTTGTAGAAATAGGAGAAGATGAGAAGATAGAGGCAAAAGAAAGACTAAATCTGCTTGACCTGCCATCAGATATCTTAAAATCGATTTGTAGGCTGCTAATGCCAGTGGACTACATGAAATTCCAGGCCGTATCCACGATGACTCGACAACTAGCTCCCCATATCGAATGGAGAACCTCAATGTCTGGTTTTGATCAGCGCCATTATTCTCTATCATCTCCTTGGCTCCTCAATTTTGAGAAAAACTGTGGTGTTTTCAGTTTTGTTGACCCATATCACAATGACAAGTACCTTGTTCGGATTCCTAAATCATTGGAAAAAGTTACCCTTTGCTATTGCAAAGATGGTTGGTTACTTATGTGTCAATGGTCGAAAACAACTGATCTAGAAGACCCATATCAGAGTCATTTGAATTTTTTCAATCCTTTTACCAAAGAAACTATAATATATCCACCCTTTCATTACCTAATGCTTGATTTCTCACAATTTGGATTCTCATCCTCACCGTCGTCTTCCAATTGTGTTGTCGTAGTGGTCTCATGTATTACCACCACGGTTAGCATACGTATTAGTCGTTCAAGGGAGGAGGAATGGAGCTATTTTGAGTCAGAAAGCAATTCAAATTTCGGACTAGGTTTCATGAGTTATCCAATTTTTGCCCATGGAGCCTTCTACTTTATGAGCAGGAATGGAGGACTCGGAGTGTTGAAATTAGAAGGAAGTGATGACAACAATGGTTGTAGTTTCGAAATTCTTGAAAACACCAAATCACCTTGCAAGTCTTTCAATCGCAACTTCTTGGTCGAGTGTGATGGAGAACTTCTTTCTGTATTCGTCGCCGACATCGGTAAATGGGTTGAGGTTTTTAAGTTGAACTGCATTATGTTGGTTTGGGAGAGACTCCATAGTCTTGGAAATCGTACTTTGTACATCAGCCATTCTTCGGCTCTCTCCACTAAAGCAAAAGCTCCGTAAATGGAAGAGAAGATCTATCTCCCTAGATTTTGTGAGCAGGGCATTGTGTCATACTCTCTTACGACAGGAAGGTACCACTACTCATCGGGGCGTGAAGAAGGCTCACTGGAGGATTACTATGGTACACGGCAACAACTTTTTAGTGGTTGGATTGTTCCTCGGTGGCTCTAGCAAATTTTTAGTGGTCAAATTGTTATGATACATTTTTGTTGTATTGTCAACAATTGGTTTATTTTGGCTAGATGTTCTTATTAACAATCTTATACTCCAACTGTCCCTTTTTTTTTTTTTACAATCCAATATTTTATTTTGAGCTGTCCCATAGTAAAGACTCATTTTAAAAAGTTAGTATGTAAAAATTTGTACATTTTCTGCTTTGCCTTAAGCAGATTTTTCTTTATTAAGAAATGCAAAAATAATTCTCGCAATGGGATAACTTTTCAGTCCATTGAAAAGCAGTAATACCTCACGTAGTGTAAATTAAATGACTCAAAAATCACTTTGGTTCATAATTGGGATAAATAAATTTAAAAAAAAAAAACTTGTCAAGAATTCTAAGTATGTGGTCATGATGTAGAACAAGTAGCGGCCCAATTCTATGATCAGTTGGACCAGTCAAAACCCCAGAGGCCCAAACAACTTTTAATAGAAAATTGGCAAATACGGCAATTTATTGACGAGCCCGGAATCGGCCCAAACTTGGTGGGCTGAAGCAGAATCGCGACGCTGTTATGACTCACCACCCTAAATTGATGATTGAAATGGATTTCAGCCAAATTCCTTTGTTTAGACATTCAATTTAGTTATTTTGCTATTTTAGGTAATATTTAGATTGTGAATTACTCTTAGCGTATAATTCAGTTTTCATTGATTTCAGTTGGGAAAGTCTTAGAATTGTTTCTATTTTTCAATTTTGGGAGTTTCCCTAATTTTCGTGATATTTTATTTTTCAGTAGTTTTTTAGGGTTTGCTAAGGTTTCCCTATAAAAGGGCATATAATCGTTATTATTCACCATCTTTTAATCAAATACAATTTCAGATTGAATCTCTTTCTTCTTGTGGATTCAAGAACTCTCGAGGATTCGAGACCTATCTTCGTTTGGACTAGTATGCTAAATAGTCTCTCGTGAATTCCGCGGCGTCAGGTCAAGCCTCAATTAAGTGTGCTAGATCCACACAACTAACTCAATTTAAAATAATCCAGGCCTAACTGGGTTTGATTTCATAAGCTTTCGCAACGAACAGATTCACGTTTTAATTATAGGTTGCAATACAATGTTTGATTTTTCAGTAGAATGTCATGCCAGCTTCAAATGGTATTTGTCAAGACCTCTTATTTCATATTCAATTTGCTGAAGTAAAAATAACCAGTCTCCCCAAATCTCCTTTTGTTGTCCTTCTGTTCATCTGATTTAATGAACCGTCCCAATTCTCTCCTCTTATAATCAGACATCTTTCCTGCATACTGGGCAAGAGCCAAGGATTATTAACCACTCATCTATGCATCGCAAATGAAAAGAGTGTCCACAACTTGGTAGTCCCCTGATCATGTCTCCATTCTTGAAATCCTGAGATTGAATATATGATAAATGACGAGAGTGTTATACACACATATTAGAGCATGATAAGACTATCGAAAAACGAGTTTTGGATTCGGATACGGTGTAAGTGCCTGTATACAGCTCAAGCATCATCGGATACATTCTCTCATGTCACCATTGTTATAAAGGTTTGTCATAGTATCACTATCACAAAAATTGTCGCTACGTAATTCGTGGCCACATTAAACTCCGAGAGCGTAGAACAAGGACTACATCGATAGTAATGTGAACTTTAGTATTAGAGAACTTACAGCCACATAATTTGTGCACGAGAACACTAGGAGTGGTTCACTTAGCTATGGGGCCATCTTTTTGAGTACAATGTCTATTTCTTTTTTCAAGGTAAGAATGAAGAATTGCTTGATTATGTAGGCATGCTAATGGAAAACAAAATATGACTCTGAGAGGATTTCTGCATAAACATGTAGTAATAATTGCCCCTCGAGCAATTTTCTTTTCGAACTTCTAGTGTAGTTATACTTGCATTTGTCACTCCTAACTTCAAAAGATGCATCCATTCCTAACAAATGACCGATGTGACTCAAATGAGATGTTTCATGATTTCGAAAGAGTTGATGTAAAATGGAAGTATAGAACCAAGGTACTAACCTCTAAGCAAATAATACAACTTGTTGCATAGCCTGCTCTGTTTCTGCTGTTGGTACTGAATTTGTATTTTGGCAGCTTCTTAATGTAATCCTGAGACAACCCCCTGCCTCCATTTATTTCGAAAATATCCGAATTTTCGTTAAAACTTGCTTCCAATGTGCTAGTCTGAACATGATAATATCAGAGGCCGGATTTCAGACTTCGTAAACCAAAGAGGCTACATGAAAACTCAGGCCCCGTTTCCCGTTTCTAGACACTGCAACTTTTAGCAAAATCATTTCCCAAAATAATCCCCTCAACCGTAGACTAGGAGGGGAATTCGACTAAAAGCTACATCTTGGCTAACCCGGGCTAAAAACGGGAAACGCCCAATATTGGATATTCAAGAAATAACAAGAAGTTAAATTCAATTTGTATTTACAAAGTTTAATTTTCAGACCTGCCATTGATAAGCTTTAAGAACTGCAGGAGTCACCCATTCCCGGAAGACTTTCCCATTTAATAGACTAAACAAGAGGGCAACCTGTCAATAATCATCACAGCTACTTCATTAATTTTCCAGGTTATCAAATTCGTAGCACAGTTCAATAACGTGTTCAACTACAGAAGACTAGAAGAGGGCATGGCATAAAACCTTGGAAAATGGCTCGCCGTGAGCCGCCAATTCCATCAACTGGACGGCGGTGATGGCCCCTGTCAGAGCACCTATTCCAGCCCCACGCAAAAACCCAGTTTCTGTAGTCTGCCCTTTGATAGCTCCAGATATAGTTCCCACAGTTGCACCTCCTGCAATTAGGCCAATTCACCAAAATAAATTAGTTTTGACCCTAGCAGAAGATGATAACTAGAAAAGAACGACCAAAAGAAAGGATGGAAATTTTTCCTTTTTTATAGTCCGGGTTAACTTACGCACATCTCGACAATGTTAGACCCAAAAAATGACTAGCGAAAAAATTAGGGCCGTCCTTAGGCATAAGCCCACCAAGCCACCTCTTTGGGCAAAAAATAGGGTCCCCACTTAGCAAAATATGTTATATATTATGTGTGTCAATTACTTTTGCAAATAGGTTTGCGTAGTTCAACGGATTAGTTGCCCTTGTCAAATTCTAGGAGGCTCCATTTTGAATTCTCACTTTGGGCCCCAAAAATATCAGGGCACTAGAAGACTCCATTTTCAAATCTTAGTTAGGACCCCAAAAATATCAGGGCCGGTCAGTGACCCCCTAGATTTATTATATTCCATCTTTTTAGCAGTTTGTTTTGTTTCCAAAACTCTTATACGTTTGTGAAAATTATGTGGAAAAAAATTGACAATTTGCTTCCAAAATCTTTTTGCTGAAAAACAACTAAAAAATTCTACAATTTTAGGATGTTTTGTTGTAGCTTTAGTAACTGGTTTAGCACAAAACTCAAAGCTGTATGTATTTTCATTGTTCTGGTTTCCAAAAACCACTCTGAAGCGATGGTTGGACCAACAGCAAATCACTTCGAATTTCAAAGCTAGCAGCATTGGGGCCAACAAAAATAAATCAAACCAAAAAGTACTGCAACAAGAAAACACACCTGATGCAAGAATGCAACAAACAGAAAACAGAAGTCCAAGTCCAAAAGTGCTCTGCTTACCCAAAGCAACACTGCATGTGAGAACAGCAACAGCAGTTTTCTTCATTAATCTGACCAGAAACTCAGTTCCAGAACTACCCAACTTCGTTAAGACCCATGAACAAACAGCTTCTCTGCACAATAAAACAGTGTTTCCAATGATGGAAAACCACCCATTCCCCATTGGAAAAAGAGCCTTGAACACAAAAGCACCGTTGGGTAAAAAAACAAAGCTCATCTGGGTTATGTGTAGGGCAATAATAAGAGTCATTTATAGAGAGCAACAGAAAATAGTGCATTTAAGAGGGATAGAGCTACCCAATGCCATGCATTGGCTGAAAGGGCCAAACTAAACTGAAAAAACCTAGGTACCACACCATTAAAGCTTCATAAGAAAATTACTTGAATAACAAAAATGGTAATGGATGAGACCACCTAGCTGTAGTTCATATAGTGGGCCTTTCTTATATTATTTCTAGTATTAGACTTAGCTGTCCATACTTCAATCCAGTAGTTATTAACATGTTCCTTTTTATTAACGGTGCATCTGTGCCAACTCACGTACACCTTGACTGATGACCAATATTGTCACGGTGTGCCAGCAGTAGCCCAATATTTATCAAATATGCTGTAAATAAAACTGTGACATGGGTATCTCAAAATAAAAACAGATTCTGCAGTTAGAGGAACACTAAGAGTTATTTTGGTAACTTGGAGAAAGACCAAATCAATAACTCTTGAAACTGTTCATTATGCAAGTAGTAGGGAGTTAGTCTGGTTGGTTGGTGAGTTTCTCCCCACACAATTGACCAAGGTTTAATTATTGGGGGCAGGGCGCAACACAGAAATTTCTAATCTCGGCGTGAATGGTCAAAACTAATATTCAAAGTGCACGTAAGTTGGCCTAGACAACCCCAACAGTCAAACGAAAGGGGAAAAAATAGAGCCTGAATCACTTTGCACTCTCTTGCTCAAAGCTAGTCATGATACCAAGCAAACGCACGAATAAACAAAGGGGCTCACGTTTGTGCACCACACGCGCAGCAATTTCACCCTTTCCCAACGCAATGTCAGTAATAAAGATGATGATGTGCAGTAAGTTGTTCTTGAAGTGACAGATTTGTCCATGAAATTACAAAAATAACGCATAGAAGTTTATCAATCTCCCATTCTGCCATTCCTAAATTTATTTTCCCTAAATTTCCGATTCGGGTATCATTTCTCAGTTTTTTTTTAACTATTTTTATTTTCATTTTATTTTTTAAAATTAATTATTCATCTTAACGAGGGAAGTCTAAAAAGTAAAAATGACAATAACAACAAAAAATAGAAATCAGACGAGCCGAATCCGACCTAATTCAAACTATTATTCGTGTTTTAAGTACAAAACGTAGAATCAAATCAATCTTTCCTTCTTTCTTTTGTTTTGATTAGGAAATCAATCTTTTTGTTTGCCTTTTTTTCTTTGTTACCACATAGTTTTTTAAAACAGTAGTGCTCGTAACATTATCATAATTTTAAATCGTATTTAGATGGGGTCTGGCCTAATATTTTGATCTAAAAAGTTGATAAATCTTTTTTATGCTAGTGATCTCTTACTTACCTTTTCGGCAACATTTTAAAAAAAAAAGTAAAGACTATCAATATAACTAAATATTTCACGGATAAAGGTAAAAATAATCCAAAAAATTTTTCTGTTTAGATTTTTTTTGTCTTTAGTGATTTTTTTTTTAAAATTTTGTCATAATATTTACGTCTCCAATTCCTCTCATTGAGACGAACTAATAACCTAAAAAAAAAAATTTCCAATATTGCTGGATTAAGAAATGAAGTAATAAAATTTGGGAATTGATATTGGCACTCCCCGATATCAACTTGGGAGTGCCAATATCAATTTAAATTTCCTCAAAGAATAGAGGGTAAATTTTTTAATTTAGTTAAGAAGGTTTAGATGCAATGATGTGACATATACATAGATTGTACGCATCTAATATGTGCATATATATATTTTTTATTTTTTTAATATGCGATCTCATAGTCCAATACTTACCCATGTCAGGATATCCACAGTGGGCTCTCAAAATGACTTCTAAGAAGAATAGTTTTTTTAATATGAATAATCAATGTATGGGTCCAACACTTTTTGAAATTTTCACAAAATATACTCCCTCGTCCGGATTTGTTGGTCCGTTTTGGGGATTCCAACTTTTTTTCCATTACATTTTGGATTAGTTAATTTCCTATTTTATCCTCAATCCCTTCACTTAATATTCCCTCCATTCCAATTTGATATTCCACTACGAAACTACGTGCAATTTTCAAACTAAAAAATAATGTAGTTGCAAAAGTTATTTTTTATCAATATGGATCTAATTTGATAGATCTCATTGAGAACTTTAATACGGTGCAAAAAAAAATCAAAAATGTAAACACATTATTTTTAAAAAATAAGTTTTTGTGTTGTTATTTTAAGGTTTAGAAAATGGGCAAAAAAGTAAATTCTTCATACTTTATGCTTTGACTTTGAAAATGGATAAACATTTTAGGACTTGAAAAAATATGTTTGTGGACTAACAAATCCGGACAAAGGGAGTAGAATGCTTTTGCTAGCCCATTGAGTGCACACTTCCTCTCTAAATTTAGCAAGTTTTAGGAGTGAAAAGTGAACCCCAACTATGCTTATGTGGACATTTTAGGATATAACTTAAGAGCAATTTTTAGGGAGTCTACTGTGGATGCCCTAGTCTGCCATGCAAGTAAAATGTTAACTCTGACTTGTGAAAGGTAGAATTTCATCTAAAAGGGAAAGGGCAGAATTGTAATTGAAAGGCAGGTGACGACAGTGAGCATCCTGAAACCTTTTCTAATCTGAAAAGTACATTCTACATAGTACTCCTTGCATTGATCAAAGAGAAAAGTGTTTCTTATCGTAAGCCTATAGGGTCAATGTTAATTAGCAGAATCCAGAATCCATAAACAAAAAGGGAAGAACAAAGAAATGGTTCATATGTCTTGCACATTTTCGACCTCTTCAGTTTCAAAAAATAAATAAACCCAATGGGCTAATAAACATACAAATGAAGATATTGGTACAATGCCATTTTTAGGCCTTGTTTAAGTGAAGTAGCCACGTATTATAATAATGGTCCATCCAATGGGTACGTCTTCTCAGTTGAAATGAGTACAACATATTAATTATGTTGCCGAGTTATAATATATTCTAAAACTCAATTCGATTCAGCTCGTCTATAGCTTAATTAAAGAGGAGGAAGTTAGATGCAAAAGAGGTGACTTTGTGTTGTCTGCTATCCTCAATTAAAGAGGAGGAAGTTGGAAGCAATAAGTGACCCATAATGATCATAATTCAATGAAGAGGAAGTACTTTTCAAAAAAAAAAAAAAATGAAGAGGAAGTTCAAAACCAGGGGCTGGAAAAGGGGTTGCAGCTCCTGTGGGCTACCAACCACCCATGGGAATTGTGTGCTTAAACCAGGGGCTGGAAAACCAATAGTAGAATTGTGCTTACTTTTGTTGTTTTTATTTGTTTTAGAAATTGACTTAAATAAATAAATTAAATTAAATTAATTTTATTTAATTTTTTGAGTTGATGTATTGTGCGAGACAAACTTTTGTAAAATGTAATAAATTAATATTTAAGTCAGCTCGGATATAAGTGAGTTTCCAACCATTCATATTTCCGGTAGAAGCAACCGTGTCAAACTCTCTCCAAATCTTCAGTTTGAGAATAACTTTTCTGATTTGTTTCTGGATTTAGTTGTTGCGTGTGAATTCCACCTCATCTAGACGATCACATCGTATTCGAATGGATTTTGTCACTGTTCTAGTCGGTGGTAATCGGGTGCGAACACCCACCAGCGGTCGAGATCCTGATTGTAAGTGGATCACTACATCATCGTCACATCAATGTCACATATCTTTGAAATACCGTTATGCAATGCTCCAACACTCTCTACCGTCAAGGTTAAGTATTTGTATGTGAGAAGCGTAATTACATGTGTAACTTAGTTTTTGTCTACGTGAATGTGTGTGGCTATGGAAGAGGTTAGGCCCCACATAAATTATGGTGCTAGAACCACTAAATATTACTACCTTTATCCCCATTTTATAGTACATTCCAACTTAACAAGGGGATTTATCATTGTACTTTTGAAAATATGTTTTTCTTATTTTACCCTTCAATTATTACAGTTTTGTTCTTTTTTATTATTTTTTATTTCAAAATATAAAGGTAAAAGAGAAAATTCCTTGACAATTACCCATTTAATTTTGAAGTGGGACAATATTTTTTGGACGACAAAAAAGTAGCAACTGGGACTATAAAATGGAGACGGAGGGAGTATGCTAAAAAAGGAGCCTCAATGGCCACCTTGAAGCTGCCTCAAAACGCTCTTGGCTTTAATTGATGAAGTACACAAAAGCCTAGCTGTTTCGGTTTTTCAAATCATAACATGGCGTTTTTTGTTTTCCTGCCCTATTTTTTTTGTATTTTTTTGTTAGTTTTGTATGTAGTTTTGTTTTTGTACTTTTATATTTTTTTGTTGTTAGTTTTGTAGGCGGTTTTGGCAGGCCGTTTGTTTTGTAGGCGGTTTTGTGGCTGTTAGTTTTATAGGTGTGGCCGGCAGTTTCATAGCCGTGGTTTTTTGTTTGCCGGTTTTGGCCAGCAGTTTTGTTTAATAAAATTTCTTCTACCTCTTTACCTAAAAAAAAAAATCACAACATGGCAATTGTGACGCAGCGGAATTCACGAGAAATTAATTAGCGTACTAGTTCAAACGAAGATAGGTCTCGAATCCTCGAGAGTTCTTGAATCCACAAGAAGAGAGAGATTTAACTCAAGAATTATTATTGAATAAGAGATACCGAATAATAGACGTTACATGCCCTTTTATAGGGAAAACTAGCAAATCCTAGCAAAAAACTTACTAAAAAATAAAATTCCCGAAAATTGGGGAAACTCCCAAAATTGAAAACTAGAAAGAAAAATAAGAAATTCCCAATTGGAAACAACGAAAACAGAATTACACGCTAAGAGTAATTCGTAATCTCATTATTACCTAAAATAGCAAAATTACTAAATTGAGGGCCTAAACGAATGAATTTGGCTGAATTCCACCATCAGTCGATTCTGCTTCAGTCCACCAAGTTTGGGCCTATTCCGGGTTCGTCGATAATTTGTCGAAATTGGCAATTTTCAATTTTCAATTAGAAATTAGAAATTGTTTGGGCCTCCTAAGCTTTGACCGGTCCAATTGATCATAGAATTGGACCGCTACTTGTTCTACGTCAAATTGTCAACAATCATAGCCGGTCAAATTTTTTTTTTTTGTCAACAATCATAGGGGCAGGGAAGGACGCAGGATTTGATTAGGAATTTAGCACACACTATAACATTTAGTTGGGTGCGGGAAGCTATGTAGTTGTAGAATTTTTAAAAAAATAATACTATATTGATAAGAAAAATTTGAAACTTGGGTGGGACGACAGCCTAGGCTAACTCGCACTTGCGTCCTTGCTTATGGGGATTTCAGTGTGGTTAACACAAATGAAACTTCACGCGTCATCATCGCCTATTCTAAATGAACTGACTTGGGTCTAACTCCAGATTAAACGCTTAGACCCATGATTTGCTCAACTTGCCATGAAAGCACACTAGCTTTGAAGCTTCTGCCTCAAACAAATAGCTTTGAAGCTTCTGCCTGGAGAGTCCAGAAAACGACGGAAGTGGTGGCAGTTATTGGTAGTTGATGACAAGTTTGAGATGCCCGATCGTTCCACAAAACCTAGACTTTGTGTTCCTTAGCAATGGCTGCACTGCCATTCTCTCCATCACCCTCAATATCTTACTTGTAACAATATCATCATAATTTTTAGAGCGTGCGCAAGGGAGAGAGAGAGAGAGAGAGAGCATTGACCCTCCGAAAAACATCATGTTATTATCGATGAAGAAACTAGGGACCCAATTACATAGCACTAAGATTGCCATGTCATATTAAAGGTAAACAAATGATAAAACTACTGCTAAGTACTTGAACGAAAAACAAACAGTAACTATAACAACTGTCTTAGATCACATGTATATTGGAATTAGCAACACCACCCGATTCGACACGACCCCAAAAAAGCATCAAGCCAAACCCGATGCTTAAAAACCATGCATCTTTATCTCTTCCTTCTTCGCAATGCCAGCCTGCAAAAAAATGATCGAGGAAAACTCAGCACAATACAAACAAGAGAAATGGAGACGCAACAGTAACAGCAGAACCTAATTTTTCTCCAAAAAATTACCTTGACAAGGAAATTTGACACATTCTTCCGCTGATCACCCTGAAGCTGAATCACCTTGCCAAGCTCTTCGTTCTGCACAACGTTACCATTGCAACAGAACTCCTTCTTGAGATCCTTGAGGATTTTTTCAAGGCTGAGTTCCTCCTTCAGACCTTGCACTGTTGTCAGGCTTTTCTTCCCATTCCTCTGCTGGTTGCGAATGTGAATGAACTCTTTTTTTTGAAACGGAATGTGAATGAACTCTTCCACCACAGAGTCGTTGTTGGCGTCAGAAAATGGGTCTGCAGTCACAAAGTTCATCTTATGATAAGCCAGCAATCCAACAAGACACTCATAATGTGCCAATCAATATGCTGGAAAGTTGTTACAGATCAATAAAACATAGATTTTCCGACAGTTAAGTGGGATAACTTACCGAATGTGGTCGGAAACTGGACGTCGAGATCAACCATGTACTTTGTTTGATAAGAAACTGGTGAACTTGTTGCGGGAGAGCTGAAAAACAGAAAAGTATGTCAAAATAAATCATGACACGTTAATCAACCATGCAAATTCTGTGTGTCAGATAAGATGCAAAAAGCCCCATATAATGCGTATTCAACAAAACCACAACAAAAGATGATTGTTACCTCGAAATAATGGACCTTGCTCTTCCTTCTTTGAACAAAAACTCGGAGACGGAACACCAAAATATAGAAAGGCCGAAGGGGGATTGTGGTGGGTTATATATAAAGGTTGAGGGCGGTTGAGTTCGGGCAGAGTCGGTTCAATGGATCCGACGGTGGCGGATGAGCATGAAAGGATTGACGGTCCTGATTTAGCATGGTGTGTACATAATTTACGCGTAAATTCAACGTGAACGCATGGAGACTATCCTTGCCTATCACGCGAGGAGTTTTGGTGCAAGAAGCGAGTGGTTCCTAGGTCTGTTCAGGGGTCGGTTCCTGTCAGGTTTGACTTGACCGACTAATATTTGAATTTCAATGGCGGAGCCAGAAAATTGAAGTCGGAGGGGGCCGGATAATGAAATAAATTCATACAATAATTTTTTCAAAACTAAATCCAATCATTCGAGTTTTAATGAGATGGTTTTGATAAATTAAAAAATTAATCACAAGTATTTTTGTTATAATATCACTTGACGAACATAATATCATTATCGCACGGTATCATTTATCATAATTTCGTGTTCACGAAATAAAAAATGTTCTTACTTTTTGATTATTTTCAAAATTGTAGAATTTTTTTTTATGAATATCTACAAAAAATTATGTAAAATATACTCCAAAATAGGAAATCGGGAGGAGCCGGAGCCACCCCGGCCCCACTGTAGCTCCGCCATTGAGAATATCTTAGCTTCTGGCCCGATTCTGATCCAATAGGGCGTCGGGTTCCAACCGAAATGATGTTGAATTGAATCGGATCGGGTAGTTGAACAACCCGTTGCGAAGGTAGAGTCAACACCTATGGGGCCCTTCAGCCCTCGTAATAAAAAAAGGGACATCAAGTAAGAATGGTAACAGGGCGGGGCAAGTTTTTTCATGTACCTCCTTTAAATCTATCCCCGCCCCCGCCACCGCTCCTAACCTGACTGAGTAATGGATGGGTACCTCCTGCCCCGCCCTCATTAGGTAACGAGTTAATCGCCCCTTCCCGCTCCTTTTTTTTTTTTTTTTACATTTTTAAAAAGATGTTTTTTATTCCAAAATTAGTGAGTAAAATAAAAGTTCACAAAATAGCAATTATAACTTAACCAACATCTACAATCTATAAGAAAAATGAAAAATAATTGATATATAATTTGAGATTTTAGTTGTAAGGTTTAAAATATAAAAAGTAAAAATAAAATTTTATGCACAATTTTTTTTTGGGGAGGGGTGATGTCTACTCTAACCCGGTCGGATTATTTGAATTCTCCCTCTACCCCGACCCTATACCAGAAAAATCTAATAGCCAGGGTGCGACTGAGGCGGAACTGGTTGAATTGTCATCCCTGCTCTCAAGACTAACAAGTGACAATCTAACATACCTCAAGACTTCCTTGCGTGGACCCCACACCAAATTAATGATCTGAATTGTTCATCTTATACGCCACCAAAGAGAAACGTCTCCGCAAAAAAAACTTGCTTGATTGAATATTGATAGACTCACGAACAAGTCATTTTTTTGTTTTATAAAATGGACAAATCTAAGTTCATGTCCTTTTACGAACGTCCATTTTATAAAAACATGATATTTTTATGTGTCCATTAATATTAAATTAAACCCAAGGTATGGGGTCCGCGCGCGGAAATCTTGAGGGTTTGTTAGATTGCTAGTAGTCTTGAGAGGAGCTGAACCCGTTATAAAATGACCAATTGAGAAGAATCAAGAGATATAAAAAATAAAATAAAAAAAAAGGAAAAATCTAGAAAAATGAGTCTTCAACTTCTTTTTTTTGATTAATTTCAAATAAAACACTTTTTTTTTATCATTCAATATCGACTATTGATCAATTCAGAAATCAATTTTTTCCAAATCCACGTCCAGATTGCTCCAGTTTTTAAAGTACTTACAAAAATATGAACCTCAATTTCATTATATGCTTTACCCTACCAGCAGCGACCCTCAGCGACCAAATGGAAAATAAAGATTACCATTGGACATGAATTTCTGCTATCATCAGACTGAATTCTTAAGATTACATTGTTGCGATATCAATAACAGATCGAAAAAGCATTTTGAGGCATGACAGGATCGATGAAAGAAGGTAAACGGGAAAGCACAACGCATCCCTTACAAGAATATCACATACTATGGTGCAAAACAATGTCGAAGATGGTGAAATCCGCAGGGTACTTCAACCACCATTTTAAACAAAAAACAACTTAAAAGAAATAGAGAAAAAAAACTGTACGAGGACAACGCAATTTAGGAGCTTTGGTGATCTGGCAAGCGTGTCAAGTCCATTTCAACTTGGCGAATTGTCCATTGCATATTTTCCAGTTTCTGTTGAGCAAAAAATTGGTATCAGAGTAAACCACCAAGATCTCAGCAGGAATCAGCAAATCAGTATTACCTTTACTATGTCATGGTACTGCCTAGCAATTGTATCGAAGTGGGGATCGACACCCTGGTATTCATGTAGGCGGGTAACCTGGTAGAATCTCAAAGTGGTGAGCGTTTTATACCAGGACACATGCACGCGTTTACACACACAGCATGTCATATTAAACCTGATCAAAATGCAGATATCTGTAGTATAGATTTCTATGAAACAACTGTTGAGGTTTCTATGAAACAATGAAAGATTAGAACTTGAGTAACTTCAAACAAAAGCAGAGAAAAGGAGTATGAATCTACAATTTTACTACTAATAAACAGCAAAAACATCTAAAACCAAAAGAAATGAAGTTTAAAGTGGCTAAGCAGTAAGCATCTAATGAATAACAAAAAGGTCAGTTAATTGTATGGTGAATTGTCACCCTTGTCTTCAGACCAGGCAAGGAGTGTGATTTTCTGCCAATCAACAAAAAGTAGTGCGATAAGCTATAGAGGGAAAACCTAACAATTGCAGCAACACTGCACATAGATGCCCAAGGAAAGTAATCTGACCTATAAGCTAAGCCAGCAGTATTAATCAAACGACCTCCATATGTACTAGTTGACATCCGTCAATAGATTAAAAAAGCACAAATAAAAAGGAAGAAATTCAGGAATATTTGGCATGCCAGAATGCTGTCCTCTGTTGAAAAAACTTACTGCTTTATTGTATGCAAGTGAAGCTTCATCTGTAGCCTCGTCTAGATATTTCCTGGAAAAATGACAAGCCAATCAGAATAACTCTTTGAACCAGTTACTTGACATGGATTTGAAACACTATCATAATTGGTACCTTATTTTGTGGAGCGCTGGAATTGATTCTTGCGTATAAGTCTCAAGCAAAAGAATGTGCTCTAGAACCCTAAGTAGACAAAAGGAACGTATCAGAGGCTGTCAAAATTAATGACACCATTTTTAATCATGTAAAAATATTACAAGGCTTAAACCTAACAAAATACTTGTACAAAGTGTTGATGTTAAGAAACTAACAAAAAAAAAAAAAAAAACATTCCAAACATAAATGATCATGCAAGACTTCATTGTAGATATACAAACTTCAAGCGATAACCCAAATTGGGAACTGTCTCACATAATCAAAACCACAGAACTTTAATAAATCGACATGAAAGTTTATGCAGGGCCAAGGGACCATTCATTCATACAAGAAATTACCAGGAAGCAATGTAC
This sequence comes from Vaccinium myrtillus, assembly GCA_016920895.1. Taxonomy (NCBI): domain Eukaryota; kingdom Viridiplantae; phylum Streptophyta; class Magnoliopsida; order Ericales; family Ericaceae; genus Vaccinium; species Vaccinium myrtillus. The sequence continues at coordinate 3,232,036 of CM029273.1, read as the reverse complement.
AAGTAGAATGATGAGAGTGGTAGCGTACAACACAACTGTGGCTCCAAGCCAAATGGACTAGTTTAATTGCAGTGCAGCAGTAGTAGGAAATTGAATTTGAAACCACTGACTGGAGTTTTGAATGATTAAAAACCTTTTGTTATTCTGAAAATAGAACCAACTATATCAAACTTCAGAATTTCTCTATTTTCCCCCTTGCAATGTTCCAGCATCAAGCTAGCCACTAGAAGAGTATCCTCATGGAACTATAAGCAACAGGAATGAATCTAACGATAAGAAACATTAATGGGCGACCGGGAAAAACAGTAGAAGGTGAGACAAACCTCAATTTGGCATTCATGGTCTCACACCTTTTGCATAGCCAATTCTTTTGCAGTTCATCCTATTTAACATCAAATAAACGAATTCAAATATTTCTCAAAGGAAAAAAAATCGTCATCCAGAAAGGGAATACTACCCAATACTCAGTACAATGATAATGATCAAGATGGTCAAGAAATAACAAGCTTACATAATTATGTTGATGCTGCAACTTCAAATCTTTCACGAGCTTGATGAGGACACCAAGTATCTGCTCTAAGACCTTCCAAGAGCAAAGTAGTTTACAGGCACATATCATCAGATAAAGAATGTCCTCCCAATTTATGATGAAGTTGTACTACAAGTCATAACTTTAGTTATAACGACAATAACATGGATTGGAAGGCAAAATACAACATACATTGTAATATTCGGCAATTTTCCTGTCTGCAGAATACATATCCTCCCTTAGAGCTGCCTCTTCCCTCTCGATCTCCTCCATGATTAGCTTTACCCTGTTTAAAAGATCAGTGAAGGGAAAATTCTAGAGGAAAATGATCTTCTGAGAGAGTTGTTGATGAATATTGAAGGTAAATAAAAGCAATTCATTTATGATGCTTTAAAGGTGAGACTTGGAAGAGCCTATGTTTCAGAATCCATTTTGAACTGAAACAACTGAATAGTAGTCTGAAATAACCTTTCCAACACAAAAATGTCTCAATGAATAGAATTCGATAACAACTTGTGTAATGCCCTCTTCTCTCAATATTAGTAAACATAAATGGAAGTACGAAAATTTTGAAGGAACGGTTTCGAAGCTTGAAAGGTGGAAGTGTTTCTTTGCTCAACCTGATCTGCCTAAGCTTCAGTCCAGCTAAACTTCAATAAGAATATGAAACATGGTTCATGACTTGTATATCTAACCATACTGCTACCAATGAAATGTCGAACCACCAAAAATGCTTATATCATTGTGTAGTCTCCATTTAGTTGAGATATAACTCCTTAAACACTAAGAAAGTGAAACGTCAATACCAACCTTTCTGGAAGCCGAGCACTTGAATTTGGATTGCCAGTTGAAGTGTCTGAAACATCAAATGAGAAGTACTATTATGCAGATAATCTCACTCTGTACTTGATACCAATTATATAGAAGCATCTATTGCGCAATAATTAGTGCTATTCGTGCTTAAGGGCTACCAATATAGGCACTTTATCCAAATATCTTTAGTGGAAAAACAATGGGCATAATGTACAACTATGCTTTACACTCCATGCTTGGCATCGTAAAATAATGGCAACTTAACCTCAAATGGTAGGTTGCAAGTGTAAACAGCTGAGTAATAGAGCAATGTTTGCAAGTGGAGAGAAAGAGAGAGTGTGTCTAAATGACTGACCATTATCATCTACCAAAAAGGCATCTGTTAAAGTATCACATTTAGCTTTTAAACGACCCTCAATTTCACGGAAAAGTGGCATCTGGTACTCAGCCATGTCCTACAATCAAACAACATAAAAGGATACGATTATTCTTCATCAGCTTATGGAAGGGTTCAATCAGAAGGATAGAAAGAGGAAAAAAGAGCAGTAGTAAAAGTAACAGTCTACACGCTGTCACATTTTCTTTAACAAAAAACCACCCTAACATGCACATTTGTAGATGGACAGAACAAATATCAATAAATATGCACAAAGAAATTTGTCTAATCCATGTATCAAATATTCTACCAAGGACACAGGTGCTTGTTGGAGCTGAGTTTGCCATAAATAAGCAGGTGTTATTCCAAGGAATCTATTAGGAACACCACCAACTCCAGGTTCAACTGCATCAGTAGTGCAGCTAGAAAGTGCATTATTTCCAGCAACACTTGTGCTAATTGAAGAAATATTCGTGTAATTTGTCGAGTTTGAGCTCGAGGTGATTGTGACACTGGTACTTGTGCTGTCAAGTGAACTTCTTGACATGACACTCCATTTTTCAATCTCTTCCTCGTGAATCTCACCATCCTTGGAAATCAGAGGAAGCCTCAATTTTTGAGCTGCTTCTGCAACAACGAGCCGGTGCTCAAGTGCCTCGTAAACCTGAAATACAAAGGATTCATCATCATATTTCCCTTCATTTCTTAGTAAGACAAGCAGATTCCTGATGATGGTTCTCGTCATTTTAAGAAGAATAATGGATTCGTCATCATATTTCCCTTCATTTCTTAGTAAGACAAACAAGATTCCTAACGATGGTTCTCGTCATTTTAAGAAGAATAAGGTCGCTTATTAAAGAAGAAAACAACACTTCTTTTCCCACTTCCTATTAAAGATAGTAGTGCGCGAGGAGATAAGTATTTTAAATCTCAGTGAACATGTAGTCCTTGATAGAGCTCAATGAAAAAAAAAGGATTCATGTAGCCGACCGCAATTGGTAGGGACATAAGGCTCGGTTTGGTTTGGTATAAAAGACTAAGTTGATGCAATATGTTCTTATATACGGTCGCGTATCAACTTCCTACTAAAGGTTAGTCTATGCAATCTGTTTTTGTTAACTCATACGTTTAACTGAAACACATGACCGAACGTCGTTCACAATGAATTCGAAAACAAGGCTTCTCCCTGACCATAGTATAGATATATCTATAACGACAGGCGAACTTGTACCAGACATTTGCACCCCCCAATGAACTTCAGATATATGCGAAGATAAAACTTTAACCAACCTAAGGTACTTTGAGGGTTAACTTCTTCCAATGCATACTAGTAGTGGACATTTCCACCCGCAATGCACTCATTCTATGTGTAAAGATAAAAAATATATATAACCAATGTAAGGAACTTGAGAGAGCCAACTTCTTCAAACACACTAATATTCAAGATGTGTTGACAACAGACCAAAAGAAAAACCCAATTACAATAATAGGTCTAAGTTTAAACCTGAGGAGGGTTCTTCAAACCAAGTTGTGAGTAAAGACCCTGAACATCTCGAACTCCTCCAAGGTTAGCCACTGAAACAGCTTGCTGATAATCTTCTACCATCGCAATTACCTCACAGTAAATTGCCTAAAATATCAACATCACCACAAATCCATTCACCATAACAAAACATTAATTAAAAAACTCTTTAAGCACAACCACATTTATAAACCCTAGAGAAATTCAAATCCCAAATGTGCGGAATTAGTTAGAAGTAGTACCATGGATTCTAAGTAACGCAATCTCTCTCTCGACATTTCCTCTCTCGCCTGTACCACCAATCAGCCCAAGAACCATAAATTACATATGGAACATACAAAAAAATAGGTACTCTCCTACTCTCTATCCGAAATTGCGTATCCACTGCGAAGCATCGTGCAATTTTGGATAAAAAAATCAATAAAAATACTTCTATGCATGATTTTTTGGAATTTCTTTACAGCAATTGAAAGCACTTGGGACAAGCAATTTAGGATGGAGGTAGTACGCAAAATGTACTTACATATGGATGTAGTCATGTGGGTATATGTACATGGATACGTATATATATATATATATATATAGAGAGAGAGAGAGAGAGAGAGAGAGAGTACGAGTTGGAGATCGTGGAAGGCGGATTTGGAGACGAGAGATCCATCGGGGGCTAAGCAGTGACGCTCCAACTGATCGATGAGCTGAGTGACGTCTGAGGGAAGGTTTTGGCCACCGCCAATTCCCTTCACCATTTCTCTCTCTCTCTCTCTCTCTCTTCTCTGCAAATTTTGAAAAAACAAGGCAGCCACTTTTCACTTGGCCGGCAGCAAGCCGACTGGAATGGTATATTTCGGTTTTCCCCGGTGTCAATGGAACGAAAATTGATTTTTTGTAAGTGATTTTTTTATTCAGGGTTTCTTTCGTCAATTCCTTTTTTTTCAGTAAATTACAAAAACATGCAAAAAAAAAAAATTTAAAAAAAATACTTTTTTTTATGGACTTTTCTAAAGTTTGGTCTAATTTCTTTATTCTTTTGACCATACTAGAGGTGCGGATTTTTCTTTAAGATTTTGCAAACTTTGTTTTTTTTAGTGTATAACTATAAAATCAAGAGAAATTTAATTAGCAATCCTCAGCTTAATTTACATGATCAAAAACCTTCACAAACAACATTCTTCATACACACTAAGCAGTGTCTTGACGACTAATTATTCTATTGTCTTGGAACACTGTTACATGATACCCAACACACTTATCCACTAAACATTAATCGAGTTATGTAAAATGTGTGGTAGATAAGGATGTTGAGGTATCACGTGGCGGTGTCCCAAAACTATGAAATAATTACTCTCATCTTGATACTTGTCAAACTCAGCTTAATTTATTTTTCCTTTGTCTCATATTGCAATTGAACTTTCTCCTAAAAAAGTTGATTTTTTTTTTCAAATTTTACCCTTTTTTTAAATTGTTTAGGGTGAATTAGTGATAATTATTTATTTTTCTTATTTTTTAAAAATAATAAAAAATTTAAAAAATTCCATAACAGAATTTTGGACAAAATCATAGGAGACGGAAGGGTATTTTTTTATTATTATTATTGGCAACATGTTTATTGATGAAATTTTAACGGAAGGGTATCATTTTGGATATCTAATTTATCATACTAGGCAGGGGTATTACTTTCAAACTAGCATCAAACCCGTGCTATGCACGGAGCGAATCCAAGTGCACATGCTTAATCAAAATTCAAAGCAAACAAACTTCGACATATTTTAAATTGTCGCAATTCGTAAAGAATTCATGACATCTACTCACAATCCAGTAGAAGTAAACTAAACAAATGTCTCTGAAACTTAACCCAATATCTAAAACTGTCATAATGATCCCCAATGCCTTTCTAAAGTTGTCATCACGATGATTCCAATGCTCCTTTGTCATTCCTCGATAGTCCTACATGTATAAGATTAAAAAATTATTAAAATCAAGACATATTAGACAACATCAGTTTATATTTATTATCATCTGGCAATGAAGGAAGATGTGTCTATTACCTTTGAATAGGTACGAACATTCTTCGGACCAATCAATTGTTAACACGTATGTCACCACAGGTGTACACAATTACGAAAAATACGGAAAATAGTGGGTACACGAATTGAAGATGGAAAAAATGTTAGTTACGAATTATTGTGATAAATCAGGCGTGTAGGCTGTTCAAAAAAAAAAATTACGTGCACAATTAGTTAGAAATCGGTGTACACACCTTGAAATTGAAAAAATTGATTTGTCTTCCTCTACACGATTTTTGCAGCATGACAAAATTAAAAAATAGTAGTAACCAACACATAAAAGTACAAAAAGTTTAAAAAAGAGGCATACCTTGAAATTGAAACAAACAAAACCTACGCAAATCCGTGCCCGTGCCTGAAGCCACGCCTCGAACAATCTGTACACGCAAGTCAACTATTGATTAACTGTTCCAATTACGGAAAAAATAGTGGGTGTACACAATTACGAAAAATACGGAAAATAGTGGGTACACGCATTGTAGATGGAAAAAATGTTGGTTACGAATTATTGTGATAAATCAGGCGTGTAGGCTGTTCAAAAAAAAAAAATTACGTGCACAATTAGTTAGAAATCGGTGTACACACCTTGAAATTGAAAAAATCGATTTGTCTTCCTCTACACGATTTTTGCAGCATGACAAAATTAAAAAATAGTAGTAACCAACACATAAAAGTACAAAAAGTTTAAAAAAGAGGCATACCAACGTTAAAAAGTGCAGAGGATTGGTGGAAACAAATTTATCCATTTTCAAATTTATCCATGCATTATTCAATACGTGGATAGACTCATATTTATCCATTTTCAAAAGTAAATTTACCCCCCAAAAAAGTAGTCCATTTCCTTCGTAGTTTTTTTCTTCTTTGTTTCATGGACGATCTTAATTTTCTAACAAATTAAAAATATCGCTCCATCCTTCTAAAATGGCATGCAGAACACATTTTAGAATTTAGGGTAAATATGAAACTTATGGAAAACAAAAGAAAATCAAGGTAAAGGAAATAATTTTCTCTCCTATTGTTGGTTCGGAGAGAAAGAGTGATTAGGAGTGAAATATTCCTCCCATTTCCCCCTCTTTTCTTTTCTCTTATTTTCCTCAAGTTCGAAAGCAAGGTTTTTGTTATTTTTTTGTTTTAGCTACCCAAAAAACCTGTGCTAAAGAATTAAACCCTGCAAAATTAACACAGCAATGAAGTAAAGAAAAGTAACAAAAAACCCGTTGCGTTGAGTTTTTTTTTCAAATAAAAGAAAAAAACAAAGATATAATTAAAAATATGAAAAAAAAACCTCCAAATTTATCAGTCAACAACCTCAAAGTAAAAATATCGTTCGTAATTTTATTATTTTTTTGTTTTAGCTACCCAAAAACCCGTGCTAAAGAATCCAACGTTTGTCTGATAAACTTGGAGGTTTTTGTCAAATTTAATCGTTAATGCTAAATATGCAACATTTATCCAAAGATTTACCTTTCAAACAACGGATTAGGAATCGAAGCTGCTACCCGTACTATCTCTGATCTTCCCCTGGAGATGGTCTCTGCCCAAATGGTTGGCTACTCTTCTCTAATTTTTAACCACGTAATTAAAAAAATCAACTTATTCCGAATCATTACTCAAAAGGGAAGAAAAAGTACCAAACCGATGGACAACAGAAAAAGTTTAAGAATGTTTTTAAAGAATACCAAAAATGCAACCATAAAACAGGAAAAGTAATGAAATATCCTTACCATAAGTTTAAGAATGTTTTTAAACCGTAGAATGTGATTTTGATCCTTACCAATAGACTTTCGGTTATTTACTTAGCAATAGAAAGTATTGATCCTTACCGATAGAAAGTAATGATCTACTTACCAAGAAGAATAAGAAGTATTGATCCTTACCAGTAGAAAGTAATGATCTACTTACCAAGAAGACTAAGAATGCGATCCTTTCCAATAGACTTTCGGTTATTTACTAATAGAAAGTAAATAAAGTAATGTTTGAAATGTTTCGCGATTAATAAAGTAATATTTTTCTCCTTTTGGTTGGCAGCTTGCCAATCAATTGTTATTTCTTTTCCCCTTTGGTCCTAGCCGGCATATTATTGTCGTTGTTCGGGCTTTTTGCTGTTCGTGCTCCGTCATGTTGTTGTGCTTGGTCCCTTTAATCTTTGTAATTTGTTTTCAAAGATTAATAAAATCCTTTTTTGCCTTGCAAAAAAAATAAAAATGTTTCGTGATTATCGGGCTAAAATGGGGGTTATAATCTTGGTATCTATATTTCTTTTGTAATTATGCTTATAATTGGCTTTTGATTAGGGTGTTTCCTTTTGTATTTCTCGTTTACTTTATTGGTATTGATCATTTCCGAAAGTCTATTGGAATTGATCATTCCTTTTAACTCCAAAAGTCTCCTAAATTAGTACTTTCCTTTCATTAGTTTCCTTTAACTCCGGAATTGATCATTATTCTGTTTTTGGATCATTATTCTGTTCTTGGATTTTAGAAATAACCATTTAAGATTTTGCTAATTGCGTAAATAGTTGCTCTATTCACCAAAAGTCATCCTGCAATACTAATATAGATTCCGTTTTCTCCACGACTCCACTCATGGATCTTTCCTTGTCTAATACTCCAATAACGAAATTTTCATAAATCGGCAACCGTATTATCTCCACCTAATAGAAAAAGAACAAGCAATAAATAAATTAAAGTTGAAGTGTGAATAAAAGAAATGAAAAAGAAAAAAAGGTGCACCTCCCTTCTCAAATTTAATTCCGTAAAGTGTTTAGAACTGGGAGAAAGAAATGAAAAAGGAAGAGAAAATTTTAAAAATTTCTTTCAATTAGTATTTAAAAGAGGAGGAGATATTTAAAAAAAAATTTCAATTTTCTTCTCAATTTTCCTTCTAACTTTCCTCTTCGTTTTACTGTATTTTTCATTCCTTTCGAACCCCAAAGTCCAACCCATCGGGAAGGGTCGGTTCTGCTCCTCCCCCCTCTCTCTACTTGTCGACGAATTTGTACTCATCAGGCAGATTCTCTCTCTCTCTCTCTCTCTCTCTCTCTCGTTTGTTGATGGACAAAGGAAAAGCTACGGAGGAGACCATTACAAGATCCTTGCAAAATCTTGATTTGCGTCTCAAACCCAGCACCCCCAAGTCTGCCCGCAACACCACCTCCACCCATCGTTCCTCTAGTATCTCTCTCTCTCTCTCGATATGTTATTGTCTAAACACATGTTTTATGATATATAGCTACAAGTATTTTTATGGGTTTCAAATCATTTCCTTCAATTATGGAAAAGACACCCAGAAGACCGATATAGCTAATCTTTGTTTGGATAATACAGTTTTAGTTGAAATACTTCCTTATGAACAATTTTCCTGCAATTTAGCTTATTGGTGTTTTGATAGAACGGTTGTGTAATTAAAAGACACCCTTTTGGGCAATTCAATTTAGCTGGTCGTTGTTTCGATATAACAGTTCTAGTTGGAAAAACACCCTTTTGGACAATACAATTTAGCAGATTGTTGTTTGGAATATGCAGTTGTAGTAGACCCTTCAGACAACAAAATTTAGCTGATTGTTGTTTTGATTAAGCAGTTCTAGTGGAAAGCATCATTTTGAACAATTCAATTTAGGTGATCCTCGTTTGGATAAAGCAGTTGTAGTTGAAAAGACACCCTTTTTGGACAATACAATTTACCAGATTGTTTTTGTAGAGCGGATGTAGTTGAAAAGACACCCATTTAGACAATAAAATTTAGCAGATTGTTGTTTTGACTAAGCCAACTGTAGTTGCTTATGCCAGTGCTAACTAAATCGGGTTAAAACGGCCTTTCTCTTATCTCAAATAAGGTAAAAATTCTAGAATCTGATTGTAAACTGGAGCCTTGTCTTTTTCTTTTTGGTTGCAGTATTCCCATTTGAGAAGCCAAAACCTCCCAGCTTGGTGAGCTTATGTCTTGGAGTTGTTGGAAAGCATTTTGAGGATATCACTGAGGACTTGGGAGACATTGCTGCCAACTTTCCTGCTGATATAAAGGTCAATATTTTCATTCCTTCTGATATTGAGGTTAAGATTCTTGTTTTGATGTTTTCAATTGTTTGATTTTCCAATTGTAGCAGAAGTTGTCACCAACCATGCTTTTGGGTTTTATTTTGTCGTTATGGTTTGATCTGAGCTAGTAGTTATTCAAGAATATTTGCTTAGTAAGCATGAAGGTGTATAGATTGATAGTAGAAAGAAAAGGAAACGAAAGATCAGCAGAGGGAAGAAAATCTAGTAGTTTGTTAAGCTCTTGCTCGCAAGAATCTGCTAGACAATACAAAAAAGAACTGCAAATTATCAGTAGATCTGTTGGCAATAGAGATTAGTTGGACTGGACCAAGCTTCCCCTGTAAAACCAGAAATCCTAACTAAACTCAAAATATCAAAATTCCGTTACATGAGAGTGTGTTCACAGTGAAGTTCCCATTTCGTAGCTGAGTTTTAGTGGTTTTGATGATATACAATTGCATTGGGGAAGGCTGAAAGAGAAGTAAATAGCAGTGCAATGATCATGACATATTGAAGGCTCCTTTGTGTTTAATATAAACAAGTTCAGACTTACTGAAGTTTCATTTAAGAAATTCGGTTCTATTATCCCTCTTCTTCTTTTTTATTGAATCTGTCGTATTATTCTGATCTGTAAAAAAGTGTCTCATGAATTGCAGATGGCAATGGCAGCAATTGCAAGAAGAAGAAAGTTATTGAGTGATGATGTCATCATTACATTGGCTGACAGCTCATGGGAAATCCTTGATTTATCTGGCTCAGATGTTTCAGATTTTGGGTTATCAAAAGTTGCGGAAGTGTGCAAATTTATCCGAGCTGTGGATATAAGGTAGCATTAGAATTCTTTACTGAGTAGCCAGTAGCAAAGGACAGTAGACCATTCCATAAGATTGGATATGCCATAGTAACTGTTATAGCAATCCGGGAATGTCCTTCCGGAACATCTAAAGTATGAAAATGCTGAGGTCGGTGCTCATGACTGGAACCACACCCTACCCAAACCATACTTGTGACTATAAAGTTTTACTACTTAAAAGGTGCGGTTGATCAAAAGTCTGCTAATTGATATGAAATCCATGCTAAAGTGATGCTTTGGCTGGTATCACAAATTTTTTAAACCTCCCTTTACGAACTTTTGTGGCACTGTCAAGATTTCAAATGCATAATTTTTTTTATCAGCAAGTTAATCTACGTTTCCTGTCGTAGTTCTTCTCAACTCAACACAATGAAACCTTCTACCACAACTTGGGTCTGGCTTCATGAATCCTGTCATAGTTTCATAATTTTTCCTAGTGAAACTGCATGTCATGATATTGCACTTTCATTGGATTTTAGAAAGTTGAGTTATGTTGAGACAAATTGTCATGCAGCCGATGCAGCAAAGTTACATGCCTTGGTGTTTCTGAACTTGTGAAGCACTGTCGTTCATTGGAGATATTAAGATGCGGGTATGACCACTTTCTAAACTAAGAGTTCTTCAATCATCATAGAAGGAGAGTTTATTAGAATTATGTGTAGATTGGGCACTATACTTGCTTCTATGTGATAAAAGTAGTGCTCGGTGCGCACTGTCTGGGCTTTATTTCCTGCTTTCTATCCTCTCTTTGTTTGGATTACCTTTGGAGGTGCAATGTGCAAATAGGACCTTATTCTTTGGGCCATAAGACTAGATTAAGCAAATTCTTACTGCATCAACTCTGAAGGGGATAGACTTAGGGACGTAGCAAATCTTGCATAATTCCAAACCCTAATTTATCTGTTTATTTCAGTACCTGGCATTATGCTTTGAGGTGTCAGTATCAGTTTCTTATCTGGTAATGCAAAGATGTATGTGGAGTGTTATTTAGATGTGGCTGATAACACCACCAAGTTTGTGATGCATAAGCAACTGACAAAGACTAATCGAACGATGGTATTTCAAGCGTTGTGACCTTTATTCGAAACTCATCAGACCCATTCTTTTTCAAATAGCCTTCACTCTTGCACTTGTAGACTTGTAGTTAAGGTAAGTTGACTTTAATTTTATTGGCAAAGTATGCGTTTGATAAGTTCTGAGTGCATCTTGGCAACGACGAATGAAAATTAAATTAAATTAAATAAGAATAATTATAATGAATAACAATAAGAATAGTAAAAAATACCCACCTACGCAAATTCACCTCTAGGATCTCGGCAATAACGATTAAAAGAAAATGATAAAGAAAACTGCAGGTCAAGCTTGTTTGTGGTTGGTTAGAACGTATTAAATTCTCTACTTTATGACTAAGGAATCTCCAAATGAAAGGTCCTCGTGAACCATAGAGATTAAACTCTAGATACGTGCATCACCCACAAAACCACTGCTATTTGTTGTTCCCAACCGAAATTGAACCAAAATGTCCAAGTTTACGAGTCATTTCAGGTTCAGCCCCTTGTCCGTTGGGCCACCGATGCTTGTTTCATTAAAATCCCTATTGGCCTCGGATATTGAATTTAGGGTGAAGTGGAAAGAGAAAACCAACACTAAAGGTGAAACAATCAGTGTTCTAGCGGGCGACTTGTCATCGCCTAATCCCTGCCTAGGCGCTAGGCGGCCGACTAGTTGGCACCTATTCCCCTCCTAAGCGCTAGGCGCCTCTCTTCTGCCCAACTAGCGTGTATCAATTTTTAGAACATTGGAAACAATGTGGAGGCTAAATACACCTACAACTGTGATAAAATTTAGTAAACACCAAGGAACAAGACGAGAACCTGTATTTCCACGAGTTATAGCACGTATTGATTCTTCTACCGACCCTGAACTAAACTAAGCACAGTTTAGGTTGCTGGTTTGGAGTATGGGAAGGTGTGAAGAGGGGTTAAATAAAGTTGGTGCATGGAAACAATTAGAATGACTGACTGACTTATGGTGGCTATATGCATTGGTGGTGAAACGTTTTGTCCTTAAATGAAACCTTTCTTACTCTATCGTCTGTTTCTCGGTCATACTACAATTGCTTGGTGATGTCATCATCTTAGAGTACAGACTTCTAGAGAAAGTCTGTCCTTTGATTTTGCATCCAACCTGCATTATGGACTTTTAATTCTCTCATTGAGCAGTTGTTGATATCCCAAACTATGGGAACATTCCGTTTTAACAAGGGGTATAACCCTGATAACAGGCTATGAACCAAAGTTACTATTGCAGAGGGTGCCTGAGGAGTGACTACACTGCCCGCAGATGCTTGGGTATCTTGATACCAAAACTGGATGATTTGAAGGGGGAGTCTTGGGAGGAACTTGATACCTTGGAAATTGCTCACAGTGCACCATCATTACGCTGGCTTGTATGGGTATGGATTTCCCTTTCTTTCTTTCTTTTTTTAAATTCAGATAAATCTGCTTGTCTAAATGTGAGGTTGAGTCCCTACTGAATTCGTTTTCATTTTTAACTTCTCCCTCTTTTCTGCAGCCAAAGATCGATAAGGATTCCTTGGAGAGCTTGTCCACTGAATGTCCACGGATCATAGTTAACCCCAAGCCATCACCTTTCGGTTACAGGGGAGTTGAAGTTCCTAGGGAAGCACAAGCAGAAGTGTCATTGGATGATCATATTGTTAAAGAAATTGATCCTAAAACATGGGCAGTTTCTGGATTTGCAGTTAGGGCCACTTCTGCATCTGGTTTGAGTCCTGCAGAATTGCCATTGGCTGAAAAGTTTAGGCTTGCATTTTTGGAGAGAGACACCAGGTTAGCACCAAAGCGTGCGAAGAATGCAAGGCAACATCAACGGCGCGCGGAGAGGGACATGATAATGACGAGTACGAGAATAAAAGCATTAGCTCTTGCCTCACAAGCTAGCAAATCACTACAGAATCGTAACTGGTAGGCAGGCACACTGCTATAGTGGATGAATATTCTCTTTTATTTTTTTGTTGTATGTATGACATTAGTTGTGTAATGTATAAAAAATGAGGAAGAATACAACAGGGGACTTAGGCTTTTGGGGTTTGCCCTCTGTACAGATTCAGAACTGGTCACTGCTTCTCTCAATGAAAACTCCGTTTTTCATTTTTTCGCTGTTGATGAGAATAAATGATATTGGATGGAGTCTTTACCTGTTTATTTTTCTTCTTGTTAATGCTACTACGATTATATAGGGTAAATCACCACATGTTGAATCAATCAATATGGAAAGTCGGTACCACAAAATATTTGATATCTGGCAAATAGAATCTGCTTCATTACTTGCAACTCGGGCCACTTACAGCAGTGCTGCGACCACTTACGCTCCATAAAGATTATAGGATGTGTAAGTATTATATCTGCATATCCATTTTTGTTACCTAAAAGAACAAAGGCCACTTATTGCGGGGAAATCTCCAGAGCGTTGCCATTACCATGGGAAAAGAATCTAGCCCAGCGCAGAGCAATTCTACATTGTTTTCTGTCCCAAGACAAAGATGTTGACTTATGTATTTGATGATAACAAATTAGAGGCACAGATCATAATAATGAGAAGATAGGCACAAGGTATGGAAAAAAAAAATTGTTGCATCAAAGCACTGACTAGCCGTTGATCAGCACAAAAAACAAGTTCTGAACACATTTACACAGGACCTGTTCCATTGCAAAACTGATTGCAAAGAGACCTGCAAAAAGAAGCCGACTTTTTCCTGTTTTACACTGCTGTGAAGTTGACATTGGGGCGAGGTCTCTCATGAGGAGGAGAGACTTTAGGTAAAAAGAGCTCTGACAACTTACTGCTTAATCAGATACCGAATGACGTATGGAAGGATTCCACCATGATTGAAATATTCCAACTCAACCTGCAGATGCAGAGCACAACCAAGAAATCAGACCCATAAGAATAAGCACATATATAAATAAGATTGACGGAAGCAGAACTGAAGGCAACAAGATCTATCATATCACTCATCTTCTAATTGAAATAGACGACACAATCTATGATGTATATAAGTTTTTCTTGCATATACTATTGATTTATGTGGTCTTTCATGGCTCACATATCATCGTATGTTAAATTGGCTCTACTATACATTAAAAGTACCTGTGTCAGGCACGTTTGGAAAAAATTACGGCATCTTTGTGGATTATGGTAAGTTGGATATTCACCTAACAAGCATGTTTTGTATTTTGAATTGACCATGCAATATCCATAGAACTCCTATATTATGCATCAAATGCTCTAAGGCACCATCTAAATACTTTTCAGAGTGAAAATAAAAGACATTTACAAACAAGTATCGACTTTTTTAGCATGTCCGTTAGATAAACTAACATTTAGAAACAGATGGCGCTCTGACAGTTTTGTCCTTCACCCATTCAGAAAGATAAAACTTTACGTTGCACCTACCTCTGTATCGAAGCGGAGTATACAAGTGAAGTTCTTTCCAGTGTCCGTAGTTACAGTAACATCTTGCCAGGGCCTTAGTTCACTGATATCATTTGGCAGGTGTATGGTGTAACGCTCATGACCCGTCAAGCCCAGTGTCTCCGCATCTTGACAACGCTTGAAAGCAAGGGGAATGATGCGCATACCAACGAGGTTACTACGATGGATTCTCTCAAAGCTTTTTGCAATTACTGCTTTCACTCCCTGATAAACAAGGTATTAGAAAAAAAATGATGGTAAAACTACCCGCAGAATATGAGCCATTGGATATTGGTAAGTAGCATTCAGAGAGATCAGTTACCAGTAGCATCGGGCCCTTTGCAGCCCAATCTCGAGAACTTCCACTTCCATATTCTGCTCCTGCTAGAACTATGGTATCTTGCCCACCAGCCTTGTACCTCTGCATCACCAAATTGGAACTCAAATTTGGATCAGGATGAACAGGGGTGTGTGTTTGTGTGTGTGTGGAATACTTTTTAATCTGAAACTCACCATTGCTGCATCAAACACAGAGAGCTTCTCCCCAGTCGGAATGTGAATGGTCTTTGGGCCAACTTCTCCATTCAAGAGCTTGTTCACAAGGCGAATATTCGCAAAGGTACCCCTTACCATCACCTCATCATTTCCACGACGGCTACCATAAGAGTTGAAGTCCTTGGGATGAACCCCACGCTCAAGCAGGTACTTTGCAGCAGGGCTGTCCTTGTGGATACTCCCTGCTGGAGAAATATGATCAGTTGTAATGCTGTCGCCAAAATTAAGCAAGCAGAAGGCATCCTTTACTCCGTGAGGGCCTGGTGGGTCCATAGTCATGTCCTTGAAATATGGAGGTTCATGAATGTAAGTCGAGTTTGGATCCCAAGCATAAAGACTTGAAGAAGGGACCGATAGTGAGTTCCACATAGCGTTGCCCTTTGTGATAGCCTCGTAAGTGCTCTTGAACATATCAGGCAGAACACTAGATTGAACCACCTATTGACAGCATGGGTTTTAAATCAATCAAGGACTAGCAGTTTAATAATTCTGACATGAAAAACAGCATAATACATCTCCCAAACCATCTACCTCGGCAACTTCTTCATTACCAGGCCATATATCCTTGAAGTACACGTCTTTTCCATCCTTTCCAGTTCCAATTGGCTCCTTGTCGAAGTCAATGTCAACCTGCAAAAGATGTCCCAAAGATCAATGATTCAGCAAGAGTTGCATGTACCACTAGCCGTCAGTTATTTTTTTCATAGTTTGCTGCCTTCTTCTTTGTTCCTTTCTTTTTCACATCTATCCGTAAATTCATTATTTTATCTGCGGAGGCGGAGGCAAGAAGCGATTGGCCTTTCAGTACACAACTAAAACCATAGCAGTGCATGCCATGTCCTTTTGTCCGTTTGGAAGTGAAATACTGTGGCAAGATGGAAATAAGGTAACTTTAGTAGCATTTTTGGACATACCGTGCCAGCAAGTGCATAAGCTACAACTAAGGGAGGCGAAGCAAGATAGTTTGCTCTTGTGAGTGGATGAACACGACCTTCAAAATTACGGTTTCCAGAAAGCACTGCAGCAGCAATAATATCTGCAAAAAGAAACCACAAGCATTAGAGAAGAACCAGTGACAAAAGAAAGGCTGAAGGCTGAAGGCAGGAAAGGATGCATAGGCTCGAACGATTATAGTTGAGAAATCTACAACTAAATTGAGAAATTTGAATCCAATTTTCTGACACGTGGCTGCAATTTACTTTGTGGAACGCCTTTGTCAACCATCGGTTATAGTCCAATAGCGTCAGATATAGTATAAATACGGTCAGATATAGTCCAAATGCCGTCGGATATAGTCCAAATAAAGATGGATACAGTATAAATACTGGCGGATATAATGGAAATACCGCCGGATATAGTGGAAATACCAGCGGATATAGTGTGAATACTAAATAACGCCGGATATAATGTAAATACCGCCGGATATAGTCCAATACAACCAGATATAGTATAAATACCGTCACTCAGATAAAGTACAATACCGTCGGATATAGTATAAATACCGTTGGAATATATGAACCTGTTTTGACGAATTTGGTGACAGCAAAGAAAATGAAGTACATAAAATTAACTTCATCATAGATTATTACCGTTGTCTGTAATTGCTGAGGAAACCGATTCATCAAGTTCCCCCGAGTTCCCAATACATGTGGTGCAGCCATAGCCAACAATATAAAAGCCCTGCTGGTTCAAGTACTTTTGCAGCCCACTACAAAAGATAAGGCAAGATAAAATTCAAAACCTCAAATAAACATGCTAGACTTGGGAAAGATAACCAAGAATAAAAGGTATCTTCCAAATGTCGTAACCAGTACCTCTGCAGCAGATATTTTGTGACAACTCCAGAACCTGGGGCCAGGCTTGTCTTTATCCATGGCTTAATCTGTAACATGTGGAAGACTCATTGTACCCAAATATTGATATAGGATTTATAGGCAAGGTTAAGGTGCAGATAACTAATCCTTTGTTATCCTATCTAATGACTTATTCGTGAGGGTGGCCACGGACCGGTAGCCCGCCCAGCCTGCTTTTGTTTAGGGATTTCAAATTAATATTTAAGCTTATAGGGCCGAGCATGGTTGATAATGTTACGTCTGTTTGCTAAGTGGACTGGCTTGGGAATAGATCTTCAAGCCCGGCCAGTCAGGCCAAGTTGTATATACTGTATAGAAACATAAATAACACATCAGTTGTTTTTGGAAAAGATGCATATCCACATGTTCAAGGTAAAAGAACATGAAGAGTTTGGAGAAGTCAATACCAACCTCCAAGCCGAGTTCACAAGCTTTCTTTGCAACCAGACCAGCGCCTAGCATGACACTAGGGTTTGATGTGTTCGTGCAACTGGTAATGGCAGCTATTACCACACTACCATGCTTGAGCTCAGCAGGCTGTCCATGGAACGAAAATTTTGCAACTTTGTCCTGTTCCTCTTTGGGTACAGCAAATCCCTGAACGAGCGGTCTACATAATCAGAAAAAATAGCCAACAACCTATAATGCTGCAATTCTGTTCAATGCTGCACTAACCCAACAGCCACATAACCGTAGGATCATGAGGGCGGCAACTAACATAAGCTTACATCATCCTATATACCAAAGCAAAGAGAATGAAATATGCCAGAGTTTTTATCAGGTTATGAAATGATGATACGACCATGCATCCCCCCAAAGAGAAGCAGCCTCTATGTGAGCAGAACCACATCTTCAAAACCAAATAATTGCAATTTCAACCCTTGGTTTTTTGTATTTCACCTTGAATCCAAGTTTGTTATCAAGACACGAATGCCAGTCAGCCTTCATGTCTTTTAGAGGAACTCGGTCATGAGGCCTGTTAAATAAAAGAAAGAATGATAAAAATAATCATAATATATCAACAACAGGGAGAACAAGAATATAGCATTACCTTTTTGGTCCTGAAACGGAGGGTTCTACATTCGCTAGGTCCAACTCCAAATAGGACGAGTAAATTCTTTTTCGTTGAGGCTGGATGTTGAAACATGCCATTAGTCTTAGATCTAAGAGCGTGAATACGAGTTGTACAATTACAGGAACATATAATTCAAGGGAAGGAATTTTTTTTTTTTTTGAAAAGCATTCAAGGGAAGGAAATGATTTATTACCTCATTGTAATCAACAAACAATTTGTTTGCCCGCAAATAAGCTTCAATCATTGCCACCTATGACAATTTTGGCAATAAAATCACATTTACATAACACAAACTAAAAACATAGAAAGGAAAACAAAAAAGAAAAGGAAAAGAAACTGACAGTCTCATCACTCCTTCCTGTTAGTTTGAGGTACTGCAATGTGACATGATCGACAGGAAAGAATCCCATGGTTGCTCCATACTCAGGGGACATATTTGCAATAGTAGCCCTGTCGGCTAATGATAACTCAGCCATACCTTCACCTATATTTATCCGCAGAAAAAGAAAAAGAGATTATGGACATATACATAATAAAATAAAAAAATAGATGTAGAGCAAACATATTCGCTGACCTAAAATAGAAGGCCGAAATTACCATAAAATTCAACAAATCTGCCAACAACGCCGAGCTTCCTCAACATTTGGGTCACAGTTAAAACCAAATCCGTTGCAGTGACACCATTCCTCAATTTTCCTGATAATTTGAAGCCAACAACACCAGGCAAAACCATGCTCATTGGCTGTCGAATTGCAACATCCAGTATCAGAGGGAAACACAAAACAGAACATATAGGTAAAATGATACAGATACAAAGCAAATCTATCTACCAACAAATAGAGGACAACACAGAAAACTCGTTAAAATGTGGGATTTAATCCGAGCACACCTGGCCAAGCATTGCTGCCTCAGCTTCAATTCCGCCAACTCCCCAGGCAGCAACTCCTAGCCCATCGATCATGGTTGTATGGGAGTCGGTTCCTACCACACTATCTGGGTAAAGAATGCCATCGGTGTTGAAAACAACTCGTCCAAGGTATTCAAGATTAACCTGAGAAGTATTAAGGGGCTTGATGAATGCCAAATCCATATTGTAATGAGAAAAAGGAGAAAAGAATGAGAATTCATTTTATTTCTTTTTCTCGAAAACTTCTACGAAAGGCCATTGGTGCAAGTGCTTTTGCTCCAGTATTTGATACTAATTACAAGCATCTTGTCTTCATCAGTTCATGCTGTCTTATGTTTTGGGAGTAGACCACTTGCACCAACTTAAGATATCTAGAAACGAAATACACTTGGGAGGCAAAGTTTTACCTGGTGGACAATACCAGAACCAGGAGGGACGACGAGCATGTTTTGGAAAGCAGTTGAACCCCACTTAAGAAAAGCAAACCTCTCTTTATTCCTCTGAAATTCAAGCTCCATATTTGTCTGCAATGCATTTTCATTCCTCGCTACATCCACCTGAACTGAATGATCAATGACAAGATCCACTGGAACCTGGAAATCATGTTGCTCTTAGAACAAATGATATTTAAGGCAACTGCTATAATTACAATACCCAACGGAGGATGTAACTGTTCCGTAACTGACATACTCTGGCACTACTCTTTTGAAAAAGGTAAAAGCCAGATAAGGAAAAAGTCATATCGCAAATGAAAAACCAATGTGCATCATAAAACAAAAGGGTTTCTCGACAAAGCGTGGATAGATTGTGACAAAACCGATCATCTTACACCATAAAAAAAAAGTTGGCATCCAAATAATCAGGCAAAACACATACCAAGGGATTGATCTTGTTAGAATCGCCACCAAGCCTGTTCATAGCATCTCGCATACAAGCAAGGTCAACCACAGCCGGAACTCCCGTGAAATCCTAACAATTTTCAAAAGGTTTAGAAATGGTATGATACCATATAAAAGCTGTCATCGTCATTGCTATTAACCTGTAAGAGAACGCGGGCAGGCTTAAAGGGTATTTCAACTTGTTTTGGTGAAGTATTCTCCCAATCGATGATCTTCTCCACATCAGCTTTAGTAACTTGGAAATTGTCACAATTCCGTATTGCAGATTCCAAAAGTATCCTGATAGAGTAGGGAAGCAAGTCTGCAATGTACCGAAATATCAACAAAAATAATTATTAAAATCAAATGGCTGGATAAACTATTCGTCAATCAAATTTACTCATGGACCAGTAAATCTAGTGATAAGCAGAAAAGAAGATTAAAATCAATGAATGTCGCCAAAAAGAACAATCACGACGACTTCTCTCTATGACACATTACTCTATTTACATGATTGGTTCTTTACCCCATAGGACAAAAGTAAATGACCTAAGAAATACATTTTCAGAAGGAAAATAACGGAGTGGGAGTTCCAAATTAACATGCTCACCTTTTATCTTCTTTGGTATTTTTTTCAGTACATGAATGAAGTCTATAATCTAGGCGCAGTGTAATTCAATGAATTAATTATGGAGTAAAGTTCAGCATTCGATGAATTAAATACATACCGATTCTAGGATCATTAAGGGCTGGTAAGCTGTAATATTTTCCAAACTCGCCACCTCCAGGCTTGGGAAGACTCTTAAATATTTCCTTGTAAGGACTTTCAGAAGCTGAATGGAGTGATCAAAGAAAATCAAATCCCGTCAGCTAATTATCTTCAATGAGAAATTAAGGAATAATAAGAAAAATGAGACGACGTGAATTTGTTCAACTTATCAAAGAGAATGAAGAAGTCATATGCATGGTACAACCAAATTTGATAGGAAGCCTCTTCTCAATGTCAAAAACTGAAAAAGACCACTGAGTGTATTGTTCTTCAACAAGTTACATGGCATGGATATATAACAATACCAATAATCATAGTCCCGAGTGTCTCACCTCGATTTTCGAAAATCTAAAACAAGCAGGTAGGGCCAATAAAGGAGCTGAACAAGTCCATCAGTAGAATGTTCAAACTTGGTTTAAAAACTTAACTAGCTTGAAAACACATTCGAGTTTGGTTTGTTAATCAAGCCAACCAATCTCGAATAGCTTGAATTTTTTAAAGCTGATAAGTTAAGCAGCCCAAGAAGCTAACTTTGAAACCAAATTTCTGACTCCAACGTCCCACGTGGCCTGAAATCATGACCTTGCGGCCACATGGTTTAAGTTCGCGTACATATGGTTGAAGAGGGTTGAAGTTCGCGTCCATATGGTTGAAGTTTACGGCCACAAGGATTAAACTTGCGGCCAGGCTGTAGAACATTGCGGCCATGGTATCTAACCTTTCAGCCACAAGGTTGATGTTTGCGGCTGCGCTGTCTGAACATTGCGGTAACAAGGTTGAAGTCTGCAGTTTCAATATTGGCCAGCTATATGATGGTTTGACGAGTCTCTGGCGGGGCAGACCTCGGGGTGCAAGTGGGGCCGGGCCCCTGCGCACCCTCTAATTATCTCAATTTTTTTAAATATATTTTAGATTTTTTTTATAAAAATTATGAAGAAAGGTCCCTAAAATAGTGTTACTAATATATAAAAATGATATTTTTTTGTTAATTTATGAGAACATATATGATTTGATTCCCGCAATAGGAACCTGTATCCGCCACTGGACTCTGGACATATTCTCTGGGTGGGAGTAACTTGTTAAGCTAACGACCTTCCAAAAAACTAAAACTAAAAAAAGAAAAAAAATCTTGTAAGGATGTTTTAACGAGTGAATACAAGCACGAGCTCAAACTCGAGTAACTCGATTTATCTCAACCTTAAAAACCACGTGTGATGATTTTCTTCAACAAGTAAAATTGCATGGAATTGATTATTAATATTTCAAGGGTTTTCTCCTAAAACTAGGTTGTATAGAATATCAAAATAAATAAAAATGATCGACACTCCATCTAATATTAATTAACTGAATAGTTCAAGTCCAAAAGAAGCAAATCAATACCCATGGAAGCGATCTTTCGCTCGAACCGTTCAATTACAGGCGCAGTGCTTCTGAGCTGAGCCCTAATAGTGACCGGCGACCGCCAGCCAACACCGTGACTCCACCGGTGGACCGGAGACCGGAAAGCAGACAAAAAACACAGCGATCGACGGTTGGTCACAGAAGCTGGCGAAGACTGAGGGAAAGAAAGTGAGGGTCTAGAGAGTGAAGGTGTAGAGCGAGCTCTGGAAGCTCTAAGAAGTAGATATGAGGATGAAGAAGAAGAAGAAGAAGGCGAGATGTACATGACGATATTAAATTTGTCAGAAAACAGTTAAATACAGTTTGAGATATAAATTCATGTGGCGCCATATTTGTAATGGATGATTGATTGATCGACTCGGGTGTTCATGCAGCTTCTACAAGATGCTGGTAAGATTGCGGGCACGTGTGGAGCCAAACAGGCACGGTCCTCCAATTTTCTATTTTAGAGCATATTTTACATATTTTTTCTATAGATCTTAAAAAAAATTGTGAAATTTAGAAAATTATTAGTAAAAAGAGAGAACAATTTTTATTTCAAGAACACTAGATTATGGTGAATGATATGGTAACAACAATACTCGAGATTAATTTTTCAATTTATCAAAATTGTTCCATCAAAACTCGAATGATTAGATTTAGTCTTGAAAAATCATAGAATTAAGATTTTTTTCATAATTTGGGCTCCTCCAACTTCAATTCCTGACTCAGCTACGAGTGCTGTCCTTTCTCACCACAAAATTGTGATGGGTCCAAGACAAAGTATAGGTATAGGGGGCACCATAATTTTGTTGTGGAAAATGAATTGAGTCACCACGTGACGGTGCTCTTAGGAACTGAATAATCTCTCAATTCTCGCATATTGCCAAGTTGGACATTATTTTTCTGGTCGCATTTTCTGGTAGAGAAACAACTGGGACAAACAAATGTGAACAGATTTAAATATGATCCTATATCTCACACGGCAAGTGTAAAGCTCATACGCATCCAATGATTGCGAATACATCTGCGTTCATATGTGTACATATCTATCGATTATCTGAAACATTTATGTTCTAGTGGACTCTGATTATTTAGTATTCATAGGCACCGCCATGTGGTGTTCCAAGCTATTTTTCTTTTACCTATAGGCATCGCCACGTGGTGCTTCAAGCCATTTTCCTTTACATGTTGTGACGGAATTCATACACTTACTTGTGTCCACCACAATATGTAGTGGAAAAGAGACCTAGGTCACAAATAAACGAGAAACACAAACAAAATGTCAAACAGTTCAATTCCTAGTTCGGGCAATCCTACGGAAGCACACATTCAGTCTATAGGATGCGTATTAAGCACACAAAATTTCAATTATACTAAAAAAATATGACTTTTAAAAATCAACTTTGAGTTGGAAATATTTTCGGATGCTCGTCTCACCACATTTTATAACCACACGTTCTTGTGACATCGAGTACCGAACACAGATTTCACATGAATGTGTAATTTGGAAGAAGTTAGGCACCACATGACACAGCTTGAGAAACACCCAACAATTACTCCTTGAGAGAAACTGTAAGTCTTTTTATACTAAGATCCTATATTGTTAAAAAGCCAAAACTGTTAGATAAATTATGCTAAAGAAGAGCTTCCGAGACAAAAAAAAAAAAAACCCCACAGAAGAAACACATACACATTTCATTTTTCAGAACGCGGGAGAAACTTTAAATCAAGTAGAAAGGATCTCAATGCCTGTTTAAATGGCAAAACAAATCTCAAAATACACTTACCCTCTTCTTCTAGAAAAACAAAAATTCCGGAAAATTTTCATATTACCATGAAAATGATAATTTCTCCAAAATATATTTCCGTATACTGATGCATGGCCCTAAGAAAATTCGATTCAATAGATGGAGAAAAAGAATTGGTCATCGCACATTTGCCACTCCATAATCTTCATTCAACGTTATCAACTATAGTCTGAGTTGAATCTGGTTAATGGATACGAGTTCAAAACAAGGAGCATAACGCCACAGCGTGGGGTCCAATGCTGGTGAAGAACATTAACCTGTGCTACCGTGCCACGTATCATGTCGGTGGTTGCCACGTTCCTGGTCTGAAGGATACACCAGATCCCATTGGTTCTGAAGATCTGTAAACAGCATTGAGGAAACATCTACCAAGTCAAGACTCGCTCCCAAAAGCAAAATATAAATAGTTCTGCAGATATTTCGAAACTCCAACTCAACAAAAGGTGTATATATATCGTGTGCGCTCAAGTTCAATGTATTTGAAAATGAGTCCAATGACAATCAAACATGCATACGATCACATACTCAGGCTGTTGTTTATGTTCAGATGGGACTTCTTTGTCAGTCTCTGATTCTTCGGAGTTCCTATAAGGATATCAAATGCTATCAGGTATGTGTTATATAACCAGAATCACGTGGAACCATGCACGTACAAACTTATAAACACGTATCAACAAAAAGAAAGACTGGAGGAGCTGTATAAGTGAGAAGCTTGACTCCTTGCATCAGATGCCAAATAGTGTGTATGATTTACAAAGTTTAGCTGTCTCACCTCATGCCATCCGTTGCACCAGATGTTTCAGCAACTGTGCCACCTAAAACAACCAACAACATGATGAAACACAGTTGAGGCTACATGATGAAAATCACAAACGATAAGATGAGATCTGGAAAACTTAATGCAGTCAGAGAAGGAGATCATCTCTAAGACAGTTAAGCTTTGAAAATGAAGTAAGCTTTTAATTTTGTAAGTGATCAAAAACTTAAAAGTGTAACATGTTTAAAGAAAATGACCATCATGAAGGATTTTTACATTATTACATATACCAGTTACAAACTAACATCCTCTTTCCTTCTTTTCTATTTTTGGGTGTACCTAGTACTTAACGAACCTTTATGGGGCCGGTATTTCGGTGTTAAAAATTTATGAAAGCGGCCACTTTGTGCATATATTGCCAAAGGTTAGGTCACTCAGGTCTCTCCTGTCCTACCCGACCCATACCAAACTACATGTTCATGGTTCTTTTAGGATCTATTCATTCTACTAAATGGTAAAGCTGTTACAAAGAGAGTATCAAATTACGTAGGAAACTTATCAAAAATGACACTTACGCCCTCTGTGTTTTTAGTGAGTTTTAAGGACGTCTCCTCAACTACAAAAGTAAATGCTAGAACAATTATGTAAAGTGAGACCGTTAGTCTCACTGTCAAACCTCATGGAAAAAATGCACACTTTTTATTTTGAACTGGTAATAATGAGGTACCTTTTGAATTAGCGGGAAATTGCTGAATGAAACTTCTTAAATCTGGACCTCCAACTTTACCTATGCACAAAATACAGTCAACAACTGCAGCAGTTATAATGAAACAGATAAAAAAATTAGTACACAGGTTACCAGTAGAGGCAGCTTTGGGTCTAATGCCTCTCTTTTCCTCTTCTTCCTTCTTGAGAACTTCAACAAAAAAAAAAAGAATATTGGAGAAGAATTAGAAGCTATATAAAAAGGTAGCAGAAGGCGAACACTCAGATACAAAGGGCGGTGGAGAAGA
This sequence comes from Vaccinium myrtillus, assembly GCA_016920895.1. Classification (NCBI taxonomy): domain Eukaryota; kingdom Viridiplantae; phylum Streptophyta; class Magnoliopsida; order Ericales; family Ericaceae; genus Vaccinium; species Vaccinium myrtillus. Next base: position 3,206,348 of record CM029273.1, on the reverse strand, counting down.
ATTAGAATCCTCAAACAAAGCTAGGAGAAGGCATGCACTCCAATATGAAGGGCGATGACCAAAATTCTCATCGAAATGTTAGAACATTAATGAAATAAACTAGCATCAACTTGCTTTCCCCCTCTATGCATAGCGGCCCTAATAGCATACCTAGGTCAATGGGGAGATTTCATAGCAGTCGAGGATTCCTTATTGCAACTAAGATACAATCAAAGAGGGAAGAGGAGATTAAGTTGGATATCAATGGAAGGATATACTTGGTTAGAGTTTCTGAGCAGTCTTCAAGCCATTTGCCTTATTCTATTCCTCCTTTTTCAAAGCATGTAGAGGGAATTCAAGTTTGTCCGACTTTATTCAAGACAACCAGGGTTGTTCCAAGCATGGTGTCAAAGTATAAGGAGGAAGATGAGGAGGTGGATGCTAGTTTGGATGGTGAAGCCTATGTGTGTCCTACGGTGTTCAAGAAGTGGAAGTGGAAAATATTACCGGATGTGGTTAAACTTTCAGAGGGTGGCTTAGAAAAACATGTGCAGGACTCTTTGGGCTTATCTTATGCTTCTAGAATAAGGATTGAGCCTAAGAGAGGGGAAACTACGGGTAAATAGCTTGCATTTATGGAACCTGTTTCTAATTTATCAAAATCAGAAGATGAGAATATTGGAAAAGGCTTAATATATCCGTAGGAGGTGGAACGCCATGCTCAGATTGAGGGTATCCAGTTTCTTGTGGACTTAAATCCAGCTAGTGTTCTAAGGATACTGGGAAAGGAAGATGGAAGCAAAAGTCGATTGAAAAAATGTTTGGGCATTCCTATTTCCAAGAAGGGGGTGGTAGGAAAAAGAAAAAAAATGTGTAGTGTTCAAGCCTGTTGTAGCACCGCTTTATCCATTTCATCTGAAGGCATCAATAATCGGAATAGGATTCGCCGAAATGGGAGATGATGAGGAAGTTATAAGCAAAGTCATGATTATGGAAGCCGAAGATGATGAAAGGGCCAATCCTCAAGCTCGTTTGAATGATGCTTGATCCTTCGTCATTTTTGGGGTTGTGTGCTTTGTTGGTGATGGTTATAGGTTTCGGGAGTTGGTTCCTTGTGTTTCTCTCCATTTTGGGGAGGTCGACAAGGTCCTAGTCATAGTTATTGAAATTGTGCGATTCGCGATTCGAATTGTACAATTCGGTTCGATTCTGGGTGTTTTCGATACGAAGCAATACTATGAATCACAGGTGTAATAGAATCGTACACTGAATCAGTGAATCATGAATCGAATCGTACGATTTAGTTCAATTTTAAACCCATGTTTTGCATGTGGGCCAAAATAAAATAATTGATAAATTGCGGGGTTTTCTTTAATTTTTCTGGCATATAAAGGGGCGACTCTCTTTTCAGAAGTTTCCACAACACTTTTTAAAAGATTGTACTGGAAAAAATTACAGTTTTGCACCTGCTGGGAAGACCACAACCACATCCCTTGCTATAAAAGCAAGTGTCTTGCCTATTTAGACCACTTGATCATCTATTTATCTTCTTAAACATTTATTTTATTGATTCCTACTTGAAATCTACCTTTTTTTATGCATTTTTTAAAAAATGACCGAATCGGAGCGATTCACGATTCGCAACCGGACCATTTCGATTCTCGATTCGATTCACGATTTGACAACTATGGTCCTAGTATTTTGGTAGGTGGTGTGGGAGGTGTTTGTTGCTTTGGTTGGTGTCTTGTCAATCTTGGGGGTGGTTATTTGCTCTTTGAGTCCTAGCAGCATATGATTGTCGGAGTGGGGTTGCCATTTTTGTGGTTTACTCTTTCTCTGTCGTGCTGCCTCATGCTATGGATCCTTTTATTGTTTGTAATTTATTTCCAAAGATTAGTAAATTATTAGTTTGCTTTTCAAAAAAAAATAAAAATTTCTTTGCTAGGATCCAATTAAAACAAAAAACATTTTGCAGGTCAAATTTTTTACTGGCAAGTAATATTGCTAGCAGCAAGGATGATGTAAAAGGAACAGTTTTAGAGAGCCACAAGAGATGCCTTCAAAGTCTGTTTTCTCTTGCAAGGTTCAATCAGCAAGTTCTTTCTGGTGCCCTTGCGTACTAATTCTAACTCGGATTTATACTTCCCGAAGTCATTCACCCAAAATTGCACTTGCCTAAGAAAGCTCTTCTGAACTATGAACCAATTAGAGATGTGGTAAGGGAAAGTAAGGAAATTAGTGCTGGAAAGTATAAGAAGCACCATATTATGATTAAAGGTAGTACTGAATAGCAAGACATACGAGCAACATTAAGTCTGACACGTTCACGTTTTGCCTCCAGCTCCATCATTTCCTGAGGATGGAATCAACAAATTTGTCACAAAACAGTTGTTTAAGCAGAAGCTGCCACTAGTTATCAGGAATTGCTTGGATTTCTAACAGAAGATGCCACTCGTTGATGAAATACAACGAAAAATCGAGTGGCAAAAGCAGAAGCTTCTACTTTTGAAGATAATTACACATCCTACTTGAGCACTGGAAGTCTAGAAGTAAGAAAAACATAAAAAAGAGTCGGCCAAAACCCACAAGGATGTGTTTCTAACATGAGAATTCTCAAAGTAATGGCTCATATCCTTGGCAACAACATTGTGCTCAGGAAAAAGTAATGCATTTCATGCTCGCACACTGAAAAGAACATGCACAGAGAGCTACAGAAAATAAATTCATTGCTATTTACCTCTAGTGTTGGAGCTTTTTTCCGCTGCCCATTCAGCCAACATATCCATTCAACTACAATGATCAAATTGCAAACAATAATTGAGCGAGGGATAGAAATGAATGCCCATGAAGTAAGTTCTAGATTCAGGCCAGCTTATCACGCCTGTTCTACAATGAGTTTCACTGGGTGCCTATAACTTAGTCTAACAAGCAAGCACAACAAATCCACGCAAGCAGATGTAATCACACAATAAGGATTTTCAATAAATTAACATGTGATAAGTGCACTGTATATTTTTCCAAAAGCTTCTCTTTTACACTCTCTTTATTTTACTGTAGAATGAGAAGTATTCGCACACATAAGATTGCCAATATAGTATATCTTTAGAGTTACAGACCAGATATTAAAAAACTCGACAAAAAAAATTGGAAATAACTTCCCAAATTCTGACCACAAATGTTATCTTTAGGTCTCTCTCTCTCGGTAAGATTTAAATATAACTTGACTAAGTAACTACTCTCTTTACGGGTGGAAATTCTCGAGCAATAGTGAAGTATAAATATCAAATGCGTCAGATAATGGGCATAATGAACAAAGAGACGAAAGTCCCTACTGATGGAGCACCTTGGCAACCTTCTTTTCAGTATTTTACCCTTCTAGTTAAGTACCTACTGTTGTGTAATCAACTACTCCACTTACCTGGAATAGATGTTGGATCCTCCTCTCCTTTAAACACCACCCATCTTTTCTCTTTCACTGAAAAATTTACAATTTCAATGGAATAAGTACTCATGCAGTGAACCTTCCAATAAGATTTTGCATCACCTACTTCCAACGAAAGAAACATAAACTACATTTCTTTACTTATAAACCAAAATGACTTGCATCATTGAAGTGATTATAATCATCCCCAACCATAACCAAGGAAAAAAGGAGATGTTGCAATTCTGATGTTAAAACAAGCAGTTCACATACTTTCTGTGCAATTTCCTAGCAATCTCAACATACTGCTCACAATATTTTCAAATTTCCCGAACTACATATATAATAACCAATATAAAGAAACACTTTCCAATTTAAGAAGGTGGAAAACTACATTGCTCAAGAAATATATCACAGAAAGAGCTAATTTTAGCAGGAACTACAGTATCAACTGGAAGGGGCACGAATACCATTTTCCCCAGCACCATATATGTCTGTAAACATTCAATCGTAGGCATATTAACAGACCCAATTCAAGAAATTAGGAACAAAGTTAACAAGAGTACTTGCAGAATATTAAGGTCGGAGTAATTAGCCCCTTTTTCTCATATCAAATACACACATCAAGGAATGGACGAGAGAGAGAGAGAGAGAGAGAGAGACCCACTTACTGACGCCATCCATCGGTTCTGTTCTGGCGAAGTAGCGGTTGCCTGATTTGTCGACACCCTCCATTGATCGGTTCCCGAACAAACCCGCAATCCTCTTCCACAGCTTCGACATGCCTTCTTCCAATCTAAGCTAAATGACTATGTAAATTGCCTCCAAACTTGGGTTCAAGTGGCGTATGTTTGAAATGAAAAGCGTCGGCGCTGAGATGAATCAGAAAAATAGGTGAAGTGAAACATCGGCAATTCGAGAAAATCGATGTGGTGGCGTACGAGTTTTTTTGCCGAAATAATAAAAAAAAGAAAAATGGTCTCAACTCTCAAGCGCATATGAAAAGGCTCTAGAATAAAACCCCATATGTTACACGCGTTTCTTTAAATTGGCGTGGCAACAAAGTCCACGCAAGCACGTACCGTTGAATCAGGAAGGGCGATCAAGAAGGCGCTAGATTCTTCTCTGGCGCCTTCAGCGAAGAGGCTAGTGCTTCAGTGTGTATACCGTTTGTTGGGTTGCTGGATGGCGAAGCTGTGGCGGCGATTCAGATCGGCGGGGGATGAAGACCCGAGAAGAGGCGGAGATACAGTGTATGGAAAAGGGCATAAGGTTATGTATGGAATCTTGGAGAAATCTCCCAAATAACTTGAAAAATCAGAAAACCTTAGCAAAATGGGGGGAGGGGGTTGTCACTATTGAAAGATCATCACCACCTCTCTTGAGTTTTCCGGAGTCTTCCGGACGTCGCCGGAAACTTTCGGGCTATTCCGGAAATATCTAGACCTCTCTAGAATGCTCCGGAATCTTCTAGGCTACGCTAGAATCTTCCGGTAACTCCTAGACTTCGCTAGAGTCTTCCGGACATTTCCGGAATATTATAGACTACAATAGAACTTTCCGGATGGTACAAGAATACTCCGGAATATTATGGAAGCTTATGGGTTCCTCTAGAAGCAACTAGAAGTAGTGAGAGGTGTGTGCTTCTAGAAGTATCCATTGGTGCCTATAAATAGGGGTGAGGTCCTCATTTGTGGGTAATGCAATTGAAGGCAATTGAATGCAAGTGAGTGCAAGAGAGAGAGTCCTAGCAAGGAGCAAGTGAGAGATACTCCAAGTTGAGTGAGTGTCCAAGTGTGAGGTGTCCAAGTTAAAAGTGTCTTCCTAGATTGTGTGTGTACTACCTCTTGTGTGCTAGAGAGTCTTCCATTGTGAGTGATAGTGTGTGTTGTTGTACACAACTTAAGTGTACAAGTACTTGTAATCAATAAAGTTACCTTTGTTTGTTGTGTTCAAACTCTACAATTTGGTATCAGAGCCGAGTCGGTCGGGACCGGTTGTTTAAGTGATCGTGCACGGTTTGGAGACTGTGAAGCTTGTTGGCTTGCTTGGTGAAAGAAGAGAGAGACCTACCAAGTCACGATGGCGGATCTTGTGAACACAACTAGCGGGATTACAAGATTGAACAACCACAACTATCAGAATTGGCGGAGTCGCATTAAGTCCTACCTTGAAAGGCAGGACTTGTGGGAGGTTGTTAATGGAGATAGTACCCAACCACCCAAGGAAGTTGAAGCACTCCGAAAATGGAAGATTAGGGCCGGGAAGGCGATGTACGTGCTCAAGACAACCATTGAAGATGAGTTGCTCGGGCGAATTAGGGATGACGACACACCAAAGATGGCGTGGGACACCTTTGCATCATTATTCTCAAAAACAAATGATGCTCGGCTCCAGTACTTGGAAAATGAGTTGATGTCCACTACCCAAGGAGGCAAGAGCATAAGCGAGTATTTTACCAGGATAAAGGACTTGTGCCGTGAAATTTCGGATCTCGATCCTAAAGCAAATATTAATGAAGAAAGGATGAGGAGGATAATTATACACGGGTTGAAGCCTGAGTATAATGCGTACATCACGGCAATACGAGGTTGGCCAACTCAACCAACTCTAATAGAGTTAGAGAATTTATTGGCCAATCAAGAAAGCTTATGCAAGCAGATTGGAGTGTCAATAAAGAATGAAGAGGAGGCACTCTCCTACAACAAGAAGGGCGGACATTGATTAAAAGAACAAAAAGGCGAGACAAAGTAATGGAAAGTCCAAGAAAAGAGAAGATGGCACCAAACCCCAACGTGTGAGAAGTCCTCAAACAGGGGGAGTTCAACCAAATTGTAACACAAACGAGGGACAATTCTCTGGACCACGGCAGTATGACATAAGGTGTTACAAGCTGCGGCAAGAAAGGGCACTTTCTTTGAGAAAAATTTTTGTTCAAGAATAAATTAGCAGAAGGGAACTTGGTGACTTCTAAAAATTGTGAAGAAGAGTGGGACCTTCAAGCATCCTTTGCGATGTCCAGCCACTGAAGGAGATTGTTGAAGAGGAGATAGACTTGATGAACCTCTAGAGCAATCTGTTGATCACTTTGAAGAAGTAGGCTCTTCTTCGATAGTGACAGAGAAGAGTGAAACGGCCCTTGCTGCAGTGCCCTACCGGGGAGCCATCAACTACAATGATGATTGGAGTGTTGATTCAGGGTGTTCCAATCACATGACTAGAGATAAGAAGAAGCTGTCTAATCTGTCCGCATACAAAGGAGATCGGGTGGTGGTAACGACAAACAACTCAAGGTTGCCGATAACTCACATTGGTAAGACCGTTATCAATCCTCGGTTTAGCCCTAGCGAAGTTAAGCTGCAAGATGTCTATTATGTGCCAGGGATGAAGAAAAACCTATTGTCAGTCTCACAACTAACGTCTTCGGGTAACTATGTGGTATTTGGCCCGAAGGATGTTAAGGTGTACCAAAGCCTTAAGCCAGTAGGTACACCAATCATGGAAGGACGACATCTAGAGTCAATCTACGTAATGTCAGCTGAATCGGCTTACGTAGATAAGACTAGAAAGAATGAGACTGCGGATCTCTGGCATGCACGCTTGGGGCACGTGAGTTATCATAAGTTGAAGATAATGATGAAGAAGGCTATGCTCAAGGATCTTCCCCAGCTAGACGTTCGAGAAGACGTGATTTGTGCAGGATGTCAATATGGCAAGGCACATCAATTGCCGTATGTGGAGTCAAAGTTCAGAGCCAAAGAACCCTTGGAGCTCGTTCACTCTGATGTGTTTGGGCGGGTAAAGCAAGCATCGATTAGTGGCATGCGCTACATGGTGACCTTCATCGACGACTACTCAAGGTACGTTTGGGTAGACTTCATGAAACAAAAGTCAGAAACTCTATCAAAATTTAAAGAGTTTCGAGAGAAGGTTGAAAGTGAGTTCGGAAAAAGGATTCGATGCTTACGAACGGATAATGGTGGAGAGTATACGTCGGATGAATTCTCAGATTATCTAAAGGAGTGTAGAATCCAACGACAATTGACCTGCCCAGGTACTCCACAGCAAAACGGCGTTGCTGAAAGGAAAAACCGACACCTTGCAGAGATTTGTCGGAGTATGCTACATGCAAAGAATGTGCCCAGTCATTTTTGGGCAGAGTGCATGAAAACGGCAGCTCATGTGATCAACAGGCTACCACAGGCAAAGCTAGGCTTTGTCTCACCCTACGAGAAGTTATGGTCCACACCGCCCACAGTAAGTCACTTCCGAGTCTTCGGATGTGTATGCTACGTGTTTGTGCCAGATCACTTGCGTAGCAAGTTTGATAAGAAAACGATTCGTTGCATCTTCGTGGGCTACAGTGGTGAGAGGAAAGGGTGGAAATGTTGCGACCCTACAACTGGTCGATGCTATACATCAAGGAATGTGGTCTTTGATGAAGCTTCGTCATGGTGGTCGCCGCAAAAGGTGGAGTTGCCAAACTCCGGAGATTTAGAAGATCTTTTGCAAGAGAAGCTTGGGGAGATAAAAGAGGGAGAAGAATCTCCTGACTCAGTTAAGGAGCCGACACCTACAATAGGTGATGGTGAGCGAGAGCCTAGTTCATCAGGCACGCCAGAAAAGCCTATGAGCCCATGGCAAACCGGAGTACATCCTAGCAGTCCAGAAGAGGCTCGACCAAGTCAACATGAGGTAGAAGAAGACAATCCACCGCCAAGGAGATCTACTCGACAAAGGAAGCCGAACCCGAAGTACATGGATGCTGCGTTGGCTAAGGAAGAGATAGAGGTGAGCCACATAAAGACCAAAAACCAAGTTGCGGACAACTTTACTGAGGGACTTAGGAATTCTAAGCTCAGCAAATTCAGAAAGCAGCTTGGCATGAAGAGTAAGGCAGAGTTAAGAGAGTTGGTGCTGAGGGGGAGTGTTGAAAGATCATCACCACCTCTCTTGAGTTTTCCGGAGTCTTCCGGACGTCGCCGGAAACTTCCGGGCTATTCCGGAAATATCTAGACCTCTCTAGAATGCTCCGGAATCTTCTAGGCTACGCTAGAATCTTCCGGTAACTCCTAGACTTCGCTAGAGTCTTCCGGACATTTCCGGAATATTATAGACTACAATAGAACTTTCCGGATGGTACAAGAATACTCCGGAATATTATGGAAGCTTATGGGTTCCTCTAGGAGCACCTAGAAGTAGTGAGAGGTGTGTGCTTCTAGAAGTATCCATTGGTGCCTATAAATAGGGGTGAGGTCCTCATTTGTGGGTAATGCAATTGAAGACAATTGAATGCAAGTGAGTGCAAGAGAGAGAGTCCTAGCAAGGAGCAAGTGAGAGATACTCCAAGTTGAGTGAGTGTCCAAGTGTGAGGTGTCCAAGTTAAAAGTGTCTTCCTAGATTGTGTGTGTACTACCTCTTGTGTGCAAGAGAGTCTTCCATTGTGAGTGATAGTGTGTGTTGTTGTACACAACTTAAGTGTACAAGTACTTGTAATCAATAAAGTTACCTTTGTTTGTTGTGTTCAAACTCTACAGTCACTGCATTTAGGCATTGGCAGTTCGAGTTTTTGTATGGTTTCTTTTTTGGCTTACTGGGTTTTCTTGTTTTGTCTGTGTCGGTTCCCTTGTTCTGTTGGTGCTGTTGTTTGGACTCTAAAAGGTATTCCCTTTGTCCTTGTTTGTTGGTTTGCTAGTCTTTAATAAGATTACCTTCACCAAAGAAAAAGTTTCCCTTGATGTAATGTGATTTTTTTTTGAAATGGATGTAATGTGATTATTCCTGAACTTAGAAGCTCAAATAGTTTGGCTCGTGATCTTACCAAGTTTGAAGCTTCCTACTGTTAGAAAACTGCCAAAACTTGCTGCTCGGATAGATCGCGTGGCCATAATTAAGGCTAACCTTCCAACTGCAAGGGTAATTGAACCTCTTAGTTGGGATTTGAAGAGTACGTTGAATGCTGTTCATATTATGAGGGAGTTGCTTCTTTTGGTCAGATGAAACTTCGACTGCAGAAGCGGTTCGAGGCTTTTTTGAACTTAGAATCCAAATTCTCAAGGTGTTTATGCTTTCCATTCGAGGTTTCATTACCATGTTAACATAAACTTCAGAAGGAATGACTAAAATCTGGAGTAGACTACCCCTTTGTCTTCACCGGTGGCAACCCTCTTTAATGGCGGCTATAAAGAGACTTCATATGTCAATGCTCTGAAGTTCCCTCCCACTCATCGAATTTCCTTGGAGGCCAGCTATGATAATGGAAATTTTTTAGGCTACAATGCTGGAGAACAACTTTGCATTGTTTTCGTACATTGCTCCATGTTGGGATGAAGAATGGCTATGAGTCGCAGGTAAATTTGTTTTCTTCATGGATATGTCTGGATCCCTTTCCTTTGTTTTTTATGTTCATTCTTTTCCTTTCATGAATATTTGCATTTTCTTGCTCCTGCATTTTTGGTTACTGCAGATGTAAGGATGTGCCATTCATAAAACTTCATGTTTGACACAATTAATGGTTTGTTACCCTCAAAGTTCTTTACAAGGACACTGTCACCTTATCTAGTATCGCCTATGTGATACTAATATTCAATTCCTGTACAAGGATACATGTAACATAGACTACTGCTCGAGAGCTCTTTCGGACATTTTTTCCTCAAGATTCTCCTTTTGGATCTTCTTGAGGACTTAAGAGAGGTTTTTTTTCAAGCACACTATCTCTACAAGCATTAGACTTTTAGCAGCCCTTTTGTGACCTAATTGCAAGCTCGATTTAAATATACCAAGAAAGGAAGGAATCTAGTAATCAAATATTTACTTTGTGTCCCATAAAGCTGGTCCCTACGGAATTCGTGTAATTTTTAAACTTAAAAATAATGTATCTACTACAATAATTTTTGATTTTTTTTTTTTTTTGCACCATTCAAAAGATCGCATCGAAAACTATCAAATAATATCCATCTTGCACAAAAAAATATTTCCGTAAGTAGATTATTTTTAAACTTGAAAATTACATGTAATTTCGTAAAGGACTAACTTTACGTGACAGGGAGAGTAATTCTTTTACAAGGATACATGTAACATGGACTACCACTTGAGGGCTCTTAGGGACAAATTTTGTTCTCAAGATTCTCCTTTTGGATCTTTTTGAGGACTTCAGAGAGTTTTTTTCAAGCACACAATTTCTACAAGCATGCATTAGACTTTTAGCACCCCTTTTGGGCCCCTAATTGCAAGCTGGATTTAAATATACCCAGAAAGGAAGGAATCTAGTGATCAAGTGAATGAATCAGGCCATCCGCCATCCCATCGATGGCATGTTTTTGAAGATTTAATTCTTTAAGATACTCTTCTTTGTCACGAGGTAGTCTAAGAGGTTGAAATGGTTTTTGAATCTTTTTGATTTTGCTGATGATGCCAATTAACTGTGTTTGTCACGACCTGTGCAAGGACAGGTCAGGTTCAATGAATGACGGCTTCCCAATTGCTGCATGTGGGTCACATTGACGGACGGCTATAGTTTCTTCCATCAACTGGTAATGTTTTGTGTGGTTTTCCTTTTATCGCGCACCTGGTGCAGCGGCAAAGCATTGGGGCCCAGAGCCTCGGCCCCATCCATTTTTAGGAAAATAACGCGAGTCAGGTATGAGTTTAATTCTTTGATGTATTTGTATTTTAGTATCTTTTAATTTGTAGATATAAACGAAAAATACGTGCTAGCGTGTTTTAGTTACAAACGGAAAAAAAAAAAAAAAAAACCCAATCCACGTACTTTTGATGTATTGGGGCAAATCTTAGCTCCACCACTGGGCAAAGCTGTCTCATAGTGGCTTAAAAGCCACGGATTCGATTCTCACTATCAGTCTCTCATTTTGACTTCTTGTAGGATAACGCTGCGTACATCAACAATTCCCTATCTTGTAATGGTACACCTTTTCTGACTATCACCACCCGTCTTAAAACTTCCATTTACTCTAGAAATATATTATGTCTGTGTATTAACAAATATGTAGTACAGTATTTCTGTTTACACTGAGTGAATTTCTTCTTCCCCAACTATTTCTTTCCATTTTCTTAAATAAGAGAGTGCCATTCTTGTTTTCTTGGCAATAAATAATTGATGGTTCATGCATTCGTGATTCTGTGTGTTTGAACCTCAATTTTGTTCCAATTCCTGATTAAGCCAGGAATTAGTTTAAGTCAGTTTTTAAGTCGATGTATTGTGAGAGAATGACTTGTCTCGTAAAGCGCAATAAGTCAGTTTTGAGTTTAAGTGAGGAATTGGAACAAGTAAAGCAAAATCGGGAGAGAAAAAAAAAATGTCAAGAACATGCCAACATGATAATTTTGTAAATTAGCAAATGCTATCTTTTGCGCTTGACATAAAAAGCCTGGCCTAGGCAGTTCATAGAACGAAATCTAATCTAGAATGGAAAGTTCCTTATCCCTTCCTTCCTTTAATTCAAAATAAAAAAAGAATGTGGGTCTTTTGGACATTTTATAAGGACAAATGTTAACATATGACAAGATGATTTAATTTCATACGATATCCTTAACTCTATCTAACTTACATGTGCATTGCACTGATGCTGTTTGGACATGTCATAAGCAGGACAAAACTTTTCTTAAAAAAATGAAAACAAGGTTTAATTTTATGTAATATCTTTAATTATGCTTAGATTACACGTGCATCGCACTACGGCCGACGCTAATGGGGATTAAATAATAACCCTGCTGGTTAAAGTCAAAATTGCCTAGGACAATGATAATCTTGAGAATGTACAAGGAAAGTCCACAGTACATATCATATATAACTTGTTTCCTTTTTTTTCTTTTCAATAATGATGAAAATGACATTAATCACAGTCCAAAGAGATTATAAAACCAGAATATTCACAACACATTGTTCCATTCCCAAAATTAAGTGGAGTACTTAGTAATCAAGAAAGCACACTGTTCATTCTTCTCTCCCAATCCCAATTTAGAGCTTTTCTCCTTTCTCTTTCTGTGTTCCATAAATGGAGACACAGCCTTCAAGAAACCCTGCTGTTGCTGTTAGCGCCTATCTCTTTCTGTGGCTTTTATAAAATCTTCTTAAAAAACCAAAAACCCCTTCTGAAATATATCAGCTGAGAAAAACTTGTGAAAATATGAAGTAGGTGACCATCAAGTGATCCTCTCTATCTTCAAGACTCCAAAAACAGTAAGATTTTGCTACTTTCTCACATGGGTATTTCATCTCTTTCACTTTTTGGAAGGAAAAAAAAAGAAAAGAACAGTTTTTAGCATCTTTCAAGTATTGTGATTCTTTGGGGTTTTTCAGGGAAATCATCATGGAGGGAAGGAGGAATGATCTGTACAGACAAGGTAGCAGTGGCTGGACATCATGGAGGAATGAAGAATTTCAAGAAGAAGATGTTTGGGCTGTTTTCAATCAAAGCAGAGATTTTTATTCCAAACCTGGAGCTTCATCTGAACCCTCTCCTACTATTACTCCAAGGAAGCTTCCTTCTGCTGCCAAAATGATTCCAAGGAGTGCCAATAGTAATAATACCCAAGAACCCAAGTTAGTTCAGCAATCAGCACCTGTTAAGGTACCTGACTGGTCAAAGATTTATGGAAAGAACTCAAAGAAAGCTCCATGCCATGATGATGATGATGATGATGATGATGATGAGGATGATGATGGTGTTGGGGTCATGAAAGGTAGTTGGGATAGTGATGAAGAAGGTGATGGTGATGAGTCAGATGGCAACATCATGATGCCACCACATGAATGGGTGGCTAGGAAGCATGCGAGGAGTCAGGTAAATTCTTTCTCTGTATGTGAAGGGGCTGGGAGGACTCTCAAAGGGAGAGATCTCAGTAGGGTGAGGAATGCTGTGTTAAGCAGAACTGGTTTCCTTGGATAACTTACATGCCCGCCACCATCATCATCATCATTTTCATGGTTATCATGATGGTGATACAAACTTCATCAAAATGATTGGTAATCTGATGGTTAAAAGTCAAATGGGTCCCAATGAAATCGGGGTAGAATTGAGGATTGATTATTGTCTTGCTATATGTAAATAGGTTTCTGATTTTCTTTTTTTTCTTTTTGTTTCTCCTCCTCCTGGTTTGACAATTTTCATCTGTTTCAGAGTCTCAAATACTGTATGGTGGACAATCATCAATGGTTCATTGGAAAGGAAATTCCACTTTAATGTAAATTTGGCACCCAATTAGCCTCATTAATCCATGGGGTTTGAATTCTTCCTTTTCATCACTCTTGGTTTTTTTTTTTTTCCCCTGTGAAGAGATACATGAGTGGATGTTAGGAAAATGCAATCCCACGTTGCTCGATATGCATACGATATGCATAATACATCGATTAGTGTAATTAGTAAATGTACGTAGTAAATGGTTTTGTTTATGCACACACACCAACACAATCTATACAGATACGTATATACAACACATCCATGTAATGATGAGTATTAGTGTAATTAGTATTCAATTATTGCTTGCTTTTGTTACCTATAATCCAATCTTCTTACCTAATTTTTATTTTGTTTCATGTCTCATTAAAATAATACTAAAAATCAAATATGTATTTGTCAGAAATTATTTTCCTTTTGTTTGATTACATAGGACAGAAATTTATTTAATTTGTCTGTTATTTTCTTTGCTATGACATATCCAAAATTTTAGAAAATAACAAACAAACCAATCTATATTGAAATATGTGTACAGTTTTCGACCATTACATAGTGGAACATTTAACTGTTAAGAGCATCCTTATCAAAAGAACCAAATTTTTCACCAAATTTAACTTCAAAAACACCTTTTATAAATTAGCAAGTCAATTTATCAAAAACTCACAAAAACAGACTCTCTATTTTAATTTTACTATATTAAACTATTCCCCTCAAATCTATATAAAAAATAAAAAAAAAACTCCCTAAAAAGTCATCTCCCCACCTGGGGAGAAGTTTCGGTGCAAAAAAGGTGCAAAAAAGAAAGTGGACCCCGCCACTATTCTACACACACACACACACACAAGTCTACACGTGTACTGTACTGACCCCCCCAAAAAATCTGTTCCCCTCCCTCTTTGTCTTCTGACGCGCTGCCACATGGGAAAAAAGAACCCAAAAAAAATAAAATAAATAACTGATGCGTGAACAATACCGCACCAAATTGTAGCAAAAACAATTTGGTGAGTGAAGATAGGGAGGCTGATTTTTGGAGGTTTTTAGAAGTTTGACTCTCTCTTTTAGCCAAAAAGTTAATTTGACAAGCTTGATAAGGATGCCCAAGAAGAATGGCCATTCCCCAAATCCAGGTGTCAACCAATTCGAAAAAATGTGATTGGAAGAGGCTCTTATACAATTAAGTGTGATTAGACATGCAATAGTGCTAGGCATACACGAAGGTTTTAAAACTCGCTAGGCGCTCACAGGGCGGCCGGGCACCTTCTAGCTTCCAGGGGTCGAAGTCTTTCGGCTGTGCGCCAATGCTAGTCGGAATAGTTAAGCTAGTCGAGCTTGTCGGCGAGGGGCCTTCTAGCGCCTAGGAGGCGAGTACTTGGTCTTCCAGACCTTCTTTTAGAACACTGTTAATACAAATAAAGATTCAGACACATTGTCGTTTGATGCACGTGAATCACACAAATTTTGTTACAATTCATTATGCATTGAGAATACTCTGTACACGTCTGTATTCAAATTTGTGTCCGAATTTTGTGCTTGAAATATTATTGAAATTATCTTTATTGCCCTAATCAAGTAAGATATCGCACCCCATATCACAGCACGTCAGACCCACAAAAAGGACAAAACATTATGCTTACTAGATAACAATAATGATGACAAGAAAAGTCTTCGATAAATCCAAGGGTACCGACGCCCCTGGTACCGACGGTGCCGGAGACCCCCTTGTGGGTCCCCAACAGTTGATCTGATCCGTCCATTCATTCCAGAATTGAATTCCGAGTGGGTCTTCGTGGGAATCATCTCAATCTGACGCTCCTAAGTGCTCGATCCAAAATCACCCCATTTCGTTCAAAAATTTTGGAACGAAATGGGGTGGTTTTGGATCGAGCACTTAGGAGCTTCCGATTGAGGTGATTCCCGCGAGGGCCCTTCAGAATCCGATTCTGGAATGAATGAACGGCTCAGATCGATCGTTTGGGACCCACAATGGGGTCCCCGGCGCCGTCGGTACTGTTTAGTCTGTACCGGTAGATGGGTTCAAAAGTCTTCCCTCTGTACTCTTTTATACGTGTTGTTTTGTAATCTCAATTTATTAAAGATATCATCATTACATCTATCATATCAACTTTACACATTTCATCTCAAAATTATCCTCCACAAAACCCATTATTTACCCATTAATTTTTCAAAATATACACTTATTAAGGGACAACCTAAAATAAAATAGTCGACTAGAAAAAAGGGACGGATGGAGTATGAGGTTAATGACAAATATTTGCAAGAAACAACAAATAAAGACGAAAAAAGAATAAAAGAATTTTAAAAAAAAACAACAACAACGCTACCAATACAAATTTAGATACAATTACATCCGAAACTGTTCGATCAATTATTTTAAACTTTTGTACACTTTAAATCAATCGAATCAGGAATCATTTGATACAATTTTATTTAAAGTTGTACTATTTGTATACTTTGTGATTAAAAAAGTACTGGTTTTGAGTAGTGGGATTGCAAGTTTCAAGAGATAAGAGAATGGAGAGTGACATGCCACCAAATTTGTACATACTCTTAGTAGGAGAGGTATAAGTCCTTTTCAATTCCAACCATTTCCCGAAGAACATAATTGATTTTTGAGAGCTTAGATAAAAGTCACCAGAGAACAATTTCTATTTTGCCTTCCCCACTATTGTGCATGTTCAAAATCAATCCTAACTCTGCTTTTGAGAGTTTCCAACTGGCGTTTTAGGCACAAGTGCTTTCAATAATCCCTGGTTTGTACTAAAGTGGGTTTGAATTTTTAATGGTTTGGTTTTTATAGTTGAAGTCGGTGTCTGAATTAGCTTATACGTATCTCGCATAATCTTGAAGTGTCAAGTTAATGATCAAACAAATCTCTAGGCTTTATTTGTTTTAGGTTTTGAGAGAGATTTTTGGGATCAAGGGCGGAGCGCTAGAACATGAATCTGCTCTGTGCTAACCGATTTTAGGTTTTGAGAGAGATTTTTGGGATCAAGGGCGGAGCTAGAACATGAATCTACTATGTGCTAACCGAACACACACACACACACACACACATATATATATATATATATAGGATGAGCTTCTAATGAGGACCTCACCATGAGGACTTCCATGAGGACTTCACCATCCGGACCAAATTTTCATGATCCGAACCGTTAGATGTTTTTAAAATGCATTTTTATAGCGTTTTTAACAAAAACTGTGTGGATCAAGCCCTTCCGGGTATTTTTTTTTGAAGATTTTCCGCGTGAACCTTGGAAAATGCATTTTAAAAACATTGAGCGGTTCGGATCGTCAAAATTTGGTCCGGAAACACAAAAAAGGGGCAGGTCCGCATAGAACTTCCAATGAGGGAGTCCTCATTAGAAGCTTCTTATATATATATATATATATATATATATATATAACAAGGATCCAGTCCACACCCTTATATCCACACCTTACGTCCAAACCTTCATTTTCCGATCAAATTTTCATGATCCGAACCTTCCTATAACGGTTTTTTATGAAAAACTGCTCGGATCAAGCCCTTCCCAGTCATTTTTTTTGTTGATTTCTCGCGTGAACCCTTAAAGAGGGTGTTTGGGAGGTTAGTTTTTGCATTTTCAATTTCTAGTTTTTAGTTTTTGGGTGTTTGGGATCCCTCCATCAAAACACATTATAGGAGAATGAGTTTTCAATTTTTCACAATGGAGAGGAGAAGTGAAAAAGAGCCCAAGAGGAGCTTTTCCAATTCTCATTCTACTTCTTATTTTTCCCACATGTTAAATGACTATTCTACCCTCCTACATATATGTTTATGTTATCTGATTCATATTGACATTGTCAAACCGGAAAAAAAAAAAAAAAAAAACCTGTACATGAATCTGGTATTGTCGAAATTTGTTTTCTTGTTATTTAAATTTGTAGCCTTGATATGAGTAATGTTTAAAGTGTCTGTTCCTTTTTTTTTTTAGTTCGTACGTTGTTTTTTTTTCTTTTTTTGTATTAATGGTGGTTGAAGTCCTTTTGTATATGAACAATTAGTTCCATTTAATCTTTATCAAGCACAAAAAAATGACAACATACTTGGAAACTTTCAATTACCAAAAATATAGGAAGAACAAAAAATATTTGGCAACAAAGACACGTTAATTAGCATTACAAAATAATTAAACAAGAGCAAAATGGTAAAAAATCAATCCACAATTCATTTTAATCATTTGTCTACCAAACACTACTCTTGTTGCACAATACATTCTGCACATTTCTCCCAAACACTCTAACCAACTTCAAAACACATTCTGATCATAATCCAAAAAGTCTAAAAGCCAAAAAGTTAAAAATGAAAAGCAAAAAATGAGGCTCCCAAACACCCCAAAAAAAAAACACTTTCTAAACACATTGGACGGTTCGGATCCCAGCCATTTGGCCGGGAAGGGGGTAGTGTGGACGTAAAGTTTGGTCAGGGAGTCCTAACTGGATCCTGACCATATATATACAAGAAACTTCCAATAAGGGTCCCTTATTTAAAAATTTCATGCGGACCTACCCCTTTTTCGACTTTTCGGAAACTGCTCTGATCAAGCCCTTCCGGGTAATTTTTTTTTTTGGAGATTCCTCGCGTAGGCCCTTGAAAACACATTTTAAAAACATTGAGTGGTTCGGATCGTCGAAATTTAGTCCAAAAAATTGAAAAATGGGTAGGTCCGCATGAAATTTTTATATAAGGGACCCTTATATATATATATATATATATACACTGGCGATCCTGTCAAGGATCCCGAATTTCCCGGATTGAGGCCTTTTCGGTGTTTTGATGCTTTTACAAATTGTTTTGGGGAAATCCGAGCCGTCCAATGTGTTCAAAAGGTGTTTTCCAAGGTCCAAGCGGAAAATCTTCAAAAAAAAATACCGGGAAGGGCTTGATCCAAGTAGTTTTTCGCAAAATCTGTAAATATAAAGTTTTTGCGAAAACCGCTTGGATCAAGCCTTCCCGGTATTTTTTTGATCCGGGACTCCACCTTCCCGATATTTTTGACGATCCGAGCCGTCAATGTGTTCGGGAAGGTGTTTTCCAAGGCCCACGATGAAATCTTCAAAAAAATACCGGGAAGGGCTTGATCCAAGCGGTTTTCGCAAAATCAGTAAATAAATTTTGTGAAAAACCGCTTGGATCAAGCCCTTCCGGTTTTTTGATGCTTTTACAAATTTTTTGAAGATTTCCCAAGGCCTTGGAAAACACCTTTTGAACACATTGACGGCTCGGATTTCCCAAAAACAATTGGGAAAAGCATCAAAACGCTTCGGAAAATTTTCCGTGGATCCTTGGAAATCCGGGATCCTCAAAAAATAGATCCCGGATCCAGGATATATATATATATATATATATATATATATATCAAGCCCCTTCCTATGAAGGATTCCCCACTTTGCTAAAGTGCAGGACTCACCTTTTTTGATCAAATTTTGATGATCCAAATCATTTTAATGTGTTCAAAACATGTTTTTAAGAGTCCAAGTGAGAAATCAAAAAATAAATAACCGGAAAGGGTTTGATCCGAGCAATTTTCAATGAAGTTTTCGTTCTATATTTACAAAGAGTTGATAGTCCAGGGATAGATTTCAGGATTAGTTCAAATTCATCCCCCACCCCTTTTTGTTTTTGATTAACTATAGATCTTTTTTTTTTCTTTTTTGATTAGTTACAGATCAGCCCCTCCCTGAATTGTGGGTTGGACCAAGTTTGGACCAAGATTTGAATAAGTTGGACTAAATTTTTTTTATAAGGTGGGCTAAATTGTATTGGGCTAAAAGATTGCATATAAATATATATACATATATATTGGATCCACTTCGGCTGGAGCCCACCTTAGCCCAAGGTTGGCTCTGCCCTTGTTTGGGATAAAAAGTTGAGAGATATAGATAAATGGAAATGGCTACAATACACACCCCTTATTTGGGTGTACCATATGCACCTATTGTATGGTCCAGATTGTGCCACCTCATCGGCAATCGTAACATTTTTTAGTTTTTCGTAACTTTTCAGCAATATGATTCGTAACATTTTTTATGATTCGTAACATTTTGGTGTGTCTCATAACTTTTATAAAAAAATTCGTAACTTTTACAAAAAATTCGTAACTTTTACAAAAAATTCGTAACTTTTATAGGGGTGTGTATCATACACACCCAAATAATGGGTGTGTATTGTAGCCTTTTCCAAGTAATAAACAGAGAGAAAACTTATTGGGGACCGTGTTAAGTGAGAGGAGTGGTTTTGTTCTGGAAAACTAAAGCGACCCCAATGGTTTTTTACATTCAGTGAGAGTCAACCTCACTAACTTGGAGTAGGACCAATAAATGAACAAATTGTTTGAGTTTGAGCTCGTGTTTGCTCGTTAAAAACTCTTTCAACATCGGTTTATCACATACATAAACCAAGCTTGAATTTATTTTTTTAGCTTGTTAAGCTTTTAAACCTAGTTTGAACTACTTAGCTCGTTCGAGGAATGATGTTTAAGAAATTCAAGCTATTCATCGCCTCGTGACCGGCTTGATTAAGGATCGTTTGAGACGACAGACTCACCTCATAATCAAACAAGCTTAACATATGTTCAATTCTCGTTAATTTCCTATTTTTCCTTACTTATTACCATACTCCTCCTACAGTCCTATACTCAACCAATTCAGATCTCTTGCGATTAGTTTTTACTCCTGAAGTCGGTGAAAACAAAACTTATGCTCAAACACAAACACGGCCTTGGTATTTATTTTATTTTTAAAAAAATAGCGGTGGGAAGGGTCTCTCTGGAACTCGAATCCAGATACACAAGCAGGATAACACTTGAGCCCGTTCTAGTGTCATTGGCTTAAGAATTATTTGTTTGTCTTTTTCTCTCTCTCTCTCTCTCTCTCTCTCTCTCTCTCTCTCTCTTTGGGTTTGTTAGTTGTGTGTCAAATTTTTGGTGATTATAGGTTTGTCTCCACGAGAGGAATCGGAATTGGGTAAAATAACGATTTTTACCCAAATATTTTGCAAAATATCCAAGAAAAAACTATAAAGACAAAATCAAAAAATCTTTTAAGTCATTGGCACTGGAATGGGTGTCCAACTTGCATCCCTCAGCTATTGGAACATGGGGTGGGTGCTGCACAATAATGTTTTGTGCAGAGTTCTGTACGGGCACGGCGCCGCCGTGCCGGTGTCACGCCGACAATCAAAGACGTTCACCGCGTAGTGCTCATCGAGTTCTACATGCTCATCAAAATCAGCTCGATCAAATATCAATAAGTGCCTCATCGGAACACATATAACTTGTTGCAGTGGTTTTCATCTAGTATTTTGGATCCATTCAGAATCGTGCATTTCAAGATAATAGTGTTCCAATAAGACACTTAACGATATTCAATCGATGTAATTTTTACTACACTTGTAATACTCGACGAGCTCTATGCGGTGAACGTCTCCGATTGTTGAACTGACACCGGCATAGTGGCGCCGGCCCCCGCACAACACACGACTATGCAGCACCCACCCCAGGTCCAAGCTTATTGTCTCATTGTTCAGCCTCAGTACCTTCAAATCAAGACTTCATCACGTACTCATTTTTATAAAAAAAAACTGTCAAATACTAGGTCAGTATTTTATTTTTTGCATAAATTTTGTGAACACAAAAATTGATCATGTGTTGCAAATGTGTTCTTCTGTCTTATGGGATTTTTCATCTGTTAGGTACCTAAGTTGATGTCTCAAATGTAATACCTGTCACCAATTTTGATACTCAAATGCATAATTGCATCACAAAACTTATTTAATTTGTGAATATAAAATAGCCTATATAGGGTATACCATTCGACTAGAATATAGCACTAGGCAAAACAAAAAGGCCAGCAACCAACGAGACCTTGACGAGGGTTAGATTCTATGGAGTCAGGTCGTAAGGAAGTATTTTGTGAATTTTATAGTTCCAGCGTGGCAGGTAGATTTTATGGAGTCAGGTCGTAAGGAAATAATTTTTTGTGAATTCTATAATTTCAGCGTGGATGGTCTGTCTCTGATCAGACCGAAGAGGGGACTAGTCAAGATACGCGTAAGCTGACCCAGACACCCTTGACTATGAAAAAAAAAAAGACACAATGAACCCACGTCAAACTCAGGGGAAACTATAAATGGGTAGTAAAAAGTAAAAACTGCAATATGTTGATGTACTACATCTGTTATTTTTTATCCCAGGCACTTCAATCTCTTGCTGAGCTTTTGGACAAGAAAAATGCCATGTACCCAAAAAGCTTATCCGGAAAATTACCCTGAAAAGTGAAATCGGTGGTTCAGATAAATATCTAAGCAAATTTGAACCACTAATTTTACTTTCGGGACAATTTTCAGGTAGGTTTTCTGAACGCGTAACATTGCAACTGCTCCACAAGAAACTTTGGACAACAATGGCTCAAGATTCAAGAATCACATGTGCTGCCCAGAGTACCATGTACCCTTTTTTTGTCTATATACAAACATCCAAATTGTTTCTCTCTCTCCCTCTCTTACACCACACAAAGATTACCTTCAACAAGACTAGAAATTTGCTCAACATTTCTACCCTTCAAACTTTCCAACTCCTCAAGAGCCAATCCTCTCAATTTCTCAGGGCAGTGAAATGATTGTACACAGATCTCCGTAGGCAACGGTGGCGGTGGAGTCACAGCGGCAGTGAAGTCGCCTGTAGGCGATCTCCTCTCTCTCTCTCTGTTAATCGCCATCGTCCACCGCCATAGTAGCAGCAGCAGAAGAAGAAGAAGAAGAGGAGGCAGCAGCAGAAGAAGAAGAAGAAGAGGAGGAGGAGGTTGGATTTGGAGGGGTAATATGGTACAAAAACTTGACAAATCTCCCGGATTTGCTAACGATAGGGTCGAAGCCGTCGTTAGCAAATCAGACTCCTCCCTGATTTGGAGTCCGAACAGTATTTAAATCCGGGGGCGAGTTTTGCGTGCCAAACGCCGGCTTAACGTGGGCCCTGGATTACAAATCCAGGTGCAAATCCGATCGCCAAACAGGGTGAAAGATTACCTTCAACAAGACTAGAAATTTGCTCCACATTTCTACCCTTCAAACTTTCCAACTCCACAAGAGCCAATCCTCTCAATGTCTCTACCATTTCCACCAATCCCTTCTCATTTCTTCCTGCCCCATTTAAAATCCCTCTTACCATGCCAACATAAAGTCCATACTTTCTCAACTTCTCTATCTCATCCTCACTCCCACCTCCTAATATGGCCCCGCATGCGGCCCCGCACGCGTGTAGCTCACCTTCCTTCTTCTTGCACACATATTCAACCCACCCATCATCGCATAATTCTCGACCATCAGATTCAGTGCCTAGAATCTCCCCGTACTGGCCGTTGACCATCCCTTGTGAGCCTATAGCTCCTGCTATCTCAATGATTACACGTAAAACACGGCCCGAATTGTTTTGGTCCGTGCTGTTGGCACTGGCCAGTAACTCAAACCCAAATGGCACAATTCCATCACCTGTGAGAAGCTCTATGCTTGGGTTATAAGTGTGATGGATCATGGGCTTGGACTTGGGCCTAGGCTTGTCCTTTAGAGGAAGGTTTTCGTGGGCATAGGCCGCCGAATGCATTAAGTGGAGTGCAGAAGCTGCATCCAAGGCTTGGGCCCGGAGGCCCCCAACAAGCTCGCACGAGGCGATGCATAGGGCCGGGGCCTTGGTTTTTGGTGCGGCAAAGACTAGATAGTTCATGGGCTCGTAGACGGCGGTTGGTGGCCGGACTGGGATGGCCTGCTTGAGATGGGCCTCAATTTCTTCTTCTATGGAGGCCCAGTAAGAAGAATGGCTGTTGTGAGCCATAGCAACCATCATGGGCCTGAAAGTAAAGAATGGTGAGGGTGATGGGTGGCAGGGGTTTGATTTGGAGAGAGAGGGGAAGCTTGATTTGCCATTGAAGTGAGAGAGAGAGAGCTCTTGCCATTTGTTGGGAGCAAATGATAAGTGAGTTGCAAAAAAAAAAAAAAGGGGACAGTACTGTTTTTGGAGAGGGAGGGGGAGTCAAGAACACTAGTAGTACTATTTATAAAGGGAAGTGATTTTTATGTGATCCAAATATTTTATGTGGATCGTTCGTTTGCTAGTATGATTTATTACCAGTTGGTTTGTATCCAACAACAGCACGTGGGGCACATGCTCAGGAGTCTCATTCTTTATAATTTTAATCCATGCAGACAAGGTTCAAAAACTCGTTAAGCGTTTCTAGGGCGGCTGGGCACCTTCTAGCTTCCAAGGACAAGTACTCGGCGCCTAGTCGGCGAGGGTTCTTCTAGCGCCTAGGCGGCAAGTACTCAGTCTTCCAAACCTTCTTTTAGAACACTGCACGCAGATAAAGGGATTGAGACATGCAAAACAATACTAACAATGATGCATTGAGGTTTGACCTAAAAAGTTGGCTGGCTTATTTTTTTGTCTTTTTTTTAATTTTTTTCGCATTTTTTAGTTTTGCATCAACTTTTTGTGTATTATTGGTTCATCTCGGCGAGAGGAATAAAAAAAGTAAAAAATTACGACCAAAACTTAAATTTTTATGAATAAAGACAAAAATAAGCCAAAAAGTCAGTTTTTTACACTTTTTTCGATTTTATTCAAAAAATTAAGGGTTCTAATCATAATCTCTAACCTTTTTGGATTCCTCTCGTCGAGACGAACCAATAATACTCAAAAAATCGATGCAAAACTAACAAACGCAAAAAAAAAATCAAATAAAGACGAAAAAAAAGTTAAACCAAGTTATTTAGCCAAACCACTGAAGGCCAAGGGTGGTCCGAAGGGTTGGTTGGTTTGCTACAGTTAATAAAATGAGACCATTGACTTCCTTCTCCCTCCTCATTAAAAATTCCTTTCAACCTATAATGGCTTTTAGTACTTTACTAATTAAACAGAGATTTGAAAGTGAAACATCAGCTGATCGTAATATTTGGCTGGATGTGACATTAAATTTTGTAAAAATGGCAGCTCATTCCTAATTAATGAAATGCCTATGAATTTGTGTAAGAAACAACAAAGTTGGATGAGTATCTCCCCTTTAACAAAGCCTTTCCCAAACAAGGTTATGCCCATTCCACTAACAAAAAACAGTTTTTTTCAAAATTAAGACAAATCATTATCTCACAATATCTCACATAAAAAATCATAAAAATCAGTTTATTTTTAAAACTGGCTTAGTCAAATAGAAAACCAATTAAAATAAAAAATAAAAAAATCCACAAACCCGTACCCATTGTAAACTTTCAAACCGGATGCAAATCAGTTTTTTTTTTTTTTTAAATACTCCATCTTTCCTTCTTAGCCAAAACTTTCACAATTATTAGACCAGTTATTAAGGGAAACAATAATACTTTTTTTAGGTGACTTTAAGTGTTTAGTACTACTTTAAATGGAAATCTACCTGACCTTACTTTAAATGTAAGTTTTTAGTGCTACTTTAAATGTAAATCTACCTGACCTTACTTTATTTGTTTAAACTAAACATGAAACAAGACACAAAATAGATATAAAATTAAGCAAATGAATAAGGATTACAAACTGGTCCCCAAACAAGCTACAAAAAAGTTGATGCAAAATCATTGTTTTTTTTTTTTTTTGCATGAACTCTTTAATTTTATGAACTTTATTATTGCAGTGTGTTTGCTATTATAGAACTTTAGACGTGAGCTTGGGTTCGAGCTAACAATAAACAGATAAAAAGATAATAATAATAAAAAAACTTCAGTGCTTTTTATACACTTCTACAGCTTTTGGCACGGAATAATCTCTATTCGGCTTATAAAGTTGGTTCCTTTTTGGAAATCCAACTTTTTATAAAAATACAATTACTACTCTTTTAAATAAATGAATTTTCCAAATTGCCCTCCTTTTTGAAAATGCAATAATGAAGGACAAATATAGAAAGAGATCAATGTTTTATTATTGACTAAGCAAAATGGATAAGAATTTTGGGTTCGGGTACTACTTACTTTCCACAAAATCTACAATCATTCCCGTTTACTATGAGGCCAAAAAAAAAAAAATCCCAACAGAAAAACATTTTACTACTACATTACTTTTGACTGGTGACCGACAATTCCTATATTGGCGGATTGCTAAGGGTAGTATAGTAAATTCGTTAGTTGGCCAGTGTTCTGAGTGCAAACTGCATAGTAATGGTTGCAGTTGGTGTGGGCGGTGGTGTGGTAGTGGTGGTGGGTCTTCTCAAATTCTTTCTAGGCTCCATCTCCTCTAACCATCACTTTCCCCCTTCCACTCAACCATTAGAGGCAGAAATTCCAAAACATCCTTATTCTAACTGAGAGAGAGAGAGAGAGAGAGAGTATTAATTGGTAAAGCTGGGTTTTTTTTTCTGGTAATCTTGTTGTTTGCAACTGGGGTTTTACTGCTAGACATGGGTTCTTCGGATCTATTTCCGGGTTTCATGACCCGAGTTGGCTCATGATAGTTTAGCTATACTACTGATTGATTAAGGAGAAGAAAAAGCACAATGTCTTTGAAGAGCAGAGGAGCTGATTCAACTTCAAAGAGTACTGTTTTGTCTAGAAAATTTACTCTTTTTCTGGGCATTGGATGCTTCTTTGCTGGAATGCTCTTCACAGACAGGTTAGCTGTATTCTCTAACTTCATAATGGATACGATTGTTTTCAATTTGTTTTTCGGATGCTGATAAGTTCAATTTGATGAATTGGTTCTTTGTCTGGAAATCATGGAGGGTTCCCCCCCCCCAAACACCCAAATATATCATGAGAGTCTGAGACTTACAAGAATGGGACACTATATGAATTACTCCATGCGATAGTCTGCAACAATTAAACCAAGACCAAAAAACCAGCAACCCAAGAAATAGCCCCGCAACGGGAAGATTTGATCCAATGAAGAAACAGTAACACTAACCAATGGTTTGCCTTCGGCAAGATTTGACCCCGACCTCTCACTAGAGAATGTACTAGTGTGGCCAACTAAACCAGCGCAAGTTGGTTAAATGGGGTTAATTGATGTAGTTTTTGGAATTCTTGTTATTTGCAGTTGGTTTTATTGGCCAAATATAGAATTGGTGTTAAGGGCCAGACATGGACGAGGATTACCAAATTTGAAAAGAATGATGTTATTGTCCTACTCGAAGTTGCTTTCTGCGGGTTTGAGTTATATGTTTGATTCCTATACCACGTTAAGCCTTCTTGTTGAAATTTGTCTCTTTGGACATATGCTTTCTAATAAGTTACATTTTTCTGCCCTAAGACTCGTGCATATGAACTGTAAAATTGCAGTGGGGGGTGATATGAGACTAAAGAGAGCTTGTAGTCGAGAACTTAATTACTTAGCAATATATATTGCAGTGATTTTACGTGGAGCACGGAACTGAAAGCTCTTAGTGATATTTTTAGCATATGTACTGAAAGAAGTATGAAAGGATTTGCTGCTTGATGACAAATATAGCAATGTTCCCTATTTCTTCTTTTGTTGCATAGAGGTGTAGCATCTTGGATGTATACTAATCAAGATGTCTTGGTAATAGGATGTGGGCAGTGCCAGAAGCTAAAGGCACACGAAGGAGAATGGGGATTGATGATGAAAGGGTAAAGTTAGTCTTGAAGGGTTTTGATCACTCAGAAATCTCCACTTTCCACAGGGAGAGTTGATGAGATTGTGATGTGATGTCAGAGAAAGCATTTGTTTTAATTAATAACCCTTTCCACTTTCTAATTTACAGGTTCGCTGGGTTTTAACCTGATTTTCCTTTTTATGATTTCTTCAGGACGAAGAAAAGAAAGAGTCAAAGGAAATACATGGAGAAGTTTTGAGCAGACAAGATGCCATACAGTAAGCTAACTAGTGTTAGCTGGAGTTTGCTGAGGTTAAAAATACTTTTGGTTATCCATTGACACGATTGATATATACTTGTGCGCATGTATGGCGTGCAGAACATTTGATAAAACAATTTCAAATTTGGAGATGCAATTAGCTGCTGCAAGGGCTGCACAGGGTCTTATCCTTAGTGGTTCTCCCATATCTGGTGACTTGGGGATTAATGAGCCTGCTAGGAAAAGAAAATATCTAATGGTCATAGGTATCAACACTGCTTTTAGCAGCCGGAAGAGAAGAGACTCAGTCCGTAATAGTTGGATGCCACAAGGTTCTTGAATTCCCTGAATTTCTCGTTATAGTTTTTTTTTTTCTCTCTTTTTTTACTTTTCCTTCATAAAGACAAATCATTAGTGCTTTGGAATTTTCTATTCAAATCAGGTGATAAACTGAAGAAACTCGAGGAAGAAAAGGGTATCGTAATCCGGTTTGTAATAGGTCACAGGTAGGTGATGGGGCAAAATCAAAACTGATCTTTGATAAGTAAATAAATGTCTTAGATTTATTCCACTTTATGGTTTTATGCTTATCACTCAGAATTTCTGTTTGAAGATTGCTCTTTGCATAAGAAGGCTCGGAATCTAATGATTGTTATCTTGCCTTGTCTAGTACTGCATGGAGGTTGTCCAAAACTTTAGTTCACTAATCCTCTTTTCATTGATTGCATAAAAGTTTTAATGTGGATTTGCAACAATCTTGGTTACATTATCATCTCACCGTTGCTTATTGCATTGAGCTTTTTCGAATTAATAGCATATCTTTAGTGACCTAATGCCGCCTAAAATAGTAGCTTGTGCTTATTATCATATTGAATGTGTAAAAGCAAGTTCCATTCCCCTACCTTTATAACTCTAGGAATCTGTTCATGTTTCTAAAGAGAACTTCTTTAAGTCAAGCTATTAGTTATTCTTACCATTTTTTGTACGTTCAAAGTTTAAGATGTTTAACCTACCTCGGGTGACATGATACATCCAGTTAACGGAATACTTTGCTTTGCGATGGCCAGACCAGTCACGGGGCTACACTGTGTCGCCCAGAGTGAGAAGTCAAATGAATCCTTGTCTGTCTTGTGTTTTGACACCTGGGATTACACTTTAAGTACTGAGATATGAATTATGAAGATACTGTATCTGCTCAAATGGGGAAAGTAAGGGCAAACTTTAGACGACCAACTTTTAGAGAAATGAACACTTTAGGCTGACTGCTGTTGTCTTTATATTAAGATGTCTGTAGCAACTTGTGATGGATTATCTAATGTGATGTCTAATTTAGCCCTTGTTTCCTTTTGGCCATTTGGTTGCCAGTGCTTCATCAGGTGGTATTCTTGATAGAACTATTGAAGCAGAAGACAAAAAGCACGGTGATTTGTTGAGGCTGGTACTGCCATTCTGTCTTGTTTCTATCAGTGGTTTACCTTGTCTACCTGACTCAATTAGGACAATTTTTACTGCATACCACCTAACTAGACTTACCATCTCTCACACTAAAGCATCCTTGCACCCGTAGATACGCATGTGAGACTTTAGCACACGGTGCGGCAGCATTGTTCATGTTAATCAAGGTAAAGCAATTGATTAGTCCTAACCTGTGATGAAAATACAATTTGAACAGGAACATGTTGAAGGGTACCTTGAACTGTCAGGCAAGACAAAGAAGTATTTTGCTACTGCTGTAGCTTTGTGGGATGCAGAGTTCTATGTCAAAGTTGATGATGACGTTCACGTAAATATAGGTAACGATGCAGATATTTACTTTCTCGCATGGTGGAATCTGTATTTTACCTTAGCTTATTTTAGATAAAATTGCACGCTAAAACTTGATGTCTATGAATTCCGCTTATTGTTTGGTCAGGAAAAAATAGCCCAAGGCCCTAAACCTTCATTTGTATTCTTGTTTAGTCCGTATGTAATACTCCTTCATGCAGCATAAACTAGTCACTCCTATGGATGTACTGTGATGGCTGCGTAGAATTCCCCCAACAGATTACCCCATTGAATTACTATGCTTAGACTGGAAAAATATTGTTTATCAAGGGAACCCTATGCTCCATGGTTTAGTCTAAGATAGGGATAATAAAACCATTTCAGATCGTTTCAGCTTGCCAGTTAGATCGTTTCGGCATGTCAGGGATTTTTGGTTATATTCTTATTTTTATTTTCCATTCCTTTTTCTTTTTTTATTATTTATATTCTGACATCTTCCACACAACTACAGCTGCACTAGGATCAACTTTAGTGAGGCATCGTTCAAAACCCCGGGTGTATATTGGATGCATGAAATCTGGTCCAGTCCTTGCTCACAAGTAAGCTTAATTTTTTTGAACAATTCTCGCAGAAGAATATTTGGAAATTGCTCCTCCAGTTGTGTGTCCTATCATACTTATTTCGACTTGCCTTTTTTAAACAGGGGAGCAAGATATCATGAACCTGAGTACTGGAAATTTGGTGCGGATGGAAACAAGTATTTTCGTCATGCTACTGGGCAGCTATATGCTATTTCAAAAGATTTGGCTACCTATATATTAATCAACCAGTAAGTTACCCGTAAATTTGAATAAAGTGTCTCGACCTTTTTAATTTTTGGTTGATTATCTCTGACATATTTTCACTGTTTAACAAATGATCATACCAGACATGTTCTCCATAAGTATGCTAATGAGGATGTCTCTGTGGGATCTTGGTTTATTGGATTGGACGTGAAGCATATAGATGACCGGAGATTGTGTTGCGGAACCCCACCTGGTAATAACATACGCTCGAATCTTGTTTTTCCTCCGAGTAATTCCACCTAACTTCTGAGAATTATTCGGTCAAGTTTTGCACCATTTTCCCTTCCTGTATCTGTTTTAGGAAAACACAATAAACTTGTTAAGCAAACTGTAAACACTATAAACTCGTTAAGCAAACTGTTACCAAAAATATTTGGGAAAAATTCCTAAAACCAACTTATTTAGTAAAAACACAAAGAGATACTTTTAAGTTTTCAAAAATGATGTCCACACAACTTAAAACATCAATGTTTTTTAATCTTCATTATTTATGTTTCTCAAACAATGAAAAATTCTCCAAACAGACCCTCATTGGCTATAGACGTATTTTCTTACAGTTAGAACCTAGAGGCAATGAATGATGTATTTGGCCGGACATGGGTTGAATGAGAATAACTATGATCAACTTATATTAGACTATCACGCCTTCTTTTTTCAGAATCTATTACCAGTGACCATATTTTGCAATTTGGAAAGGAAGTAACGAAGAAAACAAAGAAAACTCATCACCCTCTTAGAATCGGATATTAATGGCTGTAGTGATGTGAATTGTTAACGCAGATTGTGAGTGGAAAGCTCAGGCAGGCAAAACCTGTGTTGCTTCCTTTGATTGGAGCTGCAGTGGGATTTGTAAGTCCGTTGAGAGGATCAAAGAGGTTCACCGACGGTGTGGGGAGGGTGATAATGCTTTGTGGAGTACAGTTTTCTGATGAGGAATTCATGTCTTCCAACCTCTCGTGGAAGCACGTAGATACACTAGCGAGCTTGTATTAAAGAAATTAGACAGACAATTATATGTAACATCAAACTCTAAAATGCGTAGTAGAGACTAGAGAGAATTAGGGAGGGGCAGCTGGTGTGGGATCTTCTCCATTTTTAGGTGAGGAGAAACAGATTTGCAGCAAGTTAGCAACATAGTAAGTTAGCAGGCCTGTAATTAACATTCTTTAGATGCTTGAAGATAAATGTTGTCTATATGAATTCTTAGAATTAATGCCTTTGTCTGTATAAGCACTTGGGTATTATAATAAGCGCTGATTATTTCTTTTTTTGCTCGGCGAAAGTCAATATGGTTGGTTGTAGTTAGTGATGTTTGAACCCGAGTCAAATGCATGGGAGTGCATGTTGTCTAAGCATTTGTTGGTTTTTCTTTATGTGGACTTGTTTTTGAAACTTTGATTAGTTATATATCCTTTTCATGATTGCAATGGAGATATTGATAATGGTCCAATTTCTTAGGGTCTCTTTGCTTCTAGCTGGAGCTACTAGGGACCCAGAAAATCTAGCTTCTGCTCATTCTGTTATTTGTGATAGCTTTTCAGCTGGTCTTGAATGGACATAATTTCTTTGATTATAGAAGACGAAAAGGGAGAAATAGAATACATATTAATCACATAAAAACACGAAGACTTACGTGGTTCGGTCCAAAACTTGCGTCCACTGGCGATGATCTGTTTGTGAATTTTACAGAGCTACGTTTCACAACTCAAAGTACGCAATGAAAATAACATAGATGCAACGCATAATACGTGATAAAAAAACAAATGTTATTGGACCAAATGAATAGGATTGTGATCAGATTTCAAGGTTGAATTTCAAACAAGAACTAATTTTAGATTGAATTTGAGACAAGACGTCACAACAAGAAATTTCACCCAAAAAAAAAGAGAAGAAGCAGAAGATATTTCAATTGCTTGATCTGGTTTCAGTCCAGCACCCGTGAGTCCTGGAAGTTTGCTTAGAAAGTGGTATGTTTTTTGGGGGTAAGATTTCTTTGTTCAATTGTTTGTTTTGAGTAGTGGTAGGATGTGGAAGTTTGGCTAGGGGAACGTGACATGCCTATGAAATTTAGGGTGACTTTTCATTCGGGCACGTAGCTAGGATTACGACATGGAAGTGGTACCTAAAAATCTAAAATCAATATTCTTTTTCTTTCTGTCCCCAAAAATTAGTCTATTATAAAACAACATGCAAATTTTGAATAAAAATTTCAATTAGTTCTTTGTGTCAAGAAATGTACGAATTAATGCATGGAAGTGCTTTGTTTTTTTTCCGAAAATTTGAGGTTTTTTGGCCAGTGGACTATCTTTACCGGTGGAGAGAGTAATTAGTGTAAAAAAGTACAAGTATTTTAAGATTAATTATTTCCACTGCCTCAAAAGATACATATTTTCATATATTTATCATCTACCAACATATATAATACCCAAAAATTATATATTTTCATCGATTAATCAGTTATCAATATGCTTAATACCAAAAACAATATACACGTTTTGAAAAATAACATAGTTCTTGCAATATAAAAATGATTTTTTTTCAACACGAGGGTGGCACATGCCACCTCGCCCCCCTCTATCCTCGTTTTCATTAAAATATCATCTTCCTACCGTAGTCAAAAGTAAGTGTTAGTTCCCACCAAACGATATTTTTGTGAAGACTTATCCTAACTAGGAATATATGCTTTTGAAAGTTGCAAATATATAGTCCTAAGGACAACTGACCAGAAAGAGGAAAGGACAAAAATAAAAAGAGGAAGCTAACTAGTAAAGGTGAAAATGGCCTGGTGATCAAGACCTACAACTTAGAAGTTTGCTTTCTTTTGAGATTTCAGGTACGAAGTCTCTTTTGAGGGCAGTTCATATAGAATTTTGCTCGGGTATTAATTCTGCTACATATAAGTAGCCGGTAGAATTGGACTCTCAAGATTAGTCAAGGTACGCGTAAGTTAGCTCTGTTGGGAAAAATATTTTGATTATAATATTTATTTTACGTGTGAATGGAAATTGAAATGATTTAGAGTTATATCTTTTTAGTGACACCTGTTCGCTGTGGACGGACGCGTCCTTTCGTGAACAGATGTGTCTCTTCACCCTGGTGACTTTTCGTAGAGTCACCAGTTTGCCTATATATATGACATCTTTCATTCATTTTAAGCAGTTGTTAATTTTCTACACTTTCATTGAGAGTCTTTTCATTGGAGAGAGTACAGACACAAGTTTGGTTCGCCTACCGAACAGATTGGAGTGCTACTTCCGTTCGGTGAAGATCAAGTAGTGCTGGGAGATAGACGTTCATGCAAACCGTAAGCACCGTAGCGGGGGCGAATCTGTCTTAAGTACAGAGTGTTATACACTCGCCTTGATCACCATTTCGTTTCATTGATTTCCAGGTTTTTCATTCCGATTTTATTGCATTCGTATTTTTCGATTTTATCACAAAAAGTAAACATAATTTCCAACAATCTTAAGACAGATCTTGTTTATTTTTTGTGACTTGTCTTCGCTGATTTGTTTTTCCGTTGAAGAAGAAACTGGAAATTGCATGTATATGTTGTGCAAGCATGAATAGTCATTATGTTGTTCAACTTATCCATACGGCAATATGGCATGGGTAATTTAGATTGGCATGGGTAATTAATTCAAAATCCTATACTTTTTGTGATTGTGATTTTGATTTACCATGAGAATATATGTGGGCTAGTATAAGTGAATTCCTACAAGTCTAAGTCTTTTTGTTTGCTTACTGCAATTCATCAGTTGTTTTTATTTACATTATTAATCGTTGATTGGTACTTAGCCCATAATCTTGATTAGTTGATTGTAAGATTAATACAACGTTTTATTGGGTTCTATTACATGGGGGTACAACTGCATTGTGTATCCAGTGGGGTAATAATCCCGTAATTCGCCATATATCATATCCTGGTTTCATTAGAACGAACCCATGCACCTTTTCTTTCATGTCAGTTATTATAGATTTGCAAGACCCGAGGCCGATACTGTTGTATTTTCTGCCATATTAATTTGTGTGTGCTTGATCATTTTTATTTTTTTAATATCTCCTAAATCAATTCCTCCCAACCGGTGTCTTTCCTCCTGTTGATTTCTTGGCGAACCACATGTTGGGTCTTGACTCTTAGAAGCATCATTTGTCTCTAGCATTTCCGTTGGTAACAATTTCCGTTGGTAACAATATTTTTTCTTAATGGATATGGATTATGAGATTTAGTGCGCTTGTCAATATGGGAGGAAAAATTGCTTAGTTCATGAATCATAATTAATTTAAGAGCAAAGATGGAAAGGTTTGCATTTAGGAAATGATGTAAATGATGCTTGGTTCAATAGGAGTCACTTCAGAAAGGACACACTTGTTGGGCAACTATCATGATGCTTCATGAAGGGTTTTGTGAAAGAAAAAAAAATGTGATACGAAATTATTTGTTTAATTGATAATCCACTGTAAAACAGACTCGGGATTTGTTGTCTTAAACCTGAATCTGATTGTTTAACATTAATGTTGGTTTTAGTACCTCATTTGTTTAAATTTTTCACATTCCGGAAATTATCCGTTTTACAATTCTTTACTGCTTGATTTAGTAACCATTGAGTTTACATCAAGAGATGTGATCATTTGGTTTAAATCAAGTGGTGTGACCATTGGGAAAAAAATATATATATATGAATTGACTCCTTTTTATATCCGTGAAACTATTTTTTGTTGTTTTCTTCTTATAACAATTCGGAGGCACTGTTTGGTGCTGGTAGAAGTTATTCGGATTTCGATCAGATGTGTATGAGTGTGAAAATTTTGGTTGGATCAGTCCACTTGTGGCTACATGGTTTTCATGTGTAGTTCATTGCTAGAGTTTTTTGGAACCGAACTTTGATTTCCTTTATTTTTTTGTTAATTTGTTGTGTCTATTAATATTACATTAATTAGATGTGGCTATTGAAACCAAAGGGTGTGCCTTTTAAAAAAAAAAAAGGAAAAAAAAAAAAAAAAAAGAAGAAGGACGTGGCTATTAGTCGAATGGGTACCATTAATTATGGGGATTAAAGGGATGTCTTTGTATCATTTGGAGATGCACCGAATGGATGTTTAATTACTTTGTTTTAGTAGGAAAGCACCGAATAGGTGCTTAATTTGGATTATCCAAATGTTGCCTTGTAATTCAAAAGGTGTCTTTTAACAAAGGGTGTAATTCTCTATCAATGGTTGCATCCATTTGTAAGAGATGTGTTGTTTCGGCACAAATGAGGTCTATAATTAAATAGGCCTAGGATCCATACTGCAGGCATCTATTTTTCTCTCGTCCAAATAAATTGAGCACTTATTCTGCGTTTTGTTGCCTGGCAAGAAACAAAACACAGTGATTCTTGATTTTCTTATTTTCACATAGCAGATATTCTGTCTGTTTTCGTTTGTGCAAACGTAAACAGAAAGAACTTCGAGTTCAGTTTCGTTGTCTCTTGAAATGTGGTATTCTTCCTTGATATGACCTTGGTATGAGTTGGTAACAAACATGACCTTACGAAAGGTTATGTCTTGTCACTTCTTACCGTTGCGAATGGTTTTACACTAACGGTTATTTTTCGTTGAAGGCCTGCAGACTCCGTTCAACTCCTGTAACGGATTAGAGGGACACCCACCCTGTTCCAAAATAATCATGTATTTTTATAAGGACAGATTAATTGTGTTAGAGAATACAGTTAAGATACCTTGAATCCCCTTAATGATGACATGGTCGATTGCATGTTAAATATAAATTTGTGAGGATTTATGATTTTCAGATGTGATCCTGATCTATGGGCATAGATTTGCATATTTTGTACTTAGCCTGTGTTGGTTCGTCCGTTTCTAGTCGCTTCATGCTATTCCTCTAATTGCATATTGCATATAATGACTAATTTGCAATTATCATGCATAGAAAAAATAATAAATAAATAAATAAAAATCCTCCGATACATTTTTCCATTTGGGTTGTGACTTCTGGAAAGGTCACTTAATTTAGGCGATTTGTGCCTCTTCATAAAAACATGTAACTATGTGGTGACTTATGGATATGTCTTTTCAACTAAATGGTGCGACTCTTGGTAGCTGGTGACTTATGGATTTGTTTTATAAATGAAGATATGTGACCGTTGGAGTTTAATTAAATGGTGTGACTCTTGAGTTTAAATTAAGAGATATAACCCTTAGATTCAAACTAAGGGATATGGCCTTTGAGTTTAAACCAGCAGGTGTGTCTATTGAGATTACACTAAAAGGTGTGACCAATTAGTTTACATCAAGAGATGTAACCGATTGGTTCAAAATAAGGAATGTCACCGCTAAGTTTAAACTAAGGGGTGTGATTATTGTGTTTATATCAAGAGACGTGACCATTGGTGAACAATCCTACGACTTTTCAATAAGTCACTTGGGCCAAATCGGTTGGAAACATAAAACATGCAATTTTATGTTTTAGATTTTTGAAATTGAGTTTCGATAAACATAGCAGATAGGCTGGCTATGTTTGATTTGGCGTTTACCTAAGATTTAGAATATTTTATTTTCTATAATCTTGTTGAATGTTTTGTAGTTGTCAAATAATTACGCCCCACGAGATATTTTTTAAATAAAGTGGAGTCGATTTTTATGTTATGGAGAGTATCTAGTTAACATGGAAAAGTACATCGAATGCATGTTGCATTTAATATAAAATCGTGGTAGTTTACTCGATTTTGGGTAAGTGACTCAATGTGGGGGTTGTTTCTTACAAATGTGTCTAGAAATTACACAAGAGATGAAGAGCGAGTTTTTGACACTTGGTTGTGTCATGTCATAAACTAAGAAAATTATTTTGATAAATTCTGAATTGATTTCAGAATTGTGGCGGAAGCAATATGAATAATTTCCATAGAGTTGCACTATTGGAGATGTCCAATTATACTTGAAGAATAAAGTATTGTGATATAAGTATCTAATTAAAGTTTTAAAATCCAAGAGTGGATTTAATTTTATAATTGGAGTGCAACGGTGATTTGGAAATCCTAACGTGTATAGCATGGTCTACAATGGAGTCTGATCAACTCATTGCGTTAGACAAAAGCTAGTTAGTGGAGTGGCTAAGTCATCCTTTAGAGGATGTTCCAATGTGGTTCGGTTCTGTGCTAGGATTTATAACACGATGGTTGTCGATAGTTGGAAAGGCATAGTTGGAAAGGCATAGAGGACCACGAAGAACGGTAAGTCTCGATATTATAGACTTGCACCATTAAACATTTGTTTTCGCTAAAGAATCAGTTAACGAAATAAATGTAGTGACAGTTTTTGGTGGTCACAAATATGTTTGAGTAAAATACAAGTATGAGTAAATAGTTGTGACATTGATACCTGTCTGGACTTAAAAACAATCATGTCAAACTATAGGTGATTATGTGAATGTTCTAGATTATCACATAATTGTGGGGGAAGTGGTGCTTTGTTGCAAATAACTCGATTTTTGCAAGTAACTCATACGTAACTTTTAGAAAATTACCCATACGAGTAATTTAATTCTGTGCCAAAAATTTGCAGATCATTCTTTGATAGGTGTTCATAAGTTTGACACTCAACATTAGAAAGGCACAGGATAGTATGGTAAGTCTTGACGTAATAATTGCAGACACAATACCATACAACACTTTTTTTTTTGATCAACCATACAACACTTTGTTCTCAATTGAAATTAGCACCATTGAAGGTCAATAATGAAATACGGATCCGTTAACCAAATGGTTTTGACCAGAGAACAAATGATCATCGAGGGGAATGTTTAAAGCCTACCAATTAAAAGGCTCTATAACGGCAACCCAACCTAGCTGACTGGAGATCCCAAGATCTAGGTTCAACGGGACAACCGAGTTATATGAGACTTAGGAGTATCACTGAAGAGATATATCTCTTCAACTCATTCTTATGGTGAAACAGTGATGCCTGCAGCGATTTAGGTTAAGTTTTAACTTTTAATGATTCTTATATCTTGGTAAATCCAAGTGGGGTATATTGCAGGATACTCTTAATAAGAGATCACCTATGTGAGTGTGAAGTGGGCCGCTTCTATGAGAATTTTAAGGCTGAATTCTTTAAAAAACACTCTCTGAAACCAGTCCCGTGTTCCAGGGCCAAAATGGGCACAACCGTAAGAACCAACTGTGTTTGGAAAGATTCTGTGTGTTGACTATTGTCTTGGCTTACACAAACGGCTGAACAGTTCAAGACATCGCGTTCATTGGTTAGCTAGTAAGTCCGATAGTTATTCACAAGGCGAGGTTCAAAGCCAAAAGCTACCTAACCCCATGCAGGAAATTTCCACATGTACTCTCTCTGTAGTTTGCATTGTTTTTGCATTTGTTATCGAGTCAATTTCATTCATGTGGGGGATTATTGGAAAAAATATTTTGATTATAATATTTATTTTATGTGTGAATGGAAATTGAAATGATTTAGAGTTATATCTTTTTAGTGACACCTGTTCGCTGTGGACGGACGCGTCCTTTCGTGAACAGATGTGTCTCTTCACCCTGGTGACTTTTCGTAGAGTCACCAGTTTGCCTATATATATGACATCTTTCATTCATTTTAAGCAGTTGTTAATTTTCTACACTTTCATTGAGAGTCTTTTCATTGGAGAGAGTACAGACACAAGTTTGGTTCGCCTACCGAACAGATTGGAGTGCTACTTCCGTTCGGTGAAGATCAAGTAGTGCTGGGAGATAGACGTTCATGCAAACCGTAAGCACCGTAGCGGGGGCGAATCTGTCTTAAGTACAGAGTGTTATACACTCGCCTTGATCACCATTTCGTTTCATTGATTTCCAGGTTTTTCATTCCGATTTTATTGCATTCGTATTTTTCGATTTTATCACAAAAAGTAAACATAATTTCCAACAAGCTCAGACACTTAAGTTATAAAAGAAAGCTAGTGTAAGTAAAAAAAACAAGGGTAAATTTCACTTACCTCCCCTGAGGTTTCTGACAATTACCGGGATCTCCCCTAAGGTTTCTGAAATTCCACTGACCTCCCCTACTTTTGAAAATAAATGTCACATACCTCCCTTCCGTTAGAAAAGTTGACGGAAAATGATGATGTCATGCTTCTCTCTCTCTCCTTTTTTTATTTTTTAAATCTTAAAATGTTTATAACTTTTATATTATATATTTATTTTTTATGAAATTTATATATTTAAAATCTACTTGAAGAGATCTACAAAATGAGATCCATTTTGAATGTGAAATTATGTAAAAATTAAATATTAGTATTTTTTCAATGTGAATTTTAATTATAATGTTACATAATTTAATTTTTTTAATCGTGTAATTTAAAGTTTTACACAAAAATTGTACGAAACGTCATAAAATCTTCTTTTTTTTAACAATTTGGTTTTTTCCAAATACATTCTTAATTAAATGAACATGGTAAATTTGCAAGTCCATTTTTCTAATTATTGGTGACTTTATCCCAATAAAATTTCAAATTTTCAATGCAAATTTTAATTATACTGTCACATATTTTTTTTTTGGCCATTCGATATACATCAGTAGAGTTAGCTGTTAGATGTTAGTAAACCACAAGGGTTGACCTCCTCTCCATAGGAGTCGAACCCAGAATCTCATCCCTATAAAAGGGGCTACACGGCTAACTGGGCTAACTGCCTCGGTCTACTGTCACATTAAAAAATTAGAATTTAAATTTTACATGAATTTTATGAAAAATGAATATGAACAAAAAAAGTTGTAAAAATTTTGAGGTTTAAAATTTTGAGTTATACGTTGAAAAATTTAAATTGTATAAAACTATAATTCACATTGAAAAAGTAAGATTTTATTTTTACATAATTTCACATTGAATATAGATCTCATTTTGTAGATCTTTTCTAGTAGATTTTAAATATATAAATTTCATAAAAAATGAATATATAAAACAAAATTTATAAACATTTTTAGATTTCAAATAAAAAGCATGCTAGGGGTAACAAAGTAATTTCAGCATGAAAATTAACCCCGTTAGTTGCAAATTGACGGGAGGGGGGAATCTGACATTTATTTTGAAAAGTATGGGAGGTCAGTGGAATTTCAGAAACCTTAGGAGAGGTCCCTGTAATTGTCAGAAACCTCAGGGGAGGTAAGTGAAATTTACCCAAAAAACAAAAGATATCCCTTTCTTTTGTGTGGATGGTATTTGAAAAAGAGTGGAAAAAAAAAAGTACAGTACTTGTCAAATAAATATAAAAGTTCCTTTTTTACCTTCATTTCTTTTCCAGCAACAAATTAAAATCTAAACATACTTTTCTTTTCTTTAATGTTTCCATTTAGATATTTGCAATTTTAGAAGTGTTAATAAACAAACAAAAAGACAAAAACAAACACTCCAGTGAACATTTTATAATTTTTGCTACACTTTATCTACTTTTCACATATTTCAATACTCTTTTTAAATTCCCAGTGGGCTTATTTTAGGTGGGTGTCGCTGGGATGT
Organism: Vaccinium myrtillus; assembly: GCA_016920895.1. NCBI lineage: Eukaryota > Viridiplantae > Streptophyta > Magnoliopsida > Ericales > Ericaceae > Vaccinium > Vaccinium myrtillus. The sequence continues at coordinate 3,165,781 of CM029273.1, read as the reverse complement.
GTTTAGATGTATGTGCCCGTAGTCGGATTTTTTTTTTTCATTTTAGAAATCATTAAAAGCAATGGTCCCAATATCTTACCCTTCACAGTTCTATTGATTAATTACCCCCATCTACCAACACAAACAAGAAAAAGGTGAAAATCATTAAAGTGAAATTATTTCGAGAATGTGTTATAGACTTGCATTATTTACTATGGTCGTTTTCCTAGTTCACACAATGGCTAGCCTAGTTTGGTAATTTTGTCTCATTTGGATATTTTTTGTTTAATTGACTTTTTCTGTGTCTTTCCCATAAGCAAAATAACTTACACCTAAAGCATAAACAATGCTAATATAGCTAAATCTTTCAAGTGTACCTAATTCGTGCGTACCTATTCATATTTTTAACGTAATTTTTACACTTTTACACGTCAACCACCACTATACAGTAAATTGTGATTAGCATTTTTCAAAAGATTACAGTACAATTTGAGTTCTTGAAAAGACAGGGGATCTGTCAAAAAAACTCATAACTTTAAACCAAGGAGGCTCTTTGGTAAAGATAAGGGAACCGACCGTGGTGCACCGACCACGTACCGACGGCGTCGCCGACGCCGTTGTGGGTCCCAACCGGTCGATCCGAGCCGTTCATCCTTCTCAAAATCAAATTCCGAGTGGGCCTACACGCTGGAATCGAGGCAATCGAACGACTGTATGAGCTCGATTCAAAATCACCCCCATTTCGATCCAAAATTTTGAATGAAATGGGGGTGATTTTGGATCGAGCTCATACAGCCGTCCGATTGCCTCGATTCCTGCGAGGCCCACTCGGAATTTGATTTTTTCGATCGATCGGTTGAGACCCACAACGGCGTCGGCGACGCCGTCTGTACGTGGTCGGTGCACACCGGTCTGTGCACGTAGCAGCGTTCAGGCTCTTTGGGAAAAAAACCAAAATCAGATTATTGGTTTTTTCATTTTGTCTTTATTCAATTTTTTTTTGCATTTGTTAATTTTGCGTCAAGATTTTGTAGTTTCTGGATTTCTCTTGACGAGACGAATCTAACAAGTATAAATTTATGGTCAACCTAAATATTTTTTTGAAGCATGATTTCTAGTCTGCACCTTAAGATATTGATGGGAGGAGCAATAAAACTAGATTTCTAGGGTTTTAGGAGAAATAGCCATGTGGAATCAATAATGCCCATCTCTCACTAGAAAACACCAGATCAACCAACCTTGAAGCATGATTTCTAGTCTGAAAAAAGCAAAACCCCTCTGAAAAAAGCAAACCCCCACTACTTCTCACTCTTCCCACTACAACCAAGACTCCAAGTAGTGCACAAATTGGTCTCTTTTTAAACCTTTCTTTTCCAAACAACTTTCCCCCACCTTCTCTTCATCCTTTTTGGACCATCCTGAACCAGTGTTTGCTTCACATTGTATCTGGGTTCTGTCTGGTCTGCAAAAATGAGAGCCCTTTATGAAAATATACCCACCCTCAAGCTCCTTGATTTTACTCTTAGGTTATTTGTGATTCCTCTGAGTATAGCTTCCATTTGTTTAACTGTGACCAATCAGCAGGATAACAGCAGTTATGGGAAGCTAGAGTTCAGCAATCTCAAAAGCCTCAGGTAAGAAAAAGATTTGTTTTTTTTAACTTACTTTTTCAAGATTTCTGTCCCTATTTTTCTTGGTTATGAGAGTGAATGGTTGGAGTGTTTTTGCAGGTATATGGTGTCCATTAGTGCCATTTCTGCTGGGTATGCTCTTGCTGCTGCTGTGTCCTCTTGGGTCAAATGCTTAGTGACTAAAGCATGGGTTTTCTTTGTTTCTGACCAGGTTTTCCCCCTCTTACCTTTCTTGTGTTCTACCAATTTCCATATGTTTGCAAAGAGTGCTTGAATTAGGCCTTGTTTGAGTCAAGAATTTGTGGAGGAACTAGTCAAGAGGGAAAAATATATATATACGGAAAACTTCACATCCGGACCTCCCGAGAATAAGAAAAATTTGATTTTTTTTGTTTTGCAAATTATTTTTGGAAAATCCGATCCGTCCAATGTGTTCAGAAGATGTTTTCAAGGGTTCACGCAAAAAATCTTCAAAAACAAATACCGGGAAGGGCTTGATCCAAGCAGTTTTTCGCAAAACTGTAAATATACAGTTTTTGCGAAAAATTGTTTGGATCAAGCCCTTCCCGGTATTGTTTTTAAAGATTTCCCACGTAGACCTTGGAAAACACATTTTGAACACATTGGACGGCTCGGATTTTCCTAAAATAATTTGCAACACAAAAAACACCCCCAAGGCTTCAATCCGGGAGTCCGGAGGAGAAGCCCTAGAAATATATATATATATATAGGATGGCGATCCATTGAGGACTCCCTCAAACAAAATTCCTTCACAAATCATGATCCAAACAACACTTGGTATTATTCTATTTCTCTGTGTGGTTGATTTTTTGCTTATCATCTTCTCAATTAAGTCCAAACTAACTGGGTGAATCCACAAAAGTTCCAATCCCTTTTTTGAGTATTTCGTCAAGTATCTTAAGCAAAAGTGGTTGAAGAGTTTTTCCCCTTTGGTGTTCATGAAATTGCTGTCCCACCAATCTTGTGTGTGAGGTTGATGGACTAAAGGTTGTTTAGTCATTCAATAATTTGGTGGAAAAGAAAGTGCAAGAAAAAGTACCCAACGCTGCAACGCATCTAATGTTTCCAACATCTTTTTCTGTTTTCCTTTATTCACCGAAATTTTGTCGCAATTACTTTTTACTTGTCAAAGATTCATATTTTTAGAGGGTGTTTGGCTTGCATGTTTTTGCATTTTTCATTTCTCCTTTTCAACTTTTGGCTGTTTGGCTAATGTTCCCCAAAACTCATTCAGGCAGAATTGAGTTTTTTGTTTTTGTGTTTAGAGAAGAGAAGTGAGAAATATGAGGAAATGAGTTTTTCGACTTCTCATTTTTCACTTTTCTCATTTCGGTTAATAAAAAGACTTACAAAATGTATTCTGCGCATATCTCTCAAACACTAATCATGTTGCAAAATGTATTCTGCACATTTCTCTCAAACACTCCTATCAGATTCAAAATATATTCTGACCATAGTTCAAAAAGGAAAAAGGCCAAAAAGCATAAAATGAAAAGCTGAAAATGAAGCTCCCAAACACCTTCTTCCATCAACCCATTATTATTGGATAATGGATATAATTAATTCATGGTCCCAAATCAAAAAAAAAAAAAGTCATGGTCCTAAGATTTTGCTGCACGGATGCAATAATGGGTTGTGAGGAGTGGCGGAAGCGAGATTTATACTTAGCTGGGACCTAAATCATGTGTTTTTTTACATTAACACAAAAATTATAGTCTATGACATAAATATTGTTACTTACTAGTTTTGAGAAGAAGACGAAATTGTGTACATATTTATAATCGCATATAGTTTTATAACCACGGCCGAAAACTGGTCAATAATTTGAAATTTAAGGGGGTTTTTTCACTCATGTATCGAACCTTATCAATTTTTTTGACACTCAAAGACTTGCAGGTGCCGATCCTATATAACTTTTCCAAATTAACCTGAAAATATAGTGGCCTTGTTCAGTATGGAGTTTAGTTTTGCTTTGATGATGTAAGCAGGTGTAATAAGTGGAGAGAGAGAGAGAAATGAGGGAAATGATGATGTCATCAAAACCAAAACTAAACCAAAACTTGCAACCGAACATGGCCAGTATAATTAGTGGGATATTTGGGGGATGTGCAGGGACCGGGACCCCTCTTGCACCCTCCTCCATTCGCCCCCGGTTGTGATCACTCTTTTTCTTTTTCTTTTCTTTTTTATGGGGTTTTCTTTTTTTTTTCACACAATGTTAGCACCATCATTTTAGAAGTTAGTAGTAAATTAGAACAGCAAACAAATGTTGCTCATTCAAACCGTTAAAAAAAAAAAATGTTGCTCATTCAACTTGAATATGATACCTCCATCACGGGCACTAAACCCCCTCTCCACGACCACTTGGACTTGAGCCTGGGTCTTGTGAATGGTCGACATATCAAGATCTTGAATTTGCCAAAAGAGTACCGGCATGGCACAATCTCGTGCTCGGATTACACTGTCCTGTCCTGTCCTGTCCATACCCGAAACCATAGAGAATTCTTTGCAAAAGAGTACCGGCGTGGCACAATCTCGTGCTCGGATTAGACTGTCCTGTCCATACCCGAAACCATAGAGAATTCAAGAGTAATGCTACTATCACATACACCCGGTCACATAACTCTCACATACACACACATGGGGTGGGCTCCACTCAGTGGGCCCCACTCACTCGTGTGTGTATGTGAGAGTTATGTGACTGGGTGTATGTGATAGTAGCATTTTTGAGAATTCAATCTGAATCCGAAATCCAATCACAAATGGACACTATTTAGCACATTGTTATCAATTCCAATATCTTAATTTCTTCCCTCCAATGGAATAATTTTCTTGACATGTGGGGTTATGGGCAGGTTGTGGCTTACTTACTGGTCACATCAGGGGCAGCAGTGATGGAGATTCTATACTTGGCCTACTATGGTGATAGAAAAGTCACATGGAGTGAAGCCTGCAGTTCATATGGAAGTTTCTGCAGCAGATTGATTGCAGCTTTGGTTCTCCATGCCTTGGCTTTTTGCTGTTTCTTGGTTTTAGCTGGGATCTCAGCTTATAGGGCTTTCAGCATATTTGAGCCTCCTCTTCCTTCTACAGAGGCTGAAGGACAAACTTCTTAAAAAACCATTTACTCCTTAATTTCTGCTACATGGATTATGTTTATCTTGTAGTGGGTAGGTGCTCTGTTGCCTCAGTCCAATGTGAAAAGTTCTTCTTTTTTCTTCTTATTTTTCTTTTTTGATTGGCATTATGTGGAAGGGGTGTAGTATGTAAAACTTTTCTGATTTATGTGAAAGAGAGTCAAATTTGGCTACTTACTTTTTTTGGTTACAGGGAAGCAAAAAATAAACAAACAAAGAGACTACACCCTTTCGAAAGCCACACCCCTCATGTCAGCTTCAAGAAGGGGAATGATAATCTCCGGTGGCTATTTGGCTACTTACTGCTTGATCATGAAAAACCTGGAAAGTTATGTCATTGGTTCTATTTTCATCTTTTGGAAAGAGAAAGACAGATGGGAGTATTTCCTTGGTTTAGGATTTCATGATTGGAAAATTGAATAGGCTAGCCATAAGGGTTTGTAACGGTGGTGGTTGGTGGATTTTCTTTTCACATAATCAGTGTCTAATTTTCTGGGGTCAAGCCGCAAAAAAGTACTCATCTTATGAATTTTCTAATCCTGACGTAAATGATCTGCCTTTGACCGGACTGGAGAAGGGATTAGTCGAGGTGTTGGTCCGAACACTCTGACCGTCGTGGAAAAAAAAAACCTGGATAGGCTACCAATTGAATATTGTGCACCCAAGTCTATAATCACGCCGACGAGCTCTTAGCTCAACAGCATGGCCCAATGCCTCTCTTAGTGGTGCTCAGGGTTCAAGCTCCATTAGGGACATGCGGTGGTGTTAGATTAGATTAGCTTAGATTTCTTGCTTGTAAACCCAAAAAAAAAAAAAAAAAAGTCTATAATCACAATGTTCATATATAAGTGGGAGGGCACTTTTTCCTATGAAAAAGTATTTGTGGTCTGTTCCATCACTTCCATGGCCCATCTCACCAACCGTGACATTTATTTATGCTGTTTTTTCACCCTTCCATCAAAGTGGAAGACCAAGTGTCCAAGAATCCTGTAAAACAACCTTGCACAATCCAACTGGGAGGGTCCATAAAAACCTCCCAGTTACTCAAATGGTCTTTTTTTTTTCCCACTTCATCTACTTAGCTAGCATGGCTTCTCGGATCCCACTTTATCTAATTCGTGTTGTCAAAGAGTTCGAACAATGAAAACCTGGCTAGCCACACATGGTCGACAATGTCTCCCATCTCACTTTGTTTATTTCGTGTTGTTAAGGAGTTGAACACTGAAAATTTGCCAGTTAAAAAATGCATGAACAAACCATTGTTGTTCACAGATTAGAGATGAGGGATGCTTAAATATAGGGCCAGTTGGCCGCAAGTCCATTCCAGTGGCTTTCTAGCCCAGGGTGCCCCACCCAAGGTATCAGTGGACAGACTGTGTCCCAGCAAATTTCTTAAAGTTTGCAGAACCACCATTGTTGTTACACAAAAAGAAAAACGTCGCTCACAAACCAAGCCATTCCACGGTCATCTTTTCGAAGCGTCGACCGAACTGATCACCAAGAATTTCACGCGGGTCTTCTGGAAAAAAAAAATTTGTACCCTATGAAAGTGCCAAAAAAGTTTGTACCCTATAAAGTGCCTAAAATTTCACAGGGCCCTACTAAAGTGCCTAAAAACCCTAGGGTACCTACTAAAAGTGTCTAAACCACTAAAACCCTATAATAGAAAAGTCTAAACCCTAAAAAACCTAAAAGTGCACCCTAAAACCTAAAACCTAAACCCTAGGGTACCCTATGAAAGTGCCTAAAACCCTAGGGTACCCTATGAAAGTGCCTAAATCCTAGGGTACCCTATGAAAGTACCTAAACCACTAAAACCCTATAATAGGAAAGTGCACCCTAAAACCTAAACCCTAGGATATCCTTTGAAAGTGCCTAAATTCTATATAAAAAAAAATATTCATGGACCTTAGACCAGAGGTTGTAAAAAGTCCTTTAACATAAACTAAATGCCCAATAAATCCCCACTTCTGGATCCTAGAACAATTAACCGTTAAATATATGTCTCTCCTATGGACATGAGTTTATGGCATTTGCAACGACTGCATGAGGCTATCCTGACCACATTTAAAGCAAGTGGGTCCGAAGCAGTCTAGAATGGATTGAAGATTACTCCATTTTGGATCATGAAATGATTAGCTTGGAGATTGAATATTAGTCTCCAAAACTACCATTAAGCTGATAAAAAGAAGCCCACCCCAGAATTCTCCTTCAAATGTTTTGGTGGAAGAATGGAAAGATATGTTAGCCCAAACAAAATATACGCTTGTGCATAGATAACATTCGCAAGGGAAACCGAGATGCTAAGATGCACACAACGGATCACGACACAATCCTTGACTGCCCCGGAAGAAGTGTGTGACATGTTTCTTGCAAACATATTTACAACGTTTAGACAAATTTTTAGAATGATTTTGTCACTGCTGAATTTCAATTACTAGCTTTCTGTGGGATTTTTAGAATGATTTTGTCGCGCTTTACGTGGGACCCACAGCCACACCAGTTTGCGTTAGAACTTTTAAATCACATATGACACAAGACATGGAAATTATGAATTAATATCATCAATCAAATATATTAGTGTTAGGAAAATAATCTGTGAGATCGATGGAAAGGCACAAGAAGTTGTTGCTCTAAAGCCGTATTCGCCTCCCTTCGTGTAGGTTTTGACAGTCAAATACCACTCCAAAATACAACCCAGAAATCTCAGAGTGTGTCTCCACATTACACGATCAACGGAAGACGGGGGTGCCAAGTCTTTCTCTAATTGCCCGGGTGATAGTAGTAATTATGAGAAGAAAGAAGAAAACTCAAGATATCAAGATGTTAAAAACCCTTGTAGGATAATTCTATATTATAGTAGAACTCAAAGTGACTCTTCGTAAAAGTCATGTCCCTTGTAAACACATGGAAAGAAGTTACTTCTCATGAAAGATCATGTCGCTTAAAATGATATAAGCATATGAAAATGTACAACTCTTAAACAAACTTTTTTTTTTTAAAGATGAATCGACGGATAAGCTGGCCCGAAAGAACTGGGGATCCTATAGGACGCTTCATGTAGTGTACGTCCAAACCGTCCATCTCCCAATCGATGCTTTGGATTCGCAAATAAATTCTTAGAGGTAGTTAACGAAAATTTTTGAATCACTGATTGCCAAGATGAACGGTCTGGATATGTGCTACTGGATTCCCGAATCCGGCTCGCTCACCATGACCGTGGGGAAAAAGGAAACCGAAAGATAAATGTCTGGCTTGGCAAGGATGGAGACAGAAGCTTCTGTGTTCTAAAAATTAGGGGGTGTTCCACTAACAAAAAACTGTTTTTTTCAAACACCGAGACATGTCATTCTCTCACAACACATCACATAAAAAACCGTGAAAAACTGGGTTAGTAGAACACCCTCTTAAAAAAGCTCTCTCTCTCTCTCTCTCTCTAGGTAAAAAATGATTCCTTTTTCTTGATCTTTCCCTATGGTCTGTTATTCGTGGTCTGTTCCATCACTATGGACATGAGTTTATGGCATTTGCAACGACTGCATGAGGCTATCCTGACCACATTTAAAGCAAGTGGGTCCGAAGCAGTCTAGAATGGATTGAAGATAACTCCATTTTGGATCATGAAATGATTAGCTTGGAGATTGAATTTTAGTCTCCAAAACTGCCATTAAGTTGATAAAAAGAAGCCCACCCCAGAATTCTCCTTCAAATGTTTTGGTGGAAGAATGGAAAGATATGTTAGCCCAAACAAAATATACGCTTGTGCATACCATTCGCAAGGGAAACCGAGATGCTAAGATGCACACAACGGATCACGACACAATGCTTGACACCCCTATGACTGCTCCGGAAGAAGTGTGTGACATGCTTCTTGCGAACATATTTAGAACGTTTAGGACAATTTTTTTAGAATGATTTTGTTCGAATTTCAATTAGCTTTACGTGGGACTCACAGCCAACAGCGGAGCCAGAAATCTAATTTGCTCTGGGCTAATTCATATACTTTTTCTTTTATATGGACTAACCCATATTAATTTTTTATTGACAAAAATTTTACATGTAAATTTTTAGTCTTTTTTTACTTTACCTTGGGCTAAAGCCCACCCTTCACAAAGGGTAGCTCCGTCACAACCACACCAGTTTGTGTTGGAACTTTTAAATCACAATAAACACAAAAACACCTAATGTAAGATAAGACACAAGACATGGAAATTATGAATATCATCAATCAAATATATTAGATAGTAGTGTTAGGAAAATAGCCTATGAGATCGATAGAAGGCACAACAAGTCACTGTCTTAAAGCCGTATTCGCCTCTCTTCGTGTAGGTTACGACGGTCGAATACCACTCCAAGATACAACCCAGAAATGAGAAATCTCATAGTATGTCTCCACATTACACGATCGGCGGAAGACGGGGGTGCCAAGTCTTTCTCTATTGCCTATATAGAAAAATATAATGATGAGAAGAAAGAAAGGAACTCAAGATATCAAGATGTTAAAAACCCTTGTAGGATAATTTTATATTTAGAGAACTCGAAGTGACTCTTTGCAAAAGTTATGTCTCTTGTAAACACATGAAAAGAAGTTACTTCTCATGAAAGATCATGTCTCTTAAAATGATGTAAGCAATGACAGCTCTTAAACAAACCTTTTTTTTAAGATGAACCGGCGGAATAAGCTGGCCTGACGGTTCTGGGGGATCCTGTAGGATGCTTCCTATGATGTACATCCAAACCGCCCATCTCCACAATATGATTTTGATTTGCAGATAAACTCTTAGAGGTAGTTAACGAAAGTATTTGAACCACTGATTGCCAAGATGAACGGTCCGGATGTGTGCTACTGGATCCCCGAATCCGGCTCGCTCACCCTGACCGTGGGGAAAATGGTGTTGGAAAAAATTACAGCGGCAATCCAGATTCCAAATAACAATTCATTCGATATAATCATAACATTAACAGAATACAAAAATTACATAAACAGAAATTACAGAATGTGAGAAACTGAGATACAAACAGTAAACGGAAGCCGAGTCGTGTGTAACCACACTCTCCTTAACAAAGATTCGCCGCCTACCGTGGGTGTTGTAGAATGCACCGGCGTCTTCGTCCCAGGATAAAATGGCTTGGACCACGGCCGACAGAACACCTCTATCGACTGCCTTGGCGAACTGAAACAAACACCTGCCTCTCTCTCACAAAGACGATTTCTGGAATATGTTGTGTTGCTCAAATTTCTGGTGTATATAACCAAAGGCAGAGCTATCAATTTATAGCTGTTTGGAGGAGCTGAAGACATGAATACGGGATTAATGGGGAGCCTCCCCATTCAATAACGAAATGAATTCTGCCAATGAATTTCAGAACCTTGTAACCGCAGCCTTCAATCCGAAATTGAATTGGAATTCAAACCTGCCATTATCTCCCTATTCATGAGGGAGTTACCCAGCGATTTATTGCATAACGTGTTGAATCCGTGGGGTGGACTCGGTTGCCCCGGGAGACCCTCCGAGTGCCCCGGTTTCATTCACAGAATTCCAACAAATGGAAACCGAAAGATAAATGCATGCCTTAGCAAGGACGGAGAGAGAAGCTTCCGTGTTCTAAAATCGCTCACTCGCTCTCTCTCTCTCTCTCTCTCTCTCTCTCTCTTGATAGGTAAAAAACGATTCATTTTTCTTGATCTTTCCATATGGTCTGTTATTAGTGTTAGGAAAATAACCTGTGAGTTTGATGGAAAGGCACAACAAGTTGTTGTTCTAAAGCTGTATTCGCCTCCCTTCGTGTAGGTTATGACAGTTAAATACCACTCTAAAATACAACCCAGAAATCTCAGAGTATGTCTCCACGTTACACGATCGACAAAAGACGGGGGTGCCAAGTCTTTCTCTAATTGCCCGGATGATATAGAAAAATATAATTGTGAGAAGAAAGAAGGAAACTCAAGATATCAAGATGTTAAATATCCTTGTAGGATAATTCTATATTATAGAACTCAAAGTGGCTCTTCGTAAATGTCATGTCCCTTGTAAACACATGGAAAAAAGTTACTTCTCATGAGAGAAGAACAATGATACGTATACACCCTCTTTACCACACTCTGTCACACCCCCTTTCACATGTGGGGAGCATGTGGAGGGGGTGTGGCAGAGTGTGGTAGAGGGGGTGTGGCAGAGTGTGGTAGAGAGGGTGTGTCTGTATCATTTTTTATGAAAGATCATGTCTCTTAAAATGATGTAAGCATATGAAAATGTACAACTCTTAAACAACTTTTTTTTTTAAAGATGAACCGACGGATAAGCTGGCCCGAAAGAAGTGGTGATCCTATAGGGCACTTCATGGTAGTGTACATCCAAACCGTCCATCTCCCAATCGATGTTTTGGATTCGCAAATAAATTCTTAGAGGTAGTTAACGAACAATTTTCAATCACTGCCAAGATGAATGGTCCGGATATGTGCCACTGGATCCCCGAATCCGGCTCGCTCACCCTGACCGTGGGGGACAAGGAAACCGAAAGATAAATGCCTGGCTTGGCAAGGATGGAGAGAGAAGCTTCCGTGTTCTAAAAATTACTAAAAAAGCTCTCTCTCTCTCTCTCTAGGTAAAAAACGATTCCAAATCTTGATATTTCCTTATGGTCTGTTATTCGTCTAAAACCCTTATTAGTTTTGCTATATATTAACTCTATTTTGTATTGCAGTTGGCATCATCGTCGTTACATTCACTGCACGACATGGCCAAGAGCTCCTTCAAGTTGGAACACCCTCTCGGTACTGTCTCTCTCTCACGACTTCTGTATTTCCGTGTAGTTACACTGAACCCTAGGCCATTCGACTTTATATTGCGGAAATATTTGTGGTCTGGTCTTGATACAAGTCTTTGATGAATTGGGTTTTTACCATGTAGTGATTTTGCAATATGGGTTTCTGTTGAATTGGGATTTTTGGTAGTGAAGGTGTCTGATCGTTAGTGGATTGTGGTTGTATATTCTAGAGCCATGAGGACATTTGTATTTGGAGAAGAAAGTTTGTTCCTTTCGGGTGTTTTCTTCTAGATTACAGAAGTAATTTCTGCAAGGAGAATCTGTTGTGCATCTTTATGTAAAGAGTCTGATGTTTCCATCGCTTGCATTTATTTGCAAATTGCAATTGATCTTGAGTTTGTTAGGTACTTTGTGCACCTGGCTTCTATGAGAAAAAATGTGGTAGGTTATTCATTGTTTGCGTGCTGATTCACATACTTGAGAACAAGTTTCCAATGGGATCAACTATAAAGTTGGATGAACCAGGGGAATTGACCTAGTGGTTATGTAGCAGCATTAAGTTCTGTGAGGTTGTGGGTTCAAATTATGTGCAGAGGAGTTTGATATCCATTGTGATTTGTTCGGATGGGGATGGGGTGAGGGTTAAATAGGTTCTTCTATCATAAGACAAAAGAGAAATCATAAACTTGGATGTCTTGTGTAATTCCCGCAACGCCATGGCTAACACAATACTTGTGTGGCTTGTGGGTATAACTCCCACTTCTCTTAGTTATTCATTCTGCCTGCGTGTAACACAATTAGTTCTTTGTTAGTGGTTTGTCGCTTGAACAAGTTTGTAGCTTTTTGCGAACTCGTGTGCTTTGGGTCTTAGTATGTAAGAAGACAGACCTATGTGGACTGCGTTCTTTTCTCTTGTTGAATGAATATTGTGGGGGTTCGCGTTCAAGGTTGAATCAAATAATGCTGGTGTTTCCTCTTGAAGAAGACGATTTGAAAACTGATAGTCAATGTGGAACATTTATGGATATTGCCTCTCCCCCTAACTCCCCCTCTCATAATGTAATATAGCTGTGAAGATTGGAATAATAGTTCTGAACACTTGATTAAAATGGTATTTCTGTGATCATTCAGAATTTTGTTTTAAGCCTGAAATTTGTTGTAGCCTTATGTTTTAGCAATTCTCTCATGTTTATCTTATTTGCCTTCTCAAATTTGTTTTTTTCTCTACTGTCAGAAAGGAGGCAGGCAGAAGCCGCTCGTATCCGACAGAAGTATCCAGACAGAATCCCGGTAGGGAAATTGAGTTTGTTCATCTGGAAGATGGTCTCATGGTCTCTCTATACGTTATATGTGTTGTAGATGATCATTGAGTTTTGATCTGTGTTTTCTTCTTCATAGGTGATTGTCGAGAAAGCTGAAAGAAGTGACATCCCTGACATTGACAAGAAGAAGTTAGTATATTCCTGCAGTAATGTATTGTCACGTATTTAATTTTGATATCACTAAGTTACTCATCACTCTAGAAACATCTAGTGTAGCTTTCCTCCAGCTACTTTTTGCCCCCGCCCAAAGCACCGAGCAACCAAAAATCCAGGACAATTTTGGCATAAACTCTGTTTACTGATGAAGTTGTTCTAATTTTTTATAAAAGTTAAATAATCGCAAATTAGTTGGTTATATTGTTCATTGACTGATACCTTCGATTTAATTGTTCCGAAAATTATTAAGGTTTTTTTACTTGCATTCCGCTTCTTGTCTTATATTTCTAGATGAAATTTCAAAGCCTTGTGGTTGCTGCTTCACTTCACTGGAGGCAGTTGTTTGAGGGGACTTGTTGATTGCTTTGTTCACCATTCTAGAACTGATAATAGTTTACTATTTCATTTCTTGGAAGTTATTTGTGGTTCAGTTGGATTTGTCGATGGAATTGGTCAAATCAATCCTGTAGTTTCTTTTTTTCTTTTTGGCTTTAAGTTTTTATCTCTGTGTTGCATCCATGGATCTTTTATTTGCCTGTTTATAACGTGATTTGCCTTTGTGTGTGGATCCCTAGAACAATGATTGGCCTTTGCACTGGTTGAGTCTTTTATATAACTTCTGTCTCTACCTATGTATATGTAGTTTCTCTGTATGTATAATCAGTCGGTATAGGTATTTAATTGTATACTCTATACACGTAAACAAATAAGGTTGTCGGACCCGAGAATTGTCTGGACATACATTGTTTGGGAGCTTTGTTGGCGACATTAGAATCTTTCGTAGTGATGACCTGCAACATATGTTTGTTTTGTCCATCCTTGTGCGGATCTGCAAATGGTTGCCATCACCTTGCAACAAACATTTGAAAGAAGGTTAACTATTGGAAAGATAATTGCACTCCCAAAAAAGTTTCTGGTGCTCAACTTGTGTGGTAAAGCACCAAGGCTTTTGTAGTCTGAAACATCTTTTTTTTGCCATATTTTCCATGTTTTAACATGCACTCATCATGCCTGTGAAAAGATGCATTAGAAATTGATCAACATACTATTGAGCTCATATACTTTCGATATTCTAACACCGTAGTTTATGCAGGTATCTGGTTCCTGCTGATTTGACTGTAGGGCAGTTCGTCTATGTTGTCCGGAAGAGGATAAAGCTTAGTGCTGAGAAGGCCATCTTCATCTTTGTTAAGAACATTTTGCCACCTACCGGTGAGGGTTTTTTTTTTTTTTTTGGTTTTCATTTCTCTTTTACCATCACAAGCTTGTGAAATCCTTGTATCATGAACTCATGTTTCTTTATTTATGTTGCCGCAGCTGCCATGATTTCAGCAATTTATGAAGAACACAAAGACGAGGATGGTTTCCTTTACATGACATACAGTGGCGAGAACACATTTGGATCATTCTGAGTGAAGGCAAGATGAAATTATGTAAATAAGACTTAATGGGAAACATGCTGGAATATGTAAATCCTTAGCCATCCATTTGGTTCTATCCTTTCATGTTTATATTGCTCGTTTGACATGGTCTCTCTTTTCTAAGCTGGATGTTTCAACACTTGATGGCCCTTCAATGAAATGGAATTTCCTGGTGCCATTTTGGTTTTCATATTCTCTCTCTCTCTCTCTCTCTCTCTCTCTCTCTCTCTCTCTCTCTCTCTCTCTCTCTCTCTCTCAACTTCCTTAAGATGATTATGACCGGAGATATTTTTGGATTGAAAAAAAGTGTCTTGATCATATACACGTGCAAGAATTTGACGCGAGTATTTTAAAGCAGGTTATTTTTCGCGTTTGGTATTTCAATATTTAGTTAATATGGCTCGAAAACGAATGGTGCATGTTACTCATCTGGGAATTTGATCAGGTCATTTGAAACTGCATAGAGCTTAATTTTTTTATCCAAATCTAAGTCCGATTTGGCCTACTGAAATAATCAACAGTGGTGAGTATTTGACCAAATATCTGAATAGAATAACGAGTCGCACACAGATGGGTTTGGAGTCATCCGACCCAATGCTCACAAAAGAATGCAATGGAATCTAAATCTACATGCATCGGGCGACTCCAAAGACCTCTTATGAATGAACAAAATTGTTTCACTCCACTACGCGTTGATGACGAACTATTCCATAGTCTTGGGACATAGCCACATGGTGTTCCAACAACCTTAACCACCACATTATACTGAGTCTCACGAAAATATGTGGTGGATAAGGGTGTTGGGCACCACGTGACAGTGCCAAAGACCATAGAATAATTATCCCAAGTTGAAACTATAAAAGCTGAAAAAAGGTGATAGCTAGCTACATTGGTAATTTTTTTTTTTTTTTGTATTCCAGAAACAATGTTATTCTATAAAATGCGTATATTATTTTTGGATAGTAAGCATGTTGAGAAGTAATTAATTGATGAAAACATGTAAATTTTTTTTTGTATATTAACATATCAAAAATATGTACCTTTTTGGGTTTTACAAATAATTTGTGCCTTCTATAATTACTCTATTTGTCTCGAAAAGATAGCCTACTAACAAAAAAACGTGTAATTTGGATGAAAAAATTCAGCACTTCTATGCATAATTTCTTATGTTTCTTGGCATCAAATTAAACTAGCTCAAGTTTTTCATTTGGTGTTAAGAAATTTTAAAAAATAATGCATGAAATATTTTACTTTTATCCAAAAGTTGCCCGTCTTTTTGTAATAAGTTATCTTTATGGGACGGAGGGAGAATATTAATTTTGAGTGCCACCTCCGATTTGAAATCCTAGCTCCGTTCCTGCTTGGTATTGACCTCTGAACTGGCCTCTTAACTACTTTGACACGCTGTGTTAGAACCATTCAATGCATTTCCCAAACTTTGCTTATAAATACCCTCCTGCTTGTGAGTTCTGAGAGAAACAAAGCAAACACAGCAGAGCCTGTTTCATTTCTTCATCAACTGAGACCCTCAAGGGTACATCTGAATGGCCTTGTTCTTCAATTGCTTTAGCTGCTTTTCTGAATCTTCACCCTCCAGCCAAATGGTGTGCACCGACGAAGTCTGCATGCTGCAGCGAAACAGAAAAACTTCCAGCCGGAGAAAAGTGATTTATGTTTCACGCGGGAAAAAATTGAAGGCTAAGCGTACGCAAAGCCTTCGGAATCCATTTCCGCTTCTTTCCTTGCAAAGAGCTTGAGCTTGGAGGATTTCCCCCCACATCCATAGAAATAAACGCAGTCCTTGTGCCGGCCCGGCAATGTATCTATTGGATTCTGCTGTTGAATTTGTTACTGTAATTTCTCTGATTCACAAATGGAAAAAGATGATTCTAATTCCAGTAACAATGCATCAAGTCTTGCGAGAAAGACTGTTCTATTTGTCTATTGGTTTTGCAGCGAAAAATCTGACACGGTAACTGATCTTCTGAAGAAATGCTATGTGCCTAAAAAGAAAAGTGAAAGCATTCAAACCTGAATACAGTATGATACGATCATTGATGAACTTAATACAACAACAAATGCCTGAGAATATACAGCAAAATCAAAGGCAATAAAAATCATCCAAGGCAGCATAAAAGTCTGAAGAAATTACTCATCCACCCATACCCAATGTACAATACAACAAATGGGTTTCATGTGTAGTAATTCACAGGTTCGGGAATTCGTAAGCCTCACCTCAGCTCCTTCTGACACTAACCTGAATACAATCGCCCCGCTCTCGGTAATCCTCATCTAACGTAGAAGAAAGAAAACAGCTAATTTCATACCTATCGCTGGCTCTTACGGAATCCCATAGTTTATCTGTTGCCTCCTTATCGAACAAATCTACAAATCTTGACGTCCTTTCGTCTGGGAAAACCCCAGTCAAGGCCTTAAACGATATCTTCAATTTGAACATGTGGTCCAAAACTGGTGGAGTAACCCCATCATCCTATCAATCCAAACTCTCCCCAATTGAATCAAACCCTTAGCAAGAGGAGACAATACCGTGGTAAAATGCTCGGTTTTCTTCTCTCTCCTAGTTCTCCAAAACATGGAAGCCTCAGAGTTGCAAAGCTAGGTCTGGCTGCTGAGAGTCCACCATAACTCCTGAAGACTGTCCCCCAGGTGATCCGGATGACTGGAAACTGAGATTCAAGTCGGGTGGAATTGATTCCTGTTTCTGTCTTTGTTGCCTTGGCGAATTTAAACTCGGCCGAGGAGACTGCACCTGAAACCTAGACAAATCTGCAGTCACTAACTGAGGGAAAAACATTGGTCGGTTCTGAGCTTCATTGCCCATTTGAGTAGGCGGTATCATAAAGGCCGGAAGTGGATAGCTGGTTTTCGACGGCTGAAAATGCATCCCAAACCCAGGAAAATCGCCACGAAATTGGGAAACTTGCGGCTGGGGATCCCTAGTAGGGTTATTGAGTGAGTGGGCAGATATCTGATTCTTGTGGGCGCCACCTGTATTTTCTGCAGCTTTAGACGCCACAGACCCTATTGACATCCACGCTCGCGCAGCAGCTGCAGTTGCATTGATTGAATCATCACTCCTAGAGGATGGAGCCGATGGCACATGAGACGATTTGCTGTCAGCTGGGGGATAATTTAACGATTTCTGCTGCTTCTGAGAATTTTCACCTAACATTCTCATTAACTGGACAGGATCACTGAGACCTTGCTCCTGTCCATGGGAAAAATAAGGTGCATTTGACACTATTTGGTTGGGAATACCATCAGATGGTGAAGTGACCATTCTGCTCCTGCCCATTTTACTTGAGACTTTTCTCTTATTCTCCAACTGCTTTGAAGGCACAGACTGTGAAAGATTCCCGTTCCGTGAGACTGTCTCCGTTGAACGTGAAACTGGGACATCGCCATTTGGAATCTGCTTATCTGCAACAAAATCATCCATACTTCGATTGGCTGAGGGGGCAGGACAATTAAATTCAGCTTGCTTTATAACCTTTTTCTCTGGTTCAATATTACTGGACCGTGGGCTTTGCTGCGGATAATTCGCACTCACAGAAGTAATACCTCTGCTTCCTCCAGAAGAAAAGAGAGGCTGCTTCCCATCCAAATTTGTGCCCCTAACAGACTGCTCCCTTACTGGAGTACTCACGGTAGGAATAACAGTGGTTTTGGTTATAGCAGCACCAAACAAAGATGAGTCACCTTTTTTTAAACTAGGGACATTAACAGGATGCTCCTGGGTGGAAAGTTGGGTGCTCGTAGAAGATTTGTCATCCTTTTTAAGAGCAGGCGCTTTTGGGAAATAATTATCTAGCATCAATACTGGTGTTGGCAGCGGTTCATAATCTCCAACCCAACCACGGCCATATTTGAACCCTTGAGGTAGTCCCTGTTCAATCCTCTTGGATGCAACATGCCAAGCAACAGGTCCCAGTGTTGCAGCAAAACGAGCCAGGCTCCTGGAATAAGAGTAATCTGCATTAAGCCCGACCTGATTCAGAAAAAATGAGAAGCACTTGAGTAAGAAGCCAAGTGACCAATGCAGAAGAGGAATAATAGTTTCTGTGTAACCTACAGGAACCAGCTGCTTCATATCATCATCAAAGGTCGTAAATATGGACTCGGATCTGGACACTGGTTGATTGGAAATGTTGTAAGTTGCACGACGGTTCTCATCATGGATGTGAGGCTTCCTCCCTAACCTAGATAGCACAACCCTCCCTGGAAGAGTAAAGGAAGCAGAGTAATGAGAAGGGGACAACTGGACCACTGTAATATGAAGCTCTCAAACGAGACTTGGAGATGATTAACAAATCTGTTGAATAAAAATGGTCTCAGCTTCACATTAAATGAAAAGATTCTTACTTTTTTCCCACAAAAATAGTACTGGTTGACCCGGTTAAAGGGAACGACTGACAGAAACAGACAAACAAATGGAAACGGAGGAGCAAATGTTTATCAGTTACATCGTTCATTTGCCTCTCTCAAACCAGGAAAAGTTTTAGGAATCTGATCCAAAGGCAAAAAACCATTACAACCATCACTAAGCTCAATAATATATTGTTATCTATTAACTGGCAGAAAACAAGCCCTAAGATAATATACCCGAGGATAGATCTTCCGCCTTGTCCAACGTGTTATCAGTCAAGGGAGTGTTACCGTCTACAGGACCATTAGCTTTGGTAAGCTTCTCCAAACCACCAGCTTGCATTGCATTTGACCCACTTTGAAGATCCCCAGGTGTGGCGAGAGTGGCACCTGAGGAGAAATCAGAGCCAATTGGTTCCTGTGCTGTTCGGCTCATTGACTTCTTTATTTGCTTCTTAGCCAATGAGTCAGATCTAGTTATATCTTCTGACTTGAGCTCTTTCTCAGAGCGTTCACCATGAAGCCTTATTCTCTGAAATTTCTTTTGAGCCAGCTCTTGGATGGATCGTGCCTTTCCGATGTAATTGTATAATAAAAAAGAAAAATAGAGAAATTAAAGCACCAGGATGGGTAAAACAGAAGGAATTGATCTGAAAGGAAAGAAAGTCCTTACCTGTTTATAGTATATGGTATCTGGCGCATTGTATTGCATTGCATTTGCACAAATTAGAAAAACATCACTCTGCATTCAATAGGAAAATAATTTACAAGCCAGTCTAGAAGAGGAAGGAGGGTAGAGCACAGAAGAAAGGAAGTCGTCTACTTCATTAGGGAAACCACTTATAACACATAAGCACATCCCCTGATCAAGTAATAAACAGAGATAGATAAACTAGCTGATCCCACCATAAAAGATTCCTAGTAAGAAAGGCACATTTTTTGGGAAATATCGTGGATACATTCATATTTTATCCATTCAAGAATAAATTCCAATACTGTCCTCCAAATGTTGGAAACCAGAAGAGAAATCATATAGTAAAGCGAGCAAGCGTGCCAAAAGAAGCATAACATAAACTTTTTCTGATAATTAGAAAGTCACATTAACTTCAACCAGATATAAATTTTCCTAAGATAGACTACCAAAAAGAAAAACCAAGAGGCCTTTATGAGTGAGAAAAAGGGGTAAAAATGAATAGATTAATTATTTCTAGATAAAAGGCCTTTGTATCTCCTATTGATGCTAGCCACTGGTCTTTCGACTTCATTTTTAATTTTCAATTCTCCTTCCGGATAATTAATTACTTCTCCTTATTGTGTATCCATAGAAGATTATTACTATTACTATTACTATTTTTCATAAGCAAGCCAGTACAATGAATAACCAAGGAAGTGCAACCCTTACCGTGAAATGCAACCCAACCCAAAACAAAACTCACTTTAGACCTTCTAGAAGATCCATAAATTGGTTTTTAAGATGGATCAATCGAACCAAAGATTATGCAAGGATGGAGCTTAAGATTATGCACACTGATAGAATCTAAGAAATTTAGGCATGTCAACATGATAAAAGATCGTTGAGAGAGACATTTTATGCACTTCTTTGCCTGATAATCCATGCTGTCCGAAACATGCAAAAAAAATTCTGAGGTAGTTGCTGAAGCAAAAGAAAGTGCCACAGCCAAACTGGAAAAGATGCTTTCCCCAAATATACACAACGAACGAAAGATAATATGGTGTAAGATGGAGGACAGGCAAACACAGGAATAACACAATCTAACCTATACAGTGCAAATACAGTTGAGGTTTGCACAGAGTGGAGATTCCAGCATAAAGGGGGTGCTGATTGATTAAAATTAAAAACAAAAAGAACATCTCCTTTCTCCATAAAATCAGCAAAGTAAGGTCTTCGTATGACTGTACGCCGGACAAAAACTAACCATTGAACAATAAATGGACAGATTAAGGACAAAATGCAGGTAACCACCTCATATTGCTCCAAGGTAGAATATGATCCATTTCCCAACTTCTTTCTCATAGTGGCAAAGTCCATCGGATGCTCAATCACCTCGTGGTAGTCAGGAAGCTACATGAAACAAACATTATTCTAGGTTCCAACTTCACAAGATATATTTCATTGCCGTGACATGTAACGAGGGTGTTTGTTGCTGGTAAAAATTCAATCTTCCTATAATTTTTATGGCCCATAAGCCCAAAGCAGAAATTGACAAAGTCTGTTTGGGGCGGTGACAAAAAACAAAAAAACAAAAAAAATAACGATGAAGTGCAGCAAACACCCTCTCCCTCGCAATAATTAGCAGTTAAGCGAGTACCTCTTCAGGATCAACCGGTTCAGCATACACGCCATAAATATCTTTCCTGACAAATTCAAACAATTAGAAATGAGGGAAGCTCTAAACTTCACATTAAGGAATACATTAGCAATCAGAAGGCAGGAAAGCCAGTATCCCTACTTCTGAAGTTTATCGAGAATCAACTCCAACAACTTCTTGTCAGGCAAAGCAAACCCCAGGGGAGGATCGGATGGCGTCCCTGATCAAACACAAGCAAAATCAACAAACCCAAATCAAATTACATGGAATAAAAGAGAATTAATACTAACCCACAACCTAAAGCGTCTCACTAACCACCGCCCTAATATCCATATAATGTCAAACAAGTTAAAAATTCAATACCCATGGCATCTCATAGTTATCACTATATCATTACACTTTTGTTGAATATCGATAAAACGTTTACAGATCACTCTAAGGGTGGTAGTTAGCTTTTTCCCAACTTAAAACTAAAAATGCACAAGAAAATATATAAAACCTGGAACAGAGTCAGGCCCCTTCAATTCTGCTGGTCTCCCTCGAACCTGTCATACAGAGGAAAAACTTGAACCTTGAAAAACCCAAAAGAGCTGAAATCAACTAAATTGATGCATGTGAAGCAAAAAAATAGTTGAGATAGAGACAGAGACAGACAGGACAAGGCAGGCAGAAAAAGAGAGCGGAAGTCTGCGTATTGCGTGCTAGGGAGAGAAAAAAAAAATGGAAGAGAGAGAAAATTGGAGATTCTGTGGGGGTAGGGGATTAGTTTTGACAGTTGACCTGACCGTTAATGAATATCCTCCAACACGGATAAACATAGAGGATAAAGAGTAATATAGAAGCCTGGACCAATGAGAAAAAATCTCACTGATTTCAGCTGAGGTGGAATTCTCTTACCACTTTCTCTCTCTTCTCTGCGTTAAAAGCATAAAGAAAAGAAAGCACCCCCAATTTCTCTCTCTTCGACACACATGTACATCCTTTTCACTTCATATTCCTCTTTAAAATCCAAATTAATTACGAGAGCAGAGCTGTTATACAGGGATGACATAAATTGCCTTCCCGTTCATAATATACCACACACATAATTCAGCGCAAACGTTCTCAAAATACATCACAAACTATTAAAATTTGCGACGGTGAGAATTAAGCGCTACCGGACTCTAGCACGAGAGCAGAGCTGCTATAATGTGGTGATATAAGAGCAAGTTACAGGAGTACTAAATTTCATGCCAAAGCCAAATTTTGGTGTCAAGGATGGCAAAACCATGTCCTGCCAAATCTTGACAATGCTATATTCTTGGAGCCAAATTTGGCATCAAATTCGCCAATTGCCAAACTTGCAACTTTATCCGAGCCATTTTATTTGCATCGACAAAATGGGATTGGGATGAGTTTAATTCAATAGTCTGATTTTGGAATTGTGAGAAATGACACCAAACAGTACCATCTGTTTATCGATACTGTGGCAAACTAAAAAGAGCATCGGCAACGCAATTTCGGCACACCAACGAGTGAACTTGCTCTAAAAATCGCATTTCTCATTAATTATACCTCTTCAACTCCATCGTCATCAACGCCATTAGCATATTCGACGTCGTGGCCGTCGATTTTCCTCTTCTTGAACGGACTATTGCCACCGTAGTCGGAAGAAGAAGCCGAAGCAGCAGGCGCGTGCCCCACGCGCCGAGTCCCACTCGGTGCGGACCCAGTGCTACCGCCTTCTTCTTTGACCTTCAGTAGCAGCTTCAACTTCTTCTCTCTCCTCCACGCCGCCTCCTCCTCCTCGTCTTCTTCCAGCTCATCTTCGTCCACGTAGTCGTCCAAATCGAACGTGTACCTGACACTCCGCCGCCGGAGACTCCGTCTCTCCGCCGCCCCCGGCTGCTCCTCCGCGGCTGCTGCGGCGGCGCGGCTTGCGAGATCTGCCTTGGACGGTCTACCTTTCTTCTTCCTCTTCACGATCTGACCCATGCTTTCGGTCCCGAGCCTCACTGGACACGCTCCCCCTATACTCTCTATCTCCTCTGTTTTTTTCTATATCTCTTTCTCTCTCCTCTATCGCTTCGATATTCTGGGGAGGGGTTTGGCTTTTTCGAGTGGCTTTTGAGGACCGAGGCTAGATCCGAGGCTGAGGCTTGGGTAGTATAAATGATTGTCGCTAAGTGGAGAGAGGGTGACGGAGTCAAGTGGCTGAGAAAGACGGCGTTTGGTGCTGCCCGTCTGCCCGTAAGGGCTTTGCGTGTCCAGTGGCGTTGCTGCCCGTCTTCACATCATTTTCCTGGCTTTTACTTTAGTACAGTGGTTTTTTTCTCTGAAGACGTTTCCCCTACTCCGTAGAATTTTGAATGAGTTTGGCAAAGACAGCCCATTCTCAAAAAATTATTTTGGTGTCTTGTAGCATCGTTACGTGGTGTCGCAGGTGTCGTTTTTTAAAAAACGCATTTTTTACACACACAGAGTTTGGCAAAGACTGCCCATTCACATTGTTGTGATCATTTTCACATTGTTGTGATGTTCACAAAGATTTTTGAATTTCACCTCAATGGTAAAAAGACAGCCTGGAACACTGCATAATCACTTTCTGTTCGCATGGTTTAAATGTGTGTCTTGGAGCTAGGGTGCAAACTAAAGGCGAGCTTTAATGTTAGTGTTAGTAAATAAGTTGAGCTTTTCATTAAGGCTAAGTTTTAGTTTTCAAAAAAAAAAAAATTAGCAACCCAATTCTAAAATCATGCGTATTCCAAATCAAAAATTAAGTGTTTCCGTGCATTATTTTTTGATTTTTTTTTCACCGAATTAAAGTACACAAGGAGTTTTACTTTAATTCTCAAAAAAAAAAAAAAAAAACGATACACGGAACCACTTCATTTTTTGATTTTAAAACCATAATTTTTAAGTTGTGTTTAATGTTCAAAGATTTTAATTTCGCTAAAATCAAATGGAAAACTTAGCCTAAATCAAAAGTTTTTTTAAAAATTAACTAAACAAAAGCTCGAACTGTTTTTACTTAAAAGAGACAAGCCCAAAAAAGCTTGCTTCATTTGCAACCCACTTGGAGCACAACAGGATGCTTAATAAAGATTTTATTTTGATCACAGAAGTTTGAATGTTCTGTTTAATGAGCTCGATGAATTTTTGGTGCTTTGAAAAATCAAAAATCATATTTGATTTTTTGTAATAAGATTAAAATAAATAAACAAAAATAACACACACTCCAATACACCTTTACACTTTTCAATACACTTTCACATATCCCTATACACTTTTCACACATTTCAATACACTTTTCCAACCTTAACGTGTGCTTAAATAGCACACGTTAGCATTTTCCTTGAAAATTATACTAGAAAAAAACTAACAAACAACTGTGTTCACTTCACATTTCTAAAAAAATTTCTAAAAAGATTCTTTCCCCATCTCTCATCTACCAATCATTAATCACATTTCTCTCTCTACTCATACTCTTTTCTCCAATCATTAATTCTCATTTCTCTCTCTATCTCTCTCCAATTATTACACCTCTCTCTAATTATTACTTTTTCCAAAAACTCATCCAAACACTATCTCAAAAATATTTCTCAAAATATTCTTCTCAAAATTCTCAACCAAAACAGATTTTGACGTGCGCAAGATTTTGAGTTTTTTTCTTTTTTTTTTTGCCCGGAGGATTTTGAGTTTACACTTCAGATTTTATTTAGTAGATCGTGTTATTATTAATATCCGATCGAGTTAGGATTTTACTCCGAGCTCTACATATTTGGATCAAATTTTGAAACTCACAATAGATTCTAGATTCACAGCAGCATTTTCTATCCTCAAGCACAACATGGCCCAATTCCTCTTATGATAAGTCTGAAATTCTGAATGAAAATTGGTACGTTAGATCAAACACTTTTAGTTATCTGACTTGATTAATTTTTTTCCAAAATCTCTTGAAATTAATGAACGATCCAGATCAATTGTGTGAGACCTGAAAGTGAACTCCGCCGATCGTTCTATGAACCATCTATGCACAGACCATCGGTACCCATAGATGGACTTTTTCACCCCTTTAACACGAGGAGTTAGGGCAGTAATTCTCTATGATGTTGTTTGAAACTCACAATAGATTTCCAAGGTTTGGGTTTTCATTGAACCCCATGACTTTTGATCACTTTTAGGGCGTTGGATAGAGTTTTGGATGGCTCGAATGTGTTTTGATTTTTTACTGGTAAAAAAAAATGAAAATTAAAGAAAAATTACCGAACACATCCGAGCCGTCCAAAACTCGATCCAACGGCCGAGGGGTGCACAACACGCCCTAAAAGTGATCAAAAGTCATGGGGTTCAACGAAAACCCAAACAACACGAGGGCCGTGTTTACATTTTCGTTTGTTACTGGCGGAGCAGAAAGTTTAACCAATCAACATGAGGAGTTGAAATGGATGCTCGACGGATGGATTAACCTTGCTACCACCACACATTAACCACATCGAGTGTGTGTCAAACCCACCTCTCTTTATGAGTGAGTGTGTAATTGTGCGTGGTTTAGAATTTTTGTAAGGCGAAGTCTGTATCCACATTAATATGTGCTGATGGAATGTTATTAAATATTAAAAACAAAAGTGTACTTCCATGTGGAGTACTATTTAATAACAACAATACGCCATCAAATGACGCATTTAATAAACGAAGTTTTCTTGAAGTAACACAAATGTGTAGCGACCACACGACAATTGAGACTGTGCATACAGTGTATTAGAGTATCCACATTGAACTCTTAAAATAGCTCATAAATGAGGCTCCTAAAATTTAATATGTCATTTGATCAATTATGGTCTTCAATGGGCTCCCAAGAGTGGCTCCTAAGTGTGGTTCTTAACCCATTAGCTAAATTTAGATAGTGTTGTAGCTAGCTCTAAGTGGGACCCAAACCCTTGTAATCTTATTTCAATAGATAAATGATTTCAAAATAGATAAATGACTTTTTTTTTCTCACAAAATCAAGAATGTTCTTGCTAACCCATTGAATGCACATATGCTCTCTAAATTTAATAAGCTCTGAGAGTAAAAAATAGACCCTAATTAACCTTATGTGTACACTTTAAGAGTCAAAATAAGAGCTATTTTTAGGGAACCCATTGTGGATGCTTTTAGTAGTTTGAAAAATATCCACAATGATAGTTATTAATAATGAAATACTTATATGCATGTTTTCCTATGATTTGTTCCGATGGATTATACAGTTTTTAAAACATTTTTCTTGGCCTAAAAAGAAAAAACTGGTTTTTTGGTTATTTTCGTATTGTCTTTATTCAAAATAAAAAATTGCATTTGTTCGTTTTACGTCAAGATTTTGTGGTTTGAGGATTTATCTCGTCGAGACGAATCCAAAGAGTATAAAATTATGGTCAAAAGTAATAATTTTTTTAATAAAGCCGAAAATAAACCAGTTTTTTGGATTATTTTTCATCTTTATTCACAAAACTTTAAGTTTGGTTAATAATTTTATACTTTTTAGATTTCTCTCGTCGAGACAAGCCAAGAAACCACAAGAAATCGACCGAAAACTAAAAAATGCATAATTTTTTTTTGAATAAAGACAAAATCAAAAAAACTAGTTTTTTCTTTTTAGCCAAATCACCCCTTAATTTACTGCCATTGCAAAGCAACTCCTAAATCTTCAATTTTCTTCGAATCCGGAGAGCCTGCTGTTCATAATGGACAACAAGGGCTGCTGAGACAGGAAACATAGCCGTTTTGGAGAAATATGAGACGCCCCATCCCATGTCATTATACCACGCTTGGACTTTTCCTACCGTTTTGCCCGTGCAAACTTTGTCCTTGCTATTTTTTTCAAACAATGGGAAACCCAACTCTTTCCCTAAGAAAAATGATACGTACACAACAAAACTTTGACAACAAAAAGGCCACAACACCAAAACGACGTCGTTTTGGTGTTCAGCCCCTTAAAAAAAAAAAAAAAAAAAAACGATCAAATTGCAAAACACCCTGGAACCCATCCTTGTTTGTTCGATACGGACTGTACCGAGAGGGACGATCCCACCTCCACCGGCGATCACTGCAACATCGTGGAGTTGCTCCTTCTCCGGCAAACACCACCACCACCGCACCACTGTCGTAGTCCGGCACCGTTGAACACCACCATTGTCGTACGATTTCATCAGCTTCTTCACCTGGTTCAGTGAACCCCAGCAGAAAGACGATTTGGATGATTTCCCAGATGAGGTAATTTATTGTTTTGTAGATCATATGAAGAACCTGATACAAATGTTGGAGGAACTTAGTATTATGCCCTTCACCTCATATCTTAACTGAGATCCTTTCACTCTTTGCAGATTGTGGAGATAATCAAGGAAGATTTGTGGCCCAATCCTCTCACTTTTTTCCAGCAACGTAACGTCGGAGAAGGAGAAGATGATTGTGGTGTGGTGGTCGCCGGTTGAGATGTGGATCGACCCTCCCTCTCTCTCTGAGCCTGTGGTGTGGTGGCCCAATCGTGTTTTTTTTTTTTTTTTTTTTGAAGGGGCTGAACACCAAAACGATGTCGTTTTGGTGTTGTGGCTTTTTTGTTGTCAAAGTTAGTTGTGTACGTATCATTTTCCTTTCCCTAACTCCCACGTAATCACCAATTTCGACTTCTATTTTTTTCAAAAGTTTATTTTTTTCAAAATAAAATTTTAATAAATCAATGTGCGAAATAAGAACGACTAAGGGGCGGATGAGCTTGGGCGACTGTGGACCGCCCCTCTAATTGTATTTTAGAAGTATGTTTCTAATGAAAAAATCAATGTATTTCCTCTTTTGAGAGTATATAGATGCACAAACTTGTAACGTATCTAAAATTATGAAGGACTATGTTTTAGTAATTGTATAGGTTAATCGAAAATATCTACAATAACTTTTTCACTACATTTTTTTTTTGTAAAATATGAACGGGCAAAAATTAACTCAACAACATCTTTTAGATGTGAATGAACAAATTAATCTTCTCCCACCGAGCATTAAAATCTTATGTACATCCTTGGTTTTCGATGGCCCCTGTTAGTAAACGATGAGATTGGTCCCCTAAGATTAGTCAAGTTGTGTGTAAACTGAGCAGTACACCTTGAGATATTGACGGGGCCATTGTCTAATTTTCCAGAATCCGTTCGAGATTGTTCCAATTCCTGACTTAAGCTAACTTTTTGAATAATGTTATTGTGAGAGAATGATTTGTTTCGTAAAATACAATAAGTCAATAAAAGTCAATTTTGAGAATAAGTCATGAATTGGTCTGCGTAAGTTTGTCCAAACACATGTTTATATCAAAAACAAATATTAACGTCTATACCATCACATATGAGTGTAAATCTACACCTGCAACGCAAAAATACAAATGGGGTAATTAATATATATAACTCAACGTGAAAAAACAAAACATAAAATAAGGATAGAGGAGATTTTGGGATAGAGGGAGAACGGTGGGAAAAGTCCAAACATGGTGTAATGAGTTGGGACAGGGTGTGTCATATTTTCACCAAAACGACTACATTTTCTGTCGCAGTAGCCTCTGTTGTCCATCATGGACAGCAAGCTCCCCGGATCCATTTTCTTCATAGTACTATATTCTTTTTATGAATTGTGTATAGTTTTGAAGACTTACCTGTTTCACCAACCTCACTTTTAGCTTTTTAGTTTTTCACTATTTTTTTAGACAGGTCATTATTCTTGTGTACATCAATTCCAAAAAGTCCAAAAAAAAAAAAAAAGAAAGAAAGAAAAAGCCATGTAAGTGGAACGGTGATTTTTGAAACTTTAAAATGTCTGGCTCAAAAGTCAAAACCTAATTTTGTCTTCTTCTTTTTTAAAGCTCTTTGATGCCAATCCGAAGACATTCAAAAAGTGGTCTTACCTTGGAACTTAGAGGTTTGTTCTTACTTAAAGTCTCAGGTTCGATTTTCCTTTCCAGCAAACTCTTGGGGCCATTGGGAGTGATGTTTGGTCGCTACCTCCAGAGCCCTGGAATTAGTCAAGATACACGCAAGCTGGCCCGAACATCCGTTTATCAAAAAAAGAAAAAAGAGTGAACCATTATCGTATGAGGAGTACTCTTTCTATATTATTCCAGAGACTGATTTATTCACAAATTTCCTTAAAAATTGACTTATTGTGCTAGATTGTTCCAGAAACTGATTTATTCTCAAATTGCCTTAAAAATTGACTTATTGTGCAACACGAGACAAGTAGTTCTCTCTTAATACATCAACTCAAAAAGTCAACTTAAGTCAGTTTCTGACTAAGTAGTTTCTGGAACAAGGGTTCAATTGACAATTTTAGGGAAAATTTGTCTGGTGTCGAGCGGTACCACGTGGTGTACCTTACAACACATTCTAACCATCCAAAAGTGTTTTTAATGGTCCAGATTTTAAAATAAACCCTTCCTTATTTTAAAATCCGAAACATTGATTCCTGAGATAGATTGCTATGATAAGGAGCTACAAGTACCATATTAGGCGTCACATGGTACCCAATCGGCATTGAATTTCTCCAATTTTAGAGTGAGAGGCAAACACTTTAATATGGTCTCTCCTCCAAAACCTTAGCCCTTGTCCCTCCTTAGTAAACCTCGTCACCCAAAACCCAAAAAAACCCCCCATGGAGTTCCCAACCCTAACTGCCCCAAAACCCACCACTTACCTCTAGTTCTTCGATATATTATCAAAACCCTTTTGATTTGATCTTATCTTCAAATCCATGGCTATTGCCAAAGATTCATCCATTTTCCATAGTCATAAAGTCGAAAAAAACCCAGCTTTCAATTTCAAGAAATGGGTTTTTCGTGGTCCTATTAGTCCCACCAAATTTCTAATTTAGGGTTTGATGTGGTGACAGGGACTCGAGGGAAGGGGTTTCTTAGGTTTAAGGAAGCCTAAGCTCATAAATTCGTAGTCATAAAGTTGATTGGTTGTATGATTCGATCAAATTTACCTAGTAATTAGGAAAAGAAGTAATTATACATTCTCTGTCATGTACTGTTTTTTAATACAAAATTTAAGAGCATTCTTTGAATAGTACTCATTTTTGGAACATAAAACATTCATAGTTGATCGTAATCATAGTTGTTTTTTCGTGATCAAAAAAAAAAATCATAGTTGTTTTTTGTTATCGGGAGGTTTAAAAAAATTCATTATGTTGTTGGAAAAAATAGGTTGCATTGTCCAAATGTTTTTATCTTTGAAGGGTTTTGGATTTTGGGAACAGTGGTTTTGGATCTTTGAGGAATTTTAGATTTTGACAACTCAAGTGATAAAAATTATATCTTTGAGGGGTTTGAATTTGGGTTTGATACTCGAATTGCTAACTAGGAGTTATAGGATTTTGGGGAGATGAAGGAGAAAGGAGGAAACTGTGAATGAGACTCTTGCAGAATGGGTCCTGAAAACTGGTTTGGAAAACCCAACCAAACAAGGTGTCTCTTTCTCTCTCTCAAAAGTGGGTACAGAATAATAAGAACATGGGGCACAAATCAACCGAAACACGTGTAGAGACAAATTCGTTCATGAATACAGATCAAAACACAGAAGACTAGATGAAGCAATAATATGTGAAACATAGCATGTAATTCAAAAGTCATGGGTGTGAGTCAAATGTGGGCACTGATCAACTACAACATGGGTCGGGGCAAAGTCATTTCAGAATAGAGATTAAAACATTTGTCTATTGCGGTGACCAACTACAACATGGGCGACCAAGTCATTCCAGAATAGAGATTAAAACATAATATGTTGCAGCGACCAACTACAATATGGGTCAAGACCAAGTCATTTCAGAATAGAGATTAAAACACAGTTTGTTGTGGCCACCAATTATAACATGGGTTTGGAACAAGTACAACATGTGGTTGGGACCAAGTCATAATCTGTTGTCATGTATTGGTGATTGTTCTAGAACATACTATGGATTGAAAATTTAGAGAGAGAGAGAGAGAGAGAGAGAGAGAGAGAGAGATTGGACTATAGAGAGGAGGTGGCATTTTAATTGCAAGGGCAAAACAGTCAAATTTATGCATTGTTATCATGTATTTTTTTTTGGGTAACCAGGTCTAGTGTATTTTTCAAAAATACTTTTTAATATATATTCAAACACTTTTGTACACTTTTTAAACCTCAACAGCCCATTGGACTGATTTTAGAATTTTCATTAAAAATAAGATGTTGGACCATCAAAGTAGTGAATAATCCTGGTCAATGTCACTTTATGGTAATTTTTCCAAAATCAAACGAGTGAGGGAACATATAACTCTGGGACACTGTGGCAGACTTAGAGCCAGTGCCATTGGGTAAAAGTCATAGTTTTACCCAATACCGATCCCTCTCGCCGAGACGGATAACCCTCCCCCTAAGAGCAAGTACAATGGGGGATGCAAAACCAATTGTATACTTATAGAACCAATTCTTGCAACTCAATGCTCCAATGTGGATGAAAATGCATAAGTTCTATCGTTGGTGTCAACTATAGAACCATCCTTGCCATATCACCAAATTCCAACTGCCATTTCAGTATATGAATCGGAGTATACCTGAAACATGCCGGAAATGATCGAAATCTACTACTTTTCGCTGAAAATTGGCCAGATTTGAACCGTAGTATACCTCTTGATGTTGCTGAAATCTGCTCTCACAATGAACAACTCCAAAATCAACATCAAAATCTGGTGCAACACCATAATTTGGAAGAGGGGGCTTGATTGATAGGTTAGGGTTTAATCGGACGGGAAAAGGGTTTGAATGGGAAGGGAAACTGGTTTGAATGCAATCTGGTTCAATCTTGAGGGTTTCGCTGTGAGGGTTTCAGCGTGACTGGAAGAGGGTTTGGCCGATCAGTTTCAGAGAGAGAGAGAGAGAGAGAGAGAGAGAGAGAGAGAGAGAGAGAGAGAGAGAAAGAGAGAGAGAGAGAGGGGGTGAGGTGAGGTTGATCAGAGAGAGAGGTGGTGAAGTGGGTTAATTGGAGAAGGGAGAGCAAGGCAGATATAAGATGGGAGGTAGAGAACATACTGGGAATATGTGTCACAGAGAGAGAGAGAGAGAGAGAGAGAGAGAGAGAGAGAGAGAGAGCATATTGGAAAAGTACCTGGAAAATTAGGTGAGAACAGGGGTTGAAAAATTAGTTGGGAACGGGGATTGAAAAATTAGATAACAACATGGGTTGAAAATGATGTAGATAATTGAATTGGGGTTGAAAAAGTAAGTAAAGTGAAGTGGAAGAAAAGTTAGTTAAATTTGAAATTGTTTGGTTCTAAAATAGAATCAACCACTAGACAGACAATTTTATAATTTGGTCAAAAAATGCTTTTTGGTGCTAAATTATTATGGCAATATCAAAGTTATTAATCTCTCCGTATTGGAAAAAAAATGGGGTACTATACCTCATATACTGTTCTGCTTAGAATACTGCCCAATACTATGTATTCTAGTCTGTTTTGGGTGTTCCTGCCCATCTCAGCCCTTTTTCGAATACCGGCAGGTACAATTTCCTTTTTTTTAAACGTTAAATCGTTAATTCCAAGAGAGGAGCTTTTAAAACTACAGTCTAATTTAGCCCTATAGTGTAATTTTCACTACAATACATGCTTTTGGTATGCTTTATCATATTAAACTGGTTGAGAACTTGTTTTGGATGTTGGAATTTTTTTATTTTTTATTTTTGGATATGAAGTATTGGAATAGTTGCATTTTAGATATGACCCTATACACTTTTTTTTATGTAAACTTACTAGTGCATGCCCCTATCTGTGCTTGAAGGCAGACACGACTTGAGCAATCAGTGCATGTGTCCATGCCGTTCTTTATGGTCTTTTGAATTTCATAGAGGGAGAAGGAAGAAGGTAGAAAGTAGTGAAAGAGAATGTGATTTGAATTTTGAAAAGGAGAAAGAGAGAGAGAGAGAGTGGTTTGAAATTTTGAGTGTGACGGGCCGTTGAGGAAAAGGGTAGAGAGAGGGGGATTGAGTTGGTAGAGAGAGGGATAAAATGTAAGATGACGACAGGGACAAAATATGACTGAGACAAAAATCGCTCTATATTGTAATATATATATATATACCATGGGGGGGGGGGGGCGGAAGGGAGAGTCTTAGGAGACATATTAAAAAGATATATTAAAACAGAGTATTAAAACAGGCGGTTAAACCAGCCATAAATCATGCATAATAATAAGGGCGGTAGAACCGGCCATAATAAAGACAATAATTAAAACAAAGTATGGAAATGGAAATTCAAACCATTATATTGAAATATTGAAAAGCTTACTTGAAGCTACTGGTACATGAGAGGGGAAAGAGGAGGAGGAGTTGGAAGTACAGTTGGGAGATATATGGGGGGAGAGAAGAAGTTGAGAGAGATGGGTCGAGGGAAAGTAGAGTTGAGAGAGAGGAAGAAGAGTTGTAAAAATAACTCTGAAAATGCAAGATGCCTAACTACTGATATTGAGAGTCCTTTTATAGAATAAGGAACCCTGCTTACAATCATTGTAATTAAGAAAAGTCCATTGCATTGTTGATGTTGCTGTTGACTTGAAGGGCTGCTTTCGGTGGAAAAGCTGAAATGGTAATTGTTTTCTGAAAAAATTGCTGCTTTCGGTGGGAAGGCTGGAATAATTGCTCCACTTGCTGAGATGGTCTTTGCTGGAAAGCTTAATCCCATTATTTTGTTGTGGAAAATTTTGAGGGAAAGGTGAAAAGTGGATCCCACCAATGTTTTGTTGGTGGAGAATTGCTTCCACTTGCAAATTTCATTCTTGGATAACTTACGATCATTTCATGTTGGATCATGAATTTGGTAGGAAAGATGCATGGGAAAAAGGGAGTGGTCCCCATAATTGAATTTTGCTCCCCATAATTGAATAATTGCTCCACTTGTCTTTCACTTGCTGATGATGTTGTTGTTGGTGGTTTTTACAATAGCTTGGAATTTGATCAAGGCTGGGACAGAAGGCGTAATTTTTTGTGTAGTCGTTTAACTACCAATTTGAACCAGTAATAATCAGTTTTTTCATTGTCATTGAAGAAAATAATTGTTTTATTGAGGGCTGGATGACTGAAGGCTGTTTTGTCATAAAAAGCAAGAAGATGATTCATGCTTCTTATCCAGAATTTGATATTTATTTTGGTATTGGGTTCTAAAAGGAAGCGTGTCCAAAAATGGTGTAACTGGTCACGGATATGTCTTCTTCTATTGACCTCTGCCCAAGTAACTAATGGATTAATTAAAAGGGAAAGTTCAATTTGATCATGATTCATTTTACACCTTTGATTTTGTACTCACGCTTTCACCATCATCCAGTGGGGATGATTGATTCTCAGCTATTATCAGTGAGTGATAACAGAGGTATTGTGGAAGTATCAGTCCTGCATCAAGAAAAGAAAATTAGTGTTTATAATTCATTGGGATCTTGGGAATCTTGAAATAGAGAATCAAATGGATTTTGCTCTGGTGTGGAGGAAGTTGATGCTTCAGTGTCCTGACTTTGACTAAGCATGTCAGTAGCAATTTGGAGTAGTGCCTTGGTTGCTTCTTGATTTGGATTTTGAGCAGCTTGCATGATGAGTTGTTGGGCAAATTTGATTATTGTTTGATTGGGTGATTTTGGAGGAGGAGAGCTTGTAGTAGGACTATCAAGCTTGATATTGGAAATCATATATGGAGATGGAGGTCTATCATGAACTGATTTGGTTTTGGGACTTTTATTTTGAAGTCGTTCTGGACTTGATCAATTACTTCTTTGGATATTGAACTTATTCCACCATTTGATCAAAAATTGGCGGCAAACAACATTATCGGAGATAACATATTTCCATCTGAAAATCCAAGAAACTTTATATTTTGCAATAAAAAGGAGGAGCCTAGGGAATTGATTTTGATGAAGGTTTAATTTTTGTTTAGAGTAAAAGTAGTCGACTTGATCAAGAAGATTTTTGGGAATAATGTCATTACTGGCTCCCATTTGAGACCACCAGCGAAGAAACCAAGTAGGAAACGGAGAACTGAAATTTTGATCGAACTGGAAGAACCAGGAATGGGAGAATTTTGAATTTTCAAATAATAATGCATAAGACCAGGCATTAATATAATCATAATAATTAAAAAATAATTCATTATCTGGTAGTGGTTGAAGATTTGAGGGATGACCCCATTCAGAAATATTAATTATTTTGTGAATGTAAAATGATTGGTAATTGATAATTGTGTTATCTTTTGCGTCATGGGTTTGTTTAAAGACAACAGAATGAGTGTGCTCAAGGATTTTTTTATAAAAAGATATTGATTTGTCTGGATTATGTGGAATAAAGTGCCAATTTTCTGGGAAATAATGTAAAGCCAGATCATTTGGATTTTTTATATGTTGAAAAGATGGTTCTATGTAAAATAGATTTTGTAATTGAGTTTTTGCAATATAAATAGTTTTTGCTGGAATAATAGGTTGGGAAGAGGTTCCTATAATTTGGTTTACAGGGGTATAATTTTGGGTAATTGGTGGGTATGCTAGTGAAGAACTAGATCCGTATTGGCTTTTGGGTGTTGGGTTAAGGACTTGGTATCTATTGACTAGTTCAATGGGGGGAATAGCCATAGTACTAGTTGTAAGGGCCAATTGCTTTTGAGGTGTTGTTGCTATCTTGCTATCTTTTTTGTTCTTTTCTGCCATATCTGCAAAATTAATTTAATAGGAATTCTCGTGTTAGAAAATCAGGAATTGAATTTTGTTCACCTTTAATATATTCTATATCAAAGTGAAAAATACTCAATATTGATTGCCAGCGAGCAAAAATCTGTTTACTAGCTATATTTTTTACATCTTGTTCTAAAATATGTTTTGCATTTTTTTTGATCTATTCGAATTAAAAATTTTTGGTTTAAGATGTCATCTTGGAATTTGGAGATACATAATATTAGTGCTAAAATTTCTTTTTAATAGTGCTATAATTGTTTTGTGTTTTGTTCCAAAACACAGAATAGTATCGAACTATTTGTCGGGGAAGTTGAATTAATTTTTGTAAAAGGATGCCTCCATATCCTATGTCAGAAGCATCTGTTTGTATTATTTTAAATGAGTTTGTTGTTGGAATCCCTAAACATGGTAATATTTTGACATATGTTTTAATTTGTTGTACAATTTTAGTATGGGTTATAGTCCAGGGTGGTGGATTATTATTTAGTCTTTCAAATAATGGTTGACATATTGGTCTGAGATTTTTATAAAATTCGATACATAATTTAGTGATCCTAAAAATCTTTGTAATTGGTTTTTATCGGTAATTTCATCCGGAAATTTATCAAACAAATTGGATGGCTCTATCAATTGGTGTTATAGTGGATTGATATATATTATATCCTAAAAATCTTATTTTTGTTTGAAATAGTTTAATTTTGGGAGCCGAGACAACTAAACCATTGTATTTGATTGTTTGTAGAAAGGATTTTAAATGTTTCCAATGTTCATCTATTGTATTAGAAAAGACGAGTACATCATCAATATATGTGATAATAAAATGACTAAATGGATTGAATATATCATTCATTATATTTTGAAATTCACTAGGAGCATTTTTTAATCCAAACGGCATTACATTCCATTCATAATGTCCGAAAGGAGTTGTGAAAGCAGTTTTGTATCTGTCTTTTGGGTGAATCTGTATTTGCCAGAATCCACTTTTTAGATCGAATTTGGAAAATATTGTAGCCTTGTGTAATCTATTAATAAGGTCTTTTTTGTTGGGAATTGGGTACCTGATCCATTCTAAAGCAGTATTTAGTGGTTTGTAATTAATCACTAGGCGAGGTACTCCTCTTTCTATTTCAGCATTTTTGTTGACATAGAAAGCTGGGCAAGACCAAGGTGATTTACTTTTTTGGATAATTTGGTCATCAAGTAATGTTTGGATTTCTTGTTTACAAGTTTCCATTGTTTCTGGATTCATTTGAATAGGTCTGGATTTTGTTGGTATGTTGCTTTCTTTGAAATCTTTAGTATATGGTAAAGTAACTATATGTTTTTTGCGATGCCAAAAAGCACTTGGTATATTGGAACAAACTTCAGTTTCTAAATGATGTTTGAATTTATCTATTTGTTGAATTAAATAGTTATTTGTAAGTTGTTCTTCTGTTTGTTTATATTTTATTTCGTTTTTGAGATGGTTTAATTGTTGGGTTTTTTGTTGCAGAAAAGTTAATTGTTTTAATTCTCGTTTTTCAGATTGTTTTAGAAATTTAAAAGTTATTTCTTTTCCTAAGTGTTTTGTAGTTATACCGATATTATTTGTTGTGAAAGGGTATATCATACCAATAAAAGGTAAACCTAAAATTACATTATCTGTCATGTTTTTTACTAATATAAAAGATGTTTGAAAACAAACATTATTTTGGCAGATATGTACTTTGGGTAATTTGTATTGAATATCCATTTGACTACCATTGGCAGAAACTAATTGTTCAACTGTTTTATGATAATATTTTGTGGGTATTAATCCTTCTTGAATACAATTCATATCTGCTACAGTATCTATTAGTGCAACTGTTTCTATTTCCATGTCATGAATTTTGAGGTTGATATAAGTATTCCATCGTTGGATAGAAATTATATCTGGTTCGATTGGGAGGTTGTTGATGTTATTATTATATTTATTGATTTGAGGGAGGCAAGTTTGTTGTTTGTGATTATAGACAGCTATGTTGTCTTTTGTATCATAATTGTTTATTTTGTTGATTTGCTTTTTTATGTTTCTGACTTCTTGTTGAAGGTCATGTGTAGTAACACTGTTTGTTTTATTGATTTTTGTAATTACATTTATTGTTTCTATTTCAGGTTTAATAATCTGACTGTTTTCTAGTTTTGGTTGATCTTGTTTTATGTTTTCTTGATTTGATAGAGTTTGATTTATGGATTCTATTTTTTGAGTAGTTGGTAATATTTTGTTTAATTTTGTATTATAGTGTAATTTTAGTTGTGGATCTTCGAGATTATTGATTAATATATTTATCATTTCTAAATCATTTAATTCTGGGGTTTCTGTTTTTGTACATGTTTTTGTATTTTGTTTTTCATTCTTTCTTATATATATTTTTTCAATATAATCTAAAAAGAACAACTATTAAAAGAACAACTACTGTAGGATGTAGGGTACAGTT
The DNA here is from genome assembly GCA_016920895.1 of Vaccinium myrtillus. Taxonomy (NCBI): domain Eukaryota; kingdom Viridiplantae; phylum Streptophyta; class Magnoliopsida; order Ericales; family Ericaceae; genus Vaccinium; species Vaccinium myrtillus. Next base: position 3,127,463 of record CM029273.1, on the reverse strand, counting down.
ATACTCCAAATAATCGGTCCGTTATTACCAAATACTTGTGGTTGTTTAATTACTAGTTTAACTGTAAATCTATAACACTACCACGCAACTTCAGGTCACCCAAGTTCCTAGGATCCCATTTTAGGTGTGTAAATCCCGAGGTAGGGTAGCCGTGTTTTTGGGTATGGATGGGGTATGAATCTATTTGGCGTATGTGTAGTAGTTAATGATAAACAGTCAGATTATTAAATAAACAATTCAAGTAGTTGGGATAATATACAGTTTATTTATAGTATAAATTACTCTTTACTCCTACACTTTCGGTTTAAACTTACCTAGCATAACTACTCCTATTACACCTACCACAGTACCAAATACCAAAATGATAAAGGAACTCACTTTCCTAAAAGATACAGATTTACCAACTTATAATGACCCAATAACATCTACATTTTTTTTCATTCATGGTGAAAGATTATCAAAAGAATTTAATTCATTAAAAAATACAGAAAGACGAAAAAATTATCGCCAATCATTTACCAAAAATGAACAACACCATATTTTTTCCCAGTGGCTATATATATATATATATATATATATATATATATATATATATATATATATAATATATATATATATATACAGCGATCTGTCAAGGATCCCGGATTGAAGCCTTTTCGGTGTTTTGATGCTTTTAAAAATTGTTTTTGGGAAATCGAGCCGTCAATGTGTTCAAAAGGTGTTTTCCAAGGTCACGCTGGAAATCTTCAAAAAAAAATACCGGGAAGGGCTTGATCAAGCGTTTTCGCAAAACCGTATATATATATTTTTGCGAAAACAGCGCTTGGATCAAGCCCTTCCCGGTATTTTTTTTTGAAGATTTCCCGCGTGGACCTTGGAAAACACCTTTTGAACACATTGGACGGCTCGGATCGTCAAAATTTGATCCGGAACTATGAATCCCGGATCCGGGATCCCGGACTAGATAAGGACTGTATATATATATATATATATATATATATATATATATATATATATTTTTTTTTTTTTGAAAATAGTCAAGATATCATATTCAAACGCCATCCGGCACCGATTACAAAAGACAGGATTGAAACCCAAACCACTAACAAGTGAAATGAGAACGACATTAGGCTAACAAGGCCATCGACTCGCGGACACACCTGCCGAAGCAGACCCGACACCTAGGGGACGGAATGATGAATCCGATTCAAAAGGTAGCAGTAGAGAATCACAAACGATTCCCAGCACAATCCATAACACAACACAACGCAAGGTAATCGGGAACAATAAAAAACAGTAAAAAAACAAAACTCAAAAAAACTAATTAATCAGACCCCCAAAGGAGCTGGTACAGCCCAGCCAAGACCCATTGAGTCGCCCACCGAGATCCACCGAGTCACTGAGTTCCACCATCTTCCGAAGTAATGGCTTACTGGTGGCAAGATTGCAATAGGCATGACATCTCTGATTATCTTTTGCGTGCTAACATTAGCAGTATTATGCTAATGACCATTACCACCGAGTGCAAATAAACCCAGATCTGACCCAGCCGATCCACACTGGGTCGGCCCACCGAGTTCCACCGAGTCGCACCGAGTTCCACCGAGTTCTTGATCAATCACTTCCCCGGACGACAATAAGCTTTCCTAGCCGTCGCCCATGGCATCGGAGAGCTTTATTAACCGGAGGGGGCAGGGGCACCCAAGATCTACCCCTATTCGGGCCTGAAACAACTCAAAAGGAAAGGAACGGAGGAGAGGCGGAGAGGATCTGGTCTGAGGCGGATGGTGGGTGTCCGGATCCGAGCAAAGGTAGATGGTGGGTGTCCGGCAAGTGGCGAGAAGGAGGGGTGGGGCGGAGAGGCGGCAGCGCCACCCCTCAAAACCTCAAAAAAAAAAAACAGGGAGAAAACGAAAAAACAGGGAGAAAACGAGAGGGGTGAGGAATTAAAGGGTGGAAGAGGGAGGAAGGAGGAAAAAAGAAGGGGAGGGAGGAGGAAGAAGGCCGGACGGAAAGGAGGCTGGCAGAAAAAAGGGTAAACCCTAGGGTTCTCTAACTTTTAGAGAGAGAATCTCTCTAGGCAGTAGTAGGCCTCTCCTGTCCCATATTGTAATATAGATGATGCTTTGTTTTTTATGTCAAATCGTATGTACCGGTACCGGAACGTATCGTCTCAATAAGAAAAATAGACATCCGTCGATACGAGATTAATAACTTTGGGCAGTATAGCCATTTTACATTTAGGAGGTGTTCTACTAATAAAAAATAAATTTTTCCAAAAATTAATCCAAGTCATTCTTTCAAAATACGTCGTATAAAAATCGTGAAAACCAATTTATTCTGCGAAGAATTGGTGTAAGATCCAAAGGTAGACACCTATTAGTCATTTAATCCAGGCTAACTTTTAATGATGTGTCGTGTCCACTATTTTAAATTTGTTGATGTCTAAAGTCCTACAAAGGACAAAAATGTCCCGTCGATTTCGCGCAGGAGCCTCTCGCCCAAGCAGTCTTTTACTCTTCAAAAATGGTAGGTACACACCCATCTCAACCACTCCCCACCACACCCTTTCTCACATGTGTGGTGGAGTGCATTTGATGGGCCCCAGGTGGCCCCACACGCGTGTGTGAGAGGGTGTGGTGGAGAGTGGTTGAGAAGGTGTGTCTATCTATCACTATTGTTTACTCTTTGCAAATTGTTTTGATTGGCCCCACTTGTGGACATGCTATGACTATTTAAGCTGCCACGTATGGTTCTGATGCTACACACACGCGCAGTATATAACACTTTTTATATAAAAATATTTCTTAAATGAAACATTATAGGGTTTTAGTGGTTTAAACTTTAGTCTTACTATGGTTTATGTTTTTAGGTGTCTTTCTTTACTATTATAGGGTTTTAGTGGTTTAGGCACTTTTATAGAAGTCTCTAGGGTTTATGTTTTAAAGGTGCACTTTCCTATTGTAGGGTTTTAGTGGTTTAAAGACTTTCATAGAATGTCTCTAGGGTTTTAAAGACTTTCATTAAGCCCTAGGGTTTAAAAACTAAGTCATTAATAGAGTTTTAAAAAAGTCTCCAAACTTTTTAAACTTTCATTAGGATTCAAACTTTTTTTGGTAAGGTAAAAAAAAAAAAGATGTCAAGTTAGGACTTGATAGGTTATAAACTTGTTTGGTGGATTAAAGGGATTACAAATTCTTTGCCTAGGACTTTTGAACAAATTGCCCTTTATTCTGCCACCACCCTTAGCGGAACAATCGCAAAGTATTCCATAGACTCCGTACCCCACCCGTAGCCCTCTGGCGGAAATATTCATTCTTCACAGTGTTTCTTTCCAATGGAGAAATTACGAAGACTGGTGAATCAAATAGCGAACACTCCACCTCCCAAAAGACACACCAATCTCTCAATTCTCCAACTCTCTCTCATCCCTCTTCTCTCCTTCGCCTCCTCTCTCTACAATCTTGCACTCTTCCTGCGCCACCGCTTCTACCACTTGGGTCTCCTCCGCCAACGCCGGTAAATTCTCCCCTCCATTGTTTTTCGCAGTAACAAACCAGAAAGCTGCTTTCTTTCAATGTTCAACGAAAACCCATGTTGCTGTTTGTTCAATTGAGGCCGCCTGTTTTTTGGCGTTTTGATCGAAGAACCCATTTTTCTGTTTGTTCAATTAAGGTCTTATGTTCTTCTCTCTCTTTTTGGGTTATTGAAGGTTGCCGGTGCCGGTGATTAGTGTTGGCAATTTGACGTGGGGAGGGAATGGGAAGACGCCGATGGTCGAGTTCATTGCTCGCTGGTTGGCTGATTCTGGAATTTTACCTCTCATTCTAACTAGAGTACTCATTTATTTCCTTGATTCGTAGTTTATTGTTTCATTTGGAGTTAGACTTTGTTGTTGTCGTTGCTGTTTCATTCTTTGGGTATACATGATGTTTAGAGGGTGGTTTTGAACAAACTCAAGCTGCGGGTTTGGAGTTACCGTTCTCGTGGAGTTCCAGTTCTTTAATATCTACTTTTCTGCATTGATAGGGCCTAGGGGTTTGATTTTGTACTACTTGGTGATGTTACCATCTATGCAAAAACTGAAGGTTAAACATGTAGGGAATGTGGGTCTGTTATCGTGTGTTGGGATGTCAGCAACTAACATATTCATTACGGAAATCAAGCCCAGGTAAGAATTTAGTCTGGCATTGAAAATTGAACATGAAGTAAACCCGTGGGAAAAATCTCTTACTATTAGTACGAAGTAAGCTCAATGTTTTTGAAGAAGGTCGCTACATTTCTTGAATGTACTTGATTAGTTTTGTAATGAAAATTGAGGGGTTTTCTTTACTCAGGCAATCATTATGGTACCTTTTGTTACTGTTTTTACGGGTTCTTCATGTGTATTTCTTGAAACTTATTGATTTGCAAACTCGCTCTCTATGCTGCAATGCGTAAGCGACAGTGCGGTATAAATCACCTTTCTTCAATTGGGTTATTTTATTGGTGAGTCAGTTGTTCGAGTTCATTTTTCTGGCAGGGATATGCTGGTGGGGACGAAGCTAAAATGCTTCAAAGGCATCTTTTGGGCACATCTGCAAGGATAGGTGTAGGTGCAAATCGAGCGGCTACTGCTGCTAGGTTTCTTGAAAGGTATGGTTACGCGGATACTCATATTGGTTCATGCCTCAAGAGATGCTGTTCTAACCAGACAACAGGAAGTAGTTTGGAGTCAGACAAAATAGGGGCTGCAATTTTAGACGATGGAATGCAGGTAAATAAAGTCTCTTCCTTTCTTCTCATAGTCACTGTCGTGACTCGTGATGCATCTTTTGTGCATTCTGGAACAATTTCATCATAAGTTTTCTTCCTTTGTTTCTTCTGTAACACGGAAGTTGTACTGATAGCCTGTGAACCATGTTTTTCTCACTTTGAAAGACAGCATTTGAGCTTGTGGCGGGACATTGAGATTGTAATGGTAAACGGGATGAATCCATGGGGAAACCAGCAGCTAGTTCCACTTGGACCACTAAGGGAACCTTTAGCTGCACTCCGCCGAGCAGATATTGTTGTAGTTCATCATGCAGACTTGGTATAGTTCGCTGAATTCATCTTGCACCGTTTCACCAATTGTATGGATTTCTTTACTATGTTTGGGTGTATATATGCATTCGCCCATGAGTCAGATATAGTAGTACTATTACAATCAACTGAAAGTATTTTGTCCTGGATTCGTGCAGACATCAGACCAGAGGATAAATGCTATTGAGTCTACACTGCGAACCATCAAAGAATCTATTCCTGTTTTCTTCACCAGAATGGCTCCTTCATACTTTTTCAAAGTCAAAGGCACTTCCTGTAAATTGCCTTTGAGGACTCTGGATAACATGGTTGTATTATGTGTTTCTGCAATTGGTTTTGCAAATGCCTTTGTGCAGGGCATTGAAAGGGTATTTTTCTTCTACGTTCTGTTTAACTTCCCCCTCCCCCCACCCTGCTGGTTATTAATTCTTCTTCTTGGAAGTCTTAGGATTAACACATGTTCTTGTCCAAAAGAACTATCCATTGGAGACTTCAACAAATTCTTGGGTGTCTTAATTCTTTCTGTCCTGTGTTTCTCTCATGCCTTTTTATTTGTTATTTTGATACTCATTGCAGATAGGAGCATTGCATGTGGATCGATTAGACTTCAGCGACCATCATTTATTTCACATGAAGGTAGATTTGTTTTCTCACATGCATGGCCCATGGGTTCACTTTTATGCTTGTATTCACTATCCTTTGCACAGGACTAAAATGTCAGCCTAACATTGTCTCATCATGCCAGTGCAAGGGATAATTTCGGCTGTTATTTTGTTATGTATTATTGTTATTTGGACCCACTTACTGCAGACTAGTTTTGGAGCGCGTATTAAGGCGTAATGAATAAACAGATGACAAAGGCTTTTGATTCTTTTGTTATTTTTTCTGCTCCTCTTTTTTATTTATGATCCACTTAGTTGATTCAGGTGCAGATATTTCAGGTTCTGATCTATTTTTCCCCTTTTGTGTGGATTTCAATCAACCTAGGATATCGAAAGTATTAGCATGAGGCTTCAAAAGCTTCAGGCCAACTTTGGTTCCAAGCCCATTGTTATCTTCACAGAAAAGGTAAGCATCACTTGAACAAAGCTGTGCATGTTTTTTGCACGCCTGGGAAGAATGTTATTTGTTCTTTTTTTTTTTTTTTCTTTCTGGTTTTGCTTAATTCTGTTTCTTGTTCACCTACCGGTTCATTTTCTCGTTGAAAACTGGTTTTTTGACAGGATTATTATCGAGAGCCGGAGATCCTCAAACATCTGGATCCTTTTGAAGTATTGGTCCTCTGTTCTGAGTTGCAAATTGTACCTCGTAATGGACACACAGAAGATGGGTACAAGAGTTTGTTGAGACAGCTTCTGGAAGCAAAAGTATGAGGCATAAAAAAGCTTAAAGTTTGATATTCGGTATTTAGGGTGCAGTTGCATCGCTGAGAGTTGAGTGGCCAAGATTGATGTTTGCTATCCAGCATTTTGAAATGGTAAAAAATCACAAAGTCCACGCAAGACATGTGAACATTTCCTTAGCAAATCTTCTCTGCAAGAGGCATGGACGTTTTCAGCTCAGAACCAATGTGAACGCTAGTCTTACAGCTACAAATAGGAGCAGGTTGATTAATTTGAGCGAAAATGTCATGCATTATGCAAGCCGATGTGAACAATGGAACAACATACTGTGGACTTGGAAGGATGGTTTCTTCTATGAATTTCCTTGTGTGTTGTATGCTTGGTAAGATCTCATTGTGTTCCTCATAATTCATGTGTGCGTTGTTGATGGTCAATTTGGAGAAAATTTCTTCTACTTTAAGCCGTCTTGAAGCTTCCTGGAAATTGATACATTGTGTCCTTATCCCTGATCCCCTTCCGTTGCCTGTAAATCTGAACGGTAGCAAGATGAAACGATTTTCGACACTGCTTTGTGCTTGTGTTCCATGACCATGCGTTTCTTGTCTAAACTCTTATGCACCGTGGTTTTGGCTCTATAACTTTGCTTCTTCTTAGTAGGAATTCGTTCCTATGATTGTACCACGCAACTACGACAAGTTTATCCATGACGATGTCATAGTTGAGAATGCAAATTTAGATAGAGTTGAAATGTAAAAAGCTTTAAGAAAAGGCCGTGGTAATTTGTAAATAGGTCAAAGGAGATTTTGCGGATGCTATCTGCAAGTGGAAATTTAGACGATATGGATATTGTTGGGTTTGTGAAGCTTGATCGGTTTTTTTTTTTGAACGGCAAAAAAGGTGGGAAGGAGAGAAAAAACAGAAGAACTAAAAGCGCGTGACCATGTGTGTCCCGGGGTTCCCGATCCACTGTGGAATGTCCGGTTTGGGCCATATCATTGCCTGGAAAGGCGAGTCCGTCACTCACACTCACAGCACCACCTAGGTACTAGATGGACAAAATGCCTTTTACGCTAGTCCTATAATTGACGAGACTCAAACCTGGACGGATCGTGCACGGAACGGAGGTAGCATTTAAGCACTCTCATCATTGCCATCTAGGCTACCACCTTTGGTGGTTGAAGCTTAATTGCAATTATTTGTCATCTTCATTCAAGATATAGTCGTAAACGATGAGCCCAAAGAAATAAAGTGGTCAAAGACTGTAACATACCCACAGAATAGGCAACATCAATGGGAAATATAAAATACAGAATATGTTTTGGAATGTGCCCTAAAGATTCTTGAATATGAGTTGTCTGTATTATAGGAAATGGTTTTTGTCTGGAACAGTTTCATTTTCATAAATTACTTCATTTTTTTGTCTTACTTGAATCAAATAATTTTAACAACATTATCTTGAAGATTTTCGCCAAAATTGTTCATTTTACTAACTTTTGTTTGAAGTACAAGAAAAGTTAATTTGGCCTTGTTTGGTTATACAATTAATCCCTTTTTTTTTCCAGAATCTTTTCAGAAAAAAGTCAAACTTTTTAGAGCTTCGAAACAGTCCCACTGTCCCACTAGTTTCAAGATTTGTTTTTAGGCAGGAGAGGAAGTACAAAAATATTAGTAAGAAAAATTCTAAAATCAGCTGTCTTCAGATTTAAAAAATGTATTACAATGTGTAAAAAATAAAATTATAAACTGACTTGAAAATCAATTTCTTTTATCACGAGTATTTTGGCGGCCGTCGGCCACACAGTCTGAAGGACGTAATAATACCGTCCAGGTTCGATGTGAAGCTCCTAGCAAAATCTGCAAAAAAAAATACTCGAGGGAAGAGAACTGGGGAAGACGATCCGAGCCCTCTCATGGCCTTCTCCTCGTCGTCTCCATTAATTTGCAGCTCCATTCTTTCCAATCCAATCCCATCAATGGAGCTCAAAGGTATACTCTCTCTCCCTTTTCTTTTTTTTTTTTCCCTTCAGGTTTTGCAAAATCGCTGGTTTTGGCTTTTGTTTTTTTCGCACTCTTTTCTTCGTTTTGGGGGCTGAGAAAAATTTAGGAAATGAAATAGAGCAATGCTTTCTTCGAAATCCGTCTAATTCGCGTGCTCTCGAAACCAAAGAGCAGTGTGTCGAGAAAAATTCCCTGTTTGTTTGTACTTTGCAGACTCAATTATACAGATAAATTGTCAAAAAATGGTTCTTTCACTGTCACATATTTTTGCCAGTTTTGGATGGAAATTGATTTCGAGAATTCAAAAAGATACTTGCAATCTTTTCTTAAGTTCTTTTGGGAAATTACCAGAAATGAAGTTTCAAATTTTTTTGACCTCAACAAGTTAGAATACAATATCTCGAAAGAGCAAATACTAGAAACACAATTTTGTTGTGGAAACTTTATATCCAACTCAAAAACAATTGGAAATGAATAGAGATATCCCTCACGATATTGAATGATCTTCCATTTCATACCCAAATAACATGGGACTATTCTCTAAACCATCCCTTGCGTGCAGCCGCTTTCTTTTCTACCTTCATACATTTTTTTTTTTTCTGTCATCGTGGGGTGTAGGCTATTTCAATTTTAATTTGGGATGGAATGAGCCTGGTCTAATGCCATAGGAAAACTTTATTTCCAACCCGAAATTAATAAGCAATGAGTGAAGAGGTCCCCTGTGTTGTTATGTCATCTCCCATTCCATACCCAAGCCAAGCAAGGTGAACTATTATCTAACAATTAGAACACAACTGTGTTGAGAGTTGACCGATGCACACTGGCCCACATAAATCGAACGGCTCTGGAGTTGTATTTTGAAGTTGCGTTCCTACTTCCGAGATCTTTTGTTCTAGAACAGCAACCAAATGAAATCACTTTTGTGTAATACTGTACAGCTAATCTTAGGATGGTGCCTTTACGTGTATGTCTTTAGCTTTAATTTGAAGGGATTCTCATACATCTTTAATCTCTCTGTACTTGTTTTATTTACTCATTCAGCTTCATGGATCAGTTCATTCCAACCCTTGGATCGAGTCGTCGTTCAATCAGCGGCTGGAAATAATCACTGCTGGCAAAGATGGCCAGTAAAAATGGTCAGTGCAGAAATAAAAAGATGTGATTCAGTCATTCCACTGGCATCAACCACAGGTACTTTTGGTATAAATATCTCCAGTCTTAGATTCTTACTTTCATATATACGACAGTTATTTGTTTTGTTCAGTATTCATTGCTTATACGCATGCCGAGTCATTCCTTTGACCTTTCTATATTGCATAATTTGCAGAAGTCAATGATAAGACAGAAGCAGAGGATTATGAGAAAATGGCAAAAGAGTTGGAAAATGCTTCACCGCTGCAAATTATGGACAAGGCCCTCGAGAAGTTTGGGAATGACATTGCCATTGCTTTCAGGTATTTATGTTCTTTAGTCTCTTGTTTGTATTACTCTTTAGTGATGGTTTTATTTTATTTAACAGACCACAACGACCCCAGTTGTGCTTCTGCTTTCCATTCAGCATTCACATCATCCTATGGATGAAAATTTTCCTCTAGCTCCCATATGAACTTGGAGTTGTTTTCAATTGATACAGTAATGCTGGTTAAACTCCGGTCATTGTCCTTCCTTACTGTGAGCTATGGTTGCATACTTCTTCGTGGCTGATGCAGTTTCTTAGCTGGCTTTTCTTGTTTTCTCTCTTTCCTTTCACTTAGAAAAGAAAAGAGACTTTTGGGTTCATCAAAAGATTTCAACGTATGGGAGCGTCTTGCTTCGTCACTTGCAAAAATCCAGCCCATCAGATCCCCTTGCATAGGCAGGAATTACCAGTTAAAAGTTAAAACATGTTCACTATTTGGCTCACCATTAGAATAGGCCAGTAGTGTGCAAAATGCAAGAAACTATATCTTGAACCCGGGTTTCCTGCTATTGCTGACTTGCTTTAAACCTTCCTGTAGCCTGGTGGGATCTCTATCTCACCTGTCAGGCTGTCATGATGCACCTAAAGCTTAGTTCTCTTCAATGTTGCCTTGAACCTTTTTATGGGTACTTATCAAATAAGGCTTTGTTTGGAAGAATTTTAAAGGTGACTTATTGATAGAAAATAAAATGCAAGGGGTTTTCCTTCACAAATTGAAGATCTGTTTCCCTTAACAAATCCCCCACTTAACGTTGCCTTCAAGGAATCGTATTTCTATTTACAGCTAGTGCACCATGTGGAAACTATATATCCAACTCAAAGCCAATTGGCAATGAGTAGAGAGGTCCCAAATGTTATTAAGTGTTCTCTCATTCCATACGCAAGGAATGTGGGACAACTAATCTAACACCATCCCTCAGACGCAGCTGCAATTAGGTCTGTCACATTTGATCACTTTTTGGGTCCTGTCATCGTGCAGCCTTTTTTGGGACTATCATCGTGGGGTGGGGGCTTGATTTAATTTTTGTTATAAAATTTGAGATGGAATGGGCCCGTTTTGATATCATGTGGAAACTTTATATCCAATTCAAAGCCAATTGGCAATGAGTGGTGAGGTCCCAAATGTTATTAAGTGATCTCCCATTCCATACCCAAGCAATGTAGGATAACTAATCTAACACCATCCCTCAGATGCAACTGCATTTAGGTCTGTACTCTCTCCCCTTTTATATGTCTTTACATACATTTCTGTGATCCTGCAACTAAAATCATAGTTGTCAACTGAAATCATAAATTCTTTTAGAAGAGCGCTGTGCTGATTTTTTATTGGTTTATTCCTGTGATGTTCATTATTGAAGTTGGTGCTGTTGAACAGCAATTAAATGAGTAATTTTTTCAAGAATGAAGAACCATGCTAAATTTTCTCTTGATGATGATATGTGCAGTGGAGCCGAGGATGTGGCGTTGATTGAATATGCACGACTGACAGGCCGGCCCTTTAGGGTCTTCAGCCTAGATACAGGGAGACTAAATCCAGAAACATACCAATTTTTTGATACTGTTGAGAAGCGCTATGGCATTCACATTGAGTACATGTTCCCTGATGCTATTGAGGTTCAAGAACTAGTAAGAAGCAAAGGGCTTTTCTCTTTTTATGAAGATGGGCACCAAGAGTGCTGCAGAGTTAGGAAAGTCCGCCCCCTAAGGAAAGCCCTTAAGGGTCTCAGAGCCTGGGTTACCGGGCAAAGGAAAGACCAGTCTCCAGGCACAAGGGCAGATATCCCGGTAGTTCAAGTGGATCCTTCTTTTGAAGGAGTTGACGGTGGGATTGGAAGCTTGGTGAAGTGGAATCCTGTGGCTAATATCGAAGGCTCTGATGTTTGGAACTTTTTAAGAGCCATGGATGTACCGATCAATGCGTTGCATTCGCGAGGGTACGTCTCGATTGGATGTGAGCCTTGTACAAGGGCGGTCCTACCGGGGCAGCATGAGAGGGAGGGAAGGTGGTGGTGGGAAGACGCTATGGCTAAGGAATGCGGGCTCCACAAAGGAAACATCAAGCAAGAAGAGGGGTCCCTAATTAATGGGAATGGAAATAGTGCTATGCATATAAATGGAACCGCCACTGTTTCTGATATCTATAGCCGTGAAAATGTCATTTCTTTGACAAGAAGTGGGATTGAAAACTTGGCAAAGTTGAAGAACCGAAGTGAACCGTGGGTGGTTGTGCTCTACTCCCCTTGGTGCCGCTTTTGCCAGGTAAAAGTTAATCATGGCATGAGTAACTTAATTGATGCAGATAATTTGAATATTTGCTAACTGATTCATTGTTTAATAGGGGATGGAAGGATCATATATCGAGTTGGCAGAAAAGCTGGATGGTAGTGAAGTGAAGGTAGGGAAGTTTAGGGCCGACGGTGATCAGAAGGCATTTGCAGAGACAGAACTGCAGTTAGTAAGCTTCCCCACAATACTCTTCTTCCCCAAACACTCTTCTAGGCCTATCAAGTACCCTTCGGAAAAGAGAGATGTCAACTCGTTGATGGCTTTTGTAAACGCTTTCCGGTGAGAAGATGATAACATCTTCTGAATTATTTTGTTTACCCTGCATATGGCCAGGAATAGTCGATATAGTCTGGAAATAGTAAAGAAAAAGGCTAGGAGCTTTCATAGTTACACGTTAAAAAGTATTAACAATTTCTTTTTTCGTTTTTACATTGTTTTTTCTTTTTTTACTACCGAATGATGATAATGAATACTCTGGGAATTATGATTGTTTAACGTTGTAGCGATCGATCATCTTTTTGTAACCTAATGGTTAAAGTTTATGCATCTGCTTTCTGCTTGTAAATTTCTGAAGTGGGAAGGTTTTGAAATGTGCAAGACAAGTTCTTAGATTTGTGGATTCAGTTATCTGAGTAAACGTCAGTAACTCATTTTGAATGGATCCAACTCAATGGATTGATCAGCATTGCTAAGGGGTCACTGAAGATTTTCTTTTTCCCTTGGGAAATCTCTTCATAAACTCAAACCAAAACTCGAAACATAATCTTCTGTAACTTATTATCATGTGCGGGTAACGAGATACTTCTGTAGCAAATTCTTTTGGATGAATACAAACAAGCCTCTCCGACCTACAGTTTTGAATAACCAAAGAAAAGTGATTCTGGCATCACGTGACAATATCCTAGGTCATTGAATAATGTTCCTCTTATAGTAACATAGTCACTCTTCGAGTCCTCCCTGCGGTAGGAACCACATCCTATCCGGTGGGCTGAAGATCTAGTTCTAGTCTTCTAGAAACGATGGATTTCGCATAAGTTGGGCATGAAGGAGCCTTTCAGGTCTCCATCAGGCTGAACAAAGCTTCTAAGATTTGAGAGAAAGAAAAACATGGCTGGTCTCCATCAGGCTGAACAAAGCTTCTAAGATTTGAGAAAAAGAAAAACATGGCTGGCTTATACACATTTATTCAAATGTGGACCCTTCCCTTGGTAGAATTTAAGATACCTTTCCGGAGAGGACATTGTAGTTGAACATTGCTATCCCATATTTGTCAAGCTCTGGAATTGTGCTTTTTTGATGAAGGCGTCCAAAAGGAAAGGTGGAAAAGAGAACAATTGAGAGAAATGAGATATGTTATTGTGTGATAATTTGTTTGTATCTGAACACAAATGGAATATATGTATATTTATAGAGCAGGTTGTGGTGGCGTCGTCCAAACGGTCCTCTTGAGTTGACCCCTTCCCACCATGAGGCTGCTCGTCGGACTCCTTGAGTAGCTCTGCACGTAGCACCCGACGTTAGTGCTAAACCTGGCTAGAAGGTAGCCAGGGAAAGCACTTTGACGGTCTGATGAGAAACTTGAGAGAGAAGTATAGACCAGTGGAAGTAGAGATTGTGTGTATGTACCTCTTAGGGCTCCCATCACTTCACTTATATAGGCACTCTTGACTTGGGCTCAAAGTTCAGGTGTGGATCGTACGTGCGGCTCAGCTGACATCACGCCACGTCACTGGTCGAGTTCGTTATGATTACATGCACATGCTACAAGTCTCTGAACGACACGTGTCATAACCCCTCGGACATCGTCACCATGATGGATGAGAGGTGCAGTTACATGCACATGGCTCGTCACGAGCTGGACAGGCACGGTAAACGTCTCGGATGACATCATCCATGACATGTCAGTTGAATTGCCTCCCGTATTTCTCGCGAGTCATTTCGGGTTTACCAAGCTTGAATGACTCGTCCGGATAGATATCGTCTCGGTGAGAGACGCCGGTTCATCTCCCTTGCTGACCGAGACATACCATCTCGGTATGATCATATTAGGCTCGGTACACAGTCCGGCCCGTTTATTAAGGGATGATCCCAATTAGCCTGATAGATGGGCTTTATGACCGGACTGGCCTTGACCCCGTCTCCATTATATTTCAGCCCACTACACAGGTGTCCAAAAGAAATGGGCTTTAGAAATAGACTTGTCAATTCCAAGGCCCCGAAGAATGAACCCAGACAAGGGAAAGCATCACTATATATTGAGCCCCTCTATTCATCCATTTGGGAGGACCATTTTTGGACAAAATGCAACTCCAACCCATCCTCTATTTACTCTTTCATTTGAGATGATCGAGTTTTTTCCCCTTCCAATTTACTCATGAAAAAGGATCCCACATCAGTGTAAGATAAGGATCATACAACTCATGTGTAATGGGTTTTAATCTTAATACCTCTTTTGTTTGATGGTTGGTATCAGAGTTCAAATTTTTGTACTTTTTTTTTATATCCTTCTACCGGTGCATTTTTGGTCATTGAATAAAATAAAATAAAATAAAAATCTTTACAGCTTTCTAGATTCTTAGGTGATTCAATAAAAAAAAGAAAAGAAAAGAAAAAACAGATTAGAACAAAAGTACATGAAGATATGTGTACCAGAAAAAATATTTACACGGTTTACCCCCCTGCACATGCAGAAGATCCTTCACGTCAATATAAACCCAAGAAGTTCAAAAAATTTGAGATCTTTGCAAATGTGTACTCACCCAATACTTTTTACAGCAAAAAAACGTAATACGTCAGCTCCTTCCGCTAGTGGGGTAACAGTAAGGGTGACATTGAAACGATAAACTTGAACTAGGGATGAAATTGACACAATAAATTTTTCAGGGATGAAAATGAAAACTGGTGTATTTTATAAGGACCAAAAAGATAGGTAATCCTTTGTTTTTCTTCTCTATGTTTTTTTTACATTTTTTATACCAAAAAAATTCCACATGGGCTATAGATTGAACAAAATGCAAATGTAACATAATTGACTTTTTTTTTTTTTTTTTAAGACGTAAAAGATTGGAAAATTGTAAGCTAGGAGAGCCATCACTTTGGAAATGTCTTTTTCTTTCTTTGCAATTTGTATTGATGTGAAAGTGAAGTACCAACCTTACCAGATAAAAAAAACTATACAAATAGTGGATAATCATGTTTAGCGTTGGCGTGGCCCGGAAGGTTTAGGGTGAGTTTCCGAATAGATTTTATCTAGATTTTATCAAAATCTGCAAAAATCTAAGATTTTATCAACTCTCCTCACGAATGGATAAAGCCATCACTTTGGAAATGCTTTGATTTTATCGATTTTGATAAAATCCATTCAGATAAACTCACCTATACAAATTGGATAACAGGAATATGAGCATAAAAAAAATAGTCATTGCAGAATACGACAAAAAAAAAAATGCAGAATACGACCGAAGATGGTAGCCTAGACAATAAGAGTGAGTAGGCTTAAGTGATTCTCCCTCTCGTCAGTGTTCTAAAAGAAGGTCTGGAAGACCGATTTCTCGCCGCCTAAGTGCTTGAAGGCCCCTCGCCGACTAGCCCGACTAACCCAACTAGACCGACTAGGCGCCGAGTACTCGGCCCTGGAAGCTAGAAGGTGCCCGGCCGCCCTGGGAGCGCTTAGCGAGTTTTAGAACCTTACTCTCGTACATGATTCGTTCAGGTTCGAGTCTTGCTAACTGTCGGACTAGCCTAGATGGCAAGGATGAGTGAGCTTAAAGGGATTATTATGCTGGTCGCTCCTTCTCACCATTTTTAATTTTTTTGGGTAAATACCTTTTTTATTTTCTACTGTTAAAAAAAAATTCATAGTTGAACGTAAGTCTACAAACTTTTTTTCTCGGTTATTATAATTTTTGTAGATAGGAGCATACATATACAGAGGGCAAATTTTAATTCTATATCCATGGTTGACCCTGACTTTTATCATGGAAGGTTTAAGTTAAGGTCCTTTTTTGTTGAACTATTATAACGGGTATCAAAGTAGGAGGGATTTGTCAATTGGGGGACTCAAAACTGCCGCAACTCGAGCTTTAACTTAGAACAAGCTGTGAATATATTAGAAAAAATAGTGTTTTTTTTTAATTGGGTGTTTGGGCTCAGTTATGCTCATTTCAACTAATTTACGGGCCGGGCCTCAAAATTAATTAATGACAGAGCAAAACTCTATTGATCCTCAAGTTTTTGCTAGCAGTGGTAGTCGAACTAGCTCTTACCATATTCCCACTCAATCAACCCCTTGCCTTAGACTCGGGAACCATATGCCGGGGTTAACTACAGATGTGTAGTTCGCAATCCAAGTTGCCCATCCTACAATCAGTGGTCGAGATTTCAAATTGTATTCTACATGTAAACTGTTAGCAAATCTATAAATCATTAAAAATAGTAGTCATTCTCCGGTTTTAACGGGTACCTATCCAATATTTAACCTTTTTCTAGAAAAGAAAAAATAAATTTAAAATTAATCCAGTAACGTCAGCTATCGATTGATATAGACCGATATTTGTGCCGGAACGAAATCAAAGATGTAAGGTATATATGGTATGGTTTAATACCGGTATGTACCGGCGGAGACGGAATGGAGTTCAAAACCTTAAGTCCACAAAGTTGGTAGCCTGTCTTTTCACACTTATAGTCCTACAGAGCTTTTGCATTTATACCCCGTTCATCCACTCCCACATACTCCAAAAACTTAGAGAGAGAGAGAGAGAGAGAGAGAGAGAGAGTTTCAAGTTTCAAGAATGAGATTAGTGTTGTTCATCTCTCTCGTGGTCTTGTGCTCGAGTTTCTCTATGATTATTAATGCTCGGAAGCTGGTTCCGGGCATGTATGTGTTTGGTGACTCGATAGTTGATGTGGGCAACAACAATTACCTCAAGTTTTCCCTTCTCAAAGCAAATTTCCCTCACAACGGCATCGATTTTCCCGGCAAAAAGCCAACTGGAAGATACTCTAACGGCAAAAACGTTGCTGATTTCCTTGGTAAAAATTCAACATATTCAGATCAAGATTTTCAATAGAGTCGACTTTAGCTGAAGTTGCAGCCATTTTAGTCCCCCAAAAATATACCCCATCTTTAATTTTTTCGAAAGGCCCCCGTCGCGTTACCGGTGGGTCGCAAATTGGCGATTGTCGTTGTGCTCTTGGTCTTTTTAATTTTTGTTTTTCCATCTCTGAAGATTAATAAATGTTTCTTTTGCCGACAAAAAAAAAAAAAAAACCTGGCATTACCCCTTGCATACTGCTACTCTTACCTTTTCCAATAGCTTGCATGCAATTTTTATTCTTCTAAAAAACTGGGGCTTGTAGAAAGCAAGCTTTTCATGTATCTTTTTCTAATTTTGATAATTAAGGATTAGGGAAATATATGAAATGAGAAATGAAAATAAGAAAAACAGAGGGTACAAAATATACGTTAAACGTGCAAACGACACCGTGATAGTGTAACATTTATATTTCTCATGCACCAAAAAAGATGATAGTATAATATTTCATTAATTGGTTCTAATTAAAATCTAGAAAGGCCCAGAGTAACCGTTACCCACCCCACTAAGACTTAGGGTTGTTCCAAAAAATTGCCTTTTTTTGCAAAATGTCTGTAATGTCTTTTTAAACCCTACGAGATACATCATTCTCTTATAGTACATTAACTTAAAAAGCCAATAAAAGACAGCAAAAAACAATTAGTAAAAAAGACGGAATTTGTAGAACAAGCTCTTAATTCATGACCTTTTAATGCCAATAAAGTACTTTCTAGTCTATTCTTCCCAACCCTATATTTCTAGATGCATCCATGTGTGTTTGTCACATTAATGTTGATTGTAAGTAAACCTAAATTTGTAGACTTTATCTTACGTCGATCTCACTTAAGCCACCGAAGATTGATTAACATAATCTAGAGGTTACTCCACTAATTGTCAATTGATTTTAAGTTGCAACCCTACGAGAAATCTAAGAGATTGGTGTTTCTGAACTGTTTGGCAGCTGAGAAAGTGGGATTAGCAACATCGCCACCATATCTCTCCCTCGTGTCTAAAGGCAAGGCATTTCCAATCACCGGCGTTAGCTTCGCCTCCGGAGGTGCCGGAATCATTAATACTACAAATAAGGACCCCGATGAACTCATTGTAAGTGAAAACGATTGCTCCAACTTCATTTTACTCCACTTTCTTTTATTCCTTTTCCTTCGATCTATATAGATGCTAGAGTTCATCAAGAAACCGCAAGGCTGGCGGCCATGTCTCGACATTTAGGAGTTTTCTCCCCTTTAAGATTTCAAATTTGATTCTCACAACGAGTAACTCTTGGAGCCACATCACCTCATGTTGTCTGGAGCCACCTCACCTCATGCTGTGAAATGATTGTGGAAGAAACTACAGAGATTAGTTTGAGTGCGTGCAAGCTAGTTCAGGACACTTTGCATTACTAACTTGAATTTACGAATCAACACATTTAAAAAGGGATGAAAAGAAAAGTATTATATACGTTCGTCTGAATCAACCATGTGATGATGACGAGTTTAATTTGAAAATTTAATGAGTTTCATAGTTCTGTTAAGTTTTACTTGTTTGTCTTTCTTGCTTATTTCAAATGAGTTTCAATCAACTCAATAAAGTTGATCTCTAGAGCTATATTTACTTTAAAATCTTAGATTGAGTATAATGTATGTAGGAGTTTAGATTCTTAATTTCCACGGTTTTCCACCACCGTCCGTTGTGGGCTCTACCGGATAATTTTTTTGTTGTAATTTGAACTGTTTGTCTTGTAAGGTTTGCAGATTACTTGTATTCAGGAAAAATATCAGTTTAATTGAACATTGGTATGTGTATCAAAAATTGAATTATGATTTATAAAATGGACGGTCATGGACAGTTTAACTTCAAAATCTATGACCTTCCATTTTATAAATCAAAATTCAATTTTGATATATCTACCAATATCCAATCAATTTTTTTTCCATGCATATACTACTCTGCTTATCCTACAAGATGAACGTTTCATATAACAACAAAAAAAGTTCAGTGAAACCCACATCGGTATCACGGTTTCCACGGGTGGCGGATAGAAATATTTAATCCCATCTAGTCAAGTTAGCTGACTAGCTGAGGTTAACATGTTATAACTCGATTTGGTTACCTAATGAAACACGACTTGTTTACCTAACGAGTCAATCTCAAACAATGCTTTAATTTAACCGAACATCTGTTGTCCCTTCGGGTACATCCGATAAAATTGGAACGAAACTGAACATCTGTTCATGTTTGGTTTATTCTCTGGGCTTGCCTTGTTCCTTTCCAACTTCTAAGTCCTTTTTGCCTACATCATTTTACAACTTTTTGATTTGGTATTTGGTGTGCAGATACAAACGATTCCTTTATCCAAACAAGTTGAGTATTACTCGAGAGTGTATCAAGATCTGGTGCGACAGCTAGGATCAGCTAAGGCCCAACACCATCTCTCCAAATCACTTTTCATCTATGTGATTGGAAGCAACGACCTACTTGGGTATGTCGAATCCGGGTCGGACCTCCCTATGAAAACCACCCCACAACAATATGTTGATTCAATGCTTATGACCCTTAAACAAGAATTGAAGGTAATGCAGATTGCAGAGTATTTTGGGTATTGTCTTTTTTTTCTTTCGAAAAAGATAAGGAACACAAATCATAGACACAACTGTATTTGGAAATGGAACCGTCTAATAGTTGGACAATGGACATTTCCTTAATAAGAGAGGAGGATGAAAATTTCTCCCGCTTATCTCTATTTTATCCTATATCTAAATCTAAGAGGAGGCTTAGGTCTAGGGGTGTTCACGGTTCAGATTGGTCCGGTTCTTTGGTAAAGTTCTAGTTTTACTAGAGAACAAACTATTCTGAAAGGTTCTAAAAAATTGAGAACCAAAACCTAACCAATATATGTGTAGAACCTGACCAAAACCAAACCGCATGACCTATCTGATTTTGGTCGGGTTTTAGTTCTATCCAATTAGCATTCAAACATTTTTTAAAGCAATTAACTCATAAAATAATTATACGAATTTTAATACGATTTCAAAACCAATTGGGTAAGTACAGGGACTGGAGTGGGAAAGTAATGAAATTGGGTACTGGGTTTTGAATACTGAACACTCTAACAATCCTTAATTTTTTAGGTTCTCCTCTAAATAGATTAACTTTGTAAGGAAAAAATGAACTTACCAAATCAAAACACATAATTATATATATGTATAGTTACGCATATATTAATACTAAATTGTCCGGTACGGTTTTGACCATGGTTTTTAAAATAATAACTAGTAACCGAACCAAAATCAATGGTTCTTATTTTTCAGAACCATAACAAGATCACTGAACCGCATAACCAAGCCAAATAGGATGGTTTGGTCCGGATCGGATCGATTAAGCGGTTAGGTCGTTTTTCTTGAACACCTCTACTTAGGTCCAGTCTCTCAGCAATCGATCTCGTTTAGTGTTGGACTTTCGCGGCTCTTGTTAGTTCTTTTGACGATTTCGAATTTTTTTCCATGATGATCGAAATCGTACCGTAGACCTTGCAAAGAAGGTCAATCATGAACAAATTAACTTGATCAGATATCTAAATCATGTGTGTGAAAGAAAATATAGATTTTACTATCACTGTAGGCCCCATATAGTCAAACTGGATCCCTGTGTGGGCTGGAACTTTCTATTAGGACTCATGGATCTTTCCCTACTTTGATGATAGAAGTCGTTTATTTTCTGACCCGTACCCTTAAATCATTCACCAAAAGATTAACTTTAATCTGATAATCGTAGACACGTGATTCAACCATTTGTTATTCTCTATTTATACAAAATTCACATGGACAAATAGTTTTAGAACTTGTAAACTTGATGGATAATTGGTTTCTCATTGACATTTGTGACGTTTGGGCTGCAGCGAATGCACGGTTTTGGGGCACGCAAGTACGTGGTAATTGGGGCCGGCCCAGTGGGCTGTGCTCCCAAAATAAGGAGTGAGAGCAAAGATGGAGATCAATGCAATGAAGAAGCAAACCAATTGGCAATCAAGTTCAATAAAGGCCTCAAGCCCATGTTACATGGGCTAGGATCAGAGCTCAATGGCTTGGTCCAATACTCCTTTATTGACGAATACAACGTGTTTTCTCCCATCATTCAGAACCCCTCCACCGTTGGTACTTCCACTTATTTTCTCAAAAAATTATCTTAATGTGTTTTACTAACTAATTATTCATCAGTAGTCTGGGAGCACAGCTACGTGGTGCTTCGGATAATTGGAACACCGCACATTTGTATAGAGTTCATGCATTTAGTCGTGGACCTCACGAGAATGTGTAGTGCTAGAATATTGTCTCGGAGCACCACATAACTGTGTTCCGGGAGAATGTGTAGACACCAAAAAAATGTCAAGATCTTATTAGAGAGTAAGTTATTTCCGCTGGCGGTGGAAACAAATGTTTCCTCCAAATCAATCATAACTGTCCGTGTGATTGTGTACTACACAATCACATTGACTACACAATCATATAGACCACTGTGATTGGCGGGGGTGTTTGGGAGCCTCATTTTCAGCTTTTCATTTTTAATTTTTTGGCTTTTTGGATTATGGTCAGAATGTATTTTGAATCTGATAGGAGTATTTGGGAGAAATTTGCAGAATACATTTTGCAACAGTAGTAGTGTTTGAGAGATATATGCAGAATGTATTTTGTAGGGCTTTTAGTTAATCAAAATGGGAAAAGTGGAAAATGAGAAGTCAAAAAACTCCTCCCAACCTACTTTTGGCTTCTACTTCCTAAACATGAAATTGAAAAACTCATTTTCGTAGAACATGTTCTATACAGAGGCCGCCAAACAGCCAAAACGTGGAAATGAAAAAATGAGAAGCCAATAAAGAGGCTCCCAAATAGCCTCTCAATTTGGAGGAAACATTTGTTTCCGCCGGCGGTGGAAATAATGTTTTCTCATCTTATTAAGGTAATTAGGTTCATTCTCTCTAGACTTTATGTTAATGATTTTCCATAATCTTTCTTCAATCTTTAACTTCTTGAATATTCCTATCCACGGACACGACACATGAATCCTGATTACATATTACGCAACATTTGTAATTTTTTCACTTTATCTTGTGCAATTTATTTGTTCATGTTACTAACTTGTTTAACAATTCTCGCTGTTGATCTATTTCAGGATTTAGTGAGGTTAAAGCCGCATGCTGTGGGTTGGGACACCTAAATGCAGATATTCCATGTCTGCCAATTTCCACCTACTGCTCCAACAGAAGTGACCACCTCTTTTGGGATGTATTCCATCCCACAGAGGCAGCAGCTCGCATTTTCGTAGACACCATTTTTGGTGGTTCACTACAATATGCGATCCCGATTAATGTTAAGCAGCTAATTGATGCATAAACTTATAGTGCTTTTTTTTTTTTTTTCTCTTCGTCACTTAGGCGTCCAGCTCAGTTTGCGCATGTATCGATCGACTAATTCACGAGGGATCATTTGCATGCAGGATGATGATAACCTTCTTTAATAGAGAGTATATAAGCTACTTATGTACTCATCTGCTCAACAATTATCTCATCGTTGACGAACATGTTCTTTTGAAAAGTTAGCGGGTAAGTGTAATGTTGACGTCTCCATTAAGGGCAATAGTGAAAAGTTGAAAAGTTGAAATTACAAAAGTGTAATTATGATGTCTCCATAAAAAGTTGGATTTATGAAGTTGAACGCTTAAAAGGGAACGGAGAGAATAGTTTTTTTTATTGGGAAATCTCATCTCAAACGCAAAACCAAACATAGCCAAAGAAAACATAACTACTTGTGTCACACCTCCCTGCCTTAAACTGGGAATCAACCCGCATGGCTCTGAGCTAAAATTCGAGATGAGGCCGTTTTAAGCCCAAAAAAATTACGAATTTTGGGGACCCCTCCTACTTTGGTACTTCTTATAATAGTCTTACAAAAATGGATCCGATCTTTAATTTTCGTTTTAGGCTCCAAAAAATTCGAGATGAGGCGCTTGGTTTGATCTGAAGACTTCACCTGTTAGGTCTAATTCAATAATGACTTTCCCCTCCCCAGATAGAGTTTTGAATTATTTGTCGTCAACATAGGGAGGTTTCTGAATTCCCATTGTTGTCAAAATTGCAAATAGGTCAATTTCCCAAGAGTTGTCCTAAAGGGATGGTGGGCTTTATGAAACGGACATTAACTCACAAGGCCCCAAAAGAACGAAGATGAAAGAGACAATTGAAGTGTTACAAATTGACCCCAAAAGCTGCGGCGTTCACACCCAACACCCTGCGGTGAGGGGGTTGGAGCCACCCGGTTTGTCGCGCAACCGGGCTCTCACTTGGTCAACGGCCACATAACCGGTCCTGAGATGAAGTCCGAGATGCGGCGGCTTTAGGTCCGTAATTTAAGAAAAAAAAGGAGGTCCATTTTCAATAGAAGTCGTTTTTATAAATATATAAACTATAGACAATGTCTATGGCATCCTCGGTTCAATACTTGGTAGGCCCTTGTTTTGTTAGGTATTTTTTTTCCACAATCACAATGGTTGGTGCGCTTCCGCAATGTCTATAGCGTCCCAGCAGGTTCAATACTTAGTAGGACCTTGTCGGAAGAAATATTTGTTTCCACTGTCGGCGGAAATAACTTATTCTCTAAAAATAATTATGTACAACAATACAAGCCAGCTCAAGAAAACTTCATTTTACTTTCATTTCCAATTCGTTTGACGATATGCTAATGGCTATTGGACTGTTTTAATTCTTGTTTGTTTTGGGTTTTAGTGGCTTTTTCCCTAAAAAAAAAAAAAACTGGTTTTCAAAACCTTCAAATGAACATGTAGTTTACGGGGTTGGTTTGTTTTCGATTTTAGAGGGTTTCAACCTAAAAAAAGGGTTCCCTGGTGTTGTGTTAGGTTTGCATAACTTTATATTTGAAAGTGATGTAACAATTTTATCACCGACAAATGTAAATGAAAACTGTGAGAAATCATGATCAACATTGGTGTTGCTGGGGCGTAAAACCATGTGTTTAACAACGCCAAGTTTTGTCAAATCAACAGACAATGACTTTAAACCGGGGAGCCTGTAGCGAGCAACTCATTACAGGCGTGTAGTGAACAATTCACTACAGGTGTGTAGAGAGAATCTCGGTCGTCCATTCTTGTTTTAGACGGTTAAGATTTACTTCAGGGTGTAGTGACTACAAGGCTCCATCTCTCCAACGACTTGGCTATAGGTAGCTAGTCTCAGAGATTATGTAATTTTCAAAGTCGCATTCTTATTGTTGACACGTTTTCACCAGCACTTATGGACTTTCTAGTTTCTACAGGATAACCAGAAACTTCAAGAATGAATCGAGGGCACATTGAGTGCGGTCTCACCAGTCACCACTTCGATAATGGTTATCAAGCTTTAGCATCCAAACCCAATAAACTGTTTTTTATTAGGCAAAATAAATTTTATTGATCTCTAAAATAGGAACAAAGATCAAAAGGAACAAGAACAAACAAAGCTACCCGAAACCTAAAAGAAGGCGTTGGCAAGATACAAACAAAGAAAAAAGAACAACTCAAAACGATACAACACCGAAGGGAAACAATACGAACATTGACAAAAGAAAAAAAAAAAAAAACAGCACCTGCCCCGAACAAAGCACCACCAAGTCCCCAACCACCACGGACATGGGGTTGCTGTTGTACATGGGATGCACAGCAGGTGTTGTGCACCATCCGAGCAGTCCGTTGCTCGGATGGATGGCCCAGATTTCACATTGGCACACTTGCATCCGAACCATTCGTTGTCATGCGTGCAAGATAAAATCTGGATCGTTCATCCGAATAACGGACGGCTCGAATGGTTCACAACACCTATTGTGCATCTTAGGCACAACAGCGACTCCAAATCCAACCACGCCCAAGGAAAAAGAACAAATAAAGCACCCAAGCCAAGACCAAAAAACACCAACTACCAACCCACATCCAAAAAAGGAGATGCGCAACGGAAAAGTGGTAGCAACACCCAAAAGCACCAAAGATACAAAATCACAACCCAAGAACTTCAAGCCCCTTCACTAAGCAAACAAGATTCCAGCAAAGCAAAATCATACTGAGAAGCAACAAAAACACAAAACCCAAACGCAACCACCACCAAAACAAGACCAATCACCAAACTCAGAACTCCACTAAGGAGAAGGCGCCTGGACCTCCAAATCATCAAAACAATCAAGCTCCTCATCAGAAATTTCGGACGTGGGGTTGCTACTGTGCAGCCTGTGCACAGCAGCTGCTACGCACAATCATAGCCATCCATAAGTGTTTTTAACGGTTTGGATTGAAAACATACTGTTCACGCAAACAGTTCTTCTCTTTTGTTTGAAATCTAGTCCGTCCATCCTAGCAACGGACAACCCGAATTTTGCACAGCAGCAACCCGGTCCAATTTCACCCTCCTCCAATTCAATAATCTCGTGCCTTCATCAAGTAATCCATTGAGAAGAAACTGCAGATCGTATGCACCATAACAATTTGGACTACTGTAAATTAAATAAACTGAGAGACCTATTTAAGAACTTAAGTCTATAATTAAGTGGCTTGTCATCAGTGGCGCCGTAGCTAGGAATACTACATCACTAGGGGAACTACAAAAACAAAACTCCGTGGTGACAGCCAATCCCCGACAACATCTTACCGACTCTCGACTCGATGGTTGTTGGAAAGTGATTTGCGTGTGGATATTACATCATGAGAAATGAAGAAGAGTTTTTTAGGTTTTGGAGTACGTTTTTGTTCACCAATGCACATAAACTGCGGGTGAACATTACCCATTGTTCATAGACTAGGTGAAATTACTTACTATTCGAAAAGTTCACGCTAGATTACTTCGGTGATCGGAAACATTTATTTTGTGGGGCTTATTTTTGAAATAATTCAAACAAGTCATTCTTATTGTGATAAGAATTTGATCAAATAACATATGTCTTGCTTTAATTTTTATGGTCCAAATTTTATTTTTTTAAAAATTTTGATTAAGCACTTACGGAAATCTAACTGAGATATTTTTTGACAGAAATGATTAAAAAAGATTAAGAAGTTAAAAAATGGCTTTGAATATTGAAGTAGGATCTAGTATGAATCATATATAAAGAACTCCACCTTATTTTTCAGTTATTGAACAAAATATCATTGATACGTGCGTAATTGTGTGAGCTGGATCGTTGAACTATATTAAAATTTTGATTCAAGTAAAACTAAAATTACCAATTTCAAAAGAAAACAAAAATGCAGTGGGCCCTAGAGTGGCTCCACCACTGCCTGTCAACCTATATTCCTATATTATATAAAGACCAAAGGACAGAACGAGGGGCGG